>CATIUR010000003.1:116989258-118288008 GCA_949592205.1 Helichrysum umbraculigerum | reverse complement strand
CCGTATAACATTTGAATCCCCTTTACATCGTCCATCTTAAGGTCTAATTTTTTCGTCCTCGGACCCAAACTCGGGTACATAACCGCTTCCTTAACCGACGAATGGGCCAACCCAAGTATATGCCCAATTTCATGAGTTGCAACTGATTCCAAATCAATAGCCACATTTGATCCACTAGATTTAAAATCAATAGCCCATGTTTCAGCTTTATCTAAATGAAGCCTTCCATTTTCGGGCGAAAATGCATGGGCTAATACTCCTAAAACCCCATCAAACGGTTCCCCATCACCATGATCACCTTGATAAAAAGCTATCTTTATATCTGCTTTACGATAATCATCCACTTCCGTGAAGTTTAACGGAATTATAGACGCCCACCGTGAAAACGAACGTTGAAATACATTTTGTATATCCGAAAAACTAAGGTAATCAATCATATGACTATCCGAAAAAGCGTATGTAAGCGTTTGTGCCGCCCACCTCGGCTCACCGTTAAAAAATGCATAATGTTTACTTACATGAATATGTTTATATGTTTTAGTAACATCATCGGAGACACCACACCGGGGTGACATTATTTGATTGACTGTTCCTGAATCTAGTTTTCCGGTGACCGGCAACCCGAGTTTTATTTGGTAGTTTATGACGGCGGTTTCGAGAGTATCATCGAATGTATCGGTGAAGCTTTCAACGTTATCAATGTAACCGAATCGATGGAAGTACTTTTTGAGCTCGGACATGCCGGAAAAATTATCACCTTTGCCGGCGTCCGTGAACTTTGAGAATTTGTGCCACGTGTCGTTTCTTAAGAGGTTGTTGACGGGTAATTCCGGTAGTGATGTCGGAGGAACGGTTCTGGCGGGAAACACACATTGCAGGAGAGAAAGAATGATAAGAAAGAAAATAATGTTGTAACGGAAATAACTGTACATGGTTGTTAGCTTGGTCTTGTGTTGGGGGTTTTAAGTATTTATATAAATGAGTACTTTGTGTAAATACAAAGTAACATATATGCAAAAATGTTATATCACATCATAGACTAAAAGTTATTGCAAGTCTTTGAGTTATCTTTATCATAGTAACATGTATTGTTGCTTTAATAATTAATTAAAAATATAACACGAGTATGTACGTAATTAAATTTGTAAGACGGATTAAAGAGAATTATATAATTGTATATCTATCTTTAAAAGGTAATTTTGTTTGCGTTATCACCAATGTTTTAAAACCCGGGTTTTTAGTCGACCCGGAAAATTGTTATTTTCTGGTCGAACCGGTCGGACCGGTTGGGCCGGAAGGTCGGACCGGATTTAATAATAGTATACAATAGTAATATTTAGTGAATTTTTTATTTTTTTATAATTATAAATATAATTATTAATTATATTATGTATAATAATTATAATACATAGAGTAATAAAGGGTGATGACACATCGATTCTCTTGTTATTCTTGGAATACACATCAATATAATAATTATATAATCCATAGAGTAATAAATGGTGATGACACATCAGTTAAAGATTCACTTATTACCCATATTATTCTTGAAATACACAATCAGTAAACATTACCTAAATATAAATGATTAAATGTACATAGAAATAAAAAAAAAACAAAAACAAAAAAAAAAAAAAAAAAAAAAAAAAAACGTGAAACCCGGGTCAATGTGCCTTTCCGGGTCCCGGTCCAACCCGGTCCGACCGGCCGGGTCAACCGGGTCGTTGACTAGTCAACTCTTTGAAAAAGCCGGTTTTAAATGGCCCGGAAATCCTTAAAAATGCGGTCCGACCTGGCCGGTCAAACCGGGTCTTAAAACATTGGTTATCACATCATAATGTTATGACCTTGGACAAATAGAACTAATCAAAACTAGTTTCACTAAACTTTACCGGCCTATGAAAGTTGATTTCTCGTTTTTGTACGTAACACGTTCAAACGGTCTGTGTTAGGAATTGAAAGGGTGAGTATTTTTACTTAGATACATGTGGCTTAATCGGAATATACCCCGTCATCATTTGCGACCTTTTCTCTGGCCACCCTGAAGATGTTCAGGTAGTAAGGTTCAAACTCAAGACCTCTTGTAAGTATATCAGGACGCGAACCAATAGGCCATTTTGGTGATGATTGTCAATGTTGTTTCAAGTTTACGTAAGTTCTAATTGGATATATAAGGCCGAATTTTGTATACTACATATGATTTTGGTACAAATGCGTTTGTGGGTGATTAATTTGTAATAATTCTATGTTAATTTTGGTGGTTGCCAAACAATTTTGACCATTACTTTATGTGAAAAAATCCACTAGCTAGTAGTGTAATAAACACCTAAAAGTTAATGCTCATGTTCTAAATCGCATTTCAAGACCATGTCGACGAACGATTTGGTAAATAATACTACAATTCATTGATTTAATCAGCAAATGATTTGTTGTGATTACTTTGATTTAACCATAAACGATGAAATTGGTATTTGTTTTAGTATGTGTGTCTACAAGTAATGAAGCATTATGCGGCAACATAAAATATAAATCGTGGGTAATTTCAATGTTGTGAAGTGACCCAGTTTTGGTGACAACCCAAGGAACAAAAATGGATTGTGAGGTTTGGACAAGAAAATGGGTGGAGAAAGTTAGGAAGATTCTTTGGTTCAAACCCATGCCATTTTTAAGATTCTAACTAGCTTTCATGAGGGCACGTTTGGGTCAACCAATTTGGTGGGATTCTATTTTTATTTTTTTATTTTTTAATCTCAACAATTAGTTAAAATAGTCAATGGAATTAGTGGTTGTTGTTAATAAAATATCTTAAATATGATATATGAAGCGGACTTATGACATCCAATTTTAAAATCAAAGTCTAATTAACCAATCAGAATTCAGTATTATTTTATTAGTATTTAATTTAATTTATTATTAATTTATATATTGTTAATTTAAAATAATTAAAATAAGTTAGTACGCGTCACGATTTGTTAAAAAATAATTCCCCTTTTAGCATGAAACCTTTGCTACGTACACCAAAAAGATAAGTAGTTATTGATCAAGACTCTAATACTCTATTTGATTAATTAATTATTGGTTAAAACGTTTTTCTATAGTTTACGTACGTACAAAACCTCCATATAACAACAATAAGCAGAAGAATATTATTTGCAATCAATTCCAACATTAGTTATAAAGCAATAGTAAGTTCTTCATATTCTTAAATGTAGTCTAATGTTCTTCAAATCAATATTAAATTAAACTCTGGGTTCAAATTAGTTTATTAATTGATAATTTACGTGTGTATATGATTAACATTGTATTGTATTCAGGTGGTTCTATACTGATGTTGATTTGAAGTAATCCGACGATATGATTTCCTAATTAAATCAAATAATAAAATTTAAAATTGAATTTTAACTCATAGAAATATTGATTTAATCTAATCTAAGGATATGGTTCTATACCTTTAACCTATGAAAATTGAATGGAGGTTGTTAAAATAGTGCTTCCACAAGTTGAAATTTAAAATACGAAAAGTCAATTTAATTTTAATGTGCTTACATTTATCATCTTTAATTTTAGATGACTATTTATTCTTTCCATGCCACCCTACACGTCCCCAATTAACTACTCCCTTCTAGAATATTTTCGATTACAAACTAATAAATGCTTAATACACATACTACCTTGAATAACTTAGTTACAAACCACATTGCATATTTATAGAACTTAGATAAAACGTTATTGTTTAATCATATACTCCGTACATTATTTGCATAACTAAAAATCAAATGAAAATCAAATGGCCCGTGTGTATACACGGGTTTGAGACCTAGTATATGTTATGTTATGATATGCATGCTAAACGTTACGTTACATGTTTTATCAATACGAAGTGTATATATTTAGTGATAAAAATTTTGATTCGGATCGATAAAAAATTTTATATACGTTTACCATACCCGATCATTACTAAGATAAAAGTTATATTGATTTAAAGTATAAGTGCCTAACTGTTTAATTGAAAATTTGATTCTAATTTAATTTATGACATCACTTAGGTGATTCTTATATTATATTTAACTAGGTTTTAAACCCGTGTATAAACACGGGCTGTGTAAGAAGTAATTATTGAAATATATATATATATATATATATATATATATATATATGACATCACTTAGGTGATTCTTATATTATATTTAACTAGGTTTTAAACCCGTGTATAAACACGGGCTGTGTAAGAAGTAATTATTGAAATATATATATATATATATATATATATATATATATATATATATATATATATATATGTCGTTGTTTATATATAATCGTTAGTTTGCATTTTCCATTGTTAATATGTAATCGTTAAACGTAAACAAATAAATAATAATGTTAAACGTCAATTGCGTAATTTCACATTATACACCCTAGAAATGCATTTACTAAAACATTAATTATTAAAATTACATACTCCATACTTGATAAGATTAAATAAACAAATATTGGATAATTAAATATAAATTGCCGTGATTTTTTTTAAAGTTTTATCTAATTATAATTATTAGTGGGTTAAAGAGATTTGATTGGTTAATTGAAAGTTGAGTCATATTAAGATATTTGATTGGTCAATAGGGTTGATTTTGAGCAAAATTGAAGGTAGAAAAGTTTTCTTTTATTAATATTTAATTTAATAATAATTAATATTTAGATTAGATTTAGATTAGAAATTAGAAATTAAGATAAGATTATAATTTTGGGTATGAATAGGTGTCGCACCCCCAAATTCGGGTTGCCAAAGCGAATCGGGTCGGAGCGCGACTAATCAATAATCAAAACACACAAGGTATATAATGAACGACTCTACATGCGTCGTTTTACTGATGCATTGATAATAATAAGTTTTACAATGTATAATGTTTACAAAAGCCCAATAGTTACAAAGGTTTAGAGATTATGTGGCATAACTAGGTTACAAAATGTAGTAATGCTATGTAATCTCCTGTTGTGCATGCTGACTCGAGCTATGGGCATCCTGACTGAATAGGCCTACTGCTGTTGGGTACCTGAGAATACATACTAAAAGGTCAGCTAACGCTGGTGAGCTCACAGGTTTATATAATGATAAGATAAAGTATGAACCACAAGATTTAATAAGTATTTGAAATAAATCAAATAATGTATATGTCTGCCATGAGGTCATAGTCCGAGCTTAACTGAGGTGTCAGGATCACAATCAAGTGCCTGATCGAGGGTGCCTCCCTGCGAGTGCCTAATCTACACTCGTATGAACAAATGCTAATGCGTCCGTTTGACCAGTTAGTGCGTGCTAACCCGGACGAGGATTATCAATCCTATATGGTACCACACACTAACATTCACGCTACAAAAGTATTAACCAAACTATGATCGATGGATGGATTTAAAATGATTAGTAAACAGCTCATGCAGAATATAGCGAGTTTTATACTCGTGTTCACATGTAAAACAAAGTAGAGCATGTATTCCCACCCCGGGAGTAAAAACTGTAAAATGCGGGGCTATGAGACTCACCTGAGTCTGATGATTTACAGTGAAGCAAATGTGATGCGTACAATGAGGTGTCCGAAGACTGTAACCTGCCGGGTGTTCAAAACGCGCAAGGTTATAAGTATATGTAGACGTCTCAAGAGACCGTCCATGCTAGTTGTTCATCCAACTAGTAATGTTCAATTGATTTGGTTGTTGAATGATTAGTTTGAGTTTTGAAAATATGTACGGCCCGTTGGTGTCGGATTTTGTAATAATAATCTTTAAGTATCATTATTATATGTTGTTCCATTGTATACTGTCAAAGTATATGTTTTGTGTGTTGTATCATATGCAAGTAGTGAAGTTGTGGGAGTTCAACACTTAGTGTGAAAACTAGTTTTGAAGTTTCTAATTTAGGCGACACTCAAAGCGTCACTTATAGGCGACACTCAGGTAAGTGTCGCAAAAATTGTAATCTGTGAGTTATTGGCGTCACTTGGTTAAGTGTCGCATATAAGGCATCACTATTAGCGTCACTAAGGTCCAGTGTCGCTGTACATTGATTTCGAGTAATTTGGCGTCACTTAAGGTAGTGTCGGTAAAAAGGGGCGTCACTTAGGTATGGCGTCACTAGGGTAAGTGTCGTATGAAATGATTTGTGCAAGTTGGCGTCACTTCGTGAAGTGACGCTAGTATGCGTCAGTCCATGATAGGCGTCACTTAGGGGAGTGTCACATGACTGATTTGGTCCATGCGACACTTAAGTCTAATGTGTTTTACTCTATCTCGAAAACGTGGTCAATGGTCTCGGTTTGACCCGAAACTTTTACCCAACCGTTAAAATGGTTCCGAGAGTTCAATAAAATTATTGGTTCATGCCGGGGCTAACTCGAAGTGTCGGTTTTGTAAAATGACCAAAAGAGCTCTTAGTATTTATATTTCCAGATTTTTTTCATTCGATTCGGGTCTCGGTTTGGTCCATTTCTAGTCCACAATAAGTCACACCAAAAATCACACATAAACATATATATGTCTCGTACATTTCCTATTTTTACTAAGAATTATAGTGGTTTCTAAATTTTATAATAAAATCGAGAACGACACGTGGTCGGTTTTAGTCCAAAACAGACACTAGCTCAAAGATCAGCTTCTACACTAAAATCCTTGTATTTTTAAAATGGTCAAAGAAGAACTTTTTGTAGAGGACATCCATAGAGATTTCGGTATAAAGTTCATGCATTGAATCAACCTAGAACTCAAGTTATAGCCGATTTAGGGAAGTCGTTTTTCTAGTCAGAAAAGCTGTTAACATGTAGGTGTTTAGAAAACGTGTTTTAGCTTTGTTTTTGGACATTTTATAGTTTGATGAGCTACTAAACATGTTAAACATCATTAAGCAAGTATTTCTAGAGAGAGAAAGAGGTGGTGGATCATACCAAGAACGTGTTCTAGAGAGAGAGATGAGTGAGATGACGTTTGTTGCTTCCTCTTGCTCCTTCTTCTTGCTTTTCTTCAAGGAAAAGGCGGTGAATGATGGTGGTGGTGGTGTGGGCTAATGGTGGTGAGGGAGAGGAGAGGTGTGTGTTTTAGCGAGAGAATGTAGAGAGAGATGAGATGGGGAACAAATGAGAGTAAAAATGGGGAAAGGTGGTGTGTTTTATGGCTTAAGGTCAAGCCACCAAGATACATGAAACATAGATGGTGTTGGCCGGATTTTGGGTGGCCCACCAAAGTGTGGGTTGCCCAAATTTTTGTTCTCCGAGTTTGCGCTCCGTGCGGTGTTCGTTTCCCAGTCGTTTAAACGTTCGTTTATATTTTAAACGCTATACGTACGTGTTCACAATGGCATTCGAATTTCAATATTTTTAAATTGAAGTATCACTCATAATACTTGGAAAACATTTATAAAAAGGTTTGGTTATGGTGTCGGTATTGACTTACGTGCTCGTGTTTCGATTGTTAAATCGTGTAACGTTTAAATTAAACGCTTTTGTCGTCGGTTTGAAATACGATATTTCAATTAAATAATTTCTATCAAAAATAATATATTTAAACTTATAAAATATATTTTGACTGTTATCCGGTTGTCGGGCGCGTTTCGCACGTTTTTGGGTCGCGTTTGAGCATTTTATACGATACGAAATACTTACGTGATATTATCGAAATAATATTTGAAAGAAATATGTTTATTAAATAATTTCATATTATTTAATAATTTGTGTTCACCAACGTCCGTATTAATGAGCCGGAATCCATCCGATGAAATAATTGCACGATTAAATTTAATCGCGTAAGTGTATATATATAACGATTATATATATTGATACATACAATTAGCCTAATACAGAACTAATTACATGTATTAATAGATGATTAGGAACTAATAACTAGTCCTAATCTGTCGGGTGTCACATTCTCCCCTTGTTAAGAGAATTTCGTCCCGAAATTTAGCTCTGAGTCGGGAGTGAAGTGGAGTTTGTGAATAGCTGTGGATACTTGAGTCGCATTTGGTCTTCCCGTTCCCAAGTAAATTCCGGGCCACGCCGCGAATTCCATCGGACTTTAACGATGGGGATACGACTTTGTTTCAACCGTTTGAACTCACGGTCCATGATTTCCACTGGTGTCTCGACAAAATGTAGTTTATCATCGATGTGAATTTCGTCGAGAGGAATGATAAGTGTCTCATCAGACAGACATTTCTTCAGGTTAGAAATGTGGAATGTGGGATGCACGCTGCTGAGCTCGGGTGGCAGCTGCAATCGATATGCCACTGGACTAATCCTTTCAAGGATCTCAAAAGGTCCAATGTATCTGGGGTTTAATTTCCCATGTTTACCAAAATGGATGACACATTTCCAAGGTGATACTTTCAAGAGTACTCGATCCCCAACCTGGAACTCGAGATGTTTGCGTCTCACTTCAGCATAACTTTTCTGACGATCACGTACGTCTTTGAGTCTGTTTTGGATTCCAATGATTTTCTCTGTCGTTTCGTGTATGATTTCAGGACCAGTGAGTTGGCTATCTCCCACTTCGGTCCAACAAACAGGTGATCGGCACTTACGACCGTATAGTGCCTCGAAAGGTGCAGCTCCAATACTGGTATGGTAGCTGTTGTTGTACGAAAATTCTCACAAAGGTAAATGATGTTCCCAGTTTGTACCGAAGTCAACTACGCAGGCTCGTAGCATATCCTCAAGTGTTTGAATAGTTCGTTCGCTTTGGCCATCGGTTTGTGGATGGTATGCAGTACTCATATCCAGACGAGTACCCAATGATTTTTGTAGTGATTGCCAAAAGCGTGAAGTGAAAAGACTGTCTCTGTCAGAGATAATTGAGATGGGAACGCCATGTCGGGATATGATTTTTTTGAGGTAGATTCGTGTGAGGCGTTCCATTTGGTCGGTTTCTTTGATGGCGATGAAATGAGCAGATTTGGTGAGACGATCGATGATCACCCAAATAGCATCGCAACCGCTTGATGTTTTTGGAAGTTTCGTGATGAAATCCATGGAGATCTGCTCTCATTTCCATTGAGGAATTTTCGGTTGTTGGAGTAATCCGGAAGGTTTCTGATATTCAGCTTTGACTTTAGAGCATGTGAGGCACTTGCTGACGTAGGTGGCAATCTCAGCTTTCATGTTTGGCCACCAGTATAATTCCCTGATGCCATGATACATTTTGTCGGAGCCAGGATGTATAGAATATTTAGACTTGTGAGCTTCATCCATCACCAAGTCCTATATATTTCCAAAATAGGGCAACCAGATTCGGTTGGCGAAGTATTTGACTCTGTTGGGTTTGGTTTCAAAAGGTTTTTCCATGTTACGCAAGGTCTCATGTTTCAGGTTTTCTAGTTTCAAGGCTTCGAGTTGAGCGGTAAGGATTTGAATAATCAGATCATTGTGTATAGTCATACTGAGTGCTCGAACTCGAAGTGGTTTAGCGCGTTCTTTTCGACTGAGGGCATCCGCAACAACGTTTGCCTTACCCGGATGATATCGGATCTCGCAATCATAATCAGTTAGCAACTCGACCCATCGACGTTGCCTTATGTTGAGATCCTTTTGATCGAATATGTGTTGGAGACTTTTGTGATCCGTAAAGATTGTACATTTGGTGCCGTACAAATAGTGTCTCCAGAGTTTGAGTGCAAACACTACGGCTCCCAATTCGAGATCATGAGTGGTATAATTCTTTTCGTGAACTTTGAGCTGTCGGGAGGCGTAGGCAATGACCTTGTCTCGTTGCATCAACACGCAACCAAGACCTTGGTGTGAAGCATTGCAGTATACCATAAAGTCATCGTTGCCTTCGGGTAATGATAAGATAGGTGCGCTGCAAAGCTTTTGTTTTAGTAGCTGAAAAGTTGATTCTTGCTTATCTGTCCAATCAAACTTCTTCTCCTTCTGAGTCAGTGTGGTAAGTGGTTGGGCTATTTTTGAGAAGTTTTCAATAAAGCGCCGATGGTATCCTGCCAATCCTAAGAATTGACGTACTTCGGTCGGCTTTGTTGGTGCTTGCCGGCACTTGATAGCCTTGATTTTTTACGGATCAACATGAATTCCTTGACTATCAATCACGTGTCCAAGGAATTATACAGTTTACATCCAGAACTCACACTTAGAGAATTTGGCATATAACTCCTCGTGCTTAAGTAGTTCTAGAATGGTTTTGAGATGCTGCGCATGCTCTTGTTCGTCGCGCGAGTAGATAAGAATGTCATCAATGAAGACAATGACAAACTTGTCGAGATATGGTTTACACACTCGGTTCATAAGGTCCATGAATACAGCCGGTGCATTTGTTAAACCGAAGGGCATGACTTAAAACTCATAATGCCCGTAACGAATTCGGAAAGCAGTTTTCGGGATATCAACATCGCGAACTCGTAATTGGTTTTAACCAGATCGAAGATCGATCTTGGAATAGAAACTTGACCCCTTAAGTTGGTCGAATAGATCATCGATGCATGGGAGTGGATAACGGTTCTTGACGGTTAATTTGTTCAGTTCTCTGTAGTCAATGCACATGCGGAAAGAACCGTCTTTCTTTTTGACAAATAGGACCGGAGCTCCCCAAGGTGAAGAACTCGGTCGAATGAATTCTTTGTCCAGGAGTTCCTGTAACTGAGCGGACAACTCCTGAAGTTCGGATGGGGCTAGTCGATAAGGTGCTCGTGCCACGGGAGCTGCTCCGGGCACAAGATTGATTGAGAATTCGACTTGTCTCGGTGGTGGAAGACCAAGCAGTTCTTTAGGAAAGACTTCCGGAAAGTCTCGAATGATTGGCACATCCTCAAGTCGCTTCTCCTCCGACTTTTTATCCATGACATGTGCGAGGATTTCCTGATAACACTTTCTCAAATACTTACGGGTTTTCATGCAGGAAATGATATTTAATCTCATCCCACCTGTCTCCCCTTGTATAACTAGAGTACTACCAGAGGCGAGGGGTATGCAGACAATTTTATCAAAACAAATGATCTCGGCACGATGCATGGACAGCCAATCCATGCCGATGATGATGTCGAAACTACCGATCTCGATAGGTATGAGATCAATGAAAAATAATTCGTCGGCGAGGTTTAATGTGCAATTGGGTATTACACTATTAGTTTCAATGAGGTTGCCGTTAGCTAACTCTACAGTGTACTTAGCATCTAATGCAACAGGCGTGATGTCAAGTAGTGGGCAAAATTTATTAGATATAAAGCTTCTATCAGCACCAGTATCAAATAGAACAGAGGCAGTTAAGTTGTTGAGTTGGAACGTACCCGAGACCACATTCGGGTCTTGACGGGCTTCTCCTGAGTTCAGGACAAAGGCTCTACCTTTTGCAGTGTTGTTGCCCTTGTTCTTCAGTTTCGGACATTCACACCGGAAATGCCCTGGGTTGCCGCATTCAAAGCAAGCTCTAGGTTGGTTGGTGTTGGTGCTGGTGTTGGTGGTGTTAGACTTGCAGTCTTTTGCTACATGCCCATAGCGCTGACAAGTGGTGCATGGAGTACCGCAAGGACCCTCATGATGTCTGCGACACTTAGAACAGTAGGGCTCGTTTATAGTGTAGCCCTTTTTGGTTTCAGGCCCAGAGGAGTAGGCCTTAATGGTGTCAGGCTTCTTTGATGATTGGGAGTTATTGTTGTTCCCAGACCATTTGCGTTTGTTGTCCCCAGACTGATTGGAATTGTTGTTGGCTGCAGGTGTTCCTCGGCGAACCACTTGTGCCATGAGATTATGTGCCATGCGGACGGCACCTTGAATGGTCGTGGGGTTGGAAGCAGTGACCATACCCTGAATACGTGGGGGAAGTCCCCAAATGTAGCGTTCGATCCGTTTGTATTCCGGATCAACGAGTGATGGGCACAGCAGTGCCAGCTGATTGAATCTGGTGGTGTATCCGGCATTGTCATTGCCTTGGGTGGTGAGGTGCCAGAACTCATTTTCCAGTTGCTGGATTTCGTCTCTAGGACAGTATTCGTCCTTCAACATCCGTTTAAAATCTTCCCACGGTATCAAGAAAGCAGTGTCAATGCCCACAGTCTGCGCATAAGTATTCCACCAAGTTAGAGCACCATCCAGGAAGGTGCAGGTGGAGTACTTGACTTTGCAGTCTTCCTGACAGTTACATATCCGGAAGACCGAATCCATTTTCTCCATCCAGCGCAATAAACCAATAGCACCCTCGGTGCCTTTGAAGTTCAGTGGTTTGCAGTTCATAAAGTCCTTGTATGAGCAAGGTTTTGGTGGAGGGGTGTTGTTCAGTGTTTCATTGCTCTCAGATTGTTGCTGTCGGGCAGCTAGAGCATCGGCTACCCCTTGGGCAACAAGTCGGTCAACATCAACTTGATTAAACGTACGTCTCGGAGGCATAATGCTGAACACAAAGGAAAGAGGTAAATGAGGGGTTTGTACAAAGTTATGATATATCACATATGTATATATTGGAAGATAATATACAGCAGCACAAAGTGATAATCATAATTCATTGGATAACAGGATTGAGTACAAGATACGAGTTTCCAAAAGGTACATGAACGCAAGGATTTCAAAAGATGCCGGAAATTTATACATCC
The DNA here is from genome assembly GCA_949592205.1 of Helichrysum umbraculigerum. Taxonomy (NCBI): domain Eukaryota; kingdom Viridiplantae; phylum Streptophyta; class Magnoliopsida; order Asterales; family Asteraceae; genus Helichrysum; species Helichrysum umbraculigerum. The sequence goes on along the minus strand of CATIUR010000003.1, from coordinate 118,275,434 downwards.
GGATGGATTACAGAAGTCTTACATAGATAGCTAGATAGATTACAAGATAGATACTATTCTAATTTTGGCGTAGGTTCACTTGTGACAAGAGAGTGACAGGGTGGTCTACGGTGGTTGCAAGTCTGCTTGCTTTTTTGGCTTTATCTTCTGCCAAAGCTAGTCGTTGTACTAATTCGCTGGCGTACTCTTCAGCTTCTCGTGAGCGTTGCTCACATTCTTCTAGTCTTGCTTGCAGGAGATCAACTGTGTTTCTGTCATCAATCACCTACTGATGGATCATATTCACGTTCTGTGTCATATTTTCTTGTTCCTTGAAGAGTTCTGCAGTGCGGTCGTGTGATTGGCGTAACCAGTACATCTGTACTATGTATTGTTCCCGTTCCAAGCTTTCAAGTCTTGCCTCATGACGGTGTAGGCGGGCAGCTAACACGGGAACAGTATAGTGGATAGGTTCTTGCGTATACGGGGAGATGTCCATGGGGTCAGTAGGAATTTGTATGGCTTCCTCAGACCTCCAGGTGTTTAAGGTTGTCGGTAGCCAATCCCACCTACGAAGGTAAGTTGGATGGCCTGTCCTAGTTAAGATGTTACCAGTTGGGTAAGGGCTAACCCGAACTGATCCGTTACCCCTCCGTTGATGTCGGGTGACTCGTCCCTCCCCGGTGATATAATAGAGAGGTTCAGATGATGTTAGTGGTAACGCGGTTACCTCCTCAATGGTTGGTAAGGTTTGAGTCTCTTCGTTCGTGTCAGTTGGTGCTAGATGAGGAATGTCTACCATTTCTGTGGCAAGAGCGTTTAGTGAATATCATGAGGCCTATATATATCATATCATATAATATAGCCTAGTGTGTCTAGCACAAACACGTATAGGTCCGGTTTCTCTCGTGGTCAGAGTCAACTAGTGTATTCCTGTTCAACATAACCGTTTTAGACCTCACATCATCTTTCCTTAATTGTACATAGTTGATCAGGCTATGTTAAATTAAAGTCGTATGATGTAATTCCTGAACCAGTCATACCTAATAAGGAAATACTGCCTAACGGTCATAGTCTAGGCCCACTAATGCAACCTAAATCACTATAACCTTAGGCTCTGATACTAATCTGTCGCACCCCCAAATTCGGGTTGCGGAAGCGAATCGGGTCGGAGCGCGACTAATCAATAATCAAAACACACAAGGTATATAATGAATGACTCTATATGCGTCGTTTTACTGATACATTGATAATAATAAGTTTTACAATGTATAATTGTAACACCCCCAAATTCGTTGATTTAGATTAGCGGAGGCATTTAATTTGAGTACGGGGGTGCCACAATAACAAAGCATGCATACATATCAGAGCTTATGATTACAACAGAACATAATATATTAAGATGCCAAAAGTATTGATTACAAGGTTTACGATTCATCGAATCGTACAAGTTAAAAGTAATAAGTTTACAAAAGTAGATTTCTGAAATATGACTAAAACATTTCAGTTATACTAAAGAAATCCATGTGTTTCCAAAAGTTGGCATCCTAAACTTCACGGGTCGCCTAATTCTCCATGTATGTTGGCGATTCTTATATGCGCAGCTAATTCCCTGAAAAACATAGTAAAAGTCAACAACGAGGTTGAGTGAATTCACAGGTTTAAGTTTACACAAGTTAAATCAAGTTTGTAGCACAGTTGTTATCCAAAAACGTTCACAAATAGTATTGCCATAATAGTCGAGAATAAGTTTAGTGGAATGTTATCCAAATACAAGTTTTGTGGGTTGTTCGCCCAAAGTTCAAACTTAGTGGGTTGTTCGCCCAAAGTTCAAGTATAATGGGTTGTTCGCCCAAAGTTCAAGTTTAAAACACGTGCTGGTCGTTCTCCAGCGATTTACAAACAAAACAGTACCGGTCGTTCTCCGGCCAAATACGCACGGGTCGTTCTCCCGTTCAACAAAAACAGTTTACCGGTCGTTCTCCGGTCTAGTTACGCACGGGTCGTTCTCCCGTCCAACAAACGCATGGGTCGTTCTCCCATCCAAGACGCACGGGTCGTTCTCCCGTCCCTTGGCCAGTCGTTCTCTGGCACTAAAATACGTAGCTGGTCGTTCTCCAGCGTTTACATAAAAGTACCGGTCGTTCTCCGGTATACCAAACAAGTTTAAGGTTTATAGACGATTGCAAAACAATTTACCGGAGAACGACCAAACAGTACCGGTCTGTAAACCGGTACTAAAGAAACTTGAAATCCATGTGTTTCCAAAAGTTGTAATCATAAGGTTTACGAAATATGACTAGAACAATAAACTTGTTTACAGACGATCAGCATAGGATGCCAACTTTTGGAAACACATGGATTTCTTTAGTATAACTGAAATGTTCTAGTCATATTTCTTTAGCAAACGCATGGGCGACCCGTGAAGTCATATGCTTTGTTATTGTAGTCATATGCTTTGTTATTGTAATCATAAGGTTTACGAAATATGACTTGTTATTGTAATCATAAGGTTTACGAAATATTTCGAAGTTATCCCATACGTATCAGACCTTATGCTTTGTTATTGTAATCATAAGGTTTACGAAATATGACTAGAACATTTCAGTTATACTAAAGAAATCCATGTGTTTCCAAAAGTTGGCATCCTAAACTTCACGGGTCGCCTAATTCTCCATGTATGTTGGCGATTCTTATATGCGCAGCTAATTCCCTGAAAAACATAGTAAAAGTCAACAACGAGGTTGAGTGAATTCACAGGTTTAAGTTTACACAAGTTAAATCAAGTTTGTAGCACAGTTGTTATCCAAAAACGTTCACAAACAGTATTGCCATAATAGTCGAGAATAAGTTTAGTGGAATGTTATCCAAATACAAGTTTTGTGGGTTGTTCGCCCAAAGTTCAAGCTTAGTGGGTTGTTCGCCCAAAGTTCAAGTATAATGGGTTGTTCGCCCAAAGTTCAAGTTTAAAACACGTGCTGGTCGTTCTCCAGCGATTTACAAACAAAACAGTACCGGTCGTTCTCCGGCCAAATACGCACGGGTCGTTCTCCCGTTCAACAAAAACAGTTTACCGGTCGTTCTCCGGTCTAGTTACGCACGGGTCGTTCTCCCGTCCAACAAACGCATGGGTCGTTCTCCCATCCAAGACGCACGGGTCGTTCTCCCGTCCCTTGGCCAGTCGTTCTCTGGCACTAAAATACGTAGCTGGTCGTTCTCCAGCGTTTACATAAAAGTACCGGTCGTTCTCCGGTATACCAAACAAGTTTAAGGTTTACAGTCGATTGCAAAACAATTTACCGGTCGTTCTCCGGTCTAGTTAAAACAGTTTGTCGAATAAGTTATCCCATTCGTTCAGTGTGTCAATATGAAAATGTTATTTCATAAATATCAGTTTGTTCAATAGTTTAATAGTTCAAAGTACTCTAATTGTTCGAGTAAACAAGTATGATAAATAATCATATAAGTAAAAGCAGTTATGGCAATAAGTAAAACAGTTGACTATGTTTTCCACCCCCGTTCAAAAGCAGTTAAATCAGTAAAAGTAGGGGCTGTGAACTCACCTGTTGAGTTAATTAGAAATGTGTAAGCGCTAGCAAAGCGTAGTCCGGGTAAGTCACTAACATCCTAAACGTAGGAAATAGTCGTATAAGTGGTTGGATAACAATCCAAACCATGTTACTCGTTCATCCATGAAAGATCATTGTTTATTTGTAAATTCGTACGACTCGTTGGTGATGGTTTTGTAAAAATATTTCGAAGTATTGTTATAAGGTTCTGAAACTTGCGACGTCGCAGTGGGACGTAGCAGTGGGACGTAGCAGTGGGACGTAGCAGTGGGACGTCGCGTGGGATGTCGCAGTGGGACGTCGCAGTGGGACGTAGCAGTGGGATGTCGCGTGGGACGTCGCGTGGGACGTCGTAGTGGGACGTAGCAGTGGGACGTCGCGTGGGACGTCGAGTGGGACGTCGCGTGGGACGTCGTGTGGGACGTCGTGTGGGACGTCGTGTAGGACGTCGCAGTGGGACGTAGCAGTGGGACGTAGCAGTGGGACGTCGCAGTGGGACGTCGCGTGTAACGTCGCAAATCGCCTGGGACTAATGCGACGTTACGGTCTGTTCATCCAAAAATCGTGATTTTTAACCCAAAAATGCTTAGATCTTTCATATAATGACTTGTAACATGATTGTAAGCTATTATAATGAAGTAAAAGTGAAAAGTTTAGTGTTTTCTTACCCAAAAAGTGGTTAATCCGAAAATTAGGTGGATGAAGATGAAGATGGTGAAAATGGAGATCTTGAGCTTAAATCCTTGTGATGTTGATGTTGATGATGATGAGCTTTGTTGTTGTTATTAATCCGAAAATAAGTATAAAGTGGTGGTGATTTGGTGATTTTTGATGAGATTCTAGAGAGAAAAATAGGGTTTTTAGAGAGAGGAAAGAGAGAGTTGTGTGTTTTGGTGAAAATGAAAAATGAAAGGGAATGAGAGTGGGGTGGGGGTTTGGGGCTGCATTTTGGGGCCAAAAAGGGAGGGGATGTTTATCCCAAATTTGTGGTATTTAACCCGTGTTTGTTTACCCGATCGTTAACTGTTACTTTATTTTAACTAATTTATTTTTAATTACATATTTCATTATATTTTTAATTAGGATCTTTTTTTTTTATGAAATCAAATTAATTTAGTTATAAAATTTTAACTTTGTTTCATTTTAATTATACAAGTTTACGTTTTTCGTTATAAAATGATATGTAAATATTATCGACATAATATTTAATTGTTAATATCGTTATTTAAATATTTCGTTTTATTAAATAATTTTGTTCACCAACAGTCGTATATTTTTGTCGCGTTAGTTTTCAGATTGTTCAGTACGTAATTACAACTAATTACGAATACGTAATACTACGCGTATTATCAAGTTGGGCTTTGCTAGACTTACCTCTAAAATGTGTAGTGAATTCACTCAAGTAGGGAATTAGCCTAATAATGCAAGTGATTAATGTTTATAATTGCGTTTAAATTTGCGGGGTGTTACAATAATGTTTACAAAATCCCAATAGTTACAAATGTTTAGAGATTATGTGGCATAACTAGGTTACAAAATGTAGTAATGCTATGTGATCTCCTGTTGTGCATGTTGACTCGAGCTATGGGCATCCTGACTGAACAGGCCTACTGCTGTTGGGTACCTGAGAATACATGCTAAAAGGTCAGCTAACGCTGGTGAGCTCATAGGTTTATATAATGATAAGATAGAGTGTGAACCACAAGATTTAATAAGTATTTGAAATAAATCAAATAATGTATATGTCTGCCATGAGGTCATAGTCCGAGCTTAACTGAGGTGTCAGGATCACAATCAAGTGCCTGATCGAAGGTGCCTCCCTGCGAGTGCCTAATCTACACTCGTATGAACAAATGCTAATGCGTCCGTTTGACCAGTTAGTGCGTGCTAACCCGGACGAGGATTGTCAATCCTATATGGTACCACACACTAACATTCACGCTACAAAAGTATTAACCAAACTATGATCGATGGAGGGCTTTAAAATGATTAGTAAACAGCTCATGCAGAATATAGCGAGTTTTGTACTCGTGTTCACATGTAAAACAAAGTAGAGCATGTATTCCCACCCCGGAAGTAAAAACTGTAAAATGCGGGACTATGAGACTCACCTGAGTCTGATGATTTACAGTGAAGCAAATGTGATGCGTACAATGAGGTATCCGAAGACTGTAACCTGCCGGGCGTTCAAAACGCGCAAGGTTATAAGTATATGTAGACGTCTCAAGAGACCGTCCATGCTAGTTGTTCATCCAACTAGTAATGTCCAATTGATTTGATTGTTGATTGATTAGTTTGAGTTTTGAAAATATGTACGACCCGTTGGTGTCGGATTTTGTAATAATAATCTTTAAGTATCATTATTATATGTTGTTCCATTGTATACTGTCAAAGTATATGTTTTGTGTGTTGTATCATATGCAAGTAGTGAAGTTGTGGGAGTTCGACACTTAGTGTGAAAACTAGTTTTGAAGTTTCTAATTTAGGCGACACTCAAAGCGTCACTTATAGGCGACACTCAGGTAAGTGTCGCAAAAATTGTAATCTGTGAGTTATTAGCGTCACTTGTTTAAGTGTCGCATATAAGGCGTCACTAGTAGCGTCACTAAGGTCCAGTGTCGCTGTACATTGATTTCGAGTAATTTGGCGTCACTTAAGGTAGTGTCGGTAAAAAGGGGCGTCACTTAAGTATGGCGTCACTAGGGTAAGTGTCGTATGAAATGATTTTGTGCAAGTTGGCGTCACTTCGTGAAGTGACGCTAGTATGCGTCAGTCTATGATAGGCGTCACTTAGGGGAGTGTCGCATGACTGATTTGGTCCATGCGACACTTAAGTCTGATGTGTTTTACTCTATCTCTAAAACGTGGTCAATGGTCTCGGTTTGACCCGAAACTTTTACCCAACCCTTAAAATGGTTCCGAGAGTTCAAAAAAATTCTTGGTTCGTGACGGGGCTAACTCGAAGTGTCGGTTTCATAAAATGACCAAAACAGCCCTTAGTATTTATATTTCTAGATTTTTTTCATTCGATTCGGGTCTCGGTTTGGTCAATTTATAGTCCGCAATAAGTCACACCAAAAATCACACATAAACAATATATGTCTTGTACATTTCCTATTTTTACTAAGAATTATAGTGCTCTAAAAATTTTATAATAAAATTGAGAACGACACGTGGTCGGTTTTAGTCCAAAACAGACACTAGCTCAAAGATCAGCTTCTAAACTAAAATCCGTGTATTTTTGAAATGGTTAAAGAAGAACTTTTTGTAGAGGACATCCATACGGAGATTTTGGTATAAAGTTCATGCGTTGAGTCAACCTAGAACTCAAGTTATAGCCGATTTAGGGAAGTCTTTTTTCTGGTCAGAAAAGCTGTTAACATGTAGGTGTTTATAAAACATGTTTTAGCTTTGTTTTTAGACATTTTATAGTTTGATGAGCTACTAAACATGTTAAACATCATTAAGCAAGTATTTCTAGAGAGATAAAGAGGTGGTGGATCATACCAAGAACGTGTTATAGGGAGAGAGATGAGTGAGATGACGTTTGTTGCTTCCTCTTGCTCCTTCTTCTTGCTTTTCTTCAAAGGAAAAGGTGGTGAATGATGGTGGTGGTGGTGTGGGCCGATGGTGGTGAGGGATAGGTGTAACACCCCCAAATTCGTTGATTGTGGTTAGCGGAAGCTTTAGGTTAAGTACGGGGGTGCCACAATAACAAAGCATGCATACGTATCAGAGCATATGATTACAACATAACAATATATAGTAAGATGCCAAAAGTATTAATTACAAAGTTTACGATTCATCGAATCGTATGAAAGTTGTTAAGTTTACAAAAGTAGATTTCGTAAATATGACTAAATAGTTTTAGTTATACAAAAGAAATCCAGTTGTCAAAAGTTAGCATCCTATTCCTTCGTGGGTCGCCTATAATCCATATGTGCAGGCGGTTCTTACGTGCACAGCTAATTCCCTTAAAAACATAGTAAAAGTCAACAACGAGGTTGAGTGAATTCACATGTTTTATGTTTGCAAGTACAGTTGGTAACCCACTTGTTGTTTATACAGTATCGTTGGTATGTCACCCAAAAGTGTAATTCGTAAAACCAAATACGTTTCCAAATAGTTGTTTGTAGGAAAGTTCGTATCCTATTAGTTGTAGGAAAGCAGTATCCTATTTCCATGTATGTTCTGTAGGAATATACGTATCCTAGTAGTTGGTATGTTTCGTTGGGATGTTGCCCAAAAGTATATTTCAAGTTACAGTAGGAATGTAGGTATCCTATTAGATGATCGTAGGAATGTCAGCATCCTAATAGTTGTGTCTCGTAGGAATGTCAGTATCCTAATCGTTTGGTGGGTCCATGTCAGTAGGAACCCAGTGCCCATGTCAGTAGGGACTTTTCATCAGTTTAATAACAATAGTAGACCCATGTTCGCAGGATCTAGTGCCCATGTCAGAAGGGACTTTTCAACAGTTTATCAACAATAGTAGACCCATGTTCGCAGGATCTAGTGCCCATATCAGTAGGGACTTTTCAGTTGCTCAATCAGTTAAGTAAAAAGTGTTGCTGGTCGTTCTCCAGCGTTTTTAAAACAGTACCGGTCGTTCTCCGGTTTATCTAGTATAGTTTATCCCGTTTGTAATAGTTTGTCGTATGAAAACACTATTTCATAGTTAATTGTTTCGTTGTAAATGTTCAACTGTTCAAAGTACTCTATACGTTCGAGTAAAGCAAGTATACTATCATGTAGTAAAAGTGTTTGACTATGTTTTCCACCCCTGTTTAAAGCAGTTAAAACAGTAAAAGTAGGGGCTGTGAACTCACCTGTTAAGTTAAGTAGTAGTGCGAGTGCTAGCAAACCTAAGCCCAAGTACAGTCCGAGATCTCCTAACGTCCTAAACGTATGAGATTTTTAAGTATGTGGATGTCTAAGCTAATCATCCATGCTAGTGTTCGTACAACCAAGTTATGTCCAAAGTACATGTTAAGCGTTCACGTTTGTATTTCGTTGTTGTAAAAAAAATGTATACGACTCATTGGTGATAGTTCGAAATCATAATTTCAATAAAATAAGTATGTTTGTGATGTTTGTATAGCTCGTATATCGTATCGTATGTAAATATCTGTTACCGGTTAAGTTCGACACTTGGTGTAAAAAAAAGTAGTTTGTAAAGTTTCTGTTTTATGCGACACAAAGTTTGCTATGCGACACAAGGGTTGTGTCGCATAGGAATGCGACACAAGAGCTTAGCGACACAAGGGTTGTGTCGCAGAAGCTATCGGTGCTAAATCAATAGCGACATAGTGGTACGACACAAAATACGACACAATATTGTTTATGCGACACAAGCCTGCGACACAAGCGTTGTGTCGCAAAGATGAACACCCAGACAGTCCCCAGCGACTGTCGCGTTTTTCCGATCCAAAACCCAAATCTAACGCATTTTCAGGCTATAAAATCATGTTTTCTTTGTTGTTTAGGTTATAACTAAGTATATTAAACACTAAATATTAACTAAAACTTCAAAATCTAAGAATTGACGGGATTTGTCGGAAACTTACGAGTGGCGGATTTGAAATCCGAAAAGATAGATGTGTAGCTCTCGTTGTGGTGATTGTTTTCTCCTAAATGAGTAATCGATTGGGTGCCGTTTAATGGTAGTTTTGGTGGCGTTTTTGGTGATAGTTTTTAGGTGGAGGTGGTGGGTGTAGAGAGAAAAAGGGAGATGGGAGAGAAGAGAAAGATGGAGAAATGAGGGTGGTGGAGGTGGGAAGGTGGGTTTTGTTTCCCCATTTCCGTCTCCGTGGTTGCACTCCGTGTTTGTTTACCCGATCGTTAAATGTTACATTATTCTAACTAATACATTTTTAATTACATATTTCATCTTATTTTTAATTAGGATCTTTTTACGAAATTAATTCAATTATGTTATAAAATTTTAACTCTGTTTTATATTAATTATACGTTTTAACGTTTTGCGTTATAAAATGATTTGTAAATATTTTCGACAAAATATTTATTTGTTAACGACGTTATTTAATAATTCCGTTTCATTAAATAATTTTTGTTCACCGACAGTCGTATATTTTTGTCGCGCTTGTTTTCAAATTGTTCTGTACGTAATTACAACTAATTACGAATACGTACTACTACGCGTATTATCTAGTTGGGCTTTGCTAGACTTACCTCTAAAATGTGTTGTGAATTCACTCAAGTAGGGAATTAGCCTAAAATGCAAATGTTTAGCGTTAATAATTACGTTTAAATTTGCGGGGTGTCACAATAGGAGAGGAGAGGTGTGTGTTTTAGTGAGAGAATGTAGAGAGAGATGAGATGAGATGAGGAACAAATGAGAGTAAAAATGGGGAAAGGTGGTGTGTTTTATGGCTTAAGGTCAAGCCACCAAGATCCATGAAACATGGATGGTGTTGGCCGGCTTTTGGGTGGCCCACTAAAGTTTGGGTTGCCCAAATTTTTGTTCTCCGAGTTTGCGCTCCGTGCGGTGTTCGTTTCCCGGTCGTTTAAACGTTCGTTTATATTTTAAACGCTATACGTACGTGTTCACAATGGCATTCGAATTTCGATATTTTTAAATTGAAGTATTACTCATAATACTTGGAAAACATTTATAAAAAAGTTTGGTTATGGTGTCGGTATTGACTTACGTGCTCGTGTTTCGATTGTTAAATCGTGTAACTTTTAAATTAAACGTTTTTGTCGTCGGTTTGAAATACGATATTTCAATTAAATAATTTCTATCCAAAATAATATATTTTAACTTATAAAATATATTTTGACTGTTATCCGGTTTTCGGGCGCGTTTCGCACGTTTTTGGGTCGCGTTTGAGTATTTTATACGATACGAAATACTTACGTGATATTATCGAAATAATATTTGGAAAGAAATATGTTTATTAAATAATTTCATATTATTTAATAATTCGTGTTCACCAACGTCCGTATTAATGAGTCGGAATCCATCCGATGAAATAATTGCACGATTAAATTTAATCGCGTACGTGTATATATATAACGATTATATATTTGATACATACAATTAGCCTAATACAGAACTAATTACATGTATTAATAGATGATTATGAACTAATAACTAGTCCTAATCTGTCGGGTGTCACAATATATGTGAACAAAAATTGGGTTGGGCCAAACCCGACTCGACCCGATACCCGAACCAGGTATTAGTCAACATAATTGAAACCGGGTATTTGACCAACCGGAATCGAACCCGACCCCGGTTTTTTAAATTATTCAACCGGGTTAAAACCGGTTTTTTGGGGTTTTTTCCGGGTTTTTGACCGGTTTTCCAACCCGACCCGGGTCCAACCCGTTTAGAAGTTTAAAAAACCCAACCCGGGTCTCTACCCGCCAGGTACTCTCAAAACCCAAACCGGGTTCAAATAAACCGATTTTTCCAAAAATCGGTTTCGGGTTTTTTTTTCGGGTTCGGGTTTTTTGTTCACGCCTAGGTATGAATGATCGGTCCGTTTAACAAGCCCAAGTATCTTTACAGCGCGTCCTTTGCCCAAGCCCAACAGATCTGATCACTCGGTCATTGGGCCATATTGGGCCTGACTATTTTGTTATCATTTTCTCCGTTTTTGTGCATCATATATTCATATAGTTTATAAAGCCTAGTATGACTTCAATTTAACGAGAACCAACTTTCAGTGAGTGAAAGAAATAATCAGAAAATACACGATTCTTTAAAAATGATCTAATCTTCACGTTCTGAAAAAAAATATTATTAGATATACAAAATTTATACCAAAAAGATGTGCCTTGATATTTAAATTAATTAAAATACCGTTTTTTTAAAACGTTAAACCTACACCCACGTCACATTATATATATTTACAACCATACAATATATACACAATTTCTCTGAGGCCTCAACCCACCACCTCTAGATTAGACTCGGAGGGTTTCTAACATATCGTTAAGCCAAAATGCCTTCTATTCGTTTACTCGTTTTAGTGTTTGAACACCTACAAAATAGTGTAGCCCTTTTTTTCTTTTTTCATATTATCTAAACAATGTTAATGCATCCATTAATTAATACTACCTCCGTCTCAAAAATATAGTCCACTTTTCCTTTTTCGGACGTCTCAAATTAATTGTCCACATCCAAATATGGAAAGGAAATTTTGATCGTGATTACCAGATTACCCTTACTTCAAATTGTTATTACAAACTTTATAGAATGTGGTAATTAATTGCTTAAGGGTAAAGCTGTCATTTTGCAAAAAGTAAGAAAGAGAAAGCAGTAATGATTGTACTTTTATTAAACTGCGTGTTTTTGGTCGGTGGACAATTATTTTGGGACGGAGGGAGTAATAACAAAAGTTACTCTTCTGAAATCATAACACGACGTCTCATATCTTAATACATATCGTAAGTTATTATTTAAAGTTATTTAATATTAACTGTATACATAAAAAAAACATGTAAACATGTTTTACTTGGCATCCCATTTAATGCACACATGGAACCTAGAAGGTATGTTTTAATATGCTACAGAAAATTGCATTAAATACAGAACGAAAAATACAGGCAATTCCAGAGTGTTTCTATTTTTTTTTTACTTTTACTTACTAATTACTTCCTCCGTCCCATATTTATAGTCCATGTTTTCTTTTTTGAACGTCCCAAATTAATTGTCCACCTCCAAAAGTAGAATGATATAATTAACTGAACTTCCTATTATACACATAATTTATATGTATGTCATAAAAAGGTAGGTAAAAAGTAAGGGTAAAACTATCATAGTACATAAAAGTACAGTGTAATAATTATGTTTTCTTAAACTACGTGTTTCTTATCTGTGACAATAATTTTGGAACGGAGGCTCGTAGTATTTTACTTTCTTTCTTTTTTTTAAATTTTTTTTTGTCACACAAAAGTGTAAGTTGCTAAAAGGTTGCTACATATTATTTGCGATTGGGATCTAACTCGATAAAAGATTGACCATCATGATAATTTGATTGATAAAAGTTCGTCTTCTTTACATAAATAAAATTAAGACCAATTATGGTGTGATTTGCAAATTTTTTTTTTTTTATCTGGCGATTTGCAATTACTAATGTAGAAATTGACGAATTATGGATTTTTTTTTCTTTCTTTTTTCTTCTTTTTTTCTTTTGATGTTTTAATCTTGAGTTTTGGGTTTTGAATTTTTTTTTTTTCATTCCTTTTTTTTTTCGGTCTTAAAACGGCTCAGACCTCTTAAAGTTTGAATATGGGGGTCGTTATCCTAAGAAGTATCAAAATTATCAGCTTTCGATAATTTAATGTAACAAAATGACAATGTGAATATCAATGTCACTTTCCATAATGATCTTTAGGCATATAAATGTTTTTCAATCATCTTTTTAACATTGACAAAAAACACTATCATTTTATATTAATTTTTATCATTAATTATTATCTATGATATGATATTATGATATAATGGGGATCGAGTATATATTTAGTTTAAGACAAGGTATATATTTTGGTTGTGAGGGTATCACTGTCACATACTAAAAACGTTAAAAACTATCCCATGTGACTTGTGATAAAGTATTGATAATGACACTCAACCCCACATAACACTCATTCTATTCCAAAATAGACTTGAATTCATTATAATCACATTTATTATATTTGTATGTTTGACCAATTAATCAATTAATCACCTTTTTAAATTAAAGCCAACACACATTATATGTTTGAAAAAAGTAATTTCTTTGTGATTACAATTTGAAATCATGACTATATGTAATACAACTGTCATTAAACATTAATATAATAAGTACTTTTATAGTGTATAATCTAAAACAAAAATCCTGATAAAGCATTTTCATCTGCACCCTTAAACATTACAAGTAGAATATCGGAAATGTCTATTCTATTATTTTATCTAGTCAACTAATTATGGAAACTCTATAAATTCACTACTCAATCAAGTTAATTAAGATGAAAAGTATTTATATGATATTCCTATATATATACTAATTATTATTATTATACCCATTAATAAATCAAACATATTTATGTTAATTGTTAATAAAACTTACCATAAAAAAACAGTTAATTTTATCATATTATTTTTGAAATGTATATGTTATGAATGCGGATGGTTACATCTTATATTATAAAAAATTAAGTTTCAAAAGTCTATATCTTAATAGATCTTAATGTTTTGCTTACTCTCCATCACATTAAAACTCGTATCGACTATTACGACTATTATTGATTTATTGGCATCACATACAACAAAATGTCATATCTCGTTGCATACTGTGGGTCTTATGCTAGTTTTTATTGAAAAATAACATAAGGTAAGTATTAGTATGAAATAACAATATGAATTTTAATGAAAGGTTTTCAATGTTCAATTAGATTATTTTAAATACTAATATGTTAATGTAATTATATTATTTTTTCATGGCGATCATAGTTACAAGATAGTCATCAAAGTAAGTAGTTTAAAAAATTGTGATAACCAAAACAAGTACGTAACGAAAAACGTTATTAGAGTTATAAAAATGAACCCCCGTCTAATCTATGTAATCATATACACCAATTTTCGAGTCTTGTACGTATCACATTGAAAAACATAAATTCTTGAAAGAATATAGAGCAGAGCACATACGATAAGTAAAGCGAAAGCAACTTAACCTTTTTGGGATTAGGATTCATTTATTTTTAATGTGTAATATAGACATTTTTATAAGACAAAATTACACGGGTAGTCTAGGTGGTTTGTCAAAAATTGCACGGATCGTCCCTACAAGTTTTTTTTGACATTGGTAATCCTTGTGGTTGTGTATAATCTTGCATGAGTAGTCCTTCTCACTAACAACCGTTAATTATGTCCGTTAAAGTGAGGCATGTGCTATGCATGTAAGGGTATTAGGGTAATTTCCCATACCCTTTTCCACTCAATTCATATTTCATTATTTTCATTCACCCCTGACCCCACCGACTCACATCTGCCATCTTCCTTGTTGTCTTCTTCCTATCTACAAAGTACAAATAAGTCTCACACCTATTTTCACATTTCAACACACATCCAAACACCCTTTAACTAAAATCTGATACAGAGCATGAACTTCAAAATGATACAAAAATCCAAACTCACCTGCACCCTCCTTTCACCTCCCATTTAATATAATCGAAAAAACTTATAATAATATAATCAAAATAATAACATAACTATAATGGGTAAGGTTCAAATGAGACTAAAAATTTGTGTGAGAATAGAGGAACCAATGATATGGTGCCATGTGTACAAAAAGAATACAAAACTCATTTACCCCTTAAGTTAAATATCTCACAAACGACAAATCGAAAAATTATGAAAATTGCACCATTAGATTCAGCGTTTGATCCTCTTCGATTTACCGTCCATTAATGCATACTTTCGACGAGTTTTTTTTTCCATTATTTTTAGTGGGTTTCACATTACTAACACGTGTGTTAGAGTGTTGCCACCGGTAATTTACCCATTATAGTTAGAATGGGAGCGCCGGTAATTTACCACCGGAAACAACAATCCTTCAGCACCGGCTTCTCCTCTCCGTTAGAGTTCCTCACCGTTTTGCTCCGATGATTCTTTCTCCTTAACAAGTGGAGTATTGGAAGTGACGGTGGTAGCGACGAAACAGTGACGGCGAGTGGTGTGGCAGGAGCAGCGACGGCGGTATCGGTGACGGCGAGTGTTGTGACAGGAGCGGCGTGGTGACTGTGGCAGATTTGCGGTGGCGGCGGTATCGGTGACGAGTCGTTATATGTTGGAGATTTAAAGTAGAAGGTAACAGATTTGCAATTGTATGATTTGTTATGGTTAATAAAATGGGTTTTGATTGGTTCCTCTTGGAGATGATGAATTGTGTTTGCAGGTGATAAAAGAAATAGAGTGAGAGTGCCTGCGAGAAGACCGTGAATTAAAAAAGAAAAAGAAAAAAGAAAAGGGAAATTACCCTAACACCCTTACATGCATAGCACATTCCTCACTTTAATGGACAAAATTAATGGCGTTAGTGAGAAGGATTACTCGTGCAAGATTATGCAACCACAAGGATTACGAGTGCCAAAAAAAACTTGTAAGGATGACCCGTGTAATTTTTGATAAACCACAGGCCGTGTAATTTTGTCTTTTTATAAGAACAAATCAGCTAAAAAAAACTATCTATCTATCCCAGCAATTAAAAAAGGATAATTATGGAGTACTTGGCAAATTATTAAGTAATCATCGGCCTTCCTTTCCCCGCCAATTCTCCCCTAACTTCCTATTTAAGAGCATCTCCAATGTTATCACTATAATTTTACATTAAGATAGTGCAAAAAAAGAATCTTATTAGAATATGCTTGCACTAAATAAATTTCACTCCAATGTATACATTATATTTTTGCACTAAATGTACTTTTTGACGATTTAAAAAAGCATACTTATGCAATATACATAGAAAATAAGTAATACGAAATATAACAATATTGAGCTAGTTTTAATGGTATTAAGAAGAAACATATTATTTTTTATTTTATATAAATTATTTTTCATTATTTGTATTAAATAATAAAGGATAGTGTTGCACTATATTTAGTGCAATTTGATCCACTTTTAGTGTTGCACTATAATAGTGTTAAGGTTTAGTGTCAACATTGGAGAGCTTTTTATCTACCTTTTATTTTAGTGCAAAAGGACACTTGGTGTTAACATTGGAGATGCTCTAATCGTCGGTTATTATTAAAAAAAAAAAAAAAAAAATCCCAAATTTTTAGGCAAACTTGAAGGGATTGTTCTTATTCCTTCTTATTATCTCAAAACGGTCTATATCATTCTCGAGCAATGCACAAAGTTCACAAACTGATTTGTTACTATCACATTGGTTGACATGTTCTTACTCTTCTTTCTCTCTTTATATTATTGGTGCCACATCATTTTGTAAACAAAATTTTGTAAAATTTTTGTAACCAAATCATATTCCAATAATAAATTAAATGACTTTAGGAAAAGTAAATTTTTTTTTTTTAATGTCTTATGTTCTTTCCGTTTATGATGTAGATGCATTATTTGCACTATCTAGAATCCATGTTTCTTCTTTTCTAAATGTGAGCTTTTGGAAGTCATGTCTCATACAAAAATTGTTTTCGATATTCCATTGTTGTTTAAAGTTATTTAATAATTAGTATATAAGGATATGTTCTAGATATTGTTATGTTAAGGAGAGATCACTATTTTGATAATGGGGACTATAATTTTAATATATGATCGAAATGTTGATTTCGTAGTCCATAATCTTTCACCAAAAGTCCTTGTGAAAAGGAAATTAATTATGCATCATATCAATGTTGGCTAAAATGGTTGACTGTGTTTATTTAGATTAGGATTGTCAAATACTCCCCTAATTAACTACCCTTTTTGAATAATTAGGATAGATTAGTGATTGCAGTCTTTATCTATTTATTATTGTTTCGGACAAGATGGCCTTTTGACGGATGGGAGTCATGTTCGACAATTTGTACTTACGTTTAACAATTTGTTGATCTGTTTACGCTTCGGTTGTGATTCTCCGAACACACAAATCTCAATGAAGTATAGACCTGAACATGATCATGAGGACGAACATGATGAAGAAAATTATACCGATGCAAATTTGGAGGGCTTCGCATCGCTTATTATACCGATCCATATACTTTAATTAGTCGGGTAACCTATTAACCCGTAGTCTTTTGGATTTATTTGTCTGCATGTGTTAGGGGTTTTAATTAGTTAGCTGTCCTTTATTCTTATGATATCTTCTTGCAAATTTTGCACGATAGCATCTTTATGTTTCTGTTGTACCATATAATTAATTTCATGACATGTGTATTTTGCATTTTTGCGTTACCATTTACCAACATATATTGACTCCAGCCATCATATTAACTTTTACACTATATTTTGTTGATCACTAACTATTCCACATATTTAAGTTACGAAGCTCATAAGACCACTTGCAACGCGCCCTGCATAGGGCATTCTCAAGCCTCAGAACGCTCGTAATGGGGCGTTCTGGAGCTCAACACGGGCAAAAAACGAGCGTTCTATGCTTTTTCATTTCTTTTTTCTTTTCTTTTCAAGTTTTAAATCAATATAAATAAAAAAAATACATTTTTAAAAAGGGTTAATGTACAAATTCGTTACTGTACTTTGCCAAAATGTTCATTTGAGTTACTGTACTTTTAAAATATGCAATTGGATTACTGTACTTTGTAAAAATGTTCAATTAGGTCACCAAATTTTCGTCATAGTTCAATTAAGTTACTGTACTTGTAAAAATGTACATAACAATGTGCAATTGGGTCACTAAACTTTTAACCAAAATTAAGCAAAAATAGGCGTGGTGACAGTTTTTGAAAGTACAGTAATCCAATTGCATATTTTAAAAGTACAGTAACCCATATGAACATTTTGGCAAAGTACAGTGACGAATTTGTACATTAACCCTTTTAAAAATAAATTAATTAAATTGTTGGGGCCTAGGGGCAATTTGGGGTTGCTGATGTTTTGATCAAAAACTAACAAACGCAATTAAGTGATCAAATTCGTTTTGTGAGATAGAATGCTTAAGTGTTCTTCAATATAATCAAGTAAAAATATAATTTATAGTTGATACAATGCAAGTTTGATGATAGAAATGTAGTAAAAAGTAATGCAAACGTATGTAAATCGATAAAAATGCAAGTAAAGTAAAATTGACACAAAGATGTACGAGGAAAGCCCTTGATCTTTTTAGTTCGCCGGCATAAAACCTCGGAAGGAACAATCGTTCCTTGCCTTTGTTGATATTATTTAGTAAACTCAGGATAATACAAACTATGAGCACAAAATGATCGAACTAAGTGTGTATAATTGGTGAATTCGATGAAGAAGATGAAACAAAAGTGAATTATATTGTGTTAAGTGTTTCTGTAGAGTGTTAGCAGTGTAAAAAGTGTCCCCTAATCGATCATTTGCCTCGTATTTAAACTAAGTACAGAGTAAAAGGTAGTTCCGAAATATCCAGGATCCTCCGAGATAGCCGAGATCACCCCAACGCTCTTCTTGACTTGTTATTCCACACGTTTTATGCTTGTTTCCATTTAAATTCAAATGAGTCTAAATCCAAGTATCACGGAGTAAATAAACCACGTTCGATTCTTCATATGACCTGGTCAAAACAAGCAAACATGAATTAGTAGTACATGATCCCGGGATACTGAATATCCGGAATCCTTAATATACTCAAAGCCTTAAACACATCCGGGATCCTTAGTCTAAGCAGAATCTTGGATATATCTGGGATCCCGAATACCTGTCAAATATAAACATATTTTATTTCGTACATATGTGTATATGCGTATGTACATATGTACAGATATGTATGTTTTATTTAAATTTTACCCCCCATAATTATTATTGTCTAGAACTTAAAAATCCATTCACAGTTATTATTATTTTTACACAAATAATAATAACAATTCATAATAAACACGTTTACGTTTATTAAAATAATACTTCAAATTTTGGGGTGTTACATACAATCGGAGGATCGTATGCGGGTTAACATTTTTTGAAATATATGTATCTCGATTTTTATAAAGATTGATGATAACTCATATTCTATCTTAATTCAAATTCAGTTATGTTTATAGTTTTACAGAGATTAAATTATTATTAGTATTATTATCTTTTTTTTAAATATGGGTTTTTTTAAAAAGATTTATTAGGTAAATTATTGCATTTGATTGGTTAATTAAATGTTTGATGAAATACTTTATTCTCATTGGTTAATAGAGTTGATTTTCAAGTAAAATTGAAGCTAATAAAGTTTTCTTTTATTAATATTTATTATTATTACTAGATTATAGACCCGTGTATGCACACGGGATATATAAGAAAAATTAATATTTGTCTTTGTTAAAATGTAATCATTAATTATATAAGCATCAAGGGTTTAATTGGTTAATTATAAACTATTTGATTTTAAATATACTTTTTTGCATTCTTTTTAGGAGATAATATAAAATGAACACTATTCTTCCAAAACAAAATTACGAAAAAAAATATTCCATAGATTTTTATTTATTTAAGGTTCCATTTTCAAACTAATCCTAGATGATTTAGCTAAAGTATTGCATTTGATTGGTTAATTAAAAGTGCAATAAAATTAAGGAATTTAATTGCTTGATAGGGTTTTATTTTGAAAACAAATTCATTCATAGAGATTTTCATTTATTTATATAGACTCCATTTAATATAGATTTAAACCCGTACATATACATTGGCTTATCTAATGTAAATGTTATAACTATAGTTAGTATGCATATTTCATTTACACGGGTGTTTAATGTAGACATGTCAATTGGGGTCAATTTTTGAGTAAAATTTGCTCAGCAAAGTTTTCTTTTACCTATGTATACACACGGATGTCAAATCAAATTAAGTTTCAATGTTAAATCGGTATTATATCAAATTCGAATCAAACTATCTTTTATTTATATGAATATTGAACCCGTTAAAATATACACATATGTCAAATAAAACTGTTTTTGTTTGTTTGAATGTAAAACCCGTGAATATACATGGATGCAGAATAAAACTATATTCGTTTATTTAAATGTTAAACGAAACCCGTGACATTAAATTTATGTAAATATGAATTTATATGAATGGTTTATTTATTGCATTTGTATTTAGGAATATAAACATGAAAACTCGTGTGATTAATATAAGGGGAAAAAATATAGAAAAGCAATTTTAGGAATATTATAATTTTGAGTCATGGCAAGAAGTTATTTAATTTATAAATATTCTTTCAAATAGAATTTTTAGGAAAAAAAATACTCCCCGGATTTTTAATTAGTTAAGGTTTTATTATTATTTTTTAATTAATTTTATTTTACATTAGATTTTTTTAGGTGCAATTGAGGGTTCTGATTGGTTAATATGGTTCAATTTTGCATTTAGATTTTTTTAGGAGAAACGTTCTTTTATTAATATTTAGATTTTATATATATATATATATATATATATATATATATATATATATATATATATATATATAGTTAGGGGATCTAAAAAGAAGGAAAATTTTATGGAGAAAGGAGAGAAAGAATCCTGGCCATTCATTTCATTTGTAGGTCAAAGGGTATATTAGTCATTTGTATTTTGGTTATTTAATTTAATATTATGTAAATTATATGCATTAAAGTGGACGGTTACATATATCACGTTTGAGGCTCCATTTTGTTTGGAAAGGATCCACAAATATCTTCACAATTAAAACAATATACACTACTCCATTTATACATGTCTCTTGTGTATATTTAATTGCAAAAAATATTCCATCGGTGCTTACTCTATTCCGTTGCATACTTTAATACAATCAAAAAGCTCTAAAATGAAATTGTCGATCGAATTATTGAGTTATATTGAACTAGTGCTTGTGTCGATTTTTGGGAACAATTCATAAGTCATTTTATTATGAGTAAGTGTGTTCCATTGTGTTTTGAAATTTGCGTATATAACACCCCTCGTTTCATTATAAACAATAATATAAAAATTGCGACTCGGAAGCGTATATTTAAAACATACTATCAATGTACTCAAAATGTCAATAAACTTTTTCAAACTTATTACATGACATTTCAACAAACTCGGTGTTATATAATTCAAAACACTTTTACAGCTATAAAATTTACATCAGAGTAACCGTCTGTCAAACATTCCATCCAGTCCAACAACCTCCTGCCCAATACGTCCCATTAATATACAACCTGCAGGAAGAACTGTGGTGGGGTTAGCACAACGCTAAGTGAGTGAAACTATACGCAACAGTACAACCTAGCATAACAATCTGTTTACATCAAATAACAATAAACAGAAAATCAATCAATCACTTGACATCCAATCAATGTCAAGCTACTCACATCAAACATTATCAATCTTCATGAGGACCGGTGGCTCCTGAGATACCCTAATACCGGTTTGGTACTCAGGAAACCCTTATCAATCATCTGTATTGGCCTATACAGAATTACCGGTAACCAGTTGTTAATCACACACGACCTAGATCTCTAAACCAACATTTCAAGTTTCAAGATCTCCTGTCGTCTACAATAACAACCAAGTCCAACTGTCAAGTCAAGTTGACCTCAGAATCTTACATACTAGCTCAAACAGCCAAGTAAGCAACCTACCAAACTAACATGGCAAGATATCTCAACAGAAGCCTCATATCAAAGTAATACTATAAATTACTTGTTGTAAATCAAATCATTACAACTAAATCACACTGAGGTTACAGATCCACTCACCGACTACCTCAGGCCTCCACTCAGTAGTCTAATATCACTGAGCCTTCTCCACATCTGAGAATCAATATCAAATATAAGTTAGTAATCCAAATCATCAATACATAACTTATATCAATCTTTGACATTTAGGAACTTAACATAATTAACATTACAATTACTAGTTCCTAATTGTGTATTAATGATTTACAATATAATCATTAACATATATTATCCTATAACATATATCAAGCACATTACTATCGTAATCAAACAAAATGTGATATCAGCCTATCAAGCCGCCGGCTTCTCTATGAAGCCGCCGGCTTCAAACCACCACCCGCCGGCTTCACCTTCCAAACCGCCGGGTCAATTACCAAATGTGGTAACAGAACTAAACTTCGTTTTAAAGCTTACACTACCCGCCGGGTTTGGGTCTATATCCGCCGGTTTCCTGTCAGACTACCCAAGCCGCCGGCTTGCCCCACGAAGCCGCCGGCTTCAATCAAGTGAGCACAAGCCGCCGGCTTCCCTCAGAAGCCGCCGGCTTCCTACCTCGTCCCTGCCATCAGCGCCTGATCAAAACCCTAACCCGCGATTTTAATAACCAAATCATCCAAACTCGATTTCAAACGGTTATAAACTACTAAAAACTTCAGGTAATCATCATGTAACATTTATAACATGATTTTAACATCTATTTCTCTCAAATCATCAATTCACCCAAATTTCAATCAAAATCAAATTCTTAAATACACAAGAATACTTACTGATTGAAGAACATAGCGATGATAATCTGATGATTATGAAGTTTCACGAGAATCACCACTTCCTGATTTGATTTCTAGTTTGATTTGAATGTTTTCTGAGAGTTTCTGTGAGTTTTGAAGTTTCTAAATGAACTTTCCTAAAGAGGAAAGTTAAATATATAACCGACCTCACAAACCGCCTTCAATTATACGGGTATAATTTAATACCCCATCTCTATCTATTGTCTGGAACCCGAAAACCATTTGCGAGTCCAAACATTTTATTGTACCGTCAACTATATTAATTTACAACAATTAACAATTTACTTATCACATTGGAATATTCGGCTCCTATTCCAATTATTTCAACTATTTTAGACAATATTATTTCCAAACACATTTAAATACATATTTAAATCAAGAAATAATATATAAACAACTAGGTCCATTTCGAGGATGTTACAACTCTCTCTCCCTTAAAGAGATTTCGTCCCCGAAATCTAACCTCAATCAATCTAACTAATGTGATATAATCACATATATCTTAACATATATTTGTCCTCAATAGCAACTTACAACTATACTTAGACTGTTTGAATTCTTTCCACATGCACATATCCAAATGTACATGCTTCTATCTTTTCCTATGCACACATACAGTGCATCTAATCAATATCATCAATCAGATATATCTTTTAGACAAACACTTGCTTCAACAAGTGAAATCTACAATCATTTAATCAACAAGTAAGACTTCACATTACTTAATAGGTCTATACAACCAGAAATTAGCAACATGCTAAGATCTTTAACCTATTCCCACTGTTCATCACTGTTAACAATAAAACAGCAGCAACAATATCACAACAACAGTGTTTATTAAACCACAATGTACCTAGCAACACTGAAATATAATTTAGCTCACGACCAACAATCAATCTAATATACAGATCACAATCTTAAATCTTTACCATCAAAGATCTGAAATTCAAATCTAGGTCAACTTTTCATCCAAAAGTTTCATACCTATACTCTTTTGAATACCCTATCATATTCACATATCATTTCAATCATATGAAATCCTTTACTTAAAAGTAATCCAGATTCATATCACCTTAATAAGTACAGCAGAGGTCAACTCAGTAGGTAAAACCACAAGCAACAAGTACTTTGCTAAATCAACAAAAGTACCACAATCAATCTTACCTACAATCAACCAACCTCTACATTGACTTATTTCCATTTGTAACTCCTTTCATTACTACCTATCAATTGTCAACAACATCAAAGTCGACAACAACTACTGCTCAACAATAATCACAACATTAGTGATTATACATTCCAGTACACCTATCAGTACTTAATATTTGTCTTCAAACTCTAACTAACCATCAAGTTAGAATTTATATACTACTTAAACTGGTAAGACATCAAAATCTATTCTTAGCAACCAGTTATTTCAACTCAACCTTAAACTCTTAAGCTACTAATCACAAACCATTAGCAATTATACAACTTGAATCACCTAATCATTCAACACTAGATTCCATCAATCTAGCAACTAAGTTAATCTTAATCAACATATTATGATACTACAGATCAAGCATCACAATATCACAATGTGCTACTTTCTAGCACATTCCTAACAATTCTACTTCAAGTTAATTTCAGTTAACTAACTCTACACATATCTTATGGCACATTTTAATTCAATCTATTAAAACTTATCATGCCATTTATTATCATGTATACTACACATATATACTTACACAATTTCAGATATTCTCTAAAATGGACACATACACAACAATTCCATTTCATTCTATATACTAGGCCATTCAGACTGTTAAAGTCTTTATCAAGCCTTCTCAATACTACTATTCATCACATATCCATACCACAGGACATGGAACAATCAATAACTCTATGTTTCACTTATATACTTATCAACTCGTATATAACTTAAACAATTCAATCTAAACTTACAAGAAAAGTTTGGTGAATACCATCATCACCTATCAATTTCAAGGTTTCCCTTAATTTCTATCATCCACAATGTGACACTCCTCCAAATTAGGTATATAATTATACTTAATACATGCATTTCTTACGCTAATTCCCTACATTTGTTTTAAACTAAACCGATGATGTGATGTCAGTCTAGCGAGCCCTAAACAATAATACAAAAAGAATTACATAATACGTAGTTATTTATAAATTACGTACGAACGTATCGGAGCGAAGCCGACAAATAAATGACAAAAGTTTCGTGATACAAAAATGATTAATAATATAATTATTAATTACGAGTATTTATATATCTATAACACATAGATATAAAGGTCTAATTTTACGTTTAACATAAAACGTATTATAACACGAACAGAAACAATTCTAAAACGCGCATACGACGTCGAGTCATAAAAATGCAAATTTTCTCGTTCATTTGGAAGAAGTTAGAACATTACTTCAAAATATGAAATCCTAAATCTACTGAAAATTTGCGCTCAATTGAATACGCGCAGTAAACTGTACAAAAATGTACAACTATCAAAAATAATGATAACCTCATTATTCTGAAAACATATTACGAACCCGGAGAGCATCTACAAAATAAAAATATAAAATGTTAAATTTTATATTGCTATAATTATACCCGTACTCGAGATTGGTGGGACAAAAATCCCACCAACCTACAATAATGCAGAGGCATGGTTAATTTAAACCATACTCCCTCCGTTCTCTTCATCTGTGATCATTCAACACACACACATATTATCAAAAACCTTCATTTCATTTCCTTTTCTTCATCTGGAACAACAACAAGATCAGGAAGCAGAAGCATAACCAAGATCATCATCATCATCCGTTTCTCATCATTCTCATCATTTTTCACTTTGTAAGAAACTAACTTCTCTTTGAATTTTATACTTAAATCTCGTTATATAACTTGTATGTACATCATAAACTAAGTATCTAACACATAAATTGGATGATTTCATGATTGATTCTTGAAATGGGTTTTGAAAACCAAAACTATAAATCAAAAATTAAAAGGTGTAAACTTGTTAAAAATATAATGTTAGGATGATAAAAACGTTATATTACATCATTATAAACATTTGGTATTGAGGTAAAAACGTTTTGGAACCAAAAGATCGAGTTTGTGTTTTGCTCTGTTCGAACAGGCACTGGAACTGACATGAATCCGGCGGATTCATGTAGAATCCGGCGGATTCCCCTATGAAACTCGCACACCCCGTAAACGGTTTAAACATCTGTGAACGAGTAAAAGACACGCTCGAATCCGGCGGATTCACCTGAATCCGGCGGATTCCCAAGCTTAATATGAACGTTTTGTGAACACAAAAGAATCCGGCGGATTAAACTAAATCCGGCGGATTCACTTAATATTGACCCGACCCGGCTGTTTGACCCGAAGATCCGGCAACACCTTATCCACTAACGAGAATCCGGCGGATTCAAATAGAATCCGGCGGATTCACCTACTGGGCTGCAGGTTGGGCCTAAGTCGCGAACTGGGCTGGGCTGGGCTTTGAACTGGGCTTTGTGTTTTGGGCCGAATGATTAATGGATTATACGTTAAATAAGTACATTATGGCTAATGGGCCAACAAATCGGGCCGAGCCTAACAAACTACAAAACATACGACGTTATAAAACGAGACAAACTATGATTACGGACATTGGACTTATTTAATTCATACGAACAAACGATATATGACATGTATACATACGACACTTAAGAATTATATATTCACCGATATATACATACATTGAGACTTGTGTTTTTGGAAACTTAAACGACAAACTTTTATATATATCTATATATATATATATGAACGAGACAACGGACAATAATATATATATGCGAGAACATATACATATGCAACTATATAAGTATATATGTATATATGCTTACACATTTTGGACGATTCGACAAACAAACATAACTTGGGAAAATATTATTTATTTTCAAACAACAATCATCAACGACATACACAAACTTAAGAAATTAATAATTTCTTCAAACAAACGAATTATTAACGTAAGTAAAATATAGTACTTATAGTTAATACATTATTGTGTATAGGTTGACTACGTTTGGGCTACGCTATCTTATCTCGCTAGCATTCACATCCGAGCACTCACCGTGAGTTCACAAACCCCTTTTAAATGTTTTAATGTTTTAAAACTTCGGGGTGGAAAACCTAGAAATCGTATGTATAACTGCATGCGACAACTGTTTGAATACTTGATGTATTTACTTAAACTATTGATGAAATGAGATTTCATGTTGTGACTGATTAAATACTGTAAGTATTTGCTTAAACTGTTTATGAAGGGGTACTTCATACTTGAACTATTTGTGAAAGGGTATTTCACACAACTATTTGAACTATGTTTTTATGAAATGTTTTTCATAACTATTTTGGGAATTTAGGCAACGAATCTTGGTACAGATCTAGGCTGAACGATGTAGTGCATAAAAGACCTTATGGCTACAGACTATAACCATTAGCTAGGTGACTCTAGCCACTGAGTATACGGATAGTACTATCGCCGTGACGACCCTCCTACGGATTTGGGAGCGTATACTTAATTGTCCAGCATGGCAAACAACAACAGATTAGGGTTGTGGTTTGGTTATAGGGTTAGATCGGGTTACCTTACTCGACAGGTTTAGCTCACCTTTCGAGGGATCACCGTCTAAATATTCCCACAAAACTATGGTTTAGGAAGTGATTTCCTATGTACACTGATTTGGAAATGTTAATCTTTACCTAGGTTAACCTGTGTTTCCTACTAATGACTGAATTAGGAAATGTTATCTCTTGATTGAAATAACCTGTGTTTCCTATTACAACTACAACTGATTTGGGAAATGTTATTTGTTAATAACTTGTGTTTCCTACTTGATAAACAACACTTATTGGAAATGTTATTCTTAAATGTTTAACTTGTGTTTCCTACATAACGAACAAACTTGTGAATTCACTCAACAATTTTGTTGACGTTTTACTCTATGTTTTTCAGGGAATTAGCAGCGTAAGTAAGATCTGCATACATATCAGGACGGACTACCCTGGACTTGTTAGGATGCCACTACTTTTGGGACACATGGATTTCCTCTGTATAACTGCAACTACTGCAGTCATACCTATGAAATCTACTTTTGATATTATGTATTTTATGAAATACTGATTTCAACTACTACTATTACTGTTACCACTTTTCAAGTGGTAACCTTTTGTAAAACTTTAACTAATGGCATCTTAATCTATATTCGTTCTGCGATAATCATATGCTCTGAGTATGTATGTATCTGTTGGTTGTTTTTACTGCTCGCACCCCCGCCACGTCACTAAGCTTCCGCAAACCACTCTATGTAATTGTAATTACCGTTTGGCGGGGTGTGACAGACTTGGTATCAGAGCCATTGGTTATAGCGAACTAGAAGTCTTTAGGTGACTGAAAACCTTAGAGACCTAGACTATAGCCTTGGCTAGAACATTTGTGCATTCATGCATACATACTTTGCATACAACTAACATACGACTGACACGCCACACTCAATTTCTTTTGTCACAGTATGTCTAGTCAATCACATTACCATGTTTACGCTTCGGATGAAGAGCCGACCGAGGCTACTTTTGAGGGTCCCGCGATTACAGTAGGGGATGAGTCATCAGTTCATGTGAGAGCTATGTCTGATGACACTAGTGATGCGTACTTAGTACCACCTCCGACCGCACCTGAGGTCACTCATACCTTTACACCACCTGTTGCGAGTACTTCTCGTGTGCCTGTACCTAGGATGACAGCTAGGATTTGTGTTCGGGATTTTCCCAGGGGACCACTCGCGCCGCGCGATAAGGCGCCAGAGACTGAGACTGAGGTTCCAGTTGTCGAGCCGCCACAGAAGAGGCTCCGACCTTCTCATCTAGATTGGATGCCTCGAGTATTGAGTGAGTGGAGATCACTAGAGGGTATTCCCTCGACCTTTGAGTTTGGAGAGTCCTCCCACTCACCACCATCTGCATATCTCACTGGTGAGCCTCTGGAGCTCACTGTGCCTACTCTTGTGGCTGTGGTCCACACCATGTTTAGGATATCATCTAGCAGGAGCAGAGATTTGATGGAGCTACTGAGCGATGCCTCCCGTACTGATATGGATATGGCTATGCTCCATCAGAGGATGGATTTTGTGGAGACTCACCGTCTGACAGACTGGCAGAGTCTAGCATCCACCCGTGCACGCGTTGCAGCTTTAGAGAGGCGTGCTAGGGTGTCAGAGATTGTAGCTAGTGTGTGTGTGATGACTGCAGCAGTGATGGTTGCGGTTAGGATGTATTTCCCATGGTTCCGTTAGGACTGGGTATGGCGGTTGTGCCTACACCATATTAGACTATTACTTTTGGGGAAATATATGTATGTATTAGTTATGGACTAGCGGTATGTTGGGTGAACTTTGTTAGAAGAATGGGTTCATGTATAGAAAATCCATTACCTTTTGTATAACGCTAACCTCTGATGGGTATATTAGAAATCCCATCTCATTTTGTACTAAACTCTTGTAACAGCGTTATGACTTTTTAATATATATTGTATGGTTGTTTTACATCTCGTGTTCATTACACCTATTATCAACCATGTTATTTCCTCTTACAACTGTCGACTTGTGATTAAACCTATACTTTATCGACAACTTTGTGAGCAATCTTTGAAAACCCTGAAACATATTACAGCTTGATGATTGATTTTTCTTGAGAACCTCTGAAAATTTCAGTGTTAAACGACAATGAAAAGAAATATGTATTGGACATTATATAATGACGCCTGGCCAACGTGATTATATTATGCTAGATACATGTGGGTGTTTCAAAGTTGTATGGCACGTGTTGTAAAATTCTATTCATTCATCTTTTCATGTCATTCATTTCTATCAAATGTGAATCTTTGATCTATTCACATTCAATATCTCAACATTAACACTCTGCATTTTATTCATCGCAGAGCTGAATCATGCCTCCCAAACGACGAGTTACTAGAAACAGTCAAAAGACGACTACGCCTCCACCACCACCACCCACTGAAACCACTGAACAAATGATCGCACGAAGAATAGCTGAAGGTATTGCTGAATATGAGGCAAGCCGAAATCGCGAACCTGGAGTTAACAACAGTGGATCTACCCCTGTTAATACTGAGACACCTGTGAATGCTAGTCGAGGGTGTTCATACAAAACATTTCAGGCTTGTAAGCCGATTTCCTTCCGTGGCACTGAAGGTGCAATTGGTATGATTCATTGGATAGAGAAAACTGAATCAGTATTGGACATTAGTGACTGTTCACCTGACTGTATGGTGAAGTATGCTACTTGCACTTTGGCTGACAAAGCGCTCACTTGGTGGAACAGTCAGATCCAATCACTTGGTCGACCAGCTGCTTATTCAATGTCATGGGGGACATTTAAGAATTTGATGTTGGAGGAATTCTGCCCTCGCAGTGAGATGCAGAAAATAGAAACAGAGTTGTGGAACATCACCATGATTGGTGCTGATATTACTGGGTACACCACTAAGTTTCAGGAACTTGCACGTCTAGTGCCACATATGGTGACACCCGAGTATAAGCGTATCGAGCGTTACATATTCGGTCTAGTACCACAAATCCGCAGTCTGGTGACATCATCTAAACCGGACACTTTCAGGAGTGCTGTTACACTAGCACAAAGTTTGACTGATGAGGCAGTCAGGATGGGAAATCTGACTAAGAAAGCTGTGTCGGGAAAAAGTGAACCGAACAGTACTGATGTTAGTAGTTCTGGTGGTGCAAAGCGAAAGTGGAACGGTAGTGGTGCTGATCGCCAGGGTCAGCAAAGCAAGAAACATTCTGGAAATGCGAAAGCATATGTTGCTACCACTACTGAATCGAAATCGTATCTGGGTAACAAACCCAAATGTGATAAGTGCAACCGACACCATGAAGGTGGGTGTGGGTATTGTGGAAATTGTAGGGCATGGGGACATAGAACCCGAGAATGCAAAACTAACCCTCCCCCACGGACAAACACTGAGCGTCAAAACCAGGGATGTTTTGAATGTGGTGAGCAAGGACACTACCGTAACCGATGCCCTAAGCTCAATAACAACTACCAAAACCGCAACAACAACAACAACAACCGCGGTAACAACAATAACCGAGCCAACAACATCAACAACCAACCGGCTCAAGGAAGGGCATTCGTGATCGGGGCACAAGAGGCACGCCAGGACCCTAACACCGTCACTGGTACGTTTCTTGTAAACAATCATTATGCCTCTGTGTTATTTGATTCGGGTGCTGATTTAAGTTTTGTGTCTACTGAGTTTAGACCACTATTAGAACTTGAATCCCGTAAATTAGAAAACAAGTATACCATAGAATTAGCCGATGGTGAGTTGATCGAATCAGGAGAAATAGTACCGGGATGTACCTTGGAGTTAGAAGGTCATCTCTTCGAAATAGACTTACTACCGGTTAAGTTGGGAAGTTTTGACGTTGTAGTCGGTATGGATTGGTTATCTAAGAACCGCGCTGAGATCATATGTCATGATAAGATGGTTCGCTTACCGTTAACGACAGGAGAAACTTTAATGATTCAAGGTGAGAAACGAAAGAGTGCCACTAAAATGATTTCGTGCTTGAAGGCCAGTAAGTATCTCCGAAAGGGGTACCAAGCATTTTTGGCACACATTGTAGAAAAGAAAACTGAGGAGCGATGTATAGACGATGTGCCCATTGTACGCGACTATCCAGGAGTGTTCCCTGATGAGTTGCCAGGGTTGCCACCTCCACGGCAAGTTGAGTTTCACATTGACCTGGTGCCAGGAGCCGCACCTATCGCACGAGCACCTTATCGTCTAGCTCCCTCGGAAATGCAAGAGCTGTCTACGCAACTGCAAGAACTTCTAGACTTGGGATTCATCCGACCGAGCTTTTCCCCTTGGGGAGCTCCGGTTTTGTTTGTTAAGAAAAAGGATGGATCTATGCGGATGTGCATCGATTACCGAGAACTGAACAAGGTAACTATCAAGAACCGATACCCGTTACCACGCATTGACGATCTGTTTGATCAACTGCAAGGGTCAAGTTATTATTCAAAAATTGACCTACGATCTGGTTACCATCAACTTAAGGTACGAGAAGAAGATGTACCGAAAACTGCGTTTAGGACTCGTTACGGTCACTACGAGTTTTTAGTCATGCCTTTTGGGCTGACCAACGCACCAGCAGTATTCATGGATTTGATGAATAGAGTATGCAAACCCTATCTAGATAAATTCGTCATTGTGTTTATTGACGACATCTTGGTATACTCACGATCGAAAGAGGATCACGAGCAACATCTGAAGCTTGTTCTCGAGCTGCTACAAAAAGAGAAGCTTTATGCAAAGTTCTCTAAATGCGAATTTTGGATACGAGAGGTCCAATTCCTTGGTCATGTGATAAATGATAAGGGAATTCACGTAGACCCATCCAAAATTGAGGCAATCAACAACTGGGAAGCACCGAAAACCCCAACTGAAGTACGACAATTTCTTGGTCTAGCCGGCTATTACAGACGATTCATCGCAAACTTTTCAAAGATAGCTCAGCCACTTACCACATTAACTCAAAAAGACAAGAAATTTGAGTGGGATGAGAAACAAGAGAATGCATTCCAACTACTGAAACAGAAACTGAGCAGCGCACCCATACTATCACTACCCGAAGGAGTAGATAACTTTGTTGTTTACTGTGATGCTTCGCATCAGGGATTGGGTTGTGTACTGATGCAAAACGAAAAGGTCATTGCTTATGCATCACGACAACTAAAAGTGCATGAGAAAAACTATACGACTCATGATTTGGAATTAGGAGCCGTTGTTTTTGCACTAAAGATCTGGAGACACTACCTATACGGTACAAAGTGTACGATCTTCACTGACCATAAGAGCCTGCAACATATATTCGACCAGAAAGAACTTAACATGAGACAACGACGTTGGGTCGAATTACTTAACGATTACGACTGTGAAATAAAGTATCACCCGGGTAAGGCTAACGTTGTAGCAGATGCCCTGAGTCGTAAGGAACGGATCAAACCTCGAAGAGTTCGAGCCTTGGGATTGACAATCCACTCGAATCTCATTACTCAAATTCGGGATGCACAAGAAACTGCTTTCACTTCCGAACGCCTTAAGGAGGAATCCTTAAAAGGGATGGAAAAACAACTCGAGAAAAAGGACAACGGGGTGTTGTACTTCATGAACCGAATTTGGGTACCATGCGTAGATGAGTTACGCAAGCTGATTCTGGACGAGGCACACAAGTCCAATTACTCGATACATCCTGGTGCGGACAAGATGTACCAGGACTTGAAAGGCTTCTACTGGTGGCCTGGAATGAAACGTGACATTGCCACCTACGTTAGCAAATGCTTAACTTGCTCGAAGGTAAAGGTAGAATACCAAAAGCCGTCTGGGCTTTTGCAACAGCCTGAGTTGCCCAAATGGAAATGGGAGCAAATAACAATGGACTTCATTACGAAGTTACCTAGAACGGCATCGGGAGCAAATGCCATATGGGTGATTGTCGATCGATTGACGAAATCAGCCCACTTCCTCGCTATTAAGGAAACGGATGGAATGGAGAAACTAGCTAAGATCTATATCAAAGAGATTGTTTCTCGGCATGGTGTGCCACTATCCATCATCTCTGATAGAGATGCACGATTCACTTCTCGCTTTTGGCAAACATTACAACAGGCAATGGGTACTCGACTTGATATGAGTACTGCCTATCACCCGCAGACTGACGGCCAAAGTGAGCGAACTATACAGACGCTCGAAGACTTGTTGCGAGCATGTGTGATAGACTATGGAGGTAACTGGGATACTCACCTACCTCTAGCTGAATTCTCGTACAACAATAGTTATCACACGAGTATACAGATGGCACCATTTGAGGCGTTATATGGACGCAAGTGCCGATCACCACTCTGTTGGGCAGAGTTGGACGACAGACAACTATCTGGACCCGAACTTGTCCAGGAAACCACTGACAAAATAATTCAAGTATTGAGCCGACTGAAAGCGGCACGAGATCGACAAAAGAGTTACGCTGATAACCGCCGTAAACCTCTTGAGTTTCAAGTAGGAGACAAGGTCCTACTCAAAGTATCTCCCTGGAAAGGAGTAGCACGATTTGGCAAACGAGGAAAGCTGAACCCACGATACATCGGACCGTTTGAAACCCTTGCTAGGATTGGTCCTGTCGCTTACAAGCTCAAACTACCGCAAGAGCTTAGTAGCATACACGATACTTTCCACGTTAGCAACCTCAAAAAGTGTCTTTCTGATGAAACACTTATCATTCCTCCTGACGAAGTCTTCATTGACTCAAAACTTAACTTTGTGGAGGAACCTGTTGAAGTTATGGATTCTAAAACTCAGAAACTTCGACACAAACGAATCAAACTGGTTAAAGTTCGTTGGAACTCGAAACATGGCCCGGAGTTTACCTGGGAACGAGAGGATGAAATGCGAAAGAAATACCCCAACCTATTTGAGAGCGTGACCGAGACTCACGGCTCGACTTAAATCTCGGGACGAGATTTCACTAACGGGGGGAGAATGTGACACTCCTCCAAATTAGGTATATAATTATACTTAATACATGCATTTCTTACGCTAATTCCCTACATTTGTTTTAAACTAAACCGATGATGTGATGTCAGTCTAGCGAGCCCTAAACAATAATACAAAAAGAATTACATAATACGTAGTTATTTATAAATTACGTACGAACGTATCGGAGCGAAGCCGACAAATAAATGACAAAAGTTTCGTGATACAAAAATGATTAATAATATAATTATTAATTACGAGTATTTATATATCTATAACACATAGATATAAAGGTCTAATTTTACGTTTAACATAAAACGTATTATAACACGAACAGAAACAATTCTAAAACGCGCATACGACGTCGAGTCATAAAAATGCAAATTTTCTCGTTCATTTGGAAGAAGTTAGAACATTACTTCAAAATATGAAATCCTAAATCTACTGAAAATTTGCGCTCAATTGAATACGCGCAGTAAACTGTACAAAAATGTACAACTATCAAAAATAATGATAACCTCATTATTCTGAAAACATATTACGAACCCGGAGAGCATCTACAAAATAAAAATATAAAATGTTAAATTTTATATTGCTATAATTATACCCGTACTCGAGATTGGTGGGACAAAAATCCCACCAACCTACAATAATGCAGAGGCATGGTTAATTTAAACCATACTCCCTCCGTTCTCTTCATCTGTGATCATTCAACACACACACATATTATCAAAAACCTTCATTTCATTTCCTTTTCTTCATCTGGAACAACAACAAGATCAGGAAGCAGAAGCATAACCAAGATCATCATCATCATCCGTTTCTCATCATTCTCATCATTTTTCACTTTGTAAGAAACTAACTTCTCTTTGAATTTTATACTTAAATCTCGTTATATAACTTGTATGTACATCATAAACTAAGTATCTAACACATAAATTGGATGATTTCATGATTGATTCTTGAAATGGGTTTTGAAAACCAAAACTATAAATCAAAAATTAAAAGGTGTAAACTTGTTAAAAATATAATGTTAGGATGATAAAAACGTTATATTACATCATTATAAACATTTGGTATTGAGGTAAAAACGTTTTGGAACCAAAAGATCGAGTTTGTGTTTTGCTCTGTTCGAACAGGCACTGGAACTGACATGAATCCGGCGGATTCATGTAGAATCCGGCGGATTCCCCTATGAAACTCGCACACCCCGTAAACGGTTTAAACATCTGTGAACGAGTAAAAGACACGCTCGAATCCGGCGGATTCACCTGAATCCGGCGGATTCCCAAGCTTAATATGAACGTTTTGTGAACACAAAAGAATCCGGCGGATTAAACTAAATCCGGCGGATTCACTTAATATTGACCCGACCCGGCTGTTTGACCCGAAGATCCGGCAACACCTTATCCACTAACGAGAATCCGGCGGATTCAAATAGAATCCGGCGGATTCACCTACTGGGCTGCAGGTTGGGCCTAAGTCGCGAACTGGGCTGGGCTGGGCTTTGAACTGGGCTTTGTGTTTTGGGCCGAATGATTAATGGATTATACGTTAAATAAGTACATTATGGCTAATGGGCCAACAAATCGGGCCGAGCCTAACAAACTACAAAACATACGACGTTATAAAACGAGACAAACTATGATTACGGACATTGGACTTATTTAATTCATACGAACAAACGATATATGACATGTATACATACGACACTTAAGAATTATATATTCACCGATATATACATACATTGAGACTTGTGTTTTTGGAAACTTAAACGACAAACTTTTATATATATCTATATATATATATATGAACGAGACAACGGACAATAATATATATATGCGAGAACATATACATATGCAACTATATAAGTATATATGTATATATGCTTACACATTTTGGACGATTCGACAAACAAACATAACTTGGGAAAATATTATTTATTTTCAAACAACAATCATCAACGACATACACAAACTTAAGAAATTAATAATTTCTTCAAACAAACGAATTATTAACGTAAGTAAAATATAGTACTTATAGTTAATACATTATTGTGTATAGGTTGACTACGTTTGGGCTACGCTATCTTATCTCGCTAGCATTCACATCCGAGCACTCACCGTGAGTTCACAAACCCCTTTTAAATGTTTTAATGTTTTAAAACTTCGGGGTGGAAAACCTAGAAATCGTATGTATAACTGCATGCGACAACTGTTTGAATACTTGATGTATTTACTTAAACTATTGATGAAATGAGATTTCATGTTGTGACTGATTAAATACTGTAAGTATTTGCTTAAACTGTTTATGAAGGGGTACTTCATACTTGAACTATTTGTGAAAGGGTATTTCACACAACTATTTGAACTATGTTTTTATGAAATGTTTTTCATAACTATTTTGGGAATTTAGGCAACGAATCTTGGTACAGATCTAGGCTGAACGATGTAGTGCATAAAAGACCTTATGGCTACAGACTATAACCATTAGCTAGGTGACTCTAGCCACTGAGTATACGGATAGTACTATCGCCGTGACGACCCTCCTACGGATTTGGGAGCGTATACTTAATTGTCCAGCATGGCAAACAACAACAGATTAGGGTTGTGGTTTGGTTATAGGGTTAGATCGGGTTACCTTACTCGACAGGTTTAGCTCACCTTTCGAGGGATCACCGTCTAAATATTCCCACAAAACTATGGTTTAGGAAGTGATTTCCTATGTACACTGATTTGGAAATGTTAATCTTTACCTAGGTTAACCTGTGTTTCCTACTAATGACTGAATTAGGAAATGTTATCTCTTGATTGAAATAACCTGTGTTTCCTATTACAACTACAACTGATTTGGGAAATGTTATTTGTTAATAACTTGTGTTTCCTACTTGATAAACAACACTTATTGGAAATGTTATTCTTAAATGTTTAACTTGTGTTTCCTACATAACGAACAAACTTGTGAATTCACTCAACAATTTTGTTGACGTTTTACTCTATGTTTTTCAGGGAATTAGCAGCGTAAGTAAGATCTGCATACATATCAGGACGGACTACCCTGGACTTGTTAGGATGCCACTACTTTTGGGACACATGGATTTCCTCTGTATAACTGCAACTACTGCAGTCATACCTATGAAATCTACTTTTGATATTATGTATTTTATGAAATACTGATTTCAACTACTACTATTACTGTTACCACTTTTCAAGTGGTAACCTTTTGTAAAACTTTAACTAATGGCATCTTAATCTATATTCGTTCTGCGATAATCATATGCTCTGAGTATGTATGTATCTGTTGGTTGTTTTTACTGCTCGCACCCCCGCCACGTCACTAAGCTTCCGCAAACCACTCTATGTAATTGTAATTACCGTTTGGCGGGGTGTGACACACAATTTTACACATCAAGTTTTCAACCCCAAATTTCACACAATCATTATTCTTAAACTATCAAAATAATGATCATTACACTTAATTACATACCTAATTTCTTATAATATGAACAACTATTCAATTCATATTTCCTCAATTTATTAATAAGGATCAACTAAATCTTTAATACAATTCAACTTCCAGATATCCTTTCATATCTTTTCTTACTTGAATCTAATCCCAATTTACTACTTTATCACTTACTTCATTTGTATACTATCAACAAATAACTAAAGAATCCATCCAATTCTTTCAATACCTTGGTAACTCGCCGTGAGGTACCAATCAACTTATACAACTATTAATAATAACTTTCAATTATTCCTTATCTCACATTCTTACCCAATCATGGCTGTCATCACAAGCCCCATACACTGGTAAGATTGTCTTATCACATTCCTAATCAATGTGATTCAATTTATAC
This sequence comes from Helichrysum umbraculigerum, assembly GCA_949592205.1. Taxonomy (NCBI): domain Eukaryota; kingdom Viridiplantae; phylum Streptophyta; class Magnoliopsida; order Asterales; family Asteraceae; genus Helichrysum; species Helichrysum umbraculigerum. The sequence goes on along the minus strand of CATIUR010000003.1, from coordinate 118,237,276 downwards.
CTTTCAACAAATTATAACTGTCATATCATGCAATGACTTCACATCTGTATAATTCCTTAACATATATTCAGTCCAAATATCATTTATTACTTAACTGAATACTCAATTACACTTAACAATATTTCAATTACTTAATACTAGCTTTAAGTAATAACTCAAGTTTTACAAACTTAGACCAATTTGGGAATCCAATCATATTCCACAAAATCATAACATTTCAATCTATGTTAGACTATTTCAACACACACAGTTGACTATGTGTCAACTTTGATTTCAATTAACCAATCAATAAAATTCTCTAATTGCTTTCCTCAAGTTTGACCCAAACTCAAACCAATCACAAGCAACTAATTTTATACACAATTCTCTATCCATGGTTTGACTTTCAAAGTTAACATACTATCAATATTAACTCACAACAAACCTTTTCATCTTATATGTTCACTGTCAAACATATATTTTAAATTATTACTTTCAATATTCTTATCAATCCTTCACAAGGACATAATCAACCTATATCAATCTTGGCTCCATACAAGCCATTTTATAGTGTATGTTTACTTTCAAACATAAACTTCAAATTATTACATTTAATAATACCAGAAATTCCTCAAGCAAAACAATATCAACCTATCTCAACTTTGGCTTCATACAAGCCATATACTAAACAGTGACTCATTTAAACACTATCAGATTCACCTACAAGTAATCTATCACAATCAATCACAATTACTCATTTAACAAAATCAAATTAGTCAATTAGGTTTACCATCAAAAACCCCCATCAATAACTATTATCATTTACACTAGCACCTTTACAATCTAATTGTCACAGTCCTATCAACCAATTGGTTTCTTATCAAAACAACTATTAAACAACTTAGCATACTATCATGCTCAATTTTCCTAAATCACATTACATTTCTTTTATACCAAGTAGCCTCAACAAGTTCAAGTGACACAACATAATATAACAACGGTGATCAGGCGTTGCAAGATTATGTTCTTCACAATCCATTCTCAGGCCACTCTACATTATAATTATCAATGTGATCTACTCTCATCTCATAAGTATTAAATACTTCATGATTTCAAATCAATCATACTCTATTTAATAGTTTATATCAGCTGATACACACTCAAATCAGCTTACTATTTACATTTTTACACAATGTTTTGGTTTTCTACAACTGAATTACTCAGTCTATTAACTTGTTCAATGCTTCAAGCATATGATAACCTATCATCATAGTTTCAATGCTTAACAATTTTCAATGTCCCTATTTATTTCAAAATTCAGGACACTTCTTATTTAATTATCATCACCTTGACATATGCTATACTATCAAGCATCACTGTCACAACAAGCCTACTCAATCCTGTTACTATAAAACATTTCATTTCTTAGTTCTCAATTGACCAGAAAGATATATCGCTTCCCAAATCAATTTCACATTATCATACTCTACGTGTCTCATAAACCTATCCATCCTGGTTTAGATCCAGTGTTTAACTATAGTCAACACATATCATATAGTCACATAAACACATATTTTCTCAAATAGCAGTCATTATCAATTCAAATGACACAACCTTCCTTAACAAGGATTTAGATCACACCTTGTGATCAATCCATTAACATAATACTATCAATTATCTCGTCTCACCAATAAAGACACTCCTTAGGTTCTAACATCAATCTTGCTAAAACCTTAATCAACTCTCTGTCTACTTAAACATATTTCTGCATTTACAATTCAATCAGAAATAACCACAACAATGAACAACAATGAGCATCTCATTCAATACCTCTATCCTCATGTCAACCTATAGCAATCAATAGTTGATTCAAAACTGGGGAATCATATCAGTCTGACTCAATTAACTTCACAACAAAGCTTACTCAACATAACAGAGTAAACAATTCAAGTTAATGTAAATTAACATAGGCTTATCGAAGATTACCTGACAAATCTTAAGCCAGCAATGTTGAGGAAACATGAAATAAACCAACCAGTTACTCATGTCCCTCCGTCTCTGCATTCAAACAAGAACTTCACAACTTGTTATGGGTTAGTACATATTCAACTAACTACTTTCTCACACATTCACTAATCAACTAAACCCACACCTTCTGGAATGTTTGACTCAACTCAATCACAGTTTAGGATTGAACATACTATCATGCCCAATTCGCCCAAACTCTTGCTCTGATACCAACTTATAACACCCCTCGTTTCATTATAAACAATAATATAAAAATTGCGACTCGGAAGCGTATATTTAAAACATACTATCAATGTACTCAAAATGTCAATAAACTTTTTCAAACTTATTACATGACATTTCAACAAACTCGGTGTTATATAATTCAAAACACTTTTACAGTTATAAAATTTACATCAGAGTAACCGTCTGTCAAACATTCCATCCAGTCCAACAACCTCCTGCCCAATACGTCCCATTAATATACAACCTGCAGGAAGAACTGTGGTGGGGTTAGCACAACGCTAAGTGAGTGAAACTATACGCAACAGTACAACCTAGCATAACAATCTGTTTACATCAAATAACAATAAACAGAAAATCAATCAATCACTTGACATCCAATCAATGTCAAGCTACTCACATCAAACATTATCAATCGTCATGAGGACCGGTGGCTCCTGAGATACCCTAATACCGGTTTGGTACTCAGGAAACCCTTATCAATCATCTGTATTGGCCTATACAGAATTACCGGTAACCAGTTGTTAATCACACACGACCTAGATCTCTAAACCAACATTTCAAGTTTCAAGATCTCCTGTCGTCTACAATAACAACCAAGTCCAACTGTCAAGTCAAGTTGACCTCAGAATCTTACATACTAGCTCAAACAGCCAAGTAAGCAACCTACCAAACTAACATGGCAAGATATCTCAACAGAAGCCTCATATCAAAGTAATACTATAAATTACTTGTTGTAAATCAAATCATTACAACTAAATCACACTGAGGTTACAGATCCACTCACCGACTACCTCAGGCCTCCACTCAGTAGTCTAATATCACTGAGCCTTCTCCACATCTGAGAATCAATATCAAATATAAGTTAGTAATCCAAATCATCAATACATAACTTATATCAATCTTTGACATTTAGGAACTTAACATAATTAACATTACAATTACTAGTTCCTAATTGTGTATTAATGATTTACAATATAATCATTAACATATATTATCCTATAACATATATCAAGCACATTACTATCGTAATCAAACAAAATGTGATATCAGCCTATCAAGCCGCCGGCTTCTCTATGAAGCCGCCGGCTTCAAACCACCACCCGCCGGCTTCACCTTCCAAACCGCCGGGTCAATTACCAAATGTGGTAACAGAACTAAACTTCGTTTTAAAGCTTACACTACCCGCCGGGTTTGGGTCTATATCCGCCGGTTTCCTGTCAGACTACCCAAGCCGCCGGCTTGCCCCACGAAGCCGCCGGCTTCAATCAAGTGAGCACAAGCCGCCGGCTTCCCTCAGAAGCCGCCGGCTTCCTACCTCGTCCCTGCCATCAGCGCCTGATCAAAACCCTAACCCGCGATTTTAATAACCAAATCATCCAAACTCGATTTCAAACGGTTATAAACTACTAAAAACTTCAGGTAATCATCATGTAACATTTATAACATGATTTTAACATCTATTTCTCTCAAATCATCAATTCACCCAAATTTCAATCAAAATCAAATTCTTAAATACACAAGAATACTTACTGATTGAAGAACATAGCGATGATAATCTGATGATTATGAAGTTTCACGAGAATCACCACTTCCTGATTTGATTTCTAGTTTGATTTGAATGTTTTCTGAGAGTTTCTGTGAGTTTTGAAGTTTCTAAATGAACTTTCCTAAAGAGGAAAGTTAAATATATAACCGACCTCACAAACCGCCTTCAATTATACGGGTATAATTTAATACCCCATCTCTATCTATTGTCTGGAACCCGAAAACCATTTGCGAGTCCAAACATTTTATTGTACCGTCAACTATATTAATTTACAACAATTAACAATTTACTTATCACATTGGAATATTCGGCTCCTATTCCAATTATTTCAACTATTTCAGACAATATTATTTCCAAACACATTTAAATACATATTTAAATCAAGAAATAATATATAAACAACTAGGTCCATTTCGAGGATGTTACAGCGTACCACCGGTTACGTTGTGTGGTTGTTGATATTTCGATTTGTTTAATTATGTTTTTGCAAAAATGCTAGTACTTGGTGCACATTTTTGTTATCGATCTTAATGTTTTGGCAGTTACCCTTGTTCACCTGCTCTAAAACGACATTGTTTTATTTGTCCTGATTGGACATTGCTTTTTGGCTACAGCCAAACTTACTTGTGTGAAAATGCATGCCTAAAGTAACTTAACGACACATCAGTAAGATTATAACGAAAACAATTGAACATCAAGAAATTGCATGGATTTTACGCCATACAGTTTATTCATAGATGGATGTATGACTTGCGATTAAGTTTTGATCATGTCGTATCTGAAGCAATTAGAGCCTTGCTAGACTGTGCTCGATCTAAACAATTATCACTTCATCCCCAATTATGTAAGACCCTCCTTTTCATACAAACACATTTTTATATTTTTAAACTCCTCGGAAGCGGTCCCAATAAAACTTTCCTTATTTACTTGTACCAAAAGGTGTCACTTTTCGAAACATTATAATTATAAGTTATAAGTAAACATTATTACAAAAACATTTAAACATAATCAGGTGTTACTTAAAACTCCAAAACTTTAATCTTAAAAACATCAGAGTATCCGCGATAGTAGTCAAACATCCCATCCAGATTTCCACAACATAAACTGTAAAATGTTCAACAACGAGGGGTTAGCTTATTGCTAAGTGAGTGACATTACAATCTACAATTCAAACCAGAAATAACCAAAACCAACTACAACAACTGAGCACCTATCCAGCTAACTGCAAACTACTCAAAAGTGAATGGAACTGTAACCGACAGTTCCATCCACAAGAAACGACTGATAATTTACAACACTTAATCACAGTGCACATAACCACATAAACATGTATCGTCAAGAGGACCGGCGGTTCCTGATAATACAACTTATCACAAGGACCAACAATACCAGAAACCACGACCACTGGGCGCCATGCCATTCCCAGTAATCTACCGATAGCTTGAGTACTACCTTCACTGACATAATTACATCTTCAACTATGTGTATCAGAAGCGCTCAGACAACTACACAGTAGTACTCAAACCCAACCCACACGTTGACCTCTGAATCAACCACCTTGTCAATCAACCAAGCAACTTGCAACCAATAACGACCAACAACAACTGTCAACTGGTACAACTGAATCAACTAAGCAACTATGTCAACTAAACATAATCAATCACTTTAACAACTTACCAATTACGATTACGACAACTATCAAATATTCTACTAAACAATCATTATAGCAATAACTCATTATCCCACAATTTCATGTTCAGCCCAAACCATATCCATATCTAATTCTCATTAACCCAACCCGATTATATCAACTTCAACAACCCAATCCCAACTTGATTAACAACTCAAACAATAACAACAACTAATAACAAACATGTTCACCCGTTGCAACTGAGCTTGTTACAACTGGGTTGAACTGAGGATTATAATCCCACTCACCAAATCCATGTCCATCCACTCGGTGGTCTAATATTACCGAGTCTTCAATTTATCTGAGAATAGGAATAATAACAAGTCAGTAACTTATTCCAATAAATCTTTAATTTATATTCAATATAAAATATTAATCAATATTATTCACAATAATATTATATTTCACATCACCAATAAAATTCACAAGCAACATATACTTGATCTCTAATAAAATCATTTATAATCTAATGATAATTCATATAATCATACCCATTTGCAAGTACTCATTTACATTAACTAATTTACAATTCACTAAACTCACTTCAATAATATTCTATCAAATATATTTACTTATTAACAACACATAGCACATAAATACGTACGTAGCATATATGTCAGCTTTCTTAAACAACACGAGTACTCACATTGGGTTTTGAAGATACTTAAAACATGATTCATGCTTCTTACACTTGTACAACTAACTTCTTTACTTGTACTAGTTTCTTTTACATGCTTTATACACTTGTACTCTAAGCTTTCTCTACTTGTACTCTTTTCTTTCAAACTAGTAGGCATCTAGAACTTGCTTTAATTTAGTTATCTGTGTGAAACCTTTCTAATACTTACTCTAGTAATTGAGAAACAAATACATTAACTATGTTTCCTTATTTATATAAAGTAAGTCGTAGCTCCAACTATTAATTAATAGGAAATAGCTTTGACACATCTTAGCTCATAGATTAGAAACGTGTCATTCATCAAGATGATACTTCATTAGTTGATAGCTTAGTCATATAAATCCATGTATACGTGTAGCTTAATCACAATAACATCTCATTTCTTTTCTATGTAATATTTGTCACCACTTTATTGGTCATGAAACAAAGATAACACTCATACAAGTTTATACTTGAAGTTCAATTCAATAAATAAACAACGTTTAATAGACTCGTAAACTTTTCTAGCATAATAAAACAATATCAAAATGGTTATTGTAAAACTGGACTGAAAATCAGGATGTTACAAATTATACTTGATCCACGCCTGAATTAGTTTTTTGAAATCACAAAGATGGAACATCGGTGCATTAAATAAACATTGATGTGCATCTTTTAAAGCTTTTAACAATCGCTAAAACGATAACCTGGATCGAAATATTGATTTTGATTGAAGAATAACCTGTCACGTGTTGTGTTAGTAATTCTTTAGGAAGTTTTTTGTTATTTGATTTACCGTTTTTCGAAATGGCGAACAATGAACAAATGACGGAACGATTAGATTCATATTCAACCGATTCAATATAAGAATAAAGCATATTTCATGTAAATGTTGATTTTCATGCCTCATTCATAATATATACAAGTATACGATGTGCTCCAAGAAAACTATTATGCATTTAAGTCACTACATTTGTTTATTCATCGTGCACATATACATCAACTTGAAAGAACCTTCTTCGGCTTTCGAACGGGCGTTGTTGGCGAAACTTAGCATGAAGCCGAACGGGCGTTGTTGGTGAAACTTAGCATGTTCTTTTATGTATACTGTTTGTAAACATCATCGTTACAGGAGGAAACAAAAAAAACACAATGATTCAGTGAAGCACATTTCTGATTCAGATGTTATGACACCTTGATTCGATAATATATCAACTTGATTCAGTAGTAAATTACAACTATTATAACACATATATTAACCTACTCTAAAATCTGTATTGGTCTAAACCTAAAAAAAACAAAAAAGAAAAAAAATCATGAAAATACCCAGTGTTTTCACGGTATTTAATACAAACTACAAGATAATTCATTGACGCAACAACAAAAACATTTGGCGGGTGTAAGGCCCGGTCCTTACGCAAACCAAAATATATCATTTATATATTTTATTTCGAAAATCGGAAGCGTAAGTCCCCCAAAACAAAACATTTACCGACTTACAAAGCTTCCCAGTTTAACGACTACAAAAGATCGCTACATTAGTTAAGCATTTACAACCATATTAGTTACAACCCATATTAACACAAAACGGCCTTAGATGAAACATTTTCCAAAAGACATCCACAAAAGATCAGAGTTGCGCCAAGCTTTAGTCAAACTTCCAGTCAACATCAACAACCCGAACATCTACATCTACATCAACTAACCACAGTCTGCAAAACATTAAACAACGAGGGGATTAGCTAATGCTAAGTGAATGGAACCGTAACCGACGGTTCAACCCACTCATAACAAGTCTTACAACTAAGCAACAACAACAATTAAACACATAAGCACATAACGTCAAGAGGACCGGTGGTTCCTGGTATCCACCCAACCCAGAAACCATGACTACTGGGCGCCAAGCCAATCCCAGTAATCAACCGATAGCTTGAGTACTACCTTCACTGACTAGGCTTGTTCTCAACTATGTGTCTCAAAGAAACCTCGACAACTACACAGTAGTACCCGAACCCAACCAACAACAGTTGACCTCTGAAAATAACCACGTTGCATTCACAATGCAAAAACACACAACAACAAGCAACAGTTCACAACTGTTCACAACTGATCAACAATTCAACAACAATCACACAACAACTCATATAATCAGCAACATAAACAAAACAGACAAGACTGGTACCGGTACGACCAATAACAACAACCTACTAAAATAAACTATCCTGGTTACCCGTTGTAACCGAACCCGTTACAACTGGGTGGAACCGAGGACTACAATTCCACTCACCAAATATTCACGCCTGATCGCCAACTCAGAGGTCTTATCTTACTGAGTGGCCGTCCGCTTATCTGGAAACAACAACAACACCAAGTCAGTAAACGTTCAACACAAATCACAATACTTATATCAAGATCTCATATAACGTATTTCAATATCATCTAACATATATCTTATATACTATACCATATAACACGTATCACACATCATATATCTTTAACATTTAATCATACAAAACAAAAGAAATGAAATTGCTTGAAACCACCCAGAAACCGCCGGCTTGGGCAGGGAAGCCGCCGGCTTGGCTGGGAAGCCGCCGGCTTGGCACCCTGGCCCGCCGGGTAAATTAACATTTTCAGCATCAGAACTTAAATCACCTAAATAAGCCAATTCAGACCGCCGGCTTGGGGTCCTAACCCGCCGGCTGACCACATGAAGCCGCCGGCTTCAGTGATCAAGCCGCCGGCTTGATCATAATACCACCAGCAGCAGAAACAGCAAACAACTTACGGGCTTTAACACCCAAAACTCAAATCTACACTTCTATACTTCGATTATTCACCATAAAAACGACATATAAACTTACACTAACACACACCAACATCAAACAACCTATTTAGCATCATATTCCATCATGCAATCTTCATTTATATCTCTAAAATCATCAAACCCTAACTAACAAATAACTTGAAGAACACTAGCAATTTCTACCATACAATCACCATGTAATCATGTTAAAATCGTTATCTAATCATTTAGAAACATTACACACATGTTATTTAATCTTCAATTCTAACAAATCACAAATCCACCATTTTTACCCAATCTTTATAAATATGCTCAAGAACACTAAAGAAACTTACAATTCAATGGAAGAAGAAGCTAGTGATGATAATGAACTCAGATTTCCTTTAGCAAGATTAATCTCTAATTTGTGTTCTTGATTTTTGTTTATTCATAATAGATGATAGGTAAAGGTTTGAGAGAGTTTTCAAGAAAACAATAGAAATGGTAGGTGAGAAATGATCCAGAGATTTCCACCGCCTACTTTTATTATTAGTATAAATTATACCCGTTCCTAACCTATTGTCTGGAACCCGAAAATACCCGTAAGTTAAAATACTTTTATTTTACCGTCAACTTCAACTTTTTAAAACAACAATATTTCATTAGTCACAATTAAAACTGAGATTCTTTTACTTGTTTATTATTAAATAAACCAACCAAACTTATAAAAATACAATTTATTTCCAGGCCCAGAAACAGGGTGTTACAAATCTTCCCCCCTTAAAGGATTTCGTCCCCAAAATCCAATCCCACACATAAATAGACCAAACACTACAATTACACATAAGCATACAATACTATAAACTATATTACATCAAAGTCAATATAGAATCTACCTTGGTTATTCACTTCAAGCAATTCCCCCACTGTTATTTGATCTCCCACTTTCATTTGAAAAGCTCGAGAAGGCGCCATCTTTCTCTTCTGCCCAACCGATGATGCAGAACCCGAACCAGATCCCGAACTTCCAGCTAAACCCAAACCTTGCCTAACATTCTCCGGACATTGCCCTGCCCGATGACCCTCTTTCTTGCAGTTCCAACACACAGACTGAGGAAAGGTACACTCTCTACTACCATGCCCAAATGCTCCACACTTAATGCACCTTAACGTTTGAGGAGTACATGGACCCGAATGTCTCGACCTGCAAGCAGTACACCAAGGGTTTGGATCACTACCCACCGAGCCCTCGCTAAACTCAATCCTCCGATTCTGACTCTTACTTCCAGTAGTACCACTCTTAGATTGTTGCACAAACTTATTCTTACCCAACTTTTCCCATGCTTGATTGTCACTATGCACCGACCTAGCTAACTCAAAAGCCTCGGTCAAAGAACGTGCAAACCTCACTGATGTCCGGTACTGTGGTGGTAAAGTCTTAACAAAATGGGTAATCCTAGTCCTCTCGTCAGGAACCCATTGTTGAACAAATCTTAACTTATCGGTGAATTGATTGATAAGCTCATCCATTGTCATTTTCTCAGAAAACTCCAAATCCAGAAACTCCTGCCTAAGTCTAAGCATATCAAACTCAGAGCAGAATTGCTTACTAATCTCTCTATGAAACTCAGCCCAAGTAATTCTAGATCTCTGCTCAGGTGTCATTTGTGCAGTCGCAGAATCCCACCAATTCATCGCTTGACCTTTCAATAACTGAACCGCATACTTAACTCTTAACTCATCTTCACACTGACACACCTCAAATTTCCTCTCAGAGTCCCTTAACCAGTTCAATGTCACCATTGGATCATTACCTCCTTCAAAATCTTTGGGTCCACATGCCTTAAAAGATTTAAATGAACACAACCTATTCTGCTGAGGTGGAGGAGGAGACTGATACGTTTGCTGAGCTACCCTAGATTGTAACTCCAAATACAACTGTTCTATCTTTCTAAGTCTTATGACCTCATCCTCCATATGCAACACATAATCCTCTTGACTAGCTTCATCATGATGAACATTTGAAGTACCACCTTGATTAACATTATTAATTTCCGGAGGTGGAAGCTCCGTTCTAGTAGCATTATTGGGAGTCGTATTCTCATCATCTGCCATTCCTGTACTCACAACCAAAACACAACTTGCAACTTGTTAATCGTTAGTATCACCTATACTAACCAATCCCCAACCAAAAGCTAATCCCACAAACCGAAAAGTTTGACTAACACCAAATAGATTTGGGATTGAACATTCGCAAATGCCCAATTCACCCAAACCTATGCTCTGATACCAACTTGTAAGGCCCGGTCCTTACGCAAACCAAAATATATCATTTATATATTTTATTTCGAAAATCGGAAGCGTAAGTCCCCTAAAACAAAACATTTACCGACTTACAAAGCTTCCCAGTTTAACGACTACAAAAGATCGCTACATTAGTTAAGCATTTACAACCATATTAGTTACAACCCATATTAACACAAAACGGCCTTAGATAAAACATTTTCCAAAAGACATCCACAAAAGATCAGAGTTGCGCCAAGCTTTAGTCAAACTTCCAGTCAACATCAACAACCCGAACATCTACATCTACATCAACTAACCACAGTCTGCAAAACATTAAACAACGAGGGGATTAGCTAATGCTAAGTGAATGGAACCGTAACCGACGGTTCAACCCACTCATAACAAGTCTTACAACTAAGCAACAACAACAATTAAACACATAAGCACATAATGTCAAGAGGACCGGCGGTTCCTGGTATCCACCCAACCCAGAAACCACGACTACTGGGCGCCAAGCCAATCCCAGTAATCAACCGATAGCTTGAGTACTACCTTCACTGACTAGGCTTGTTCTCAACTATGTGTCTCAAAGAAACCTCGACAACTACACAGTAGTACCCTAACCCAACCAACAACAGTTGACCTCTGAAAATAACCACGTTGCATTCACAATGCAAAAACACACAACAACAAGCAACAGTTCACAACTGTTCACAACTGATCAACAATTCAACAACAATCACACAACAACTCATATAATCAGCAACATAAACAAAACAGACAAGACTGGTACCGGTACGACCAATAACAACAACCTACTAAAATAAACTATCCTGGTTACCCGTTGTAACCGAACCCGTTACAACTGGGTGGAACCGAGGACTACAATTCCACTCACCAAATATTCACGCCTGATCGCCAACTCAGAGGTCTTATCTTACTGAGTGGCCGTCCGCTTATCTGGAAACAACAACAACACCAAGTCAGTAAACGTTCAACACAAATCACAATACTTATATCAAGATCTCATATAACGTATTTCAATATCATCTAACATATATCTTATATACTATACCATATAACACGTATCACACATCATATATCTTTAACATTTAATCATACAAAACAAAAGAAATGAAATTGCTGGAAACCACCCAGAAACCGCCGGCTTGGGCAGGGAAGCCGCCGGCTTGGCTGGGAAGCCGTCGGCTTGGCACCCTGGCCCGCCGGGTAAATTAACATTTTCAGCATCAGAACTTAAATCACCTAAATAAGCCAATTCAGACCGCCGGCTTGGGGTCCTAACTCGCCGGCTGACCACATGAAGCCGCCGGCTTCAGTGATCAAGCCGCCGGCTTGATCATAATACCAGCAGCAGCAGAAACAGCAAACAACTTACGGGCTTTAACACCCAAAACTCAAATCTACACTTCTATACTTCGATTATTCACCATAAAAATGACATATAAACTTACACTAACACACACCAACATCAAACAACCTATTTAGCATCATATTCCATCATGCAATCTTCATTTATATCTCTAAAATCATCAAACCCTAACTAACAAATAACTTGAAGAACACTAGCAATTTCTACCATACAATCACCATGTAATCATGTTAAAATCGTTATCTAATCATTTAGAAACATTACACACATGTTATTTAATCTTCAATTCTAACAAATCACAAATCCACCATTTTTACCCAATCTTTATAAATATGCTCAAGAACACTAAAGAAACTTACAATTCAATGGAAGAAGAAGCTAGTGATGATAATGAACTCAGATTTCCTTTAGCAAGATTAATCTCTAATTTGTGTTCTTGATTTTTGTTTATTCACAATAGATGATAGGTAAAGGTTTGAGAGAGTTTTCAAGAAAACAATAGAAATGGTAGGTGAGAAATGATCCAGAGATTTCCACAGCCTACTTTTATTATTAGTATAAATTATACCCGTTCCTAACCTATTGTCTGGAACCCGAAAATACCCGTAAGTTAAAATACTTTTATTTTACCGTCAACTTCAACTTTTTAAAACAACAATATTTCATTAGTCACAATTAAAACTGAGATTCTTTTACTTGTTTATTATTAAATAAACCAACCAAACTTATAAAAATACAATTTATTTCCAGGCCCAGAAACAGGGTGTTACAGCGGGTTCCTTATGCCAACCGACGGATATCTCCCCTTTTTAACTTTGTCCTTCAACTCACCGCTTATTTTTTGCCTCTTATCTACCCTCTTTCGCATTTCCCTTTTAAATTCATTCTGAGCTAGCGGCATAAAGTCGTCATCAGAATCATCGCCTAAACAATGGGCCTTGCCTGAAAAAGGAATTACAACACTGAATCACAAGCAATAACAACAATGCCATATCCATATAACACTTGAATATCCTGCACTAGTTTTACTTCTTGTGATTATTTTTTTCAAACTAACTACTAAATCAACATGTCTACACGTATCCTTTTCTCTAATTTCATGAATACTACTTACAGCACATTTACATTACGCTTTTCTCTAAACAAAATTCAACCTCCTTTTACACGGGCATGTAGTTTGAAATCGACTTTTATAAAAGCATAAACATTGAAAATATGCTTCTAAACCATACTACCATGCTTCTAAATATGCTTCTAAAACTATTATGCATTGAATATGTATTTAACTATCAATTACCAATCCATAGTTGTTAAGATCACCAATTTTGTATCTTGAAAGACAATCGTTTAAATTCTCAGAAAAATCCTTTAGTCGCTCCTCAAACGTTCTAGCAACATCAATACAAACATTTGTCTGCAAAATTCAAATGAAGTTGCTTAGTCGCCTATGATTCAGCATATACTAAACACCACGTCACAAAAAATATAACTATTATTCAGAAGCATCATACTATGATTCAGATACTATGAACCATATACCATGATTCAGCAGTTTGTATAGTATGATTCAACATTAATTATACTATGATTCAGCTGTAATTATATATATGATTCAGCATTGTTATAGAATGTTTCTTAAGCCTAATCCTATTATTCAGCTAAACGAAATTTAATTTCGCCACACCTTTACATTGAAAATATGCTTCTAAACCATACTACTATGATTCAACACACCAATTAAAAATTGCGTCATCAACTAATAAATTGTTCACTACACTTTAAACAAATAAAAAGGGTTATCTTTCAGGTTCTATGTATTCAGTAGATGTGTTTTTACCACCGAAATTATTCACTAGCCAATTCTAACATAAACATTAACTAGCCATCCATACAACTCAGGAATTCCATCTAATATACACTGATTCGATATCTTAAAACTTTGATTCAGCAAGACACTTATCAAGGAAAAGTCATGTTTCTTTTGATTGAATCTAATATAACCCTCTACAAAAATAGCATTGGTTAAGCAGACGAGATTATGTTATGATTCGACTTTTCTGCAATCAGACTTTTTTCTTTCGATCAATTTTTTAACAAAGCTAACACCTTCAAAAAACCACTAGCTTGCACTAAAAGCAAGCAATCCAAATATCTAACTGAGTTTCACCATTTTTATCAATTCTACACACAGTTCCAAAATAAAAAATTGAATCAAGTAAACAATTCTGCAACCATCAAATCTAACTAATCCATAACAAGCTAACCCAAAACATGCAAACGCACCACCATTACCATACTCGATAAACTATACTAATGATTCACCAACAATCGCAAAACCCCTGAAACAAACCCCCAATTACTCACAAACGATTGGTTTTCACCCACTTTTTCGAAAACATAAAACCTCAATTTTGAATCACCCATCCTGATAACAAATCAAAAGAAATAAACCAACTAAGAAGAACGGTTACCTTTCATGGACGATTTCATCTGTTTTTTTTGTCGTAACCATTTTTCCTAATGTTCAATACCGGAATGGCATAGAATCAAGTATTGATTCAGTCGTTTCAAATGGAACTTCAATAAATTCGGAATAATCGTGTTGATTCTTTGTGTTTTCTCTCTTGCGAAATCACAAATTAGGGTTTAATAATTACTGGAGCGTAGATGGGAGTGGAGGAGAAGGAATTTCAATCGCTGTTTTTCTGCAGTATATGATCGGTTTTGATTTCCTATAATAAATGTGATTTGTTTCCTTTTTTAAGTGAACATAAGTAATAGACAAAAATGCCCCTTCCGCCTAAAATTTACTCAGCAAGCCCATTGACTAATCTAAACCATTGAATCAATCATCCAATGGCCTAGATTGTTTCTCCATCTTCTCCATCTAAAAACCCTTCTTCCTTGATCCCAATCCTATATATATATATATATATATAATTTATTTATTTATGTTTTATTTATATATTATATAGATTAGATTAGACTAGTATGATACCCGCACTTTGCGGCGGAAAAGTGTGCATAAAAAAATTGACAAAACGTTGGGATTAAAAAATAAGGTTACAATAAAGTTGATGGGAAACAAACTAAATATGTGTTGGGAACAAAATGGAAACAATTTACGATCACATATTAATATACATTACGCATTATGTAAAAATTTTCGGCTCATCCAATATGAAATGTAAACTATGGGTAGCTTGAACTTTTTATTAGGCTCCACTAATATATTTTTAGTTAATCTTGTTATCTATCTAAAGAGTATCACGTAAAATTGTCAATGTGAAAATATAGATTCCGGAAGCTACACACCAACTTTTGAATTTTTCATGAGTATTAGCTTTTTTGATCGAAAAACTAAAATTCTAGAATATGTGAATTGATTACATAAAAACAAAATTAAACTTGTAAATAAATGTGAGAAATTTATAGTTCCTCAAAAGAATACAGTTAAGGGTTCGTTTATTATTTTTTAAAAGCTTAAAAACGTACAAAATTGGAGAAAAATTTAAATTGAAGGCTTTAAAGGTGAAATTTGTCTCTGAAAAGTGGACAAACCGCCTTCGGCAGTTTGCCAACACGTTTGTCTCGTTCTGACCTTTCCGTACAAAATTGACACGTCTCGTATCGCTTTACGGTTTAAAAGTTATGTCATATTTTTATTAGTAATGTTATAATGGGTATTTTTGTAATTTCAAGTAGGTTCTTCAAATATTAATAGTAATGTTAGAGGTAGATCAGTAAATTCCCTCTTAAAAAAAACATTACAAATGCATTATATATTAGTATAGAAGTATAGATATTGATAAGTTTTATTTAATATATATTTAATGTTATATGTTACATAGTTAGTGGTTTAATAAATATAGTATTAATGAGAATTTAAGAATTGTAGGGGTAGGTTAGTAATTTCTATGGATTTTAAAAAAAACTATTAGTAATTCAAGGGGTAAAGTAGTCATTTATAACTTACAAAAAAACACTCAAATGCTTTATAAGCTTATTTTACTTTTGATTTTATTGATTGCATTATTAAACAATTTATATTAGTAATCTTATTTATATTGTCTATGTTGATCATTTTTATTTATATAGTAATCTTATTTATATTGTCCATGTTGATCATTTTTATTTATTTAATAAAATTATTTAATATTTTGATAGTTGTTGTTTCTTAAATGTAACTTTTCATTTAAAAAAAGGAAAATAAAAATAAAAAAAGGAAGAGATATTGTTTTAATTAACCAAAAGCCGAATCAACCAAACATATTTAAAAACTGTGTATTTTTAATTGGTTGACGCTATAAATGCAACGGTTGAAGTAAAGAAAAAATGGGGCCTAATAACTCAAATTCATATAAAGTACAGTTTGCCAACACGTTTGTCTCGTTCTGATCTTTTCGTACATAATTGGCACGTCTCGTATCTCTTTACGGTTTAAAAGTTATGTCATATTTTTATTAGTAATGTTATAATGGGTATATTTGTAATCTCAAGTAGGTTCTTTAAATATTAATAGTAATGTTAGGGGTAGATTATTAAATTCTCTCTTAAAAAAAACATTACAAATGCATTATATATTAGTATAGATATCGATAAGTTTTATTTAATATATATTTAATATCATATGTTACATGAGTAAGGTTTAAATGGGTACACCAATTTTGAATGAGAATGAGGGAACCAATAGATATATGCCATGTGTCACTTATTCTCTCTCCTCCACATTTTTTAAAATTAAATATCTCACAAACCAGTAAGTCGAAAAATCATGAAAATTGCACCATAAAATTCAGCGTTTTCTCCTCTTCGATTTGCCGTCCTTTAAGACATACTTTCGACAACTTTTTTTTTCTTTCATTTTTTGGTGGGTTTTACAAATTAGTAACACATGTGTTAGTGATTGGTTATACATTTAATTTGTGGTTAAGGTTAGGGTTTAGGATTAGGGTTAGGGTTTAGTAGGGTTTAGGGTTTATTAGGGTTTAGGGTTTATTAGGGTTTAGGGTTTAGTAGGGTTTAAGGTTTATGGTTTAGTATGATTTAGGGTTTAGAGTTTTGTAAAGCGTTTAGGGTTTGGGGTTAGGGTTTAGGGTTTGAGGTTTGGGGTTTCGGGGCGAAACCCCAAACCTCAAACCCTAACCCCTAAACCTCAAACTTTAAACCCTAAACGCAACACTGTAACACATGTGTTAGTAAATGTGAAAGGGCAAATTACCTAAAATAGAAACGAAGTATTGCTGTATTTTGCATTCTTGAAACGAACTATCAAAAGTTTTAATATTAGAAATGAAGTTTCAATTTAGTTTGTATTCTAGCAACCTGTTAACTTTTAACCCAACTTCCGTTAACTCAATGCTGACGTGTCACATCCTTCGTCCACGTGGCAGCTGACGTGACGATATCACTAACGTGGCAATCCACATGGCTGCTGACGTCAGCGAGAGAAAATTTTTTTTAAAAAAATAATTTTTTTTAAAAATATATATATATTAAAAAAAAAAAAAGATTATTTTTTTTAAAAAAAAAGATTAATTTTTTTTAAAAAAAAATTATTATTTTTTTTTTACAAAAATGTCTTCAAATCGACGATATGGGATCTTAGATACGGGAGCTTCTTTACACCTTACTTCAGATGCAGGTAATCTCAATTCTCGTTTTAATTCTAGCTTGATATTGTAGGTGATGGATCCCCAATTCCTATTACCTAAATGGAAAAGTAATAGTTCGTGTCTACTTTAGGTAATTTGCCCAAATTTTTTTGTTGACTATTATATCATTTTTCTTGAAAAGTGTATCCTTCATCTTCAAAGAACCCAGGTGTAAAGTATGGGTTTGAAATATTTAAGGTATAGTGGACGATATGGATTTGAAATTTAGCTATGCCTCATTTGGGTAATAGGAATTGGGGATCCATCACCTACATTATCAAACTGAATAAAACTGGAATTAAAACGAGAATTGAGATTACCTGCATCTGAAGTGAGGTGTGAAGAAGCTTCCGTATTCAAGATCGTCGATTTGAAGACATTTTTTGAAAATGATAACGACGACCCTAAGGCCTGTCATTAAGAATTTACAACACGCATTAATACTTGTACCTATACCGTAATAAACTCTTTGACCCTCTGCATTTAAGTTGACCCTCATAAATATTAATCAAAGTACAACTAATTTATGCATGTTATTGACAGCCCTTAGGGATGTCATTAACAATACCTTTTTTTAAAAAAAATTTTTTAATTTCTTTTTTTAAAAAAGTTAAAAATTTTAAAAAACAATTTATTTTTTTCTCTCGCTGACGTCAGCGATATCGTCACGTCAGCTGCCACGTGGACGAAGGATGTGACACGTCAGCATTGAGTTAACGGAAGTTGGGTTAAAAGTTAATAGGTTGCTAGAATACAAACTAAATTGAAACTTCATTTCTAATATTAAAACTTTTGATAGTTCGTTTCTAGAATGCAAAATACAACAATACTTCGCTTCTATTTTAGGTAATTTGCCCAATGTGAACCCATCAAAAAAATGAAAAAAAAAACTCGTCGAAAGTATGTATTGAGGGACAGCAAATCGAAGAGGAGAAAATGCTGAATTTAATGGTGCAATTTTCATAATTTTTGGATTTGTCGTTTGTAAGATAATTGATGTTGGGGGTAAATGAGTTTTTTACATGTGGAACATTCTCTTTGTACACATAGCTTGATATCATTGGTTCCCTTATTCTCACAAAAATTCCTATTCTCATTTGAACCCTACCTTATGTTACATAGTTAGTGGTTTAATAAATAGAGTATTAATCAGAATTTAAGAATTGTAGGGGTATGTTAGTAATTTCTATGGATTTTTAAAAAAACTATTAGTAATTCAAGGGGTAAAGTAGTCATTTATATCTAAAAAAAAAAACACTCAAATGTTTTATATAATAGTATAGATTAGATTAGATTTAGATTAGATATACACATACTTATAATTATGCTCAAGAAGGGTGCATTAATTTCACATCGCACTGGGTTGACCTCTTATCTTAGTTACTCATTTTTTTAATTGCTTTCGATTTGGACATTTACTTATTTAGAGCACACGAAGTGGTGACGGCCTAAACACAGTGTTCTGAGTGAGAATTTTGTCGTGAGGATTTTGTGGAGTGGTAACAGTGTTCTGGACAGTGTTTTCAAAACTTATTTTTGTTTTTATATTTATTGTTTGTGTGGGGAAAATCTAAAAAAAATGAGAACATTGTATGGAACAACATCTCATTTTAGACACTGATTGATGAACATTGACGAGAACACTGACGAGAACATCGAGGCGGAATGGGAGAACACTGTGTTGGATGGAGAATTTTGTGAGAACACCATCCACTCCCTATGCTCTAAGGAAATGAAATAATAATAACAATCGTTGAATTCAGCAAAAGAGTATAATAAAATTTATAACCATAAATTTCATAAGTTACTTCTTATTTAAGGATTCCTCTAAAACAATTTGTGCTGTTCTGTTTATAGGTAATCAAAAAGACTTAAAAACAATTTGTGCTCTCTATTTTATGCTTGCTCTCCTGATCCACACTCAAAAACAATTTGTAAATAAAGGGTAAAACCGACCCTCTTCGAACCCCACCGATACATACTCATTATATTGTTAAAAATCAATTTTAACTAAAATTAACAAACTATCGTATTTGTAGTTATTGACTAACACGTTCGTAAGTACTCGTAATTTCATATGAGCAAGTGATCAACAACATTAATAAAAGAAGAAGAATACTTTTAAACTATCTGAAAGCTGGTATCAAATAGTATATGTTTTAAATGTTTTTAGAATAAATAACTGCCAAATTGATTTAATTTTATACTTATCGTATAAACGTTCTGGGGCACGTATTGTTGCGTACGTTAGTGCTCATCAACAATTATCTTAAATAAAAATACAGTTATACAGTGTCATGTAGTAATAATAAAATACAGAGTCATTAGCCGTAGTTGTGTTGACCTTTTTAACTTTGACTTTTATCTAAATGAAATTAAAGTCAAACAATTGTTTACTATTTTTATTTTATACTCCAGCTAATAATAAATAAATAGTAAAAGCTTGAAAGAACGTGGGAAACTATAAAATAAAATAAATAGAATATTTTAGCTCAGAATAAATTTGTATTAATAAAAACTACATGGTGGTGTTAACTGTTAAGTTTAGCTGTTTAGCAGCAGCTCATACGGGAAATTAAGATCTATCCGTGTAACTATAATTTGGAAAATACTATATGTAGCTCTTAGGGCTATGAATAAGAAATTTAGAGACGATATGAATAACAACCTACCCCCTGAATATAACTTTTCTCAACCAACTTAATTTATCACATCTTAAAGCATGAATTAACTAAAAAACTTTATTGTTACCGACCGTAAACTATATGTATTAATATGTAAACTAAACCCCAATTATTAGCCGTAGCGCGCTAGCGCGCGTACTATTCCGGGGACTCTATCCAGATCTATGGATCTATACATGTGAAATAAAATTCATTGAAAATACAAATTCATACTATTCGTGCTATTATATGCACAAATTTATCCGTATTGTTAGTTTTAGAGGGAATATTTATATACATTAAAAAAGTTTAGGGTCTAAAATGTAAATTTTAATTACAAGTTTCTTCGAATGCAAAATGGTTAACAATATACATTTATTGAGTTGTCAACAACATACTTGTTATGCACCATATATGCTAAAACAGTAAAACCTACATAACTAGCAACATTACAAGAGTGGAATGCTAGCAATGAAAACTATTATCATTACAAACCTACCCAAAAGTAAAGTATTAATAACTAGACGTGACAAGTCCGATCAATGTATAATTGTATATGCAAAGTTAGTTATTCGACATATATGTTATATGTTACTTCTACACTATAAATGGATCAAATTCAAAAGGTTCATAAAAACAAGTCAAATTTATCAAAAGTCGCTCATTTAAGTTCTTACAATCGCATACCGCCCTATATTAAAAGGAATAACTACAAATAACATTCAATCACATTTACACTTAGGTAACAGTAAATCATCTACACTTTAACATTCGACTCGATTCGTTACGAAACGAATTCAATGTATATCTTGTTAAAAAAGTGGACTTGATGAGTATTATTGTTGTACCGTTGCTAGATATTATGAGGTAATAAGCATAAATGGTGGGGGGTCTATCGACTATAAGTTAGGCAACCACCACAAAAATGGTGCAAAAATCATAATGAATGAATGATAGGACCACTTATTATAGTAGGACTAGAAGAGACCATAGCGACCAAGAAGCTAGGTCCCCCGATCAAAACAATAACATGCACTCTCCTAAAATAAATTGACCAATCTTTTGGAAGGTGGAGGCGTGGAGCTATCTAACATATAATTAGTGACATCATCTTTTATGTTCCTTTTTTAATTAATTATAATGTCTCAATCTTGGATTCGTTTATTGTCTCCGTCATATAAATCTTTGCTAGATCTTTTTTATTACTTCATACTCCGTACATGACAAGCAATACAAGGTCATCTACCATATACTCGAATAATAATGTATGAGGGAGCACCTTTTTAAGAATATTTATACTTCATATTAATTTGGACTAAACTTGTCACTTCTCCAAATATGGTCCAAATATGAGTACGATTGGAAATTATTTTGTAAATGTCATACTTTAGATATGTAGTTTGAAATATCTCTTAATGATGGCCTTCTAAGATATTAACATTTGTGAAATAACTGATAAATTTCAATTATCTACGAATTTTAAAGTTTCTTAACCGGTATATAGATAACCATGTTATGTAACCTTAACGGGTTAGCCAAGGGTGTGCATTTGGTTGGAATTGAACCAGATATACCCGTTGGTGAAAACTTGAAGTACTGACAAAATCCAAACCAATTTTAATCGGTTTGGTACATCAGGTTATGTTTTGGTGGTCTAAGCTTATATAACAATGAACCAAAAATTTTTTTCACTTTGATAAAAATACAAAAGTATTAAAGTACGTTAACGTTTTTGAAGCTCGGCACACCCCTAGCTCTAATACATAGGCATTATTAACTTATGCGGTAACGAGTACACTCATTATATAGGGGCTCAAAGAAGCTTGTCTATATTAGTGACTAGGATGAGGAGTTCTATGCATACAAAAAATTTACAAAAACATTTATACAAAATGATGTGTACCAATTAGAAGTAGAGAGAGAAGCAAGAAAGAGAAAATGAAAGTTAATTTGATTGGTCCAATTATGCATCCACATCATTTTGTATGTTTTTGTTTGTAAGATTTTTGTAATTCTAGAATTTCTCGACTAGGATTGTACATACATGGTAATGTGCACGACGACGACGGTACAATGTGTAGGTGTGAAGAAAGATGGCAGTAAACGGAGGGCTTTGAAAGCTCCCGTTACGACATCTTTGTCATCTTACATGCATGGTAGGATGATAAACCCTTTATAAACATTCCCGTCATCACAATTGTTTAGATCGTTGGACCATAGCAAATAAACAATGAACATGTTTTATAGAAACTGTGTTCAACATAGGCATCGATCATCATTTCGTTTACGTTTATTATATGAGTTTTATGTTTTATTTGTTGTTATGTCTCTCTTTTTTTATGTGTTATTATTATTATATTATTATATACATACAATACAAAATATTAATTACTATTACTATTATATATTATAATTATAATTATATGTATTTTCTAGTTACTCCATTAGTACCAAAAGTCAAAAAGTACAAATTAACATTCGGTGTAAAATTATTGTGAATAAGTCAGGTCTAAAGATTTCACTAGAAATAATGATCACAAACGTACACGATGCATCTTGTCTGAATTTGATCGATTGATGGTGAAACTGTCGATCGTCACAAAATACTTAAATTTTTAATCATTATATTAATACTATTAAATTAATGTTTTCACCTTTATTCTTGTATAGGAACTTGTTTTGTCTCGGGTAAACATCTAAGCATGTGACTGAAGAACATCCAAACACATAATAAATCATCTTTAATATACAACAGCTATATATGTACGGTTGTGCAAAAGATATTATAGTTTTCTAAATACACACATTTTAATAAAGAAAAAGAAAATATTATACTAAAAAATCTCTAAGTTTTGTACTCACATAATATTAGTGGGTCATGGTCAAAAAGCATCAAAATTTATGGAGAATGGCACTAACATCCAAATTGTGTATATTGATGTTTGCAAATTGATCCCTCCAATATAAATTCTGAATAGTGGGTTATTATTTTTATAAATGTAAAGTTAAATGTTAAAAAATAAAAATAAAAAAAATAAAAAAATTGTTTAATATTTTTACTTAGATATGTGTAAGAGTAAAACGAATGTTCTTGATAGTGATGTATCATTGACCTTACTAATTCGCTTAGATTTCATATTATAATTTGTGAAGTATCATTGACCTTACTAATTCGCTTAGATTTCATATTATAATTTTAATTTTGGGTTAATTACATATATCCCCACCTTAAACACCACGGAATACTATTGAAGTGTTGTTAACTAATTGCAAAAATGTATATATTTTACTGTTGCAATATATGGTTACGGGTAATTACTTGGAACATAATTGTCGCAAAATATCAATTTTACTGATGCAATATATGATTATGCATCAAGTAATAATATGTCAAGCACTACAAACAAGCAATAAGAATTAATGTTTCATTACTAATTCGCTTAATTGCACTTGAGACCTGGCTCACGTGGTAGAGCTATCAGACATTTATGCTGCAGGTACAGGGTTCAAACCCTACTCGGTGCATGAAAATCCCTTGGGCCTTTGGGCTCCGGGGTGAGGAGTTTTACCCACTTCGGCAACCGGATCTGTTGGCACTTGGGCCGGGGACGAAGCCGGGCTTTCTTCTCGAGGGTGCATTATGGTGACATGATCGGGTGGGCCTAAGTGACCCGTCAGTGATTCAAAACTGTCTTTCTAAAAAAATTCGCTTAATTACTTTATCATTGAATACTTGCCAATAATTAATACACCTAAAAAGGCAAAACATTACGTGGATTATTATTGACAAATATCCAATAAGAAGCTGTTGATACTTTTAGAAGTTGGGAGTTGGGACAATATAGAATTTATTGAATTAAATTTCCACCAACAAGCATCATTAAACAACTCTTTAAAACTATGTATTATGATTAACATAGGTGTAATTTGATTTCTTTCAAAAGTTTATACACACATTATTTTATTATATGTTTTGATCTTGAGATGTGTCTTTATATATTATCTACCAAAGAGTGTAAAAAAATAAACATGTTTCAATTACAACACCAAATGATCTTTGATTTAGTGGTATCGTGGTGATCCTTTCAATCAAGATGTTAAGGGTATAAGTTCTGAAGATGGAACAATTGTATATATTTGTGGATTAATATAAATATTCACGATAATAGAGTGTATGAGACATTTCAATTACGACATTTTTAAGGTATGACTTCATAAATACCTTACTATTTTAACTCTTTAACTATACCAAATATTAGATTTAATCATTCCAAATGTGCTTATTGTACGCTAGGTACATTTGTTTCACCCTTTGAATACGATATAATAAAAATGGGAGAAAGTATAATTACTTGATATTTCCCAAATTTTGGAATATCTTTTTCTTATATTGCTTTTTAATGGTTGAAAGTTTTTTTTTTTTTTTTTTTTTATGTTTTTTAATCAATGAACTCTTTTTAAGAAGCTTTGGAGAGAAAAAAATCAATGAAAAAACTCTATAAATGTTCATTTGAGATGCTCTTAAACTTATACTCTGATGAATTTTAGTTGAATGAAATTACGGTGGCTAATAAAACTTCATAATGATAATATTTTATCAACTGAAACGAATGATGCTTATAAAAACAGAGTGCCACCTTTACGTCTTCGTTTCTTCGACTATGGATATCTTATGTTTACAACTATCGCTGACACTATTTTTTGTGCGTTTAATTGTGATTTTGTATTTGTCCTACTTTGGTTAAACTGATTGAGTCCAAAAAATCGAACTTCTAACTTCAAGCGTTAACCAATCCACCCGTTAACTCCAATCAATCATTTAAGGTTCTTAACAAATAAACAATCCGATTACGAATGCGAATTTAACCCATAACCGGCTACAATCACCGATGCTCAACCTGTGAATGTTAGCTTAAAAAGTTTTTCTATCAAATTTACAAAATTATTATAAATAAAGGCGATTAGATAATCTTGTGTAAAACAGAAGAAAACAATAATAAGATTTTGCGATTAGATAATCTTGTGTTAAACAGAAGAAAACCATAATAAGTTTTTTTCTTTTCCCTATTCAAGATGCTATTATATTCAAAAGCATCGTGATAGCTTGAATGCTTGATTAGTTGCACGCCGTTAATACCAGCAAACATGTTGTAGCTGACATAAACAATCCATTGACCCACCACCATTATAACGTCTTTTTATTTTTATTATTAAATATTTAATGGAGTATTTAAATACCTAAATATTTATATTCCAGATTAAATTTACGTAATCTTTATTGTACCTCTAAAATCACATAATCCAAGACACTCTTTCTATTCTTCTCTATCTCTTTCCCTTTTATCATTCTCACTCTACATTCCCTTTTTCTCTCTCTTTCCAAAACACCCACCAAACTTTAACCCCCATTTCCTTACAAATTCATAAAAATTTTAAAAAATAAAAACACAATTTTAGCCGCAATAAAGATTTCGAATCTTAGTGGAGTGCACACTCGCAAAACCCATTCCCACAAGGCCACAAACGTCCATTTTCACCCTATAAATTAATACAGTATATATGCATACAGTGTGTGTGTGAGTGTGTGTTTTTATCTTGAATGTAATATGAAATTGTGGAGAGTAGAAAAAGATTATATTTTTATAATTATATATAGTTTTACTAAATGGTGGTAGCAAAATCTTGGAGATATACTGGGAAAGTTTTGGTCTTGGCGAAACAACATCATAATCATAATTGTAAACATAATAAACTGAAGGTGTCAGAGCACCATCATTGTTTGTTATGGTCACCGTCGGAGACAGCGGTGGTGGGCGGTGGGGGACAGCGGCGGCGGATCTCATGGACGGTGGTTTGTGGGATGATGTTGTTTGGTTTGGGTCTCATATCATTTTTTACTGGCCATCTTGCTTCTTCTGATCTTCAATGGTATTCACATAAAATTGTTGTTAAACGGAAGAAAAAAGTGGTAATTTTTTTATCTCATTATTACTTTTATTTATAAATATCTTTTTTGGTAAAATTATAATATGTGGTGTGCATAATTAATATAAACACTTGTAACAGAATGTATGAGATATTTGTTTTTGTACTTTTTATTTTAGAATAAAAAAGGTGTCTTACTAACTT
Source organism: Helichrysum umbraculigerum (assembly GCA_949592205.1). Taxonomy (NCBI): domain Eukaryota; kingdom Viridiplantae; phylum Streptophyta; class Magnoliopsida; order Asterales; family Asteraceae; genus Helichrysum; species Helichrysum umbraculigerum. Next base: position 118,210,240 of record CATIUR010000003.1, on the reverse strand, counting down.
GTCACATAATTTATGATTTTCTTTTGAGTCCTAAATCTGGGCAATTATAGTGTGTTTGGTTGTATTTTTTTAAAAATTAATGTCTTTTGGACATGGAGTTCAGATTAAGCAGAAAATTTGTTCCTTTTTATTGTTTGTTTGTTTGTGGGTGTTTTTTGTATGTGTACTGCTAAAATGAGCTCTGGACCATGGGGATCAACCAAGTAAAATGACTAGTTTATTTTGGTTCCTTTATAAAACATGAGCAAGATATTGTGTGTTTTTTTCCTTCCAGAGGTCTAATATGTTAGAAAAAAGTGATTTTTTTGAAGCTGGGGTGGAATCTTTAATGTGAAATTCAAAGGGTAAGGTAAAGTTTTTCGAAATTAGGTTGCTTTGTTTAGAATAGCAATTCTATGTGGTAGTCAAATTGCTTGCATATTTGTCTTTAGATCTCAAAATTCTTGAACAGAAGTGATATTCTGAAGCCAAATTTGAAATATGCAGAGTTTCTTGGTTTTTGATGTTTATAGAAACTTCATTGTGATTTGTATTGCTTGAAATACTAGCAGTTTTCCTTCTTTCCAGCTATAACTTCTTGAACAAAATATCTTATTTGTGAAACATTGATGATACTAGAATTGTGCTTTTTTTAGTACTTCTGTATGCTTTTTTGTGCTTATCAAGAGTTTGTAGCTTCAGATTTAGCTTATTTTATATTGCATTACACTCATACGATTAATCCCTTTCTTTTGTGAACTGTAGGAGCGTATTAGTGCTGTACCAGTTGACTTATGGAAATCCAAGTCCCCAAACTTCTACTACGGATGCAGCGAGAGAAGCCCTTATTATGCACGTAAGCCCTCGTACCTATCGCATTGTAGACTTACAACATTCAACTCTAATATTAACTTCAATTTTGCCATGATTTTAGTCGTTCTTTAGATATCATAAAATGTATGTCATGAAACAAGATTTTTTCATTTGTCTTAATCCTATTGGTATACTGTAGATCCTTATACTATGAAATTATGACTTTTGCAGCTCCTGCTCGTCAGCCGCTTTCAAATGGATATCTGCTAATCGCTGCAAGTGGTGGTCTGAACCAACAACGAACAGGGGTAAATTTCCTATTTTCAATATAGACTTGAGATGCCAATGCTGATACTTTCTGTTAGTTTTCTGAATATTTAATCAATGTTGAATTTCTTGCATGCAGATTACGGATGCTGTAGTCGTTGCACGGATTTTAAACGCTACTTTAGTCATCCCCGAGTTGGACCATCACTCATACTGGAAGGATGACAGGTGAGTGAGTTGAAATATCATTTGTCAGTATATGTTATGATTTTGAGAAGAGAAGATATCGATTTAATCAATTTTTTATTTAATTTTTCAGCGATTTTGCCAACATATTTGACGTCGATTGGTTCATATCTAATCTCGCAAAGGATGTGCCAGTTGTCAAAAGAGTCCCTGACAAATTTATGAGATCACTTGAAAAACTACCGTACACTATGCGTGTCCCAAGGAAATCAGAACCTCAATTTTATCTCGATGAAGTACTGCCAATACTCATGAAGAGACATGTAAGATAATATGTTGACTCAAATAATCTAGTCCTTCCATTTCTTTCTCACTAAACTTTTTTTCTGGAATTATAATGTTATGATCTTTATGCAGGTTCTTCAGCTAACTAAATTCGATTATAGGCTTGCTAGTGATCTTGAAGAAGAGCTACAAAGGCTGCGATGTCGGGTGAATTATCATGCTTTACGCTTCACAAAACCAATACAAAATCTTGGTCAGAAAATCGTTATGGAAATGAGAAAGATGGCAAGTCGCTTCATTGCAATTCATTTGAGGTTTGTCTCATTGATACCAAATATCTAATTCGTTCACAGAAATTAGTTATATAAGAAGTGCATGATTAGTGGTACAAATCTTCCTACTCTTGTCAGGTGCACCTTGATCGTATCCTAAAGTTGTTAACCATGAGTGCAAATTGGTGGATTGATCCTGAGACACTTTTTTGTTTGAATCTGTTATATATTACTATCAATGAATATCACAGAAATTTTGTTATTGAACAAATAATATAATATTTTCAATAAAATGATTTTGGAGTTTTATGCGTTGAAAAAACTGAGCGACTTTAAACCCACTTGACTTGATCCAATTTAAACTAATTTTGATTTTACTCATTTGACCCGTTAGAGATAGAACATGACCTGAATCGACCTATTCACAATTATCTGGGTCAAAATGCCACCTCTACATTATGCTTTCATTTTCTTTACAGGTTTGAGCCTGATATGCTTGCATTTTCGGGTTGTTACTATGGTGGTGGTGATAAAGAAAGAATTGAGCTTGGTGAAATCAGGAAAAGATGGGCAACATTACCTGTGAGATTGCTATAAAAAACTGTTGCGGGTCCGAAATTTACCCATTTTTGCACAACTTTTTTTAAACCTGATCTGTTCTTTATTTAGGTGACAAGTCCTGATGGAGAGCGGAAGCGGGGGAAATGTCCTCTAACACCTCATGAAGTAGGTCTAATGCTTCGGGCCCTTGGTTTTGAGAATAATACGTATCTTTATGTTGCATCGGGTGAAATATATGGTGGGGAAGAGACGTTGAAGCCTCTTAGGGAACTATTTCCAAATTTCTACACAAAGGAGATGCTTGCTAGCAAAGAGCTTGAGCCTTTTCTTCCATATTCTTCCCAGCTTGCTGCCATTGACTACATTGTTTGCGATGAAAGTGATGTTTTTGTGACCAACAATAATGGGAACATGGCAAAGATTCTTGCGGGTCGAAGGTATGAATCTAAAACTCTTCCTTTTGATTAAATATGCTTGAATCTTTATGATCTGTTTTTTTTCACCTCTGAAGGAAATTTGACGCCTTTTAACTCTTGAATATCGAATTGGTTATTGGTAAATGACTAGAATGCCCTCGTGCATATTTACTATTTTCTTAGGCTCATTCAAATTTTGCAAGTTTTTTACTAGTATATTTTTATTCGGTTATTGTTAAGAACCAACTAACTCATTCTTTTGGCATTTAACAGGAGGTACATGGGGCATAAGAGAACCATTCGTCCAAACGCCAAAAAGCTTAATGCTTTGTTTCTAAAACGTGAGACAGTACCATGGGAAACATTTGCTAAAAAGGTGAGAGCGGCCCAACAAGGATTCTTGGGCGAACCAGATGAGATGAAAAACGGGCGTGGTGACTTCCATGAGTTTCCATCTACTTGTATTTGCAAGAAACCCTTTAAGTTCTCTGATCTTGACAGTAATTACAACAGAACCCAAACCCTCACAAAATCGTCCTTTAACCCCCAAGCAGAATCTGGATATGGGCGCAATGAAGAAGATCAAGGTGTGCATAATGTGCAATATATAGAAAATGCTGGTATGATTGGAGATCATAGATCATCATCATCATAGAAACGAAGGATGGTGTTGACTTTTTGACTGACTAATGCCAAGAAGAAACTTGTTAAGAGGTTTTTTTTTTAATTTTTCTTTTCTTTTTTTGAGCTAAGTTGGCTCACTGTTGTATTTATATTTTTGAGTGTCCATTTTACCATTCTGGTGTTATCAGGCATTCAAGATTGATGTCCTAGGAGTGTCATTTAGGTATTCAATGAATCTTTGTACAGGATAGTGTTGACATCTTGATGGGCCTCAAGTGTGAAGTGTTGTAATACTTTTTGTAAAGTAGGAATAGCATATGGATGTTTAGCAGAATTCCAAGTTAGTTAGCTATTACTTGAATGGAAATTTGGTTCATTTGTATAAACCCAAACTGTTAAACCTTGAAATCGAACCAAAGTAGCAAATTAGATTAAGTTGGTATTTGGTTCGATTCGAGGCAATTGAGTTCGGGCTTGGCTTGTGACAATCTCAAATGGCGCGGTTCAAATAATCTGTACTGTGAACCGGACTAAACCATGTTTTGGCTGTTACTATATATTTTTTTACAAGTTACTTTAACCACTAAATCTAATCATCTATAAAATGTCAACCATTGATCTAATTAGCATAACACCCCCACATCCCAGTTGCATACCTACACACATAACACGGCACTAATTTCGTATACACCTACTACACAACCCCACATGCATATAAGACCATTAATTTGAACTACACCTCACACCCCACATGAACATACGTCTTTAATTCTCATTAATTTGTAATATTTTACTAACAGTATGCCACACACACACACACACAAAAACAGCTCAACTCATATATAAAAAGGTCAAATGAGTAGAAATGAGCAGCTTGGGATAAATTCAAACTCAATTTGATTGCTTTAACTAGTTTCACGATACAACTTGAGCTTGCTCGGGGAACATGCTAGCTAAGGATGTTCAAAAGTACCCGTATCCTAATCCGTAATCCGAATATCCGATCTGAAAGTATCCGAGAATTCGGATACCCGGATTTTCGGATTCGGATAGTATATTTCAGATATTTCGGAAACTCGATATCCGAAATATTTCAAAAAAAGTTTGATTTTTTTTTCTTTTAATAGTGAACTTTTTCCTTTGTAGTAGATAAATTATTTGCAAAAACATCAATAAATGATTCAAATACTTTACAAATTGAAGAATTATGGATTGTTTGGTTGCTTGTACGTAGTTATCAACCGTTTGTATTGCGAATATCAATTTAAAAGCTTCAAAAGTTACTAATTTCAGATATTCGGATATCCGAGTTCGGATATCCTAAGTTTTTGGATTTGGATAGTGAAATCAATTATTCAAAATTTCAAATATCCGAAATTTCAGAAATTCGACTTTGAACCCCCGTAGCTAGCACAATTCAAGAGAAAATAGCTCAACATCATTCATATGATTCTACACTGAATAGAAACTAACTAGATTTTAGATCAAATCAAGAGTTCAATAAAATTAGGCTTAAACAAGCCAACTGAAGTTCAAGCTCTCATTATGAATTCTAAATCTAAGCTGCTCTACAAACCGAATCACATTGGATTACATATCACAAGAATATATTTTAAAAAATTTCAATAAGAATTTAAGCGGTCTTTAGCAGCATGAGCTTGGCTTATCTTATTTAAGCTCAGATTGCTTTTTTGTGATCGTAGAAGTGAAAGGGCACTTGCGATTAATCTTATATCTATCATTCGGTGTTCTGAATCGAAACTCACTCATGACTTCAGCAAAAATATAGCAACGATAAGAAACAAAGGAGCTGTTAATGCAATGGTAAGTAACCACAGAAACATCCATATACAGAGCCTATCAGGGACAATGTGGTAACAAAAAGAAAAGATCAATAATATAAACATCTTCTACAGGCTAAATATGTTTCAAAAGCTTATGGTAACGGAGCCGTTCCTAGTTCTATAATCTCTGCTTAATTACACACAACATCAGAGTTGGACTGGTTCCCATCTGCTTGAGTAGATTCTAATCAGCCTGAGTTCGTACTCCCTGTTACAAAGATGAGGAAGTGTGTTAACGTACTTTAGAAGATCAAGTCTGAGAATCACGAGAATAAACAGAAACGTAGAATGAGCCAAAGGGGTCAAATCAAAATAAAAGATAATTTCATTAATGCAGCAGGGAGGTAGTTCATACTTGGTAAAACTCTAGCCAATCTAGTTCAAATAACAAAAGAGCAAAGGTAATATCGAGATAGTGACAGACAGAGTTACAGATGCAGTGAGCAGACTAGCAGAGACAAAATACATGTCTAATATTCTTGGCATACATGCATATAGCTTTAAACTTTTCTTAAAAAAAAAAGTTTGATGTCATGGACCAAAGCAATGCATGCATGCCATGGCCGAAGTTTATTAACCTTTTGGTGTAACCTTGTTGTGACTCCGTTGACTTGCATGTGAAACAGTAGGCATCTTCGAGATGGTCAGTGAACTTTGCAACCCTTCTAACAGCTGCAGAAAACAAAGCCCAGAATACCCAATTAGAGAATATAAAAGAACTTTACAATAACATGTGACACACATCATTTTATCATTCTCATACGCAACCAGAAGACCCACCCTCGAAGTTGGCTGAATTTTACGATTTGATCTGCGTGGCTCAGCTTCTAAAGTTGACTTGTCCTTCACTTCTACTTTAGTAGTCTTCCTGTCACCAGGTGCAACTTTTCTCTTGTTCAAACGCTGAGATATGGCCTTCGATGTTAAAGGTTCCTCGGCATCCTCAGTGTTAGATGAAGTGCCAAAATCCATCCGATTTTGGTGACCAGAAGAGTTTTCGTCAACATCAACACCAACGGAATCCTTGACATTTTTATCACTCAATGAAGCCTCATGTGACGCGGATTTAGAGATTTTAGATTTATCCTTCAGTGTTACTGGTCTGAGCAAGGGAATTGGAGGCTTTCTCGGCTTATGGAATTTGGACTTTACTTCAGCAACTTGTTTTTCCTTGGCATCATTTTTAGAATCTTCTTTCGATCCACGGGGCGTAGAATAACTTGTAACCTTGTCAGAATCATTTGGTGTATTATTTGTGTTGTTTCCATCCGCAACATAATGCGTGCTAACATTCACAAATTTCTGTTTCTTCCCCGGCTTAGGAACACCAAAAACAACTCTTGACCTTTCCTTCTGCATACCACTCTTCATTGTTCTATGTGTGTTGAGCTTATTTTCATTCCTCGAACTTTTACCAACATCAAATAAACTTCCTTGGGCAGATAAAGGAAGCATCTTTGACTCTTTATGTCTCCCAGGGTCAACAAGATCGATAACGATACTCGAAATATTACCCTTCTCTTTACCTTCCACAATAGGGTTACCAACCTTTTGTCGCTTTTCATGTGGTGTATCACTCTGAAACAATACATGTCATTAAGATGAATAAGAGAGTAGTTGCATGTGTATTTTAGAACTGCTGATGTGAAATCGCAATCAGATAATCAGTTGTCTTGTAACATGTTACGTAAAAAGGTGTTTTTTTAATGACAAAGACTCGCACACACATTATATCTGTTGTACTATAGAGAAGTTGATTATTCGACAAACATGTACATAAAATGACCAAAATGGGTATCCTCGTTAATTGTGTAAGAATTTCAATTCAAAAGGAGCCCTGTTTTAACAAATGAGTATAGAAACAGGGTTCTGCTAACCATTACCTTAAGGACAATAGCTTACCATATTTCTCTAAAGCTCTTTAACATAAAAATTGAACATATATTAGCAAGATATAATCTTTTTGTAGAATTATCCGTTAGTAGATTTTCAAAAATAAATATTTTATAAGATTCCAATCTATTTACTTTCTAACGCTATCATTAGAAGTAAAAATGTATGAAAAATATGTATAAATGAGGAACCTAAATAATTTCAAACAATCAGTTTTGTATATCCAAAATCAATTAACTGAACCCTAAATATAGAGATAAATATAATCAAACTCATTCCAACTAAACACCAAAATCCTGATCCTTATGACATCAAATCGAAATAACCAAATAATTACTTATATAATGCACATCTAGACACTTGCAAAAACACAGATTAACCTAACCTCGGAAGAACGGCATCCCTTCAAACTGGACCACTCAATCCACTTGCCATCCTTCCACATAAGAGTTGGCCTGACATGCCATGACCTAGCTACTGACGTCTTCTCATGAGCTGCAAGAAAGGTCGTTACAGTTCAACCAATGTGCCAAAATTTCAGCACATTTTTTCAGGAATGTTTGAAGAGATATTCAATCTAACAAATACATACCAGGAAACTGAACAGTTAGAGAAGTTACATCAATCTTATTTGTCTCCACAACAACTGCTTCACACCAGCTACAAAACATATATAACCATATATTTAACAGGGCATTTTCACAAAAAATAATAATAATAATAATAAAAACAGTAAATAGATATAATTCTTTTGATAAGAATCTACATATCACTATAGATAGAGTTCATACTGGTCACTCAAGGTCTCAAGCCCTCAAAGGGAAGACGGTATGAATTTGCCATATGACAAGCTTATACTTGCTAGAATACACTAAGGCACGATAAATCAAAATCTAAAGCATTCTGTACAATGCTTACCGATCATGTACCCACACATCAACTCGATCTCCACTACACCAGGCATTATCTGTAAGGGCTGTTCTGCCTCTCTTTCTAGTGCCTTCAAAATGCATAGTAGTCATAGGATGGGCAATGCGTATCCTGGGTGCCTCAGTGCCTTCAACTTCAAGTGGAACCCACTCTTCTAGTTTTCCTGACCCTAAAAGAAGACCAAAAATAAGGTTTTGTAGTAGGATAATTTAGTCAATATACAGATGCCTGATTAATTTAATAAACATCTTTATTTCCTCAAAATTATTAACATCGAACATGCCAACTATATCTTATACTATTCAAATTATTGATACATTCCTTGTATCATCTTACCATCATCTGATTGGATTTCGGTGTAACAGACCAATGCTTTTCCATCCTTCAAAGTCAGTATATTTGCTGTGAACCAGGCACCTACGTTCTTGTTATCGTCTTTATAAACCTACAATAGAGACAGACTGGATTGACAAAAATGCTAATACCTCACACAGGGAACCATTTTGCTCAATAAAGAACCATTCTTATTACCTCAACAAACGAACGCTCGACGATGTTCTCTTTCCAACTGCCTGAAGTACTTTGAGGCACGTTGTCGTCAGCATCTAAAGTACCGTCAGATCCAAAGACTGGTCTAGGAATTACCCCAGCAGCTTTAGACAAGTCAGGACCTTTCTGACCCCTTGTACTTTTATCATTTTCATAGCTTGTACCTGAACCTGAGATGCCATCAATAATTATCATCTTATTTTTAGCCAAATCCCGAGAATTCTCTTGCAGTGACAAACCATGTTCCAAAGTCTGAATCTCTTTTTCATTAAAAGGAGTTTCAACATTCTTTTTATCAGAATAACCCTGCTGGTTAGATGACTGGTGAGTTTTCCAGTAACCCTCAGGACCAGACTCAACCAACTTTGTTAAAGCCAAGGGATTACCCATCGCAACAATTTTCCCAGCTTGTGATACTGCTTCCGCCGCTAGCTCAGCAGCTTTTACAATAGCATCTAAATTTTCAGCATGTTTTGAAGCAACTGAAGCAGCTTCAATTCTCCGACGAGCAGCTTCTCTGGCAGCGGAAATGATTGAAGTAGATTGATCATGTGAAATCGCGATGCTTTGATCATAACTTCCAATCCTACTTGATCGGAATACTTCATCAGCCATTAACCTTGCTTGTTCAGCAACATCTGATGCAAGTTTAGCAGCAGCTGCTGCTACCTTAGCAACAGACGAAGCAGCTGCTATCGAGACAGCTGAAGATGCTAGTTTTGCTTCATCATCAGAAACCAAGCCAGAATTCTTTTGCGTTTCCAGCTGGCTCCATACCGTCTGGCAGTGACTGACGGCAGCTGCAGCATGTACTGCTGCATCTGTTGCTTGTACTTTTGACTGCTCAATTTTGCTCACAATTTCCTCTCTTGTGACGCTCTTCTCGATGTTTTCATCAGCACGACTAAGTTGACCATGATTACTTTTAGAGATGACGGAAACAGGTGTCAACAAGGGGGCTGATGTTGTAGGTTGGCTAGTAAGGACAAGAGCAGTCCCTAAATTTGTCTTATTATGGGAAGGAAATGAGATTTGATTGTAACCTTCTGTATGAGGGGCCCACGGAAAATGAGCCACAGGTGTAGAGTGTGACGCCACCTCAATTTGACTAGCCTCAGCCTTCTTCCTCTTTCTGCTTTTTGAATCACTTGAAGGCTGACCAGACGACACTGTTGCCTTCTTTATGCTAGATAGGGAAGACGGCACAGAAGAAATGGTTGGACCAGCACCAGGGTTCACAGGAATCAAAGGTATACCTGGACCACTTGATTCTTTGACAGTGGTTAGTTTAACTGATTCCGTTATAGGTAATGCAGAAAATCGAGCACTAAATGGAGCAACTGGTGAAGTTGCAATCCATTGACCAGGGAATGGGCCCTGAGATAGCCAAGATGGATTATGTCCGGCAATGTTCTGCACTTGTGGAGTTTGATAAGGATGTAAAGGAGAAAGTGTTGCGCGATAATCAAGAACAGCACTTCTTGGCATTGAACTAGCTTGTGCACCATCATATGGTGTAGAAATATTCCAGAGAGGAGATGAAATGGGGATCATGGGACTAACAGTTGGTGAGGAAATAACTTTGCTTTGAGCAGAACCAAGTTTATTTGCTTGATCAGAATCCTTGTTACCTAAATAGTACAAAACAGATTGAGTTTAGATAAACATCAAAAAGCGCAAAATATCTTGAATGGGTTAATTTCATTAAATACCTGATCGTGATTGCATAGGAGTGCCAGGGTTGTTGACTACGGACTTCTGACCACGAACCCTTTCTAGACAAGCATGCCAAGCAGCCTCCCAAGTTCTCCGTCCACCATCTGTAAACACATGTGAAGATACTGTCATGAGTTAGAGCAGTTCAACAGATAAAGATGCTGCAACATTGGTTCTTTTGATAAATGAAAACTGTGAAATAGGGTACTCGACTGACCGGATTGCCCAAATGCAGCAATCATATGAGGCTCATCAGGTGGCGCTCCAGATCTGAAACATTCAATCGAGCCTATTACAAACCAAAAGACAGACATGCATGTGCATATGAATCTATAGTATAAGTACTTACATCAACGATCCATATACTAAAATTTGCGCCCGCAATTGCACTTGTTGATTGTCAGTAAAAGACTGCGGGAATAGAGAGTTTGAATTGTTCAGGTCGGGCACATTTGATGAACTGGGAGGGACTCCCACAGACTTTGGATTGCTGCACTCAATGCCCTCATTAGGCTTTGAATCTTTAACCAGAGTAACATATCCAGTTGCAGGAGGGAAGGTTAATGATGCATGTGGCTTTTCTACTTGTGAACGTCTAGTGGGAGTTGTTTCCTTAGGCTGCGTACCTTTCTTGGAAGATTCTCTACCAACTGATTTTCTCCTTGGTTTACGTTCAGAAGTCTTTTTGGCTACTGCTTCATTGGCCGCACTGATAGGTGTTTCAGGACTAACCACAATATGTTCATGCAATTTGATAGGATCCAATTGGCTAGCACAAGAACTAACAGATGACTCCTTTGTATTCTAAGGAGATATTATAAAAAAAGAAACGTTATAAAGGGATACAACGAAAATAGTAGCAAAGCTAGTAAACTATTATATGGCACAAACATAAAACAATGATTACCTTTGACGAACTAGGATTTTGACTAGCATTTGTATTGACCTCGAAAGTAAAGCTTTTCTCTTCTTTGGAAGGACTACTTGAAGAAACTGGCTGAAAACCATCTTTCTCACAAGGCACCTTTAAAAGTGGAAAGTTCTCAAAGAAAAAACCCTCAGTTGCCTCTTGCTTATCTTTTACACTTTGAGAATGTTCGATGACTTTTGTGTCTGAACATGAGATAATTTGAGGTTTATCTGATGAAACAGAACCACCTCCATTCTGCACCTCATGAATGGTGTCATGTTCAGATAGAGCAGCTACATCAACAGAAGCCTGCTGCTCATCTGGCCTATTAACTGCAAAACCAGTCGGGTAATCAGAACAGTATTCACATAACAAAAGCGTACTTGAACATCTATGACCAATCAGACTTGTAACTTAGACAGTTAGACATAATGTATCTTTATTCTTTTGCATCACATATACTAAATAGAAAACAAACAAAGTTTACCTGCTAAATTTAAAGATTCTACTTCATCTTTTTCAGTTAACTCCTGGGGGACCACTAGACCTCCTTCATCAGCATTATTACTCCCTTCTGCTGCTGAATTACCAGGTATAGAGCATGTCTCCACTGTCTTAGAGTACTTGTGACCACCTTGGTTATCCTCTGTTGTCTGTTTACTTGGGCTTGCATTTGAGTCTCCAACAAGAGAATCGCAATGACCAGCAAGTTCGTGTACAACTTTTTCCACGCCATCAGAAACATCATCCTTTTCAACCACTGGTAATGGACCATCCGATACACGATCCAATGTACTATCAACTTCTAGGGTCCCTTTCTTGGAGCTTCCCACTTCCACTTTAACTTCACTATCATTGTGCACCATACTCACCCCAAGTATAGGGGATCTTGGCTGGTCTTCATTAACATCATCAACTATAACAACAGTTCCAGAAGGCAATTGCACACCATCAGGTGTGTCAGGAGATGAAATTTTACTTGATTCCACAGCAGTAACTGATTATAGAAGATTGGACATGAATTACTTTGAATATATCATAAGAATCTGCAATTTATATCCTATGTTTACAACAGAGATTAGTTCAAATGTACCTGCATCTGTTATGGCAGCCATATTAGATTCAGATCCTTCACCGATTGCAATAACCCCTTCACAGACTTCAAAAGGCGAAGATCGCTCAACATTCTTTTGGCTGTCAGTAGCTCCAGCAACATCAATGCCCATATCTCTAAAATCCAAAGGCAATCTCACATCATGTCTCTCAATAAGAGTAACACCTTGATCCTTAGCAATAGCATCCAGCCCCGATGATCGAATTTCGTCACCTACCTGCATTATGTGGTTATCACCGTTTGAATCTTCTGTGTGAGCTTTAGAAGAATTATTCCCCGCTGATTCATCCTTATCTGAGATGTCTTCAGAACGCTTTTCAGCTGAAGAGCCTGATGTTAATAGAGTTTCACCATCATTGCTACTCTCAGTTCCTTCTCCCATTTCTGATTTTAAAACACCTCCATCACCATTTTCTGTTTCTTCAACAGCATGACTAAGCGCGTGAAAGGGACTTGACAGAGCACCCACATTAGATTTTGAAGAATCGGAAATTTCTGACGTCATATCAGTGTCCTCAACTGCTTGCGTTTCAATACATCCACCACTAGGGGAAACACCTCCCATTTCTGATTTTAAAACACCTCCATCACCATTTTCTGTTTCTTCAACAGCATGATTATGCGCGTGAAAGGGACTTGACAGAGCACCCACATTAGATTTTGAAGAATCAGAAATTTCTGACGTCATATCAGTGTCTTCAACGGCTTGCGTTTCAATACATCCACCACTAGGGGAAACAGCAAGTAACTCCTCATGCATGTTATCATTAGGTTCCTCGTTAATCTTTGAGCATGTCAGAGAAGCAGAGACTGATGTGTTGGTACTCTCAGACTGTTCAGTAGAACATACACGGGCATTGCACTGTTCATCTACCTGCATGTCACAGCACTCTACTGGTAACGGAAATGAAGGTTCCTCATCAACAGGGATACTACCTTCAATTGGCTGCTTGTCCACATATTCTACGTTTAAAACAACTGAGACTTTTTCCACACTGTATGTACAAGTTTCAACAATGGTGCTGCTGTCGGTTAAATTGCCCATACTATACTTTTCGTCCTTAATTATATGCTCTGGCTCACTTCTATTTAAGTTCTTTACCAAAACATTAACATCTTCTATTCTCCCTTCAGAAACATCATGCGAGTTCTCCTGACACTCCTCAACACTTGCATCAACATTTCGTGAGGAGCCTACATTTCCACATTCTACCTCAGAGGCAGAAAGTTGTTCTGGCAGGTTATTAACAGAAGATTCATTTGCTATTTTGTTCGCCTCATGATGTACGTCATCACATACCTTATCAACTTTTTCCTCACCTGTAACTACCAATTCTCCACCAGAAACTTGAGATTGTGATTCAAATTCAGCAATAGATGGCTCGCAATCTGAACTCACTTTTGACTCAACAAAATTCTCATGCAAGTTAGAATTAGGATCCATATTATTAGTTAAGCTATCGGGCTCACAAGCATCCAATTCTTCATTTACTGTTTCTTCTACAGCCTTTTCTTCCTGCCCAACTGATTTTAAAAGCATTTCAACAGATTCAGAGGATGTTGCTTCAGACCATACATTCTTACGTGATGATTCCACCACACTTGAACTAAACTGTATTTCACTAGTTCCACGTGAATATTCCTCAATCCAGTGATTGTCTTCCTGACTTGTGATACCAAGAAAAACCTCGTTTTCTACCAAACTATCAAACCTTAAATGCCCCTGTAGGCTATTATCGTCAAACTCGAATTTAGGAAGAGCATACGGATGCAATACCGGAGTTACTTTGGAGTTCCCTTCACCAACTAATTGAAGATTTTGGTCTTGCGCATCATTGTCATCAATATCCATTGAGTATCCCTAAAGGTATTATGAAATTATGATGGATATATAGAAGTATATATACGCACACAAAAGCACATAATAATGATTAAAAATATATATATACAAAAACAAATTATGTGTACATTAGATACGCTAAAGCACAACTTAAAACTAATATGTGACAACTTATACTGCTTGAAAAAAGGAAAATCAGTTGAACGGAAGAGCATAATACTACTATCTCACTATGCTTCGAGAAAAACACACCTTTCATAGTAAAAGCTACCTCATGAAACCCATTACACATAAAAGTCATCATTCAAAATGTGCACAACCCTCCTAAAAGTTTCTACTTGGCAGATTACTATGACTCATTTACTCATCTAAACTAACTTCTATTTCAAATAGTTTGATCACTGTAGTACACTCAATAGAAAACAAAGTATGGCAAAAAAAGTAAAGCGTGTGACATCCCATATTCCCAATATGTTAGGCTTACAATTAATCATTACACAAACAACTAAATCACCCAATCCAATGGTTCACCATTAGGGCTTGCAAGTGCACCTGCTAAGTAGGTACTGAAAAGGGGAAAAGCTAATTCTTTTTATCAACTATTTAGCCTGGTCAATACAGAATTGCGATTACCAAGGTATTCCACAAACATTATCATGTCCGTCAACAGTTTTTCAGTGAAAATACATTTCCATAAATGATCTCCCATACAAGACAAAGTTGTTTTTGTTCTATGATGTATTCAAATGTTTAGTATAGAGTGATTATCCAAGGATTATAAATCCTAGAGCATCGAAAAAGATCTCGAGATATAGTGGCAAGATTCTGTTACTTAGTGTGAAAAATACTGATTGCAACACTAAAACCCTTATTATCAGCAGCGACATTGGCTCCCCAACTTGTACTCAGACCCATTAAGCACATAATTCTACCTTGAGTCAACTGTCCTAACACATGTAAAACGAAACAATTCTCATTGTATCCTTCATAAACTTAGAGGATCCCTAGCCCAACAGGGAGCATGAATTGTTGCCAACTTGCTAAACTTTTTATTTTGACGCGAGGCATCATCCCTCGAGACTGTGATGTGCTGCCCCAGTTCATTCGGTTGTATAAACTAAGAGTCCTCTTATAAGTTATTATCTTACTTCGAGCTAAGGGCATTACAGATAGTACCAAAGCAGGCACCTCAGGTCGAGGTGCCGAGGGTTGGAGTCATGCATCTCTTATGGATAAATAATCGATTCAATTGTGCTTTTAAAGAGGCCGAACAAACACTAGTATTTAACTTTATGGTTGAGTTTGTAATATCATGTCCAGCATCAGCTGCAGTTCATGACATGAAGGTTATAGAGTCGGAATTCCACTTCAAGCATGGAGCAATACAAGCAGTACCAAAGCAAAGGACTTTCGAGGCGTAACAGGTAAGAGTGACAAAATAGTAGTGGGGAAAGTATGGGTTTTAAATAGCAAGAGTAGTTGTCAAACTTATTTTGGTATGCTAGGGGCTTTGCACTGCATGCATAAGTATTCATACATAGTTGTTGGTTCTGACCATATCATCGCATAATCCTATATTGTATGTTCGGATAATACACCAGTCCTAGTGTCACATGCAACTGACAACTGTTCAACCTCGTTCTCTCGAAACTCGTTGTCGTAATAAAGAAGCGTTACACAAGAACTAACCAATACAAGGTCATCAGGTGACAGTTACTGGTAGCAGACAGTACACATTTCTATGATGATGTAATCACCTCCCAACACAACTTTATTTCAAAAAGATTTCTTTCTCCAAATTCAGTCCCATTCTAAACACGGCTAACTCATAATTCATAAGCATAAGCATTCTACACACGTCTAACTCATAAAACAGTTATCATTATACATACAAACGATAAAATCATTGATTGTACAGCAGCAATAAACAGCACATGGTGAATAAATGAAATGTAAACATGCACAGTTATTAATTACCAGATAAAGTAAGTGTAGAATAAGAGGAAAAGGTACTACTACCTCCCTCCATTCGTCGATTATATCTGACCGCTCGATCAAAGTTGCCGCTGCTTAGGGCTCAGAAAGCTTGTTATTATTTAAATATTTAAATCTAAACAACCGAAATAAACCCTAATTTTACTCAGGGATAACACAAGTACGGAACAATTTATGATTGACGAGATCCAACGGTGATTGCTGAAATTAAATTCGATTGGTTGGTGGTTTTGATAAAGTAAAGGAGTACGGTTGTGACCTAGAGAGGGATGATGGTACACACACTGAAAGAGAGTGTGTGTGTTTTTTTTATTGTGTGCGTGCGAGATGATAGGCGACGGAATTTGAAACAGGGTACGAGGGTATTTTGGTAAATATATGTTTATACGTGTTGGAATTTGATTTGTTTGGGTATATTAAACGGCTTGCTTGCTTTTGATAGAGCACTACGGTTAGTCGAATTTTGTAATTTTAGTTTGGTCACGTCATATTAATAGAAAATGATACCTAGTGTATGTTTGACGACTACGTCGAGTTGAAGTTGGACTTGAGAGCATACGGATTGGGCATCATTTTGTTGGTATATTTGGTCAAAGGGTCATGTTGAACTGCGTTATGTCATTTCTTTACGGTGTTCTGGAGCACTGTTCGGCCCCAAACGCTCTTAAATTTGTTATTTTGTTTTCACCACACGTACATTTATATAAGAAATCAAAAATACATTTCGAGAACAATGTAAACTCGCTATCCTTCACTTTTTTAGCATCAGTGTTCTTAAACACTGTAAATACAACGTCGTCACTCCTCGTGTTCTGATACCGAAAGTTAAAGATTGTTGTTGTGCATTCTTCTTGGAAATTACTTGAAAAATGATTTGTTTTGGGAGATTATTAGATATTATATTTCGAATAGTTTTCACATTCTTTTATCGTCAAACAAGATATTATTCATTCAAATATCCATGAACTATTAAAGTTATAATTTCAATTCATACTATAAGCTTCTAGTATCTTTTATAATCTCCTAGCCAAACACACTATGAAACTCATTTTACTTTTACTCATTATACTAAAGCATATAATCGCCATCAATTGTTTTTCTAGTTGAAATGTTTAAGTAACAAAAAACAAAACAAACGAAAAAGCAAAAACAAAAACAAAACAAAAAAGAGTTGGAGCAATGTGGTTTCCATCAAATTGATCGGAACACCCCTAAAATCACACCGTGCGTAACGTGATTGTTGGGTCGATTATCTTAACGATAAATTGCACAATTAATATAGTCAATAATTAAACGAAACGAAAATAACAAAACGCTTTAGGTGGTTCACCTCCTCAAGGTTATTCCACAACATAAACTCTACTTAAACTTTTTTACTACAAGATTGGAGACACTCAACTCTCAACAATCTTGAATACCCTCACAAATTTTTCTTTCCACACAAGTTGTGTAATCCAATCACATCTACTTATACGAAATTGCATAACCTTGATGACTTTTTCAAAACACGCAACATAATATTTTACAAAATTGAGTCAAACACTAATAGTGATCACACCACCGACATCCTACAATCGCGGCAAGAATGATCTCTTATACCATATACTCTTAAAGTCGTACATTTTCTTTATAAAATAAATGGTTAATATTCGGAATGATCGACATTATGTCTAATGATAAATGAATATTTAAACATATGACAAGATCAAAAACGAAGATATATAATATGAAGTGTCCAATTTGTGTGTAACAAAAAATTTAGGATTAAATGTTTTTATGTTAGTTATATGTTTAGTGACATCTGTGAGACTAATTTTTAATATTTGTACTTATGTTTTGGAGGTGAACTTTGTTTCGGCATTGGGCCATATTTGAGTTTTTATATATTTACTTATAATTTGAAATGTCGGGTTTGGGCCTTGGTGATGCATTCCTAATTCCTTTTGGCATTGGGCCTTATTTGACTTTTTAACCTTGATAATTTACTACTACGAATTCACCCATATAATGTACAATACATTTTGTTACCTAGCAACATATTCAGATTTATGCAATCATTCCCAATTGCAATGTAACATGTATGTGGGTATACGAGAGTAGATTAGAATCTTCAAACTCAAAATGTTAGCGTTTGTGTGTGATTCATTAGTTGATTATTTTTGTCCTGATTACATGTAAAGATAGTTGATAAGGCTAAATAATGTACACAAACAAATATTCTAGCAGTTTCTTGTAACATCAAGACAAATGATCCTATTTGTTAGTTTAGATGTTAATTTGTACGTTGTTGTTGTGCATATATATATTATCTCTTTTGTGAAATGAAAGATTCAGTATTTTCTATACTAATTTTGTGATTATACGCTAAGTAGAAAATATGAGTTATCATCAAAGTTATGATTGAACCTACATTTTTTCACTTTAAATTGAAAGTTTGTTTATGAGTATGCTAATTAGATGCTCATTCAAATAAACCGGTTTAATTTAATCCAATAAAATGATCTGTTTGGTTTTTCGTTGTGGATTCGAACCAAGTAAAGTAACTTAATATATGATTCGAACCAGGTGAATTACTACTATTAATTTGGTTGGTTCAGTTTCTTTCAATTCAATGTATTCGTTGACCTCATGAATACATATAGTTACTCGTGAAGGGCAATATCCGGGTCGCGATGGGGATCAACAGTGATGTGGTAGCTACGTAAAGAGCTTATAAAAATGTCCAGGTCATGGGCACATACACCTACATCTCACCATAACATTTATTAGCATGTATGTGCCCTTAACTAGTTTGGTGTCATCATATCTACATGTCGATTATAAGTCCAGTTCACCTACCCACTCCCTGATTTTAGCACTAATTCCTCATGCCATTCTAATAAACGGTTTGACGCACAAAACAAAGGCCGTGATGCATTCATTTCTTTGTGATATCATATCAATGCACGAGTACTTAGTAACCACGTACTCATTTACTCACATGTTAAACGAATACACTTCCAAATATACTGAGGTTGGCCCATTACCAAATGTAAGGTAGTGTTTGTTGTGCGATTTATATATGAAAACTTGGATGATAGAAATGTTTGGTAGAGAGGAATGTGTTCTTATAGGAATCATTGATCATTCTAATATATATTAACTTACAGTTAGAGTTCTAACTTGAATAATAACTAAATCATACTCGTATGATTGTAGTTGAAAACAACTCTCAAGCGATAAAGTAAAGAGATATAACGTGTCTATTCATTCGGAATTAGCAAAACATATATTTCATCTTCTTTGAACTTGACTTCCTCTTCTCTTGAGTTTTTGACAGTTTCACATTGTGATGGTGGTCCATTTGATGGTTTTATAAATATATTAATAATTGTATCATATCACGAGATTGAAGGAAGAACTTGTCCTCTCTAAATTTTTACAAACACATATTTTCACAAAATGATGTGGAACAAGATGTAGACCAATAAAATGCATTTGTTTTTTCTCTTATCATTCTCTCTGTAACACCCGCTAAATTAGGACTAGCAATTAGTGCCTAATTCGTTATTAATACATGTAATTAGTTCTGTGTTAGGCTAATTGATGTATCGAAATATATATTGTTGAATATATACGAAAATGCGATTTGATTAAATCGTACGCAATTTAAATCGAATGTACTTCGATTCAATTTTATACGGACGTTGGTGACCAATATTATTAAGCAACTCGGTTATGTTAAAAATATTATCCCGATAATGTTAGAATTACAATTCGTATCGTACAAACAAAACTTACACAATTTAAAATATTAAAACGCGCAAACTAAATAAACAAACTTACATTTTATAACTCAAATATAAATTGATTTGTAAAATATCTAAATAAAATATCGCATAATAATTTGTATTTTAAAACTCATAACTAAAATGTAAAAATAATTATTTAACGTTTAAACGACGGAGAAAAACGAACACCGCACGGGGCACATTGCGTGGACTGAAAATGGTGGGGCTTCCACCATTTCCACCTCCCTCTTTTCCTCTTTCTTCATTTCATATTTTCTTTCCTCTCTCTCTCTCTTATTTTCTCTCTAAAAAGAGAAACATCCCCAACCCATTAAAACCGCAAAATACTACTATCAAACGCACTCGTATCATCAATATTTTTAGAGATTCACGACCACCTCGCGACGATCTACAACGCTATCTTTCCGGATTTTCATTTCGGCAATTTGTAAGTTTCCGATAAACTCCCGAAATCTCTCGATTCTTAGTATTTTTCACTTGTAGTTGTTATTATAACTTGTATATGTCCCTTGCTAAGTATAGAACACGATTTCATAGCTTAAAAACGGGTTTGAAATGGGTTTTTGGCCGGAAAATTCTTGACAGCCGGACTTTCTGGGCTGATGTTCTTCCATGCGACACAAGCCTTGTGTCGCATGTTGTGTCGTATTTTACCTGTTGTGTCGCACGTTATGTCGTATTTCGCATGTTATGTCGTACCTAAGAATTAGTGTCGTAAGTTTTGCGACACAACCATTATGTCGTATTCTATGTCGTATTTTCATACGACACAATCACTATGTCGCTGTTGAATCAGCATCTCGCATCTATGCGACACAACCCTTGTGTCGCATTCCTATGCGACACAACCCTTGTGTCGCATGACAAACTTTTGTGTCGCATATTGTGTCGCAAAACACAGAAAACTCAGATTTTTACTAAGTGTTGAGACTCGAAATTTATCACTCGATTTTAC
Organism: Helichrysum umbraculigerum; assembly: GCA_949592205.1. NCBI lineage: Eukaryota > Viridiplantae > Streptophyta > Magnoliopsida > Asterales > Asteraceae > Helichrysum > Helichrysum umbraculigerum. Next base: position 118,189,300 of record CATIUR010000003.1, on the reverse strand, counting down.
CCGAATTCAGATCCCAGATGCGTTTTTCACCAAAGCAATATAGTAGAAATAAAAAATTTTCGAGCTAACCTGGCATCTCGACCCCATCCAGGGGCCAGCCCCTTGGACCCCGCCAGGGGCGCTGCCCCCGGACCCCCGTACTTAGATTCCGTAACGGCTTCTAAAACACAATCAAAACACATTTTTCAAGTAAAACGCCACGAAATCAAAATAATAATAGTTGAGATTATTATTACAAATCCGTCACCAACGGGCAATACATGTTTTCAAACACTTAACAAATCAACCAAATCGTAGTAATTTGGACATATATATAGTTGTGTAACAACTACAAGGGTGATCCTTTGAGATACCCAATCATGTGTATAACCATCGCGTGTCGTTGACACCCTCAGGTTACAAGTCTTTGGACTTCATATTCGGCTAATCAACTTACGTTTGTTTAAACGCTTTCAGACTCAGGTGAGTCTCATGGCCCCTCTTTTTACTATTTTACTCAGGGGTGTGATATATTGCTCATTTTTAACATGTGAATGCAAGTACAAACATTTCATATACTACATGAGTTTTTCACAACTAATCATTTAAAGTCCTCCGTCAGCATAGTTGTTAATACGTTGTAGCATGAATATTAGTATATGGTACCATATAGGATTGACCCTCCTCGTTCGGGTTAGCAAGCACTAACCGGGTAAACGGACGTACTAATATTTGGGAAGACGAATGTTGATTAGGCATTCGTGGAGGCACCTCACCCGGAATTCTCTATAGGGGACCCGGCCCTCGAGTTAAGCTCAACTATGTGCTCATGGCTGTATACATATTCATTATCAATTGCTGGATGCATTTCAATCATTATTTAAATCTTGCGGTTCATACTATATTACTTGATTTAAAACCTGTGAGCTCACCAGCTTTAGCTGACCCATTTAGCATGTATCGCAGGTACCAAGCAGTAGGTTGCTTCTACTACAGGACTTTTAGCTCGAGTCAGCATACAGACGATTGAGATTTTCTTGCATTAGTATATTTTGTACAAGTACTTATGTACTGAAATCTCCTTTTATTTAACTCGAGCTATGTAAAGCTTTAAATGTTGTAAACATTTCAGTTATCAATATATTTTGTTAAAACGACGCATGTAGAGTCGTTTACTATATATCTTTGTGCTTTGTTATTGATTAGTAAAACCCAAATCGTGCTTCCGCAATTCATCAAATTTGGGGGTGTTACGCTCTCACTTAATTTGATGAGAACTGATTAACTCGCAAAATTTGTACAAAATTTTGTGAGTTAATCACTTGTACCAATAGCATTAAGAGAGAGAATATGAGAGAAAAAAACAAATTGATGTGATTGGTGAACTTTACTTACCATGTCATTTTTGTGAAAATATGTTTGTAAAATTTGAGTGGGTGTAGTATTTTTCTAATTTGATTGGTACAACTTATTTTATAAAGTTTTTTTTGTAATACTTATTTGAACATATCATGTCTCGATTCACATTTCTTATGTTGACAATGAAACCTGTGTGTGGGAGCCGCCAGATGGTAGATTACCTTTCAAGATGTGGAAATTGAAAAATACAACTACTTGATTTATCTGCATACCAATTTAATGGAGGATGACATGCACCATAATAACGAATGTCATGGTTTCGAATCCTATCATGAGGTCCCTTTGATACTTTAACCATGGACTGCATGATTTACCTCTTACGTATTAGTCGTGAACCCGATTGGTTGGTTACTTATCAATATTGTAGCCGAATATACAAGGACTAAAGTGATTTGTAATTGTATACTTCTATTTCAATATCTCTCGCTTTAGGTAATTAATACATCTTATAAAAACAAAAGGTAGAAAAATGGTGTTTAATTTAGGGTCTACACTCGACTGATCCCATCCGATAAGCCGTGTATAGATCGATTCCAAACTAGTTTAGATTATTCGATATGTTAAGTTGTTTTCGTATTTTGATCTATATACATTGTTATGTACGTAGTTTCAACCCAGATAAACACACATCTCCACATGCCTCCTTCGTTTCACAACTCATAGTTCAAAACAATAATGCTATATCACATTATATATTATTGAATGTAATCTACATATTTAGATCTTAACCCATATAAAAATGTCTTGCTATTAACCCTTATATCAATTGTCACACCAACTCATCAATTTATCATAGATTTATCATGATTTAATCATCAATAAAATATGATTCATGAGAATTCGGGATTTCTCATAAAGATTTATCATGATTTAATCATCAATAAAATATGATTCAAGAGAATTCGAGATTTCTCATAATATATAAATAATGCGGTGCACGTTGACTTTAAAGGTTGTAGACTTTTTTTTTTTATTTTAAAAAAGTTAAATATAGAAGTAGTGGGGATTTGGAGATTTTTTAATGTATAGGTAAATATTTGAAACAAATAAAAAATACTTTACTCAAAATGTTAAAACTAAAACCCGTACAAAAATATTTTGGAACTTCTGAAAAAAGTAATAAAGCTTAATGAAAATGTTACTACCTCTATCCCCTTATAAGTGTCCATTTTTGACTATTTGAAGTCTTTCTTTTTCAACTTTCACCTTAAATATATATATATTTTTATAATACCTTGATGAAAATTATATTAATGAAAATATATTTAAAACCCAATCCATTCATATATTTTGTATCAAGTATTATATAACACTAGAAGGATACCCGCGCATTGCGGCGGATAACATTTTTCATTCAACTTCGTGTTGTATCACGAATCACTTACGTTTGTTTGATGAGTCAACAATATAGTATTTCGAAACTAAAGAAAGAACATGATAAATGGTAAATATTGGAAATTAGTTTTATATCGAATGTTTAATGTTCCACAACTTCATGTTCCACGATCATCAATTTTCAATTTGTGAGTCAAATGTAATATGTTACAAAGTCTAAGTGTTATCGGTTATACATTTTGTATCGTTTTATTTGTGTTGATTATACAATAACAATTATAAAAAAGAAAAATCATATAATTACGGGGTTAATTTAACTTTATAAAATTTTTTATGATATATTTACTTTTACAATTAATTGTATTGACTCTAAGTGCTTAGAGATTGATTAAGATATTTAATCTTCATAAAATTGAAATTTGTAAAGTCCTATTTTTCAATGTATTAAGATTTAGAGTCCGATATCTTTATTAAGTAGTATCAAGTACCTATGTTACAGGGTAGTAGTAAATAAGGATGTGGTTGATGCTAAATTGCTAATAGTTGAGTGGAGGGATGAGGCTTTGGTGATTTGTCAGTGATGGTTGATACAAATACTTTTATGTCAAAATTTGATGTGATTTGGCTACCATCAATTGTTGTATCAAGATTTTAGAATAGTTTAAAAATAGTGTTGAACTTAAATAATTATGTTCATTAATAGGTTTAAAATTTTTGTAATTGATCAGTTACATATATTTTCATATCATGAGTTATTACTAAAATTTATTTGGTTTGCATTTGACAGTTACATATTTCATATCATGAGTTACTAAACGTATTTTGAGCAATTGTTGACATCTTTGTAATATTAAATTGACATGGTATCTTAGTTATTATGAGTTATGACTATTGACTGAGGGTAATATAGTAAATTGTATTATCCTCTTTTTTAAGGAGATTAAGATTTAGGGTCCAAATGGTTTATTATGTAATATAGATAAACAAAAATATTTAAGGTCAAAGTTGTAAAAGAAAAACTTTCAAAAGTCAAAACTGGACATTTATGTGGGTATATATTTGTACGTACAAATGATCAATTAAGTTGGTTACCATGTTAACATATAATTGTAATTTCATCATAAGAAAGTAACAATCTTTAAAATTGTTTAAGCAACATATTTTAAAACCAAACATTATTTAAATTTAAGAGATGATTAGCTCTTGCTTATGAGATTTAACCACCTCTAGAGTATTATAGGCTTACAGCGTTATCATTTTTACTATGATGAATTCAGTAATCAAAATCATTTCATAAGCTATATATATATATATATATATATATATATATATATATATATATAGTGGGAGGATCCAGGGGGAAGCTCTTTTTTTGAGGGAATGGGGGAAGTGTAATATTCATCACGAAGTATATTAACTTCGTCAATACATTTGTCAAAAATTAAAAAGTGAAAATTAATAAATGTTGATCAGAATTGATGCTATGAATGTTAAACTTCCTTGATGAATTCTGTTTGTAGGCTATAACATCAATTGATGAATATATATATCCAAAATTGTTAATATTCATCGTGGTAAATGTTAGTTTAAATTCATTACGATGAATGTTATAATTAATTTAATGCTATTTTTTTTACATTCATCGTGATGAATGTTAAGTTAACATTCACCATAATTAATATTAACGTTTTATTAAATAAATATTCATAAACTAATGTTATGACTTAAAATTGAATTTTATCTATGAATAGATTCTTTATAGCATCGATTTTGATTACTATATACGAATAAAATAAATTATATCTTTGATATTTGTATTGGCGAAGTTAAGATACTCCGTGATGAATATTACACTTCCCTCCTTCCCCCAAAAAAATGATTCCCTCTTGAACCTTTCTTTCTCTCTCTCTCTCTCTCTCTCTCTCTCTCTATATATATATATATATATATATATATATATATATATATATATATATATATTACACTTAACAATTAAATGCATTCGATAAATTATTGATTTGATAACATCGAATCTATCCCTTCTCATCGCGAAAGCAATTAAACACTAGTTTAATTTAATTGGCGATATAAAAACAGCCTCCAACAAAATGGCCGCACCATATCGTCTTGGTTGAAAATAAACGGCCCCTCTAAATTATTTGTTCTTATCTAAAACTATACTATATCTTTTAAAGATTTTCTCCTAAAATACTAATCCCATTTTAACCCTATATATATCCATGTTATTCCCACCTCTAACCCATTATATTCCTTCGCTGATCATACGCTCCATGGATAAAAAAAAAAACGTCCAATGCTCAATCTAATGATTCTCTCCTAGGTACTTTACATAAACCCTAATATTTAATTTGTGCCAACGTTTAGTTAAGAAATTTGAACAAATGCTTGATAACAACGTTCATTATATCGTAGACGCAAAAGCTATTCAGATTATTCAACAACTCTCAGCAAAAAAAATGAAAAAAAACTACCGCTAATAATATTGAAGGTATGTTAGAATTTAACTCATATATTGTATTAGCCATTTACAGTATTTTACAATATCAAGATTTATGTTTAAGAATTTCTTTAATATTCTTTTTTAATCTTACATATCAAAAAGGCCTCCATGGTTCCCATGATGATGGAACTTTTAATAATGTTGAAGGTATTAACATTTTTTATATTATTAACCATATATATAATTCTTTTTTACAATTGTCTCACATTATGAATGTTTTATACTCATTTGTAGACCAATATGATCTTGAACGTTTTATCAATTGATTAAAAGTCAACCTACCCAAAGATGAAATTATTTAAGATGAAATCAAAAAAATACTCGAGAAAGTTTCAAAGGCTCATCATCTAACTAATCAAATCCGCTTACTTGGGCATGAAATAGATGAAGGCTCTGATACTGGATGACGATGGGAAGGACACGAACACCACGAAGAATGTTGTTTACAAAAAAGTACTACAACGCATATGATTCATTTACTTTCAGCACAATGGATAGATGACGGTTGATATGAGGTTCCATGTCTTTTTTTAGCTTAGCACCAAAGACCCATGTATTTAAGTGATACGAGTAGTTGATTTTGATTAATTAAATGTGACAATCGAACATTTTCCATATGACATTTCCTTTTGCCAATTACCTACTCAATTTGTGGTTTTATTTTGACTAACTTACTAAGTTGTTACTTCATTTATGTGTAGTCAATTGATTATTGTTGTTCAATCATGGTCACAAACATATAGAAATTGGTATACATATTATTTCTTTTTGTTCATCTTCTTCTGTATACATCGATGTCTTCTTATAAGAGTTACAGGGGGTCTAATTATAGTAAAGATACATCTGTTTACAAAAGAATAAACTAGCATAATTGAGAAGATATGTTTCTAGTGTTAGCTGATCCTATTCACGTGATTTAAGGAACTAAATCAAAGCACATATTAGTCCAGCCATATCACATCTCAAGTCTACACTCCCCCTCAAGTTGGTGAATAGATATCATCAATACCCAACTTGTCTAGTGAGCTGTGAAACGCCTTGTTAAGAACAACTTTGATGAGTATGTCGGCCAGTTGTTCTTTTGAGTTTACAAACGGGATTCAATGATCTTGGCATCGAGTTTCTCTCTGATAAAGTGTCGGTCTACCTCAACATGTTTTGTTCTATCATGTTGGATTAGGTTCTGTGCAATTTTTATAGCCGCTTCATTATCAAAAAACAGCCTCATAGAGTTCCCACTTGAGAAACCAATTTCTTTTAATAGTTCCCTTAACCAAAGAAGCTCACAAAGTCCTCTGGCCATGCCACGAAACTCGGCTTCTGCTCTAGACAATGCAACCACCTTCTGCTTCTTACTTCTCCGCGTCACCAAGTTCCCCCCAACAAAGGTAAAGTACCCACATGTAGACCTTCTGTCAGTACTTTCAGCCCAATCTGCATCAGTGTAACCATCGATTTTCAAGTGATTAGGCTTCCTGAACATGAGACCTTTTCCTGGAGACATCTTTAAATATCTCAGGATCCTAATAACCGCTTTCATATGCTCTTCACTTGGATTATTCATGAATTGACTTACAAGACTTACAGCATACGCAATATCTGGCCGTGTATGAGATAGGTAAATCAACTTACCTACAAGTCGTTGGTATATGTATTTATCGGTAGGAGTTTGGTCTGGTTTTTCTCCTAATCCATGTTTTTGCACAATTGGTGTGTCCGGTGGCTTACAATCAAGCATGCCCGTCTCAGCTAACAAGTCAAGAACATACTTTCTTTGCGAGAGAAATACCCCTAGACTTGACCGGGCTACCTCTATTCCCAAAAAATATTTTAGGCCTCCAAGATTCTTCATCTCAAACTCTTTTGCCAAGTGGTGTTGTAAATTTGCAATCTCCTCTTTATCATTTCCTGTAATAATCATATCGTCAACATAAATAATGAGGACAGACACGAGTTCCCCACGATGCTTTAAAAATAAGGTATGATCTGAATTACTTAGTTTAAAACCCCAACTTTTCATTGCCAAAGTAAACCGACTAAACCACACTCTCGGTGATTGTTTCATCCCATATAGTGCCTTTTGTAATTTGCATACAACACCATTTTGTGAGGGAGAAAATCCAGGTGGTATATCCATGTATACTTCTTCTTCAATATTTCCATGTAAGAATGCATTTTTCACGTCAAATTGGTGAAGTGGCCAATCTAAATTTGCAGCAATTGACAACAACACCCTAACTGTATTTAGTCTACAACCAGTGAAAAAGTTTCTTGGTTGTCAGTACCGTATGATTGTGTATACCCTTTTGCTACAAGTCTGGCCTTAGACCGATCTATCGCTCCATCTGCCTTGTATTTAATGGAAAACACCCACTTACATCTCACTGTTTCTTTCATTTCGGTAATGGTACCAACTTCTACGTGCTTGTCTTTTGTAGAGCACCCATTTCTTCATGAATTGCTTGAGTCCATTTTGGATCACTAAATGCTTCTTGCATTGTATTTGGAATACTCTCTGATGACACCTTGAACACAAATGTCTTAAGTGACTGTGATAACCTTTGAGAACTTACTTGGTTAGCAATTGGATACTTTGATTTTCCTTCTTTGTGCTCGGGTGAATATTTATTGGGTGGTTTTCCACGATTAACCCTGAAAGGCAGTTTAAAGCTAACAAAATTATGATTATTAGATGAAGAATCATGAGATTGTACCTTACAATTATTCTCAGGAGGTTGGTCGGATGATACTGAACCAAGTGGGGGCTGATTTGGGACATCAGTTTTCTTATTTTCATTAGTTACTGCTTTTTTCATTTCATTTCTTCCATCCTCTTCTTCCATGTCATTAAATCCTTGAGTATTAGAACCTTCCTCTTTATCCATAGGTTGTACATGTATTTCTGCTACAGGTACTTCAGAGCTTGTACCCGTTTCTCCACAATCAGTTGTTTCCATTTCTTGAAGATATGGCCATTGCTCCCAATTGTTACCTCTGTTATGTTCTTCATCAAGAATCTCCCCCTGAAAAGAAGATTGGGGCCTGGATTCTTGAAAGAAGAACTCGTCTTCGAGAAACGTAACATCCATTGTGACATAAAGACGCTTAGAAGTGGGATTATAACATCGATAACCTTTTTTATGTGTGGCATAACCCAAGAATATGCATCGAATTGCACATGGGTCAAGCTTTGTCCTCTGATTTTTATGGAGATGAGCATAAGCTACACACCCGAACATTTTTGGTGGAAGCATCAAAGCAGATGGTAGAGGTACATGTTGAGCTAGAGCTTGTAATGGGGTTTTGTAGTTCAACACTCTCGATGGCATTCGGTTCATCAGGTAGACTGCAGCCGTAACAACATTTGTCCCATACTGTTTTGGTGTTTGAGCATTCGTTAGTAAAGCGCGTGTTGTTTGTAAAATGTGCTTGTTGTTACGTTCCGCCACACCATTTTGTTGTGGTGTTTGAGAGCATGTACTTTCATGGCACAACCCATTTTATTGAAAGTATTCGTGTAACTCTTTATTGTCATACTCTCCACCGTTGTCGGACTGCAAGATCTTAAGGTTAGCAGAGTATTAAGTTTTGATCATTTCATGGAAAGACGAAATATTTCAACTACCTCATTTTTAGTTATTATCAAATACAACTAAGTCATTCGTGTGCAATCATCCACAAAAATCACAAACCATCTAATGCCCGAATTCACTGTAATGGGAGCGGGTCCCCAAACATCAGAATGAACCAACATAAATGGTGTCTCACACAGTTTATTATTTAATGGATAAGTAGCTCGATGACTTTTTGCTTGAATGCAAGTTTTACATTTAAGCTTTGTATCATCTAGGCTAGAGAACTGTAACACCCCAAATTTTGAGGTATTATTTTAGTGCACGAGGATATAATTATTTTAAAGTGTTATTATTTTAAGTGATTTAAAATAATAGAAAACGTAAATGGTTTCTCAGTCCAGACAATAGGGTTTAAAGGGAATAAAATTTTATAGAAATATATATGTACGTATGATTATAGCTTCATGTTTATCTCATTTTTATTCCAAAATATTCCAGAGTTTAACCGTGAAGAGGAAAATCGCAGGAACCAATTCAAGAGTTAAAAATTCAGTTTCTAATCCTTGATTCAAGTTTTAAGAACTTGAATTCATCATCCTTAGTTCATCTCTAATCCTTTGTAAGTGATTTTTTCTCCATTTTAACCTAGGTTTTGGGTTCTTTGATGGGTTTTGAAGAATTGATGGTTTTAATCCGAAATTTAGGTTAGAAAATGATTGAATTGATGTTAGTTAGTGTTATTATGATTGTTGGTAATCATATAACATAGTGAAAGTGATGAAATCAAGATTTGTGTTCTTGAGTAATTTTATGGTTTTTGCTAAAATTGGATGGATTGATGTTAATCCACTAAAGATGTAATTAGTGATGTTAATAGAGCATGATTATGATGTTTGAACAAGAGTTGAAGAGGAAAGTTTGATAATTAGACTTTGAGTTATTATGATTACGAAAGGTGGTTTTGGTATAGTTAGTTAGAGAATCAAATTAAAGTGGGGAATGGTTGGATATGGTTATGAGTTAGTTTAATGATGATTAGAAGATTATGATGATGGTTAGTGTCTAAATGTGTTGTATTGTATTATGTATGAGTTATGTAGGTGTTAAAGAATGAAGGCTTTTGTGATCATTATTGTGAAATCGGCTAAAATATTGAGGTAAGTGATATGGGGGTTATATAAGTAATGGTTGTGTATGTACCGGATTGCTTCCGAGCAAGAGGTTTGCACGATCAAGTGGAAGTTTACTTGTGTCTTAACTTGTTTCTTATGATTGTTTCGGTTGTATGTGTTTCCGGATTGCTTCCGAGCAAGAGAATCATATAATCGTGTGGAGTATTACTTGTTTCTTAAGCTTTGTTTCTTATACTTATTTCATACGTGGGTGTAACACCCTCAAATTCATTGATTTAGATTAGCGGAAGCATTTAGTTTGAGTACGGGGGTGCCACAATAACAAAGCATGCATACGTATCAGAGCATATGATTACAACAGAACAATATATATATATATATATATATATATATATATATATTAAGATGCCAAAAGTATTTAATTACAAAGTTTACGATTCATCGAATCGTACAAGTTAAAAGAAATAAGTTTACAAAAGTAGATTTCTGGAATATGGCTAAAACAATTTCAGTTATACTAAAGAAATCCATGTGTTTCCAAAAGTTGGCATCCTAAACTTCACGGGTCGCCTAGTTCTCCATGTGTGTTGGCGATTCTTACATGTGTAGCTAATTCCCAGAAAAACATAGTAAAAGTCAACAACGAGGTTGAGTGAATTCACAGGTTTTATGTTTGCAAGTACAGTTGATAACCCACTTGTTGTTTATACAGTATCGTTGGGATGTCACCCAAATGTGTAATTCGTAAAACCAAATACGTTTCCAAATAGTTGTTTGTAGGAAAGTTCGTATCCTAGTAGTTGTAGGAAATCAGTATCCTATTTTCAAGTATGTTCTGTAGGAATATACGTATCCTAATCGTAGATATGTTTCGTTGGGATGCTGCCCAAAAGTGTAGCTCAAGTTATAGTAGGAATGTAGGTATCCTATTAGTTAATCGTAGGAATGTCAGTATCCTAATCGTTTAGTGGGACCATGTCAGTAGGAACCCGGTGCCCATGTCAGAAGGGACTTTCCATCAGTTTAATAACAATAGTAGACCCATGTTCGCAGGATCTAGTGCCCATGTCAGAAGGGACTTTTCAGTAGTTTGTGCCCATGTCAGAAGGGACTTTTTAATAGTATGTGCCCATGTCAGAAGGGACTTTTCAGCAGTTTGTTGCCCATGTCAGTAGGGACTTCTCAGTAATGTTGCCCATGTCAGTAGGGACTCTTTAGTTACCCAGTCCGTTACATAAAGTGTTGCTGGTTATCCTCCAGCGTTCTCAAAACATGTTTATGTGTTTACAGCGTTGATAGTATGAAAGTATTATGTTGCAATCGTCAGTTTGTGTATCATTTTACCAGTTCAATGTACTCCACTTGTTTGAGTAAAATAGTATACAACCATGTTTGTATAAAAGTGTTTGACTATGTTTTCCACCCCTGTTCAAAGCAGTTAAAACAGTAAAAGTAGGGGCTGTGAACTCACCTGTTGAGTTAAGTAGTTGTGCGAGTGCTAGCAAACCTAAGCCCAAGTACAGTCCAGAATCTCCTAACGTCCTAAACGTATGAGATTTAATAAGTATTGTGGATGTCTAAGCTAATCATCCATGCAAGTGTTTGTTAAACGTTTACGTTTGCATTTCGTTGTTTGTGAAAATGTATACGACTCGTTGGTGATAGTTTGAAATCATAATTTCAATAAAATAGCGTGTTTGTAATGTTTGTAAAGTTCACATATAGCATAGTATGTAAGTATTCGTTATCGGTTAAGTTCGACACTTAGTGTAAAAATAGTTTGTAAAGTTTCTGTTTTATGCGACACAAATGTAGTTATGCGACACAAGGGTTGTGTCGCATAGGCATGCGACACATGAGCTTAGCGACACAAGGGTTGTGTCGCATAAGCGATAAGGGTTGTGTCGTATAAAGTTTGCGACACAAGAGTACAACACATGATACGACATAAGATACGACATAAATGGATTTATGCGACATAACATGCGACACAATGGTTGTGTCGCATAGATGAACACTAGCCCAGAAACAGCGATTGTCGCGATTTTTCCGGCCAAAAACCCAATCCAAACGTATTTCTAAGCTATAAAATCGTGTTTTCTTTATTGTATGGGTTAATACTAAGTATATTAAACACTAATTATTAACTAAAACTTCAAAATCAAGGAATTTACGGGATTTGTTGGAAACTTATGAGTGTCGGATTTGAAATCCGAAAAGGTAGAAATGTAGATCGTGACGTCGTGGTCGTTTTATTCCGAATGAGCTATATGATTCTTCGAGTTTTTGGTGTAGTTTTTGTGGATTTTGTGAGGTTTTTGGTTTAGTTTAGAGAGAGAGATGAGAGAAAAGAGAATAGAAGATAGAGAGAAATGAAAGAGTGAAAATGAAAGAAAAATGGAGGTGGAAGGTGGTTTTGTTCCACTTTTCATCTCCTGCGTTTGCGTTCCGTGTTTGTTTACCCAATCGTTAACTGTTACATTATTTTAACTAACACATTTTTAATTACATATTTCATCTTATTTTTAATTAGGATCTTTTTATGAAATTAATTCAATTAAGTTAATAGATTTTTAACTTTGTTTTATTTTAATTATACGAGTTGACATTTTACGTTGTAAAATGAGTTGTAAATATTTTTGACAAAATATTAAAGTGTTTACGACGTTATTTAATAATTTCATTTTATTAAATAATTTTGTTCACCAACAGTCGTATATGTTTGTCGCGTTTGTTTTCAGATTGTTCAGTACGTAATTACAACTAATTACGAATACGTAATACTACGCGTATTATCTAGTTGGGCTTTGCTGGACTTACCTCTAAAACGTGTTGTGAATTCACTCATGTAGGGAATTAGCCTAATAATGCAAGTGATTAACGTTAATAATCGCGTTTAAATTTGCGGAGTGTTACAGTGGGTATCTAGTGTTTTGTATCAATTGTGGAAGTTGGTTGTTAACCATTGTTGTTGATTGTGATTAGTTGTTGAATTATGTGGAATGAGCATATGTAGAGATTCAGTGTTGTATACGAATACGTGCTTGCACGTTATGATGACCTTGGTATGCATACTCATGTTGACGTAGGTGGTATGGTACTAAGTTATGTTGATCTTGGTATGCATATTGACAAGATATGGTGCCAAGTGTACTTGTTTCTATGGCCGCGGATCCACATAGTGTTCAGAATAATCTCTACAGTGCTCAGTAGATATGTGTTTAAGAAGATATGTGGTTGATATGTGATAAGTGTTGTTTCAGTGTTGATTATGTGGATTATTCATATAATTGCCTATATGCTTATTAAGCGATGTGCTTACCCCTTTCGTTGTTTTATGTTGTAGGTGAATGGTTCGGTTGAACCAAGTGGATAAATAGTGAATTCAAGAAGGTAGTGTGGATATGGAGCTAGCTTTATGGTTAGATGAGCTCAATCTCTTTTGAATTATCGTTGTGGTTATCGATTGTGTAATTCGCCCAAACAAAGAGTTTTTGAAGTTAACATGTGGGTCAAAATATAGTATATGAGGTTTATGAATCTGAAGTATTTGACTTTGAAAGTCAAAACATGATGAAAAGTCTTATGTATGCATTTTCAAGAAAATATGAAGCTAGTGTAAATGTAGTTAGTCTTGGTTGGTTGAAATTGATAAAATGTAGTAAAGAGTCAAAGAAGTATGGTTGGTCAAATTTGGAGTTTACACGTAGTCAACTATGCTAGAATAGTCAAACATGTGTGGTATTGGGTAGTGTTGTGGTCAATATGTAGTTGATAGAGTAAACGGGTCAAAAATGGGGCAATATGGGCATGAAATGAGTCATGGTGGTAGAACGGGTTATAATGTATGTATGTGGGTTTTGTCAATTGTGTTAGATCTGTTTTGAAGCATTGAGAAAGTGTGCAAAAAGTCAGAGTCTACGTGTATGTAGTTTGTGAATTTGGTTGACACCAAAAAGTGGTCAAAATGGTTATAAATTGGTCATAAGTCCGATTTCTCGTTAAACATGTATTTTGAAAAAGTGTAAAAAGGGAAATTTTATTTTGGCATAGTGGAGGTGCCTGCAAAATTTGGTGGTCTAACTCTTAACGAGTTAAAAGTTATGCGTTTCGGAAATTCATGTTTTGGTAATTAAAAATGCAGGTCAACAGTATGTAAGGACTACCCGGCGGGTAGGACTAGTACCCGGCGGGTACTAGTGTTAAAATTGTGACATAAAATGAGTCTAAACCGAGAACCCGGTGTGTACATTAGTACCCGGCTGCTACTCTTCTTACCCGACGGGTAAATGGGATACCCGGCGGGTACCACCCTGTTTTACTCATGCCCAAATGTTAACAGAAGCTGGCCTAGGATGACTACCCAGCGGGTACCTGCCTTACCCGGCGGGTACTCTGCCAGATTCGGTGTATGTTATGTTTGCAAATTTTAAATGTAACACTTTAGAGACCTCTATTATTTTACATTTTTAGTACTTTAGAGACCTCTTTTTATTTCATGGCTTTAGGGACCTCTTTTATTTGATAGTTTTGTATTGAGTCCAATATTAAGTACAAGTTAATTTAAAGGTTTAGGTGGTATTATATAATCAACGAGATAGTTACAAGTGTAAAAAAAAAATGTTCATGTTTTCCGGGCATTTCAAGAACAAACTTGTAAGTAAATGCTTTAGGTATGAAAAGGATGGGTGTCCTAGTCATTGATGCCATAACCAAACTTCTCGCTCTTTTTCATCATCTTTACGAACATTATTCGCTTGACCAGTAGTAAAGTCATCCATGTAGTACCGCCCCCCTCGTTTAGTACCATGACCAATGATCTCGTTGGTGAGAATATCCTGAAACAAGCAAAACTTAGGATAGATTAGTGCACAACAATTCAATTCCTCGGTAACTTGTCCTAATAATAGTTTGTTTGATAGAGCAGGAACAAGCAGAGTGTTCGACAATTTTAAAGAGGATGATAGTGACACTTTTCCAGCTTTGGTAACTGGATATGTCACACCGTTTGCACTTGTAATGCATGTTCGTCTTGGATAAGTGATTTCAATGAGGTCTCGTGGGTCAAATGTCATGTGATCAGTTGCCCCCAAATCAATTATCCATTCTTTGTTACCTGGTTCATTATGAGATGATGAGCAATTTGCTTGACCCGTTTGACTTTCTTCATGAGATATAAATGAAAGTTGAGGTTCAGTAGTAGCTTCTCCGGCATCAACAAAGGCCGCCCGTGCATTATCACGTTTTTTCTTTTCCTTAAGTTCATGTCACCAATCTGGGTATCCGTGTATTTTGAAACACGTTTCTTTAGTGTGTTTTTTGTTTCCACATTCTATACACCCTCCCTCTTCAGATTTCGACTTTATCAAAGAGTTTGATTTTCTATGTGTTCCTGAAGTGAAGACTGATGTATCTTTTGCCCTCCCTTTGACACCATAACCATATTCTGGTTACCGTCTTCTTTTGACAACATCACGGTTTGCCTCATGTATTCCCTTCGGACATGGCCATAGGCTTGTTCCATGGTTGGAAATGGTTGAAGCTGAAGTACATCAGCTCTGATTTTGTCCAAACGATCATCAAGTCCGTCCAAAAAAATATAAACTCTATCCTCTTGGATTAAAGAGTTATATTTTTGAATATCAGTTTCACATGTCATAAGATTTGGACGTCGAAAATCGATCTCTCTCTAAAGTCCTTGCAGAGTGTTGTAATACGATTCGATTGATCCTCCGGCTTGTTTCAATCTCATCACCTTCCTCTTGAGATCATAAACTTGCGAGGTATCTGTGCCATCAAAATATGTCATGGCAATCGCATCCCATACTCCCTTGGCTGTTGGAAACCTAATGTAGTGTGACAACAGGCAAATTAGGATATTTATTGTCGCTAATTAAAACATTATTACTTGTAGTTAGTTCGTGTTTAGGCTAATTACTTGTAATCATTCGTATATATGTATATATATACATGCACGTAATTAATGAGAATTACGCGATTCGATCGGATGGATTCCGACTTACCTGGACGTTGGTGACATATTTTTATAAATAACGTAAATCTATTTTTATGATAAAATAGTCGTTATTTACTTGGTATTATTACTTTATAATAATATACGCGAAAAACTATTACGTTTTGTATTAAATGTAACGAACACGAGGAAACGCGTAAATCGAGCCCAACACCCGAGCGAAACCCAAAATATATTTTTGGTAACTCAAATAATGTATCCTAAAACATTTGGTCATTCACAACAATAATTACATATCGAATCTAACTCGCTAGAAATCAAACGTTAATTATTAATTTTTAACTCACGCGACTAATGTTTAACCGACTAACGAACGTAACCCGAATTCGAGAGACAAGTCATGAGCCGAACCCACGAAGGGCCAGGCCTGGACCCACGGCCAAATCAGGCCCAATCGGCCCAAAAAAAAATTCAGCCCATACAAGCCCTAAGCCAAACCCCATATATATATATACCCATTTTCTCTTATTCCTCCATTTCCATCACAACCAACACACACTTCATACCATTCTCTCTTCCTTTCTCTTGCCAAAAAAGATTGGAATCAAACACCACCACCTTTATCCACCTTCTCCAAGGGACACCAAGCAACAACATCACCATCTAGCCTCACTTATTTCGGTTTTTAGCAAGGAGAAGTGCAAGTCGAACAGCAGCAGCTCATCCATCGCTTTCTTCCTCTAGATCAACTTTCTTTTCGGTATAAACTCTTCCTTTTGCACCAGATTTACATGAATAACATATCTTAACATGTTGGTGTTCCATATCTACTAATTTATGTCTATAATCTTACCTAAAAACGTTTGAATATGTTAAGAAACCATTGGATAATAGCATTACACGCTGGGTAATAAATTAGATCGGTTAGATCCATCATAATGAGACCATTTCTTAACCAAATCGAGTGTTTCTTAGCTCTAAACTCAATTTTAAGAAGTCTAATTTTCAAAAATATAAGCCACACGAATTATGGAGGTCATTTGCTATTTTAAATAATCCAAATGAAAGTACATATACTTTCTGCAACTTTTGACCAGATTTTTGGTCAAATTCTTTTTGGTATATCTTGAGTTGTGGGTCGAATTAATGGGTCAAACCACTTGGAAAATCTTTGTTTTTGTGTTGGCTACAACTTTCATTTAGACTCTAAGCTCCAGAAATACACGGATTTTAGACTAGACAATTATTTGTGAACAAATGTGCAAAAAATGAGCTGCTGGACACGTTTTAGAACATAAATTTTTTGAGCAACATAGACACCTCTAAAAATTATGGAAAAATTCCAGAAAATAGTTAAGACATGGGGGAATACTGGTAAATTTTCTTGGATTTTATTTCGGATGTTTAGTTGGTTAAATCGCAAAGATAAAAACGTATATTTTCGGAAAAACTAAGTAAATGGCTGTTTTGAGTTTGTCATTAAAAACGACACTTCCTGGCTACCATGGAACACGAAACTTATTTTATACAAGTAATATAACATTTTAAGTGTCGTGTAAAAGTTTCGGGTCAAACCGAGCATTTTAAGTATCCGCACAGTATATTTGGGGGTGCGACAGATTGGTATCAGAGCTTAAGGTTATAGTGAACTAGGTTGCATTAGTGGGCCTAGACTATGACCGTTAGGCAGTATTTCCTTATTAGGTATGACTGGTTCAGGAATAACATCGTTCGAGTTTAATTTAACATAGCCTGATCAACTATGTACAATTAAATAAGAATCGATGTCAGGTCTGAAATGGTTATGTTGAACAGGAATACATTAGTTGACTCTGACCTCGAGAGAAACGGGACTCAAACTTGTTTGTGCTAGACACACTAGGCTGTATTATATGTTATATATATAGACCTCACTTTGTTAAACGCTATTGCCACAGAAATGGCACACACACCACTCAGGTAAACTACACGTGTCTCACTCTCTCGCTCACTCCGCAGCCACTCAGAACCACTCGTGGCTAGGCGCACTCAGGGGCGGATCTGTTAATAAATTTGAGGGGGTCGTTGCCCCCAACGAACCAACAGTTATTAGTGAGTTTTAGAGGGACTTTTTCTAATATTTATGTCAGGCCCCCACCTCACAACGGATCATTTCCTCAATCCACCAAGGAGGATGCCCTCAGCCCATTGAAAAGCTTTGCTATTCTCTCCTTCTATAAGTATTATCCAGTGTATATGTTATGTAACTAGTCAATGTGGGACTGTGGGAGTATGAGATGCATATAGAAGTCCTTTTTCAAATAAACATCTTTCAAAGTGTTTCCATTTCTTTCAATGTCATTATATTTCTTTTCTTCTTTTATAAACGTTTATATATCAACACAAAATTTTGTTAAAGATCTTTACTCCCATGATGTTTAGGATTCTCTAATGATAGATGTAAACGAAAACAGTACGAGTGTCACTTTTATATTCCTACTTTTGTAATGTGGTTTTATACCACTTAACTTTTACTTAAGAGAGTATCATTTTGTAATTTTAAGGGTCAATACATTTTTCTTCATTATAATTTTTTAGATTAGACTTTTCATGTTTTTAGTAGTGTAGAAGGTTTCTTTATTAGGAAGTGTATGTTTAACATTTTATAAGTTTGTTTCGTTGACGTTGTTTTGTTACTTTGTAAATGTTTCACCCCCTTAATTGTTGATTTGTGTCAAATAAGCTTTATCAAGCCGCGAAAAATGTCCATGTTTAGTTTAGTTGCCATTTTGAAGTTGCTTTGGACCACTTTAACGACAAGCCATTTTTTAAGAATAATTTTATGCCCCCCGCAATCTAATTTCCTGGATCCGCCACTGGACGCACTGGTAGCTCACACTGAGCTAGGCCATATCACAATCCTGCCATCACCAGGAATGTCTCTGCTATAGATCGCCAACGGGCAATTGCACACCAATGGAGCTGGTTACCTACGGCTATTACCACCAGGAGGATTGAGGAAAACATAGAAATTTTTACTGATGGCAAAGAATATTCAGCCATGGACCTCTCCCCGTACACTCAAGAACCAACACACCTCACTGTACCTATATTAGCCGCTCGAGTGCACTGTCACGAACGTAGGCTCCACGACATGGAAATAGAACAACATGAAACTCGCTCAAACTGGATGAGACTAGCTCAAGGTCGTATTGCTCAAATGTATTTGGATCAGGAAGACATCTCTGAAACTGTAAACCGTACACATGACCAAATGGAGGATACCGCGGAAACTATGGAGATCGTTCATAACCAAGTAATCAGTAACCGAAACGAGATCTCCGTTTTACAATCAAGACTGCAACAATGCGAGACGCGTTTATGGGAAACCGAGGACGCTCTCAGAATGGTTAGCAGACTTACAGAATCAGTGGACCACCTAACCTCTCTGCTGCCACAACTAAATCTACACTGAGATTAGTGTAGTATCTATCATGTAACCTACTAGCTATCTATGTAGATGTAACACCCCCAAATTCACTGTTTAGCGGAAGCAGGTTTTGGGGTGCTACTAATCAAATATCACAGCACAAAGATAAAGCAAACGACATCTATATGCAACGTTTGTAAATTAGTTTCATTTCCATAGATATAATGTTTGAAAACTTAATGTTTTCGTATACAAAACTGTAGTTTCCTAGAGCCCACGCGTATAGCGGGAGATTCTATTACATAATCGTAATATACAAAAGATAATGCTAAGAATCTCCGTTAATGCAGTTGTGTTGAAATCATGCGACTCTAGCTAAAGTCCTGGAGTAATCCTACTCCATCCGGGTACCTGAGAAAACATGCTAAAAGAGGTCAACACGAATGTTGGTGAATATCACAGGTTTGTAATTAATATCAGTTTTGAACACGAGATTTCATTAGTAATGCCCGCAGGTGTAAAATATGTAATTGCAATCCAGCAATCGTAAAACCAGTATTTGCAATCCAGCAAATGTAAGTAAGTAAGTTTATACCGTTGCCATGAGGCTCATAATCGAAGCTTAACCCGTAAGTAATAAGTTTGCTCCCGTGACATGCTCGTAATTGAGCAAGCATCAGTAACGAATAATTAGTCACCCGTTTCTACGTGAAAATTAGTACGTGGCAGCGCTACTGCCCCGGGCGGGGAGGGTCATTTCCCTAATGGATCCATTAACTAGTGTTCGCGCTTAAGTCCATAACTAACGATATATGATGGAGAGACTTCTGTAAATAGTAAACAACTCATGCAATTCCGTTTGGTATAGTAAACAGTTTAGTACTTGTGTTCAAGAAAAAGTGGTAGCATGTTTCTCCCCCAATCAGATAAAACAGTAAAAAGTGTGGCCGTAAGACTCACCTGAGTCTTGTAGTAATCAGTTGCAAATAGCAAGTAGTAAGTAAAGCAAGTAGGTTCTCCGAACCCGTAACCTTCAAATGCCTAATCATATGAGGTTATGTAAGTATGTGTCTCGCGAGACGTTTCGTTTAGTTGTACACAACTAGTATATCCAATGTTTGTCCGTATGTTTGTAATTGTTTGTTTGTTGGAAAACGTGTTTGGCCCGTTGGTGATTTAGTTGAAACGTTAATCTCGACATATATATATATTTGTTTGGAGTGTTATGCTTGAAAGACGTGTTTCAATGTCCCTTAAATGTTATATTGTATAATCGTTTGAAATCCCAAATGTTTAACACTTACGTTGGAATAAAATTGTAAATCTGCTGTGTTTTGCGACACAAAATGCGACACAAAAGTTTGTCATGCGACACAAGAGTTGTGTCGTAGACGTCATGCGACACAAGGATACGACACAAGGATTTATGTCGCATCGGATACGATATGCTAATTTAATAGCGACATAGTGGTTGTGTCGTATAACAATACGACATAATATGCGACATAGTGTGCGACACAATATTGTGTCGCAAGGGTTATGACACTAACGGTAAAATACGACACAAAGTGCGACATAACAGGCTTTATGCGACACAACATGCGACACAAGCGTTGTGTCGCAAAGATGAACACCAGCCCAGAAACTTTTGGGTTTCGAGATTTTCCGACCAAAAACGCAAACCTAACGTATTTTTGAGCTGTAAAATCGTGTTTTCTTCATGGTTTAGGTTATAACTATGTTGTGTACACATCAAAACATCAAAACATTACACCAAATTGAATAGATCTAAGATTTTAGAAATTTCTTACTTTTGCAAATCGAGCTAGATCGAGGGTGAAATGATGAAAACGGTTTTGATATCCTTGCTCCACTCGTGATGGTGATTTTGAATATGTAACTTTCGTGGTCGAGATTTGATTCCGAAATTTTTGGTGTGAATTGAGTTGAGAGAGTTTTGGGAGTATGTGTGTGTTTTAGAGTAATGAAAATGAAAGAGGGATTTGGGGTGGGGGTTGGGTTGGTGGCTGATCCAAAAAGGAAGGAGGGGAAAATACTCCCCAAAACACAGTGTTTACTCCGTGTCCTAATCGTTTAATCACTCGTTTTTAATATTTAACCAAACAGTTATATTTTTAAAATGTAACTGGAGTATTTAAATAAAAATACCTTGAACTTAATAATAAAAACATTTGTCGAAATATTTAAATTACTAATTCGCGTTTAATATGTTTATGTTGAATTATTTAAAATGTCGTCGCGGTAATATAAATACTGTTCGTTCAATTGTGTATTTTATATAACTAAAATACGTTCTCGTTATTTAAGTAATTTCTGTCACCAACGTCCAAGTAAACTGTATCGGACTCCGTCCGGTTAATTTGTACGATTTATCCAAATCGCGTTAGTTCACACATATATATACAAATCACCTTATATATATATACAAATAGAGTCTGTAATTAGTCCTATTACATACTAATTACCACTAGTTACAAATAATTAGGCATAATTAATTATCCTAATTATGCAGGTGTTACATTATCCCCTTGTTAAAGAAATTTCGTCCCGAAATTAGCTCGAGTGTACGGACGGTGCGTTGTCTGGGAAGAGATGTGGGTACTTCTGTCGCATTTGGTCTTCCCGTTCCCAGGTGAACTCAGGGCCACGCCTAGAATTCCACCTGACTTTTACGATGGGAATACGACTCTGTTTCAATCGCTTGACCTCGCGGTCCATGATTTCCATAGGTTCCTCGACAAAATGAAGTTTATCATCGATTTGAATTTCGTCGAGCGGTATAATAAGTGTTTCGTCAGACAGACATTTCTTCAAGTTAGAAATGTGGAATGTGTTGTGAACGCTGCTAAGCTCAGCAGGAAGTTGCAGGCGGTATGCCACTGGACCAATCCTTTCAAGGATTTCGAATGGTCCGATGTATCTAGGGTTTAGTTTGCCTCGTTTTCCGAATCGAATGACACCCTTCCACGGTGCCACTTTGAGAAGTACCTTGTCCCCTACCTGGAACTCAAGGTGTTTGCGTCTCACGTCAGCATAGCTTTTCTGACGATCACGTGCGGCTTTCAGCCGGTTTTGAATACCAATGATTTTCTCAGTAGTTTCGTGAATGATTTCTGGACCCGTGAGTTGGGAATCTCCTAACTCAGTCCAACAGATAGGTGATTGGCACTTACGTCCGTAGAGTGCCTCGAAGGGTGTAGCCTTAATGCTGGTATGGTAACTGTTGTTGTACGAGAACTCGCACAATGGTAAATGATTTTCTCAAGAAGTACCGAAGTCAACTACGCAGGCTCGTAGCATATCCTCCAGTGTTTGAATAGTTCGCTCGCTTTGGCCATTGGTTTGCGGGTGATAAGCAGTACTCATATCCAGACGAGTACCAAGAGATTTTTGTAGTGATTGCCAAAAGTTAGAAGTAAAACGGCTGTCCCTATCCGAGATGATCGAGATAGGTACACCGTGTCGCGAGATGACTTCTTTGATGTAGATGCGAGTCAGACGCTCCATCTTGTCAGTTTCCTTAATGGCCAGAAAATGAGCAGATTTTGTGAGACGGTCCACAATCACCCAAATGGTATCGCAACCACTCGAAGTTTTTGGTAGTTTGGTAATGAAGTCCATGGTAATCTGTTCCCATTTCCATTGAGGAATTTCAGGTTGTTGGAGCAATCCAGAGGGTCTTTGGTGTTCGGCCTTGACTTTGGAACAGGTTAGGCACTTACTGACGTACTTGGCGATGTCAGCTTTCATGTTAGGCCACCAATACAACCCTTTGACGTCGTGATACATCTTGTCAGAACCAGGATGTATAAAGTATCGAGATTTGTGAGCTTCAGCCATCACCAAATCTCGCAAGTTTCCGAATTTGGGTAACCACACCCGGTTAGAGAAGTATCGAGTCTCATCGGGTTTGATTTCGAATTGTTTATCCAAGCCTCGTAAGGCTTCATTTTTCAGGTTTTCATCGCTGAGTGCTTCGAGCTGAGCGGTAAGGATTTGAGCAGGGAGCTCGTTACGAATTGTCATGGAAAGTGCTCGGACTCGAAGGGGTTTCACTCGTTCTTTTCGGCTTAAGGCATCGGCAACTACGTTAGCCTTGCCCGGATGGTATTTGATCTTGCAATCGTAGTCACTAAGTAACTCAACCCAACGACGTTGCCTCATGTTTAGATCCTTCTGATCGAATATGTGTTGGAGACTTTTGTGATCGGTAAAGATAGTGTTTTTCGTACCGTAGAGATAATGTCTCCAGATTTTCAATGCGAAGACCACTGCTCCTAACTCGAGGTCGTGGGTCGTATAATTTTTCTCGTGGATTTTTAGTTGTCGTGAGGCATAGGCAATGACTTTTTCCCGTTGCATTAACACGCAACCAAGTCCTTGGTGTGAGGCGTCGCAATAAACTACGAAATCCTCGGTGCCCTCGGGTAAGGACAAGATTGGTGCACTACAAAGTTTGTTTTTCAATAGCTGGAAGGCTTACTCTTGTTTATCAGTCCAATCGAACTTCTTATCTTTCTGAGTCAGTGTTGTTAAGGGAATAGCTATTCTTGAAAAGTTTTCAATGAATCGGCGGTAATAACCAGCAAGAACTAAGAATTGTCTCACTTCGGTTGGAGTGGTCGGTGACTCCCAGCCCTTGATTGCTTCAATCTTGGCGGGATCAACATGAATTCCTTGGCTGTCAATCACGTGTCCGAGGAATTGAACGGTTCGAATCCAGAACTCACACTTAGAGAATTTGGCATATAACTCTTCATGTCTAAGGAGTCCTAGAATGATTTTCAGATGTTGAGCATGTTCCTGCTCATTGCGAGAGTAAATCAGGATATCGTCAATGAACACAATGACGAATTTGTCAAGATATGGTTTGCACACCCGATTCATAAGGTCCATGAATACAGCCGGTGCGTTAGTTAAACCGAATGGCATCACTTGGAATTCGTAATGCCCGTAACGAGTTCGGAAGGCTGTCTTTGGAATATCATTGTCGCGGACTCGGAGTTGATGATAACCTGACCGTAGATCAATCTTTGAGTAAACACTTGATCCCTGGAGCTGGTCAAATAGGTCATCGATTCTAGGAAGCGGGTACCGATTCTTTATGGTTAGCTTATTCAGCTCTCGGTAGTCGATACACATGCGGAAAGATCCATCTTTCTTTTTCACGAATAAGACCGGAGCTCCCCAAGGCGAGGAACTTGGTCGAATAAATCCTCTGTCCAGGAGTTCCTGTAGTTGGTTAGACAACTCCTGCATTTCGGATGGTGCTAGGCGGTAAGGGGCTCGTGCCACGGGTGCAGCTCCTGGCACAAGTTCGATTTGAAATTCAATTTGTCTAGGTGGCGGAAGTCCGGGCAAGTGTTCAGGAAAGACTTCCGGGAAATCCCGCACAATTGGAACATCCTCAAGTCGCTTCTCCTCCGACTTCTTCTCCGTTACATGTGCGAGGATGGCTTGATATCCTTTTCGTAGATATTTTCTAGTTTTGAGGCAGGATACAATATTCAGATTCTGTCTGCCGGTCTCCCCTTGTAGGACTAAGGTTCCACCGGAGGCAAGAGGTATGCAAACGAGTTTGTCATGACAGATGATTTCAGCTCGGTGCTTGGATAACCAATCCATACCGACAATAATATCGAAGCTGTCGATCTCGACAGGGATTAAATAAATGGGAAACGTTTCGTTCGTAAGGTTAAGTGTACAGTTGCGTATGATGCTATCAGTCTCAATCAGTTTGCCGTTAGCTAATTCTACAATGTATTTAGCATCTAAGGCAGTGGGAGTTATATCAAGTAAAGGGCTAAATTTCTCAGAAATGAAACTTCTATCGGCACCAGTATCAAATAATACGGAAGCAGTAAGGTCATTGAGAAGGAACGTACCCGTCACGACATTCGGGTCTTGTCTGGCTTCCCCAGCCTGATAACGAATGCTCTGCCGCGAGCAGGGTTGTTGTTGTTTTTCAGTTTTGGGCAATCTTTCTTGAAATGCCCTGTATTTCCGCACCCAAAGCAGGCCTTTGGTGCATTAGTGTTGGGGGTAGGAATATTGGTCCGGCAATCCTTGGCTAGATGCCCGAACCGTTTGCAGTTGGAGCAAGGGCAAGAACCGTCATGATGACGATTACATTTGGGACAATAGGGTCTGCTCCCGCTGTACCCTTTCTTCTCCGAATTCCCCGATGAATAAGCCTTAACAGATTCAGGCTTCTTGTTGGTGAGTTGGTTGGATGAGTTGGGGTTTCCTTCCCATTTGCGTTTGTTGTTTGTAGATGGGGTTGAAGTTGTGCCACGGCGGACAGAATTTGTCGTTAGCTCATGAGCAATACGAATGGCGCTCTGAATAGTACCCGGTTTGGATGAAGTCACCAGGTCTTGGAGTCTCTCGGGAAGTCCATCAACGTATTTCTCGATCCTCTTATACTCAGGATCGACCATGGTTGGGCACAGAAGTGCCAGTTGGTGGAAACGATTGGTGTATCCGGTGATGTCATCACCCTGCATCTTGTGGTTCCAGAATTCCAATTCCAGCTGTTTCAATTCATCCCTGGGGCAGTACTCGCCCCTCAACATCTCCTTCAACTCCTCCCACGGGAGTTTGTAAGCATTAGCAACACCCACAGTCTGGGCATATGTGTTCCACCAGGTGAGTGCGGTGTCAGTAAAAGTACTAACGGAGAACTTAACCTTGTCTCCCTCCGCACAGTTGCAGATAAGAAATACAGATTCGACTTTCTCGATCCAGCGTACTAGACCGATAGCTCCCTCAGTACCTGCAAAGTTCAGAGGTTTGCAGTTCTGGAAGTCTTTGTAAGAACAGGGTTTGGGTTGTGGTTCATTAGTAGCTGTATCTTCGCTACCAGGAGTTGGTGTTCGGGTAGCAAGGGATTGAGCCATGATATCGCGTAAAAAGTCACGTTTTTACTACCGATATCTCTCTCATTCTAGAATGATTCTTGGCATTTTGAACTCAAATATGGTTCAAATCAGTAACATTATGCCAAGATGGTCAAAACGAGGTTGCACGATAAAAATCAAGCAAAACGGATGAAAAACGAAGATTCCACACACGTTTGAAGATTCAAGGCATCAAAACGGGATTTCAACACCAAAGTGCCCTCCACCAACATCCACTATTTTCAAGATGTTCGTTTTCAAAATACGAATCCAACAGAAGAAGAATCAACTAAAACGGGTGAAAAATGAAGATTTCGCGCCCGCCGGAAGATCCAAATGATTCGCACGCAATATCTGGAGCTAGGGACCTCATCTCAGGGCCTATTTTATATCAAAATCTTCGTTTTTGAATTACGAATCCAACAAAAAAAGAATCGACGCAAACGGACGCATAACGAAGAAAATACGCACGAATCAAGAAACGAAGCGAAACGGGGCGGGTAGCCGCCGGCCGCCGCCGGCTGCTACAGTGCCGCCGCCGGCTGGCCACCCCCCGTCTCGCTTTCCTTTTTTGGTTAAAACCCGTACCTGGTGCGCCTACTTTTCGTGTTGTACGGTACCCGGTGCGCCTACTTTTCGTGTTGTACACACCACTTTTGGCAAGTTTTCTAATGTGCACCTCTTGATGCTAATGTGAGCCTAAACTCACCTATAAATAGGAGGCTTGGGTTCCATTTACAATACACACCATTCTACACACCATATGCACACACTTAAGCATATTTCTTTCTTTCTTACTTTCTCATTCTTTTGTATTACTTCAAGATTAGTATTAGAC
This sequence comes from Helichrysum umbraculigerum, assembly GCA_949592205.1. Taxonomy (NCBI): domain Eukaryota; kingdom Viridiplantae; phylum Streptophyta; class Magnoliopsida; order Asterales; family Asteraceae; genus Helichrysum; species Helichrysum umbraculigerum. The sequence goes on along the minus strand of CATIUR010000003.1, from coordinate 118,162,197 downwards.
TAGTTAGGAAGCTTGTTCAAGGTAGAACGAAAGTAAGAAACGCATTGTAATCTTCGGTGTATGCTCGGAATTGTGTCAATTAATTCAAGTCTACTTTCTCCCGCATTTAATCCTGGTTCTTTCTATCCTTATCTATCTCAATTAATTACGTTTATATTGATTATGCTAGATTTAGTTATTGCCATGATTGGAGAGTAGTATACTTGTTGTGTTTGTTTGAGATGTAGTTAGTTAATTATGGGATGATTTATAATTAAATATTAAAGATCGGTAATATTGCTTTGATCGCCTTATCGCATGTTCTTGTTTGATTGTTGCCTTAGGATCATCATAGTAGTAAAATATAAACGGTCTTAACTATCGTCAAATAATATGACGGCCCCTATTCGACTGTTACTCGATATAGTACTGGAAACACTTCAAGGTGGAGTACAAATGTATGGAAGTCGAGGAACGACCGAAGGTAGTCATATTACGAAACGATATAATATTATGAAGTAATATGATGGCCCCTATTCGACTGTTACTCAGTATAGCGTTGGAAACACTTTAGGTGTAGTATAAATACGTGAAAGCTGCGTAACGACCGAAGGTAGTTATATTACGGACTAATATATATAAAATGAGAAACCTAGTTTAATTAACCTTTCTAAATAGACTTTTAAACTTTAAATTAATCTATCGCCTTTCCACCAATAAACGTGATTACAACACCTTTTTAACGACGTCCAATTAAAAGGTAGTCAGTCATTTGTGTCAATATAATTTGTCAAAGGTATGAAACTATGGAACTGCAAGGCTACATGGGGAATTATCGCAGGACAAGACATGGCCAAGGTTTGAAGTGGCGAAACCACTTAAAGTGAGGAACGCTGTGAATAACTAGGGGATTTATTGGGTAGTCTTAAGCAAGGGCTGGTTTAAAGTCATAAATGAACTGTTTTAAATACATGAATCTGTTAGGATGACGAGGAATCGTTATATGATTCAATAATGTCTAGTACCTTAAGATTTTGTTCCCGTTCATATGAAAGTATCATTAAACCTTAATTAAGATTTTGTTTATTATTCTAAATACTTTGTAATGTTACCATAACCTGGCTCCCGGTGTGACATGCTAATGGGATTTTAATTAGTAGGGAATCTAATGTTTACATGCAAGTACTCTAGAATGATAATTAACTAATATCTTTCAAAACAGTTTCTCCAAATATCATCCCATAACTTAATTAACGAAATCTCAGCAAACACTATCTTTATTTTATCTGCTTTACGTTTTACTTTTATTTCGCTTTTATTTATTTAATTGCCTAAGTTAGTTAACATAAAAACCAAAACCCCCACTATTTTATAAACCATTCACTAGTTTGAAAGCCCTCATCTGCCTCGCCTTAGTTTCAATTCAGTCGGTTTGAAGAACGACTCTAGGTCATACCTACCACTTGCTCACCCTTAGGATTAGCATTGTTAGGGAAAACTTAGGCCCCGCAATTACAAATTTAAAACAACCCACTGTTGCGCACCCGGTTAGCAATCGTTAACGACACCGACCTGATCGGGCGCCAACAAGTTTTTGGCGCCGCTGCCGGGGACCCAACTGTACGATCCATAGGCGTCAAGATGAACTTACTCGCTAGTGAACCTTTAGGATTAACTCTTCTCCTTAGACCCCTACGTCTTTCTTTATTTTTCCTTCCTTTCACTATTTTCACAAATTACGTTATCCCTATCCACTCAACCAGTCAACCACCTGCCAACGAGACTATGACAGCTACACGTATAACTCTCGCTGAAGACTTTAAACCTTTGATTGAAGGTCGAGGAGGACCAATTATCTATCCGGAAATTGGTAGAGGATCATTTGAATTAAAACCCCATATTGTTCAGTTAGTCCAAAACCTCTGTCAATTCCGTGGCCTACCAAATGATGATCCCAACTCACACCTTGACAAATTCATTTCCTTATCCAACTCTTTTAAGCCAATTGGGGTTAATCAGGACATAGTCTATCTATACCTATTTCCCTATTCACTCACTCTCAATGCACAAACCTGGTTTGAGGAACTAGAGATTAACTCTATAACCTCTTGGGTAGAATTAGCAACCAAATTTTTGGCCAAATATTTCCCCCCATCAAAACAAGCCACATTTAGGTCCAACATCATAAACTTTCGTCAAGTGCATAATGAATCAATATTCGATGCATGGGAGCGCTTTAAGAAATTGCTTAAGAAATGTCCAAATCATCGATTTGAGCGCCCAGACCAGCTGCGCATTTTCTACAATGGTCTCTTCCCACATCACCGTCCTTTACTTGATACCGCCTCTCAAGGTAGTTTCATAGACTGTACGGCAAATGAAGCTTGGAGCCTTATTGAGAAAATGACAATACACAACCATGACTGGAACAGTGAAAATCACCCCTCGCTAGTGAATTCACCTACTACAATCGGGAATGAAGCTATCAAAACCCTCACTCAGCAAGTGGAAGACCTAACCAAGGAGATTAAGGAATTGAAAAGTCAACAACAACAAGTCTGTCAAGTTCAAACCTGCCTTAATTGTGCTAATCTGAACCACTCAGCCCAAATTCCTCAGTCTCATCTAACTTCACCCAATACTAACCCTTCTTTTAACCCACCTAGGAATAGCCCACTAACTTACCAACCTCAACCTTTGGAACCCTCTTCCTCACAAACCTCTAGTTTTGACGACACCCTGATAAAAGTCATTCAAGGAATCTCGGCTAGACAAGACCAAGCTGATCTCATCTTAGGACAATTAGCACAGCATATTAATGCTAAACCTCAGGATAGTCCAACTAGTTCCCATAAGAAGGCTTCCCATATTCAAGACTCTCAGGTAGCACATAGCCCACCTACGATTTCTTCTCCGTGAAGGAACCACCTATTGTCCCATCGACAATGGATTTAGAGTCTACATCAAATAGGAAAATCCCATTTCTGGCTCGTCTTAAACAATGACCCGACAAGCTTAAGTCTTTTAAACTTGATAGGAAATTCCTAGATACCGCCTCTGAAGTTCACTCCAAAAAGTACTTCAGAAAACTTCTTACAACCAAGGATAAGGTACCCGAAGTACCCAATGTCCCGCTGAACGAGGAATGTTCAACTATTCTTAACAATACCATTCCTGAAAAACTCGGAGACACCGGACGTTTTACTCTCCCTATTTCCATCTACAATTCAGGCATTATCTGTTCTCTCGCCGATTTAGGAGCTAGTATTAATCTTATGCCGTACTCGCTTTTAAAGAAGCTTGAGTTAGGAAACCTTCGACCTACCAAAATGACCATACAGCTTGCTGACCACTCGGTCAAGTACCCTAGGGGAATAGCTGAAAATGTTTTAGTTAGGATTGACAAATTTCTTTACCCAGCAGATTTTGTAATAATGGATATGCAGGAAGACGTACACATCCCAATCATACTAGGAAGACCTTTCATGAATACGGCCAAGGCAATCATCAACGTCTTCGCACAAACCATCAGCTTGCAGTCTCAGGGAGAAACCATCACTTTCCATATCGACAATCCAAATGCTGGAGAGCAAGCCGATATGTACATGATCTCCATGAAGACCGCCAGAGACAAAGAAACTGCAGAGTCAACAAGTGAAAGTAAATCTAGCAAGGAAATGGCAATCACGCCATATTCCCCGATTGACCTCCGACGAATAGGACAAGAGATGAAAAATTCATCTCCATCAGCAAACAAACCAACGATGGAAGAAATTGGGAAGATAAAGATTGAAGAAGAAAACAAAAGAAGCACACCGCCAACTAATCCATTTACCACGGAAGAAATGGCGGGAAGTAACCACAATCATCCCACGAAAAGAGAAACACTGGAGGAATATTTCAAACGCACAAGATACCAACCGCAAACCATCATAGAACACAAAGTGCTCGAAGAATTCATCCAGAGATTTGACAAAGTAGTAGGAGGAATAAGCGGCGTAGTCAACATGCTTGCTCTTTCCCCTGCTGAACTGCAATTCTGTCAACAACAGAAACGGACTTACGCTAGGATCTACAATGCCTTTAAAAGATCTAACATCCTATTCACCTCAACACAATGGGAGATGTTGGGATCCATTAGAGCGCATATGAAAGAAACTACTGGACATCCAAGCAGTCGTGCCAACATCTTGACGATGAATGACCTCACATCATTGCTTGACTTGCTAAATAGAGAAGATCACCTTAGTTCCAAAGAAAGCGGATCTATGGTTATCAACTCCACTATTGAAAAACAAGTTGAGTTACTGATTGAAGAACTTAGTGATCTTGTTTCGGAGGAATCAAGGCGCGAACGACCTTTTAGGGCCACACATGAATCACCACTTGATATCGCTACTTTTGTTACGATCCATCTAAGGGAGATTCAACAACGGAAAAGTAACTCCAGAACGAAGTTCATATTCTACTCAGGATGCAAGGAGATACTTCGTCAACTTACTCTAGTTTTCTCAGAATCCGACTTTCCATTCAACAACCATCAGCACCGGCAAATAGAGAACCTGTGCATATGCATAGGAAGATTCAACGGAGACCCCAAGACCGAGAATTATGAAGGCATAAAACTGCAATTCTTGGCGTTTGTTTGCTCTCTCTGGCAAAACCCACCACCAAGAGAGGTTGTTAAGACAGACACAGCCACCATGACCGACCCTAGTGGACTTGTCACTAAAGCAGTTGACCACATCACCTTCGGACTTCACGAACTTGCAAGGACAACTTCAGAGCATCTTCAGAACTACAAGGAAGAATCGAGAGATAGTCCATTTGAATTGATTATGATAGTAGTCAATCATTTCATGAAAATCTATCCACCTCGATACACCTTTCCGCAACCTAGGGCCCACAACATCAACAAAGAGGATCCCACGGATGCATCCATCTCCATCTAGATAGAAGAGAAGAAGTCGAGCTCTCGACTTTAAAAGAGCGCTTCTCGGGAGGCAACCCGTGTTTTACATTTTCGCAATTTTACATTCCAAGGAGTGATAAAGTCTCCGACTATCTTTCACACTTGGATATACGACCAAGTTTCAGCCCGACACATCAAGTTTTTGACGCCGCGCATTAAAGAAAAGTATATCCAACGTGTTCACACCTACGAGACCAATCACAAGAAGACTTGATCAAGAGTGAACCCAAGAAGACGAAGTTCAGCAGACGCATACCAAGGAACACAGCAAATACTGGGGAGTACTTCTATACCGTCTCTTTCATTCGTTTTAAATATACCATATCCACTATGCTTATCACTAAGTGTGGGATTCAAACCCAAAACACACCGCTAAAAGAATACGTCTAAGATGTTTCAAATCCTAAGTGTGGGATTTTACCCCATTATGAGCTTAGTTTAACATCGAGGACGATGTTCCTTTAAGTGTGGGATAGCAGTAGTTGCACTACTGTTAAAAAGATAATGGTATATACTTGATTCTAAACTCGTTGCTCTTTATAAGACCTTGCTTCTCCATAAAAGTAAACAAAATTTTTCAAAATTGAGTTAAAAATATGTAGAAAATGAAAAATTTTAAACAAAGAATGATTACTTTGGGGAAGAAGGAAAAATAAAATACAAATTCTTTTGAAAAACATGTTTAGTAATCCCATAAAGAGCATCGCATGACTAAGCACACAACAACCCAATTTTCGATTCGTGAGGTATCTTGAGCCATATGAAAAGCATTCACTTTTAATGCTTCACTTTTTCGATTCTTGAGTGTGCCGATGTATGCGTTTAGAATCAGAACTTGCTCTTGCTATGCATTTCGAATCCGAACTGGTGAATCAAAAAGGAGATCGAATCACATCATTCTTGAACCCATCCATACACCCAAAAATAAGTACGTTACCCCCTTTTACCTACTCAAAAGCATCCCTCAAACTTCATAGAAAGTTCCAAAGATGAAAAAAGAGAAGTATTAAGGATATGACGTCGAAAAAAAAATTCGAAGAAAAGAAAGTCAAACGGAGAAAAAGACTCCTCCCAAAAGAAAAAGGCGTCAAATCTCCCGAAATTCAAAAATTTCAGCTTTCCGCTTCACCAAAAAGAAACCCGAAAAATCAACACAAAACCCCCTCTCATATCACCAACACCTCACTCCATCAACCCTACATCACCTCACCTTAAATGATTGTGGCTAGATCGACTTCACGCGCACCAAAAAGGTAACGATTTGATTCTCGATCAAGCCTATGATGATAAACGATACATGACTGGAGTTCTGAGCGATTGATATAATAGAATAGGAAACCCTAAACACTTTGAGTGATTTGAGTGACCACCTTGAGAGGATCGCCTAGTCATGTATCCAAGATCAAAGATCACAAGCATGCTCCTAAAGATTACAATCTTTCCTTTTTAAAGAACAAGTATTTTACTTTTCCAAAAACCCCTTAGTAAAATGTTCCGCCTTAAAATATTTCATTATCTGCTTATTTTTATCTCTGTTGAATGTTAGTTTGCTTGAGGACAAGCAAAGTTCTAAGTGTGGGATACTTGATATCGCGTAAAAAGTCACGTTTTTACTACCGATATCTCTCTCATTCTAGAATGATTCTTGGCATTTTGAACTCAAATATGGTTCAAATCAGTAACATTATGCCAAGATGGTCAAAACGAGGTTGTACGATAAAAATCAAGCAAAACGGATGAAAAATGAAGATTCCACACACGTTTGAAGATTCAAGGCATCAAAACGGGATTTCAACACCAAAGTGCCCTCCACCAACATCCACTATTTTTAAGATGTTCGTTTTCAAAATACGAATCCAACAGAAGAAGAATCAACCAAAACGGGTGAAAAATGAAGATTTCGCGCCCGCCGGAAGATCCAAATGATTCGCACGCAATATGTGGAGCTAGGGACCTCATCTCAGGGCCTATTTTATATCAAAATCTTCGTTTTTGAATTACGAATCCAACAAAAAAAGAATCGACGCAAACGGACGCATAACGAAGAAAATACGCACGAATCAAGAAACGAAGCGAAATGGGGCGGGTAGCCGCCGGCCGCCGCCAGCTGCTACAGTGCCGCCGCCGGCTGGCCACCCCCCATCTCGCTTTCCTTCTTTGGTTAAAACCCGTACCTGGTGCGCCTACTTTTCGTGTTGTACGGTACCCGGTGCGCCTACTTATCGTGTTGTACGGTACCCGGTGCGCCTACTTTTCGTGTTGTACGGTACCCGGTGCGCCTACTTTTCGTGTTGTACGCACCACTTTTGGCAAGTTTTCTAATGTGCACCTCTTGATGCTAATGTGAGCCTAAACTCACCTATAAATAGGAGGCTTGGGTTCCATTTACAATACACACCATTCTACACACCATATGCACACACTTAAGCATATTTCTTTCTTTCTTTACTTTCTCATTCTTTTGTATTACTTCAAGATTAGTATTAGACTAGTTAGGAAGCTTGTTCAAGGTAGAACGAAAGTAAGAAACGCATTGTAATCTTCGGTGTATGCTCGGAATTGTGTCAATTAATTCAAGTCTACTTTCTCCCGCATTTAATCCTGGTTCTTTCTATCCTTATCTATCTCAATTAATTACGTTTATATTGATTATGCTAGATTTAGTTATTGCCATGATTGGAGAGTAGTATACTTGTTGTGTTTGTTTGAGATGTAGTTAGTTAATTATGGGATGATTTATAATTAAATATTAAAGATCGGTAATATTGCTTTGATCGTCTTATCGCATGTTCTTGTTTGATTGTTGCCTTAGGATCATCATAGTAGTAAAATATAAACGGTCTTAACTATCGTCAAATAATATGACAGCCCCTATTCGACTGTTACTCGATATAGTACTGGAAACACTTCAAGGTGGAGTACAAATGTATGGAAGTCGAGGAACGACCGAAGGTAGTCATATTACGAAACGATATAATATTATGAAGTAATATGATGGCCCCAATTCTACTGTTACTCAGTATAGCGTTGGAAACACTTTAGGTGTAGTATAAATACGTGGAAGCTGCGTAACGACCGAAGGTAGTTATATTACGGACTAATATATATAAAATGAGAAACCTAGTTTAATTAACCTTTCTAAATAGACTTTTAAACTTTAAATTAATCTATCGCCTTTCCACCAATAAACGTGATTACAACACCTTTTTAACGACGTCCAATTAAAAGGTAGTCAGTCATTTGTGTCAATATAATTTGTCAAAGGTATGAAACTATGGAACCGCAAGGCTACATGGGGAATTATCGCAGGACAAGACATGGCCAAGGTTTGAAGCGGCGAAACCACTTAAAGTGAGGAACGCTATGAATAACTAGGGGATTTATTGGGTAGTCTTAAGCAAGGGCTGGTTTAAAGTCATAAATGAACTGTTTTAAATACATGAATCTGTTAGGATGACGAGGAATCGTTATATGATTCAATAATGTCTAGTACCTTAAGATTTTGTTCCCGTTCATATGAAAGTATCATTAAACCTTAATTAAGATTTTGTTTATTATTCTAAATACTTTGTAATGTTACCATAACCTGGCTCCCGGTGTGACATGCTAATGGGATTTTAATTAGTAGGGAATCTAATGTTTACATGCAAGTACTCTAGAATGATAATTAACTAATATCTTTCAAAACAGTTTCTCCAAATATCATCCGATAACTTAATTAAAGAAATCTCAGCAAACACTATCTTTATTTTATCTGCTTTACGTTTTACTTTTATTTCGCTTTTATTTATTTAATTGCCTAAGTTAGTTAACATAAAAACCAAAACCCCCACTATTTTATAAACCATTCACTAGTTTGAAAGCCCTCATCTGCCTCGCCTTAGTTTCAATTCAGTCGGTTTGAAGAACGACTCTAGGTCATACCTACCACTTGCTCACCCTTAGGATTAGCATTGTTAGGGAAAACTTAGGCCCCGCAATTACAAATTTAAAACACCCACTGCTGGTGCCCGGTTAGTAATCGTTAACGACACCGACCTGATCGGGCGCCAACAAGCCACACTACGGGCAATCAGACCCGCAATTTCGGCTTCGCTGAGAGTGATCTGTCGACGAGGAGGCATGATGCTGAACAAGAAAAGGACAAGGAAAGAGGAATAAGATATTTGCATGAAATTATGATATGTCACAAGTGTAATTGATGAGATACACGATGACAGTACGAAGTGACAATCACATTTCATTTAGATAAACAAGTTGAATACAAGGTACGGGTTTCCAAAAAAATACAGAGTAATAGTAGTACAAAAGTGCCGGGAATTGTTACATCCGGTTGGATTACATAGGCCCTAATAAAGTAGTTAGCTGGTTACAAGTTACAGACTGATCTAATCTTGATGTAGATTAATTTGTTCCATCAGCGCGACAAGGCGGTCCACGGTTTCTGCTAGTCTGTTGGTTTGCCTGGCGTTGTCTTCAACCAATGCCAGTCGTTGTACTAGTGCTCGAGAGTGGTCCTCAGTCTCCTGTGAACGCTGTTCACATTCCTCTAGTCGGTTCCTTACGAGTTCATCCGCACCTAATTCGGCGGTCATTGAATCCTGAATTATGCTTACAGAGAGGTTGGTATCCTCTTGTTCTCGCTGGAGTTGGGATATGTGATTAAGTGCTTGGCGAAGCAGGTAGGTCATTCGGTGTTGTTCCCGTTCGAGATGTTCGAGCCTCTGCTCCTGACGGCGGAGTTGGGTAGCCAACACTGGCATCGTGAGATGTGCCGAGTTCTGAGAGTTATGAACAGAATAGGGGCTGGTTCGAGGTGACCTTGTGTTCCTCCTGGCTACTCGTGGGTTTCGTGACCCATGTGAGTGAGAGTGTGAGGGATTAGGTGGTGTGTTTGCCATTCCTGTGGCAGAGTGTAAGTAAGACGAGACTAATATATATAAGTATATAATATCCCGCCTAGTGTCTAGCACGTATCAAGTAATGGTCCGGTTCTCTCGTGGTCAGAGTCAACTAACGCATTCCTGTTTAACATAACCATTTCAGACCTCACATCATCTTTCCTTAATTGTACATAGTTGATCAGGCTATGTTAAATTAAAGTCGTATGATGTAATTCCTGAACCAATCATGCCTAGTAAGGAAATACTGCCTAAAGGTCATAGTCTAGGCCCACTAAATGCAACCTAGTTCACTATAACCTTAGGCTCTGATACCAATCTGTAACACCCCAAAATTCACTGTTTAGCGGAAGCAGGTTTTGGGGTGCTACTAATCAAATATCACAGCACAAAGATAAAGCAAACGACATCTATATGCAACGTTTGTAAATTAGTTACATTTCCATAGATATAATGTTTGAAAACTTAATGTTTTCGTATACAAAAATGTAGTTTCCTAGAGCCCACGCGTATAGCGGGAGATTCTATTACATAATCATAATATACAAAAGATAATGCTAAGAATCTCCGTTAATGCAGTTGTGTTGAAATCATGCGACTCTAGCTAAAGTCCTAGAGTAATCCTACTCCATCCGGGTACCTTAGAAAACATGCTAAAAGAGGTCAACACGAATGTTGGTGAATCTCACAGGTTTGTAATTAATATCAGTTTTGAACACGAGATTTCATTAGTAATGCCCACAGGCGTAAAATCAGTAATTGCAATCCAGCAATCGTAAAATCAGTATTTGCAATCCAGCAAATGTAAGTAAGTAAGTTTATACCGTTGCCATGAGGCTCATAATCGAAGCTTAACCCGTAAGTAATAAGTTTGCTCCCGTGACATGCTCGTAATTGAGCAAGCATCAGTAACGAATAATTAGTCACCCATTTCTACGTGAAAATCAGTACGTGGCAGCGCTACTGCCCCGGGCGGGGAGGGTCATTTCCCTAATGGATCCATTAACTAGTGTTCGCGCTTAAGTCCATAACTAACAATATATGATGGAGAGACTTCTGTAAATAGTAAACAACTCATGCAATTCCGTTTGGTATAGTAAACAATTTAGTACTTGTGTTCAAGAAAAAGTGGTAGCATGTTTCTCCCCCAATCAGATAAAACAGTAAAAAGTGGGGCCGTAAGACTCACCTGAGTCTTGTAGTAATCAGTTGCAAATAGCAAGTAGTAAGTAAAGCAAGTAGGTTCTCCGAACCAGTAACCTTCAAATGCCTAATCATATGAGGTTATGTAAGTATGTGTCTCGCGAGACGTTTCGTTTAGTTGTACACAACTAGTATATCCAATGTTTGTCCGTATGTTTGTAATTGTTTGTTTGTTGGAAAACGTGTTTGGCCCGTTGGTGATTTAGTTGAAACGTTAATCTCGACATATATATTTGTTTGGAGTGTTATGCTTGAAAGACGTGTTTCAATGTCCCTTAAATGTTATATTGTATAATCGTTTGAAATCCCAAATGTTTAACACTTACGTTGGAATAAAATTGTAAATCTGCTGTGTTTTGCGACACAAAATGCGACACAAAAGTTTGTCATGCGACACAAGAGTTGTGTCGCAGACGTCATGCGACACAAGGATACGACACAAGGATTTATGTCGCATCGGATACGATATGCTAATTTAATAGCGACATAGTGGTTGTGTCGTATAACAATACGACATAATATGCGACATAGTGTGCGACACAATATTGTGTCGCAAGGGTTACGACACTAACGGTAAAATACGACACAAGGTGCGACATAACAGGCTTTATGCGACACAACATGCGACACAACGCTTGTGTCGCAAAGATGAACACCAGCCCAGAAACTTTCGGGTTTCAAGATTTTCCGACCAAAAACGCAAACCTAACGTATTTTTGAGCTGTAAAATCGTGTTTTCTTCATGGTTTAGGTTATAACTGTGTTGTGTACACATCAAAACATCAAAACATTACACTAAATTGAATAGATCTAAGATTTTAGAAATTTCTTACTTTTGCAAATCGAGCTAGATCGAGGGTGAAATGATGAAAACGGTTTTGATATCCTTGCTCCACTCGTGATGGTGATTCCGAATATGTAACTTTCGTGGTCGAGATTTGATTCCGAAATTTTTGGTGTGAATTGAGTTGAGAGAGTTTTGGGAGTATGTGTGTGTTTTAGAGTAATGAAAATGAAAGAGGGATTTGGGGTGGGGGTTGGGTTGGTGGCTGATCCAAAAAGGAAGGAGGGGAAAATACTCCCCAAAATACAGAGTTTACTCCGTGTCCTAATCGTTTAATCACTCGTTTTTAATATTTAACCAAACAGTTATATTTTTAAAATGTAACTGGAGTATTTAAATAAAAATACCTTGAACTTAATAATAAAAACATTTGTCGAAATATTTAAATTATTAATTCGCGTTTAATATGTTTATGTTGAATTATTTAAAATGTCGTCGCGGTAATATTAATATTGTTCATTCAATTGTGTATTTTATATAACTAAAATACGTTCTCGTTATTTAAGTAATTTCTGTCACCAACGTCCAAGTAAACTGTATCGGACTCCGTCCGGTTTATTTGTTCGATTTATCCAAATCGCGTTAGTTCACACATATATATACAAATCACCTTATATATATACAAATAGAGTCTGTAATTAGTCCTATTACATACTAATTACCACTAGTTACAAATAATTAGGCATAATTAATTATCCTAATTATGCAGGTGTTACAGTAGAAACTCTTGTAATTCGACCGGATGTAACAATTCCCGGTATCTTTTGTAAACTCTGCAGTTGTAATCTTTTGAAACTCGTATCCTTAATGACTATAAACCTTGTTATCTCATATTGTTGATCGATTGTCACTTGTGCTGTTGTATACTACCTCCTTATATATACAATTGTAATAATCATAACTCTTGTATAAAATTTCACCTGTTCGTTTCTTTCTTATCATTCAAGAGTCATGCCGCCGAGACGAACATACAGTCAAGCTGAGATCGCTTAACTCATTGCTCAGGGTGTAGCTGACGCACTAGCTACCCAACAAAATGCCAGGCAGAACCCGAATTCTGACAGCGAGGATACCGCAAACAATAACACCCCTCCAGCCAAACCCTGTACCTACAAGGACTTCCTCAATTGCAAATCCTTGAACTTCAAAGGCACTGAAGGAGCGATAGGACTTTTGAGATGGATTGAGAAGATGGAATCAGTCTTTCGGATCTGCAACTGCACCGAAGACTGCAAGGTAAAGTACTCCACCTGCACCCTCATGGACGGTGCACTAACCTGATGGAACACCCATGCCCAGATTGTGGGAATTGATGTCGCCTATCAACTTCCATGGGATGAGCTCAAGAAGATGATGACTGAGGAATATTGTCCTCGGGAAGAATTACAATAACTATAGGTCGAGTTCTGGAACCTCACAGTCACGAACAACGACATCACCAGTTACACCAATCGAATTCACCAACTGGCACTCTTGTGCCCATCCATGGTCGATCCGGAATACAAACGGATCGAACGATACATCTGGGGACTTCCCTCACAGATTCAAGGGATGGTGACCTCATCTAAACCCAACACCATTCAAAGTGTCGTCCGAATGGCACACAGCTTAATGGCGCAGCTTGTTTGCCAAGGAACACCTGCTACGAAAAACGCTGAAACAACTATGGGGATAACAAGAAAAAGTGGTCTGGGAACCCCAACAACCAAAATCAAAATCAACAACCCACCAAGAGGCCTGAGACAGTTAAGGCCTACACCTCGGGATCTGAAACCAAAAAGGGTTACATTGGAAATAGATCCTTTTATTCTAAATGCCGCCGCCACCATGATGGGCCATGCGGTACACCCTGCAACAAGTGTCAGCGGTACGGACATTTGGCCAAAGATTGCAGGTCTACCAATACCAACACCAACTCCAATCAACAAAGGTCATGCTTCGAGTGTGGAAACACTGGGCACTTCAGAAACAATTGCCCGAAACTGAAGAACAAGGGCAACAACAACAACAACTCAAGAGGTCGAGCCTTTGTCCTGAACTCAGGGGAAGCCCGTCAAGACCCGAATGTGGTCACGGGTACGTTCCTCCTCAACAATTTAACTGCTTCTGTTCTATTTGATACTGGTGCTGATAGGAGTTTCATATCTGATGAGTTTAGCCCACTACTTGATATTACACCTATTGCCTTAGAAACCGTATACACAGTAGAATTGGCAAACGGCAAACTCATTGAGACTGACAGTGTGATACCCAATTGCACTTTAAATCTAGCCGACGATCTCTTTTCCATTGAGACTGACAGTGTGATATCCATGTTGGCATGGATTGGCTGTCCAAGCACCGTGCTGAAATCATCTGCTTCGATAAAATTGTTTGTATTCCTCTCGTCACCGGTAGTACCTTAGTCATACAAGGGGAGACTGGTGGGACGAGATTAAACATCATATCATGTATGAAAACTCGCAGATATCTGAGAAAGGGGTATCAGGCCATCCTTGCGCACATTATGGAGAAAAAGTCGGAGGAGAAGAGACTTGAGGATGTGCCCATTGTTCGAGACTTCCTAGAAGTCTTTCCTGAAGACTTTCCTGGCCTTCCGCCACCTAGACAAGTCGAGTTCTCGATTGATCTTGTGCCCGGCACAGCACATGTGGCACGAGCACCATATCGTTTAGCCCCTTCCGAACTTCAGGAGTTGTCTACTTAGTTACAGGAACTCCTGGATAAGGGATTCATTCGACCAAGTTCCTCACTTTGGGAGCTCCGGTCTTGTTCGGGAAAAAGAAAGACGGTTCTTTCAAAATGTGTATCAATTATCGAGAATTGAACAAGTTAACCGTAAAGAACCGTTATCCACTTCCCCGCATTGATGACTTGTTTGACCAACTTTAGGGGTCGATTTTTTATTCAAAGATCGATCTACGGTCAGGTTATCACCAATTACGAGTTCGTGACGCCGACATTCCAAGAACAGCTTTTCGAACTCGCTATGGGCATTACGAATTCCAAGTGACGCCATTCGGCTTAACCAACGTACCGGCTGTATTCATGGACCTTATGAATCGGGTGTGCAAACCTTATCTCGACAAGTTTGTCAATGTATTCATCGATGACATCCTTATTAACTCGCACAACGAACAGGAACACGCGCAACACCTGAAAACCATCCTAGAGCTACTCAAACACGAGGAGTTATACGCCAAATTCTCTAAGTGTGAGTTCTGGATGCAAACCGTGTTGGAATAGTATCCAATATCATAACTAATTGGTGAGATTATCATTAATGGTAAAGTCCTTTTTGGGTTGCCCTCAATAAACAGTCAAGAGAAAGATGAAGGATAATATTAATTGTATTAATATTATAATTGTTTGGTTAATTAAAAATAGTTTATTAATTAGAAAATCAAACGTAATTAAATAAAGCGGAAGATTCTAGAATTGCACTTTAGCCGGCGGCTAACCCAAGAAAGATAAGGCGGTGGAGATCACAGACTTGAAGTCCAAGGCAAACACCTTTAGCCGGCGGCTAAAGGGTTTAGCCGACTGCTAAAAGTCGAAATCTGCAATTTCAGGGTTTTCTCTCCAAGTATAAATAGGGGTCAAGCCTATACCTTAAGACATACGAATTTTTGAGGGTTTCGAAAATTCGACTTTCTCTATGGTTTTCGGGTGTGAAGCATTAGAGGTATTCTACTTTGGGTACTTGCCTCCAAGTAACGAAACTCTGCTCGTTGGTCTGCGCGCGAGAAATAGGTTTTCTCTAAGGTTAGTGTTATTTCTTTATCCAATTTGTTTATTGTACTATGTTGTTAAAGTTAAAGATCCCTTAGGGTTTTAGTTTCCTAATTGCCTTAGATTATTTAAAGTTTTATTATTCCGCTGCGTTATGATAATCTAGTTAGGGAATAGAAAAACCAACAGTGGTATCAGAGCCATAGCTTAACAAATAGTAGCATTTAATTATCTGCAATAGTATGTAGGTAAAGACAAATTGGAAAGAGAATAATCTAAATAGGTAATATGCATTTACAGTTTAGATACTGATAATTTTGAATTGTTTAAAATAGACCCCTCAATTTTAAAAGGTTTTAAATATAACCTTAAACTTCAAGAGATATTATATGTATAATATGATTTATATATATGTATAATTAAAGTCTAAATACATCGTCAGTCAATTGATAAATTGGCTCACCCATGGTGAAGAAACTATAAGAGAGGTATAAGGCGGGTCGCTTTGCTTCCCTGAAGAAGTCAGGTTTTTAATAGGCTTCGCGCTGACCTGCTTCTCCGCTTCTTTGTGCGTTCGATGGAGCTACCGAGGACTTTTGATAGGATGATGTCAAGATTAAAAGTAGACTTAAAATAGTAAAACAAAATCCCGTTTTAGCTATAGGAAATGATGAATAGTATGCTAACCCATGAAATCTGCACATCTCTCGTAAGAACTATTAATGGAGCATGTGTGGTTTACCGGCACATTAATATGAGGACATAATGAGTGGTGATTGTGACTCGCGATTCTCGAGCGCACTCGAGCCGGGGATCACGCGGGGTTTGCATGGTTAATTCACCATCTTGTTTATGATCCTCGGCATACCAGTCATGAATAGTAGTGTGCATAACCGAGATGAACATGCCATTGATAGAAATCAATGAATCTCAAAGATCTAGGAGTTTCATAGAAATGAAATAAACAAAAGTATTTTAGTTATATGATTACGGCGAACCCAATCCCACAAATAACTCAAACTTCTCACTACTCTCAGTTCTTGGGAGGGAAAGACTAACCGGTCCAAACTATATGGACTGGATGCGAAACCTAAGGTTTACCTTGAGGTACGAGAACAAGGAGTATGTTCTCGATGAGCAGATTCCCATAATTGATGAAGAATCAACCCAAGAGGAGATTGAGGCACACCGGAAACATTATGATGATGCGAATAAAGTGTCTTGTATCATGGCATCTTCCATGAGCCCCGAACTGCAAAAGACTTTTGAAAACACTTGGGCTTATGAAATGAACCAACAGGTGAAAGAAATGTTTCAGGCTAAGGCAAGCAAAGAACGCCTTGATGTGGTGAAATCCCTCATGGCTTGCAAGCCCAAACCTAGAGTTTCTATCTGTGCTTTTGTCTTAGAGATGAAAGGGTACTTTGATAGGATGGAATCATTATACATGGTATTTGACACAGAGTTTCCATCGCCATAATTCTATCCAGTTTTCCAGCTGTCTACAATCAGTTTGTAATGTCATATCAGATGAATATGAATGAGAGAGAAGGCTCAATAATGGAACTCCACAATTTACTGCAAACTGCTGAGCAAGGAATTAAGAAAGATGATGTGTCTTCTTGTTGAAATAGTGTCCAAGGTCATAACTAAATTGGTAAGACTATCGTTAAAAGTGGAGTCCTTTTTGGGTCGCCCTCAATGAACAGTAAGAGAAATAAATGAGAGATAATATTGGAATTAATATTATGATTAGTTTATTAATTGGATATTAATTAGAAACTAAAAGAAAAAGGAATTCTGAAATCTCCATCCATACGCCGTATGGAAGTTCCATACGCCGTATGGATGCTAGGGTTTGTAAGGCGGTGGAATCACCATCCATACGCTGTATGGAAGATCCATACGCCGTATGGATGTCTGTCCCACATCGGCTAGAATATGAAACCCTAGGCATTCCTCCTCCCCTATAAATAGGGGCCTACCCCTTAGGTTTTCCTTGTACCTTTTGAATTGAATAGTTTTCAATTCTCCTTCTCTCTTTCTTACTCCGGCTCCTTGTAAGAGTTTTACGACTTAAAGTCATGACCTTAGGAGACTTGGGATTTCTCTTGGTTCGTGGGTGTGAGCCATTAGAGATGTTCTGGTTTGGGCACTCGCCTCCAAGCAAGAAGGTTCTGCAAAGTCGTCTACGCGCGAGAAATTGTTTTCTCGAAGGTTAGTATTTTCCTCTTTATCTATATGTTTATTTTATTGCTTTTATTTATTCAAGTTAAGATCCCTTAGGGTTTAGTTTCCTAATTGCCATAGATTATTTTTTGTTATATTCCGCTGCGCATATTAATCTAGTTAGGGAATAGAAAACCCAACATTGGTATCAGAGCCTTAGCTTAATAAATATTAGCATTTAATTATCTGCAATAGTATGTAGGTAAGGATAAATTGGAAATTGGATTGTCTAAATTGGTAAAAAGTATTTACACTTTAGACCCTTATATTTTGAATTGTTTTAAAATATACTCCTGAATTTTAAAATGTTTTAAAATAGAACAGTAGACCTTAAAAGTTTAAGAGAGAACTTACATATATTATGAGTTATATATATATATATATATGTATCACTAAAGTTAAATACATCGTCAGTCAATTGATAAATCGGCTCACCCATAGTGAACAAACTATAAGAGAGGTATAAGGAGGGTCACTCAGCTTCCCTAAAGAAGTCAGGTTTTTAATAGGCTTCGCGCTGACCTGCTTCTCCGCTTCTTTGTATGTTCAATAGAGCTACCGAGAACTTTTGATAGGATGATGTCAAGATCAAAAGTATGACCTATAAGTACTAAAACAAAATCCCGTTCTAGATACTAAAAATGTGAATAGTATGCAAACCCATGAAAACCGCACATCTTTCGTATGGTCTGTTAATGGAGCGTGTGTGGTTTACCGGCACATTAATACGAGAACATATTGAGAGGTGATGTGGAACTCGCGATTCTCGAGCGTACTCGGGCCGAGGACCACGCGGGTTTTGCATGGTTAAGTTCACCATCTTGTTCATGATCCTCGGCATACCAGTCATGAATGGTAGATGAGCATATCCGAGATTAACATGCCGTTGATAAGAATCAATGAATCTCAAAAGAACTAGGAGTTTCATAGAGAATGAAATTAACAAAGGCATTGTCTACCTAAAATAAATTCGTGATATGATTACGGCAAACCTTTTCATAAAACGAATCTAAAATATGGATCCTAGCCTTAATTTTGTAATTGGGTAATTAATTAAGGAATATTCAAACTAACTAAAACTGTTTATCTTATAGATGTTTTCTACAAATGGTAATAATCCTCCCATCCCCAATCCCGCACACAACTCAAACTTCTCACTACTCTCAGTTCTTGGGAGGGAAAGACTGACAGGTCCAAACTATATGGACTAGATGCGTAACCTAAGGTTTACTTTAAGGTACGAGAACAAGGAGTATGTTCTCGATGAGCAGATTCCCACTATTGATGAAGATTCAACCCAAGAGGAGATTGAGGCACACCGGAAACATTATAATGATGCGAATAAAGTGTCTTGTATCATGGCATCCTCCATGAGCCACGAGTTGCAAAAGACTTTTGATAATACATGGGCTTATAAAATGAACCAACAGCTTATGGAAATGTTTCAGGCCAAGGCAAGCAAAGAACGCCTTGATGTGGTCAAGTCCCTCATGGCTTGTAAGCCCAAACCTGGAGCATCTATCTGTGCTTTCGTCTTAGAGGTGAAAGGGTACTTTGATAGGTTGGAATCATTAGATATGATGTTTGACAAGGAGTTTTCCATCGCCATAATTTTGTCCAGTCTGCCAGCTGTCTACAATCAGTTTGTAATCTCATATCAGATGAATATGAATGAGAGAGAAGGCTCAATAATGGAACTCCATAATTTGCTGCAAACCGCTAAGCAAGGAATAAAAAAGGATGATGTGTCCTCTATCTCAGCAGCTCCTGTGTTGGCAATTGGTCAAAATGCAAAGAAAAGAAAGAAGTCAAATTGGAAAGCAAAGACTGCGAATGGAAAGTCCAATTGTGGGTCCAAAAGAAAGACCGACTCTGATATTGCACCAGTAAGTGATCCAAAGGAAGCAGTATGCTTTTACTGCAACACAAAGGGGCACTGGAAGCGTAGCCGCCCGAAATACCTAAAAGACCTTGAAGATGGCAATGTTGAAAAGAGTGCTCACTCAGGTATGTTCATGATCGAACTCCATAATACTACAACTTCTAATTCGTAGGTTCTGGATACAGGGTGTGGTACTCACATTTGCACTGTATTGCAGGGTCTAAAGGAAAGTAGGAAGTTGAAGCATGGGGAGCTTAATCTAGTCATGGGAAACAGAGGAATCACGCCTGTTACCTAGATTGGAAAGTATGAGCTCGTGCTGAACACTGGAGTTATGATAGATTTGAATAATTGCTGTTATTCATCGGAAATGACCAGAAACATTATTTCATTTTATGCTTTGTTTAAGGATGGATATCGGTTTTCATTTGACAACGACAATGGTGATATTTTGGTTTATTTAAATGGTTGTTTTGTTTTTAAAGCTTCTCCTTACAATGACATATATGAAAATGTTTAATTTGTTAGCAATTTGATTTTAAATGTTGATTCGTCTAATGAGGTTGATAAATCCAAATTGTGGCATTATCGTCTTGGGCACGTAAACAAGAAACGCATCGGTCAACTCCAAAAGGATGGAGTGTTGGAATCATTCGACCTCAAATCGGATGATGTATGCGAATCTTGCTTATTGGGCAAGATGACTAAATCACCATTCACAAGGTCATGTGAAAGAGGTGAAGGACTATTGGACTTGGTACACACAGATGTTTGTGGACCATTCCGATGTACCATAAAATATGGAAATCGATACTATGTTACATTTACTGATGATTACAGTAGATTTGGACATGTCTATCTGATTAAGCATAAGTCAGATACTTTTGAGATATTCAAAAGATATCAAAGTAAAGTAGAGAATCAACTGGGCAGAAAGATAAAGGTTCTCCGATCCGATAGGGGAGGAGAATACCTTAGTATCGAGTTTCTCGATCATCTTAGAGATTGTGGAATAGTTTCACAGTTAACTCCTCCTAGAATGCCACAGCTTAATGGTGTTGCAGAGAGGAGAAATAGAACCTTGTTGGACATGGTTCGGTCTATGATGAGTCGGGCTACACTTCCGATAAGTTTTTGGGGTTATGCATTAGAAACAGCCGCTCACATCTCAAATATTTTACCCACCAAGAAGGTTTCAAAGACACCTTATGAGATGTGGAAGGGAAGACGTCCTTCTCTTGGTCACATCAAAATCTGGGGTTGTGAAGTTTTCGTTAGACGAGAAACTCAGGACAAACTAGACTCCAGATCTGAAAAGTGTCTTTTCGTCGGTTATCCACAAGAGTCATTTGGATATCTGTTCTACAGACCCGCGGATAATGTGGTATTTGTAGCTTGAAGAGGAGTGTTCCTTGAGAGAGAAATGATATCTAAAGAGGACAGTGGGAGTAAGATAGATCTTGAAGAAATTCAAGAGTCGACCGATAAAGAACCTACAGTAAACACTGATGTTCAACATGAGGTGGAAACACCTGTTGAACCTGAAGACATATCCTTACCCGTTCGCAGATCTAGTAAAGTTAGCAAGCCCCCTCAGTTCTATTATGGTTACCATATAGAAGAAGAGGATAAAATTAGTGACAGTACACTAAATGACTTAGATGAACCTGCTAACTACAAGGAAGCAATGGCAGGCCCTGAGGCTGCTAAGTGGAAGGAAGCTATGAAAAGTGAAATTCAGTCTATGTATGACAACCAAGTTTTGAATTTGGTTGACACTACACCCGGTCTTAAGACAGTGGGTTGTAAGTGGATCTTCAAGAAGAAGACAGACATGGATGGGAAAATACACACTTATAAAGCTAGGTTGGTAGCGAAGGGCTATACTCAAACCCACGGGATTGATTATGAGGAAACCTTCTCACCAGTAGCTAAGATTAAGTCAATTATGATTATGCTTGCCATAGCTGCATTTCATGATTATGAAATTTGGCAGATGGATGTCAAAACCACTTTCCTTAACGGGAAACTGACAGAGGATGTGTTTATGGCACAACCAGAGGGTTTTGAGAATGCAAAGTATCCTGATAGAGTGTGCAAGCTTCAAAAGGCTATTTATGGACTTAAACAAGCCTCTCGTAGCTGGAATCTCTGCTTCCATGAGAAAGTCACAGAGTTTGGATTTTCTAGAAGCGAAGATGAGTCCTGTATATATGTCAAGTTCAGTGGGAGTGTTGTGGTCTTCCTAGTATTATATGTGGATGATATACTACTCATAGGAAACGATATCCCAACTTTACAAGGTGTAAAGGATTAGTTGGGGAAATGTTTCGCTATGAAAGACTTGGGAGATGCAGCATATATTCTTGGAATAAAGATTTATAGAGATAAGTCGAGACGTCTTATAGGACTTAGACAGGACACATACTTAGATAAAATTTTGAAAAGATTCAAAATGGAGAACTCTAAGAAAGGGAATCTACCCTTACATCATGGCATTAAGATCAGTAAGGATCTCTGTCTGAAATCTAAGGAAGAATCGGATAGAATGAGTCGAATCCCATATGCTTCGGCTATAGGGTCGATCATGTATGCCATGACGTGTACAAGGCCTGATGTCTCATTTGCTTTGAGCTCGACATCAGCAGAATCCTGGTGAAGGTCATTGGACAGCTGTAAAGAATATTCTTAAGTATTTGAGAAATACTAAGGATAGATTCTTGGTTTATGGTGGAGAAGAGAAACTCAGAGTAACGGGTTATAGTGATGCAAGTTTCCAAACAGATAGAGATGATAGCCATTCACAGTCTGGTTGGGTATTCTTACTGAATGGGGGAGCGGTGACATGGAAAAGTTCCAAGCAAGATACGGTGGCAGACTCAACGTGCGAGTCTGAGTACATAGCGGCTTGCGAGGCTTCAAAGGAAGCCATATGGATTAAGAATTTCATTGGAGATCTTGGAGTTATTCCAACAGTTCAAGACCCCATTGAAATATTCTGTGATAACGAAAGTGTGGTCGCCTTGAGTAAAGAACCCAAGGATCATGGAAAGTTAAAGCACATTGAAAGAAAATACCATTTTGTTCGAAGGAAAGTAGAAGAAGGACACGTGATTGTGAAGAGCATAAGATCAGAGGATAATCCGGCTGATCCGTTCACAAAGCCACTTGGAAAGTCCAAACATGATGAGCATGCTAGGAGCATAGGCTTAAGAGATAATGTAGAATTTTAGTTGTTAGTTTGATTTTTGAAACGTTGTAAACAATGATAAATTGCTATAGACTTGGTGATTAAATAATGGAGATTTATTTATTGGAAGGAGTTCTACCATTTACTATTGTTTGTCATTGTGGTTCTTTTTTGCATGTTTAGACACCACTTCCCGAGTAAAACAGATTTTACTCAAAACTCCTCAGTCGTTCATACTCCTGGAAGTAAGTGATGAATAAAGACTGTCATGGAGTGTTAGTAGATTGTCTATGGAGATTAGACATTGCATGGAGAATGCTGCAACACTCATGGGTACTTAATGGGGATTTAAGTATAGGAGAGACCCGTACTTAAAGAGATCACTTCATGGATTAAATCACGAGTGATTTTAAGATGATAATATCCTCTATTATTGAAATTGAGATACATTGAGTTTCAAGTTTTTCAAGTCTGTTACACTTTAGCCTATTCAAACGCTGTGCGTAAATGCCAGTTATAAAGGGTATGCTAGGTATGACATGATGAGTTGACTAGTGCTATGTAGTCGAAATTTATTTGTTCCTTTTCGCCTAATGGGAAAAGCGATATCTTGGGCCCTTTGTTGATTAAAGATTGACTCTAAAGTGCTAGGCCTGGCCGAGACTAAGTTGATGGTTCAATAGTCTCATAAAGTCAATGTAATCGAAAATCAGAAAAACTAATTATGAATCTTGAGATTGATTAAAATCCATGTCTCGATTCATACGATATCAATAGAACAAAGGAATAGTTGATCACCTATCTAAAGGGCTAACTCTAAGATAAGATTCAGAGTTCGGCAGTTGCGTTGGATGGCACTCTCTGCTTAGTTAATGGAATAGGCTTAGACCAATAGTAGTTGATGACTTGTTCAAGTGGGAGACTGTTAATTGGAATTAATTGGAATAGTGTCCAAGGTCATAACTAAATTGGTAAGACTATCGTTAAAAGCGGAGTCCTTTTTGGGTCGCCCTCAATGAACAGTAAGAGAAATAAATGAGAGATAATATTCATTGGAATTAATATTATGATTAGTTTATTAATTGGATATTAATTAGAAACTAAAAGAAAAAGAAATTCTGAAATCTCCATCCATACGCCGTATGGAAGTTCCATACGCCGTATGGATGCTAGGGTTTGTAAGGCGGTGGAATCACCATCCATACGCCGTATGGAAGATCCATACGCCGTATGGATGTCTGTCCCATATCGGCTAGAATATGAAACCCTAGGCATTCCTCCTCCTCTATAAATAGGGGCCTACCCCTTAGGTTTTCTTTGTACCTTTTGAATTGAATAGTTTTCAATTCTCCTTCTCTCTTTCTTACTCCTGCTCCTTGTAAGAGTTTTACGACTTAAAGTCGTGACCTTAGGAGACTTGGGATTTCTCTTGGTTCGTGGGTGTGAGCCATTAGAGGTGTTCTGGTTTGGGCACTCGCCTCCAAGCAAAAAGGTTCTGCAAAGTCGTCTACGCGCGAGAAATTGTTTTCTCGAAGGTTAGTATTTTTCTCTTTACCTATTTGTTTATTTTATTTCTTTTATTTATTCAAGTTAAGATCCCTTAGGGTTTAGTTTCCTAATTGCCTTAGATTAATTTTTGTTATATTCCGCTGCGCATATTAATCTAGTTAGGGAATAGAAAACCCAACAGTTCTGGCTCAGCAGCTCCTGTGTTGACTGTTGGTCAAAGTGCAAAGAAAAGAAAAAGGTCAAATTCAAATTGGAAAAGAAAGACTAATGACGGAAAGTCCATTCGTAGGTCTAAGAAAGGGACCAATTCTGAAATTGCACATGTTAGTGACCCAAAGGAAGCAGTGTGCTTCTACTGCAACACAAATGGGCATTGGAAGCGTAACTGCTCAAAGTACCTGAAGGACCTTGAAGATGGAAAGGTCGAGAAGAGTATTCACTCAGGTATGTTTATGATCGAACTCCATAATACCACAACTTCTAATTCATGGGATACAGGGTGTGGTAATCACATTTGCACTGTATTACAGGGGCTAAAGGAAAGTAGAAGTGTGAAGCATGGAGAGCTCAACTTGGTTATGGGAAACAAAGGAATTGTACCTGTGACGAAGATTGGAAGATTTGAGCTCATGCTGAATTCTGGAGTTAGGATAGATTTAAATAATTGCTATTATTCATCAGAAATGACTAGAAACATTATTTCATTTTATGTTTTGTTTAAAGATGGTTATCATTTTTCTTTTGATAATGGAAATAGAGATATTTTGGTTTATTTAAATGATTGTTTTGTTTTTAAAGCTTCTCCTTATAAAGGCATATATGAAAATGTTGAATGTGTTAGCAATGTTATTTTAAATGTTGATTCGTCTAATGAGCTTGATAAATCCAAGTTGTGGCATTATCGTCTTGGGTACATAAACAAAAAATGCATCGCCCAACTCCAAAAAGATGGAGTGTTGGAATCATTCGATCTCAAGTCGGATGATGTATGCGAATCTTGTTTATTAGGGAAGATGACTAAATCACCATTCACTGGATCATGTGAAAGAGGTGAAGGACTATTGGATTTGGTACATACAGATGTATGTGGACCATTCCGATGTGCCACAAAAGATGAAAATTGATACTATGTTACATTTACTGATGACTTCAGTAGATTTGGACATGTTTATCTGATCAAACATAAGTCGGATACTTTTGAGGTGTTCAAAAGATATCAAAACAAAGTAGAGAATCAACTGGGTAGAAAGATAAAGGTACTCTGATCCGACAGGGGAGGAGAATACCTTAGTATCGAATTTCTCGATCATCTTAGAGACCGTGGAATAGTTTCACAATTGACTCCTTCTAGAACACCGCAGCTTAATGGTGTTGCTGAAAGGAGAAATAGAACCTTGTTAAACATGGTTCGATCTATGATGAGTCGGGCAACACTTCCGATAAGTTTCTCGGGTTATGCATTAGAAACTGTTGCCCATATCTTAAATCAAATACCCACTAAAAAAGTTTCAAAGACACCTTATGAGATGTGGAAGGGAAAAAGACCTTCTCTTGGTCACATCAAAATCTGGGGTTGTGAAGTTTACGTTAGACGGGAAACTCAAGATAAACTAGACTCCAGATCTGAAAAGTGTCTTTTCATCGGTTATCCACAAGAGTCGTTTGGATATTTATTCTACAGACCCAAGGATAATGTGGTCTTTGTAGCTCGAAGAGGAGTGTTCCTTGAGAGAGAAATGATATCTAAAGAGGACAGTGGGAGTAAAATTGATCTTGAAGAAATTCAAGAATCTACCGATGAAGAACCTATAATAAACACTGACGTTCAACAAGAGGTGGATACACCTGTTGAACCTGAAGACATATCCTTATCCGTTCGCATATCTAGTAGAGTTAGCAATCCTCCTGAGTTTTTATTATGGTTACCAAATAGAAGAAGAGGATAAGATAAGTGATAGTACACTGGCTGAATTAGATGAGCCTGCTAACTACAAGGAAGCGATGGCAGGCCCTGAGGCTGCTAAATGGAAGGAAGCTATGAAAAGTGAAATTCAGTCTATGTATGACAACCAAGTTTAGAATTTGGTTGATACTACACCCGGTCTTAAGACGGTGGGTTGTAAGTGGGTCTTCAAGAAGAAGACAGACATGGATGGGAAAGTACACACTTATAAAGCTAGGTTGGTAGCGAAGGGCTATGCTCAAACCTATAGGATTGATTATGAGGAAACCTTCTCACCAGTAGCTAAGATTAAATCAATTAGGATTATGCTGGCCATAGCTGCATTTCATGATTATGAAATTTGGCAGATGGATGTCAAAACTGCTTTCCTTAACGGGAAACTGACAGAGGATGTGTTCATGACACAACTGGAAGGTTTTGAAATTGCAAAGTATCCTGATAGAGTGTGTAAGCTTGAAAAGGCCATTTATGGACTTAGACAAGCCTCTCGTAGCTGGAATCTCTGCTTCCATGAGAAAGTCACAGAGTTTGGATTTTCTAGAAGTGAAGATGAGTCCTGTATATATGTCAAGTTTAGTGGGAGTATTGTAGTATTCTTAGTGTTATATGTGGATGATATACTGCTCATAGGAAATGATATCCCAACATTACAAAGTGTAAAAGCCTGGTTGGGAAAGTGTTTTGCTATAAAAGATCTTGCAGATACAGCATATATCCTTAGTATAAAGATTTATAGCGATAGGTCAGACGTCTCATAGGACTCAGCCAGAATACGTACATAGAAAAAATATTGAAAAGATTCAATATGAAAATTCTAAGAAAGGGAACTTACCCTTGTGTCACACCCTCAATTTTATGCTTTGCGGAAGCGATTGTTTTTGGGCGTGACTAATCAAATATCAAAACACCAAAGTACAAGCAAACGACTCTAAATGAGACGTTTTAGAAAATACATAGAATTACAGTACAATACATAAGTTTTCAAAAGTAAATAGTCATAAGTAATACATCATTAACGAGTTCGCAAAATGATTCCGAAGATTTGAAATACATAATCCTAGTACAAAAGATAATTCCAGTAAAATCTTCATAAGTGTATGCATGCGACTCGTACTAGCTTAGCATATACGTAGATCCTGCTGGGCCGTCCTAGTATTTCGGCGTACCTGAGAATGCATCACTAAAAAGGTCAACCAAAAGGTTGGTGAATCTCACTGGTTTATAGTAAGTAACAGCTTTGAACACATCAATTTGTAAAAGTAAGTAAATATTGCACAGTCGCAATAGTTTTCGTATACATTGCCATGAGCACCATAGTTGAAGCTTAACAGTAAGTAAGTAATTTGCCCTCGTGAATGCTAATCCAAAAACATTCATATGAAACGAGTAAGAAACACCCATTTATACCTGTATGTTCGGGGTAGTGCGTGCTACCCTGGGTGGGGATTGTCAGTCCCAATGGATCCATTTACTAGTACTCGCGCTTAAGACCATAATCAACAACTATGATTAAAGGGACTTCATTTGGATTAAGTAAACCTCATGCAATCGATATACCAGTAAATCAGTTTGAAATCAAGTAAGTAAGTACATGTGTTCGAGTAAAACAAGCAATGCATCTCCCCCAAAAATAGTAAAACAGTAAAAATGGGGCCATGAGACTCACCTGTAGAGCAAGCAATCCTAAAGTGCGTGCGTATGCCAACAGTAATCTCCTAATGCCCTAAACACGCAAGATTTTATATTTGTAAGTGTACGTGTAGTAATTCATTTGTTTAGTTGTTCATTTGGTTAGTTACGTCCAAAGTACTCGTCTCGTATTATGTTTAAATTTTTGTAAAATCGAGTACGACTCATTGGTGACAATTTGAAATCTTATTCCAAAATCTAACGTGGTTTGTTTTTGTAAAGATATGCATCTCGTATATATATATAATGTTTTAAAACATACGGTATGTTTGTTTGTCTAAATATAAGTCGTGTATTTATGTTTCAAAAGTTACGTTTGTTGCTCGCATGAATATATGTGTAAAAGTTCGTAGTTAAACAAATTTGGCGAGGCTGCACTGTTTTGGCCATATCTCCCTCATACGAACTCGGATTTAGGCGATCAAGCTGCCCAAACGACCGCGACTCAGAGGACTACAAAACTACAAAATATGGTTTGCTGGAAAAGACACATAGCCGATCGGCTAAGGTTTCTTAGCCGAACGGCTGAGCTTAGCCGATCTGCTTTGGTATAGCCGAACGGCTTTGGTATAGCCGAACTGCTTTGTATAGCCGAACGGCTGTGGGTTCATTTTTCAGGTCTGTTCGTACATCAGCAGGTGGAATCGAGTTTTGATTTCATTTTTGAACATAATCAACTTATTGGAACATTACTACATGATAATATAAGCTATATAAACTCGAAATTTAACCAAAATTGGGTATGAATTCTTACTTGTGATTTTTGAAACCAAAAATGGAGATGGTGGTGGTGATTGATGAAGAACACGATGATGATGAACTTGAAGATGATGATGATGATGATTCCAAAAGCTAGATGATGGTGATTATGAAGTTGTTGATGATGATTGAAGATGAAGAACCGAGAGGAAGTAGAGAGAAAGAGATCGAGCTTGTGTGTGTGTGTGTAAATTATTGAGGTCGGTTGAATATAACCGGCCTCAATAATTGAGGTGGTTGGGTATTTTTCGCCCCGTGTTCGCGTACCCGATCGTTAAGTAGTCTAATGTTTTAAAATGATAATATTCTAAATATTATTTCGTATACGTTTTTAATCAAAGTATTTTATGAAAATACTTTTAATGAAGTATAAAAATACATCTTTGTTTAAATCTAGATTGACGGATAGTTTTCTGTATCTAAAATTTATTTAAATAATTTTCAGAGTACGGAGTTATTATTCTCAATAATAATACTTTGTTTAAAAATGTTTTTCACCAAATTGTATTTTGGGTTTCTGCGTTCTACCAGATTTGTGTACGTGTGATTATTAGATAATCGTTTCGTGTTATTTAATACTTCGTAGTTAAAGTTTAAATTTGGACGTAAATTTGGGTCATTTTTGACCGGGTGTCACATTCTCCCCTTGTTAGGAGAATTTCGTCCCGAAATTTGTTCGTAGTATTTATCGTTGTATTCAAGTTATAGTCTGCGTGTTATCTATGTAAGTCGGACAACACCTATCCAACGTTGTCTTTCTCCCCTTGTTGAACTAGTGCCCTACCGGTTACTAAGGAATTCGAAGTGAAGTTTCAGGATGCGTTGACCATTATGCCTACATGACCAGGCCAGTCGGTCACTAGAGGGTAGCTACAATGTGTACTAGTAGCCTAAAGTAACACAGTAAATCCTTGATTGTTTTGTCAGCATGACAAGGTTGATCGTTCAGCCAATTGCTGGAATACAGCTACATTTTGTACTAGTAGCCTACCTTAGACTCTATCAGTCTCATATAGAAACGAAGTGGTTTAGCACATTTTAGTTTTATGTGGGGTGTTACCCATAATACGGTTTTATGTGAGTCGTCACCCAAAAATTTGTTTTACTTGGGACGTTACCCAATATATAAAAGTCAACCGGTATGTTTTCCGGTATACACCAGCGTAGGATATGTTATTCCTATATCTTTGTGCTAAAACTAGTTTCATATATAGAGACTATAGATCTAAATTGTTATTTTCCCCTAACCCTATTGTACACTTAGAATCTAGGGAAAACATAACAAGTGTCAAGTAGCAAGTAAAGTTTATCCAGTAAGTAGTATGAAAGCAGTTAGGTTGTTAGCGAGTAACCATACTCGCATCCCTATTCAGATCCTGGTAGATTTTGTTCTTTAAACAGCAAGGAGGTCATTGTGTACTGTGTAATTTCGTTGACCATTCAAGGTTGGAAATTTTGTATAAAGTTGTGTATAGTAAGTAAGTTTGCACGGTTTTGAAGTTTTGAAACTTCTATAAAACATTTCGAAAAAAAAAAAATTCTGCAACATGTTTGTTAAAAGTACATTCATCAGAAAATTTCGATAGTGAAAGTCGGTTGAAAACTTTGAAGTACGATGAAAACTTTAGTCGATAAATAGTTCGGTTGAAATTTTTGTCATCGGCTAAGTTTTGAAATCTTGTTTAACAAAATCTATTCAAAAACAGAATTTATGAAAAAAAATCGGGGTAAAAGCATGTTGAAATTGTTGAAAATGGTTTTCCTAGGGTTCACCTAACAGTACGACGGAGTACGTTGTAGACATAAAATTTAGCAGACAGGAGCAATTTAAAATAGAGTCCCGATCTCCGTATCAAAGGACATTGAAGTAGGTATTTTTGTCATTTATAATAGTGTAGATGGTCTCAAAGGTATCATCAAGTAAAGGCCTATTCCTATACATTCAGTATATAATAGCCTAGTGAGTAGTACGTAGTCGAGGCCTATGTATGTATATATACCTATATCCCATAATAGCCTAATTATATTTATATGAATCACCAATTCTATTGGTTGTTCCACAATTTCTACCTCAAGCGTCATCTCTTTTGACACTTCTTTAGTTGTTACCATGTCAATATCTAGGGTAAGAAGGTAAGGAAACACCATATGTTCCTCACTAAGTTGGTTGTCCTCCAACGTGTGATTGTTTGTGGAGTGTTCAGTGTGCTACTTTGATAGATAATTTGTATAGGCTGTATTATTGTGGTTCCGGTCTCACTATGTGTGAGATGTATGGGAGAAGTTTGTTCACTATGTTTAATACGCAATTCCTTGGTATCATACTGTCTACCTGAAATAGTTCGCCAATTTCCTTATTCTATTTTGTACTTAGAATCTAAGGAAACAAATAAGTACCAAGCAGTAAATAGAACCTATCAAAGTAAGTAGTACAGATGCATTTTGGTTATTCAGGAGCGAACGTACCCGTGTTGAGTAAGTCAATAAGTCTAGGGTTCTGGTGATTACCTTCAGCATTAAGTACATAGAACCTGCCCTTAGCGGCGTTGTTGTTTTTATCCTTCAGTTTTGGGCAATCTCTCTTGAAATGCCCAGTACCATTGCACTCGTAGCAGGTTTTGGGTGCAGAGGCGTCGGTACTAGTGGTGGTTGCTTTACAGTCCTTAGTCAGATGTCCAAATCGCTTGCATTTGATGCAAGGACATAGACCATCGTGATGAAGCTTGCACTTAGAGCAATAGGGCTTTCTTCCCTTATACTCTTTCTTGTCATCGGATTCAGAGGTGTTGGCCTGAGCAGTTGCAGGCTTCTTGTTAGCTTGGCTCTGATTTCCAGAGCTTCCATCAGCTTTCCTCTTGTTTTCTCCCGAGTTGTTTCCAGTATTTTTGCCGCCAGCGGTTCCTTGACGAACCATTTGTGCCATCAGTTTGTGTGCCATACGTACTGTACCATGAAATGTGGGAGAGTTTGATGAAGTAACCATTCCCTGAATTTGTGGAGGAAGTCCCCAGAGATAGCGCTCAATTCGCTTGGATTCCGTATCAACCATAGATGGGCACAGGTGTGCTAACTGATTGAATCGAGAAGAGTAGCCAGCAATGTCATCTCCTTGAGTGGAGAGATTCCAGAATTCTGCCTCTAGCTGTTGGATTTCATCCCTAGGACAATACTCATCCTTGAGCATTTTCTTCAGTTCATCCCAGGGAGTTTCTAAAGCAATGTCTTGGCCCACCGAGTCAGCATAAGTGTTCCACCAAGTCAGAGCATCATCCATGAAAGTATAGGTGGAGAACTTGACCTTACAGTCCTCAGTGCAGTTGCAGATGCGAAAAACTGCCTCAGTATTTTCCAGCCATCTTAACAACCCAATAGCACCTTCAGTGCCGTTGAAGTTCAGAGGCTTACAGTTAAGGAAGTCCTTGTAGGTGCAAGGTTTTACCACAGCGGTATTTGGTGGTGTTTCAGCGCCGCTGGATCGTTGTCGCTCAGCAGTTAGTGCGTCAGCAACCAGTCGATCAACCTGAGCTTGAGTGAACTTTTGGCGTCGTGGAGGCATGTTCCTTCAATGAAGATAAGGGACATGTCAGAGTTTCGTATAAGAATATGATCATCGTAGTTGTATATATAACAGTAGTATACCACAACACAAGTGACAATCAATAGTGTAGAATAACAGTGGTCGTAATCATCTAACTTGCGAGTTCAAATGATTACGAGGATTTGGGCTCACAAATGAAAAGGGATATTACATCCGAATAGATATCAGCAGTTATGCGGAATGTGATAAGGAGGTAGGAAAAGATTTGTACTTAGAGGAATACTGGATTCGAATGTTAAAACTGATGGGTGAGTGAAGGATGGTCCTCTGATGACTAGTTTGTGTCAAATAAGGTGTCGAAGTTTTAATCTCTACCTAGGGTAAGCCTATTTCGAAGAGATGACCCTTTCAGGCAGGGCACATCCCGGTACTATTTTCCTGACTCGACCAACTTACCATAGACCTATTCTAAAGCGTATATGAACAATAAGTTCGTTACTAAGTATCCGAGGATATCACTAGGCCAAATCATATACGTATATCCCAAGTATACATACATATTATCCACCTAGTTGTATATAGCGCCGAACAAGTACAAGTCACGGTTCTCTCGTGGTCAGAGTCAACTAGTGCATTCATGTTCAACATAACCCCTTTCAGATCTTACATCATCTTCATTTAATTGTACATAGTTGATCAGGCTATGTTAAATTAAACTTGTATGATGAAATCCCTGAACCAGTTATATCTAATGAGGAATACTGCCTAACGGTCATAGTCTAGGCCCACTAAATGCAACCTAGTTCGCTATAACCTTAGGCTCTGATACCAATCTGTCACACCCTCAATTTTATGCTTTGCGGAAGCGATTGTTTTTGGGCGTGACTAATCAAATATCAAAACACCAAAGTACAAGCAAACGACTCTAAATGAGACGTTTTAGAAAATACATAGAATTACAGTACAATACATAAGTTTTCAAAAGTAAATAGTCATAAGTAATACATCATTAACGAGTTCGCAAAATGATTCCGAAGATTTGAAATACATAATCCTAGTACAAAAGATAATTCCAGTAAAATCTTCATAAGTGTATGCATGCGACTCGTACTAGCTTAGCATATACGTAGATCCTGCTGGGCCGTCCTAGTATTTCGGCGTACCTGAGAATGCATCACTAAAAAGGTCAACCAAAAGGTTGGTGAATCTCACAGGTTTATAGTAAGTAACAGCTTTGAACACATCAATTTGTAAAAGTAAGTAAATATTGCACAGTCGCAATAGTTTCCGTATACATTGCCATGAGCACCATAGTTGAAGCTTAACAGTAAGTAAGTAATTTGCCCTCGTGAATGCTAATCCAAAAACATTCATATGAAACGAGTAAGAAACACCCATTTATACCTGTATGTTCGGGGTAGTGCGTGCTACCCTGGGTGGGGATTGTCAGTCCCAATGGATCCATTTACTAGTACTCGCGCTTAAGACGATAACTAACAACTATGATTAAAGGGACTTCATTTGGATTAAGTAAACCTCATGCAATCGATATACCAGTAAATCAGTTTGAAATCACGTAAGTAAGTACATGTGTTCGAGTAAAACAAGCAATGCATCTCCCCCAAAAATAGTAAAACAGTAAAAATGGGGCCATGAGACTCACCTGTAGAGCAAGCAATCCTAAAGTGCGTGCGTATGCCAACAGTAATCTCCTAATGCCCTAAACACGCAAGATTTTATATTTGTAAGTGTACGCGTAGTAATTCATTTGTTTAGTTGTTCATTTGGTTAGTTACGTCCAAAGTACTCGTCTCGTATTATGTTTAAATTTTTGTAAAATCGAGTACGACTCATTGGTGACAATTTGAAATCTTATTCCAAAATCTAACGTGGTTTGTTTTTGTAAAGATATGCATCTCGTATATATATATAATGTTTTAAAACATACGGTATGTTTGTTTGTCTAAATATAAGTCGTGTATTTATGTTTCAAAAGTTACGTTTGTTGCTCGCATAAATATATGTGTAAAAGTTCGTAGTTAAACAAATTTGGCGAGGCTGCACTGTTTTGGCCATATCTCCCTCATACGAACTCGGATTTAGGCGATCAAGCTGCCCAAACGACCGCGACTCAGAGGACTACAAAACTACAAAATATGGTTTGCTGGAAAAGACACATAGCCGATCGGCTAAGGTTTCTTAGCCGAACGGCTGAGCTTAGCCGATCTGCTTTGGTATAGCCGAACGGCTTTGGTATAGCCGAACTGCTTTGTATAGCCGAACGGCTGTGGGTTCGTTTTTCAGGTCTGTTCGTACATCAGCAGGTGGAATCGAGTTTTGATTTCATTTTTGAACATAATCAACTTATTGGAACATTACTACATGATAATATAAGCTATATAAACTCGAAATTTAACCAAAATTGGGTATGAATTCTTACTTGTGATTTTTGAAACCAAAAATGGAGATGGTGGTGGTGATTGATGAAGAACACGATGATGATGAACTTGAAGATGATGATGATGATGATGATTCCAAAAGCTAGATGATGGTGATTATGAAGTTGTTGTTGATGATTGAAGATGAAGAACCGAGAGGAAGTAGAGAGAAAGAGATCGAGCTTGTGTGTGTGTGTGTAAATTATTGAGGTCGGTTGAATATAACCGGCCTCAATAATTGAGGTGGTTGGGTATTTTTCGCCCCGTGTTCGCGTACCCGATCGTTAAGTAGTCTAATGTTTTAAAATGATAATATTCTAAATATTATTTCGTATACGTTTTTAATCAAAGTATTTTATGAAAATACTTTTAATGAAGTATAAAAATACATCTTTGTTTTTGTCTAGATTGACGGATAGTTTTCTGTATCTAAAATGTATTTAAATAATTTTCAGAGTCGGAGTTATTATTCTCAATAATAATACTTTGTTTACAAATGTTTTTCACCAAATTGTATTTTGGGTTTCTGCGTTCTACCAGATTTGTGTACGTGTGATTATTAGATAATCGTTTCGTGTTATTTAATACTTCGTAGTTAAAGTTTAAATTTGGACGTAAATTGGGGTCATTTTTGACCGGGTGTCACACCTTGAATCATGGCATTAAAATCAGTAAGGATCTGTGTCCAAAGTCTGAGCAAAAATTGGATAGAATGAGTCGAATCCCATATGCTTCGGCTATAGGATCGATCATGTATGCCATGACGTGTACAAGGCCTGATGTCTCATTTGCTTTGAGCTTAGTGAGTTGACATCAGCATAATCTTGGTGAAGGTCATTAGACAGCTGTAAAGAACATTCTCAAGTATTTGAGAAATACTAAAGACATGTTATTGGTTTATGGTGGAGAAGAGGAACTTAGAGTAACGGGTTATAGTGACGCTAGTTTCCAAACAGACAGAGATGATAGTCGTTCACAGTCTGGTTGGGTATTCCTACTGAATGGGGGAGCGGTGACATGGAAAAGTTCTAAGCAAGATACAGTGGCAGACTCCACATGCGAGTCTGAGTACATTGCGGCTAGTGAAGCGGCAAAGGAAGCTATCTGGATGAGGAATTTCATTGGAGATCTTGGAGTTGTTCCAACAGTACAAGATCCTATTGCTATATTTTATGATAATGAAAGTGCAGTCGCCTTGAGTAGAGAACCCAAGGATCAAGGAAAGTCAAAGCACATTGAAAGGAAATACCATTTTGTTCGAAGGAAAGTCGAAGAAGGACATGTAATTGTGAAGAGTATAAGATCAGAAGAAAATGCAGCTGATCCGTTCACAAAGCCACTAGAAAAGTCCAAACACAATGAACATACTAGGAGCATAGGTTTAAGAGATAATGTAAAGTTTTAGTTGTTAGTTTGAATTTGAAAAATTATAAACAATGATGGAAACTGTAATAGACTTGGTGATTAAATAATGGAGATTTTTAATGGGAAGGAGTTCTACCATTTACTATTGTTTATCGTTGTGTTTCAGTTTTGCATGTTTAGACACCACTTCCAAAGTAATAAGTTCTTACTCAAACCTCCTCAGTCAATCACACTATAGGAAGTATGTGGTGAATTAAGACTGTCATGGAGTGTTAGTAGATGTCTATGGAGATTAGACATGGCATGGAGATTGCTGTAACACTCATGGGTACTTAATGGGGATTTAAGTATAGGAGAAACCCGCAATTAAAGAGATCACTTCATGGATTAAATCACGAGTGATTTTAAGATGATAATATCTTCTATTCTTATAAAAATGGAGATACTTGAGTATCTAGTTCTTCAAGTCTGTTATACTTTAGTCTATTCAAACGTTGTGCGTAAATGCCAGTTATAAAGGGTATGCTAGGTATGATATGATGAGTTGACTAGTGCTATGTAGTCGATATTTATTTGTTCCTTTTGCCTAAAATGGAAAAGAGCTATCATGGGCCCTCTGATGATTAAAGTTTGACTCTAAAGTGCTAGGCCTGGCCGAGACTAAGTTGATAGTTTAGTAGTCTCATATAGTCAATATAATCGGAAATCATAAAACATATATGAATCTTGAGATTGATTAAAATTCATGTCTCGGTTCATATGATATCGTGAAACAAAGGAATGGTTGACTGACTCTAAAATGAGATTCAGAGTTCGGCAGTTGCGATGGATGGCACACTTTACATAGTTAATGAGATATAGGCTTAAGACCAATAGTAGTTGATGATTTATCCAAGTGGGAGACTGTTGGAATAGGGTCCAATATCATAACTAATTGGTGAGACTATCATTAATGGTAAAGTCCTTTTTGGGTTGCCCTCAATAAACAGTCAAGAGAATGATGAAGGGTAATATTAATTGTATTAATATTATAATTGTTTAGTTAATTAATAATAGTTTATTAATTAGAAAATCAAAAGTAATTAAATAAAGCGGAAGATTCTGGAATTGCACTTTAGCAG
This sequence comes from Helichrysum umbraculigerum, assembly GCA_949592205.1. Taxonomy (NCBI): domain Eukaryota; kingdom Viridiplantae; phylum Streptophyta; class Magnoliopsida; order Asterales; family Asteraceae; genus Helichrysum; species Helichrysum umbraculigerum. Next base: position 118,124,883 of record CATIUR010000003.1, on the reverse strand, counting down.
GCGGCTAAAGGGTTTAGCCGGCGGCTAACCCAAGAAAGATAAGGCGGTGGAGATCACAGACTTGGAGTCCAAGGCAAACACCTTTAGTCGGCAGCTAAAGGGTTTAGCCGGCGGCTAAAAATCAAAATCTGCGATTTCAGGGTTTTCTCTCCTAGTATAAATAGGGGTCAAGCCTATACCTTTAGACATACGAATTTCATACGAATTTTTGAGGGTTTCGAAAATTCGACTTTCTCTTGGGTTTTTGGGTGTGAAGAATTAGAGGTATTCTACTTTGGGTACTTGCCTCCAAGTAACGAAACTCTGCTCATTGGTCTGCGCGCGAGAAATAGGTTTTCTCTAAGGTTAGTGTTATTTCTTTATCCAATTTGTTTATTGTACTATGTTGTTAAAGTTAAAGATCCCTTAGGGTTTTAGTTTCCTAATAGCCTTAGATTATTTAAAGTTTTATTATTCCGTTGCGTTATGATAATCTAGTTAGGGAATAGAAAAACCAACAAACCGTTCAATTCCTTGGACACGTGATTGATAGTCAAGGAATTCATGTTGATCCATCGAAAATCGAAGCTATCAAGTGCTGGCAAGCACCTACGACGCTGACCGAAGTACGCCAATTCTTAGGACATGCTGGGTACTATCGGCGATTCATCAAAATTTTTTCAAAAATATCCCAACCTCTCACGACACTGACTCAGAAGGAAAAGAAGTTTGATTGGACTGATAAATAAGAGTCAGCATTCCAACTGTTGAAACAAAAGCTTTGCAGTGCACCTATTCTATCATCACCTGTCTGTTGGACCGAAGTGGGAGATAGCCAACTCACTGGTCCCGAATCATTCATGAAACAACAAAGAAAATCATTGGTGTCCAGAACAGACTCAAAGCTGTGCGTGATCGTCAGAAAAGTTACGCTGACGTGAGACGCAAATATCTCAAGTTCCAAGTTGGGGACCGAGTACTACTCAAAGTATCACCTTGGAAAGGTGTCATCCGATTCGGCAAACGTGGGAAATTGAATCCCAGATACATTGGGCCTTTTGAGATCCTTGAAAGGATTGGTCCAGTGGCATATCGATTGCAGCTACCACCTAAGCTCAGTAGCGTGCATCCTACATTTCACATTTCTAATCTGAAGAAATGTTTGTCATCTCGACGAAATCCACATTGATGACAAACTTCATTTCGTCTAGACACCAGTGGAAATCATGGACCGTGAGGTCAAACAGTTTAACAAAGTCGTATTCCCATCGTCAAGGTTAAGTGGAATTCGAGACGAGGCCCTGAATCTACTTGGGAACGGGAAGACCAAATACGACAAAAATATCCACATCTCTTCCCTAATCAAGCACAGACCGTGCCCACAAGCTAATTTCGGGATGAAATTCTTTTAACAATGGGAGAATGTGACAACCGGCAAATTAGGATATTTATTATCACTAATTAAAACATTATTACTTGTAGTTAGTTCGTGTTTAGGCTAATTACTTGTAATCATTCGTATATATGTATATATATACACGCACGTAATTAATGAGAATTACGCGATTCGATCGGATGGATTCCGACTTACCTGGACGTTGGTGACACATTTTTATAAATAACGTAAATCTATTTTTATGATAAAATAGTCGTTATTTACTTGGTATTATTACTTTATAATAATATACGCGAAAAACTATTACGTTTGGTATTAAACGTAACGAACACGAGGAAACGCGCGAATCGAGCCCAACACCCGAGCGAAACCCAAAATATAATTTTGGTAACTTAAATAATGTATCCTAAAACATTTGGTCATTCAGAACAACAATTACATATCGAATCTAACTCGCTAGAAATCAAACGTTAATTATTAATTTTTAACTCACGCGACTAACGTTTAACCGACTAACGAACGTAACCCGAATTCGAGAGACAAGTCACGAGCCGAACCCATGAAGGGCCAGGCCCGAACCCACAGCCAGACCAGGCCCAATCGGCCCAAAAAAAAAATCAGCCCATACAAGCCCTAAGCCAAACCCCATATATATATACCCATTTTCTCTTATTCCTCCATTTCCATCACAACCAACACACACTTCATACCATTCTCTCTTCCTTCCTCTTGCCAAAAACGATTGGAATCAGTCACCACCACCTTTATCCACCTTCTCCAAGGGACACCAAGCAACAACATCACCATCTAGCCTCACTTATTTCGGTTTTTAGCAAGGAGAATTGCAAGTCGAACAGTAGCAGCTCATCCATCGCTTTCTTCCTCTAGATCGACTTTCTTTTCGGTATAAACTCTTCCTTTTGCACCAGATTTACATGAATAACATATCTTAACATGTTGTGTTCCATATCTACTAATTTATGTCCATAATCTTACCTAAAAATGTTTGAATATGTTAAGAAACCATTGGATAATAGCATTACACGCTGGGTAATAAATTAGATCGGTTTAGATCCATGATAATGAGACCATTTCTTAACCAAATCGAGTGTTTCTTAGCTCTAAACTCAAGTTTAAGAAGTTTACTTTTCAAAAATATAAGCCACACAAATTATGGAGGTCATTTGCTATTTTAAATAATCTAAATGAAAGTACATATACTTTCTGCAACTTCTGACCAGATTTTTGGTCAAATTTTTTTTCGTATATCTTGAGTTGTGGGTCGAATTAATGGGTCAAACCACTTGGAAAATCTTTGTTTTTGTGTTGGCTACAACTTTCATTTAGACTCTAACCTCCAGAAATACACAGATTTTAGACTAGACAATTATTTGTGAACAAATGTGCAAAAAATGAGCTGCTGGAAACGTTTTAGAACATAAATTATTTGAGCAACATAGACACCTCTAAAAATTATGGAAAAATTCCAAAAAATAGTTAAGACATGGGGGAATACTAGTAAATTTTCTTGGATTTTATTTCTGACGTTAAGTTGGTTAAATCGCAAAGATAAAAACGTATATTTTCGGAAAAACTAAGTTAAGGCCTGTTTTGAGTTTGTCATTAAAAACGACACTTCCGGGCTACCATGGAACACGAAACTTATTTTCTACAAGTATAAAAACATTTTAAGTGTCGTGTAAAAGTTTCGGGTCAAACCGAACATTTTTGGCCAAATCCTCAAAACTAAAAACCATCACAACCCGATTTAGCGACACTAACACCAAGTGTCGCACATATGCGACACTAACCTAATGTCGCAGTCGAATGTCGCAAACTCAATATCTCAACTTAATGTCGTAAAACTGACCTCAATGTCGCTACTCGGTGTCGCACCTTAGCGACACTACCTTTGTGTCGCTACTTAATCGAAATTCATAAAATTCTTGCGACACTGACCTAGTGTCGCAACCTCGTTGAGTGTCGCATCTAGTGTCGCGAATCACAGAATGTTTGAATACACTTTTCACACCAAGTATCGAATACGCGTAACAACAACTCTACTACATACGACACTACTTGAACACCCAAATACATATACTTTATAAGTATACATGGAACCAAACATAATAATAATGTCTTAGGAAATTATTATTACAAACCGTCACCAACGGGCCACACACATTTTCTAAATACAGACAACAATCAAACATTTGGACATAACTAGTTGAGTGGACAACTAGCATAGATGGTCTCTTAAGACATCTACTCACATTTATAACCTTGCGCGTTTATGACGCCAGCAGGTTACAGTCTTCGGACAACATCATATCATTGCTTGTAGCAACACTTACGCATCAGACTCAGGTGAGTCTCACAGCCCCGCATTTTTACTGTTTTTACTCCCGGGGTGGGAATACATGCTCATTTATTTTACATGTGGACACAAGTACAAAACATCGATATATACTGCATGAGTTGTTATACTAATCATAAAAGCCCTCCACCACATAGTTTGTTTATATGGATTTAGCGTGAATGTTAGTGTATGGTACCATATGGGATTGACAATCCCCGTCCGGGTTAGCAAGCACTAACTGGTCAAACGGACGCATTATCATTTGTTCATACGAGTGTTGATTAGGCACTCGCAGGGACCCACCCTCGATCGGGCACTTGATTGTGATCCTGACACCTCAGTTAAGCTCGAACTATGGGCTCATGACAGTAGTATACACATCATTTTTGCTTGGTTGCAAACATTATTAAATCTTGTGGTTCATACATATATTTTATCATTTACACCTGTGAGCTCACCAGCTTTATAGCTGACCCTTTAACATGTATTCTCAGGTTCTCAGCAGCAGTAGGTCTGCACATTCAGGATACAATAGCTCGACACGCATGCACTTACATACAACAAGAGATTTTCCTGCATTTCTATATTTTGTATAAATTAGATATGTACTAGAATCTCTCAGGATAGTTTGCGAACTTGGAAACTTTTGTAAACTTTTATTATAATCAATGTATTTTGTAACGACGCATGTAGATGTCGTTCATTATATCTTTGTGCTATGATTACCGGATTAGTTGCGCCCCGATCCGAATCGCTTCCGCACAGTAAATTTGGGGGTGCGACATGTATTTCCCAATCAGTTTCGGGTCTAGGGAATTGATTAACCACCCTTTCACAACTGCATTTTCGGTCCTCCATTTTCTGAAATTCGGATTTGTTTCCGCTGGTTGTGGCATGTCCCCGTGTATGTATCCTAATTTGTCTTTATCTGATATATACATCTCTACTACTTGGGACTACAAACCATAGTTCGTGCCATCTAACTTGATGCCAATTGGTGCAGTAATATGCTCGACAAATGACGGTGTCGAATTCTGAATTAACATTTGTGATAACTTAGATGTTAGATCTTCAAGAGTTGAACTCCCTGTGGAGAGGGTCTTGTCTTCCATCTCTCCAACTCACTCAAACAAAATAGGTTTTTTTTTTCTTTGTTATTATTCTCTAGAATAAAATCACAGAGATGCTAGCTCTGATACCATATAGAAATTGGTATTAATATTATTTCTTTTTGTTCATCTTCTTCTGTATACATCGATGTCTTCTTATAAGAGTTACAGGGGGTCTAATTATAGTAAAGATACATCTATTTACCAAAAGAATAAACTAGCATAATTCATAATTGAGAAGATATGTTTCTAGTACTGGTTGATCCTATTCATATGATTTAAGGAACTAAATTAAAGCACATATTATTCCAGCCATATCACAGCTCAAGTCAACAAACCAACATATTACACATAAACACGTAATCACTGACTTTACTAATGAAACAAGTACATATTACCCATAAAAATATAACAAACTCGCGCTGTTATGGATCCTCCATCTAGTACTATACCCCTTAATTTTACCACATTTATCAGAGAAAATCACGGGTGAGGCAAAATACGATCTTTAAATCTTATAAAATACAAATCCTTCGCATGTGCTTTACTTGAAACATGACAACTAATCTCTGTTACCCACTCATTTAATGGTCCCTTATCCAACTAATCTCTGTTTTATGCTGATTTCTGAATTTTATTGGATCTCAAAAGAATGATTAAATGAGCATGTTTTTCTAGAGAAATGTTTATTGTTTAATATTCAATTTCAATGTGCTTTTGATCTAATTGGTGTACTTCTTGGATTTATTTTATTGTGGATACGTAGTCTACTTACCATGTGAAATGGATGAGCTATATATATGGTAAGTGACAATCATGTTGCTTAATTGTTTTAAATTAACTAATTGAGACATTAAAAATGATAACGGAATTTATAGCTAGTCAATAACAATCTAACTTTCTAGCTATTAAGATTTTGAAGGTTGTAAAAGTGTAAGCATGTTTTGGGTGATTCTCAAGTTGTTAAACCATTTCATTTGTCTAACTTAATTAACTGATTAAGCCAAATACCAATGATATCAATCAATTTTAGGTTACTCTCTGTCGTCTTAACGATACATGAGAAAATTCACCATCAACTAGATAATCTTGAATAAATTGGTACACAATAACACGGAATATTGCCCTTAATCGTTTAGCCAAATATTTATTAGTTACATATAAAAGAAATATATATCTCCCATAAGGGAATTCAAATCCCTCTGCAAAACCAGCTATAAAGGTTTGAGTTTCTATTTTTAATAAACCTCAATCTATTAATCTTGTTTAACAACATGACAAAAATGTGCTTAAAAAAAATAAGCCCCTAGAAGCTCCAGCCACAAACTCCAGCTCCAACTTCAACTCCAGTCCGTTGTTGCCAAACACACTCATGGACTTTAACCTCAAATTATTTAGGGTGTGTTTGGTACCTTTATTTTTGAGGCTTCTAACGGCTTGGACTTCTATTTTTAAGAAGCTCAAACCCCTAAAAAATGAATCTTTGTTTGACAAACCAAAACTGGTGGGGTTTCTTATAAAAATAAGTTCATGAAACCCTTAATAGAAGCTACTTCAAGTTACTTATAAAAGTCCCTAAGGGTTACTCTAGCTCCAGCCATTATCCCCGGTCACCATTCTCAACTTCGGCCACAAATTCCAGCTAGTTGTTATAAGCACATCCTTAATACCCAAATAACTTGTAACAAAAGTCAAACTTAATCCTCAAGCTAACCTAATGTTAATCCGATACATTTAATCAAGTTTCATGTTACTACACTAATTAAGTGTTGCTAAGTTTTTTAACAAATAAGTTATGGTTCAATTTTCATTAAAGAGAGACATTTATTATTATTATATATTATATATACTGAGTATGTGATAAATGACGATTTATACACTTACATGTTTACCGTTTAAAAGAAAGTAAGAAGTAATTCATTTTCACTTTGTTCAAAAAGAAGAATTTAATAAAAAAAATCATTTTCACAAATTAGATCCAAATTAACGGGGCTAGCTAGCTAGGTGCATATGCTTGTAGCAATAGTGCATAACTATGGCTAAAGATCCATTTTTAAGTTCTAGAATCGGACCGCACTACGAATCATTCAAGTTAAGAATTAGAATCAAGAACCGCACTATTGTGCTTGGGTTAGTTTGATCCTGGACCAGTCCATGTTCATTTTATCGATTCTAGCGATTCCGAACCATTTATGTACACCCAGATATGTTTACTACTTTACTATATTTGACAGCAGCTATCAAACCAATCTAAATCATTAAATTGTACAATCCGATCGTTATGCAAAACTGCATCTCTAAACCTTTTTAAATATTACTCATCTTCTTGGCATATACTTAACGTCAGACAAGACAACCAATTCTGGATTACTTACTCCATTTTTAAATAAAAAAGGCGCCATAATTGTGATTTATTAAAATTAAAGAACCTTATCAACCATCATTTATGCTAATTTTCAATATTTAAATTTTGTTTTCAAACGGACGTGACTCATCTACTCAATTATTTGAAGCTCCACATTATTATTCTATTCTATTCTATTCTATTCCATGAAAAATTAATACTCCTAGTAATCAATAATTAGATTCTCTATCTTTATGTCTTAAACTCAATTTGTGCTAATAATAAGAAAAAAAAGAAGTAAACGATCATTTTCACGGTCAATATGATAGAAGTAAATCAATTAACCCATCGTTAAAGTGACATGATCAAATACGAAATTGTATCCGTGACCTATCTCTCTTTATGTTACATGCCTGCATGCCTCCCATCGCTAAAATCATCATAGGAACATTGGGTGTAAATCTTCAAGTTTTATGGTTTGAACGTGTATTATCAAATTACGCCTACAAGCATGATATGTAGCTTACTTTTTCCATTGAATGTGTTATTAGATGACACCTTGTTATCTATAGAATTTTGACTTTGTTAACTTTTATTTCTAAGGTAACTAAAAGTTATTTTAGTTGAATTAGTCACCAAAGGACCTCTAACATTACAAATTGAAAGAGGAGCTCAAACCAATAAGTCGTGAGCTTAACTCTCATCGTATATGTGACACCCGGTCAAAAAGTGCATTGAACTCAGCTAGGATCCTGAAGTATTCAAATTTAAACTTTCTTTCCACATATTATATACGCATAATACCGAAGTATTCAAGTATTATATATATATTTATATATATAACATGAAACGATTATTCAAAAATCGCGTATAAACAAATCTGACAGAACGCATAAATTCAAAAACGGACGTTGGTGCAAACCTTTTATAAATAATATATTATTGTTAAAAATAATAATTATTTACTTGGATAAAATTTGAACACTTTTCGTTCACTTAAAATGTGTCCAACAAAAGCTGAAACCGCGCAGAACTAAGTTATAGAATTATAACACAAACATTTTATTTTTATAAAATGTTTCGACTCAAAAACATTTTGAAATTATATAAATGAATTTAATAAATTAAAAATATTAATTTATTTACGATCGGGTACACAAACACGGGTATTTTATACTATGAAGTAGAGACAAACCGTATCCATTTTTAAAATGAGTTGGTCCAATCATTTTCCTCATTTCATGGATCTAGTTTCCTTGATGGTTGACTAAAACCAACACCTACACGTTAGTTTCATTTCATTTACTTCATTTCTTTTTCATCTTGATGATATCCATCTATCTCTCGGCTCTCATTACCAAACAACAGCAACAACAAAATTAACAACGATCAGCAGCAACAACAGGTAACATCATCATCATATTCATTATTGATCATCTTCATCCTCTAATTCTCTTCTCTCTTTGTTACAACCGCAACCCGCCACCATCATCATTTTTTTCGGAAATCATCATCACAATCGGAGAAAGGGAAACAAGGAAAGGAACTTCATCATCGTTATCTCATCATCATCACCATCAATCTCTTTCTCCCTTCCCTTCTCGGCTCACCATCACCAACCGAGAGCACCACCACCGATCGGCACCATCACCGCCCGAGACCACCACCTTCGGACCACCATCACCATCGGGTTACAACGGCACAGGCGGCGCAACAGCAGCAGCAAACCAACACCTCATCATCATCATCATCGGGCTACACTATCATCACCTCCGATTCCATTTCCGTCCGTGGGTAATCTCCCATTTTTTTTTCTTTGATTAAATCCGAATTAGAAAGCTTGTAATCTCAATGTTATAATGTTATATCTGTTATTGTATCTAAAAATTTGGATTAGAAAATTGTTTGTGGAATTGATTTTGTGACCTGAGCTGAAAACCATGAGGAACCCGGCGGGTTTCGGGTTGACCCGGCGGGTTGAGCCCAAACCCAGACATAGAACCCATCTGTTTTGTGTTATAACCCGGCTAGAAGTGAGTGTTGCCAAAAATGGAGTTTATCATAAAATACTTTTTAACAAAGTATCAAAATTATCCGTCGCGAATATTTTTATACAATGACGATTATACGAATAATATTTGATCAAACGAAACTATTTATAGATTATGATTAAATATCACAATCAATCGTAAGAACACGTTTAAATGAAATATGTATTTGTGGGTGTTTATTTCTACCGTCAATAAGAGAATCCAACACACATATGTATGCTTGAATATTTAAAATCAACAAATTGGGAAAAGCTTTTTTTGAAATAAACGAATGAAAAGATGACGAATTTGGTCTTGTGAAAAGCTTCCACCGACACTTTCTCAAAACCACATTTATCTACCTTTATTTAATATTATTTGTCAAAAGAGATGATTTAACAAAAGCTAGTGGAATTTGACTACTTGTGTAAATAATTGAATACTTTGAGTAAAATTGAATCGGATAAACATATATATGGATGGTTTATTAACAACATCCATTTATTCATTTTAATCTCACGTGTTTAGGATACTAGGAGATTACGGTTGGATCATAAGGATATTATAGGATCGCTAGCTCCCACAGGTGAGTTCATAGCCCCACCTTTTAACTGTTTTATATGTTTTGGGGGAAAATGCATACTCAATTAATCATTTCATTGTTAAATGAATACCAACCGTTTATCGGATATTGTGACATAAACACTATGTTCTATTATCAATAACTTTTCTAAATTGTACTTAAATGTGTTAAGTATTCATGTGATTGTTTTAGGGACCATAGCTTCTCCCTATACTTATGTTCCACAATTACTAGGCTTAGGCTAGTACTTAAGTGAACATCACCCGTAGATCTCAATATGCTTGCTAGGCCGAGGACTAGGAGTATATGTCAGGGTAGTACTTGGTACTGTTTGCAGTCAAATAGGCAATGGTTATCCATACCTAGGCACGTTTTGTCACACTTAATATCTAAGGGATGTAAGTACGTACTTAGATACATTAACTATTCTCATATATTATATGACAATTATAGGTATATCCTGAATATCTATATCATCTCCTTGTTAAATCAAAATCAATAACACGCTGCTAGCTGTTATCACTTGAATAAGTATATTTATATATATATATATATATATATATATATATATATATATATATATATATATATATATATATATATATATATATATATATATATATATATATATATATAATTATATATTTGTATACTTACATATATGTTAATTCAAGCACTCGGTGCTCTTCAATTTATTTATGTGTAATGATATACATATACATATACAAACATGACTCTATTAATCGGACCTGTCTAGATACACCCGATTCTCCTATGTTTATAAACTCACATAAATCATTGGTCTGTTGAGACATCAAATCAATAAAACCTTGCGCGTTTAATACGCCCGGCAGGTTTCGTCATCAAATCATTGGTCGATGTCATCTTGGATGACACACAACGATACCACGGTTGGTGGTACAAAACGATACCACGGTGGGTGGAAAAATTCACTATCATTTTGGATGATTCCAAACGATATCACGGTGGGTGATACAAATCAATACGAGTTGTTACTCGTCATCATTAAATCAATACGAGTTGTTACTCGTCATCATTAAATCAATACGAGTTGTTACTCGTCATCATTAAATCAATACGAGTTGTTACTCATCATTAGTAAATCATTACGAGTTGTTACTCGCCATCATTTATATTAACAGAGGTCAATACTTGATCTTGATAGTATTGCTACGAGTTATACTCGTCGCATTAGAAGACACACTAGATTAGGTTTGTTATCAGGTTACCACCATTAGTATCCTATTAGCTTAGAACTGTAGGTTTACTTAGTGGTTCACAATATTGCTCATGGGAGCAATCATGACTTAACATTGTAAATTCAACGCACGATTTACAAATCATTTTCAAATATTATAATGTTTTACAACATTACAAATTTGTTTAACTAAACCTGTGAACTCACCAGCTTTCCAGCTGACCGTTTTAGTGTGCATTTTCAGGTACTGCAATAGTAGGATCGGCCCTTCAGGATCCTAGCTCGAGTCGCATACTTTTCAACACTGGATTTTATTGCATATTTTTGTATAATTAGAAATGTAATGAATTACTTTGCGAACTCAAATGTTTTGTAAACATCTTATTCAGTAATGTAATTACTATTTTCAAAACGTCTCATTTAGAGTCGTTTACTATATCTTTGTGCTGGTGATATTTGATTGGTAACACCCCGACCCGACCGCTTCCTCAACCCGAAATTTGGGGGTGTTACAGATTGGTATCAGAGCCTAAGGTTATAGTGAACTAGGTTGCATTTAGTGGGCCTAGACTATGACCGTTAGGCTGTATTCCCTATTAAGTATGACAGGTTCAGTGATTTCATCATACAAGTTTAATTTAACATAGCCTGGCCAGTTATGTACAATTAAATGAGGATGGTGTGAGATCTGAAAGGGGTTATATTTAAACAGGAATGCAATAGTTGACTCTGATTGATCTGTGCTAGACACTCTAGGCTATTATATGTACGGTAGGTCTATATGGATAAGCCTTATTTGTGTGCTGCTTTCTATGTTATTATATATGTTGAATATATATAGACCTCACTCGATAACCCACTCATCAAAGCACACGCTATCAAAAATGCCAAGTATGGCCACTACAACATTATTCAATATCAAAGAATGAGACTGTTCTCATCTATTACCATTACTCTATTCATATATATACACGTAATCATTTACAACACGTTCCGCTACATCGTCATATACCCGTAAGGAGGCACATCATCAACTTCCTCATCATTCCATCTCGACATTATCTTTATGTATATCGGTATATATACACATTAAAACCCCATAATTTGTACTCATTTAGCCTTGGCGCTACATTTTGGAAAACTTCAACCTATTTTTGGCCTTAGGGCTACAATTAAACAACGTATGATTCATACGTACATACATACGGCACATGGGTGCTGCACTCACGGCACTTAGTGCTGCATTCACATTACGATTGATACTGCATATCAATGTACGCGAGTACTGCATTACGGCACGTAGTGATGCATTTCATTGTACTTCGGTATTGCCTTCATAGTACGATAGTACAACATTACTGTGCTTCTAGCACTGCATTTCACGGTACGATGTTACCGCATTTCCGTACTTTGAGTGCTGCATTTTGACTCAGTAAAGCTACACCCACAGTATGATAATACTGCATCATTGTCCATAGGACTACCCCAATAACATAGTCTTGATGACTACATTGAAAACACTATTTAGTCATTATTACAAATACACATTAAAACTACGATATCTCAAAACGCTCATTACAAACATACGTGAACTATTCACGTCATGACAACTCAGAAGTCCGAAGACTTTCAAACACATACCTTAAGTGGTTTTTGAGTCTTATCATTTTACAACATTGATTGTCAAGTCATACAGTTGTAACAATTCCTTATGTATGCATCTGTAATAATCATAATACTTGAACGGAATCTCATAACTTGTCGTTTTATTCTTATTAAAAGAATCATGCCACCTAGAAGACAATCATTCACTCAGGCAGAGCTCGACCGATTCCTTGATCAAAGAATGGCTGATGCCTTAGCTGCTCGAAACCTAGCAAAACCCTGCTCCTATAAGGAATTCCGGAACTGTAAACCACTAAATTTTGCTGGAACTGAAAGGGCTGTCGGATTAATCCGATGGATCGAGAAAATGGAATCTGTATTCCACATTTGCAACTGCCCCGATGACTACAAAGTTAAGTACGCTACCTACACTCTTCTAGATGGAGCCCTCACATGGTGGAATTCCTACACCCAAACTGTAGGGATCGATACCGCTCACAAACTCCCTTGGGAAGGACTGAAACAATTAATGAAGAACGAGTATTGTCCCAGTGAGGAACTACAACAACTCGAGGACGAACTTTGGCACCTCACCGTAAAAGACAACGACATCATGACATACACCAATCGCTTCCACCAACTGGCACTTCTTTGCCCAACCTTAGTGAACCCTGAAAGCCAACGAATCGAAAGATACATCGGAGGACTTCCGATGCAAATTGAGGGAATGGTCACCGCCTCTAAACCTGCCACTATTCAAGATGTTGTTCGCATGGCCCACAAACTCATGGCACATGTGGTTCGACGCGGAACACTTGCAACTGAAAACCATCTAGGAAAATGGAATGGCAATTCCAGCACTAGTCAGGGTCCAACAATCAAACCAGAACCATTGAGATCTTACACTACCGAACTAAAAAGAAAACGAGGCTATGTGGGGAATAAACCATTTTGTCACGGTTGTAAACGTCACCATGACGGCTCTTGTGGCCTACCTTGTGAGAGATGCCAACAATTTGGACACCAAATTTGGGACTGCAGAGTTCCTACAAACCCTGATGCTCAAAGGACATGTTTCAAATGTAATGAGCCAGGACATTTCAAGAAGGATTGTCCAAAACTGAAGGATAAAGTCTACATGATTGGCTCCGCATGAACCGAATAAACCTTAGACGATAACATAGGTACGCCAAGAGTGTACTTTTCATACCTCAATAGTATTCTTATTGATCTTATGCCTAGGGCATCATAGGGATGTCTAATTTGAGTCATCATGAAAACTCAGGATTTTATGTAGTGCAATTGTCCATGCCGGACGGCATATCATTACCTTACTATTGGCGGAATAGTACCATTATTGCTGTAGAGCCATATCCTATGTCAGGTGACATTTTAGAATCTCCCTATTAGTAGGACAGCAAAGTTGTTAGGCTTCAACTATCACACAATAAAATATTATTTTGTGAAAATGAAATAAGATATTAGCTAGTAAGGATTCTGTTAGAGTTTCAGACTAAAACCTTTAGAATTCTATTTGAAATAGAATTTAGGTTTCATAGTACCCATAACATTGCTCGTAGGAGCAATTATTTGATTAGCACTCTAAACTCAATACATGACTTATAGCTAATCCATACAGCGAGATGTACTCGCATCAAACTATTCACATATACGCACTCTTCTCCCCGGACCTCACGCACTCACAACTACACTCAAAATTTCGGGACGAAATTTTCTTAACAGGGGGAAAATGTGACACCCGGTCAAAAAGTGCAAAATTCGAGCCCAAATTTAAACTTTCTTTCCACATATTATATACGCATAATACCGAAGTATTCAAGTATTATATATATATTTATATATATAACATGAAACGATTATTCAAAAATCGCGTATAAACAAATCTGACAGAACGCATAAATTCAAAAACGGACGTTGGTGCAAACCTTTTATAAATAATATATTATTGTTAAAAATAATAATTATTTACTTGGATAAAATTTGAACACTTTTCGTTCACTTAAAATGTGTCCAACAAAAGCTGAAACCGCGCAGAACTAAGTTATAGAATTATAACACAAACATTTTATTTTTATAAAATGTTTCGACTCAAAAACATTTTGAAATTATATAAATGAATTTAATAAATTAAAAATATTAATTTATTTACGATCGGGTACACAAACACGGGTATTTTATACTATGAAGTAGAGACAAACCGTATCCATTTTTAAAATGAGTTGGTCCAATCATTTTCCTCATTTCATGGATCTAGTTTCCTTGATGGTTGACTAAAACCAACACCTACACGTTAGTTTCATTTCATTTACTTCATTTCTTTTTCATCTTGATGATATCCATCTATCTCTCGGCTCTCATTACCAAACAACAGCAACAACAAAATTAACAACGATCAGCAGCAACAACAGGTAACATCATCATCATATTCATTATTGATCATCTTCATCCTCTAATTCTCTTCTCTCTTTGTTACAACCGCAACCCGCCACCATCATCATTTTTTTCGGAAATCATCATCACAATCGGAGAAAGGGAAACAAGGAAAGGAACTTCATCATCGTTATCTCATCATCATCACCATCAATCTCTTTCTCCCTTCCCTTCTCGGCTCACCATCACCAACCGAGAGCACCACCACCGATCGGCACCATCACCGCCCGAGACCACCACCTTCGGACCACCATCACCATCGGGTTACAACGGCACAGGCGGCGCAACAGCAGCAGCAAACCAACACCTCATCATCATCATCATCGGGCTACACTATCATCACCTCCGATTCCATTTCCGTCCGTGGGTAATCTCCCATTTTTTTTTCTTTGATTAAATCCGAATTAGAAAGCTTGTAATCTCAATGTTATAATGTTATATCTGTTATTGTATCTAAAAATTTGGATTAGAAAATTGTTTGTGGAATTGATTTTGTGACCTGAGCTGAAAACCATGAGGAACCCGGCGGGTTTCGGGTTGACCCGGCGGGTTGAGCCCAAACCCAGACATAGAACCCATCTGTTTTGTGTTATAACCCGGCTAGAAGTGAGTGTTGCCAAAAATGGAGTTTATAATAAAATACTATTTAACAACGTATCAAAATTATCCGTCGCGAATATTTTTATACAATGACGATTATACGAATAATATTTGATCAAACGAAACTATTTATAGATTATGATTAAATATCACAATCAATCGTAAGAACATGTTTAAATGAAATATGTATTTGTGGGTGTTTATTTCTACCGTCAATAAGAGAATCCAACACACATATGTATGCTTGAATATTTAAAATCAACAAATTGGGAAAAGCTTTTTTTGAAATAAACGAATGAAAAGATGACGAATTTGGTCTTGTGAAAAGCTTCCACCGACACTTTCTCAAAACCACATTTATCTACCTTTATTTAATATTATTTGTCAAAAGAGATGATTTAACAAAAGCTAGTGGAATTTGACTACTTGTGTAAATAATTGAATACTTTGAGTAAAATTGAATCGGATAAACATATATATGGATGGTTTATTAACAACATCCATTTATTCATTTTAATCTCACGTGTTTAGGATACTAGGAGATTACGGTTGGATCATAAGGATATTATAGGATCGCTAGCTCCCACAGGTGAGTTCATAGCCCCACCTTTTAACTGTTTTATATGTTTTGGGGGAAAATGCATACTCAATTAATCATTTCATTGTTAAATGAATACCAACCGTTTATCGGATATTGTGACATAAACACTATGTTCTATTATCAATAACATTTCTAAATTGTACTTAAATGTGTTAAGTATTCATGTGATTGCTTTAGGGACCATAGCTTCTCCCTATACTTATGTTCCACAATTACTAGGCTTAGGCTAGTACTTAAGTGAACATCACCCGTAGATCTCAATATGCTTGCTAGGCCGAGGACTAGGAGTATATGTCAGGGTAGTACTTGGTACTGTTTGCAGTCAAATAGGCAATGGTTATCCATACCTAGGCACGTTTTGTCACACTTAATATCTAAGGGATGTAAGTACGTACTTAGATACATTAACTATTCTCATATATTATATGACAATTATAGGTATATCCTGAATATCTATATCATCTCCTTGTTAAATCAAAATCAATAACACGCTGCTAGTTGTTATCACTTGAATAAGTATATTTATATATATATATATATATATATATATATATATTTGTATACTTACATATATGTTAATTCAAGCACTTGGTGCTCTTCAATTTATTTATGTGTAATGATACATATACATATACAAACATGACTCTATTAATCGGACTTGTCTAGATACACCCGATTCTCCTATGTTTATAAACTCACATAAATCATTGGTCTGTTGAGACATCAAATCAATAAAACCTTGCGCGTTTAATACGCCCGGCAGGTTTCGTCATCAAATCATTGGTCGATGTCATCTTGGATGACACACAACGATACCACGGTTGGTGGTACAAAACGATACCACGGTGGGTGGTACAATTCACTATCATTTTGGATGATTCCAAACGATATCACGGTGGGTGATACAAATCAATACGAGTTGTTACTCGTCATCATTAAATCAATACGAGTTGTTACTCGTCATCATTAAATCAATACGAGTTGTTACTCATCATTAGTAAATCATTACGAGTTGTTACTCGCCATCATTTATATTAACAGAGGTCAATACTTGATCTTGATAGTATTGCTACGAGTTATACTCGTCGCATTAGAAGACACACTAGATTAGGTTTGTTATCAGGTTACCACCATTAGTATCCTATTAGCTTAGAACTGTAGGTTTACTTAGTGGTTCACAATATTGCTCATGGGAGCAATCATGACTTAACATTGTAAATTCAACGCACGATTTACAAATCATTTTCAAATATTATAATGTTTTACAACATTACAAATTTGTTTAACTAAACCTGTGAACTCACCAGCTTTCCAGCTGACCGTTTTAGTGTGCATTTTCAGGTACTGCAATAGTAGGATCGGCCCTTCAGGATCCTAGCTCGAGTCGCATACTTTTCAACACTGGATTTCATTGCATATTTTTGTATAATTAGAAATGTAATGAATTACTTTGCGAACTCAAATGTTTTGTAAACATCTTATTCAGTAATGTAATTACTATTTTCAAAACGTCTCATTTAGAGTCGTTTACTATATCTTTGTGCTGGTGATATTTGATTGGTAACACCCCGACCCGACCGCTTCTGCAACCCGAAATTTGGGGGTGTTACAGTATATATAGTTGCGAGCTCAAATCTCATTGTATATATATAGAGTCGCGGGCTCAAGTCTCATCGTGTGTGTGTGTATATATACAAGTGTATGTGTGTGTGAACCGTACGTATACAAAAATTTACCTAAACAAACAACAACAAAAAATTAAAGAATCTTCCCACAACATATTATACTTCCATAGTTCCATTTAGCAAAAATTACTCATAATATTTTGTTATCTTTGCTAATAAAATATGTTTAAATATATGTGTAAAACCATAATTCTTCTAGGGACGTACTTGTTATAACGTCATTCATATTCAACAAATATTTCATATGAAGGCCGGTGGGTCGGACCAATCAGAAGCCAGGAATTAGCCAACTCGACCCCACGGTCGGTGCCAGCAAGAATTTTCAATGCATAAATCCCTTAATGGCCACTTATTATATCAACTCCAATTAAAAAATTAAATTAAAATTAATTTTAAAATTTGAAATCATGCACTATATATAACCCTTTGTTGAAAGCATCCACATATCACAAATTTAGCAAGTCAACCTTCTCATACTTTGACTTCTAGTGCTAGCTCTATCTTAATCTCTCCAAGTCTCCAACAACAAAGGATTCTAAAAATGGTGAAGTTTGCACTTGGTAGCATTGGTGACTCTTTGAGTGCTGCTTCATTCAAGTTTTATTTGGCTGAGTTCATTGCCACACTTCTTTTCGTGTTTGCTGGTGTTGGGTCAGCTATTGCTTATGGTATGCTAGTTTTCTTAGTAAAATTTTGCTAAAAATTCGTCGTTGACGTTTGAGTTTTGTGAAATTATGCAACTTGAAAGCTTATAACATACAAAAACATTTCAACATATATGAAAATTAAACTTGTGTAATTAAACTAACCGGGGTGGTTTTCAATCGAGGTTGGCGTATTTATATACCCACTTTGTTTGATACTAAACTCGGTCATTTTAGGTTGAGTTTGGCGTATATGTATATACCCTCTCGGTTAAGACTAATACAAATTGGTCTCCACCGAACTCCATGTATTTATATACCCGAGACTAGTTAATGACCAAAACAGTTCTATAAAGCAAAAGACTTACACTTGGTCCATATTTTACAATTACATCTAAACAGAGACCTGAATCGTAACTAGTGCTAGACCAAAGGCATGCTTGTAGTTAATGGTTGAAAGGACTTTTATAGTTTCATGTAAATTTTATATTTGAATTTTGATGAAAAATGAATCTTTATGAAACTTGCAGGTAAGCTAACATCAGATGCAGCACTAGACCCAGCTGGGCTTGTAGCAATAGCAATAGCCCATGCACTTGCCCTATTCGTTGGAGTCTCATTGGCAGCCAACATCTCAGGTGGCCATTTGAACCCAGCTGTCACCTTCGGATTGGCCGTTGGTGGTAACATCACCATCATCACTGGACTATTCTACTGGGTTGCCCAATTGCTCGGTTCCATCGTGGCATGCTTCCTTCTTTCATTCGTCACTGGCGGTTTGGTAAGTCAACTTATCTCTTCACTAAAAAAGTACATATTAATTGGTTCATAATCTTAAATATCTACTAACGTCTTTAACTTTTGACAGGCTGTCCCAACACACGGAGTTGCAGATGGTATGAATGGTCTTCAAGGGGTTGTGTTCGAGATCATCATCACTTTCGCTCTAGTCTACACAGTTTACGCCACTGCAGCTGATCCCAAAAATGGATCACTCGGAACCATTGCACCAATTGCCATTGGTTTCATTGTTGGAGCCAACATTTTGGCTGCTGGACCATTCAGCGGTGGCTCAATGAACCCAGCCCGTTCATTCGGTCCTGCTGTGGTTAGTGGAGACTTTTCACAAAACTGGATCTACTGGGTCGGCCCATTGATCGGTGGTGGGTTAGCTGGGCTCGTCTACGGTGATGTTTTCATTGGATCACACTCACACGAGGCTCTTCCATCATCCGGAGAATACGCTTAAGATTTTTTTTTTTATCTTTTTTTTTGTTCAGTTTGTTTTCGGTCTGTAATTCATGATCTTTACATAAGGGTCCAGGGTGTAATGTCCTTGCTCATTGTTTGAGGACCATTTCGAGAATTATTGAGGGCAGTGTAAATTTAAGATTTGCAACAGATCTTATTTACACTGAAACCTTTGTAATATTGAAGTTGTACTCTGTTTGTATTGGTTTCTTCCTTTGAAAAAAATGTCATGCTTGCAATTTCGAAATGCGAATGAGAAGAAGTGCCCATATAATCATCTTGTTACTTTATTACTAGCTTGCTCTCAAAATGATTATGTTTTCTGTTTTATCAATAACTGCTTACTAAAATACTCCGTATTTGCAGTACAGTACCTCTTACAAGCTATATAAACAGAAGGAATAATCTATCTATATATAAAAATTGCCTTTCATTTTTGTATATTGTAACTTATAGCACTACCTAATTGCTATTGCTTTGACCATGAATGTCTGGGTTTGCAGTAGCGGAGCCAGCAGGGGGGCTGGTGGGTGCTGGGCCACCCCTAACTGGCCCAATATGTTGTAATAATTTAGCCTATAGCCCACAATCAAGTCAGCCCAGTAAGAAAAGTTTTTGAACCTTTCCCCCCTCATAATCCATAAACAGCTGACTTTAAAAAGAGTATATGTAGGAATTGCTACTTTGCCGTCGTTGTGGCCTCTCGATCATCTATTTCAGGGAAGTGTTTGTATATTTCAATACTTTGGCCTTTTACTTTCCCACCGTCTTTGTTCCCCCTTATATTTTATATTCATATTTTACTTATTAATACTATTTTCCGATGATTATTTTTATTTTCTTTTTGAAAATATTATTATTTCATTGTTTCATAATGAGATCGTATATTTTATATTATTATTTGGTTTTGGATTCTACGAAGTACGAGCTATCCTTCTTTTTTCTTTTTTTTTAACAAACGAACTATCCAATTGAAACAAAGTTTTATGTTGATGTACCATTTAATTGAGAGCAAACAAGCAGTTTGTTTGTCTACAATAATACCATACATTATATACAACCAACGTAATTAACTGTTTATAGGTACACATATAACATTATATTGTAAAATTCGCGTAGAAATGTTGTTAATTTTAGGATTCTCATAATAATTACTTTCATTGATATTGTACGTATATAAAAATGAAAGACAAATTATTATTATTAGAATAACCGAGAAGATTAGAACACGAATATTACACTATTTATTGCTTAACGATTTTATGATATACTACGCCCCCCTTAATGTTAAATCCTGGCTCCGCCCCTGTGGGTTTGTCACATCTTAAGTTTTTTATTTTAATGGAGACTATGGCAAAGGTCTATTATCAACTTATGATCTTAGCTGATTAGTTACCATTTTCTTCCATCTATGTTTGTCTAGCTATTTGGTATGGAAAGTTTCAAGATTGATTTTGGTTACTTTCTGCTACTTGTTGCTTAATCAGCATTTTAATTGCTAATCTTAAGCACCGATCTAGCATGATGATATATGTGGTTCATTTGGAATTTCATGCTCGGAGGACGTGTGTGTCGACTCTAATTCTACTCTATTGAATAGAACTTCGTGACGTTTTTCTTCATGGAAACAATCTTTTTTTACTCTTAGAATCGCCATTGTACGGTTTCAAAAACTGATAGACGCACATCGTGATAATGGAGTGAAGAACACTATATTTAAGGTTCACTACAAATGTATAATACATTCCTTGTAGATAGTTATTTCGTACTAAAGTATTTAAGCACTAGTATTTTCTACGGCTAAAAAGAATTGAGTAGTCTTCCAAGTATGGAGTCATTTAAGCTGTGGTAGGCTGCTAGCATACTTATAAGGCCCAATTTGATTCAGTAGTTAAACATTAGAATGGACATTTGACATTTTCTTTTTATTTGAAGGCAAACACATAGATTCAGCTAAAAATCGACCATGACTTTGAGTAACTCTCCGTATGTTATCACAACTAAATAATGTTAAACTATTTCTTTTACTTGTTTTTAGGAGAGTTGGGAGTAAAAATGTTTCTCCCAATTATTTGGATGGAATTAGCCAAGGTTGTCAGGATTGGGATCCTACGTAAGATCGTTTTTGTCTTTGCAAGATCGGGATTGGGATCGATCCTACCAATAATATATTTTTTTATACAAAGATATCTAAATTCTTGAAGAAAACTACTATTAGAGAAATTAATCTAACATTCAAACTTTTATATTACAAAAGTAATGCAATTTGTCAACATACATTTTTAGGACGATAAACGTACTAAAACAAAAGATAGTGGCATAGTACAATTGCACCAAAGTTTGAGAGCATATTACAAAAGAAAATTATTAATCGTCGTTTTAGAGGTTCTAGACTTTTTCTTAGGTTAATTTAATAATAAACGGGGAAATTAAATTTGAAAACAAATGAACGATAAGTTTTGAGATAGGATTTGGACTAGTTATGGGCCTTACAAGCCCAATTGTAAACAAACAAGAAAAAAAAAATAAAAAAATTTGTCCATTTGTAGAATCAGATCGTTCAACGATTCTACGATCTTACGATCGATCCTACCTCCTGACCGATCCTACTCCGATCCTGCACGTTTTCCTTTGGTAGGATCCTACGATTAGGATCGCGATCTTGACAACCTTGGAATTAGCAACTCATACTGGGCCAGTGGGCCGTCCCGTGAGTTTTGGGCCCTGTGTCGTAACTAAAATGGGCCCTTTATTATGTCATATTTCACATTCTATATTCTATAATTAATTTAGATGTCATATTTCACATTCTATATTCTATAATTAATTATAAACACATGTTCTCTTTTGGTGAAACAAGCCTTTATGTTTTTACAACCTTAAATTAATCTTAACGTTAAAAAGATAAACTTCCATATCAGAACATCTGTTGATTTATTTGCATCACTCGAATATGATTATGCTATCTTTGAATAATTTGATGTGAGTATTTATATATTCTAGTTTTCTGAATTACATTCAATCTAGGGTGACTTGTTGAAGAATCAAGGAAGAAGAAGTTGGGATGAAGACCCTTTTGATCCAATAGACAACAAAAGAAAACGGGACCCATAGTGAATATACTTTAGAAATCACAATGACTCTTTTAAGGAGTTTGAAATATAGTTGGTTGAGAAAAAGGTAACAACCTTTATGTCATAATTTTTATCTGATATGTATAAATAAATGTGTCAATAGTGTCATATTGACACCCATCGGTGGTACATAACTTATGTTTTTTATTAACAATAGTTAGAAAATAGCATGCTTAATGTTACCCGATTAGCTCGAATATAGGTTTAGTTTTACATATTTATGTTTCAATAAAAGTAGTTAATTTGACCAACTTTCGACATACATCCTAACAATATGAAATCAAAACATTAAAATGTTTTAAAACCAAATATGATTTCAAAAGGTAGATTTACGAAAAAGATTGGTTCTAATTTTAATATCACTCATAATATTTTTGTTCCGTAAATCAATCAATAAGTTGATTACATGCCTTTCAAATAAATAAATTGATGATTGATGTTATTTTTATGTGTATATATATATATCAGATTATCAGCAGTTCAGCACTCGCTTAGACTTCGGACCGGGTTGCGTAACTCGCACGTGTATCCGGTTCGTTTAACGGTTTAACACTTTAAGTGCTCATCAAGGTTGACCGACCTAGCCAAACCGCCTCAAGTGTTTGACCATATCCAACTGACTTTTTCCGCGTTTTATTTACGCGCAAACACACAACTACCGACTTACGCACAACTATAAATACACATACGATTTCTATTACCCATTCATACGTCCGGAGTCCTAATGACCGGTCAATATCTGCCATAAGATTCTAGGGTTTCGCCGTATTTTTTTAATACTATAATCAATTATATACGTGCAGCGGTATAATCTTACACATGATTTCTTCGATGATCTGACCTCCGGTATGTGTTTGATTTTGACTTTTGTGGCTCTGAAATTAGGGTTATGGATTTGCTATTATTGATTAACCTCTGGTATGTCATATGTGTATGATATGTAATCAATTAATCATATATGCTGATATATAATCAATCAATCGTATCTGCAGCGATATAAGTTTACACATGATTTCATCGATGGATCATCTGACCTCCGGTATGTGTTTGATTTCGAGGCTCTGAAATTAGGACTATGGATTTTCTATTATTGATCAACCTCCGGTATGTGTATGATGAGTTTGAGGTTATTCTTAATATAGCTAAGGGTAAGGTCAAGGTTATGCTATCTTGTTGATTAATTATATTTGGGTTGCGGGTTATGATATCTTTTTGATTAATTATATTTGGGTTGCGAAGGTATCTATTATTTTATAAACAGATACGGTTAGATGTTTGTGAGCTTAAACTGTTATAGATTTTATCGGAGCAGATTTAACGGATTCCAGGTTTTTCGAGTGTGTATATAATCTTGCTGATAATTTGATATCGCTTTGATTTGAATGCTTTACTATGTGACCGCTAAGCGCTAATAATTAAATTTTGTTTCGATTTGAATGCTCAACTATTTGGATGCTATACTATGTGGCTGCTGATAAGTTGATTTCAATTGGATGCTACATGACCCCTGATAAGTTGATTTCAATTGGATGCTATACTACATGGCCCCTGATAAGTTGATATCTTTTCGATATGAAAGCTATACTAGATGGTCCATCTGTTGTGTTTTGTTGCATAGTTGGTTAAACTATAACTCGGCTAATAAATGATTTTATAGGTAAGCTACCTAACTCGAATATGTATTCTCGGTTATTTTTAATTAGTTATCACACCTCTGGTCTGTTTGGTTATTCTTTTGATTGAGTGGGGTAAGCTTTGCTTGTTAATTGGCTGTGTTATCTAATCTATGGGATCGATTCATGTGTGCTCTAGGGATCTGTTTGGGTGTCGAGGGACGGCTGGAGAATGAAGTGGATAAGTGTTTTTTTGTTAAATTTTGAATTTTTTACCTTAAATACTATGTTTTATGAGAATATATATACAGGGAAACGTAGGGGTTCAGTTATTTTTATTGTTGGCATATTATAGGCTTGTTTGGTTTGAGGTTTGAAGATTCCGTCAGCAGGCCACTGGATTAATCTATATGGTTTCTGTTGCTACCTTCAGTGCGATGCTTGTAAATTCTTTGCTCTTTTGGATTCTATATAATTTTTCGTTATTCTTATGCTCTTTTGGATTCTATATACTTTTTCGTTGTTGTACGGGGAAGGGTTGTGTTGTTATTCTTTGCGGATAGGTACTAGAAAGTTTCCAGTTGGTAATGGTTATCTTGCTGTCGAGGTTCCTGAGTTTTTTGGTGACCAGTCCAACTACTGCCTATTGCTTTCATTTATCCTATTAGTTGAGATTAAACATTGGTTCTGGGAATCTTTTGATATTTAAGGTTGTATATGCTTCTTAGGTGCAAACTTCTTGCTCTAGGCAATTTGATGAATATGGTTGGCTGTGGAGAGGCCTACTATTTTTCTGTAACTTACACTTTATCTTATTTCATGTCATTTTAATTTTCTTGTCTTATACGCTCTTGGCTTAACCTTCAATGTTGATGCTTGCACGTTCATGTATTTAGAAAACTTGGAGCTGGACTTTTGCAGTTTGATTTGTGTCATGTCGCTTTTTAAATCGTTGTCTCATTTTTCTTGGTTCCATATTGACTTCCTTTTCAGGCTTCTAAATAAGAGCATTTTGTTTTTTTCTGTAGGCTTGTTAGGTGATGAACATCATCGTCGTGGCATCTTTGTGACTATCTGCCGGGTTCCCTTTATTCTCATGATCTTTTCCTATAGCGACTCCAAGAATCCTTCTTTTTCTCAATGATGAATATATGCTACTTTTGTTTTGCTCTCTTGTTGATAGGACTAACAGAACTTGTGTGGACCTGACTATTTTGGTTTGCTTCCATCTGTTTCAACTCAACCTGGTGATTGCTTATATCGAAAGTAAATCTAGATACATATCTGTTAGTATGCTTCTTAAGATAAAGATACAAAGAGCTCTACTGATTAAGTCAATGGGTATTCTTGTAGTGTTATTGGCTTATTTATTCACTTCCTTTGGAGTTAACAGAGAAGGCTTTACTTTGGATTCACTTGGTCATAATTTGTAGGTGTATGGGTGTCTACATGTTATTGTTTCTCAAAATCTTCTTTAGGGTTGTAGGAGCCATATCAGTGTTCTTGTGGCACCGTGAGCTATTCTTATTCTTTTGTGGACTATAGGTACCTGCTACTATGGATGCCTATGATGCACTCGCGTTCAGTAGACAATAAAGCCTTGGTCATTTTTTGTAACTACTTTTCTTGTGTAATCCCGTATCCAATTGATCTGGTTTTGGGTGTATCTGGCTTAACAATTTTATGGTTGATGGTTCTACTTACATTTTGTGCAGAAACGACAACGCATTGGAGCTTGATTAATATCATACCATGTATTGAAACTTCCTTTTTCGTTTTTAGTTTTTCAAGGTTATTGTTCTGATTAGGTTGGTTTTTCGGTAACTTTATTGCACGTGTTCAATGTTTAGTATCAGGCATTTTCGGTCTTCAATAATCACGAGAGCATCATACCTTGCTAGTTTGTCAAAATGTGCAACAGGTTTTGATACTTGAATATAGAATGCAATATAAGTTTTCTTGTGAGGTTCACATGTTTAATGGTTGCTTTTATTATCCACGTTTTATTTCTTTTGAGTGACGAGGTAATTAATTTTGGGGTGAGGAATTCGTCAGTTGTTGAGAGATATGGCCAGGAAATACATTTATCATCTCACTCTCTCGTTGATCTACTTAGTTTTGGCGTGTCTATACATAAATAACTGCCTTAATATATGCTCTGTTTCTGTAATAATCACCCACTTTTGATTCGTAATCTCCTTTTTCCATTAGCAACAGGTTCTAGGTTTTCCCGGTGAACTCTGTGTTCAATAACTTCAATTATATCAAAGAACTTTTGAAGGCGGAGATGTACATAAAACTTGCAAGTGTATTCATATCCTCTTTGGTTACCGAATATTTTGGCTTTTTGGCGTACTTACATAGTCATATTTCTTTTGTTTGTTCCATGTTGCTCTGGTCTTGAGTATCCTAGGTTTCATGATACGTGGTCCTTATTGATTCTTTATTCAGGTTTTGCATGAAAAACGTGTGTCGGGGCGTTGCAGTTTCAGTAGTATAATGATGTTTCCTGATTCCTTTTTTTTGTTTTGTTAATAATGGTCGAGTTTCATTTAGCCTTCCTAAATAAGAGGACAGTTTTCTGTTTGTAGGTTTGATGGATGCTAACGGTCCATGCATCATGATCACGTCTGCTGGTTTTATCTCTAAACTATGATCATTTTTCTCAACACTACTGGCTTCTGGTTTCTAACGACTATATTTTCTTCCCGTGCTCACTTTCTGAGTGGTCTAGGAACATATGTTCTTGGATTGGGCCACTGTCATGCTCGGTATTCATTTTGTTATTCTTTTTCAGTTTTAGTTTACCTATGGAGAGTTGGAACAGATCAAATCATTTCTTGCTATACCTTATCATTAAGGTTTTTGTTCATCTTCTGTAGTTTTTACTTTGATTTCTAAGATGTTATGACTGCTAGTGTATATGTATGGCGGCTTGATAGGGATATAGTTGGTAGCTGCGAGTAGATGTTATTCATGTGGGCCGTTCGTGAATTTGTATTTCAGGTTCTTTTTCTTGATTTTCTGTACTCAATGGTAAATACATTTTGATTGCAGAACTAGTCGTTGTATGGCTGATCCATCATGTCATTGGTTACCAGGCTGACATAGTACGATTAGATTGTGATTGGAGGATGTTTGGTAATGGGTTCCTGGTGTTGTTAGTGTGTTTCACAATTATGATAAATTGATTTTAGTGTTGATTTGGAAGCTATTTGCTATTACAAATCCGTTTGTTTATTTGTTTATAGGTGGGATGAACATCAAGTTTCTTTTGTAGTGGTGAGAAACCAGGATTGATAGCATTCTTCCAGGAATTATTATCTTTAGATAATTGATCATGGTAAATGAAGTTATGTTGGAAATCTATTAATTATTGCACATCACCGTGATTATTGGTTATATTTTGGATACACCATCTTATAGATTGATAGATGGTACATTTGCTTGTTTCAGTGTCCGTTTAGTTTCTCTATGGATAGATTGGGTAAATATTTATCTGATAATTGGTTTTGTTTATCTGGCTTATGTGATCCTTTTGTGTGTGCTCTAGGGAACTGTTGGGTGTCGGGGGACGGTTAGATACTGATCAATCAATCTGGAGCGTTATCTATCTCGTTTGGTTATTTACCTTTACGTTTTGCGAAAATATTTGTTGGGATTCAATTGCTTTGTTTGTTGGCATAGGAGATTGTTCACTGTGCTTGGGTGATCTTTATGTAAGTTATTGTTTCCTTCGAGGCATAAAGGTCGCGCCAACAGGCCATTGGATTGATCTTCATGAATTTTGTCTCCAGTTTCAGTATGATGCTTACATGCTTGTATGCTCTTTGTATTCTAATTACTTTTTTGTTATTGTTATTGTTATTGTACGGGAAGGGTTATCTTGTTTACTTTGCCAAAATAGGTACTAGAATGTTTCTATTTGCTGATGGTTGTGTTTCATGCTGTCAAGGTTCCTGATTCAATTGGTTGTTGGGATTCAATTGCTTTGTTTGTTGGCATAGGAGATTGTTCACTGTGCTTGGGTGATCTTTATGTAAGTTATTGTTTCCTTCGAGGCATAAAGGTCGCGCCAACAGGCCATTGGATTGATCTTCATGAATTTTGTCTCCAGTTTCAGTATGATGCTTACATGCTTGTATGCTCTTTGTATTCTAATTACTTTTTTGTTATTGTTATTGTTATTGTACGGGAAGGGTTATCTTGTTTACTTTGCCAAAATAGGTACTAGAATGTTTCTATTTGCTGATGGTTGTGTTTCATGCTGTCAAGGTTCCTGATTCAATTGGTGACTGTTCCAACTACTATCTCTTTGTTACTTCAGTTTATCCTTATAAATAAGATTGTATACTGATTCAGGAAATCTTTTGATGATAACCTGTGGAGAGGCTGCCTTTTCTTTGTAACTCTTATTTTTGCTTCTCTGCCAGTTGGTATCTTTCTCTTGTTTGTTTCATGTTGCTTTGGTGTTAGGTATTGTAGCTTTCATGATACACGGTGATATTGATTCTGTATTTCAGGTTTTGCATGAAGAACGTTTGGTCGTGTCGTTGCAGTTTGAGTATATCTTTTTTTGTTTGGTTATAAATGGCTCGACTTTTATTCCAGCTTCTGAAGTAAGAGGGCAGTTTTCTGTTTGTAGGTTTGTTGTTGCTAACGGCCAATGTATCATGACAGTATCTTCTGGTTTCTATCTTGTACCTACGATCATTTTCCTTTTTAGCACTACTAGTTTTCTGGTTTCTAATGACTACATTTTCTTCTCATTCTTATTTTCTGATCTGTCTAAGAAAATATATGTTCTTGGATTTAACCATGGTCATGCGTATTTGTTATGTGATTCCTTTTCAGTTTGGGGTTGCCTGTGGAGAGTTAGAAGTACGGACGTCAAATCGTTTTCTTGCTATACGTTTTGATTAAGGTTTTTCTTTTATCTTCTGTTTTGTCTGTAGTTCTGATTCTGATTTCTAAATCTTGTATGCTCCTGGCTTTGCATTCGATGTTGTTGGTTGTATGTACGTGTTTGTAGAAGCAACGGAGCTGGAGTTCTGCAGCTTGATTTGTGTCCTGTCGTTTCTTAATTCCTTCTCTTGTTGTGTTTAGTTCCTTATTGACTAAATTTTAATGCTTTTATATTAGAGGATTTCGTTTTATCTGTCGGCTTGTTGGGTAGTAGACATCATCGCCATGGCATTTTGGTGATTATTTTTGGGCTTTCTTTATGTCTCATGGTCCTCCTTTTTAGTAATGTTGATAATATGTCTTTCTATAATCATGAATATGTTACTTTTGTTTTACTCTCATGTTGATAGGACTAACAAAGCTTGTGTGTGGACTGAACTATTCCTTACCGGGTTTGTTTTCCATCTCATATAACATGCGATTTTTAAGATAAAAGATACAATGAGCTCTACAGATTGGATAGCATCATTCCAGAAAGGCAGAAAGAAGTTTTTTCAGAAAGCGAATGATTATTGTACAACTGTAGGATTGTTGGTTACATCTTGGATACACCATCTTCATGACTGGTTCGTGAATTTGCCATTTAGCGTTACAGTGTGATTTGGCTCCACTGGTCCTTTAAAATTTGGGAACCTATGGCTTTTTAAGATTTTCAATCTATTGATAGAGAATTGGTTATGTTTATTTTGATTATGGGATCGTTTTGTGTGTGCTCTAGGGATCCATTGCATGTCGAGGGACGGCTGGAGATTGTTACATCATTTCGCTGCGGTTAAGTAGTGGTGCTATCTCGTTTGGTTTTCTTACCCTACGCACTACCTTTTTTGAAAATATTGTGTTAGGAGCATCGGCACTCGATTGTTTTGTTCGTTGGCGTAGGGGGGTTCATTTTCTGTTGTGCTTGGAGGATCTATATGTTAGTTTTGTTCGCTTTGAGGTTTGAAGTATGATACCTGTATTTCTTTGTTAATAGGTACTAAAAAGCTTCCAGCTGATGAAGGGTGGCTTTGATACTATCAAGGTTCCTGATTCACATTCCAACAACAATCGAACATTTACTTTCACGATATGGTTGGCTGTTATTATAGGTGTAACTTGTACTCATTCTTGTATTTCTGTGTATTCTAATCTTCTGGTCTTGAATGCTCTTGGCATTGAATGTAGATGGTTGCACGTCGTGTTTGTAGAAACAATGGAGCTGGAGTTCTGCATTTTGATTTGTGTCACGCCGCTTCTTAAATCCTTATCTCATTGTGCTTAGTTCCTTATCGACTATCTTCTCAGGCTTCTAAATTAGGAATTCCTTTCGTCTGTAGGCTTGTTGGGTGCTGGACGTCATTGTCATGGCAACTTATTTACCATCTGTCGGGTTTTGTTTGTCTCCTTATCCTCTTTTATAGATTCTGTATTCAGGTTTTGCATGAAGAACGTTTGGTCGTGTCGTTGCAGTTTGAGTATATCTTTTTTTGTTTGGTTATAAATGGCTCGACTTCTATTCCAGCTTCTGAAGTAAGAGGGCAGTTTTCTGTTTGTAGGTTTGTTGTTGCTAACGGCCAATGTATCATGACAGTATCTTCTGGTTTCTATCTTGTACCTACGATCATTTTCCTTTTTAGCACTACTAGTTTTCTGGTTTCTAATGACTACATTTTCTTCTCATTCTTATTTTCTGATCTGAAGAAAATATATGTTCTTGGATTTAACCATGGTCATGCGTATTTGTTATGTGATTCCTTTTCAGTTTGGGGTTGCCTGTGGAGAGTTAGAAGTACGGACGTCAAATCGTTTTCTTGCTATACGTTTTGATTAAGGTTTTTCTTTTATCTTCTGTTTTGTCTGTAGTTCTGATTCTGATTTCTAAGTTGTTATGGCTGCTAGGGTATATAGTTCTGATTCTGATTTCTAAATCTTGTATGCTCTTGGCTTTACATTCGATGTTGTTGGTTGTATGTACGTGTTTGTAGAAGCAACGGAGCTGGAGTTCTGCAGCTTGATTTGTGTCCTGTCGTTTCTTAATTCCTTCTCTTGTTGTGTTTAGTTCCTTATTGACTAAATTTTAATGCTTTTATATTAGAGGATTTCGTTTTATCTGTCGGCTTGTTGGGTAGTAGACATCATCGCCATGGCATTTTGGTGATTATTTTTGGGCTTTCTTTATGTCTCATGGTCCTCCTTTTTAGTAATGTTGAGAATATGTCTTTCTATAATCATGAATATGTTACTTTTGTTTTACTCTCATGTTGATAGGACTAACAAAGCTTGTGTGTGGACTGAACTATTTCTTACCGGGTTTGTTTTCCATCTCATATAACATGCGATTTTTAAGATAAAAGATACAATGAGCTCTACAGATTGGATAGCATCATTCCAGAAAGGCAGAAAGACGTTTTTTCAGAAAGCGAATGATTATTGTACAACTGTAGGATTGTTGGTTACATCTTGGATACACCATCTTCATGACTGGTTCGTGAATTTGCCATTTAGCGTTACAGTGTGATTTGGCTCCCCTGGTCCTTTAAAATTTGGGAACCTATGGCTTTTTAAGATTTTCAATCTATTGATAGAGTGGGTAAGATTTTCTTGAGAATTGGTTATGTTTATTTTGATTACGGGATCGTTTTGTGTGTGCTCTAGGGATCCATTGCATGTTGAGGGACGGCTGGAGATTGTTACATCATTTCGCTGCGGTTAAGTAGTGGTGCTATCTCGTTTGGTTTTCTTACCCTACGCACTGCCTTTTTTGAAAATATTTTGTTAGGAGCATCGGCACTCAATTGTTTTGTTCGTTGGCGTAGGGGGGTTCATTTTCTGTTGTGCTTGGAGGATCTATATGTTAGTTTTGTTCGCTTTGAGGTTTGAAGTATGATACCTGTATTTCTTTGTTAATAGTTACTAAAAAGCTTCCAGCTGATGATGGGTGGCTTTGATACTATCAAGGTTCCTGATTCACATTCCAACTACAATCGAACATTTACTTTCACGATATGGTTGGCTGTTATTGTAGGTGTAACTTGTACTCATTCTTGTATTTCTGTGTATTCTAATCTTCTGGTCTTGGATGCTCTTGGCATTGAATGTTAGATGGTTGCACGTCGTGTTTGTAGAAACAATGGAGCTGGAGTTCTGCATTTTGATTTGTGTCACGCCGCTTCTTAAATCCTTATCTCATTGTGCTTAGTTCCTTATCGACTATCTTCTCAGGCTTCTAAATTAGGAATTCCTTTCGTCTGTAGGCTTGTTGGGTGCTGGACGTCATTGTCATGGCAACTTAGTTACCATCTGTCGGGTTTTGTTTGTCTCCTTATCCTCTTTTATAGATATATATCGAGAATATGTCTTGATCGTATATATGGTAATTATGTTTGGCTTTCTTGTCGATAGGAATAACAAAGCTTGTGTGTGGACAGAACTGTTTCTTTCCCGGTTTGTTTCCATATGTTCCATTTTAATTTGGAATTGCTTTTGGGAAGCAAAACTAGATGCATCTCAGTCCTTGAAATATAGAAGATACAATGATCTCTACTATTTAAATCAATGTGTTACCTTGAAGTGCTAACTTCTTCATCTATTTCATTTTCGAGTTGAGATATTAGGCTGTACCATATTACTTTCGATACACTTTGTCACTATTGTTGGTATATAGGTGTCCAAATGTTATTGTTCCACTAAAGCTTCTTTAGGGTTGTATGAGGTTATCAATCTTTTCCTTGTGTCTAATCAAAGACGACTGCGGATCACTTTCATTAAGTAGACAAAGATGCATTCGTTATTCTTGTTCTAACTTCTCTTGTTTTGAAATTTCATAAAATCTACCTAGTTTTGGGTGTACCTGGCTTAGCGTTTGATGTCATTAACAGTTTTACTCACATGTTGCACAAAATTGACAAACACGGTTGGATCCTTGCAGCTTGATTAATATCATAACTAAAACCCTCTTTACTTTGTTTTTAATTTTTAAATGGTCATTTCTTGTTTAGGTTGGTTTTTTTATTGCAAAATTATACATCGAATCATCGTATTTAGTGTTTAGTAGGTTTTGTCTCATTAGAGTGTCATTCCTTTGCTCGTTTGCTGATAGATGCAACAAGTTTGTCAATGAGTTGGACTATTTCTTGTCTTGTGTAGAATGTGGCTGTTCTCTTAATCCTTGTTGATCTGGGGCTTGCCTATGGAATGCAAAAGCGGAAGCGCCATCTGAGTTTTTTCATGGTACTTGAGGATAAAATTCAAAACTTTTTTTATCGTTCTTAAAGCTCTGTTTGTTTGTTATACTTTGGTGGGAACGTCTATTTTATATTCTTGAAATAAAAGGACTGCATGTTGTCTGTAGGTTTGCTGGGTTCCGTATTCCATGCCCGGATGACCATCTGCTGGTTCTATGAATCGTATGATTATTTCGTATTTAAGAATGTTGGTTTCTGTCTTTCAATCATGATTTACTGATAGGTCTATGGAAATTTGTGCCTGTGTTGTTATCCGTTGTACTTCCTTGTCTGTCACCATCGGTTCTCTGAATTATTTTCAACCTGTGGGAGCCTTTTGGAGTTGCAAATTAGAAGTATTATAACGGTTTCCCTGGTACCTTGGGATGAGATAAAACGATTGTCTATTGTTTAAATCCGTGCGTATTTCTGTAGCGTAAGAGTCCGTCCTTTCCAATTTTAAATGGGTTACCTAAGTGTTTCTTTTGAAGCTTGCAAAGTTGTGTTTGGAGGAGGTTAGAAACTCACAGAAGACTACAGTTCTTCTCCAGATTCATTTGATCTCTAAATTGAAGGTATATATGTGGGTACGTGATTGACTGTATCTGGTTTACAACAGCTTGCCCTGTATGTGTCTATGTGTGATTAGGTAGGGTGTGCTCTTTGGTGGCACTCTGATACCTGCTAACATGACCCTGGTAAGGTCGGCTAACGGATCTGCCTTGAAATTCTCTTCTGGTGGCACATGATACCCTGATGGCTTTCTATATCCTTTGTTTCAAGTTCAACCGATTTCCTTTTTAATTTGTCTGTAGGTATTTTATTTACAAGCCGACGTCCTTCTATCTTCATAAGCATTTCTTATTATATTCCTTCTTATTTATTTGAAATCTTGTTTTTTTAGTAACATTCGTTCTTTTTTTCAACTTGATTATGATTGACCTGGTGGCATTGCCTATATAATTTTTTTTTTTTTTAAAAGAAGAGAAGCGTCATATTTGTCTCGCCTGTTACGTTGGGATAGATAGAAGATGGGCCTTTTATTAGGTTGATTTATCTAGGCTGTTCTATCACATTTTTATTATTAGTTTGAGAAGTGATAAACCTCAGCAAGTGAAAAAGATGTAATATTGCCAAACCAGCAACATGACTGCTATAATCTGGAAGGTCTTGTGATCCTGATTCTGTCATTCTGTTAGTTTATTAAATAGATTCTGGATTTTATAAGTTAGTAGAGTGTTCATCCCCTGCTACATCTGTACCTTAAGTTAGTAAAGTGTTCTTCTATGTACTTCAGTCACCAGCTTTACGATATGCAAGTGTATAGTGGCGGCGATACTCTTTTTTTTTTTTGCCAGGTTATTGGATGTGTTGATACCTTGCCAATGACCATGTCTTGGTTGTTTCTGAACTTTTTTTATTTGGAGTAGAAGCTTTCACAATTGGATGTCTGCTGGATTTGTTTGGGTAAAATTCGTGGCAGTGAACATTAGAATGTGGTTTTCTTTGAGCACTAAGCATGTTTATTGTCATCATAGGTCTTCAAGTTTGATATGTATTGCAGTTCCTGGCTGAATTCTTTTGAGGTCTGAGTGTCTCACATTTTTGTTGGAATCTTCAAGGTGGGTTGTATTGCAGTTCTTTGTTGAAGTATGTTGGCTAGGAGGTTGCTTCGCCTTGTATCTTAGAGGATGTAGTTGAAAGTTATATTTCTGGAGATATTTTCGAGATTGAGTTAATTGTTCTTGCAGTCTAAGTCATTGGACCAGTCA
This sequence comes from Helichrysum umbraculigerum, assembly GCA_949592205.1. Classification (NCBI taxonomy): domain Eukaryota; kingdom Viridiplantae; phylum Streptophyta; class Magnoliopsida; order Asterales; family Asteraceae; genus Helichrysum; species Helichrysum umbraculigerum. Next base: position 118,089,341 of record CATIUR010000003.1, on the reverse strand, counting down.
TCTTGATGTGTTATGGACCTTCTTCCTTCGCTAATCAAGTCCACGTGTATTAAGAGAGTAAGTAACATGACTCAGGAGCTCACCCTACTTTGGTTGTTGATTATCTGCCATCCATATTGTTCATTAAGTGTCATGGAGCCAAATGTAAAAGCAAATGGGGTAATTGGTTTTTGGTTATATGACTTACAGGGTAAAAATGAAGAGTGGAAGCAGCCATTGTGACCAAGTTAATTGATTGTGTTTTTTATGTTATGCAGTATAGACATATCTATTAACTTTTGTGTAGGCGGTGGATTTTAAGCAGACGTGTTTCCCTTCGATTACCGGATTGTTTCTCATTTCCGTCGGTTACTAAGTGTATCGTAAAAGATTGCTAAAGTGGCCATCGTGATCAGATTGATTTGGAGTCTTTTCATCTTTGTTATCAGATTATCTATGTTTAGCAATTTACGGAGACTGTTTAAGGGGTGAGTGATGAGCCATTAAGTGCAAAAGTAAAACGGAGTTTTGCTAAATGTACCAACCATAAGACTTGCAGGTCACACAGTCCAATCATTTATGACGCGGTTATATAACCCATAACTGCTATAATCTTGTTTGAAGTCACAAAGACAATTTTACCTTTGGAATACGGTCAGGTGAAAGTGAACTGCTGCTTGTATTGGAGTGTTAATTCAGCAAGCTAGTTTGACATTCATATAATGGCCTTACATCTCATCGCTCGGTTGGCTTTTTATCTCTTTGCATTTCAATGTCGACAACCGTATTTCGGGTTAGTAACTTTTTCTTGCCTACAATTATCTTGTGGTAGTTAGATGCAGCTTTAACGCTTGAAAACAAATTTTCATCATCTTTGAGGAGGAGGAACATCAGTAAAATCTAATGAAGTCAAATAGAAAAGGGGCGTTCATTTTCTTGAAAGTTAATGCAAGTAGTTCCAGTATATATATCTCACTATAAAGTATGCACGACTTGACTAGTGTTTTAGCAAGAATTTTTGGTTGGCCGTTTTGGAAGTAGCCTTGGAAAGTTTCTATTGTTCTCAGCTTTTGCTCTTTTTGGGGTAGACCTTGTATGGATTATATGGGGAAGTTTTGTTGGTTGCGGATATATGGTTTGTTTTGGTTTGTGTCATTTGTGCATGGTGTGGTCTCGTGACAACTTGGATTATGTTAGTTTTGCTGCATATGCTTAATTGGTGCCTTGGTGATCTGTTTCTGTATTTATGTCTAAAGTTTTTAACTCTGCCTGGGTCTTGTACACTCAGCCGGTCCCAAGCCCGGATAAAATGAGGAGGGTTAAAGGAGGTAAAACGCCTCTGCTAAAAAACTTGGTTCATACTTGATTTGACACATGAAAATCAGAAATCAGCAGATCACGGTGCTAAAAACTTGGTTCATACTTGATTTGACATGTGAAAATCAGAAATCAGTAGATCACGGCATATTTTTATTTTACATCATTGCTTTAATTTCAGATAACATCTAGATGAACCTTGTAGAATAATATATCACCTAAGCGTCAGTTTGATGTTATCTGTCTGAGTTAATATGCTAGATGTAATGGGCTGCACCACGGTTCAAGCTACTTGGGAAAAACTAGAACCTTTTGGCTAAAGCCAACGCTCAAAGAAAGAAAACAATGGTGGTTTATTTGTCTCTTGGGCTGATTAAGGTGATTACAGGATATGTTAGCATCAATGGATATGCTCTTGACAGTTCTATATTTATATTATTTTAGTCCTTATAATTATAATAATCAAGTGCATGCTAACATATATTTGCGGATGTTCTAACTTTCAAGTCATTTTTTTTCTGATAGTTGAAGCTACAAAATTGTTGGTTACTGTCCTAAATTTTTTTATATAGCTTCTAATATATGTGTATTTAAAGTTTCGTAAGGATGTTGGTGTGAATTATAAAATTTATAAAAATATTGATGTTAATTGATGTTCTACAAATATATACTTCCTGCGCTCCATTTTTATATTCTCAAGTAAAATTTGTTTAAAACGTTAGTTTTGTCTTTAAGTAAATTTGACTGAGAACATCTATCAAATAATGATTGCTAATTTGCTATTACTATGAGGGTAAATAGGGGAGTTTTATAGTTCTTAATAGGTGTTTTTTGTAAATTAGATAATTTTTTTGGAATAAATTATAATAATGAGGTCGAGGTCGACATTCGACAATAAAATTGGAAGAGGCGATGAGGAAATATATGAACTTCACTCCCTTTAAATCCATGTTAATGTTAGATTGAAGCATCCTAATGACGTAATATTTGTGCTCCAATAGAAACCTATATAATAAGTGCTAGTAAGACTTTTGGGCTAACGACATTCACTAAGCACTTTAATGGTTGTGTTTATTTGATTCCTTTCGACCCCCTAAGGACGAAAAGGAAATTAGTGGTCAAGAAATATAGTATTAAATTATGATTGGGCGTTGAGATTTATAACTAGTCATACGAGACAATTTTTGTTAAGGAGATATAACTTGTTTCTTTTGACCGGCATTATATTTATAGTACAAAGTTGGAGTAACCTCCAAGAAACACTCTCCTAAATATACTCAAAGATCTCTAATTATATTATAACAGGATATAGACATCCATTCCATATTTATTTCATAACACTCCCCCTTGGATGTCCATCGTAAAAAAATTATGCCTCGTTTAAACCTTACTAGATAAAACCCGAAGGGACAAAAATCTAGTGAAGGAAAAAGAGTACATAAGTCTTTCAATACGCTTGGGGATGTTGCCTCATTAAAAAACTTTGCCAGAAAAACCCAGTGGGACAAAATCATAGTCAAGGGAAAAAGAGTGCAACGCGTATTTTCTCCCCCTGATGAAAACATCACTTAATCTCATCACTTGTACAAACTTGTTGATGGCTAATATAATATCATCTCATTTTACTCTTTCTTAAGTTACGAGTAAAATATCACATTCACAAAATAAGTCATGACTCCATCACCGTCGATATATCATTCCTTACATGCATTATGTTTACACAACATAATGAATGCCAATCATAAGAAACAAGTTATATTTCACCGACAAAAATAGTCTTGTATGACTAGTTATAAATCTCAACACCCAATGATACTTTTATACTATATGTATCGGCTAATAACTTACTTATCATCCTTCGGAGGTCGAAAGGAATCAAATAATCACCTAACCATTAAAGCGCTTAATGACTGTCATTTGCCCAAGAGTCTTACTAGCACTTCTTATATAGGTTTCTATTGTGGCACAAATATTGAAATATGCTTCAATCCCATGACAGAACTTTGTCTTTACAAGATCGTTCATCTCAATTCTTTAATGAGTATCAATCGCCTTTGGAAGCTTCCAAATAGTTCTAATAATATATGAATTTCAAAATACTTATACTCAAATGATGCATGGGCTAACACAATCATTTTATATAGCATATTCTTTTCAAGAAATATTGCAAGAACGAATTTATCATATGTGCCCAAAACGTTTTCTCATCGATATAAGGACTTACTTATTTCGTTTGATCAAATGGTGTTCTCGAGAACCTTTCCTTCTATCTTAAGATCTTTTAAATCGTGAAACATGCTTTATGCATTTCATATCTTTCACGGAGTTTCAATAATCAATGAGCTCTAATAATATCCAATAGACGCGATCCAAGTTTCTCTTTTATTGCCAGACCTTTTAAGAAATTAATAAAATAGTTGCATCCACCAATCAAAAAATATCTTCTCATAAATAAATCTCGATCTTTGCAAATAATTTTTGTATCACTACTCTTGCCTTATATCTCAAAAATTCATAGTTATTGGGCTTTTGCATCAAGACCGAATCATATACGACATGTTTACACCTTCGCGTGTATACAATTTAACTTTAACAATCTCACATCAAGAGATTTTACTATTCATAAGTTTCTTGCGTCTTTTCATAGGCCAATAATTTCAACATCTGCACTTCTTAGCAAGAATACTTTTACGATCCTCGTTTACAATAACTAGCGCTAAAAATTTTTACGACGTCGATTTCATTTATTCGATTCCACACTTTCTAGACACGATATTAGTTATTCAGATCTTTTCACTTTTCGGTTTTCACTATTAGGATACCCGAGGTTCATCTAGAACCTTCATGTCTAGTGTCTATTGATCAAACTCACATGGGGTCTTTATTACCTCGATTTGACCATCTTAATTTCCTGCTCCCTTTTTCTTCGAGAATTTTTTTTGGAATCGATTTATCTACCACATTCCACATGCCATGGACTTTTTAACATTCTTGATCGGAGCACGGCAGCTTATATAGGTGACCTAGTCACTCAATATTTGGTCAATGAATATGTCTGACAATTTATAAATACGAATTATCATTTGAACTTTGAGTTCTTATTCTTTACTACGAAGATCAACATAATATTGTGATAATTCCAATTCAAGCTGCTTATCTCCTCCCCATACATATTCCCAACATTTTTCACATCTAGACGTACGTTGTGCATTGTGGTGGAGTAGCATAAATATATATCGCACAAACAAATAAAATTATTAAGATGTGATATATTTTTTTCTTGACCAAAAACTAGTTTTCGTGGGGAGTAATCATAATCTTGTTGGTCCAATGCGAATTTATATTATTACATGTATAATAACATGACCCCAAACTTTTGATAATAGTTTTGCTATTATCATAGTCATTGCTTTACAAGCAATTAAATATTCTTGGTAAGCGTTTCAACAAAAGTAATCTATGAATGAACTAATAGATGTTCAACATTTATTACAATCAATCGAATACGCTTAACATATGTTTTATTCACCAACATTGCCAAAACATATATTAAAAAGATAAGGTGCGATTGAAGCACGTATGGCCATGAAGTTGGTGTTTTATGGACATTGATTATTATATAAATTGGCATGACCGGTTAAACCATCCCGAGTCAATGATGATGCGAAATGTACATAAGAACCAAAAGATTCTTAAGAGTGATTTTTTTATGTATGAAATTCACTCTATCATTTAGGGTGTGTTTGACATAGGGCTTTTAGGGCTTGAGTTCTACTTTTACCAAGTCTCGATCCATAAGCTTTATTTGACAATACAATAAAAATGAGGCTCTACTTTTACCAAGTCTCGATCCATAAGCTTTATTTGACAATACAATAAAAATGAGGCTTCTTGAAATAATAAAGTTCGAGAAGCCCTTAAACAAGAAGCTTTTTGAAGTAGCTTTTAAATAGAAGCTTAAGCCACAACCTTCAGCTCCAGCCTCAACTGTAATTTGTAGTTGTCAAACATATCCTTAATATGGGTGTTTCATCATCAAATACATAATGGAAATTAGGCACGTGCTTTTCTCTCGTCAGCTTAGTCAAATCCCTTTTTAACCATTTTTACAAAGTTTAGAGCACAAGGTGCCGTTTTCTATCAAGAACGTTGTCGGACAGCGAACGGCGTTCCCGGTCACCGTCCGGATTGAAACGCTACGTGCGTGCTTTCCTTCTTTCTTTATTTTTTTGTTTGTGTGTTTTTTAAATAAAATATGGGAGTTGAAGGAAATGGAGGAAGAAATGGGAGCTGTAGTGAAAGGGTGTTCTCAATGGTAGTTGGATTAGAATGGAGGAAGGAAGAAAAAGAAAAAAAAAAGTAATAGAGAAGGTGACGGCCGGAGAGTGAAAATAGGGTTTTGTTTTTGTTATTATTTATTTTTTTAATGGTTTTAGGTTTACTGGGTCGGGCTTTTTATTTTGGTAATGTCTCATTTGACTTATATAGATGTTAAGAAAAATAGATTAGAAAGTTTGTTTTAATATGTAATCTAAACTAATGCGTGTTTTAAATTATGCAAAAAAAATTTTTGACTTGTAACGATTTTTTTTTAAATGAACGTTATCTTATATTTAATATATTTTGGTATTTGTTTTGATTTTCAACAACAGTGTTCTCATCAGGACACAGTAAAAATAGTGTAACCACAACATGTACTCTTAGGGTATCACGTACCTTTAATAATCGGGAGTATTACTGGTTTATTGGTTAACTAAATTTAGGTACGATAATGTATTACGACATTTCAATTATTGTTTAAATCAAATGTGTTTTATAGATATGAATCCTCATAACAAACTATAGCATTTATTATCCTAAATTACAAAAAGGGTATTGACAAACATATAATGAGACGGATAAAGCATTATAAACATAGTTGTTAGTCTCGTATGAGATGCGAGACGACTCGTACGAGTCGAGACAGATAGAAGGAAAAAGATACGACTCGTAATGTGTCTCGGAGATTACTTTGACTCGTGTTTTGTCTCGTAAAAATTCACCGTATCGTATCGAGTCGATTCGAATCGTGTCTCGTACGATTCGTGATGTGAATACTTTTTTACTCAACAATCAATCAAATCACACCTAAACTACTAAAAATCAACTTAAACAAATTAAATAATAATAAAGTAGACCTGGAAAATATATTTTGGAAAAAGGAAGATTAATTTTGGGGTTTTGATTATCTCAAAGTCGAAGTTTTTTTATCTGAAAAACAAAAAAACCCAAATAATAGTTTTTGTTTTTTTATCTCAAAGTCACATTTTTGCTACTTTGTGGTGCTTGAATTATGAGTCTATGACTCGAAACTAGCGAAATTGTAATATTATAGTAAAAATGTGCTTATATTATCAACTAATATTATCTTTTTACGTACATATTCTAAATTTGTATACATAAAAATGTTTGATCGTGACTCTTACGAGTCGAGTCACGATACGATACACGAGTAAAAAATCGGATAATACGAGACACGGTACAAGTCACGAATCGACAACTATCATTATAAAAGGAATGAATTAATATCCGAAATTGGTTAGCAAAAATGGGGGCAAACTCCACCACAAGGTCCACAATTTAATGTGTCATTACTTATTTATCTTCTAATCTCTTTTCTTGTTTTTTATGTGTCATTTACTTATCTTTTTAGATGATTAGGATGAACGCGTAGGTATACTCTGCTTTCGGCAATATCCATTTTTGAGTTGGAAGTCAAATCTACTCATTAATCTCATCACTCATATCACAAGTTTCTTCTTTAGACAATCCAAAAGTCTTATCAATATATGTTTCAATAGTGACAAATCTTCCTTTTAATATCTAATGTTCTTTTCGATTCACGATTTTTAAAATCTTACAGAGAATGCTAGTAGTTTGAGATTTATCTCCCATCTCCTATTATTTATGTATTATTTTATTTTTTTATTATTATAAAAAAATATAAATTATGTAGACAACCTAAACTTAATCCCCTTAAATTAATCTCAGCCTTTCATTTAATTAATCTTCCTATTTCATAACCATTGATCTAATATTACTAAGTTGTCCATGCAATAACTATCATTAGTCTTGGTTTATATTACAAAATTACCCCTAATTATGACTAATTCAAATCCACCTAATATCCATTTGATCTCCAAACATAACCATTGACTAAATCACAATAAAATCGGCCAACACAAAAAAACGTAAATATAAATTTTATAAATTCATTACTTATTTTGAAAATTAAATCATATTAAATTTCTTAAACATTAATTATTATTATTATATTTAAGGGGTATTAAAACAATATATTATTTACTCAAAATAATCGATTTTTGTATTTGTTTTATGCATATCTATTACTCCGTAGATGGTATAAGACCCAATTTATGTAACGCCAAAATATAAAGACTTATTATTTGTTAATGTTAAAATATTAATGTTTGTTTTATGCATATCTTATATGTAAAAAGGTAGAAATAAAATTAATATACATTTTTCATATTAATTCCTTTGTTCACAATCTATATTTCAATTTCAATCTGACTTTAAACTAACTATATTTTTAGAGATAAGATCTTTTGAGTGTATAAGTCATTACCAATTTGAGTTAGATGGAAGATGAGGTTTGGGTTGTTCATTATTGAAGTATAAAAAACGTAATATTAACGGAATAAATTTTGATAGGGTCAGGTTTAAGTTAGTTTTTTATTTTACCAGTCAATCAAATAAATTATTCAAGTTAACTTTAAAAGTAAACGAGTTCAAAACTTGCATGAAGTTGACACCTTTTAGTCAACTAAACAACTTATTTACATATTTAAGGTTAATTTGTCATAAACTTGGTCATGTTTTGACTATTCCCGTCCTTACAGTGAATATTATATCACACTACAATAAAATTTAACTTTACAAAGAAACACATCATAATTAATATTTTGCCAAACAAACACAACAATATCTAATCAAAGTTATAGGCAGCGTTTCGTCTTATATGTCGTCTTTGGTGAATTTGTCATTAGCAAGACGGAAGGAAGATAGTGGTGGTAGCATTTTGGGTTTTTATTTTATTTTATTGTTTTTGTGTGTTTTTTGATATGCATTAAATGTATTTTGGTAAATGTGAGATTCAAAAGTTCAATATTTCTGTCATCATATGCAGGTTTCGGTCTTTGTGTAGTCATTCTAGGGAAGTACTAACGCACGACAATTTAGTCCTTCAATCCTAATTGTCATGATAGTGAGTGGTCTTATAAAAAAAAAGTTATTAAAGAGACCATTTGGTACCGCTGAAACTGATAAATATCTTAATACTTCATTAATAACATCCTTAAAAGTGTTGCTATAAGTTTTCTTTATCAATTTCCTTACTAATAATGTCACTTGTGTTACTTTTTAGGGATAGTTATCACAATTAATAAAAGCGAATATCCAAGTAACTAGAAGAATAAACTATATTGGTACTAGTAGTTCATAGTAATGCTAAGATAGTCAAAAAAAAGGCTAACATATCAAATTCTTCATTTTACTATTATACAATGTATCTAGACGCTTTTTGGTTGGTCAAATGAATTTGGACACATACGAAAATTATGAAATATATTGGATAGACGATATGGCTAATCTTTAAAGTACATGCATGACACATTGACACGATAATCCAACATCCTTGTGACTCACTGAACATTTCGTTAAATAGCATTCTTCTTATCTTAATCTTACCTAATCTCTAAAATAAGATAAATACCAGTAATATTTAAAAAAATAAATAAATAAAAAAATACCAATAATTATTAGTTTACAAAATCTATGTTAAAGAAGTATATAGACAATATCAATATATGTTAAAATCGACTAGACGGGTACAAAATATTTTTACATGCATTAACACTCTTTATTATTTATTGTATAAAATATGTTTTTAAAAGCATAACACTCATTAATTCCAAAACCAACTAAGTCAACAACCCTTTTTGTAATGAAGAAAATGAAAAATAAAAACTTTAATTACTCTAATTAATGAATAATATATGGTAATTAAACATAAGTGATATTTTATACAAAATCTAATATATATGTGAATATGTTACGATAAATGGATTACAACCAGTCTACTTTCTTATAGAAAATCAAAGTTAAAATTCATTATATTTATAGTATCTTTTTGAGAAGGGTGATGATTCGTATACCACCTCTTTTTAGCCGTACACCACCAAATGTGCTTCAGGATGTTGTACAGTACAAAACTGTAAAGTGCGTTAGTGGTTTATGGCTAAAAAAAGGTGGTGTACGAATCACCACCCAGAACAGATAACATGTAATCCTAACAAACAGAAACAATACAAACACGTTAAGTAACTTTGTATGGCACCTTTAAAACTCGAATAACAAAATAGTAGATAAAGCTATACCGAACAATTAACACTTTTTAAATAAACTTTAGTTATCCGTCACTAATACCATACTTTATGATCTATTTTACACACTTTAATATTCAAAGTATAAGTTTTGAAACGGAATATAGTAAAAAGATTAAAGCATATTAAAGTACAAGTATGGTGTTTCGATTTTTTATACAAAAAAAAAATAATCCGTAATACTCTACTTTTTTTTTCTTTATAAAAGTTATAATTAAAAGAAAACCACCTTCTTCAATTTTTGCAATAAATATAAAAAAAACGTTACTATATTTTAATATTTAGGTCAAGAAATATATATATTTTATAAAATGTATTCATGTACCTAATGTACTTTGTAAATACTCACAGTGCTCTCAACAAACTTTCAAATTATATTTTAATATGCACAACGTACAACCGCTAAAGCATAGTCCATATTTCTTATCCTAAGACTCAATATTTTCAAAATCAACTTACGTAATTTTTATTTGATATTAATGTTATCATTTTCACTATCGTATATTGAATCATCAACTCTAAATACGAGCAAATTATTGTTATTGCGTTGCTATTATGAATAATCTGTGAAGAACGAACATAATATATGACTATCGTCAAGTCATTATTCACAATAAAAAAGCGTATTCCGATGCATTACACGAGTATTATGCTAGTCTTGTTTATGCTTTATGCTTTATATTAGTTGTACACTATACACGTGAGACGAAAAAAAGGAAGAATGAGTTTATGTGTATATTTTACTATATATTTTTATTTTATTTATTTATTTATTTATAATCTAAGTGTGGTGGCCTGGTGGACTTACCCTCCATATCGTACCAGATACATTTTCAAATATGTTTTTATCTCCTTTTTCAATCTCCATAATCTTCTCGCTGGTTCGTCAATTAACAACAAAATCACATGAATTCCACAACACTATTATTATAATCTTCCACCATTAATAATATTAATAATTATAATAATTACATCACCCCAAAACAACATTACTCTTCATTTGTTTCTGTATATAAACCATTTAATGCAGACATCAAAAACAGATTGAGAATACAAGTAATACTCAATCACAACACCACTGCCACAACAACAGCTGATAATATTTATACAAACAATATTATTAATAAAGAAAATATGGGAGAGAAAATGGTGAAATATGGAATAATTGGTGCCGGAATGATGGGAAGAGAACATCTGTGTAATCTTTATCATCTTCGTAGCGAAGGTGCCGCCGTTGTTTGTGTAGCCGATCCGCATCTTCCGTCGCAACAAGTTTCCGTTGAGTATGCAGAGTCATTTGGCTGGCCGCTCAAGGTAATATTATTATTATTATTATTTTATATTTATATTATTATATATATTAGTATCAAGATATATGCATGTATGTGCAAGTTGCAATAATGCAAGTGATTTGTTTACTGACTGCTTATGATTGTACACGTATGCATTTTTTACTTACATCTGTTTAATGTTTATTACTAAATCATCTATTGGTGCATGCACAGATTATCAAAGGAGTTTTTTTATTTAATTTATAATATTAAATAAATACTTGGACTGATTACAAAAAACTGAAAACTGGAGGGTGTGACTGTATACACAAATTGCAGATATGTGTGTACATGATGTTTTGCCTGGTTAATATATAAAAGGTCTTATGAGAAAATTTTTGATGATGTTCTTTGAATGAATTGGTAACAAAATAATATATGTTCTTTCAAAGGTTCAAACAATTTCGTTTTTTCGGTGAGATTGGAGATTTACTTGGTATATAGTTATGACAATTTGTAATTTGATCCTGAAAAAGTTCATGAATCATCGGTGACACATTCTTATTATTTTCGAATTGACCAGAAATGTGGTGTGGGTCCTATGAGAACTGCAATTCTTTTTTAGGATGTGAAAATTGGAGATATTGAGAAAGTTTGATAGTAATTGTTTGGTCAAAAACAGAAAAGTTTTTAAAATTGAGATGATATAGAAATATAGAATATTTGATGATATTGGCTAGCTTGTTTTCTTGTTTAGCACCAAATTAATTATAGTATTTGTTACTTTTACTGAATATATGAAGTCCATGTGTTGTGGTAACAGGTGTTTTCAGGACATAAGGAACTTCTAGACAGTGGGCTTTGTGATGTTGTGGTTGTTGCAACTCCTAACATGACTCATTATCAAATCTTGATGGATATCATTAACCACCCAAAACGTCATCATGTATTAGTTGAGAAGCCATTGTGTACAACTGTAGAAGACTGCAGGCAGGTTAGTATTGTAAAATATACGATATTACGATATGTGAAAATAATGGGATGCGTAGAATGATAATCAAGTGTTATTCTTGCTTGTAATTCAGGTGATTGAGGCTGCTAAAAAGAGACCAGATATGTTAGTACAAGTTGGACTGGAGTACAGATACATGCCTCCTGTGGCTAAGCTGATAGATATTGTTAATGGTGGAAGACTGGGACATGTTAAGATGGTTTCTATCAGGGAACATCGTTTTCCGTTTCTGGTTAAGGTAGTTTTGATATTAAGCAGATGTCTTTTTTATTTTTCTTTGAATTTTCTTTTAATGATTAATGTTGTTGATCGCCTATGTTTTTGTGTAGGTAAACAACTGGAATAGATTCAATTGTAATAGTGGAGGTACTTTGGTGGAAAAATGCTGTCATTTTTTTGATCTGATGAGGCTGTTTGTTGGAGCAAATCCAGTTCGCGTAATGGCTTCTGGAGCTATAGATGTTAATCACAAAGATGAAATCTATGATGGAAAGGTATTGTGCTATTTTTATAATATTTCCGTTGTTGAAGGTATAATTGTCCCAAAAGTGCATGGTTAGACTTCAAAGGTCAAAGTCACTCAATTTGGACTACATGTAGATCTGGATTTTGAAAATCCTAGGGAAACTTTAGTTAGTGTATTTAACATGTAATATATATTTTATAGAACATGTTATGGTTAATTTTATGGCTGAAATCCATGTGAATGCTGAAACTAGTAAATAGTAAGTTTGACCTCATAAGTCAAAATGTAACAGATTTTATGCTTTCTGTGATTAAGGTGCCTGATATTATGGATAATGCATATGTGATTGTTGAATTCGACAATGGGGCAAGAGGCATGCTCGATCTTTGTATGTTTGCTGAAGGAAGCAAAAATGAGCAAGAAATTTCAGTTATTGGAGAAATCGGAAAGGTATTGTACATATACATCAAGTTTTTAATTAATAACCAAATAAATATGTTTTGCAAGTTGTGTTGCATTCACTAGAAAAAGGTAAACAAGAAAAATTTTATAAAGTTCATTTTTATATTTATAATATTATTTAACTTGAGTGCCGAGCGCTACCATTACTTGTAAAATGTTGTTATCTGGATTCAAACCTTTCGGGTTGTTGATTATCAGGGTGAGGCTTTTGTACCTGAAAATATTGTTCGTTATGGTCTCCGAGTTGAAGGGAGAGACGGTGTACGGACCTTGAGCATTCAAGATCACCGAATCAAGTATGTTCTGATTTTTTTTTTCTTTATCAATTCATTTAAATTCATCTTCTTACTTAAAGGTAGCAAATTTGACCCATATATTTATCAATGGGTTGATTCGGGTTATGTCTTTCAGTAATGATCCAACCAATAAGCTCAAAAAGATAAGTACAATGTTTGAAACTCTCTCAAAATGTATCTTACAAGCATTAAACCGTATCAAATTTTGATTATGTTAATGTCACATTATATACCTTTGACCTTTTGTAATCATAGTTGACATACATTATGTGAAAACAGAAAACAGATTATAATTTTTTTACAGATAAGGTTTTGGGTCAACCAGAACTATTCCAAAATTACCCATTACTCAACCCGCCCATCTTGCCATATATTTCATGCTCATTCATTTATGGTCAATTTTCCGATCTGGACAGTCTCCTAATCATCATTTTGAAATGCTAGATATGATGGGTTGCACCATGGTTCAAGTTACTTGGAACACCAACACTTTTTGGCAACAGTTAAGGCTGAAGGAAAGAAAGCTCCGGCAGTTGATCTGCAAGATGGGTTGATTGCGGTGGCTATTGGTGTTGCGGCACAACTTTCAATTGAGATGGGAAAATTTGTTAGCATTAAAGAAGTCATTTCTTAATAGTTCTCTTTGAGTAATCCCTGTTAAAATAAACAATGGGAGCTCCTGTAATCAATATGTGCATGCTAAACTTGGTAGTTTAATTGCGTATTTGAGGTCAAATGCTCTTTTGACCAGTAAAGCTATAAAATTGTTAGCTAATGTTCTTTAAGTGTCGGTTTCTTAAGCTTCTAATGATGTTTTCCTATCAGAAGTTCTGGCTCAAACATTTTTTGTTTATCTTATATTTAAACATAAGGGAATATAAGAATATTATGTATATGTTACTCTTAGATGGGTAAAGGATGAAAAATATGTTAATTCAACTAAAAGTTTGCCTTGGCACTGCAGTACCTAATTTACGGTGTGCTAGCACTATATCATTCTTGATCTTTAAAATAACCAGTAATATCGAAAAATATGACTATGAAAAACTTATAAGTAGGCCTTTTATTTTATTTAATTTCTTACAACGTAACGTCCAATGAGTTATATGAAAAGTTAATAAGGAGTACTATATAGTAAAATTTCCCACTTGCTTTGGAAATTCCTACTTGTTTGGATAGAAGATGGCCAAAATTTCCATGAAGTCAAACAATGAGTTGTTTGGCAACTGTCAACCTCCTTTCTCATTGCTAATAGATTATTACAAAGAAAAAAGTTAATCATTTATTTGAAGTAATAATGGTGTTTCATTGTCGATGTTTCTCCTTCTCGTACGAAGAAGAAATCTATTATACCGCTCCTTCACAATTCAGCAAGTCTGTTTTGTCACGTTTGACTGACAAACCAAGTAATCTTAGAGTTTTCACAGTCGTTGAGCTCAAAGCAGCAACTAATAACTTTTGCAATGATCGAAAGATTGGAGAGGACGGTTTTGGGGGCGTATATAAGGGTATGATTACGAGTTTGGAACATCCTTATGATGACATACAGGTGATTGTCAAGTATGGAACATTGCAGGCAAGTTTGTTTCCTAAAAAATCTTTTTTATACTATTAATTTTTTTGAGAATGCTTATTTTAATGTACACTTACAAAAATAAGGTGTCTGTTATAAGCAGATAAATAGTTTTTCGTGAAAATGTTGAAGATTGCTTAGCAACATTAACTTCTCTTTTGCAATAACATGATAACGTTTAGATATTCATTCCCATTCAATTGATTCAAGTTGAATGATAAAGGTTATAGTAATTAACATCTTACGCTGATGGGCAGAAGAAGACGAACAATGATAAATGAGGAAATTTGGCATTTTTTTACTACTTCTCATAATGCCCAACCTTCTAAAATGTTCTACCTAATTAATGTGTGATTGACCGGAATTCCTTGATTTATAAAAATAGTACAGAGTAAAAAGACTTAAATTTGAGGAAAGTTGAAATCTGAGCCCAAACGAGGAGTCAATAACAATGGTTGGTCAACGAAAAAGTTACCTTCTACTACAATGTTGCAACAGGGGCTTCAAGAGTGGGTTACAGAGGTGAACGTTTTTGGGGTAGACGAGCATCCAAACTTTGTCAAACTAGTTGGTTACGGTGTAGATTGTGGTGAAAGAGGAATTCATCTACTTTTGGTGTACGAATATATGCCAAAAGAAAGTCTGAAAGATCATTTATCTACAACGTCGGAAACGCCTCTTTCATGGACCATGAGACTAAAAGTTGCTCAAGATGTTGCTCGCGCCTTGACATATCTGAATGAAGAAATGGATTCTCAGGTATTATAATGCTCCACCACAGTAAAAAAGAGTTCGGTAACAACTCAACATGCTTACACAACTTTTAGGCCTGTTTTAATCAGGTCTATCTGTCATTTTTCATAATAAAGTCTACGTAATAAAATATTCAACAGGCCGATGGAACGTTGGTATACACAGCTCCAGAACACATTCCTTTAAAGACTCTCACATCCAGCAGTAACATATCGAGCTACGGGGTCTTTCTGTACGAACTTATCACAGGTAGGCCCCATTTGGATAAAAACCGTCCTGAGAACGAACAACAGGTTGTAGAATGGGTGAAACCCTTCCAAGGATCAAAAAGTTTCCAGATAAATGTTGATCCTAGACTCGAAGGTAAGTACTCACTGAAGTCAGCACAAAGGTTGTTAACTATAGCCAACAGGTGTTTGTCCAGAAACCCAAAGTTAAGGCCAAAGATGAGTGATGTCTTAGAAATGGTTAACCAACTCATTGGGGTTGAATCACAAGAAACCATTCCTGCTAAATCTCTCAAGAAGAGTTTTGTTCGAGGTGTTGCTATCAAGTTGAAGAAAGCTTTTATGTGGACTACCAAAAGTGTAAAAGATACCATATAGTAATAATTATGTATATCTTTCAATATCCCAATATCCCATGTATGATGTATCTGATATATTATGAGTTTATAGTAAATTTTAGGCATATCAAAATAAAGATTTAAGAACATCGATAACAATTTGATTTCTAAGATGCAAATCTAGTGAATGTGGTTTTGACCTTTAATCAACAATGTTTAGATAAAGATGTGTAGTGGGACTCCTTTTAACGTGGTATCATTGAGTGTTATAGTTGCATATTTTGATATTTTCTTGAATGAAAGTTATGGGTAAGTGAGGTATCTCACATTTCAAAAATGTAAGTTTATAGTTGGAGGCTAAACACATGATAATGTTGAATCAAAGTTATGGGCCTCCTAACTGGCCCAAGAGTTTCGTTGAAATTTGGCCCATAGTCACTCCTTTCACTTAATATTAAATGGCCCAAGAGTTGTACACCACCAAATTTAGTCATAGACTACTAATATGCATCAAATTGTTATAAACTTGTAATGTACGATACGTTAAAGCATAATTAGTAGTATATGGTAAAATTTTAGTGGTGTACAAAACTTCCAATAAATTTTACATCACTATATTTGCTAATTATATTAAATTTATTGGAGGTAACGATATAGATTTTGTTAACTACTCCCTCCGTCTCAAAATTATTGTCCACCAACAAAAAGCACACAGTTTAATAAAAGTGGGACCACAACAGTTTACAACCACTCAAATAGAATATGCACCCACTAAACTCTCTTCTTATTGGTTGAAATGGGAAGTGGACAATTATTTTGGGACGTCCCAAAAAGGAAAGATGGACTATAATTTTGGGACGGAGGTAGTAACATTTTCCCCCCTTTGATATGTTATTTATAGTGTGAATTAGTTACCTACAGAATTCTCTTACTACATTTAATTTATTTATTGGTTATGAAGCATTAGAACTTGTGATCTATATCTAATGCCTCGTTGTTTCTTTTTTCTTTCTAACTAGATATTTATGCATGTACGATGCACGGGTCTTGAATAATTGCTATTTATTCATTTACACTATAATAATAGCTTTATTGAGAAAGTATTAAGATATAAGCAATTTTATTCGGTCGTTTTCATATTATAGTTTATATCGTGCAACAATCAACGTTCATTTAAAAAAGAAACTTATGTGAATCAAATATTCAAGTGTAAAACATGATCAGTATTCATAGCCTATAATTCTTTTAAAATAATTTTAAATGACTTAGATATACATTAAAGACAATTGACTATTTTCTTATGTGGTAAGTATCGACCAGTTAATCTAATTGTTATGCAGAAAAGTTTGTGACGAAGCAATATGAAGCTAATAATAATAATAATAATAATAATAATAATAATAATAACAATAACAATAACAAAAAGGTCTTGCGGCGCAGCTTGTTGCCCGTTTACCTTCCATTGTATCGTAAAGAAAGGAATATGGAAATGTAAAAAGAAAAAAAAATAGATAAAAAAAAATAACAATAACAATAACAATAATAATAAAACACGATCGTAATATAGGCTTTTTCCCGTCATTATATATGACGATAATATATATGTATGTAATTTATATCACTATAAATTGAATATATGTTAAAATGCATATACGTACATAACAAGTGTTGTTATATTATATTTAATGTATAGTTATATGTATAAAAGATACAATAAAACATATATACACATCCAAATAATAATATATTTCCCAAAGGAGGTCATCATCTTAATCTTAATCTTAATCTTAATAAGATATATAACATTCACAATATACATCACGTCTTAACTATATAGTGTAATGGAGCTTATTGTTACGATAATTGATTCTCAATGCCAAATGATGGCATAAATAAATGTCACGACTATAAGATTCTATCTTTTAAGTCAGAGTGATGACATATCTCTAGACCTTCATTGTATATCATTAAATATCTATGTTAAGAGAAATATTAACCAAATATACTCAAGAACGAAAGCAAACTTCAAATGAAATCCTTAAAATCCAAAAGCCATAGTAAAAAAAGTTACATGTGATTAAAAAAACAGAATGAAACTAAACAATATGCACATCCCTTGACTATAGGGAAAAAATACAAAGATGATTCAAAACTAAAATGATACAAAAGCCACAAATACATACAAAATAGGGCAAATTACCTAAAATAGAAACGAAGTATTGCTGTATTTTGCATTCTAGAAACGAACTATCAAAAGTTTTAATATTAGAAATGAAGTTTCAATTTAGTTTGTATTCTAGCAACCTGTTAACTTTTAACCCAACTTCCGTTAACTCAATGCTGACGTGTCACATCCTTCGTCCACGTGGCAGCTGACGTGACGATATCGCTGACGTGGCAATCCACGTGGCTGCTGACGTCAGCAAGAGAAATTTTTTTTAAAAAAATAATTTTTTAAAAAATATATATATATTTTTTTAAAAAAAGATTAATTTAAAAAAAAAATTAATTAATTTTTTTTTTTTTTTACAAAAATGTCTTCAAATCGACGATCTTGGATCTTAGATACTGAAGCTTCTTCGCACCTTATTTCAGATGCAGGTAATCTCAATTCTCGTTTTAATTCTAGCTTGATATTGTAGGTGATGGATCCCCAATTCCTATTACCTAAATGGAAAAGTAATAGTTCGCGTCTACTTTAGGTAATTTGTCCAAATTTTTTTGTTGACTATTATATCCTTTTTCTTGAAAAGTGTATCCTTCATCTTCAAAGAACCCAGGTGTGAAGTATGGGTTTGAAATATTTAAGGTATAGTGGATGATATGGATTTGAAATTTAACTATGTCCCATTTGGGTAATAGGAATTGGGGATCCATCACCTACATTATCAAACTGAATAAAACTAGAATTAAAACGAGAATTGAGATTACCTGCATCTGAAGTGAGGTGTAAAGAAGCTCCCGTATCCAAGATCGTCGATTTGAAGACATTTTTTGAAAATGATAACGACAGCCCTAAGGCATGTCAATAAGAATTTACAACACGCATTAATACTTGTACCTATACCGTAATAAACTCTTTGACCCCTTGAATTTAAGTTGACCCTCATAAACATTAATCAAAGTACAACCAATTTATGCACGTTATTGACAGCCCTTAGGGATGTCATTAACAATACCTTTTTTTAAAGAAAAAAAAATTAATTTCTTTTTTAAAAAAAGTTAAAAAAAAATTAAAAAAAAAATTATTTTTCTCTCTTGCTGACGTCAGCAGCCACGTGGATTGCCACGTCAGCGATATCCTCACGTCAGCTGCCACGTGGACGAAGGATGTGACACGTCAGCATTGAGTTAACGGAAGTTGGGTTAAAAGTTAACAGGTTGCTAGAATACAAACTAAATTGAAACTTCATTTCTAATATTAAAACTTTTGATAGTTCGTTTCTAGAATGCAAAATACAGCAATACTTCGTTTCTATTTTAGGTAATTTGCCCTACAAAATACATCTATATACATGCTAACAGCATCTTCTAATTTTTTTTAATCGCTTTCAGGAAGGAAGCTCGGAATTGGAAGAAAGAAGTTCATCTTCTAATAATATGATTTTTGCATTGTTCGGTTCATGTGCAAAATGAAAATGAAGTATTTATAGACTACTAAAACTCTCAATTTTATTTTCTATTTCTATTTAATATGCATAACTTTTGGTTAACTAAGAATGTGAAAGGTAAGGTATTAATAATTTAATATTGATGATAAATGATAAATACTTCTCCCTATAAGTCAGGAAGTAATTAATTAATATATCACTATATATCAGAGTAATAACAAAACCAAAATAACCTCAAGGAATTATTATCATTATTGTTGAATAATCTCCAATCAAACAAAGTAGCCGAAGAGTTGTGCAACGGTCCCTTAAATATTTGGTTTTTATCATTACTTACGATTACGATTAAAATTACAATCACTTATCATTTATTTATTACAATCACTTATCATTTATTTATTATAGGAAGTAATTATATTTATTATAGGTCAGTTTTGAGTTGTGTTGACGGTTGAGAATTGCCACTCCTATCTTATAATAAGGTTATGGAGCGAGTGTTTGAAGAAGGTGAGTGGAGAAGAGTAGAGAATAGGAAAAGGAGAACAGTGAATCACAACCAAATTCCAATAGGAAATCAATACCGTCACCGCAGCGAATACGGTACTACTACTTTCTACGTTGCAAATATTCCAGACGGTATTACAAACAAACAACTTTGGGCGGAATGTAAGAGCCTAGGAAGATTGGTGGATGTTTTCATTCCGAACAAGAAGGATAGATATGGTGGAAGATTCGCTTTTGTTAGATTTCGGGGAGTGGAGAGTATTATTAAGATGGAACAAGAACTAGGAAACATTAAAATAGAGGGAGCTAAACTATCAGCCAATATGGCTAGATTTGACGTCAAAGGCAATAAGGTGGTGCAAACTGTAAACAATAAACATGTTCCAAAGAACAACGACAAACATCGTGTGCAGACTTTTCCACACTTGGGTAACAGTTCTTCATTCTTGGAAGCGCTCACTGGTAGGAAAAATCAGGAAGCAAAATTCCCAGAGATAAGGGTTAAAGAGGATTCAAGGTTAATGGTTCATTGTAAAGGCAGAACATTGGTGGGAGAAGTAAAAAATGTCGATTTACTAAATCAACTGGACATTCATATGGAGAGGCTCGATGATTGCGGTATAGAGCTAAGATACATCGGCGGGTTTAAAGTGTTCCTCACGTTTGAATCCAATGCTAAAGCAAGTGCATTCCTGGAAAAAAAAAGAGGATTGGTGTAAAATCTTTATCTCATTATTCCTATGGAATGGGCAAGCGATAGATATGGAGAAAATAGTATGGTTAAAACTACACGGAGTCCCGGTGCAAGCATGGGATACGGATGTTCTAAATCAAATCGGATGTGCAATAGGGCAAGTTATCTTCCTTCCTGAAGCCGAAATTGATGATGCGGATATCTCTTGTAAGCAAATAGGTATTTTGATCAAAGCGGGGGAAAAACTACTTACATCGTGTTTTGTTTTGTGGAAAAGTATAAGATTCAAAATTGACATCTCTGAGAGTAACGATCATTGGATCCCGGATTTTTTAAATCTGGAAAAGAGGAAATGTCAGGCTAATTCTAACATTCAATCGGAAAATTATCCGACGACTGATCCGGCAATCATGGTAGATGAAAAGGCAAGTAGAAGTCCTGAAGGTGGATCGGTTGATGCGTCAATCGATGGGTCAGTTGCTTCGGAAATAGGAGATTCCATAAATGCAGACAACTTAAACGATAGGGTTGATGAAAGCGGGGAGGATACATGTTTGCATGGTGGTGGGTCAGGTCATAGAGTTATGGACTCACAGGCCAATTTACCCAACCTGGGCCTTATGTATTCTTGCCCATCGTCACAAGAATTTAGACATAATGGGCTATTTGGGTCCACTTTTGAAACTAAAGCCCAATCTCAAAATGAGGACTCCGATCCTTTTAATTTACACGACCTGATTTTTAACATGGGACAGGATAATAGCAAAAAAAGAAAAATGATGGGGGTTTCGCCAAACAAGATGAAATCTAAAGGAAGAATCAAACAATTCTCTTGTGAATTTTCGGAAGGGGGCACTAAAAAAGTAAAACGAAAGAAATTCACAGCTCCTATCTTTGGCAATTTCCATCAGGTTGAAGAGGCAGATTCAGTTGATTGTGAAAAGAGAGGAGATCAGAGAACAAAGGATGTAAACTCTCAGAATAGTGGAGATCAGAGATCAAAAGATGTCAACTCTCATAATAGTGACGATCTTCCGGAAGAAAGCGTTGATTTGAATAGACCTCCCAGAGTTTCTAAAAAATCGAGGGAGGTATGTGGTAATTATATCGATGATTCAGGTATTTTTTCTCCTTCAAACTCTGATTTGAATAATGAAATTAATAATACCTTGGAAGTTGGGAGATGTGTGGGCATTAATCTTCAAGGATTTGAAGATAATTTGCGTGGAATCATCAGTGGTGAGAGGAGTAAAAATGCGTTGTAAATGGATTTCATGTCTTTAAATATACGGGGGGTTAGGGACGACAGGAAAATCGAGTGGACAAACAAGCTCCGGAAGTCTAATAGTATCGATTTTCTGTGTTTGCAGGAGTCACACCATTGTAATAGTACTGATTTAGACTTTCATAAAATTTGGGGAAGCAACTCTTTTGCTTTTGCAGATGTTGAAGCACAGGGTCGGTCAGGAGGCATTATTAGCATTTGGGATCCATTGAAGTTCAAGTCCACTAGCATATTGAAATTACAAAATGTGCTAATTGTCTCCGGTTTCATTGTAAGCGATTCCATTCTGATCAATATAGCAAATGTCTACGCGCCTCAAGGAATCAAAGAGAAAGGCGAGCTTTGGTCCAAGTTGAACAATATTAAGGAGAACAAGCCGGGACTATGGATTATGTTGGGGGATTTTAATGAAGTTCGTATCCCTTCGGATAGATTAAACTCTGTATTCAACAGGTTTGGAGCGACGTTGTTCAATAGCTTCATTGAAGAGACAAATCTTTTCGAATATAATATGGGGGGTTACAAGTACACATATGCTTTAGAGAATGGGTCCAAAATGAGCAAGATAGACCGAGTTCTGGTGTGCGATATGTTTAAAGATAAATGGCCGAATGCTTCACTTTTGGCTTTGCCCAAGAAGTGGTCGGATCATCACCCATTGGTTCTAAGTGTCAATAAAAAAAATTCGGGTCCAAAACCTTTTAAATTCTTCTCTTCATGGTTAGATTTGGAAGGACTAGAGGATGTTGTAATCGAAGCATACAACAAACAGGTGGGGAAAGGAAGGATTGATTTTATGATTCATTCTAAGCTCAAGAATATCAAAGAAGCAGTCAAGGCTTGGATTGGCAAAGTGAAAGCTAATGAAGGTTGTCGAATTCTGGAATTGGAAAAGGAGATGTCTGATCTTGATATACTAGCTGAATCAAGAGAGCTATCGGATGATGAGGTCCTCAAGAAAATGAAGGCTAAAAAAGCTCTGATGGAACTAGAAGACGCTAAAAGGCAAGATCTCAAGCAAAAGGCAAGAATAAAGTGGGCAATCGAGGGGGATGAAAATTCTGCATTTTTTCATGCCTGTGTGAATGTCAGAAACATTGTGAATAATATTAATGGCATTTGGGTAGATAATTGTTGGATTCATGACCCGGAGGAAATCAAGGTTAAAGCAGCGAGTTTCTTTAGCAAAAAATTCAGGGAACCCTTGTTGCGTAGGCCCAATATCAATGTCGAGAATATTCAAAAGCTTTCAGCATTAGAGGCGGAGGGGCTCATTAGGCCGTTTAGCATGGCAGAGATCAGAAAAGCTGTGTGGGACTGTGGTAGCGATAAAGCCCCGGGTTCGGATGGATTCAACTTTGGCTTTATAAAGCGATTCTGGAATTTATTGCAAGGTGATCTAAAGAAAATGATGGATTCTTTTCATTCCGACGGTACTGTCAGCCGGGTATGCAATTCCTCTTTTTTTACTCTCATTCCAAAAACGTGTGATCCTCAATATTTTGATGAGTTTCGACCAATATCCTTGGTCGGTTGCTTACCAAAATTGGTCTCAAAAATTTTAGCAAATAGATTAAAACAAGTCATTGGCTCGGTGGTGTCTGAGGTACAGTCTGGTTTTATGGAAAAACGTAGTATACTTGACGGGCCCTTAGTTGTAAATGAAATTATCTCATGGGCAAGGAAAAGTAAATATGAGGCTTGCATGCTCAAGGTTGATTTTAACAAAGCTTTCGATTCAGTAAACTGGGGTTTTATTGACTCAATCCTTGATCAAATGAACTTTCCTCAATTGTGGCGGAAATGGGTCTTGGGTATTCTGTCTTCATCATCGGCATCTGTTTTAATTAATGGTTCGCCTACTAATATGTTTCATTGCTCTAGAGGTATTAGGCAAGGTGATCCTCTTTCCCCTTTTCTTTTTATAATCGCAATGGAGGCTTTAAATTGTATTTTTGAGAAGGCAAAAAATCTGGGTTTATTGAGAGGAATTCGCTTACCAAATCAGGGTCCTATTGTCTCCCATTTCATGTTCGCTGATGACTTAATTGTATTAGGAGAATGGTCGATCACTAATGTGTTAAATATTGCAAGAATCATGAGATGTTTCTCTTTAGTTTCGGGTCTTGAGATGAATTTGACTAAAAGCAACATTTTTTGCCTCAATGTTACTCCTAATGATGTTAATACTGTTGCTGATAAAATCGGTTGCAAAGTGGGAAAATTTCTTTTTATGTATTTAGGTCTCAAGATGGGTGCAAATATGAATCTTTGCAAGAACTGGGCTGAAATCATTGATTTATTCAGAGGTAGGCTATCTTCTTGGAAGGCAAAATCGTTGTCCATGGCGGGAAGAATTGTTCTCATAAAAGCAGTGCTAGATAGTCTTCCAATATACTACTTCTCAATCTTCAAAGCCCCGGCCAAAGTGATTGAAAACTTAGAAAAAATTAGAAGGAAATTCCTATGGGGTGGAACAGAAAATGTGTCTAAAATTAACTGGGTATGTTGGGAACGAGTAATCGCGCCAAAGGAAAATGGTGGACTAGGTCTCGGTTCACTAAAGCAGGTAAATATCAGTTTACTCATGAAGTGGTGGTGGCGTTTTCATCATGAAACGAATAAAGTATGGAGTCAAGTCATTAGAGCAATTCATGGGAACATAAATGGCTCTCAATTGTTACCATTCAAGAAAGGAATGTCGAGTGCATGGTTAAACATCAGTAAAATACAGAAGGACCTAGCGGGAATCAACATGGGTACTTCAGATTTCATGGAAAGGATTAATGATGAATGGATTTGGAAGGGTGACTCAAATGGGTCCTTTTCGGTTGCATCTGCTAGGAAATTAATGAGCAGATCCTTGGCTCATACTCCTGATTTTCTGTTTAAATGGTGTAAACTGGTGCCAGGTAAAGTAAACCTATTTTTTTGGAGAGCTGAAATGAATCGTCTTCCTACCAGGGACGCCTTGGTAAGGAGAAATATTCAGGTCACATCCTTACTTTGTCCACTATGTAATAATTTTGATGAATCCGTTTATCACTTACTTGTTTCATGTGAGGTAGCTAATATGTTATGGACTTACATTAGCTCTTGGTGTAAACTGATGCCGATTTATGCATTTTCAGTCAGAGATCTATATTACATATCAGGAGAAGGTAAATATGATCCCAATCCTATCATAAATGCAATTGTTCTTACAGCTTGTTGGTGTTTGTGGAAAGCACGGAACGATGCATGCTTTAAAGGAGTGATTCCGTCTTGGAAAAAAGTCAAGGAGGAAATGCAAAGTCTCTCCTTTTTATGGGTAAAAGGAAGAGCGAGAGTGAAAGATTTGACTTGGGAAAAATGGTGCCAATTTAGATTGTAAAATTCGCTTTCTTGGAAGAACAGGCGTGTTCCTTGCTAGAAGAAAATCAAGTTATTGGTTGTGGTACTACTGGAAATCAAGAAGTAAAATGGCCTCGAGGGATAAGGATGATTGATGGGTCATTGTTTGTTGGAATCCTTTCTGTTTTTTACTTTTGTTATGTTCTTATGTAATAAAGGTCAAAATAGGTTGGGATTTCATTGGTGTACAGATTAGATCCTTTCGGGGTATTATCGAAAACGGTATAGGGTGAAAACCGGTGGCTCGGCCCCTATTTCCGGGGATTTTTTCCTGAATCCTTCAGGTTTTTTTCATCCATTTTAATACCCTCGCAGTTCGGATCTAGTCTTTTAGTGATTTGAGTCTAGTGGTGAATAATTGTTGGTGTAGGCACATTGTGCTCTGTTTCTCTACTAGTATCTTACTAGTAGTTGTATAAATATATTCTTCTGCCTTTCAAAAAAAAAAAAACTCAAATAGGGAAAATTATTATTTGATATTCATTACCCCTATTTAATATACCAAGAACTCAAAAATTATAGTATTCTAGATTCTAGATTGTAGATAATCTAATCGGAGTTTGATAACAAGTGCCCTTCGAGCACTACTTAAGGTTACCATAAATAATACCTAAATATTAAATGAACATTTAACATTCCATATATATAAGCAATTACAAAGTCACTCCATATATGATTGATAAATTAGTTATTAGGAAAATGATAAATACAGCTTTAAGGGCTGTCAATAAGACTCTAACACGTGCATTAACATTTGTACTCTTACCATAATAAATATCATGGCCCCCTGAATTTTAGTTGACCTCACCTAAATTTTTATTGAAGTACAATCATTTTATGCGTGTCCAAATTGATTATTGACATGCCTTAGGGTTGTCTTTAACGATACCCGAAGTGATTATTATGATAAGAATGTTGTTTATTTATTGTTTGAAGCTATTTTTAGTAACCTTAACTAATGCCCTAAGGGCAATGGTTATCAAAACCCTAATCTATATCTATACATTTTCAAAGAATCTAGATTTTGATTTCATAAAAATCGTGTTACTCGGTAATATTTATTTGTACACTACATATGAAGTTTCACTTAAATTATTTCAAATTAGCACATTTGTTCGGATACGATACTTATTGTTAGTGATGATTATTGAAATTTCGCCCCCTCATTTAATCAACAACAATTACTGACTTCGCCGCTTATGTCAATACTAATTTTAGATATGCATGCCCAATAAATGTGGTTTGACTTTTTAATGAGCATTATTTTGATGATATTGTATTTCCATATCTGATAGAAATTCATTTAAGGCGGTAATAGTGAGCTGTATTATCAATTAAGTGAATGTTGACCGTAAATTAGGCATTTTAAGTCTTCAAAAATCTCTATATCTACTCCTTATAAAATATATAACACTTTCTCTCTTAAAATACTTTAAAAATCAAATTTGCACAATATATAAGTCAAATAATTCATTCATTACCATTTACTACTTGAAACACTAACGCATACTCTTAATATATTCACTTCCATTTTATGCAATGTCAACCCTCTATATTCAATACACGATATTTTATTCAAAGGAACTAAAATTTACTATCTTTTTATTATATTAAAAGAAAACCACTAATTACGTAGCCTTTCCTTAATTAACTCATATTAGATTAATCTCCCCCCTTTATTTTTGTAACCCACTTTTTTTAGCCATTGATCATCCTTCTTTAGTGGTGACTACCTAATTAGCAATTTGGTAATGAAGTCAATTTAAGCCTAATGACCATTATAATCCCATTTGTTAGGCTTCATTAGCTGCATTAAAATCAATAATTACTTTCATATTTTCCATTTACCATTAATACTTACTATTTCTATTTATTTAAATAATTACTATTTATCAATAATTACTTTAATAATAATTAATACTTACTATTTATTTAAATATCTAATAATAATAATAAAACATAAAACTTAATTAAATTAAAAATTAAATTTAAATATATAATAAATAAAAGGAGAAAACGAGATATAAGAGTTAAACGTTTCCTGCAACAAAGCAGGGATTATATATTTATATTACCATCTTTCAGTTAGGGATTGCTTTCTTCATACGGGTCCTACTCTGATCCTTTCTGTTTCTTCACAATCTCGCGTATTATTCATCACAGCCATGAGTAAACCAATTTAAAAGGAATCAAAGTAACAAGTGATTCGATGCTCTTGGAGCCCTGCAAAATCTGCCGCTATTCGTCTTTCAAATGGTTTGACTCGATTATTCACTTCAATCTATAACAACTCAATCTTCTATATAAGCGTTTTGAATTCAGTAAATGATTCGGTGTTATACGATTTGATTTCAATCAGCCATCATGTAATTGAAGTTTTACTTCAATTGTATTAATTTAATTTCTTATTGCAATTGGTTTTAAAATTAGTGTTTTTATATTTGCAGATTGATGATACAATCGATTGTAAATGAGGCCATTACATGAATGAAGTTTTACTTCAATTGTTGTAAGTTAATTTCTTATTACAGTCGATTTTAATTTTAGGGTTTTAATTTTTCAGATGAATTTTATGATTCGATTTCACTCCGGCTATTATGTGACTGAGCAGTAGTGGGTTTTTCAATTTTAAATAGCATTTAAAACTATGGTTCACTAACTAAATTAAGATTTTGTTGTTGTATTTGTTTTGATCCTTTTTATATACATAAGTTTTACCTTTTGGGTACTTAATAACAATGTTGAATCTGATATTTTTTTTAAGAAGGTTGTACATGATGTTTGAGTTCTATTGTGATTGTCAAATTTAATTTTGTTGACTAAATTACATTGAAAAGGTAATGGAAGGGTTCTATTCATGTACATAATTTTAATACGTACATGAATCTGGATTATGCTTTGGCTCCCCACCCATCACTTATTTATGTATATCTTTGATCTATATTACCATTTGAATCTATGATTAGTTAAATGTTTGTGTAACTTGTCAAAGTATTTAAATGTCAGCGATCTATGATCTATGGCTAGAAGATTCGCAAGAGCGTCTCAATATTTTTGTCATTACAAGGTATGTTATTTTTGTCTGTCATTCGTTTTCAACTTTCTATTGATTATATAAAGGAGATTTGTTTACTTGCACATGATGCAATTTTTGGAGCTTGATTTGAGGACTGGCACATGCCACTTGACTAAGAAAGGGCGTGGCAGGTATCCTCTTATTTATTTATGTAACTGTCATGTCTATCCCGTGTTATGATGATATAACTCTCACAATTTGCTCCAATATTTTGATGTTATTTGTTACTGAAGAGATTTACAATATTATTCAGTTGTTAAGAATTTGGAGGCAAGGTATGTTTTGGCTTTCTTTTGTTATGTGTGTATAAGTATTTATATTTGACAAGACATATATTTAATAGGTGGAACAAACTAATCGAAATTTGCACGATGTATGCTTAATTTTTTATACAGTGCTTCCTTTTGACATTATTAAAAGAAAGTATCACCATGATTATTTTGATGATAGATTTCAATAGTATGACTCCATACTTATCAGGATTTATAATGTTGCTACAGATTTAAAAGCTTTTGGTGATTGTTAAAACTGTAGGTGGCTTCTAATGTTCACTATTTACATTCACCGGCATTCATAAGCAACCATATCATGTTATGAATTTACTGCTGGCAGAATTCAGTACGATGGGTCACTTGATGGACAGCAAAGACTGATGATCATGGGAACATTTGCATCCAAAAAGTTTGAAGGGATTCTGAAGCGATATGTTTGTAAGTTGTCAAACCTCTTGAATGATTGTTACATTAATATATGTAGCAAATTAAGCTCTCTTCTGAAATTTTTGAACAGTAATGATTAAAAAAAACTTACTTGATGGGCGTTGTTTTAAAGAGTGATTAATTGGCTACATACAAAGAGGTTTTTGGTATATGGTTGGGTTTCAAGAGTTATGTGCCATATAAGCCCATTAATACATCAGTGTGCTATATACTATACTAAATGATAGAAAAGCTGATTATAATGTAAAATTTTGTTTATACGATGGAAAATGTTAGTGCAGGCCTAAGAGGTAATCATGGCTGTTCCCATGTTGTATATAGTTTTTTGCTTTTAATTTGGGATTGCAAATTTACTTTTCTCCAATTTTCAGGCCGTATGTCTGCTGCTTGCTATAGTTTTGCAAGCAATGGTTAGTTCGCAAATGAAGGTTGATGAAAAAGACATTGAGAAAATGGGAATATAAGAGCTAAAGATTGGGAACCTCTATTGAACCCACGTGCAAACCTAATATCAGCGTGAGTGTCGATCAGTTAAAAGGTACCTTGCTAATCCTTAACCACATATGCGTTTTGGCTTTAATTACACCGAAGGAATGTTGGACCTCTGGAGACTTGGATAAATATGTAGCCATCATTACCATTTCACAGCTAGAATAGTTTCTATTTAGTTGTGGATTATTAATAACATTTGCAAGATACAAACAGAAACCTAATTGATTTATTAATAAGTTTATCATGTGGTTGTGATTACGTTTACTGATGTTGGTATTATGTATAAAAGATTGATGGTGCTTTTAGTTAAAACATTTGTACCTATAAATATCGTAATTGAGATCAATAGAATAGATTAGAGGTAATATATGACGGAGAGTACAAACAGCTAAACCTAAAATAAAAACCATTTACCTTTGTTGGATTCCTAGATTTAAATTTATTACAAATTATAATAGATTTGTGAGGCTGGTGGTTACTGACATTAGAGGTGGCAATATGGGCGGGCCAGTACGGATGTTTGGTACAAATGATTTTCAAGTAATCAGAGGTGCCAATTGTTGGCACTGATTATCTTTAATTATTAAATATCGAACATAAAAATCTCTATGTTACTTTATATCTTTGTAATTTTGTTATCTTTTTATACTGAGAAGCAATAGATCGATATCAGTCTGTCAAAAGATCCGATCGGGCCTAGATGTACTAGAAATCTGCATAGAAATAGCCCAAAAGGCGAGCTTTATGATATTCATAACTGAGAGGAATACGAGTTGAAGGAGACGAATGTTTTCTAAACAACTTATAAAGTTGTCATTTAGTCAAAGGCTAAGTAATTTGAAGTTAATTATGTAATTTGTATTATGGCACTTGTATGGCATGTAAACGATCAAAGTGATCTGGTTTCAGGTTGCAGGTAAAACAAATTAAATAGACAACAACTTATTGGTTTCACATGCATTTTTTTCATTAAAAATGCAGATAGATCAAGTTCAGTTATTATTACACTGTTTGGTGTCCTACGTATAGGTATTTGCAACATTTTGTTATATCAACATATATGGGTGAACTTTTGAGTCCTCTTGCATTATTCTCTAATGATTAATATGTAGGGGCAAATTGAGGCAACCAACTTTTGTCCATTATTTATTCATAGAATCAATTTTTGACTCTGGAAAAAAAATCCTTATTTTTCTCCAGTTTTTATTTAAGGTAAATATTTAGATTGCGCGTTTGGGTTAACTATTTATAATCCTAGGCTCTAAATTCTTAAGGATATGAATAATGGAGGATTCTAAATCATGAAATTTGAAATCCATGAAACGTTTCGATTACTCTGAGTTCATCTTACCTGATAAATCTTAAAACACACATATCAATAGATACACAAATTTGATTATTTCCTTAAAAATATATATATAAGTTTTGTAGTAAAATCATGTGTTAGCCCGCAAATTTGCGGGTTTTAAACTAGTTTTCTAATTACAATAAAACGTCAACTTCTTATAGCATTACATCGTATATAAATTATCTACGTATTATTATTAATTATTTATTTATTTATTTATTTATTATTATTATTATTATTATTATTATTATTATTATTATTATTATTATTATTATTATTATTATTATTATTATTATTATTATTATTATTATTTATTTTATCTACAACGTATCGTTCGAATCAATATCTCTATATTTAATCACTTTTTAACCGATTTTAAATTTGCTCCCGTTACATCGCGCGGGTTGTCAGCTAGTACTACAAAATTTAAGGCCGAAGGCTAAACATAGAAATATAGTTGGAAATAATAGAGTTTTTAACCAAACACTCATTAGTAGGATCAAACTAATGGAGTCAATTATTTAAGCTATTTGTATGAGTAACTATAAATGTACAAAGTATTTTATGTTATATTCGGAGATGCAGATGTTACGTGCTCCCTTCGTTCGGTATTTCTTTTATGGATGTCTCAAATTTATTTTCCACTTTCATAAATAGATAAAAATAATTTTATAAAGTTCTTTTATAGCCCTAATTATTATATAAGACAAAAACGTAGGTATAGTAAACAGTAATAAGAATAATGTTATTAAGTTCTTTTATATCTCTAATATATACATATAAGACAAACTTGTTTTTAGATGTTGTGAAAAAAAAAAGATACACTCAATTCTACACCTCTATAATATACGCATAATTCAATGCTTAACATATGCTTAATTTAATCTTTATTCTCATATCAAATATCTAATCTACTTTTAATTCAATCTTACTATATGTATCTTAATTTACTTGGTTTACTCGTATCTTGATCAGTTCGTGTTTCAAATACGCACGTTCTGTAACACCCCCAAATTCGTCGATTTTGATTTGCGGAAGCATTAGTATTGGCTGGGGGTGTCACGTCAACATTGTACATGCATACGTATCAGAGCATATGATTACAACAGAACATAATATATTAAGATGCCAAAGGTATTAATTACAAAGTTTACGATTCATCGAATCGTACAAGTTAAAAGTAATAAGTTTACAAAAGTAGATTTCTGGAATATGACTAAAACAGTTTCAGTTATACTAGAGAAATCCATATGTTTCTAAAAAGTTGGCATCCTAAAACTTCACGGGTCGCCTAATTCTCCATGTGTGTTGGCGATTCTTACATGCGCAGCTAATTCCCTGAAAAACATAGTAAAAGTCAACAACGAGGTTGAGTGAATTCACAGGTTTTATGTTTGCAATTTATTGTTCGAGTTTGTAAGCATAGTTGGCAACCCACTTGTTGTTTATACAGTATCGTTGGGATGTCACCCAAAAGTGTAAATTCGTAAAACCAATTACGTTTCCAAATAGTTGTTTGTAGGAAAGTTTGTATCCTAGTAGTTGTAGGAAAGCAGTATCCTATTTCCAAGTATGTTCTGTAGGGATATACGTATCCTAATAGTAGGTATGTTTCGTTGGGATGTCGCCCAAAAGTATATTTCAAGTATAGTAGGAATGCAGGTATCCTATTAGATGATCGTAGGAATGTCAGTATCCTAATAGTTGTGTCTCGTATGAATGTTAGTATCCTAATCGTTTGGTGGGTCCATGTCAGTAGGAACCCAGTGCCCATGTCAGTAGGGACTTTTTAACAGTTTATCAACAATAGTAGACCCATGTTCGCAGGATCTAGTGCCCATGTCAGAAGGGACTTTTCAACGGTCTGTGCCCATGTCTTTAGGGACTTTTTAACATTTTATCAACAATAGTAGACCCATGTTCGCAGGATCTAGTGCCCATGTCAGAAGGGACTTTTCAACGGTCTGTGCCCATGTCAGTAGGGACTTTTCAGTTGCTCAATCAGTTAAGCAAAAAGTGTTGCTGATCGTTCTCCAGCGTTTTCAAAACATGTTTATGCGTTTACAGTATTTATAGTATGAAAGCGTTATTTCATAATCAACAGTTTGTGTATCGGTTTACCAGTTCAATGTACTCCATTCGTTCGAGTAAAATAGTATACAATCATGTATATATAAAAGCATTTGACTATGTTTTCCACCCCTGTTCAAAGCAGTTAAAACAGTAAAAGTAGGGGCTGTGAACTCACCTGTTGAGTTAAGTAGTTGTGCGAGTGCTAGCAAAGCCTAAAGCCCAAGAAGTCTAGTCGAATCTCCTATCGTCCTAAACGTATGAGATTTAATAAGTATGTGGAGGTCTAAGCTAATCATCCATGCTGGTGTTCGTACAACCAAGTTATGTCCAAAGTGTTTGTTAAACGTTTACGTTTGTATTTCGTTGTTTGTGAAAATGTATACGACTCGTTGGTGATAGTTTGAAATCATAATTTCAGCAAAATAAGTGTGTTTGTAATGTTTGTATCGTTCGTATATCGTATCGTATGTAAATATTCGTTTCCAGTTAAGTTCGAAACTTAGTTTAAAAATAAGTTGCAAGTTTTCTGTTTTTGGCGACACTGGTCTAGTGTCGCTATAGGCGACACTAGTTAGGCGACACTAGGTGAGTGTCGCTAGATTCCTGATTTTTAATTGGGTAGCGACACTTGGTTAGTGTCGCTATAGGCGACACTTGTTCAATTATGGCGTCACTAAGGTATTGTCGCTAGGATGAATCTGGTTAAGGGTTTCAGCGACACTTAAGTAGTGTCGCTATAGGGGCGACACTTAGGCATAGCGACACTTAGCTAGTGTCGCTAGCACTGTTTTTGGCACATAGCGACACTTCCAACTGTTCGACGAACAGATTGGGAAAAACGAGTTTTGGGTCGATTTTGGACATTTTCGGTTGTTAAGAACACTAAAACATGTTATATTGAGTATATTAAACATGAAACATCAAAGAAAACTTCAAAATCTAAGGATTTACGGGAAATGTCGGAAACTTACGTGTGTCGGTTTTGAAATCCGAAAAGGTAGAAGTGTAGATCGGGATCCCGTGATCGTTTTTCTCTAAATGGTTAGATGATTCGGCGCGTTTTGGTGTAGTTTTGGTATGATTTGTGTGGTTTTTGGTTAAGTTTAGAGAGAGAGAGATGAGAGAAAAGAGAATGGAGAGAGAGAATTGAAAGAGTGAAAATGGAAGAAAAAGGGAGGTGGGAGGTGGGTTTTGTTCCACTTTTCGTCTCCTGTGTTTGCGTTCCGTGTTTGTTTACCCGATCGTTAAATGTTATACTATTTTAAATTGGGTAACTTTTTAAATATGTATTCGAATTTATTTTTAGTTGAGATATTTTATAAAGATGTTTTTGTTAAGTTATAAAAATTTAAAAGTTTATTTTGTTTCATTTTGTCATAAATGTTTCGAGTTGTTTTAGTTTGCGAAATACTTTGTAAATATTATTGACATAATATTTAATAGTTAATAACGTTGTTTAATAATTCCGTTTTATTAAATAATTTTGTTCACCAACAGTCGTATATTTTTGTCGTGTTTGTTCCAATCGTTTCGTATGTAATTACATCTAATTACAAATAAGTAATACTACGCGTATTAACTAGTTGGGCTTTGCTAGACTTACCTCTAAAATGTGTTGTGAATTCACTCAAAGTAGGGAATTAACCTAAAAATGCATGAGTTTAACGTTTATAATTGCGTTTAAATTTGCGGGGTGTCACACGTTCTTACATTCTTTCCGTACGCAACATACGCACCCATATAGAATTGACGTGTGTCCCTTCCTTCTTCCTTCTCCCTTCTCATTTCCTCCTTCTTCTTCGGCCAAGATCCCTGCCTTGCAGCGAATTTATTTTATATGTTAATTAATTCCGTCATCTCCAGTTATATCTCCAGAAAGATTCTTTTTCCAATTTCAAATCATCTTTTTCGTCAAATTTTTTTACAGTTTCTCAATTGTTCAACAAGATTTCTACGATCATGGTTCGCGTATGCAGTATTTTAATATAAACAGAGTATGCACAGTATTAAAACGTTAAACGTGATACACAATAAACAATATGAATTTTAAAAGTGATACACAATGCACAATCTGAAAATCATGCGAGTACGTTTAGAAATATCAAATAAAAAAACATGATACACAATGAACATTCTGTATTAAAACGTGATACACAATGAACAATATGAATGTATGATTAATAAACGTGATACACAATGAGCAATATGTTGTGTATTGTGTATCAGTAGTATTTGTGTATTAGCTATATGGAGTGTGTTGTGTATCAGTTGTATTGTGTATCAACTATATGGTGTGTAATGTGTATCAATGAAAAGAACAGCCTGCGTACACTGTGTACGTTAATGGACCCGCGTCCAAGAACCCCACCCATCTTGATCATTTTCCCATCGTATCTACATTACATATAAAGCATATTTACATTTGTCTTAATTTTGTACTTAACAATGGCTATTGCCTATTTTACCTTCAAAATCAAATTTTAAAAAACATCTTAAATTATTTGATCATTAATTCAAATCTCTCTCTCTCTCTCTCTCTCTCTCTCTCTATATATATATATATATATATATATATATATATATATATATATATATATATATATAAGAAAAACATAAAAGAGATCTCCCCCCTTAATTTAAAGATAATCCTTCATTAGCACACCATTAGATAAAAGCATGATGTCATTAGTCCTAATTATTGTGTTGTAAATTACTAAATTACCCCTGGTTCAAAATTAAACCCACGCATCTCTCTGCTAGGTTTTTTCAAATCCCAGACTGAAAAAATACACCGTGGTGAAGGAGAAAATTCCGATGTGCCACCATCGCCTGACACCGTCACGATTGCGACCGGACTGATTGTCTTCCACGACGGAATTGAGGTATGTAACCGCATGTGGTGGTGTTGTTTAAACCCACGCATTTCACGTACAATATAGATGGATCAGGATCACTAGCTTGGGTAAATCGGAGTTCTGGTGCTAAGAAGGGTAACCGCATATGGTATTGGTGTTCAATTTGTAAGCCAGGTATGCGATTTTTCAAGGGTTATGATTTTTAGGGCTAATCATCATAGTTACTTTGCTTGTGTTTATTCGTTTTCTGTATATGTGTTGTTCGGGTTTCAATTGAGTGTCTGTATGAATGTATTCATCCCTCTTATACAATACGAGATCAATCATTGTCACCATGAGGGGAGGGGGATTTGAACATAGACAGAAATGTTTGGGATTAAACAGAATACTAATGTGTATATGAATAGAACACACGGTATTTGTATCTGTACATAATTTGTAAGGGGATAACTAATGAATACTTGTATTAGTCGATTAGATGTATTGTTCCATTGTTGGAAGTACCTTAATCAAACGTGTTTGTGAATGATTAGCCAATCGATTAGCTGTGGATTATGTGCAGAACTTCTGCTTAAACTCTATAGACTTCGTAATGTTATTCAAACCCAGCAACCATGGCTCAACTATTTGTTGGCTTTCGTATGGTTTGCAATATCATATTTCATAATTACTGGGGTTTAATTTCCTGTTTTATACACTTATTTCGCATTGTGACAACTTCTATTTTATGACAATTCCTCAACCATGAAGATGAAGCAGATGTGCCAAACAACTAACTGACCAAACTAAAGACATCTTTTCTGTTATTTAACGCATTTATAAGAGGAAAAATTGTGGTAGTATTAGGAGGTCAAATAGCAAACAGTAGTAGCAGAGAAGTGCATATGAAGATTCAAAATGTGGATATATAGATAATGTATTAAAGATGATTACGACAAGTATGGATAATTTTGTTTCTTTCTAAGCGAATTAGGTATTCATAAGCAGTTTGCTTACACTTGGGCTTACTTCAGTCCCGTGTCACTGTTAACTATATAATTCAACTTTTTGCCCAACTGGCCTGATGGAGATAAGTCATAATTCAGATAAACCCATTTCAACTAAATGGATAAAGAAGTCAGCTCAAGTAGAAG
The DNA here is from genome assembly GCA_949592205.1 of Helichrysum umbraculigerum. Taxonomy (NCBI): domain Eukaryota; kingdom Viridiplantae; phylum Streptophyta; class Magnoliopsida; order Asterales; family Asteraceae; genus Helichrysum; species Helichrysum umbraculigerum. The sequence goes on along the minus strand of CATIUR010000003.1, from coordinate 118,052,020 downwards.
CAGTTTTTTCTTTCTTTGAGATCATTGGATGTCCTTTCTTAATGATTTCCCTTCATTCTCGTCGTTAACATGCTACGTTTCACTTTCAGGAAGCATGCAGATTCTGAATCCCAACCTTTGATGCAACAACAAAATCAGCAGCAACACATGGTTCCGGTACAAGATAGTTACATGCAGGGCAGAGCTGAAGCACTTCACAGCGTTGAGTCGAGTATTCATGAGTTAGGTAGCATATTCGCTCAATTGGCGACCATGGTTGCTCAGCAAGGAGAGCTTGCAATTAGGTTAGTTTGATACCTCTCCTTCCTTTAGTATAAGATGTCAATATTCATTGATTTTCTGAAATACATCTTTAAGGGAATGTGAAATAAAGAGACTTCTGCAGGTCATTACCATTTACAAGGGGTTATTTGCAAAGGGTGGCAACTGAATGTGTTTCAGTTTTAAATCTGGTCACTAATGTTTGAAAATCAGTAACAAAAGAGTTAAACTTCGCAAAAAGGGGTGATCAAAAAAAATTTTACAACCACTTTGGTCACAGAACTTTGTAAATCACTAACAGAAGAGTTCAATTTTCATCCAAAGTGTATTCAATGTTTCGGTTTCTAATTTTATACAAGTATATACAAATGTTACCCAAGCTGCAGTTAACAATTACTGTATTTTGACCACATTTAGCCCCCTCAACCATTGCAATCTAATGGTCAATTAACCATTAGAATTAGTAATTTTTGGTTTCATCCCCTGAAATTTTGTAATGTAATCCTTTTTGTTGGGTCATTTACAAAACAAATTGATCCTTTGCACTCACCAGTTGAGAAGTGAATAGCTCCTGGCTCAACTATTTGTTTGGTTTCGTATACTTTGCAATACCTACTTTCATATTTACAGGGGTTTAATTCCTTTATTGATACAATTATTTCGCATGTTGACAGCTTATTTTGTTGATGCCACCGCCTCAGCCATCTAGATAAGCAGGTGCGTTACTCAACTAATCGACCAACATGGATAACGGGACTGGTACCAAGTTTGTTGCTCTTGGTTTTGGCTTTGGGTGAAAAACAGTTGTTTGCCATTTAGGTGAAATTTTCATCTTTTCGACTTTTATATTCGGATTTATATATGAATAGTATGAAACAGTTGAAAAGTTTATCTATCATTGTTGTTAGTGTTTTCAACCAAATAAATGCCATTCTAACTGCATTAATGTATATTTTGCAGAAAGACGTTAAGCCGAGGATGTGTCAAGAATTAATTTGCAGGTTTGTTGCTGCACAGCAAGCACCAACAAAACTTAATACTCAGATAAGCGACGCTGAAGCCACACTAGACAGAACATTGAATGACTTGCAACTTGTGTTTGTCCCTAACCTTGGATCTATGCGAACCGAGTCACTCAATCGTTTGCGGAATCAACGATTAAGTTATAAACTAAACACACGAATAATCAATACGCAATAAATAAGAACCAAACGTTTGTATATTGAATTATAATCGATCAGATTACAGGGATTTCGACAAATGGTGTTTAGGGTTTCGTCAACCCTAAAACAGAAAACGTAACACGTTTATATACAAAATCTGGCACCTGCGACGTCGCACACGACGTCGCAGGCCCAAGCCCATGCGACGTTGACTACGTCGCAGGCCCAATACCTGACGTCGCACCTGCGACGTTACGCACAACGTCACAGGAATCAGGAAACTCAAATCTAATTACAAAACACGAGCTAGACCAACTGACAGACACAAACATGAACCAACAACTTGACTATCTCGATTAAGGTACCTGGTATGTAGGCATGCTTTATTTTGACTATTTGGACGATCACTGTTTAATGCTTTCGTGATAACTTTTTATGTCTCTGCTTATTTGATTCTATGGGTTTCTATAACGCAGTGTACCTGTGTACCAACTGCAGTAAAACTTATTTTTAAGTCATTTAGAGCGACTTACTTACTTACCAATTCTTTTAAACCAACTTAAGACACAACCATGCATTTCACAAACCGTCTCTACCCTTTTTACAAATATGTCATTTTGTTTACACAACAGAAGCACAATGAAATCATCATTTCCGTAGCCCATTTTATTTAGATAGTACGATCATTAATCAGTGGATGTGCTTTATTGATTTTGAAGACGCATTGGCCTGTTAAGATGACGAAGGGATCTGTTGGATTTAAGCCTGAGGATCTTGCTCCAGTAGATATTCCTAGCACATGGAAAGCAATGGAGAAACTATATGATTCAGGCAAGGCACGAGCTATTTGTGTTAGCAACTCTTCTACTAAAAAATTGGGAGATTTGTTGAATGTAGCACGCGTGCCCCCTGCTGTCAACCAGGTGGGGTGCCATCCTTCATTGTGCTTCTAAATTGAGAGACTTCTGCAAATTGAAAGGCATTCACCTATCTGTAAGTTAAAACACATACGTTGACTTGTGTTTTTCAGAAAAACAGGGTAAGAAACTAAGGTGGTAACCTACTTAAAATTAAGTAACCATTACATTTTAGTAATTTTTGGTTTCATCCCCTGAAATTCTGTAATAGATTCCTTTTTGTGGGGTCATTTACAAAACAAATTGATCCTTTGCACTCACCGGTTGAGAAGTGAATATCTCCTGGCTCAACTATTTGTTTGGTTTCGTATGCTTTGCAATACCTGCTTTCATATTTACAGTGGTTTAATTCCTTTATTGATACATTTATTTCGCATGTTGACAGCTTATTTTGTTGATGACACTGCCTCAGCCATCAAGATAAGCAGGTGCGTTACTCAACTAATAGACCAACCTGGAAACGTCTTTTCGGTTATTTAACACAGTTATTAGAGCAAAAATTGTGGTAGTATTTGGACAATGAGCAAACAGCCGAAGCATGGGCATGTGTCATTAAAACACGTGACCTGATTATTCGACTTAAAAGACAGGTATTGGTAATTTTGAATTCATACCCTGAAATTCTGTTGTTTATTCCTATTTGTATATTCATGGTAACGTGACAAATTGATCATTTGCACTCACTGGTTGAGAAGTTTTGATTTCATAAAAGACAGATAGATTTTGGTAATTTTGATTTCATGAAATTCTGTTATATATTCCTTTTAATGGACTCACTTACAAAAAAGGTTGACCAGTGTCACTCATTGGTTGACAAGTTTATAGCTTCTGCCTCAGCTATTTGTTTGGTTTCCTATTCTTTATGATACCTGTTTTCATATTTAATGGGGTTTAATTCCCTTATCGATAAACTTATTTCGCATTGTGACAGCTTATGGTGGTATGACAATGCCGCAGCCATCAAGATGAGCATATACACTACTCAAGGTAAATGTGGTGACTTAACCTCCGTGCAAACACAAGGTACATGTGAATATGTGATGACATAATCCTGGAAATAAGTCACCGGGTTTGGATTTAAATCAGACATTTACATTGTAAATTTAATTCAGTTGACCTTTAAATGAAGACACCTATATAATGGGATTTTTGTCATTTAAATGTAACTTTTTTAAAAAAATCAAACATCTGATGTTTAATGCATGATTTCCAGTAAATTAGGGAAGTTAGGCAATCCATAAAGAGTTTTTTTAGGAAATGATCTTATCTCATTAAGAGCTACAAATTTTCCCTCCACTATTGCCAATTTCATGAGGATTTTCAAAATTTTCTAGTCGGAGAAACTCTATAAATACATACCCCTCTCTCATTATAACTCACACCTTGCAAGCGAGTTGCTAACATCATACACATTTCCTAAACATTTTGCTGTTCTTCCAGATTGCTCCATGGAAAATCAACAAGTAATCACCCCTCTCAGTGACCTCACAGTCGACAGGCAAGACTGGGTTATTTGTGTCAAGGTGCACCACGTTTGGACACAGTCTTTTAAAATTAGCCCCAGTCAAGTTGCAAGCAAAGAAATAATTTTGGTTGACCAACAGGTATGATACTTATCCAAGAAAATGAAATTCGACTATGAAGTTCATAACTTTATGCTATTCCAGAAATACTTTTGCTAGATCATTTTTGTATTTTTTTTATTGAACCTGAATTATTGCATCATGTGTAACCATTTTGTATATACTTGTGTTATCATATACAATATCACGTTATTTTGATTTTTCAGTCTATATAAACCATAAATCAGCCATGTTAATATCTTGGGATCCTTGTAGAAGTAAGTGTCAAAGCTGCTCAAAATAGGGTCATCTTGCTTAGTAATATGGTTGACATATGATTTAACAATATTGTACAGAAGCTAACACTTTGCTTGAAAGATTCATTCATGTGTAAACTTTTTGCTTTAACAAACATTTATTTGTGGCCATCGTCCTAGCTGTTCAGATCCATTCCCTTGAAACATTTTAATCACTTTATATGCCAAGCAAGATGATAGTAGCTTACCTAGATATTAATAAGTTTATGCTCAATGATATTAATCAGGTTGAGGGTTAAGTTACTGATTGAACCATTCTGTATATAAAGTAGCAACCTAACATATTAATGCTCTACGTTTCCAGTCTTTATGAAATTGCATACAACATCATAATGTTACAAATAAACTATAGATTATCTACTGTTTTACTAATACAATATTGTACAGGGTAACAAAATTCATGCCACTGTGAAGAAAAACCTTCTTCTGAGCTTTGGTGACTCTGTTGCAGTAGGAAACACAATTGAGATCAGTACTTTTGTGGTATCATTGTATACTGGAAAGTATCTCGTGGTGGAAAACCAACATAAGATCAACTTTTGTCGAGCCACTAGGGTAAAAAGAGCGCCAGGATTTGAAATGTTGGGAGATGGGTATTCATTTATCCCGTATTCCAATATACTGGCAGGACAACTTAACACAGCCGTTGCCTTTGGTAAATTATTGAACCAATGTCATCTAACTTTAAGTCGGTATTGTATCCGGAAATTGTAATGTAATAATATACTTACTAAGATTAATTTGTTGTACTTTGTTTTCAGATGTGGTTGGTCAAGTTATTGAACTGGGCAACATGAAGATCAAAATGCAAGATGGTCGGGAGACAAAACTGCTTACCTTTGTTCTCTAGGATGTCGAGTAAAATTCATACTCACGCTCACCCTCTTATGAATGAATTAAAAATTTTATAGATACAAATATGTACGTACTTTTACCGCTCATAATGTTACTTCTTAATGATTGGTTTGCGGCGGTACCAAGCTTGAATGTGCATTATGGGGCGAATTTGCGGTCCAGCTGAACACCTTTGTCGAAAAGAACAAAAGTACTTCTGATTTGACGGTTATGTTCATTCACGTGGCATTCGCAAAAACTTGGGGTGGTATGCCCGCATGTCCTTTGACATAATTATACTTTCCTACTGATTCATCGTACGTACAATAATAATTTGTCACTACTGTCTTGTGTTTTGCCGACTACAGAGACTTACCAAGTTTCCAACTCATTCTTTGGGACAAAGGTGTACATCAATAATGACATCCAGCCTATTGTGGACTTCAAAAAAAGGTTACTTTCTATTCTTCACAACGAAGTTTAACTTTAATTCCATCAATGTTTGACACATTGTTTTTCAAAGAAACCCGTTGGCTGATATTGTTTAGCTTTTATCAGGTTGTTGGAAAATGCCGAAGGAAATGTCATGCCAACACCTCCACCCGTTCTGACTGTTAACACCATTGTTGAGACAAATGGTGACTTTTACATGAGGTACCCAAGGAAAACCGTTGACCACCTTCGAACAATCAAGAAGGTACCTTTTTCTTACTGTAATCGCCGTCGGGTCTTTTAAGTAGACATCTAGTTTTTGTGAAGCTATTGTTGTCTAATCCTTTCTTTTACAGACTACACATTGTGTTGTCGTTGCAAGACTTTCAAGTGTTTCTACAGAGGATGGCTGGTTTTATTACATCTGCAAGGACTGTGCGACGACTGCAACCAGGCATCTTGATGCCAATCCTGGTGGATACCTATTCAATTGCTACCGATGTGGACCAATAAACGAAACTGAAACCAAGTATGCTCCAAATTACTAGCCATGGCATCCAAACTGAATACTAAATAAGAATTAATTCAAAAATAGCTACATTGACATTATAGCAAGTTTCTGTTTCATAAAGCATTAACACAATCTGTATTTTGCAGGGTTCGCACTGTCATTCGTGTGGAAGACTCAAGTGGTGCCACATCATTTTCAATGTTTGGTGATGTCATTGCGAGGTCCCTCCAGATCACTGGTTGAACATGAAGATGAAGAAGGTACATTTAACCCTTATTCACCAAATTGTTAAATGTTACATCTTATTTCGTTATGTTAATGAGCAGGCAGCTGATCCAACTGACGTGCCAGTTGAATGGGATGCCTACATTAATAAGCAAATCGTGTTTAAGATAAAGGTATCAATGTTTAATGTTGAAAATGAATGTGCCGGCTACACTGTGGGCCGCTGCACTGATGACCCAGAAGTTGTGACTGCACAATTGGAAAGGAGTGTCTCATTGTCGCCTGATTTAGAGCCTAATGAGAATAATTCTGTCACACCTATCAACAAGGTCTGAAACTTGTACAGATATACTAAATACACCAACATATGTTGTATTATTTGTTAACACCACCACTCACAAATGTTTTTCGCAGGGCTTTGCATCTGGTTCTGGTTCTGGGGTCAATATGTCCCCAGTTCCATTTGAAGACCTTGAGATGGAAGGAAGCAGCCAAAAAAGGAAAAGTCAATCTCCGGGGATGACATTGTCACCGAAGATTCTTCCTCAAAGAAACCACTCCTCGCAGACGGTTGACGCCATCCACATTTGATGCTGAGTCTCAGTAGTTGCTTCTGCAACCATTTTATTTTAAGATTTTTTCATTTCTTATCGTACCAAACTCTTGGCTTTTTAATTCTGTTCTTTGTCTTAAGTTGAGCACTCGATTTCCGTTTGCTTCGGTAATTTTGAGTTTCTGAACCACCTTTTATATGTAATGCACGCTTTACTTTTCTTTTAAAATTGTTGTGTTGCCTGATCTTAGCGCTAAAAATATTCCATGTGCTTATTCTAAATTTTGACTTGAAAATGCTGCATGAACACCTTTTCTGTTTGTATCTAACAAATGGATATAGGTTTGTAGACTTCAGCTACAATCAGATATTGGGTCTTTATATTTCCGAAAAATACACTCTTGGGTTGACTACTGGGTATGTTGAAATTGTTTTGCGAATGTCTTTACAGTAATGCCTTAATGGATGAATAGGAACAATTAGGTTTACTTACTTCTAGGTGGCTTATACTTATACTACTTTTACAAGTTATAATAGTAGTAATGTATTTGCAGATCTTAAAGGCTGTAGTTGAATGGTTCATATGTTATACCAAATTGTGTTAATACACCAGGGTACTTAAGGGGAAAATTGGGTTGGGCTTTAGATTCTTTTTTGCGATTTATTTCTTATTCCAATACGATTGTCAGTTTAGGTTTGTTAAAAAATAATGTTGAATCTTTCTTTGATTCCTCGTGCACATTCAGTAAACGAAACTTGCTGATGTACTGTTACAACATATAAGCAGATGGATCTAGGTACTTCCGTTAGTCTAATTTGGTATGTTCTTAGAGGATTCATAGAAATGTTACGGGTAAAGTAAATTGGAGAAGTTCACGGCTTTTGTATTTGTTTTTATCGCTATTGTTCTATATACATTTCGTTTATATATAGATATGTAACTTCGTAGCTAGATTGGTGTGTACTCATGTTCTACTAATAGAATTCTTTCTTAACATGTAACAATGAAGAAATGCATATAATTGAAGAAATGCACATTTTCCAAAAGAACATATAATTGAAGAAATGCATGTTGTACGCTTAATAAATGCATTGATAGAAAACGTATGTAGGCGGAAACAATTTCTACATATCTGGCAAATAGATAAATACGCGTGTTGCTAATGCGAAATATATCTGATTTTAGTAGCAATTACTAATGCAGTTCAACACCAAAGCTCATTCTAACCAACAATGATGCATCAACAGCTTAATGTCAGTTTTAAAACAAAGTTACTGTTGTCATTTTTGTAAATGTGCGGCTACTATGTTTAACATCAACTAAACTATGCTTAAATATTGTTAAAATAACACCAACAAGTATAGCATAAAAATCCTATTAAAACTTCTTTAATGTCGGTAACTTGATGTGATGGGTCAAAACAGCTCGACCTGATAGGTCGGAACAGATCGACCACAAATGTCATAATGTTTATACTTTCTTGATGATTAGCTACTGTTACAGGTATTACATTACATATATGTTTACACCAACGCCCTCCATGGTGAATTTTTTAGGATTGATACTAAATAGCAGTTGAAGAAAATAACTAGATTGCTACCGAATAGGATATGGAGAAATTATCCATATAAACGACGATGCTCCTTTATCAGCTCATTATAGTTATCAATGAAATCTTGACAACAGATTATAAAATCAAAGTTGAATTCGGACCAAACTTAATCAAGATGCTATCAATTCATTATAGTTATCAATAAAAATGGTATGTGTATGACAAACTCATAAAATTGAAAACAAAGAAAGAACTTACCAATTATTAGAGAAATATGATAAGGTGAAGGTTTTTGTATCAAAAAGGTGTAAGTGATGAACTTGATGTTAGAGTTTGTGTAACATTTTTTGTCCATCTCTATACTTTTATGATAATGATTATTACCAAATATACTTTTTAAAAAAACATACTATTAAACTTAATAATCTGATATATTTGTTTCTTATCTGACCCATATGACCCTTCACCGGTTACAATCCCAAAAATACCTTATCAAGAAATACGTTTAGTTCTTTTATACGGCCCATGTAATCCAGGTCCTGAATATGCATACTGACAGTCCTAAAGTGAGCATCAAGATTCCAGAGCATCAAACTAAAGAGAACCGCGGTTTATGTAGACATCATCCATCAAATATTTTGTTGCATTTTGTCGACCGCTGTAAGCAATCGGCACTAAATAGTAGGCACATATCATCCATATATAGATCTTTAATCCGCTAAAAAATATTACGTTCCCAAAAAGTTATATATAACGATATTCAACCGGTAACTAATTGACATACATTTATTAAAAGGGAGAAGCAGTGTTTGGCTTAGGCTTAGACTGTTTGCAGGTCAATATTACATATACATAAGCTTTAAGGAAATATTTAGTTGTGAATGGGTCGGTTCGGGTTATTATTGTCTCTAACATTTAAATAGCAGCTAAAAGGGATTAGGTCAATAAGTTCAACAAATGCACCAAATGCATTCTATATGCATAAAACATTTTAAATTAATTTTTTAATGTCCAAACAAGGATAACTTCTGTAATCATACTGACAAAATGAACTGTTTATATTATTTTTCCATTTTTAAGGTCAAGCCAATCAGTACAGACCCACTTTGACCCACACCACCTCTACATCTAGCTCATTATACCAGTTATCGTTTTGGCTTACCTTGATAAGTCATGTTCTTTTGTCGATTTCGTACTTCACTTTGCTCCACTTACTAATTTCAACCATGAACCACCTGCATAAAAGAGACATATGTATAATAAATTATTTGTCAACAGCATGAGGATTTGGATGGGTGTATTGACTTCTATGTGGGATCATATTTGTACATTATCGATTTATTTAAGGTTTGCGTAGAATATAATTTAATGATTACAAAATTAATAAGTATACTGTTACTGAGATACTCGAAGGTTAAAAGCAATTGGGAAGCTACTTTACACCGATCTCATTTGAACATTGTTTTTTTTTTTTTTAAGATTGATGTTTGTGGAAGACATGATAGTTAATGTCACTAAAACCTTTCTTTATGGGTTATGGCTGAATAATATGTTCATGAACCGGGTGTCCAAATTTGAGGCTATCATTTGTCATTAATATTAATCTGTCCCAATGACAAAAACTCATGATCTACTTAAACAGTTCTCTTCTCTAGAAATTTTTTTCGCCATGTACATCTGCTAAACGTTTTTCAAGCATTATATTTATTACGTTTATGAAAAAACACCCGCAATTTGCGGGTTTTAAACTAGTTTTTAATTACTTGACAAAAATTAAAAAATTGAATAAAATCTATATATATATATATATATATATATATATATATATTGAATCATACAATTCTATCTATTTTAATTTAAACTCTATAAGTTAATTAATTTTAATCTCACAGTTATTGTTTTATTTAATCAAATTATCTTGATGCTCGATTCTTACAGTTTTTAAATGCGAACTTTTTAACCCGAATCAAACAAAAATACTTAACCGAACATCAACACATAAGTAATAACCCGCTGCATTGCGCGAGCACTTTGCTAGTAATTCTAAATAGTCTCTTGAAATATTTTTAAAATAAAAGTTACAATCTATGACCCTATAAAATTCATTTTTTTAGAGTGAACTTATTAATTAATCCGGAAATCCCGCGTGTCACGTAGCACGTTTTATTTTTGCAGTAGCTGCAGTAGTAGCATTACTATTTGCAGTATTTCCATCACTTCAACTTCTCCGAATTCAATTTTCTAGGGTTTCCGATGGCATCTTCCGATGAAGAAGGCGAAATCGTTCCAGATTCCGTCACAAATTACCACTTCGTTAACTCACATAACTCACTTATCTCATTTTCCGATTTACCACTCCATTTCACTGATCACGACGTGATCGACGACGGTGAAAAAACAGTTGCGTTTTTGCACGGAAGTACGGACGGAGGTTTAATCTCGGTTTATAAAGAAGTAATCGGTTGGAGATTTGAACTTTCATTTGCAGTTCCTGAATTTTACGTGCTTTCGAAAGCTAAAAAATGGATACAACTCGATAAACCGCGTAAAAGTTACGAAAATACCGTGAAAACTGTTTTTATCGCAGTTCGGTTTCTTCATTTTGCTAAGAGGAATGCTGAAGCTTCTAAGAATGAAATTCTGAATCATTTGATCAAAACGTTGAGGTATGTTATTCATTATTATTATTTTCATTATTATTATTTTCATTATTATTATTATCATTATTATTATTATCATTATTTTTATTTTTATTATTTTATTTTATTTTATTTTATTTTATTTTATTTTATTTTATTTTATTTTATTTTATTTTATTTTATTTTATTTTATTTTATTTTATTTTATTTTATTTTATTTTATTTTATTTTATTTTATTTTATTTTATTTTATTTTATTTTATTTTATTTTATTTTATTTTATTTTATTTTATTTTATTTTATTTTATTTTATTTTATTTTATTTTATTTTATTTTATTTTATTTTATTTTATTTTATTTTATTTTATTTTATTTTATTTTATTTTATTTTATTTTATTTTATTTTATTTTATTTTATTTTATTTTATTTTATTTTATTTTATTTTATTTTATTTTATTTTATTTTATTTTATTTTATTTTATTTTATTTTATTTTATTTTATTTTATTTTATTTTATTTATTTTTATTTTTATTTTTATTTTTATTTTTATTTTTATTTTTATTTTTTATATATTTTTATATATATGCTTGTATGTTTTTTTCTGTAAATTTGGTTCTTATATGTTGATTTTGAGTTATATTGATTTGATTATGCAGTTGGTACGATATTATTGAGCCTTTAGAGAAGCATTTAAAAGCTCATTTGTTGGTAATACAAAGTATTGTGACTAGAGATAAGGATTTGGCGAAATCTAAGGTTTGATAATTGTAGCTTAATATTTATATAGTGTATTTGTTGATTTGTACTCTGAAATGTATTTGTACAGAAGAATATGAGAAATAGTGGAACATTTATTGACAGTTGATTTTGATTTTACTTCACAGTATATTGCAATGTTTCTTACGGAGATTGAAAATCCTGGGAGAAGAGAAACTCTTAATGAGGTCAATAACAATAGATTTGAATTTATATATGTTCTTATCATGTTTTTGTACGTGGGTTGTTGTTGTGCTTTGAATTTAGCTTATATAGAATATAGTTTTGTCTTTATTTATTTATTTGTATTCAAACAGACTAAAACAAGTAACAAGTCTGAGTTCTTAGTTTCTGATGAGGATATGGAAAATGATGATGACTTTGATGATGAAGGTGAAGAAGTATTTGATTCTGTATGTGCATTCTGTGATAATGGCGGCGATGTTCTCCCGTATGAATCTAATTCCCTTTGTACTTTGACTTAATTTCATGCATTAACATTTGAAATAGTGTCTGATTAGTAATCAATATTGGTACTCACATCATATAAGTATTTACTTTATATCACTTCTCCATATATGGTAGTTGTGAAGGAAAATGTATACGATCATTTCATCCAACCATAGAACTGGGAGTTGAAACTTGCTGCGAATCTCTTGGTTTTGAAAATGCAGCTCAATATGAGGTATGAACCTATATGTGATGTATTTTATGTTTTCTTTCCTACCGTGTTCACTTGGTTTGATTGAATTATTTATGCAGGCAATTACTACTTTTCTCTGCGACAATTGTAAACACCAGAGACATCAATGCTTTGTTTGTGGAAAGTTGGGCTCCTCCGATAAGTCTTCTGCTACGGAGGTACTATGATAAATCCATAATCAAAATCAAAATTTAATATTATATGCATGTTTTTGTCAGATATAATTTACTGCTTGTTGGCGTGAGCTGTGATGTAGTTCACTAAACGGTTGTCAAAATGGATTTGGGTTAACATGTTTTGGGTTTTGGTTGGGTATTTGGTTTTGACTGATCTTTTTAAGTGATTTTAGTTGGATTTAGGTTTGAAAACGTGATATTGGGCCCCATGCTAAACCCGATTGATATTAATACTCTGTATATATCATAGGTAACTGGTGTATATATTACTCGTAGTAAATTTGCAACTCCAATATGGTACGAGATTATCTTTTGTTATGACATTTCGCAAAGTGAATATTGCATAGTGCAAACTGCAAAGTTTCAGCTAAAACCAACTACATCCCTGTTCTTGAGAGCTCTCTTGCAATACCTTGCAAGTTGTGATTCACTATCATCTTACAAACTTTTATGATTCTTTTTATTGGAAGGGCATGCTTTTTATGGTTCTTATTATGCTTTATAAGGAAATGTAAATGACTTGGAGATTTCGATAGCTATACTATTCAAATACTTCAAAATATGGAAAATACTCTTTGATAAAATTTGTAGCATGACTGACAACTACCATTATCTTGTCACTGTTAAAGATTCAACTAAGTTGCACTAATCATATAAGCTAAACCATAACTCCCTATGACACAAAGTTCATTATATGTCTTCTCAGCTGCATTGTTGGCTTTAGAAACCATTGAAGCCACTGATTTTGTTTGCTCAGTTTTTTGTGTGAGCCGAATTTACAATTATATATGGAGTTCAGGTGGATTTTGGATACATAGTTATGCATATGTTGATGTTGACAGATTCAATAAATTGTCATGTTAGGTCTTCCCTTGTGTTTCTGCAACCTGCGGGCATTTTTATCATCCAGAATGCGTCGCGAAGTCGCTCTACCCATCTGATGAAACACTGGCCAAGAAACTTATAATTGAAATAACTGCAGGAGAGTCTTTCACTTGTCCTATCCATAAATGCCATCATTGTGACCAAGGAGAAGATAAAGATGTCCACGAGTTACAATTTGCAGTTTGTAGGCGCTGCCCTAAGTCATATCACCGAAAATGCTTACCTAGGTAATTGATATTTCTTTCTTAAAATTTGTATACTGCTATGAACTTGACATTCCTTCTTGTTCTTGGGGGTTTATAAGCCTATTCTTATAAAAATAATTTCCAGAAAAATTGCTTTCAAGCCTAGTGCGGATGGAACTATCGAGCAAAGAGCATGGGATGATCTCTTGCCAAAGCGCATCTTGATTTATTGCATGTAAGTGTTTATGGCTTTATGTGTGGTCCATTTTGATAAAGCAGGAGATTGTATGTCTTTATATGCACTTAGGGTATGGATTACTAATTAATAAGTTACCAGGAAGCACAAAATCATTCCAAGTATTTGTACCCCAAAAAGAGATCATCTTCTTTTTCCTTCTAAAGTACGGAAAAGGAATCAAGATGGATGTAGAACAGAGATAATGTCAGAAAGAAGAAGCAACGCCTGGGGAAATTATAAAGAAACTGAGACAGCAAAGATGCCAAAAGTGGTTGAGACATTGTATAAACCAGTTACTTATGGTAATACTGCACTGGATATAGGCAAATCATCCACCATGCACGAAAAGAGATCTTCCTTTGAGGTTCACAGATCCATTTCTGGAAATTTTAAGCAGCCTTCTAACTTGGTCCAAAGCAAATCATCATACAAAGATTTGCAGAGAGAACAACGTTTTATTCCTAAGCCAGTGAAGAAGATAGCATTGAGTTCACCTCCTAAATTAGATGAAAACATGAAAACAAGGTACTTATTTCATATTTCTTATGTTGTAATGTTTATTAATGCCACTAACTCATTATGAGTGTCATCGTAACTTTATATCACTAAATTTTTAATATTTTTGTGTATAGGATATTGAAATTAATGGAAGATTCAACATCCGCGTTTGATATTGACGCATTTATAACGGAGAAGAAAAGGAAATGTAGTCATGTAATATATACCCCACAGGTTGGATTGGATAAGGCCGTTACCATGGGAAAGGTGGAGGCTTCTATAAAGGTGGTAAACCAACTAGTTGACACAATATTTCTGTAAGAACTTTATACTTAAATAAATATGTTATACTTACAATGTGTAACTTTTGTGTATGTTTTTCCCTCGCAGGCAGCACAAGCAGCTTTAAAGATATTGGAAGATGGGGGTAGTGTTAGAGAAGCAAAAGCTGTTTGTGAACCGAATGTTCTCAATCAGCTTATCAGATGGAAGGTATGGTGAAAGATGACCTTTATGTTAGTTTCTACATTGTTTTTTATATGCTTCTTTTTCTTCTGTGCATTGATTAAATGATATAATTTTTTTCTTTCACAATAAAGAGATTTGATCTTGTTTTTTGTTATGCTATTGGTGATCCATGTTCTACTCAATGTATATATAGGTTTTCATTGGCTTTAAATTTTATCTTATTATTATCTTGTATATCTTCCTTCCATACATGTCTATTTGTGTGTGTGTGTGTGTGTATATATATATATATCTCACACACACACTAACTTACTCACTTCTTTTGGGAATTTTCCTTTATTGTAAAATGCATGTTATTTTTAGCATGCACGAGTTCTCTAAGATACTATTTAGCCCTGCAGTTAGCAGCAGATCTTATGTTACCAATGTTGAACGCTACCATCTGACTAGACATATAGTCTAAATATTTTGACTATTAGTCATATATCTAAATGCCCCTCACTATTGATTTGATAGAGGAATCTAGTGGATCCAAAGCAATCTTATTAGTCTTTTGTAAGCATACCACCAGGCAAATGGATAATTTCAGATCAAAACTTTGCCAATGAGAGAAATGTAGCATTTGTCATCATCCCACCCAGGAACATTAAACATTTATTTTGAAACAGATGGACTATTGATAGTCTATACCTTAATTATCATAAGTGATAACTTAACTCTGTTTATGACATGTATTCAATAATCAGATTTTTCCTTTTCCGGTAGTTCCATCTATATGATGCCTAGTAGCTATCTTAATGGACTCACTTTATATGTGGAGCTACTTGTAATATATCATATGACATCTTTGTGGGAAACATATGTGGTTCGTTTTCACGTACTTTACCCTATATAATATTTTTTTATGATTTGAGAAGAAAGATTTATTGTGACTTTTTGCTGATGTGCAGAAAAAGCTAAGTGTCTATCTTGCCCCTTTTCTCCATGGGGCACGTTATACATCCTTTGGGCGCCATTTTACAAAGGTAGACAAGCTTAAAGAGGTATGATCCCTTTATTCCTTATGTCTTGTTATTAATGGTCCGTTGTCACATTTGGGAACTCATATGGGTATTCGTTATATCTTACCATATATTTTAAAGCTATACTGATGGAAAAATGGATACGTCCAGGAGGGATAGTGAAATTATAATAGTCCCTTGATCAAACGTATATTGCTTGCATTGGGAAATGAAACATGTAAATCCATTGATCGTTGTGGAAGTATAAAGCTCTTGCAAAAATCATGAAAATCTATATTGGATGTGACACTAGATAGTGCTTTGTTGTATTTACTTTGATTGGATAACTCTCTGTAGGCCCGTTATTCCCCCCTTTGAACAAACGCGATTTT
Source organism: Helichrysum umbraculigerum (assembly GCA_949592205.1). Classification (NCBI taxonomy): domain Eukaryota; kingdom Viridiplantae; phylum Streptophyta; class Magnoliopsida; order Asterales; family Asteraceae; genus Helichrysum; species Helichrysum umbraculigerum. Next base: position 118,035,749 of record CATIUR010000003.1, on the reverse strand, counting down.
ATGACAATCGTGTATGTAATATACTATTATGGGGATATAGCTGTTTTTTTCCTGCAAATTATCCTATGAAATTACAACTGACATTAGATTTTCACGTACTTGATTTAACGTGATGCTTATGGCATTGCTTTTTTATATACAGATAGTTGATAGACTTCGGTGGTATGTGAAAGACGGTGATACGGTAAGAAATATATATATATATATATATATATGCATATATATATGTATGCATATATATATGTATGCATATATATATGTATGCATATATATATGTATGCATATATATATATGTATGCATATATATATGTATGCATATATATATATATATATATATATATATATATATATATATATATATATATGTATAGTTATAAGTAGAGCTACATACATATTTTCGTTTCTTATTAATGCGTCCCAAGGATGAAAAAGAAAACAAACTTGTAAAATAAATCCGCTCGGGTATTTGTATAACAATGCGTCTTAGTCCATGTTTCAGATTTTTTGGTCCTTTACGTGTATTACCCTCACATAAAGTAAAAAAATAATAAGAAGAAAACAAACTGTCGATAAAATAACTATGTAAGTAGGAATCTTGTTATATATATATATTTACCGTGGTTGGCTTACAAATTATTTTGCTACGTCGGAACAATTCTTCCTCAGAATTACAATAATATTTTACTTCAACAGTTTGAAAGCCAGTTCATTTACCTTTTATTGTCATTAGATGTTGCACTTCTGTTTTCGTTTTGCTGAGCTTTTCCTTGATTCTCTTGAAGCACTTTGCAACAATTCTTTTTTGTTAGATGTCACAATTTGCATTTTCCTATTTGCTATACTTATGAACCTTCAATATGTTATTAGATAGTGGACTTCTGCTGTGGCTCAAATGATTTCAGTTGCTTCATGAAAGAAAAGCTTGACAGCATGGGAAAGAGGTGCAAATTTCAAAACTATGATCTGATCACTCCGAAGGTAACCATAACTTCTATGTTAATTTTTACAACGTTTTACCATCTTTAAAGTAATAAAATATCTTTACTATTTTACCATATGTGGCTGTGTAAGAATGTTAATTCGTTTGCAATATGCTAACTTCTCTTGTATGCATACCTCGTGACTGTTGATATCTTAAATTCATTCACCTTTTCATTCAGAATGCATTCAATTTTGAAAAGAAAGATTGGTTTAGCGTCCCTCTGGAAGCACTACCTGATGGTTCTCGTCTGGTAAGATACTTAAAATTTGCTTATACGCCATTTCATTTTCTCAAATATTTCATTTTTAATAGTTGCTTTACTCGAAAGGTAATGGGACTAAATCCTCCATTTGGAGTCCAAGCATCTCTAGCGAACAAATTTATCGACCATGCTCTCAAATTCAAACCCAAGCTCCTCATCCTTATTGTTCCACAAGAAACTAGGAGGTACAACATAAACAGCTGTTTGCATTCTTTGTTATTTAAATTTTACTTGATTTTATTTTCAACTCTCATTTGTGTTGCTATAACAGACTTGACCAGAAACGTTTTCCATATGATTTAATCTGGGAGGAAGCGGACATGCTATCTGGCAAGGTATCATTACCTAAGTTTGATTATTGCCTAAGAAGTAAAGGTGGAAATTTCGACCCATTTACTAATAAATGGGTCTATTTGGGTTATGCTTTAAATGGGAGGCACCCAAAGTTTATTTAAATGCTTAACAAATCTCTAAGTGTTTTATTAGATAAGGCTCTCTATTATTATTTGGTAATACTATAATTTTTATTCAGCACATAAGTTCTATATAAAATTCAAAAGATTGATTTAAACTTTTTTGTGTCAGCTCACTCTTACCAATTGTTTATTAAGTACACATTACTCATGGGTGTTTATATACTTTCTCTTGCTCCTTCCAGTCGTTTTACCTACCTGGATCAATGGACCACAAAGATCAACCGTTAGATGATTGGAATGTCAACCCACCACCGCTCTCACTCTGGAGTCGGCCTGATTGGACAGCCAAGCACATATCAGTAGCCGAAAAACATGGTCATGTATAACCAAAGCAAAACAAACCACATGAAGGAGCTGAAATAGTAGTTTCCAATTATCTAATGGAAGAAAATGAAGACTACTATAATGGTTTATCCAATATTATAACTGATACCGAGTATCGCAATATCTCCACCATATTAGATGATGTCCCAGAAGAAGAAACGATGATAACCAATCCTAAGGACCTGACCCATCGATCATCAACCATGAAGACTCAAATATGACATTTTAGGTCAAAGTCACTCACTTTTGGCTTTAAATAGATTTGGATTATGGAAATCCTAGGGAAATTTTAGGTAGTGTATTAAACTTGTAATAGTTATGTTAAATAAAAATATGTTAGTGTTAGCTCTATGGCTGAAATCCACGTTGATGATGGAATTTGTAAATAGTAAGATTGACCTTTTAGGTCAAATCGTGACAAGTTTTATGCTCTTTGTGATTGAGTTTAATTGTCATTTAGGTGCCTGATATTATGGATAATGCATATGTGATTGTTGAATTCGACAATGGGGCGAGAGGCATGCTAGATCTTTGTATGTTTGCTGAAGGAAACAAAAATGAGCAAGAAATTTCAGTTATTGGTGAAATCGGAAAAGTATTGTATATACAGGAAGTTTTTAATTTTCTAATTGGATATATTTTGCAAGAAGTGTTGCATTCACTAGCTTAAAGTCAAAAAGAAAATCAATATCAAAATCATTCTTTTATTTTGTATATTTATTTAACTTGAGCCTCCATTTATATAATGTTGTTATCTTATTTCAAACCATTTGGATTGTTCATTATCAGGGTGAGGCCTTTGTACCTGAAAATATTGTTCGTTATGGTCTGCGAGTTGAAGGGAAAGACGGTGTACGGACTTTGAGTGTTCAAGATCATCGTATCAAGTATGTTCTGATCTTTTTCAATCAAATCATTTTATATTTATCTCCTTTCCTGATTCGGGTTATGTTTATTCTGTAATGAGCCAAGCTATAGCTCAAAAAGATGACTATAGTGAGAGACTTGCCCAAAATGTATCTTACATGCATAAAACATTATCAAATTATAATTATATTCATATCACAATATATACCTTTTGTGATCATAGTTGACACACATTATTTGCAAACAGATTATAACCCTTTTTTGGGTCATCCCGAACTGTTCCAACGACCTGTTACCCAACCCGCCCATTTTGCCATATCTTTCCTTTTCATCATTTATGGACAATTTTCTGATCTGGGCAGTTTACTAATAATCATTTTGAAATGCTAGATATGATGGGTTGCACCATGGTTCAAGTTACTTGGAAGTTGGAAGTTGGAACACCACCACGTTTTGGCAACATTTAAGGCTGAAGGGTAGAAAGCTCCGGCGGTTGATCTGCAGGATGGGCTGATTCCGGTGGCTATTGGTGTTGCAGCCCAGCTTTCAATTGAGATGGGCAGATTTGTTAGCATAAACGAAGTCATTTCTTAATAGTTCTCCTATTAAGAAGTCACATAAATTGGCTATAGTCACCATATTACGAAGTCATAAATAGAACTCAACATGCTTACACAACTTTTATGCCTATTTAATCAGGTCCATCTGCCATTTTTCATAATAAAGTCTACTTAATATAATATTCAACAGGCCGATGGAACGTTGGGATGCACAGCTCCAGCTCCAAAGCATATTCCTTTAAGGACTCTCACATCCAGCAGTAACATATCGAGCTACGGGGTCCTTCTGTACGAACTTATCACAGGCAGGCCCCATTTGGATAAAAACCGGCCTGAGAACGAATAACAGGTTGTCAAATGGGTGAAACCCTTTCAAGGATCAAAAAGTTTCCAATTGAATGTCGATCCTAGACTCGAAGGTAAGTACTCACTGAAGTCAGCACAAAGGTTGTTAACTATAGCCAACAGGTGTTTGTCTAAAAACCCAAAGTTAAGGCCAAAGATGAGTGATGTCTTAGAAATGGTTAACCAACTCATTGGGGTTGAATCACAAGAAACCATTCCTGCTAAATCTCTCAAGAAGAGTTTTGTTCGAGGTGTTGCTATCAAGTTGAAGAAAGCTTTTATGCGGACAACCAAAGTGTAAAAGATACCATATACTGTAATAATTATGTGCAGTCAAATGAGTAATGACTAAGCAAACTAGGAGTATGTCAACTGAATACCGTGCATAAAGTTTGAGGTTTGAGGATTTTTTTTAATGACACCGTATATTTTTAATGGGAAATTAAAAAAAATACTACTTTTTTTTTAAGGTATATATCGTTTTGCCCTCCCGAAAAAAAAAATTGAGGATACACCACACGAAATCGCAAATCGCAAATTTGCAATTTGCGATCCAGCGTCTTGCTTTTGCGATCCGTTCACTGATCGAGCCGTGGCCGGGATTTACGTGCCTTCGCAAATCGCAAATTTGCGATTTGCCTATGCCCGAGATATTGCCCCGTGAACGAGACGTGAACGATTTACCTATGCCGTGAGCGGAGGTAAATCGCAAATTTGCGATTTGCGATTTACCTCCGCTCACGGCATAGGTAAATCGTTCACGTCTCGGTTACGGGCCAATATCTCGGGCATAGGCAAATCGCAAATTTGCGATTTACCTCCGCTCACGGCATAGGTAAATCGTTCACGACTCGGTTACGGGCCAATATCTCGGGCATAGGCAAATCTGCGATTTACCTCCGCTCACGGCATAGGTAAATCGTTCACGACTCGGTTACGGGCCAATATCTCGGGCATAGGCAAATTGCAAATCGCAAATTTGCGATTTGCGAAGGCACGTAAATCCCGGCCACGGCTCGATCAGTGAACGGATCGCAAAAGCAAGATGCTGGATCGCAAATCGCAAATTTGCGATTTGCGATTTCGTGTGGTATATCGTCAATTTTTTTTTCGGGAGGGCAAAACGATATATACCTAAAAAAAAAGTTGTATTTTTTTTAATTTCCCATTTTTAATAAGGGGATAGTGTTTGGAATGCATCTAACTTGTACCCGATGTCATTTGTGTGTACCCAACTTAGCTTTGCTATTTTAAATGCATCACACTCTCAAAAAGTGTGTTTTAGTGTATTTTGGTGAAGTTTTGATGACCGGTCAAACTCCCCCAGATGCCACGTGGCACCCCAAACGAGTGACACATCATCAAAATAGATTAAAACCCCTTTTTGAAAATTATATGCATTAAAAATAGTAAATGTAAGTAGGGTATACAAAATAAACATCGGACACAAATTAAATGCATTTTCATGCACTAGCCCCTTTTACGAAAATTTTACTAAAAACACTCATAATTCTATTGAATAAGCCTTTTCTATTATAAAACTACACACATCCATCAAACAATAGTTCAAGTTTGACACATTGCTAACAGATTGCTTTACATTTCAGTGAAATCTTAAACCATCACTTATGTTCAGTTTACATTTCTGATGACAACAAGGAGATTTTGTTGAAAGATTTTCGAAATTATGATTAACCTTTGCATGCTTAATGTGGATGATATCTTATTCTCATTGTTAGTTTGGTCATATGGAAGTTTAACTCTATCATGATAATATTCTTTTCATGATTTACGTTGCTATTAGCTTGTTTGGACAAAATAAAGGCTAAGAGCATCAATCAAATTTGATGTTTGATTAGGATACTTGCCTTTCTAAAAAAAATTTTTACTGTTTGGTTCGAATGAAGTTTCCTCTACTCGATAGTTTACAAATTATTCTCTTTTTTTTTCTTTTCTTTTTCGATTATGATAATAGCGAGATTTTACTTGCGCATTGGAACGAGATTTATAAAATCAATATTCTATCTTGATTTACGGTATATTTGATTTTGTTTATGTGTTTTTCTCGCACACTGTGACATGGTTGAACATTATTTATATAGCTTTAGTGTCTGTAAATACATTCAACGCGTACCAGATGTCTATATGACACAACTTACATTTGCTATCTTAAATGTTGCAAACTATTCAGAAGGGTGTTTTAATGTGTTTTGATTATGTGTTAACCTGTAACACCCCAGTTTTCAAGGTATTATGTTAGTAAATAAAAATAAGTTTTTATAGCTCAGTTTTACAGTATTATTTTAGTGTACGATAAAATATACATTCTTTTATTTTTAGATCTCTAAACAATGAGATATGATAGAAAACGCAAATTAGTTGTTCAGTTCCAGACTGTGTAGTGTAAAAATTAAAAGAAGATAAGTATATTATACGTACTTATCCTCCAGTATCTTCATTTCTATCCAGAACCTCAAAACTAGACAGAGTAAAATCGCAGGGAACAAGGAAACATCAAGAATCAATCATCAAATTATTATTAAGTCTTTCAATTCAAGCTCTAATTTACTAGAATTAGCATCCTCTATCATTCTCTAATTCTTGTAAGTGTTTTTCCTTCTCTAAAACCCTAGAACTTGGGTTTCATGGGTTTTAGCTAATTAGTATGAATTAATCCGAAATTAGGGTTTATAATTGATTAGTTAGTGTTAGTATAACCTATAAACAATGATTAGAATCCTAATTTCTTATTACAAGTGATAGGTTATGATTATGGTTTATGAAATTTCTCATGAATCATATGTTTTAGTTATAGCCTGATTTTGATATGTTAGTAGATTGAATTAGTGATTAGAAAGTAGTTAAATTCATAATAAAGTAATGATTTTGATTATGATAAGTAAGTTAGTTAGTTTAGTTGAAGTGAAATTAGTAAACATCAAGTGGGGGGAGAAAGAAATAGATGATTAGTCTTTGAAAGTGTGAATTAGTTGTTGATTATGTGATATGTGTATGTAATAGGTGCTAAAGAAGAATTGTCATCATTTGATCATCTTGTTTCAATTTGTGCTACGAACCAAGGTGAGTTTATGAATTGATTAGATCATGATCATGTAACTTGTTGTGATTAGCTTATGATTATATCATGATTATGATGAAAGCTTGTGAGTAGAATGGTTAATGCTTATTAGCCATATTTTGATTAGTATAGCTAACCAAGGTTAGCCTTGTATGATTAGTGGTTAACTTATGTTAGCCAAATATTGATTAGCTATGTGCACATATGATTAGAATTGTGAAAGTGAAGTTGCAAGAAAAAGGGAAGTAGTTCTTTACTTTGTTCATTATTTGCTTTATGTTAATAATGCATTGTATTGATTAGATTTCATATTCTCACTAAGCAAATTGCTTAATTAGTTTAGTTATGTTGTAGGTACAAGTGAAAGTGGAAGAGGTAAAGAAGTTGCAAAAGGGTAGAAGTGGAATGCTAGCTTGTTGTAAGTTACACAAGCTTTCTCTTTAAATTATCGTTTTGGAACCTTGAAAGATCGCCCAAACAATGTTTTGACATGTTTTGGTTTTGAAAGAAATAACTAGATTGATTATGTGTAATAGAGTAAAGTTGTGTAAGATTAGTAGATAATGGTTGGAAAGTGTTAAGTTGTAACTTGTAATAGAAGTGATATTTTGATTATGTACATATTGAAAGTTTTAACGAAAGTCAACGATGTTATTAGTTAATTTGGAAGTGTGTTTAGTTATTGAATGGGTCAAATTAGCTCTTTTGGATCAGCGGGTCATAATGGGTCAAAACGGGTCTTAATGATGCCTACGAACGAATTTGAGTTAGATAAAGATTGGAAGTATAGTGATTAGTCTCGCAAGTTTGTTTTGATAGTAGAAATGTGTGCCTAAAGTTTCAGCTTCTAAGTCTCAATGGTTTGAGACTTAGTATGTTAGAAAAATGTTGGAATTTAGCCGAAAATGACCCTTAAGCCCAAATTCCGATAAATTGAGAAATTTGAGAAAGTGCGAAAATAGAAAGTTTCATTTTGACTATAGTAAAGTGCCTGCAAAGTTTCATGTTTTAACTCTTTGTCGTTTGAAAGATATGCGCGTCCAAAGTTCGGGAAATGGTAAATAGTGGAAAGAAAACTGCAGGTGCTGTAAGCGCCAGGGTACCCGGCGGGTAGCCTGAGTACCCGGCGGGTAAAAGCAATATTAAGATCAAGCCGGTGGTTTCCTAAACCCACCCGGCGGCTTCTCAAGCCTTTAAACGGGCATTAGGTTCTGTTACCACAAAAATTAATTCACCCGGCGGTTAATGGGAAAAACCCGGCGGCTAGACTTGGGTACCCGGCGGGTAACCCATCTACCCGGCGGGTAGGTGATGATTTCAGCAGGTTTTAAATTTTAAGTTTTAAAAGCAATATAGATAAGGAGATTAGAATATTAAACATGATAATACAAATAGTGGGACCAATAGAAATATGTTTCAGTGTAAAAAAAAAAAAAATGTTCAGATTTTCAGGGCGTTTCAAGTTGGTATCAGAGCGATGGTTTAAGAGATTTAAGCAATCCACAGTAGGATTGCCTAAACTTAAACCACTTATAAATGTGTAGTAGTTAATTACAGTTATGTTTTTGCAATGTTTTGCATATGATTAGTAGATTATGATTAGAATAAGAATGATTGCTTGGGTTTGGAATATATTTAAGAATTTTGAATAGAAACATGTATTTAGTTTAATATAACTACGTCTGGCCAACGAGGTTATATTTTGCTAAAGTCATGTGGGAGATTCAAAGTTGTTAAGTATGTGAAGATAAAGGCAATCAATATGTAATAGTTGAAGTAGAGATTTTCTATGTTATTAATTGTGTTCTTATATTGTTTAGTAAATGGAATCCACACCAAACAAAGAAGCTGAGGGTTCAAACGTACGTTCTCCCACTCAAGAGGAGAATGTTTCAGAAAGAAGTTTAGATCCCGAGGACCGGATGCTATTAAAAGATGTGATTGGGCAAGCCCTACAAGAATTTGCTCCTAAGGTATATACTCGAATGGAGCAAATTATTAATACACGATTAGTAGAATTTGAACAGAAGCATCCTGTCTTAGTTAACCCTCAGTTGAATAGTGAAATGTTAAGTGCTCAGCAACAAATGAATAAAGAAAAAGAACGTTTTGAATATAAAAACTTTGCCAATTGTAGTCCCCCAGAATTTCACGGTGAAAGAGACCCGATTAGTAGTCATAGGTGGATTAATAAGATAGAAGAGACTTTTCTACTCTGTGACTGTCCAGAAAGGCTACGTGTACTGTTTGCTGCTCATCAGTTAAAAGATAGTGCTCAGGATTGGTGGGGTACTCAAATTAAAACACATGGTGCTGCAGAAGCTGCAAAGTTTTCTTGGAGTATGTTTAAAGAGAAGTTTATAGCAGAATTTGCTCCAATGGCGGAAGTAGAAAGATTGAAAGGAGAGTTCTTAGCCATCAATCAAGGGAAAATGTCGGTAACTGAGTACACTAACGTGTTTTATGACAAATCTCAGTTTTGTCCCGAATATACCTCAAATCCAGGGTTAATGAAGGACCATTATTACCGACATTTGAACATTGATATCAAAGAAGCAGTTGACCCGACTATTTATGATTCTATTCCTAAGATGATGAATAAGGGGTTGACTCGAGAGAAGGAGTTGCAAGTGAAAGCAGAGGATAGAGCCAATAAGAGAAAAGCAGAACAATCTTCTTCTCAATCACAACAATTTAAGAAGTTTAAAAAATTTCGGAAAGCAGCAGTCATCACAACCACAACAACAGAAGTCACAATCTCAACTATCTAACCGTCAATCTCAAGCTCCAGCTCGGGAATTTCCCAAGTGTAATAATTGTGGCAGAAAGCATCCAGGAGAATGTCAGTTAGGGAGTACAGCTTGTTATAAGTGTCGTCAGCAAGGGCATATTGCTGCTAATTGCCCTAATCCATATAGGATGTGCTTTTATTGTTATAAGGATGACCACTTACAAGCTAACTGTCCTGCTAAACTAGAAGATATGAAAAGGAATGAACAGAAGAAAGAAGCAGAAAAGAAAAGAGAAGCTAGTGGACAGAAAGCTAAAGGTCGTTCTTTTCAGATTACAGCAGATGAGGCAAAGGAGTCACATGACGTGGTGACAGGTACCTTTATAATTAATACTATACCTGCCCATGTTTTATTTGACTCTGGAGCCACCAAGTCTTTTGTATCATTGTCATTTTGTGAAAAGTTGAATACTCCTATTGTTAAATTAGAACGCCCTTTGGAAGTTGAAATTGCCGATAGCAAATTAGTTATTGTTAGTGATGTTTATAGAGGGTGTACTATTGAAATAGGAGGTGAGGTGTTCAAAATAGACTTGATTCCTATGCCAATGGGGGAATTTCATGTAGTTATAGGAATGGATTGGATGGGAAAGAATAAGGGTATGATTAATTGTTATGAAAAGATAGTTCTCCTGAAAGCACCTAGCGGAAGGGAGATTGTTGTCTATGGCGAGCGTTCTAATAGATCCATTCCTGTTTGTACCTTTGCTCGAGCTAAAAGATTTTTGTCACACGGGTGTCAAGCCTTCTTGGCGCACGTGGTTGATAATTCTAAAGCTGTACCCGAACTTTCTAGTATTCCAGTGGTGAAAGAATTTCCTGAAGTGTTTCCTGATGAACTTCCAGGTATTCCACCTGATAGACAAGTGGAATTTCGAATTGATCTTATTCCTGGAGCTATTCCAATTGCTAAAACTCCTTATCGGTTAGCTCCAACTGAAATGCAAGAAATGATGAAACAATTGCAAGAACTTTTAGATAAAGGTTTCATCCGTCCTAGTAGTTCACCTTGGGGAGCTCCAGTCTTATTTGTAAAGAAGAAAGATGGTTCCTTAAGAATGTGTATAGATTACCGGGAACTAAATAAAGTGACCATTAAGAATAGATATCCCTTGCCTAGAATAGATGATTTATTTGATCAGCTACAGGGTGCCAGTTTCTTTTCAAAGATTGATCTTCGTTCTGGCTACCATCAGTTAAAGGTAAGGGAAGACGATATTTCAAAGACTGCTTTTCGTACTCGTTATGGTCACTTCGAGTTTACAGTTATGCCTTTCGGCTTAACTAATGCTCCAGCTGCATTCATGGATTTGATGAACAGAGTTTGTCGGCCCATGCTTGATATCTTTGTTATAGTTTTCATTGATGATATTCTTATCTATTCTAAAAGTGAAGCTGAGCATGCAGCACATCTCAGGCAAGTTCTTGAAACACTTCGTTGTGAAAAGCTATTTGCCAAATTTTCTAAATGTGAATTTTGGTTACGAGAAGTCCAATTTCTTGGACACGTGATCAATATTCACGGTATTCAAGTTGATCCTTCCAAGATAGCAGCAGTGATGAAGTGGGACCCTCCTACGAGTCCTACTGAAGTTAGGAGTTTTCTTGGCCTAGCTGGCTATTATCGTCGTTTTATTCAAGATTTTTCAAAGATTGCTACTCCTTTGACTCAGTTGACTAGAAAGAGCGTTCAGTGGAAGTGGGAAGATAAGCAACCTAAAGTGTTTCAGATGTTGAAAGAAAAGCTTAGTCAAGCCCCTATTCTTGTTTTACCCGAGGGCAACGAGGATATGGTGGTGTATTGTGATGCTTCAAAACTTGGATTAGGCTGTGTTCTTATGCAGCGTGGGAAAGTCATTGCTTATGCTTCACGCCAGTTAAAGTCACATGAGCAAAACTATCCCACTCATGATCTTGAGTTAGCAGCTGTGGTCTTCGCTCTTAAAATTTGGCGCCATTATCTCTATGGTGTTAAATTCATTATCTATACAGACCACAAAAGCCTCAAATATTTCTTTGATCAGCGTGATTTGAACAATCGTCAGAGAAGATGGCTAGATTTAGTCAAAGATTATGACTGCGACATACTTTACCATCCAGGCAAAGCGAATGTTGTAGCCGATGCTCTTAGCAGAAAGGTTAGCCATTTCGTTTTTTCAGTGAAATCTTTTCAAATGACTGTGCTTCCTCAGTTATTTGATTCTATTAAAGCTGCTCAGATTGAAGTTTTAGCTTCTAATGACCCGAATAACCAACGTTTAGCGGGTCAACTTTCTGAATTAGTAGATGATTCTAGAGGTTTAAAAACTCGTTATGGTAGAATTTGGATACCAAGAACGAGTGAAGTAAAGAAAGAGTTACTAGATGAGGCGCACAAATCTAAATATTCTATTCATCCTGGTGCTACCAAGATGTACCGTGATCTGAAATGTGACTATTGGTGGCCAGGTATGAAGCGTGATATAGTTAAACATGTTCAGAATTGTCTCACTTGTCTGCAAGTTAAAACAGAGCACCAGCAACCATACGGTAAACTTCAGCCTTTAGATATACCAGTATGGAAATGGGAACACATCACCATGGATTTTGTTACCAAGTTGCCGAAGACCCCTAGGCAACATGACACTATTTGGGTGATTGTGGACCGATTGACAAAAAGTGCTATCTTTCTTCCTATTCAAGAAGCTTCTTCTTCAGAAAAGTTAGCCGATCTTTATGTTAAAGAAGTAGTTGCTAGGCATGGGGTTCCACTTTCTATAGTTTCAGATCGTGATACTCGTTTTACTTCTCGATTCTGGAATAAATTTCAAGAAGACTTGGGAACTCGGTTGCATATTAGTACAGCTTTTCATCCTCAGACGGATGGTCAGAGTGAACGTACCATTCAGACTCTTGAGGATATGCTTAGAGCTTGCGCCATTGACTTTGGTGGCAGTTGGGATACTCACCTTCCATTGGTTGAGTTTTCTTATAATAACAGTTATCATTCTTCGATCAAAATGCCACCTTATGAAATGCTATATGGTAGAAAATGTCGAACTCCAATTTGTTGGAGTGAGATTGGTCAGAGAGAGCTTGGAAGTACAGATATAGTACAGTTAACTACTGAGAAGATTGATCAGATTAGAGAAAGATTAAAGATGGCACAAGATCGACAAAAGTCATATGCAGACAAGCGGAGAAGGCCTATTGAATTTCAAGTAGGCGATAAGGTGTTACTTAAAGTTTCACCTTGGAAAGGGATTATACGTTTTAGAAAGCGGGGAAAGTTGAGTCCAAGGTATATTGGACCTTTTGAAATTATTGATAGAGTTGGCAAGGTTGCGTATCGATTGCAATTACCAGAAGAACTTGGTAGTATTCATGATACATTTCATGTGTCTCAGCTCAGAAAGTGTTTAGTTGATGAGGCTTCTTATGTACCACTGACAGAAATAGAAATAAATGATAAGTTGAGTTATATAGAAGAGCCAGTTAAAATTCTTGATCAGAAAGTAAAGCAGCTCAGAAATAAATCAGTTTCAATAGTTAAAGTTCAGTGGCGACATAGGAAGGGTTCAGAATTTACTTGGGAACCGGAGGAGTGGATGATGATATACTACCCTGCGGTGCACCAAGAATGGTTCGTGAGGACACGAACAGAATAAGTGGGGGAGAATTGTAACACCCCAGTTTTCAAGGTATTATGTTAGTAAATAAAAATAAGTTTTTATAGCTCAGTTTTACAGTATTATTTTAGTGTACGATAAAATATACATTCTTTTATTTTTAGATCTCTAAACAATGAGATATGATAGAAAACGCAAATTAGTTGTTCAGTTCCAGACTGTGTAGTGTAAAAATTAAAAGAAGATAAGTATATTATACGTACTTATCCTCCAGTATCTTCATTTCTATCCAGAACCTCAAAACTAGACAGAGTAAAATCGCAGGGAACAAGGAAACATCAAGAATCAATCATCAAATTATTATTAAGTCTTTCAATTCAAGCTCTAATTTACTAGAATTAGCATCCTCTATCATTCTCTAATTCTTGTAAGTGTTTTTCCTTCTCTAAAACCCTAGAACTTGGGTTTCATGGGTTTTAGCTAATTAGTATGAATTAATCCGAAATTAGGGTTTATAATTGATTAGTTAGTGTTAGTATAACCTATAAACAATGATTAGAATCCTAATTTCTTATTACAAGTGATAGGTTATGATTATGGTTTATGAAATTTCTCATGAATCATATGTTTTAGTTATAGCCTGATTTTGATATGTTAGTAGATTGAATTAGTGATTAGAAAGTAGTTAAATTCATAATAAAGTAATGATTTTGATTATGATAAGTAAGTTAGTTAGTTTAGTTGAAGTGAAATTAGTAAACATCAAGTGGGGGGAGAAAGAAATAGATGATTAGTCTTTGAAAGTGTGAATTAGTTGTTGATTATGTGATATGTGTATGTAATAGGTGCTAAAGAAGAATTGTCATCATTTGATCATCTTGTTTCAATTTGTGCTACGAACCAAGGTGAGTTTATGAATTGATTAGATCATGATCATGTAACTTGTTGTGATTAGCTTATGATTATATCATGATTATGATGAAAGCTTGTGAGTAGAATGGTTAATGCTTATTAGCCATATTTTGATTAGTATAGCTAACCAAGGTTAGCCTTGTATGATTAGTGGTTAACTTATGTTAGCCAAATATTGATTAGCTATGTGCACATATGATTAGAATTGTGAAAGTGAAGTTGCAAGAAAAAGGGAAGTAGTTCTTTACTTTGTTCATTATTTGCTTTATGTTAATAATGCATTGTATTGATTAGATTTCATATTCTCACTAAGCAAATTGCTTAATTAGTTTAGTTATGTTGTAGGTACAAGTGAAAGTGGAAGAGGTAAAGAAGTTGCAAAAGGGTAGAAGTGGAATGCTAGCTTGTTGTAAGTTACACAAGCTTTCTCTTTAAATTATCGTTTTGGAACCTTGAAAGATCGCCCAAACAATGTTTTGACATGTTTTGGTTTTGAAAGAAATGACTAGATTGATTATGTGTAATAGAGTAAAGTTGTGTAAGATTAGTAGATAATGGTTGGAAAGTGTTAAGTTGTAACTTGTAATAGAAGTGATATTTTGATTATGTACATATTGAAAGTTTTAACGAAAGTCAACGATGTTATTAGTTAATTTGGAAGTGTGTTTAGTTATTGAATGGGTCAAATTAGCTCTTTTGGATCAGCGGGTCATAATGGGTCAAAACGGGTCTTAATGATGCCTACGAACGAATTTGAGTTAGATAAAGATTGGAAGTATAGTGATTAGTCTCGCAAGTTTGTTTTGATAGTAGAAATGTGTGCCTAAAGTTTCAGCTTCTAAGTCTCAATGGTTTGAGACTTAGTATGTTAGAAAAATGTTGGAATTTAGCCGAAAATGACCCTTAAGCCCAAATTCCGATAAATTGAGAAATTTGAGAAAGTGCGAAAATAGAAAGTTTCATTTTGACTATAGTAAAGTGCCTGCAAAGTTTCATGTTTTAACTCTTTGTCGTTTGAAAGATATGCGCGTCCAAAGTTCGGGAAATGGTAAATAGTGGAAAGAAAACTGCAGGTGCTGTAAGCGCCAGGGTACCCGGCGGGTAGCCTGAGTACCCGGCGGGTAAAAGCAATATTAAGATCAAGCCGGTGGTTTCCTAAACCCACCCGGCGGCTTCTCAAGCCTTTAAACGGGCATTAGGTTCTGTTACCACAAAAATTAATTCACCCGGCGGTTAATGGGAAAAACCCGGCGGCTAGACTTGGGTACCCGGCGGGTAACCCATCTACCCGGCGGGTAGGTGATGATTTCAGCAGGTTTTAAATTTTAAGTTTTAAAAGCAATATAGATAAGGAGATTAGAATATTAAACATGATAATACAAATAGTGGGACCAATAGAAATATGTTTCAGTGTAAAAAAAAAAAAATGTTCAGATTTTCAGGGCGTTTCATAACCTCTACTATTGCCACGTGGCACCGTAAACGGGTGACACATAGTGTTATAAAAGTCGGCCTCTTAGTCGCGGACTAGCCGGGTTTTGGAGTCCCCCGACTCGACTAGGCCTAAGTCGGTCAACGTCGGTTTATGGGTCAAAGTCGGATTTAGTCAGTCAAAGTCGGATTTATTCGGTTATATTTACATATCGATTAGAAGAAACTTCACAATGAAATTAAAGCACATCAAGTTACTATCATATATATAATTCAAAATATAACCAAACAATAACTATTATAAACAATCAAGTGAATGTGGTTTGACCTTTTACTTGCATATTTTCTTGAATGAAAGTTATGGGTAAGTGAGGTATCTCACATTTCAAAAATGTAAGTTTATAGTTGGAGCCTGAAGGCTAAACACATGATAATGTTGAATCAAAGTTATGGGCCTCCTAACTGGCCCAAGAGTTGCGTTGAAATTTGGCCCATAGTCACTCCTTCACTTAATATTAAATGGGCCATGTTGCATTGTATATCCGTGATTATACGAAGGATGACCATAAAAAATTATTCATACATCACTAACTATGTAATGATTTACAGGGTTGTACTGTACAAATATTTAATAATATACGGATAATTTTTGATGGTGTACGGATCACTCCCTTGTACGTATGATACAATAAGTACTTCTTGATATATTTGCTAATTTTTTTAAATTTATTGGAGCCTTGAAGGTAACGATATAGATTTTGTTAATGAACATTTTTTTTCCTTGGATATTAAATTTATCGTGTGAATTAGTTACCTACAGAATTTTGTTACTACATTTAATTTATTTATTGGTTATGAAGCATTAGAACTTGTGATCTACTATATTTAATGCCTCGTTGTTTCTTCTTTCTTTCTAATCTATATCTATACATCAACAATCCTATAATTTTTGAGTTTTGATCCAATTTAATGAGTCTAATAAATGAACATATGATGGAATAACTTATAACAATACCAATAAAGAAAACTTCATGAATATATGCTATAAATAATAATTAAATTATTATAATCGTAATGTTTAACTTTGGTCATTAATATATGGTTTCGGATCTGAGGAGCACGCTGGTTTAGGAGGGAACTGAGGGCACAGAAATTAATAACCCTTAGATCAACTGGGATGCAAGATCAATGGCTAATAATAATAGACAACAATAAAATAAAGGAACAAAAAGAGAAAAGGGTAATTTGGTAAAATTAGTATCCCTTTCATTCTCCCTCTCTCCTTCTCATTCTCATCCGTCGCCTTATTCCGGCCGACCAGCCACCAATCACTGTCATCGGATTCCGGCCGACGACAACAACTGGATTCCGGTCGAAGTTGAAAACTAGATTCCGGCAACCGGATTATATTTTATTTCCGTTTTTCAGTCCTTTTATACTACATCGAATAATCTTCGTGCAAGATCATCATAGTTAATTAATTATACGTAACAACAACATTTTCAGATTACAACAGATTCGTTCGATCTCCGATGAGATGAACTGAACGTTTTTACTTTCACAATCTTTTGACATCTTTGTAGTTTTTTCGTGTAACACCCCCGAAATTCACTGTTTTGCGGAAGCATAATTTGGGGTGTTACTAATCAAATATCACAGCACAAAGATAAAGTAAACGACATCTATATGCAACGTTTGTAAATTAGTTACATTCCATAGATATATTGTTTGAAAACTTAGTATTTTCGTATACAAAAATGTAGTTTCCCTAGAGTCCGCGCGTGTAGCGGGAGATTCTATTACATAATCAAAATATACAAAAGATAATGCTAAGAATCTCCGTTAATGCAGTTGTGTTGAAATCATGCGACTCTAGCTAAAAATCCTGGAGTAATCCTACTCCATCCGAGTACCTGAGAAAACATGCTAAAAAGTGTCAACCAAAAGGTTGGTGAATCTCACAGGTTTGTAAGTAATATCAGCTTTGAACACGAGATTTCATCAGTAATGCCCGCAGGCGTAAAATCAGCAATTTCAGTCCAGAAATCGTAAACCAGTATTTGCAATCCCGCAAATGTAAGTAAGTAAGTTTATACCGTTGCCATGAGGCTCATAATCGAAGCTTAACCCGTAAGTAATAAGTTTGCTCCCGTGACATGCTCGTAAATGAGCAAGCATCAGTAACGAATAAGTAGTCACCCGTTTCTACGTGAAAATCAGTACGTGGCAGCGCTACTGCCCCGGGCGGGGAGGGTCATTTCCCTAATGGATCCATTAACTAGTGTTCGCGCTTAAGTCCATAACTAACGATATATGATGGAGAGACTTCTGTAAATAGTAAACAACTCATGCAATTCCGTTTGGTATAGTAAGCAGTTTAGTACTTGTGTTCAAGAAAAATCAGTAGCATGTATCTCCCCCAATAAGATAAAACAGTAAAAGTGGGGCCGTAAGACTCACCTGAGTCTTGTAGTAATCAGTTGCAATTAGCAAGTAGTAAGTAAAGCAAGTAGGTTCTCTGAACCCGTAACCTTCAAATGCCTAATCATATGAAGTTATGTAAGTATGCGTCTCGCAAGACGTTCCGTTTAGTTGTACACAACTAGTTAAGTCCAATGTTCGTTTGTATGTTCGTAGTTGTTTGTTTTGAGAAAACAGTTTTGGACCATTGGTGACGGTTCATCAAAATAATTATAAATTGTTGACTTTGCTACAGTAGATTTGCTACAGTACTGCTACAGTAAGATTTGACTTTTTTCTACAGTAACTTTGACTTTAAAATTCTGGTTTTCTGTGTTTTTGCGACACAATCTGCGACACTAAAGTTTGGTATGCGACACAGTGGTTGTGTCGCATAAAGTGCGACACAAGAGCTCTGCGACACAGTGGTTGTGTCGCAAAAGCTTGCGATGCTAATTTAATAGCGACATAAGGGTTGTGTCGCATAAAAGTGCGACACAATAGTGCGACATAACGTACGACACAAAATACGACACTAAATGGTTTATGCGACATAGCATGCGACACAAACATTGTGTCGCAAAGATGAACACCAGCCCAGAAAGTTGCGGCTGTCGCGATTTTCCGATCAAAACCCAAATCAAACGTATTTTTAAGCTGTAAAATCATGTTTCCTTTGTTGTTTTGGTCATAACTAAGTTGTGTACACCTTATAACACCAAGATAATACACCAAAACGAATAAATCTAAGTTTTTAGAAAATTCTTACTTTTGCAAATCGAGACCAAACGAGAGCGAATTTGATGGTGCGGCTTTTGTTAATCTTGTTCCTTTAGTGATGGTGATTCCGAAAATGTAATCTTTGTGGGTCGATTTGTGAATCCGAAAATTGGTGAAGATTTTTAGAGAGGGTTTTGAGTTTGTGTGTGTGTGTTTAATGTAAATGAAAAGAAAGAGATGGGGATGGGTGGTGCTTTTGGTTGGTTCCAAAAGGGGAGGGAGAGAATACACTCCCTAAAATACAGTATTTACTCCGTGTCCTAATTGACTACCTTGCTCATTTTAGTAATCGTGTAAAATATTATTTAGATAATATTCTAAAATGTGAATCCTTACTGAAAATCATTCGCTAATATTTATTCAAAATATTAGTTTGTTAGTTTAATTTGTGTCGTCGCGTTTGATACGTTTACTTGATAATATACAGAACGTAATGTATAATACTTTGATAATATGTATAAATAATGTCCGTTCCAATATATATCAATATATCCTCATTATTTAAGAAAAGTTTTGTCACCAACGTCCAAATAAGTTGTGTCGGACTCCGTCCGGTTAATTCGTACGATTTAGCCAAATCGCGTGCGTATATATATATAAATCACCTTATATATACAAATAGAGCCTGTAATTAGTCCTATTACATACTAATTACAACTAGTTACAAACAATTAGGCATAATTAATTACCCTAATTATGCAGGTGTTACATTCTCCCCTTGTTAAAGAAATTTCGTCCCGAAATTAGCTTGAGTGTACGGACGGTGCGTTATCTGGGAAGAGATGTGGGTATTTCTGTCGCATTTGGTCTTCCCGTTCCCAGGTGAACTCAGGGCCGCGCCTAGAATTCCACCTGACCTTTAAGATGGGAATACGACTCTGTTTCAATCGTTTGACCTCACGGTCCATGATTTCCATAGGTTCCTCGACAAAATGAAGTTTATCATCGATTTGAATTTCGTCGAGCGGTATAATCAGTGTCTCGTCAGACAGACATTTCTTCAAGTTAGAAATGTGGAATGTGTTGTGTACGCTGCTAAGTTCAGCAGGAAGTTGCAGGCGGTATGCCACTGGACCAATCCTTTCCAGGATTTCGAATGGTCCGATGTATCTAGGATTTAGTTTGCCTCGCTTTCCGAATCGAATGACACCCTTCCACGGTGCCACTTTGAGAAGTACCTTGTCCCCTACCTGGAACTCAAGGTGTTTGCGTCTCACGTCAGCATAGCTTTTCTGACGATCACGTGCGGCTTTCAGCCGGTTTTGAATACCGTGGATTTTCTCAGTAGTTTCTTGAATGATATCTGGACCCGTGAGTTGGGAATCTCCTAACTCAGTCCAACAGATAGGTGATCGGCACTTACACCCGTAAAGTGCCTCGAAGGGTGCAGCCTTTATGCTGGTATGGTAACTGTTGTTGTACGAGAACTCGCACAACGGTAAGTGATTTTCCCAAGAAGTACCGAAGTCAACTACGCAGGCTCGTAGCATATCCTCCAGTGTTTGAATAGTTCGCTCGCTTTGGCCATCGGTTTGTGGGTGATAAGCAGTACTCATATCCAGACGAGTACCAAGAGATTTTTGTAGCGATTGCCAAAAGTTAGAAGTAAAACCGCTGTCCCTATCCGAGATGATCGAGATAGGTACACCGTGTCGCGAGATGATTTCTTTGACATAGATGCGAGTCAGACGCTCCATTTTGTCGGTTTCCTTGATGGCCAGAAAATGAGCAGATTTCGTGAGACGGTCCACGATCACCCAAATGGTATCGCAACCACTCGAAGTTTTTGGTAGTTTGGTAACGAAGTCCATGGAAATCTGTTCCCATTTCCATTGAGGAATTTCAGGCTGTTGGAGCAACCCCGAGGGTCTTTGGTGTTCGGCCTTGACTTTGGAACAGGTTAGGCATTTACTGACGTACAAGGCAATGTCAGCTTTCATGTTAGGCCACCAATACAACCCTTTGACGTCGTGATACATCTTGTCAGAACCAGGATGTATAGAGTATCGAGATTTGTGAGCTTCAGCCATCACCAAATCTCGCAAGTTTCCGAATTTGGGTAACCACACCCGGTTAGAGAAGTATCGAGTTCCATTGGGTTTGATTTCGAATTGTTTATCCAAGCCTCGCAAGGCTTCACTTTTCAAGTTTTCATCGTTGAGTGCTTCAAGTTGAGCGGTAAGGATTTGAGCAGGAAGCTCGTTATGAATTGTCATAGAAAGTGCTCGGACTCGAAGGGGTTTCACTCGTTCTTTTCGGCTTAAGGCATCGGCAACTACGTTAGCCTTGCCCGGATGGTATTTGATCTCGCAGTCGTAGTCACTAAGTAACTCAACCCAGCGACGTTGCCTCATGTTTAGATCCTTCTGATCGAATATGTGTTGGAGACTTTTGTGATCAGTGAAGATAGTGCTTTTCGTACCGTAGAGATAATGTCTCCAGATTTTCAATGCGAAGACCACAGCACCTAACTCGAGGTCGTGGGTCGTATAGTTTTTCTCGTGGATTTTTAGTTGTCGTGAGGCATAGGCAATGACTTTTTCCCGTTGCATCAACACACAACCAAGTCCTTGGTGTGAGGCGTCGCAGTAAACTACGAAATCGTCGGTGCCCTCGGGTAAGGACAAGATCGGTGCACTGCAAAGTTTGTTTTTCAATAGTTGAAAAGCTGACTCTTGTTTATCAGTCCAATCGAACTTCTTATCTTTCTGAGTCAGTGTGGTTAGGGGAACAGCTATTCTTGAAAAGTTTTCGATGAATCGGCGGTAATAACCAGCAAGACCTAAGAATTGTCTCACTTCGGTTGGAGTGGTCGGTGACTCCCAGCCCTTGATTGCTTCAATCTTGGCGGGATCAACATGAATTCCTTGGCTGTCAATCACGTGCCCGAGGAATTGAACGGTTCGAATCCAGAACTCACACTTAGAGAATTTGGCATATAACTCTTCGTGTTTAAGAAGTCCTAGAATGGTTTTCAGATGTTGAGCATGTTCCTGCTCGTTGCGAGAGTAAATCAGGATATCATCGATGAACACAATGACGAATTTGTCAAGATATGGTTTGCACACCCGATTCATAAGGTCCATGAATACGGCCGGTGCATTGGTCAACCCGAATGGCATCACTTGGAATTCGTAATGCCCATAACGAGTTCGGAAAGCTGTCTTTGGGATATCATTGTCATGGACTCGGAGTTGATGATAACCCGACCGTAGATCAATCTTTGAGTAAACACTCGATCCCTGGAGTTGGTCAAACAGGTCATCGATTCTAGGAAGTGGGTACCGATTCTTTATTGTTAGCTTATTCAGCTCTCGGTAGTCGATACACATGCGGAAAGATCCATCTTTCTTTTTCACAAATAAGACCGGAGCTCCCCAAGGCGAGGAACTTGGTCGTATGAATCCTCTGTCCAGGAGTTCCTGTAGTTGGTTAGACAACTCCTGCATTTCGGATGGTGCTAAACGGTAAGGGGCTCGTGCCACGGGTGCAGCTCCGGGCACAAGTTCGATTTGAAATTCAACTTGTCTAGGTGGCGGAAGTCCGGGCAAGTCTTTAGGAAAGACTTCCGGGAAATCCCGCACGATCGGAACATCCTCAAGTCGCTTCTCCTCCGACTTCTTCTCCGTTACATGTGCAAGGATGGCTTGATACCCTTTTCGTAGGTATTTTCTAGTTTTCAGACAGGAGACAATATTCAGATTTCGTCTGCCGGTCTCCCCTTGTAGGACTAAGGTTCCACCGGAGACAAGAGGTATGCGAACGAGTTTGTCATGACAGATGATTTCAGCTCGGTGCTTGGATAACCAATCCATACCGACAATAATATCGAAGCTGCCGATCTCGACAGGGATTAAATCAATGGAAAACGTTTCGTTCGTGAGGTTAAGTGTACAGTTGTGTATGATGCTATCCGTCTCAATCAGTTTGCCGTTAGCTAATTCTACAATGTATTTAGCATCTAAGGCAGTGGGAGTTATGTCAAGTAAAGGGCTAAATTTCTCAGAAATGAAGCTTCTATCGGCACCGGTATCAAATAATACAGAAGCAGTAAGGTCGTTGAGAAGGAACGTACCCGTCACGACATTCGGGTCTTGTCTGGCTTCCCCAGCCTTGATAACGAATGCTCTACCACGAGCAGGGTTGTTGTTGTTTTTCAGCTTTGGGCAATCTTTCTTGAAGTGCCCTGAATTTCCGCACCCAAAGCAGGCCTTTGGTGCATTGGTGTTGGGGGTAGAAATGTTGGTTCGGCAATCCTTGGCTAGATGCCCGAACCGTTTGCAGTTGGAGCAAGGGCAAGAACCGTCATGATGGCGGCTGCATTTGGAACAGTAAGGCTTGTTCCCGCTGTACCCTTTCTTTTCCGAAGTCCCCGATGAATAAGCCTTAATGTACTCAGGCTTTTTGTTGGAGGTTTGGTTGGATGAGTTGGGGTTACCTTCCCACTTGCGTTTGTTGTTTGCAGATGGGGTTGAAGTTGTGCCACGTAGAACAGAATTTGCCGTTAGTTCATGGGCCATACGGATGGCGCTCTGTATAGTACCTGGTTTGGATGAAGTCACCAGGTCCTGTAGTCTCTCAGGGAGTCCATCAACGAATTTCTCAATCCTCTTGTACTCAGGATCGACCATGGTTGGGCACAGAAGTACCAGTTGGTGGAAACGGTTTGTGTATCCGGTGATGTCATCACCCTGCATCTTGTGGTTCCAAAATTCCATTTCTAGCTGTTTCAATTCATCCCTGGGGCAGTACTCGCCCCTCAACATTTCTTTCAACTCCTCCCACGGGAGTTGGTAAGCAGTAGCAACACTCACAGTCTGGGCATAAGTGTTCCACCAGGTGAGTGCGGTGTCAGTAAAAGTACTAACGGAGAACTTAACTTTATCTCCCTCCGCACAGTTGCAGATAAGAAATACATACTCAACTTTCTCGATCCAGCGTACTAGACCGATAGCTCCCTCGGTACCTGCAAAGTTTAGAGGTTTGCAGTTCTGAAAGTATTTGTATGAACAGGGTTTAGCAGTAGGGGTTTCAGCGGCATCGGTGTTCCTCGTGGAATTTGGTGGAGTATTCCGAGCCAAGGCTTCAGTAACAGCCTGGGTTATAAGGGAGGTAATCTGGGCATCGGTGTATGGTCTTGTCTTTGGCGGCATGATTCTTCAATAAAAGAAATGAAGATACATGAGATTTTGTAGGAACTTGTAATTGTCACAGATGTACATGTATAAAAGCAGTAATACATAATATAAACATGGAAAAATGACAATTATTATGAGTTGAAATATCAAGGGGAGTTTGATAGATAATGTGAGTTCAAAGGTTACATCCTACAGAGATATTACAAAAGGTGTCGGGAATTGTTACATCCGACTAGTTTATAGAGTAGTGCTAGATAGTCAAAAGATTACGAGATAGATTACAAGACGAAGACTACACTAGTAAGGTTTGTCACCAAGTGCTTGGCGAAGCAGGTAGGTCATTCGGTGTTGTTCCCGTTCAAGACTTTCGAGTCTTTGCTCCTGACGGCGGAATTGGGTAGCCAAAACTGGCAACGTGAGATGTGCCGAGTTCTGAGAGTTATGTACAGGATAAGGGCTGTTTCGAGGCGACCTTGTGTTCCTCATGGCTACTCGTGGGTTCCGTGACCCATGTGAGTGAGAGTGTGACGGATTAGGTGGTGTGTTTGCCATTCCTGTGGCAGAATGTAAGTAAGACGAGGCTAATATATATACATATATCATATCCAGCCTATTGTCTAGCACGTATCAAGTAATGGTCCGGTTCTCTCGTGGTCAGAGTCAACTAACGTATCTCCGTTCAACATAATCATTTCAGACCTTACATCATCTTTCCTTAATTGTACATAGTTGATCAGGCTATGTTAAATTAAAGTCGTATGCTGTAATTTCTGAACCAGTCATGTCTAATAAGAGAATACTGCCTAACGGTCATAGTCTAGGCCCACTAAATGCAACCTAGTTCACTATAACCTTAGGCTCTGATACCAATCTGTAACACCCCCGAAATTCACTGTTTTGCGGAAGCATAATTTGGGGTGTTACTAATCAAATATCACAGCACAAAGATAAAGTAAACGACATCTATATGCAACGTTTGTAAATTAGTTACATTCCATAGATATATTGTTTGAAAACTTAGTATTTTCGTATACAAAAATGTAGTTTCCCTAGAGTCCGCGCGTGTAGCGGGAGATTCTATTACATAATCAAAATATACAAAAGATAATGCTAAGAATCTCCGTTAATGCAGTTGTGTTGAAATCATGCGACTCTAGCTAAAAATCCTGGAGTAATCCTACTCCATCCGAGTACCTGAGAAAACATGCTAAAAAGTGTCAACCAAAAGGTTGGTGAATCTCACAGGTTTGTAAGTAATATCAGCTTTGAACACGAGATTTCATCAGTAATGCCCGCAGGCGTAAAATCAGCAATTTCAGTCTAGAAATCGTAAACCAGTATTTGCAATCCCGCAAATGTAAGTAAGTAAGTTTATACCGTTGCCATGAGGCTCATAATCGAAGCTTAACCCGTAAGTAATAAGTTTGCTCTCGTGACATGCTCGTAAATGAGCAAGCATCAGTAACGAATAAGTAGTCACCCGTTTCTACGTGAAAATCAGTACGTGGCAGCGCTACTGCCCCGGGCGGGGAGGGTCATTTCCCTAATGGATCCATTAACTAGTGTTCGCGCTTAAGTCCATAACTAACGATATATGATGGAGAGACTTCTGTAAATAGTAAACAACTCATGCAATTCCGTTTGGTATAGTAAGCAGTTTAGTACTTGTGTTCAAGAAAAATCAGTAGCATGTATCTCCCCCAATAAGATAAAACAGTAAAAGTGGGGCCGTAAGACTCACCTGAGTCTTGTAGTAATCAGTTGCAATTAGCAAGTAGTAAGTAAAGCAAGTAGGTTCTCTGAACCCGTAACCTTCAAATGCCTAATCATATGAAGTTATGTAAGTATGCGTCTCGCAAGACGTTCCGTTTAGTTGTACACAACTAGTTAAGTCCAATGTTCGTTTGTATGTTCGTAGTTGTTTGTTTTGAGAAAACAGTTTTGGACCATTGGTGACGGTTCATCAAAATAATTATAAATTGTTGACTTTGCTACAGTAGATTTGCTACAGTACTGCTACAGTAAAATTTGACTTTTTTGTACAGTAACTTTGACTTTAAAATTCTGGTTTTCTGTGTTTTTGCGACACAATCTGCGACACTAAAGTTTGGTATGCGACACAGTGGTTGTGTCGCATAAAGTGCGACACAAGAGCTCTGCGACACAGTGGTTGTGTCGCAAAAGCTTGCGATGCTAATTTAATAGCGACATAAGGGTTGTGTCGCATAAAAGTGCGACACAATAGTGCGACATAACGTACGACACAAAATACGACACTAAATGGTTTATGCGACATAGCATGCGACACAAACGTTGTGTCGCAAAGATGAACACCAGCCCAGAAAGTTGCGGCTGTCGCGATTTTCCGATCAAAACCCAAATCAAACGTATTTTTAAGCTGTAAAATCATGTTTCCTTTGTTGTTTTGGTCATAACTAAGTTGTGTACACCTTATAACACCAAGATAATACACCAAAACGAATAAATCTAAGTTTTTAGAAAATTCTTACTTTTGCAAATCGAGACCAAACGAGAGCGAATTTGATGGTGCGGCTTTTGTTAATCTTGTTCCTTTAGTGATGGTGATTCCGAAAATGTAATCTTTGTGGGTCGATTTGTGAATCCGAAAATTGGTGAAGATTTTTAGAGAGGGTTTTGAGTTTGTGTGTGTGTGTTTAATGTAAATGAAAAGAAAGAGATGGGGATGGGTGGTGCTTTTGGTTGGTTCCAAAAGGGGAGGGAGAGAATACACTCCCTAAAATACAGTATTTACTCCGTGTCCTAATTGACTACCTTGCTCATTTTAGTAATCGTGTAAAATATTATTTAGATAATATTCTAAAATGTGAATCCTTACTAAAAATCATTTGCTAATATTTATTCAAAATATTAGTTTGTTAGTTTAATTTGTGTCGTCGCGTTTGATACGTTTACTTGATAATATACAGAACGTAATGTATAATACTTTGATAATATGTATAAATAATGTCCGTTCCAATATATATCAATATATCCTCATTATTTAAGAAAAGTTTTGTCACCAACGTCCAAATAAGTTGTGTCGGACTCCGTCCGGTTAATTCGTACGATTTAGCCAAATCGCGTGCGTATATATATATAAATCACCTTATATATACAAATAGAGCCTGTAATTAGTCCTATTACATACTAATTACAACTAGTTACAAACAATTAGGCATAATTAATTACCCTAATTATGCAGGTGTTACATTTCGTAATCATATAATTTTTACGATCAGCGGGTTGGTCTCCGACGAAGTATATGCCACTGCCATCTAATTTCTTTTTCATACTAGCAAATGTATATAAGTATACATGAAATTCGTACATGCAACGAATCATAACAAATGAAAATATGAATGAGATGATTAAGATTTAAGAGTGTATAAAAAAAATAGGAGAGAGAGAAAGAAAGAGAGAAAATTGATGTGTGGTGACTGGTGAATGACAAAGTGGAATAGGTTGTAGTAGTAGAAATGTCAGTCAACATATTTTTACTTTAGTTGACGTATCTTTTTTATTATTAAAATATTAAATTTGAAATTACTTATGAAAATACAATAACATGGTGTCATTGTTGTTGTAATTAGAATCTCTCTCTTCAAAGTGGATCCTACTTTTAAAAAAATTAATATGTAATGTTTTAACTTAATCACAACATTATATTGAAGAATTTAACTACATTATAATTTAAAAGTAACGATCATAGTTAGCAAAAGAGTTGTATTATAGTAAATGTTTAACTTGGATTCTATTTTGAACGATGATTTGATAATTTTTATCGAACTATAATGCAACGTTATTTATCGAATGATTATGCGGCGTCTTTTATCAAACAAAGATGCAGTATTTTTTTTAAGCGAATGAAGATGCAATGGTTTTTATCGAACGAAGATGGTAGTAGTTTCTATCGAACGAATCATTGAGTGTTTTTTAATCGAACGAAGATGCAGTGTTTTTTTTATCAAACAAAGATGCAGTAGCTTTTATCAAATGATAATTCAGTTTTTTTATCGAACGAAAATGATGGTGATTTTTATCAAACGAAGATGCAGTTGCTTTTAGCGAAAGATGATGCAGTGATATTTATCAAACGATGATGCAGTGATTTTTATCAAACAATGATGCAATGTTTTTATCAAACGATAATGTTGTGTTCTTTTATTGAGCAATGATGCAGTTGCTTTTAGGGAATGATGATGCAGTGGTTTTTATCAAACGATGATGCAGTGTTTTTTTTATTGAACGATAATGTTGTGTTTTGCATTACTTTTTAAGTCATAACAAATATTTCCTTTTTTATTAAATGAGGATGCAGTTATTTTTAGTTGCCTAAGATGTGATGTAGTAGTTATCTTGTTCAGAAAATATGATGTAATATTTTTTATCAAATGACAATGGTTGAAAATCTAATACTTCATACATAGAATGGTGATGTCTCATATATATATAAATAATGTCCAAAAATCAACAATTTTTCTAAGATTTAAATAATTATTTTTTCAATGTAACACATCTTTTTTACCTTGTACGTTGTATTACATGTATTTGCTAGTGGAACCATAGACTTCATGTGAAGTCACATCACAAAAAGTCATTGAAAAACTCAAAATTATTTTTTGATATCTTTTAAATTTTCAATTTCTTTTTTTGATTTTATTATTAAGGTGTACATCAATGGAAGCAACAAGGGGAGTAAAAGCTCGCGCTTCGCTGCGGGTAACATTGCATATCTTTATTTATTTTAGCATAAGAAAATTTTATATTAGCGTGCAACTCTAGTCAAATCACATATGTAATATAATATCTTTTAGATATGATTTATTATCATCAAGTTACCGATATAAAAAATGTAGAATATAATGACTATGAAATAAACTTTTATTTCTAGTATGGAATGAGTCAATTATCCACTTTGGTATCTTATTGAACAAAAATGGTGATATTGTTCCTCCGTTGATCAAGAATTTCAATTTTTGGCAAGTCTCATGATCATCCAATAAGAAGGGTTTCAATTTTTTCAAATGAACGATTTGAAGACCTATTGATTCTAAAAACTGTGGATCATTCGGACCTTTCAATTCATAACAAAAAAAAGAAGCAACTTTCATCGATTTGGTAATTTAAGATTCATATAAAAAAGACTCGTAAATAATACTGTATGTGAGTAAGAGTGTGTACATATTTCCTTATTATTTTTAAATAAAGTTATTTATAAGTAACTAATTTATTTTTAATAGTGTATAAGATTATAAAAATATCATTTTCTTTAATGTTTTTGAATAACATATGAAGTTATAAACGTAACCTATTTTTTGGTGTTATATTAAATTTTGAGGTTGTATAAAACTTTGAATATATGATTGAAACTTAAGCTGTATTAATAAAATATGTTCATGTTTATATTATTATCATATGAATATATATATGATCACTTCGCAAGTTCGCAGTCAGCAGGCCCAGCCGCCCAGGTGTGTTGCCTTGATGTAGGCCCAACCCACTTGGAAGGTTGTGTGAATATTCAAGGCCCACACACACACACACCCAAAAAAAAAAAAAAAAAAAAAAAGGAAAGAAGAAGTCTCGATCTCAGAACCTTGCGCTTACAAACTTTTACCAAATCCAGCTAGGCTAGTGATCCCCTTTGTTCAGTTTTGCTACACTTTCTATATAACAAAAGAATTTTAATACAAAATGACTATCCTACCCCTTATGAACAGTAGGAAACGACGTTGTGTATAACATAAAACGACAACCAATGGCTCGGCTGATAGTATATTTGTATAACATAAAACGACAACCAATGGCTCGGCTGATAGTATATTAGGTAATAACCTGCGCTACAAAAGTTTCACATTATTCTCCATAAATTACAAATATTACCTTTTGTATATACACATACAATACAAAACGTATATTGATGTTCACTGTTAGTTTCTAAAGGATTTTAACACCTATAAAATAAAATCAATTATATGTAAATCGTGAAATAAACATAGATATGAAAATTATTTTGAAATTCGTGAAACTCAGTATATTCAAATGGTGTGGTCGGCGACGGAAATGGAGGAGGTAAGTGGTAGTTAATGGAAACTAGCTATCGATGGCCGGAAAGCTGCAAG
Source organism: Helichrysum umbraculigerum (assembly GCA_949592205.1). NCBI lineage: Eukaryota > Viridiplantae > Streptophyta > Magnoliopsida > Asterales > Asteraceae > Helichrysum > Helichrysum umbraculigerum. Next base: position 118,005,591 of record CATIUR010000003.1, on the reverse strand, counting down.
GACGGCCAAGCCCAGCACCGTTTTGATGGTCGTTGAGCAGTTTTCAACTTTCGTAAACCGATTTAAAAGAAGTACAAAAATTATGCTCAGATTCCCGGCGACGGTGATGGGTGACGGCGGCGGACTGTTGCAGGTGGCAGTTGGAGGTGGATGGATAGAGGTGGGGAACTGGATATTAGAGAAGATAGAGAATAAGGGAGAAAAGACAAAATAAATGTTATTGACCAAAATACCCTTACTGAAGGTGGTAGAAATTGTGAGGTGGAAGCTTCTTATTCGTTGCCCTAAGTTCTCTTTCTAAAAAGTGTGCCTCTGTGAACCGCACCCTCATATTATCAACAATCCTATAATTTTTTAGTTTTGATCCAATTTAATGAGTCTAATAAATGAACATATGATGGAATAACTTATAACAATACCAATAAAGAAAACTTCATGAATATATGCTATAAATAATAATTAAATTATTATAATCGTAATGTTTAACTTTGGTCATTAATATATTACTAATATAATATTTAGTGTTTATCATTATTTATCTATCTTCAACAATATAATTTGTAGGTTTTGTAATAAATAATGATTTAAGTTTTGTAATAAATAATAAATATAATGAGTATGATTATGATTATATATCCAATGCTTTCATTTTCTGAAATAACCATGAGAACATGAACATGAACATTCACCAAATGGACTAATTGAATGTACGAGTGTTAACTGCTTAAAAGTCATTCATAATTTTTTTTTGAAAGGCAGTAGTGGAATCACTGACGGACCTTTGGTCCACCCGATCATCTCCACAAACGGTTACTCCCCTGAATCGAGTAACCGCCAAGTCATTCATAATTGAGTTTTGCAATTTGAATGTTCAAAGTTATAGCAATAGTTGAATCGATTGATTGTTATAATTTTAGTATTTTATTATAATTATATGTAGTATATAATATAATAAAAATAATATAGCAATAGTTAAATTGTCTTAAATGAGTAAAAATAGTTATCCTTCCACTTTCCCTAATAAATGATGAGAACATTTACCAAATGGTCTTATTATACGGTTTTGAACAACTCAAAAGTCATCCATATTGGAGTAATTAAATAGCAAATGAAATTGAGAGTAGTTGTTGTGTATAAATAGATTCTCATTTCCATGTGGAGCATAATAGCCAAATACGCTCTCATTTTTAAGTAAGGTGCTCATTTTTCATTTGCTTTGAATTTCCATCTAACATCACACCGTTGGTTAATGAATTTATTTGGAGTTCTCATTTATTTCTCTAGAAGGTGTTTTTAGCATTTATGTACGCATTTGGTATTTTCGTGGCTTTTGGATCATCTTAGGTTTGTTTGGCTTTTTGTTATGTTTTTCAGTTTACGAATGTGCCGGTTGTTTGGGTTCATTTTATCGTTAAGTGATGGATATTGGATGAGGTATTTTGTAATTTGGCTTAGGTGTTGGATATATATAGGGTTAATCAACAAAATCGGCATTGAACTGTCACATTTCGTTGCATGTAAGCAACCAACCCAAAGTATTGTTCATGTATGCAATAAACTGGTTGGTTTTATACTTATGTAAGCAACATGGTAACCAGTTACCGGCTCAGCCGGTAAATTTATTTATTAACGTATTTTTTTATTTTTTTTTAAATGTGACATGGAAAAAAAATTATACGTGGCATTATTTATACATTTTTTTTCTTCCTTCAAAAAATCATCAGTTTTATTTATTAATAAAATAATAATAATAATAATAATCAATAACTAAAATTGAGAATCTCTCGATCTTTCTTTCGTTTTTCACCTTCTTCTATTTATTGTTCTTGTTGTTTAGTAGATTCATAAACTATAGATATAGATCGGTGTATATCTAACAACAATCGGTAAATCTATCCGTTTGATTGATTGAATTCATCTTATATCGGTCTCATTTTTGCACAAAAATTATAACAGATCTTCATCTTGTTTGAAAACAGAAAAAAAATCAAACAGAAAAAAGTCAAATTAGGGAGAATTTGGTCAGATCTGTAACGATGATGATGTGATGATGAACGATCCGTTCGTCTTGATGATGTGATGTTGAACGAACCGTTTGCAATGCAGCCACCGGAACCAACGTCGGGTGGTGAAGTTGGTGGCGGGAGGTGGTGGGAGTAGGGCTATCTATAATGACGGTGTACGGTGGAGGAGTACAGCCGCGGTTAGGAAATTACGGTTCTGGTGGGTGAATCGATTTGGTCAGCGGAATTCCGCTTCTCTCTCTCTGCAACTTCGGTGACCGGAATTCCGCTTCTCTCTCTCTCTCTCTGCAACTCCGGTGACCGGAACTCCGCCAACAAGCTCTTCAGCGATATCCAATGGTTTTGCTATTTCTATTTAATTTGATATTTTGTTAGTTTATAATGGAAATTGAATAAAGAAATAAAGAAAATTAAATAAAAAGAAATTGTGAAAGTTATCTTCTTGTTATGTTGCTGTTGTACTGATGATGATGATGTGATGATGTTTATGAAGAAGACGATGGCAACAATCATCAGAAAAAGAAATTTGTTATTTAATGTTTTCAATATTAAAAGTTAATTATATTATATTAAAAAAAAGCCATGTAAGCATTGATATTCAATTAAAAATGACTTGGCAGGTGACTTGTATGCCAGCTCTTTTGCAAACATCAAAAGGTAAAATCTCACTTTGCAGGATCGCAGCACGAAACCAACCAGTTTGTTACGTACATGAACAATACTTTGGGTTGGTTGCTTACATGCAACGAAATGTGACAGTTCAATGCCGATTTTGTTGATTAACCGATATATATTATATGTATAAGCATTGTTTTGTGATGTTGTTTTGTTGAATCTTGACTTGCAAATCATTTGTATCATACTCCTTTGATCATATATATATATATATATATATATATATATACTTCAACAATTAAATCTTATAATTGTAGTGTTTATGTCATTATTGTGACACGAATGAAGATCGATAGCATTCTTATTGTTACTAATTTAATTATTATCTGATCGATCGAGGTAATTGTTATTTTCTTCTAATTGCTAATAATTATTCTTATCGCTATGCACTATATTTTTTTTTTAGCGAGAAATATAAGGTATCTATTTTGTTCATGTCATTTCTTACTCTTTAATTTTATTTTAAAAATTGTGATAAGTAGATTATATTTTACATTTGAATACTTGGTTAAAAACCCAAATTTTTTGAAGGGATGTTAACCTCAAAATATTTTATATATTGTAATATTAATGTGGATAATGATATTGGAAGTGTTAACTAGGGGTGTCGTTAAGACCTTCATACATGTATCAACAATTGAAATAAAATTATAACAAGCTCTTAATCTCTCCTTAAATATATGTTGAATCATGAATGTCGGATGAAGATACAATAACTTATGCATGTCCAAGTTTATTATTGACGGTCTAAAGGCTTTCGTTAACATAACCCTAAAAATAAGCCAAAATAATGAGGTCGTGCATTGGATGGGCTGATATGTTTTCAACGCTTACATAACATACATGTTTCCATCGATTAGCTTTACGTCATAAAACAAAATTCGGAAAATATGAACTTAAATATTAAAATTTATCAATGTTTTATCATCGTCCTATTAATTATCACACTATGTAAATAAACAAGACCCGTGCATCGCACGGGCCATCATTACTAGTTTTCATAAAAATCGTGTTACTCCGTAATATTTATTTGGTACACATATGAAGTTTCATTCAAATTATTTCAAAATAGCACATTTGAGTTCGTAGCTATGGTCTTATGTTGAATCCTTGAAATAACACCAAATTTAAGGCTCTTTGTAATATTTTTCGGATACGATACTTATTGTTAGTGATGATTATTGAATTTTGGGCCCCTCATTTCCTCAACAATAATTCCTGACTCCGCCCATTATGTCAATACTAATTTTAGATATGCATGCCCAATAAATGTGGTTTGATTTTTTAATGAGCATTATTTTGATGATATTGTATTTCCATATCCGATAGAAATTCATTTAAGGCGATAATAGTGAGTTATATTATCAATTAAGTGAATGTTGACCGTAAATTAGGCACTTGTAAGTCTTCAAAAATACTACATAATTTAAGGTTCAAGGCTAAATATAACACCCCTCATTTACTTGTAATAATATTATAGATAATACGGAAGCGTAAGTAAATAAAACACAATACTTCATTACATATTTTTCCAAAGTACCAAAACAGTTTAGATGATTAAGTTACTACGATTTAAAACTTGTTCAAAAGACCAGCATGTCGGGGTATTATATAAACTAAACTGAGTTGTTACAAAAATAATCAGAGTAGCTTGAATATCAAACATTTCATGCTTCCAAGGTTTGAGCTTCCTGCTACCCACCCGCATGCACTAAACAAAAGTCTGCAGGAAGTAACAACGAGGGATTAGCACATAGCTAAGTGAGTAAATCCAACACCCAACATTCAACTTAGCTAAACCAATTAACTACAACAAATATTCGCAAACACAACAGTCAACAGCAACTTAATGAGGATCGGCGGATCCGGGGATAACATTATTACCCGGGCGGCTCCCCAAGATCACTTATCCAAACATATCCGTATGGCCATAACGGACGAGACCGATAGCTAGTGTTTATTATACTTAGGTACAGTTCAGCACACACAACAAATGAAGTACATCCCTGTACCATTCACACAACAACACACTAGCCCAACCAACAGTTCATCAACTCGTTGACCTCATTAACAACAATGCACAAAGGCCACACAAAGCACATATAGGTATATGATCAACAATAACAACTAATCAACTCAATAATCAAGTCTACGTTTACCCGTTGTAATCAAATGATTACAACTAAGCCAAACGGTAAGTTTTGAATCCACTCACCGATACCTTTGCCTTCAAAATCTCTGATTCCAGAGATCACTTATCTTTCGGAGGATCTGAGAATCAATAATCAACATAAGTTAGTACTTTACCTCATAATTTGTAAATATCAAAATGAACATTTTTATAAAATGCCACTATAGCATTCAATAAGTGCCACTATAAACACCACCTTCTAAACACATGCATTTTGGTGAAATTTGCAAAATCCATCAAGATTAAACATGCAAACGCGATCCTGACTAGTTAAGGCTGGATCGCGTTCGTCCTTAGGAAAAATTCTGTCACCGAAAAACACTGACAAACGCGATCCGGATAATAGGCCTGGATCGCGTTTCTAAGGCCAAAAACTCGACTCAAACATTTATAACAAGGGAACGCGATCCGGAATCGTAGCCGGGATCGCGTTCATCTGTTCTTCAGCTCAAGAACAGACCTGAACGAACCCTAACCCCATTTTCATTATTCATGTTCATCAAACTCAATTCTAATGCTACAAACATCTCCAATATTACCACACATCATCATATAACAACATTCCAAACATCGATTAGCTACCAAGATCAATTCCTAATCTAATTTCAATATAATCAAATTCATGAATACATAATCACATACTTACATGCTTGAGGAACAAGATGATGATAGCAAGAAGAAGATAAAGATGGTGATGATGCTTGCTAACAGATTACCAATTCAATCCACACTTCAAGTTTGATGATTTCACTTGATTTACTAGCTAGGGTTTATGTGTTTTACTTGAAGGAAATGGGAAGAGGAATTGGTAAAGTGATCCATGGGTTAGGTCGGTCCCTAATAAAACCGACCTACGACTTTGGGTATTTAATACCCGCTCTAAATCTATTGTCTGGCACCTAATTGCTAGATACGAGAAATTCATTTTATTGCACCGTCTACTTTAATATATTAAAACAAGCAACATTTCATTATCCACAATAAGTCCTGAGACCTATTTCACCAACTTTTATAATTAAACAATTATATCACAAAATTATTTAAAACAATTAAATACGCACTTATAAATAGAAAAATACCAGGCTACCGGAGAGGATGTTACAAATCTCCCCTCCTTAAGGAGATTTCGTCCCCGAAATCTCAGCCCTATCCAACAATCCAGGATATCTGGATTTCATCGACTCCTCGGTCTCCCAAGTTAGGTTGGAACCTAAACTATGTCTCCATTTTACTAGTACCATAGGAATTTGTTTCTTCCTAAGTTTGGTAATCTTTCGGTCAACAATTTCAACGGGTTCCTCTATTAACTTCTGGGTTTGATCAACCTTTAAATCTTTCAACTGGAGAATTTGTGACTGATCCTCGATATTACACTTTCTCAAGTAACATACGTTAAACGTGTCATGAATACCAGAGAGTTCCGGAGGAAGATCCAAAGCCATTGACTGATCATTTACAACTTGTCGAATCTTGAACGGACCAATGTACCTAGGCGCCAACTTTCCACGTTTTCCGAATCTAATCACTCCTTTCCACGGAGAAACTTTGAGATACACTAATTCACCTTCGGTAAACACAACCGGTCGTCTTTTAGGATCCGCATATTGTTTCTGTCTATCTCTTGCGGCTTTCAATTTCTCACGTGCAATAGCTACTTTATCAGCGGTTATTTGTACTATATCGGGTCCAGCAAACTGTTTATCACCTGCTTCTAACCAACAAGTAGGTGTACGACAACGACGACCATACAACATTTCATACGGAGGCATCCCAATACTAGAATGGTACGAATTGTTATAAGTAAACTCAACCAATGGGAGATGTGAATCCCATGAACCTCCATATTCCAGAATGCAAGCACGAAGCATATCCTCTAAAGTTTGAATCGTACGTTCTGACTGACTATCGGTCTGAGGATGATAAGCTGTGCTAAGATTTACACGTGTACCCAACTCTTGTTGTAGACTTTGCCAAAAACGATAAGCAAAACGAGTATCTCTATCTGACACAATCGATAAGGGAATACCATGCCTAGAAACAATTTCGTTAACATACAATTGAGCAAGTTTAGTCAACGATGCTGTCTCACTTGTAGCAAGAAAATGTGCGCTCTTTGTCAATCGATCAACTATAACCCAAATCATATCATTGCCTCGAGCGGTACGCGGTAATTTAGTCACAAAATCCATAGTTATATGATCCCACTTCCACTCAGGTATTTCCAACTGTTTTAACGACCCATATGGTTTTTGATGTTCCGCCTTAACCTGAGCACAAATATGACAAGATCCCACAAACTTTGCAATGTCGGTTTTCATCGTTGGCCACCAATACAACGGTTTCAAATCATTATACATTCGAGTACTACCCGGATGAATAGACATTCGCGACTTATGAGCTTCATTCAAAATCAAATCTCGAATACCACCAATGGAAGGAATCCAAACACGAGACTGATAAGTCTTTAATCCCCTTGAATCAACAACTAATTCGTCCTTGCGTTTTAACATGATTTCAGATTTCAAATTCTGATCTTTCAATGCTTCAAGTTGTACAACTTTAATTTGATCAATCAAATCCGAGGAAACATTCACTTTTAAATAGAAAACTCGATCAGGAGTATTCTTTCGACTTAACGCATCGGCGACCACATTAGCTTTGCCCGGATGGTATCTAATTTCACAATCATAATCTTTTATTAATTCCAACCATCGTCTCTGCCGCATATTCAATTCTTTCTGGGAAAACACATATTGCAAACTCTTGTGATCAGTACAAACAACACATCTAGTCCCATATAAATAATGTCTCCAAAGTTTTAGGGCAAATACAACTGCTGCGAGTTCTAAATCATGCGTAGGATAATTCTTCTCATGTGGTTTCAACTGTCGAGAAGCATAAGCGATAACTCTATCCCTTTGCATTAAGACACAACCCAAACCCGAATATGAAGCGTCGCAATAAACCACAAAATCATCAGTACCTTCAGGTAATGCTAAAATCGGTGTCTGACACAACAATTGTTTCAATGTCTGAAAAGCTTGCTCCTGTTGATCAGTCCACACATACTTCTCATATTTACGGGTTAGTTTGGTTAACGGACCGGCTATCTTAGAAAAGTCCTTGATAAATTTTCGATAATATCCCGCTAACCCAAGAAAACTCCTTATCTCAGAAACACATTTCGGCGCATACCAATTCATCACAGCTGCAACCTTTGATGGATCCACTTTCACACCATCTCGACAAATTATATGACCCAAAAACTGAACTTCTCGAATCCAGAATTCACATTTGGAAAACTTTGCATACAACTGTTCCCGTCTCAATGTTTCAAGAACCAATCTCAAATGCATAGCATGCTCATTTTCAGATTTCGAATAAATAAGTATATCATCAATGAAAACAATCACAAATTGATCCAAGAATGGTCGACACACCCGATTCATCAAATCCATAAATACCGCTGGTGCATTCGTTAAACCAAAAGGCATAACCAGAAATTCATAATGCCCATACCGGGTTCGGAAAGCAGTTATAGGTATATCTTGTTCACGCACACGGACTTGATGATAACCCGACCTCAAATCAATTTTGGAGTATACCGAAGAACCCTGTAACTGATCAAATAAGTCATCTATTCTGGGAAGAGGGTACTTATTCTTTATCGTTCTCTTGTTCAACTCTCTATAATCAATACACATGCGCAACGACCCGTCTTTCTTTTTCACGAATAACACTGGTGCACCCCACGGCGAGGAACTAGGTCTGATAAAACCTTTATCCAACAATTCCTGAATCTAATTCATCATTTCACGGATCTCCGAAGGAGCTAATCTATAGGGAGCTTTAGCAATCGGCGACGATCCCGGAACAAGATCAATTCCGAATTCTACTTCCCTAACTGGTGGTAACCCAGGCAATTCATCGGGAAACACATCGGGGTATTCACTAACAACCGGAACATCTGAAACAGTTTTCCTTTCTAATTTGGCATCGACTACATAGGCTAGGAATGACTCACAACCTTTTGACAATGACTTCCTAGCTTTCATCAAAGAAATCAAAGGAATAGCTACACCATCCCGTTCTCCTCGAGCCACAACATATGACCCTTCGGAGATTGGGATCCTAACCAACTTCTCGTGACAATCAATACTAGCCTTATTCTGACTCAACCAATCCATACCGATTATTACATCGAAACTAGGGATGGGCATCAACAAGAAGGAAATAGGAAAAACGTGATCATCAATAGTAATATTAGCTCCAGTCACCGAGGTGGTAACAGGAACTAACTTACCACTAACTATTTCTACTTCTATAGACTTTGTTATCACAGTAGGGGCTAATTTCAACTTATCACAAAATTGCACAGAAATGAATGTACAATTAGCACCCGAATCAAACAATACACGTGCAGGTACAGAGTTTATAAGAAATGTACCCGTGATAACATCTTCAGTACGCACGGCCTCATCAACCGTCATCTGAAAAGCCCTACTAGTTGCTGGAGGAGGGTTCTTTCTTTTCTGACCGGAAGATCCCGAACTCCCGATCGAACCCGACCCCGCCGACCTTGCCGCCCTTCTTTCTTACAAGTCCAACAAACAAAATTTGGATAACGGCAACTTTTTATCTCATGACCTAATTCACCACACTTCATACATTTGTTTGTCTTAGCCGTACACGGACCATCATGCCAAGACCTACACGAACTACACCAGTTGGAACTATTAAAACTTCCAGAAGAACTACTTCTTCCAACAAATTTCTTACCACCTTGCCGATTCCCTTGCCATTTGGATTTATTCTTACCCGACGATTCAGTTCTTGCTTTAGAGAAACTTATATCCCTTCCTTGCCATAATCGCAAACCTCTCAAATCACTATCGGCAGACCGCGCGAGGTTAAAAGCATGCGATAAATCCTTAGCCAATCTCACAACTGTATGGTAGTTATCCGGTAAAGCATCCACAAATTGTTCAATTTGAGTTTTCTCATCCGGAACCCATTGTTGCACGAACCTAAGCTTATCCGTAAATTGCTCAATCAATTCATCAATAGTCATGTCATCATTTAATCGAAGATTCACAAACTCTCTTCGAATCCTAGCAATATCAAAATCCGAAAAATATTGATTACGAACAACTTGATGAAACTGAGACCAACTAATAGCTTCTTTCTGTTGTTGAGTGAAATGACCGGTAATTGAATCCCACCAAACCATGGCATCATCCTTCATGCATTGAACCGCATACTTGACTTTAAGTTCCTCATCACAACAAGTCACATCAAATTTGCGTTCCATATCCCTCAACCAATTTAACGTTACCGTAGGATTTTTACTTCCCTGAAATTCCGGGGGTCGACTAGCCATAAAAGTCTTGTATGAACACTTCTTTTCTGATTGAGAGGATGAACCAGAACCAAAAACTGGGGCTTGCTGAAATAACTGTCTAGTTGCAGCTTCCTCAGCTTTTCTCTTGAATTCCCTAAGGAATAATAACTCGTCTTCCATCTCATGAATATACTCATCTCGGTTAGATTGTTGTCCGGTTGGTTGAGAAGTTCCATTATGATCGTGTTGCTCGGTATGAGTCCCAAATTGAGGAGCGACAATCCTGGAGGCATTGTTGGGGTTGGTGGTCGGTGGTTCGTTATCTGCCATTTCTGAAATTCAACACAACACTTGAATTTTTGTTAATCGTTAGCATCTAAATACTAACTACCTTCAACCAATACTAATCCCATACCCAAGAATGTTTGATATATCACGCTCGAGCTTTGGGATTGATCATTCAACAATGAACAATTTTCCCAAAACTATGCTCTGATACCAATTTATAACACCCCTCATTTACTTGTAATAATATTATAGATAATACGGAAGCGTAAGTAAATAAAACACAATACTTCATTACATATTTTTCCAAAGTACCAAAATAGTTTAGATGATTAAGTTACTACGATTTAAAACTTGTTCAAAAGACCAGCATGTCGGGGTATTATATAAACTAAACTGAGTTGTTACAAAAATAATCAGAGTAGCTTGAATATCAAACATTCCATGCTTCCAAGGTTTGAGCTTCCTGCTACCCACCCGCATGCACTAAACAAAAGTCTGCAGGAAGTAACAACGAGAGATTAGCACATAGCTAAGTGAGTAAATCCAACACCCAACATTCAACTTAGCTAAACCAATTAACTACAACAAATATTCGCAAACACAACAGTCAACAGCAACTTAATGAGGATCGGCGGATCCGGGGATAACCTTATTACCCGGGCGGCTCCCCAAGATCACTTATCCAAACATATCCGTATGGCCATAACGGACGAGACCGATAGCTAGTGTTTATTATACTTAGGTACAGTTCAGCACACACAACAAATGAAGTACATCCCTGTACCATTCACACAACAACACACTAGCCCAACCAACAGTTCATCAACTCGTTGACCTCATTAACAACAATGCACAAAGGCCACACAAAGCACATATAGGCATATGATCAACAATAACAACTAATCAACTCAATAATCAAGTCTACGTTTACCCGTTGTAATCAAATGATTACAACTAAGCCAAACGATAAGTTTTGAATCCACTCACCGATACCTTTGCCTTCAAAATCTCTGATTCCAGAGATCACTTATCTTTCGGAGGATCTGAGAATCAATAATCAACATAAGTTAGTACTTTACCTCATAATTTGTAAATATCAAAATGAACATTTTTATAAAATGCCACTATAGCATTCAATAAGTGCCACTATAAACACCACCTTCTAAACACATGCATTTTGGTGAAATTTGCAAAATCCATCAAGATTAAACATGCAAACGCGATCTTGACTAGTTAAGGCTGGATCGCGTTCGTCCTTAGGAAAAATTCTGTCACCGAAAAACACTGACAAACGCGATCCGGATAATAGGCCTGGATCGCGTTTCTAAGGCCAAAAACTCGACTCAGACATTTATAACAAGGGAACGCGATCCGGAATCATAGCCGGGATCGCGTTCATCTGTTCTTCAGCTCAAGAACAGACCTGAACGAACCCTAACCCCATTTTCATTATTCATGTTCATCAAACTCAATTCTAATGCTACAAACATCTCCAATATTACCACACATCATCATATAACAACATTCCAAACATCGATTAGCTACCAAGATCAATTCCTAATCTAATTTCAATATAATCAAATTCATGAATACATAATCACATACTTACATGCTTGAGGAACAAGATGATGATAGCAAGAAGAAGATAAAGATGGTGATGATGCTTGCTAACAGATTACCAATTCAATCCACACTTCAAGTTTGATGATTTCACTTGATTTACTAGCTAGGGTTTATGTGTTTTACTTGAAGGAAATGGGAAGAGGAATTGGTAAAGTGATCAATGGGTTAGGTCGGTCCCTAATAAAACCGACCTACGACTTTGGGTATTTAATACCCGCTCTAAATCTATTGTCTGGCACCTAATTGCTAGATGCGAGAAATTCATTTTATTGCACCGTCTACTTTAATATATTAAAACAAGCAACATTTCATTATCCACAATAAGTCCTGAGACCTATTTCACCAACTTTCATAATTAAACAATTATATCACAAAATTATTTAAAACAATTAAATACGCACTTATAAATAGAAAAATACCAGGCTACCGGAGAGGATGTTACACTAAACATGAAATATATGATGAGTTGGAAATTGGACACTCATTAGTAGGATCAAACTAATGGAATCAATTAGTTAAGCTATTTGTATGAGTAACAATAAATGTACAAAGTATCTTATGTTATATTCGTTCGGGAATGCGGATGTTACGTGCTCCTTCCGTTTGAAATTTTTTTTATGGATGTCTCAAATTTATTGTCTACTTTCATAAATAGATAAGAATAATGTTATAAAGTTATTTTATACCCCTAATTATATACATATATAAGACAAAAACGTAGATAAAAAGTAATAAGAATCATGTTATTAAGTTCTTTTATATCTCTAATATATATACATATAAGACAAAAACGTAGGTAAAAAGTAAATGCTACAATTATCATCTTACCAATAAGTAAGTGAAATTATAACGTTTTCTTGAACTACGTATAGACAATAAAATTGGGACGAAGAAAGTATGTTTTGAGCTTGTACATCAAGTATTGTTATTTGCTTATAGTATTTTCTTACAAAATTAAATGTTGTAGATAAGCAAATTACTATTCGTTTTGTCCCAAAGTTATGCAACTTTCCATTATATCCGCCAAGTAAGTAACAAACTTTTATTAGCAATTAGTACAAACAAGATAAAATGTACTAATTAATTTCCAAAGGGTAAACTGCATGGATTACTCCTGCGGTTATACATACTCACCGTTGATCTATGTGTTCTTTTTCACACCGACAATTTAAGAACTAATAACTTGTTGCATTCGCAATCCTTCTTTAACGGTTATAAGTTTCTCACGTATAAAGAAAAAGAAAAAAAAAAAATCATTATTAATCATATTAACATTTTGGTCTTATAAACCTTAAAGCAAAGAATTAGTTACTAATTAACATCATTTACCTTTCTTAAACGAAACAAACTTGTTTATAGATGTTGTGAAAAAGATAGATACACTCAATTCTACATTTCTATAATATATACGCATAATTCAATGCTTAACGTATGCTTAATTTAATTTTTATTCTCATATCAAATCAAATATCTAATTTAATTTAATCTTACAATATGTATCTCAATTTACTTGGTTTACTCGTATCTTGATCATTGTATAATTAATTGTAAACAGTCTCTTAAAATATTTTTAAAATTGAGTACTATAGAATAATCTAATACACTATATAAAATTCATTTTTTTTAGAGGGAAAGATATTAACCAATCCGGAAATCCCGCGTGTCACGTAGCACGTCTCCTTTTTGCAGTAGCTGCAGTAGTAGCATTACTATTTGCAGTATTTCCATCACATCAACTTCTCCGAATTCAATTTTCTAGGGTTTCCGATGGCATCTTCCGATGAAGAAGGCGAAATCGTTCCGGATTCCGTCACAAATTACCACTTCGTTAACTCACATAACTCACTCATCTCATTTTCCGATTTACCACTTCATTTCACTGATCACGACGTGATCGACGACGGTGAAAAAACAGTTGCGTTCTTGCTCGGGAGTACGGACGGAGGTTTACAATCGGTTTATAAAGAAGTAATCGGTTGGAGATTTGAACTTTCATTTGCAGTTCCTGAATTTTACGTGCTTTCGAAAGCTAAAAAATGGATAAAACTTGAAAAATCGCGTAAAAGTTACGAAAATACCTTGAGAACTGTTTTTATCGTTGTTCGGTTTCTTCATTTTGCTAAGAGGAATGCTGAAGCTTCTAAGAATGAAATTTTGAATCATTTGATCAAAACGTTGAGGTATGTTCTTCATTATTGTTATTATTATTATTATTATTATTTATTTATTTATTTATTTATTTATTTATTTATTTATTATTATTATTATTATTATTATTATTATTATTATTATTATTATTATTATTATTATTATTATTTTAATTTTTTAAGTTTTTTTTTATTATTATATATGCTTGTATGTTTTTCTGTAAATTTGGTACTTATATGTTAATTTTGTGTTATATCGATTTGATTATGCAGTTGGTACGATGTTGTTGAGCCTTTAGAGACGCATTTAAAAGCTCATTTGTTGTTAATTCAAAGTGCTGTGACTAGAGATAAGGATTTGGCGAAATCTAAGGTTTGATAATTGTGGCTTAATGTTTATATAGTATATTGTAGATTTGTAGTTTTGATTTGGGTTTAGTACTCTAAAATGTACAGTACTTATTTATGGTTTGGGATTCATAGTATGCAACAAAGTATTCGGACTTCCATTGTGTGTAATAAATTTGTCATTCAATGTTATTGTATGCAACTTTTGATACTTTTACATACGTGTTAGTTTATGAGGTACAATGTGGCATCATTACAAGTCGCCATGTCATCAAAATACATACATTTGCAACAAATTGAAAGTTTATTACACACAATGGAAGTCCAAGTACTTTCTTGCCTACTATGAATGTCAGACCATAAATAATTACATCTCAGAGTACTTACCCTTTTGATTTATGTGTATATGAATATGTATATATACAGAAGAATATGAGAAATAGTGGAACATTTATTGACAGTTGATTTTACTTCACAGTATATTGCAATGTTTCTTACGGAGATTGAGAATCCTGGGAGAAGAGAAACTCTTCATGAGGTCAATAGCAATAGATTTGAATTTATATACGTTCTTATCATGTTTTTGTATGTGGTTTGTTGTTGTGCTTTGAATTTAGCTTATATCGAATGAAGTTTTGTCTTTTTTTATTATTATTATTATTTTTTTGTATTCAAGCAGACTAAAACAAGTAACAAGTCTGAGTTCGTAGTTTCTGATGAGGATATGGAAAATGATGATGACTTTGATGATGAAGGTGAAGGACTATTTGATTCCGTATGTGCATTCTGTGATAATGGCGGCGATGTTCTCCCGTATGAATCTAATTCCCTTTGTTCTTTGACTTAATTTCATGCATTAACATTTGAAATAGTGTCTGATTAGTAATCAATATTGACTCACATCATATAAGTATTTACTTTATATCACTTCTCCATATATGGCAGTTGTGAAGGAAAATGTATACGATCATTTCATCCAACCATAGAATCGGGAGTTGAAACTTGCTGCGAATCTCTTGGCTTTGAAAATGCAGCTCAATATGAGGTATGAACCTATATGTAATGTATTTTATGTTTTCATTCCTACTGTGTTCACTTGGTTTGATCGAATTATTTATGCAGGCAATTACTACTTTTCTTTGCGACAACTGTAAACACCAGAGACATCAATGCTTTGTTTGTGGAATGTTGGGCTCCTCCGATAAGTCTTCTGCTACGGAGGTACTATGATAAACCCAAAATTAAAATTAATATTATACGCATGTTTTTGTCAGATATAATTGACTGCTTTTTGGTGTGAGCCGTGATGTAGTTCACTAAACGGTTGTCAAAATGAATTTGGGTTTACATGTTTTGGGTTTTGGTTGGGTATTTGGGTTTGACTGATCTTCTTAAGTGAATTTAGTTGGATTTAGGTTTGAAAACTTGATATCGGGCCCCACGCTAAAGGCCTAAACCTGGTTGATATTAATACTCTGTATAATTTTGTTTTTCTAAGTATATCATAGGAAACTGGTGGATATATTACTCGTAGTAAATTTGCAACTCCAATATGGTTCGAGATTATCATTTGTTATGACAGTTCCCAAAATGAATATTGCATAGCGCAAACTGCAAAGTTTCAGCTAAAACCAACTACATCCCTGTTCTTGAGAGCTCTCCCGCAATACCTTGCAAGTTGTGATTCAATTTCATCTTACAAACTTTTATGATTCTATTTATTGGAAGTGCATGCTTTATATGGTTCTTATTATGCTTTATAAGGAAATGTAAATGACTTGGAGATTTCGATAGCTATACATTTCAAATACTTAAAAAATGGAAAATACTTTTTGATAAAAGTTGTAGCATGACTGACAAGTACCATTATCGTCTCTATGTAAAAGATTTAACTAAGTTGTACTAATCATATAAGTTCAACCTTAACTCCCTATGACACAAAGTTCATTATATGTCTTCTCAGCAGCATTGTTGGCTTTAGAAACCATTGAAGCCACTGATTTTGTTTGCTCAGTTTTTTGTGTGAGCCAAATTTACAATTATATATGGAGTTCAGGTGGATTTTGGATACATAGTTATGTGTATGTTGATGTTAACAGAGTATAGTTCATTAAATTGTCATGTTAGGTCTTCCCTTGTGTTTCTGCAACCTGCGGGCATTTTTATCATCCAGAATGCGTCGCGAAGTCGCTCTACCCATCTGATGAAACACAGGCCAAGAAACTTATAAGTGAAATAACTGCAGGAGAGTCTTTCACTTGTCCTATCCATAAATGCCATCGTTGTGACCAAGGAGAAGATAAAGATGTCCATGAGTTACAATTTGCAGTCTGTAGGCGCTGCCCTAAGTCATATCACCGAAAATGCTTACCTAGGTAATTGATATTTCTTCCTTAAAATTTTGTATACTGATATGAACTTGATGTTCCTTCTTGTTCTTGGGGGTTTATAAGCTTGTTCTTATAAAAATAATTTCCAGGAAAATTGCTTTTAAGCCTAGTGCTGATGGAACTATCGAGCAAAGAGCATGGGATGATCTGTTGCCAAAGCGCATCTTGATGTACTGCATGTAAGTGTTTATAGCTTTATGTGTGCTCCATTTTGATAAAGCGAGAGATTGTATATCTTAATATACACTTAGGGTATGGATTACTAATTAATAAGTTACCAGGAAGCACGAAATCATTCCAAGTATTTCTACCCCGAAAAGAGATCATCTTCTGTTTCCTTCTATTGTACGGAAAAGGAATCAAGATGGAAGTAGAACAGAGATAATGTCAGAAAGAAGAAGCAACGTGTGGGGAAATTTTAAAGAAACTGAGACAGCAAATATGCCGAAAGTGGTTGAGACATCAATTAAACCAGTTACTTTTGGTAATACTGCACTGGAGATAGGCAAATCTTCCACCATGCACAAAAAGAGATCTTCCTTTGAGGTTCACAGATCCATTTCTGGAAATCTCAAGCAGCCTTCTAATTTGGTCCAAAGCAAATCGTCATACAAAGATTTGCAGAGAGAGCAACGTTTTATTCCTAAGCCAGTGAAGAAGATAGCATTGAGTTCACCTCCTAAAGTAGATGAAAACATGAAAACAAGGTACTTATTTCATATTTCTTATGTTGTAATGTTTCTTTATGTCACTAACTCATTGTGAGTGTCATTGTGACTTTATATCACACTAAATTTCTAATATCTTTGTGTATAGGATATTGAAATTAATGGAAGATTCAACATCCGCGTTTGATATTGACGAATTTATAAAGGAGAAGAAAAGGAAATGTAGCCATGCAATATACACCCCACAGATTGGATTGGATAAGTCCGTTACCATGGGAAAGGTGGAGGCTTCTGTAAAGGTGGTAAACCAACTAGTTGACACGATATTTCTGTAAGAACTTTATACTTAAATAAATATGTTATACTCACAATGTGTAACTTTTGTGTATGTTTTTCCCTCGCAGGCAGCACAAGCAGCTTTAAAGATATTGGAAGATGGGGGTAGTGTTAGAGATGCAAAAGCTGTTTGTGAACCGAATGTTCTCAATCAGCTCATCAGATGGAAGGTATGGTGAAAGATGACCTTTATGTTAGTTTCTACATTGTTTTGTATATGCTTCCTTTTCTTCTGTGCATTCATTAAATGATATAATTTTTTGATTTCACAATAACGAGATTTGATCTTGTTTTATGTTATGCTATTGGTGATCCATGTTCTACTCAATGTATATATAGGTTTTCATTGGCTTTAAATTATATCCTATTTTTTAAATATTTTGTATATTTTCCTTCCATACATGTCTATTTGTGTATCTCTCTCTCTCTCTCTCTCTCTCTCACACACACACACACACACACACACTAACTTACTTCTTTTGGGAAATTTCCTTTATTGTAAAATGCTTGTTATTTTTAGCATGCACGAGTTCTCCAAGATACTATTTAGCTCTGCAGTTAGCAACAGATCTTATGTTACCCATTTTGAAAGCAATATCTGAGTAGACATATAGTCTAAATATTTTGACTATTAGTCATATATCTAAATGCCCCTCACTATTGATTTGATAGAGGAATCTAGTGGATCCAAAAAATCTTATCAGTCTTTTGTAAGCTTACCACTAAGCAAATGGATAACTTCGGATCAAAACTTTGCCAATGAGAGAATTGTAGCATTTGTCTTCATCCCATCCAGGAACATTACACATTTATTTTGAAACGGATGGACTATTGATAGTCTATACTTTAATTGTCATAAGTCAACTCTGTTTATGACATGTATTCAATAATCAGATTTTTCCTTCAGCGGTAGTTCCATCAATATGATGCCTAGTAGCTATGCTAATGGACTCACTTTATATGTGGAGCTACTTGTAACATATCATATGACATATTTGTTGGAAACATATGTGTTTTGTTTTCACGTACTCTACCCTATATAATATTTTTTATGATTTGAGAAGAAAGATTTATTGTGACTTTTTGTTGATGTGCAGAAAAAGCTAAGTGTCTATCTTGCCCCTTTTCTCCATGGGGCACGATATACCTCCTTTGGGCGCCATTTTACAAAGGTAGACAAGCTTAAAGAGGTATGATCCCTTTATTCCCTACGTCTTGTTATTAATGGTCAGTTGTCACATTTGGGAACTCATATGGGGCTATTCATTATATCTTTCTATTTATTTTTAAGCTATACTGATGGAAAAAAGGTATAGGAAGGATAGTGAAATTATAGTAGTCCCTTGATCAAAAGTATATTGCTTGCATTGGAAAATGAAACATGTAAATCCATTGATCCTTGTGGAAGTATACAGCTCTTGCAAAAAACATAAAGATCTATATTGGATGTTACACTAAATAGTGCTTTGTTGTATTTACTTTGATTGGATAACTCTCTGTAGGCCCGTTATTCTCCCCTCTGAACAAACTCGATTTTATGACAATCGTTTATGTATTATGGGGATATAGCTGTTTTTTTCCTGCAAATTTTCTAATGAAAATACAACTGACATTAGATTTTCACGTAGTTGATTTAATGTGATGCTTATGGCATTGCTTTTTAATATGCAGATAGTTGAAAGACTTCGTTGGTATGTGAAAGACGGTGATACGGTAAGATATATATATATATATATAAATAATATATAGTTACTGTGGTTGGCTTACAAATTATTTTGCTACGTTGGAACAACTCTTCCTCAGAATTACAATAATTTTTTACTTCAACAGTTTGAAAGCCAGTTCATTTTACATTTTATTGTCATTAGATGTTGCACTTCTGTTTTCGTCTTGCTGAGCTTTTTATTGCTTCTCTTGAAGCACTTTGCAACTATTCTTTTTTGTTAGATGTCAAAATTCACATTTTCCTGTTTGCTATACTTATGAACTTTCAATATGTTATTAGATAGTGGACTTCTGCTGTGGCTCAAATGATTTCAGTTGTTTTTTGAGAGAAAAGCTCGACAGCATGGGAAAGAGGTGCAAATTCAAGAACTATGATCTGATCACTCCGAAGGTAACCATAACTTCTATGTTAATTTTTACAATATTTTACCATCTTTAAAGTAATAAAATATCTGTACTTATTTCCAATATGTGCTGTGTAAGAATGTTAATTCGTTTGCAATATGCTAACTACTATTGTATGCATACCTCGTGACTATTGATATCTTAAATTCATTCACCTTTTCGTTCAGAATGCATTCAATTTTGAAAAGAAAGATTGGTTTAGTGTCCCTCTAGAAGCACTACCTGATGGTTCTCGTCTGGTAAGATACTTAAAATTTGCTTATACGCCATTTCATTTTCTCAAATATTCCTTTTCTAATAGTTGCTTTACTCGAAAGGTAATGGGACTAAATCCTCCATTTGGAGTCCAAGCATCTCTAGCGAACAAATTTATCGACCACGCTCTCAAATTCAAACCCAAGCTCCTCATCCTTATTGTTCCACAAGAAACCAGGAGGTACAACATAAACATCTGTTTGCATTCTTTGTTATTTAAATTTAACTTGATTTTATTTTCAACTCTCGTTTTGTGTTGCTATAACAGACTTGACCAGAAACGTTGTCCATATGATTTAATCTGGGAGGAAGCGGACATGCTCTCTGGCAAGGTATCATTACCTAAGTTTGATTATTGCCTAAGAAGTAAAGGTGGAAATTTCGACCCATTTTACTTATAAATGGGTCTATTTGGGTTATGCTTTAAAAGGGAGGCACCCAAAGTGTATTTAAATGCCTAACAAATATCTAAGTGTTTTATTACATAAGGCTCTCTATTATTATTTGGTAATACTATAATTTTTATTCAGCACATAAGTTCTATATGAAATTCAAAAGATTGATTTAAACGTTTGTGTGTCAGCTCACTCTTGCCAATTGTTTATTAAGTACACATTACTCATGGGTGTTTATATACATTCTCTTGCTCCTTCCAGTCGTTTTACCTACCTGGATCAGTGGACCACAAAGATCAACCGTTAGATGATTGGAATGTCAACCCACCACCGCTCTCACTCTGGAGTCGGCCTGATTGGACAGCCAAGCACATATCAGTAGCCGAAAAACATGGTCATGTAGAACCAAAGCAAAACAAAGCACATGAAGGAGCTGAAATTGTAGTTTCCAATTATCTAATGGAAGAAGACGAAGACTGTTATAATGGTTTATCCAATATTATAACTGATACCGAGTATCGCGATATCTCCACCATCTTAGATGATGTCCCAGAAGAAGAAACCGATGATAACCAATCCAAAGGACCTGACCAATCGACCAATAACCACGAAGACACAAATATGACATTTGACACTCATGATGATTACATTGTTGACATGGTATTGTCGAGTCCAGTAATTTCCTCAACAAACTCCAGATCGGAACCAACAACACTCAACCCTCCTTTCATCCAACCGAGCCATCATGAAGAAGACCCACTTATTTCCTCAATCAACTCCAGAGTGGAATCAAGAACCTTCAAACCTCTGTTCATCCAGTCGAACCCACCGTTCATCCAGCCACGCCGTTATGAAGACCCAGTAATTTCTTCAACAAACTCCAGAGTAGAACAGCCCACACCTCCATTCATCCAACCCGAACACCCTCCAGGTTATGGCCCACCACAGTCTGCAAATACTAGTGTTCAGTATGGGTCAGGTATCGACTTTAGGTACAATTTATTGGGGCAGACCCCCTTTGGTGGTAACAGCTACTATGGTCAAGGTGATTACACTACGACTTCCACATACCCTCTTTATGGTAACCTTGGATACTCTACTTACCCACCCAACTTGTTTATCGGACCACCGGGTCCTACCAACTACGGTCAACCAGATTTTACTAGTCAGCCGCCTGTTTGGCCACCAGGCACCGCCCCTCCTGATTATAGGTACAATTAAAATAGTTATATCATTTAAGAGCCAAACAAATGATATTGATGAACATGTCGAATGCCCACGTTGTGTAAATTTGAAGTAGTAATGCATGGGGCTGGAAATAAATTTTTGTAGCTGATATTGAAGTTTTTAATTTAGCTGCATTTCACATGTGCAAGCTCTGGAACAACATTATTGTTTGTAGTGCCACACACAATTCTCTCCCAGGAGCACACAATCGATTCATGGGCCCCTTAATGGCCCGCAGCGAAGTGTTACGGCGGCATATCTCACATATTCTACAGTTTGCAACTTTAAATTACATACATCAAATTTACACTTAAATTACTTGTCGCCTCTGATCAAGAATTCAAGATCTGCCATTACTGCAGTTTCTTGCTTTTTTTCCTTTGCTTTGATATATTGGTTTTCGTAAAGCTGATTTCTTCAAAGGCAACCTGCAATATAAATAGAGGTTAATAAGGATAACTAAAACGAAGTGTGTGTGTGTGTGTGTCTGTATACGGTTAACAAGTCATCGGGATCGAACAGATGATCCCCAACAGAATATCATTAGCAACTCTTCTTTCTTCAAGTAGAACAATGTCATAACTCTCTTATACCTTCCGTTTTAGTTTCTTTAACCTTTCAAAAAGTACCAGAATTTTTAAACAAACTTAAACAAAACTTTCGTCCCTTCATAAAAGAGAACATCCCAGTCTCATAGTTCTCTGTACAAGTTTCACACGTCCAAGAATTACCATAGCATAGTTTAGATTGTGCGTATCAGATGATAATCAGCCCAATACAGCCCAGCCCAGCCCAGCCCAGCCCATTACTTTTTTCTCAACAATCCGGTGTGCTACCCGTTTTGACTTTTGACCCACATTTATGTTCCCTTCATTTGAAAACTCCCTGCACGTACAACCACCACCACACAAGTACACAACCAACCATGGCGGCCGCTGCTTCTTTCACAACCACCGCATTTTCCACCACTATTAGTCGACGTCACCACCAACGGAGACCATCCGCTTCAATCTCCACCATCACCGTCTCCAATTCGACATCACAACGATCATTTAACTCTCTAATTTCTCGCTCCACTGTTCCTTTCAATGCAATCGTACGCCGCCATACATCCATCATCGCCGCAGCAGCAGCCTCCGATTCACCGTCATCCGGTACTGCCACGTCATTTCACGGCACGTGCTACGTCGTCCGTGACAATATCGATACTGATCAAATTATTCCAGCTGAATACCTAACCCTAGTTCCATCAAAGCCTGAAGAATACAAAAAATTAGGATCCTACGCTTTAATCGGACTTCCGGCATCTTACGAAACTCGATTCGTTGAGCCTGGAGAGTATCAGTCCAAATACTCGATCATCATCGCTGGAGATAACTTCGGTTGCGGTTCGTCGCGTGAGCATGCGCCGGTAGCGTTAGGAGCGGCGGGAGTGACGGCGGTGGTGGCGGAATCGTATGCGAGGATATTTTTCCGGAATTCGGTTGCGACCGGAGAGATTTATCCATTAGAATCAGAAGTTAGGGTGTGTGATGAGTGTAATACTGGTGATGTGCTGACAATTGAGCTTGATCAAAGTCTACTGATTAATCATACGACTGGAAAAGAATATAAGTTGAAGCCAATTGGTGATGCTGGCCCTGTGATTGAAGCTGGTGGTATTTTCGCATATGCTCGAAAAGCTGGAATGATTCCAGCTTAAACTCCAGGTATTGGTTTATCATATTTGTTATAAACAGAATGTCAATGTCAATCTCTTGAATAGGAAGTTTTATCATGTGCTATAATACTCGATTTTGGGATGAATTGTCTTTACCTTAGTGGAATTTGAACTAGGAAAATGATAGCTTGCTTAAATTAGGAGATTTTGGATGTTTAGAGGCCATATTTCAAGTGCTTATAGCTCATTGCTTTTTAAAACTGCTTTTGTAATGTTTGGATGATGCTGCGATTTAGCTTATATTGGAAGAAACTCAGAAAGCCGTTTTCTTTTTGTTTTACACACTTTCAAACCACAAGCACTTATAAAAATATGCATCTTTAAACACTTGGAATATTTATCTAGATAAGCTGCTGGCTTTAAACAACTAATCAACAATCTGATTGTTTTGATGCTAAATAATAAGAAAATATTGGTTCAAACACGCATCCAAACACATTAAACTGATCAGTCATTACTTCGATTTAAAAATACTTTAAACATACATGCCAATACTGTTAAGAATTAGCTAAAAGAAGACTGACTATTGAGATGAATTTGAAATAGCACAATTGTCTCTAACTTTAAATGCTTTATGTTTGAGTTTTTCCATCAAATCACATTAGCCACATTGAAAGCACGTGTCCAAGAAACCGTTTATGTAAAGAAGAATGATTTGCTAGAGTAGCAAATCTGGGCTACTAGGTCATGTGAGGGTGTGGGAGAAATGCGTAGTATTCAGGTGACAAGATGTCTGATTTCTTTTTATCACATGCATAAATGAACGATATAGAAGTACATGAAGTTGCTAGTCTATGTAATATCATTTACGTTATTTGTGTGAGAATGTATCAATTCTGGACTCCTTAGCAGCTAAATTTGGAAGTGTCGTCATTCGGATATATAGGACAAGATAACTCGTGATCAATGCAAGTATATTTTAGTGCATACATCATTATGACCTCTGTTCTTGTGTTTTGTAATATGTATCTTGCGTCTAGTAAGCTTATAACTGACTATTATGTTATCAAATCAAATCTATAGTTGAAACCTTGTCCTGTTTGTTCATGTGAGCTCAATGTCAACAAGCCTCTTTTATATGTGGTTATGCAAAAAAGAGAAAAAATAAGATACAATACTTCATATAGGATCGATAACTACCATAATGGTTATTAAAGCCAGTTACCTCGCTTTTCTGATTTCACTGGGCATCGAAGTCTTTTTATTTATCTAACAACACCTAACAGTTCTTTGCAGGGCATCGTATCATGTTCGTTCTCCTGCAGGCTTGGTTATGTAGAAAAAAATTCATTTGGAAGCTACATATCCAGGCATATAGGAGAGGTATTGAGTGCTCTGCGTACTGTGATATCTTTGAGTTGCAGTTAAAGGAATGCCCTTGTAATTTCATAACTCTGATCAAGAATTCGTTATGTCCTAATAATTTGATGAATGTTCTATCAAGAAGTTGTTATGTGCAAATTATTTAATGAATTTCTCCTTTTCCTTCTCTTACGCATGTTTATGTTGTTTTTTCTCTCTTGCAAGTTGCAACTAGTAAAATTGGCTCGTTTTGGTATAAGAGATCAAAAGAGTGTTTGCTTGATCCATAAGTATTGTTCCGTGATTCTCCAGGCTAGTAAATCATCTGGATTATTTTGAAATGTTGTGAAGCTTACTGTGGCCATTATTGCTTGTTAAGAGATATGAATAATATGATGAAGAAGAAGATAAGTATATACATGAAATCTATGCATTTGCATGAAAATGGGTTGTTTTGGTTTTATTACTTATATTATCTCATGCATTGTAAACATGTCGGAGATTGAAACTTCGCTAACATGAAAATGCATATAAATGGGGTTCTTATGGACCTTCTGGTTTTTATATTATCTCATGTATTGTAAACTTATCAGAGTTTGAAATTTAGCTAACATGAAACGCGTCAAACAGACAAACATGATGTTCAAAAGTGTTATACTCCCTCCGTCCCAATTCTATTGTCCCCAGACAAAAAACACGCAGTTTAAGAAAATATAATCATCTCTCTTACTTTTTGGTAAGATGACAGTTTTACCCTCTACTTTTTACCTACTTTTTTGTCTTATATATATACACTAAGGGTAAAAAAGAACTTTATCTCCTTATTCTTATCTATTTATGGAAGTGGACAATTAATTTGGTACAACCCAAAATAGAATAGTGGACAATAGATTAGGGACGGAGGAAGTATATCTTAAATATAAATAAACCAAAATCCCATGGAGGAATCTGGACCTTTCGATGGAGTTTTTTAAATTTGATCCAACGATATATAATTAAATTAGATTAAAAATAATAATGTTACACTTTACCCCCACTAAATAAGAAATCATCTTTTAATAAACCTTTAAATATGAAACCATCTTTTAATAAACCTTTAAATATTAAATATTATATAAATATATATTAATAAAAAAATTTCAGCTTATAATACTATTAAATAAAATAAAATAGTACAAAAAATATAAACGAACATAACTTTCACAACATATTTTCAATATTAACGAATTTACTTCATAAATATAAGCAAAGTCATTACTATTTAAAATAAAATTATATTTTATTTTTTTACGTTTTTCCTCATATTTATAACAATGGATTTACAAATATCTCAACAACTTCAAAAAATTGTGCATCCCAAAATTAAGTATAATTGAACATACATCAGATCAAAAACAACCAGTTGTTCAATATTTCAAAATTTCAAAAAATAGAAGGTATGATGTATGCATTTTTTAATTATATTGTTTATATATGACAATCATAATCTACAACAATGAATCCACTCATATTCAATTGAATATCTATAACAATCTCAATTTAGTCGTTCGTGTTGTCACAAGTCTTAATGCTATACATATACGAGTTATACCATTTTACGTTTACTAACATATATACTAATTTATTGAATTAAAAAATTAAAAATAAAACTTCAAATTTATAAACACTTTGATTTAGTCGCCCGCGTTGTCGCGGGTCTTAACCTAGTATTGAAAAATACCAAGTTAATTATGTTCTCCGATCAAGATTATTGAAGATGGATAAAAAGTGTTGGTGAGGTTGATTTAGTTTTCAACTACGGTGATCAAGCTTACTTTGGCAACTCCTTTTTTTTTCTTCATGTTAATATATGCAACACATTAAGCAATAGAATAAACCGCAACTTTTTAAAGCGTTATGCTGTCAAACCAAAAATATCATATGTTAGCTATGGATTTTGGTATAAGAAATTACATACATGTCAAACAAACCAGAGGTAGAACCCAAGGGTCTCCATTAGCAGCAGGGGCGGATCCACGTAGAAGCTATGGGTAGCGCTTGGCCGTTTGCTACCGGTCCGTTTGTTATGCGAAGTGAACAATTGATTTTATCACTATTGCTACGGGTCCAAACAAATTTTGCTACCGGTTTGATAGTTGATTAGTCCGTTTTATATATTCTTTATTGAAAAATTACTAATTAAACCATGTTACTAATGAAATCTTACATATTCACGAAAAAAATTATTTGTTTAGTAGTATGACAAAAATTTGTGTTACGGGTCACTTGGATTTTTGGATTCGCCACTGTCTATTAGTATGAGAGGAGTCCGTCAACTAATTGTGAATTCAAGCCTCATTTAAGGAGGTGTGTATATAACATATTAACATGTATGGTTGTACATACATGTGGTGTGGTTTACGGTAGGTTTGCCATTCACAAAAAAAAGTAATGAATGAGTGTGTTTTAAGATACTGACCCTGTGAATATTTAGGCTATTTAGCCGAGTATTTGAATCTGATGACTGTTGTACCTACCTAAATGCGGTCAATTAAATATTTAGGATTTATACGTGTGAGTTTGAGAATAAGATACTTATACTTGCAAAGTAGAGTGGCAATCAGAAATAAGTCTATAAGTTGAATGCATCGACCAGTTTATATTCGACCATTTTCACATGTGTAGAAGGAGAATAGACAGATTGATTTAATTATTCTCATTATGTCTTTATAAAATGATTTTAACCGAGACGGAGAAATCGTTATAGTACGATTAGGAGAAATCAAAGGACAAATTGATTTAATTATTCGCATTGTGTCTTAATATAATGATTTTAACTGAGACAGCGAAATCGTTCAAGCATAATTAGGAGAAATCAAAGGACAAATTGATTTAATTATTCGCATTATGTCTTGATAAAATGATTTTAACTAAGATTAGGAGACGACATTTAGAGTTGTAATAATCAAATATTTAAATGCTTAAATCAGTTACAGAGTGTACATTTAAGACTTTAAGGTTTCTATGCTAATTAGCAAGCAAAACTTCTACCAAGAACCAGACATACAAATTGCAAAACCCCAAATAGGCTAAAGTATATTTTACTTATTTCCATCTGAGTTATGGTGATACATCCAGATACAAAAAAAGAAAACAAATACACAATAAGTTTGGATTCTCAAAAAGAAGAAATCATGTAGCAAGTTTGCTTGATTCTGGTTATCTGTGCTTGCTGTAGTGTTCCCGATCACGGTTCTTTTCCCGGTCTCGATCTCGTTCCCGCTCCTTTACTGGAGACGACTCGTACCTCGAAGGTCTCCTCTTAAAATGTCTCTCATCATCACTAGATTCATAATCTATGGTAGTAGCAGGTGCGGTGTTGGTGCTGCTCTTCCTTGACACCACTGTAGATCCAGTACCAGATGCTGCTTCTGAGGAGCTTGATGTGAGCTTGCGTTTCTTCGAAGCTGCGGCGGCTGCTTCTTCGTCTGGGAAGCTGATGCGAGAGAAGACACTCGACTTATGTTTCCGATCGCTGGCGGTATTAGTTGCAGTTACTGCTGCCGCTGCTGCTGCTACCGCCTTAGACTCAGCGGCTGGTGGTGCTTGGGGCGGCTTTCTACTTGATGATTCTCGGCGGTGAGTCTTGTGCAGCTGTGAGTGGTGGTGGTGACGCCCATCATCATAGTCGTCATAATCATAACGATCGCTAGAAGATTTTCTCTTTGAGGATGAGTGTGGTGGAACATCAGTGTCATCGTCACGGGAATGGCGGTGGTCAGGTGACGATCTTTCGGTCCTGTGTCGGTAACCATCACTATTGGATGGTGGAACTGGTCTCTGTATAAACCAACAAGAGAGAACAACATACAATCAGCTTTGAACTCGTGCTAATATATAAATACCAAAAGAGATAAAATGACAACAGCATACAGATTTCGACTTCATTGGAGGAGCATCCTCATGGCTGCGTCCTTCTCGGTTGTAATCCCGCTCTTTTGGTAACTCCCGGCTGCTGTAAGAAGTTGATCAAATATAAGGAATAGGAAAATATTTGAGTTGGGATTATTTTTAAATAAAAAATGGAACACTAACATATTAACTGAAAAATAAGTTAATAACAAATCTGAATATGCAATACATGTGTGATCATGACTTACCTTCCGGATCCACCACGTTTCTCAAAATCACGCTTCCACTTTAATTCTGCTCTCCGTGCTTCAAATTCCTCTCGGCTCATAAGAGGGGGTCCACCACCATTGATGCCCATACCCAACTCCGCAAGATCCCTGTTAGCATATCATATATAAATTAATAAGTACATGTCCAAGTAAACATAAACCACAGGAATAAATGAAAAAAAAAACACCTTTGAGGTGGGATAAAAGGAGGCATCATGAGGCCCGAAGCCCCAAAAGGATCTTGGGGAAACATGCCTCCAAAAGGAACATCCATTGGACCTCCAAATCCATAACCACCCATATATGGCATGCCACCACCATATGGGGCCATAAAGGGATCCATGCCAGGCTGCATGCCGTTCCAATACGGATTGTAAGGATTAGGACCCGGAGGCATCATATAGTTCTCAGCTGCAAAGTCTTGGGACGCCCTCCACTGCATCTCTGCAGCTGAAAATGATAAAAATACAAGAAAGGCTTAGGCATTCAAATTTATTTATGGTTCATCACCTAGG
Organism: Helichrysum umbraculigerum; assembly: GCA_949592205.1. NCBI lineage: Eukaryota > Viridiplantae > Streptophyta > Magnoliopsida > Asterales > Asteraceae > Helichrysum > Helichrysum umbraculigerum. Next base: position 117,975,856 of record CATIUR010000003.1, on the reverse strand, counting down.
GTACAATTAAACCCCAACCCTATCAGTAACAAGTCCATTCAAATTTTATAAAAGGTATATCAGTGATCAGAACTTTACCACTCGGTATGTTAACTTTCTTCTTTTTCTTCTTCTTCGCTGAAAAGGGAAAAAAAAGTAAGTCAGACACTATACTTTCAAAGTCATGCTGAAATATTACAAAAATATTATGGGTAGCAAATTTGACCCATTTACATATGAACAGTTCATTCGGGCTATATTTAATCACTAACGCATCACATAAACATTAGCTAAAAAGAAAACTTATCGAAAGTCGCCCAGAATATTTTATTTCTTATATAGAATATTGAAACCTCCAACGTCCTTAATCAACTTATTCAAACAATTAAACCATTACCGTAATAATAAACATCTAATCATATTTGACACACCATTTATCAATACAATAAAATAAACTCGAAGAAAAAAGCCCGACCCGCCCATTCTGCCACCTCTACAAACTATGGCAACTTCTTTGGTTTTCATTATGTACGCAACCGATAACCTTCTCATGGATTTACGAGGAATGTTAAAGAACGGATCTTGAACTATTACCTGCCTCAGCAGGAACTTGTTTCTGCTGCACTTCATCTTCAATGGGTCGAGCACTTCCCTGTGATGCTGGTTCCATCATACTCCTAGACTCGTATGTAGCTTCAGAAATATCAGGGGCTTTTGAGACTTTTGCTTTCCCTGAGGCTGTCGGCTGAGCCACAGGAAGCACATCATGCTCTGTTGGACCTGGCTGCATCTTTGTAGTCTCCCCGTTCAGTGGTGGAGGTTGCTCCCCCTTGGAGGCTGCGGATCGTGAAGGAGATGGAATCTTAGGTTGTGGTGGCGCACATCTAGCAGACTCCATATCTGAAAAATGACAATAAATAAATAAATATGCATTTAAGAAAGACTTTTTATTGCTAGAACATAATTTGGTAAAAAAAATTGTACATACCTTGAACATGATAAGCACTGCCACCATTTTCAGCACTGCTATTATTTGATTCCAGTATTCGGTTTATCGTATCCCGTAGTGTCTTATTGGGTAAGAGATCATCTGCTAGCACATTTGTTGCACCACACACACAAACTGATTTGTTGATTATGTGATCTCGTATGCCTGTTAAAATACAAATGAACTCATGCATTCTCAATATAAAGTAATATAAATATTAACATTGACCAAATTAGAAGCACCAGCTTGAGGAAGTTTGGCCATGACGGAGAAACAGAACTAGTGTTTAACAGCAGACAGAATTTAAGACCCAAAAACTTACATTTATCACAAAAACTCTTGAAACAGCACTTGCTAGTGAGAACGGCATCTTTCATTACTTCTTTACACAACGGACAATGAAGTTCTGGTGGGAGATCACCAACAGTACGAGTAGAGGGCATACCTTCAATCTCCTTCTCAAAAGCAGCCCTTTCGTAAACATTAAGCACAAGCGGACTGGGTCAATATGCACACGAGATTTACAGAACCCTAAGAAAAACTGTACCATCTAAAGCAAATAAAGAAACCTACTCATTCGGCTTCAAAACTGCCACTGCACCGCTGGGTAATGCGTATGATCCATCTGGAGTAGCCATCAGCATAGATTTTGGGATGCCAGTTGGAGGCTTCACTCTCTTGATGTCAAAATTTGGATCACCATTGGTGGGACAATGCTGAATAAAATGACCTGGCAAAAGAAGATTATATAACTGGATGTGTGAATTAAAAAACCGATCTATTTCTTGATCTTACAAATTATCTAACAAGGTAAGAAGAGTAGAAATCATCAATACTAACGAATTTACCTGGGGTTTTGCATCTGTGACATATATAGCCTGGAGGTGGTGTTTTACGCTCAAAGCCACCACCGTTCCGACCTAACAAAATAAATGTGTAATTCAGTTTTCAACAGTACACTTGCTATACAATAACGAATATGTGTGTGCGTGTGTGTGTACACCTCAGTGTTGCTAGGAATGCTAATATTCCTATTGTATTAGACAGAAACATATATTCTATTTTTGTATGTTCTTTCATAATGTTATCTTTTTACGACATTTGATGAGCCGAGTTAAAGATTAATGGACAATCTCACCTCATGGCGTAGAATGGCCCAACATATATAACATACACACTATAAATTTAGAAATAGCTGTATCTCAAAAAAAAAGGGAAGCTAGATAATTACCAAAACCACGGGGCCCCATTCTACCACCCATTCCGCGCCCAAAGCCTCTACCAGCGCCAAAGCCATCAAAGTTTTGCCTGCAATCAACAAGACATCATCAAACCCATATATCATGATATTACAACATAAACATAGGATTCTGAGTCTCAGAAGAAGATCTCACTGCTGCCAGTCTAAGGCTGGTGTATCAATTAAGGCCTGAATTTTGCTGTCCTCATCAGCTTTACTAGGAGCAGGAGCATCCTGAGGTTGAATGGTGGACACAGCTGCCACAACTTCAGGAATTTCATACAAGTCATTTCCAAATTCATCATATTCTGAACCATCAGGCTACAAAACCGAAGATAGTAATTGTGTTATATTCCTGAACCATGACTGAGATTTTATATTATTATTGCCAGAAAAAAGCTTACATAGTTGGAGGAGAGGCCAGCTCCTGAAAAGTTACTCTTTGCCTGTTGCGCACTGTCCAGCTCATTAACCATTTTGGGCCTGCAGTGCAAATTACAAAATAAAAATAAAATATAACTCAATGGATGGCTTAAAATGTAACGTTTATAATGTGTGATCACCCAACATGCACAAAACTTTGGCAGGATTGATAAACCATGATCTGGTTTATGTGACCACCAAAAGACGTGGATGAAGCTAAGCAGTCAAGCCTAAGCCACCAGCAATTATGATATTTATAAATAACCAAAAAGATTAATTATTTCAAATTCAAAGGTTTTGAAACTGTACTCGGCTTGTTCAATTGGTGCTGCAACTATAGGCTTGCGAGGCTGTCCAGGAATTCGACGAATTAAAACAGATGTATTTTTTGGAATCAACATGTCTTCATCAAGGTATTCTGAAATTACAAAACAGAACATTTCTGTGAAACACTATACATTGATCAATCCACTTCAACCGACTACAGCATAATCCCTGATAGCACCCAAACAGACAACCCTTTTCTGCCAACTTATTACAAAATTACTAGCCAGTTCATAATACATAATATCATATAAATCCTCCAAATCCAAACCAACTTCATATTCAATAATTTACTATTACTTTTTACTTCTCGTTAACAATTACGGGGATGTTTGGAAGCACTTATCTGCTTATTTTGACAGCAGATATGCACATCCAAAAACCCATATAAAAACTGCTTATGTGCTTATTTTAGAAAGACTACGCACTTACAAATAAGCATTCTACCACCTACTTATTTTTAAGCAAAAAAATGAAAATACTTATAAATAAGTAATCCCAAACAGTCAATGCAGCAAAATGTAATTTGATTAACACATAATCTTAATTTCTACCATACTTCCTCCAAGCCAGGTCAAACTACTGGACCACTGGAAGGCTCATAGAAATAGAAATAAAATACATAAGAAATATATATACTAATAAACAAGTTGTCTTCAGAGATCATGTTCACCTAACTGATTTTTATTATGAAATTATCTAGATGCCACTTATTTAAATTTAAATTGATTGAAAATCTACCAATAGACTAAAAAAAAACTATAATTGCAATAACACAAAAACTAACTAAGTCCGGAACTTATAACACACCTTCATTAGTCTGGGCGTTGGTGACGACAAGATCATAATCAGTGCCCCTGCCCAATTGCTTAGATTCATATATTTTTTCTTTCAAACAGGCAACTGTTATAAAATGCCCATCGATTGGAATCGAGTCATAATCTTTTGCACTTTTAAACTTATAATATACTGCCATGATTAAATATTAAATTTTTTTCTTTTCCCTCAAAAAAATATCAAGAACAAGCACAATTTGCCCTACTAGTATCAATAAAGGCGTTCATATAAAAGCAAAAATACCAAACGCCTGAATTGAACACCGAAACAAAAAGATATAATAACAGTACAAAAAATCAATAACCAATAATCTCTATTTTTTTTCGTTTTCCCACTCTTCAATAGAATCAAACCGACTCAGAAACCGCCGCAATCTGCAAATCCGCAACACGCTTCAATCGAATCCTTGCCACATCTTTACGCGTTCAATCCTTTAGCTTTTCAAACGATTTCGCTGATTCTTCGATTCGTCGAATCGAATATAAACCCTAACTTTCAATATCAATAAGAAAATTGAAAGATTTCACGAGCTAGGGTTTAGAAGGGACGATTATATTATCCGATGATAAGACGAAACCCTAATTCTTCGATTTGGCGTCGATCTCTTCCGGTGCTTGATTCTTCCGCAACAGATATAGATTCGTTTACAATTTCACGGATCCGATTTCAAATTTATAAGCTTTTTCTCCGATCGTCGCGAATCGGATGTATAATCCAGAAATGCTCCAAACAAGAAACGAGCCTCGATTACCAGCGACAGACAGCGCGAATCGCCTTTGATAAGTTCATCAACTGGAGATTCGTTGATGTAATTCAGAGAATTTGAGAAGGTTATGAGCGTCGATGTAAAAAAATTAGGGCTAAATTGGTAGAATAATGATGTATATATATCCCCCAAAAGCGTTCGAGACTTGCCCCCTTTCGGAGATAAAGCGAGTTGTACCTTTTATATATGTTGCAGCGCCATTATTTACGTTATAGCCCCTTATACTCTTTGAGAATGACAAAATTGAATAGCGTGTCTATCAAGTTTAGATACCCGACGAAGGTGGGCTAAAAGCCTAAATTATAGTCCAAAATTATAAAAACATACCACATCCGACATCCGTCACAAAATTATAGTCCATATTTCCTTTTTCAGACGTTTCAAATTAATCGTCAACTTTCAAAAGTAGATAGCGAAGTTTAGTCATGATTATCATATTAGCCTTAATTGAAATTATAATTACATACTTTTAAGAAATCAGTAGTTAATTGGTTATTGGTATAACTGTCATTTTGCAAAAAGTAAGAAAGATAAAACAGTAATTATTATGTTTTTATTAAACTGCGTGTTTTTTGTCGGTGACAATAATTTTGGGACGGAGGGGATATTTTTTTATGGAATAACCGAAGAAAATCAAATAATACATAATACTCCGTATAATATTAAGTTGATTACAGCGATGTCGTATGTGACTTCAAGTTAAAGTTTAGAGTAATGCTAAACAGGACTAATTACATAGACCTACAAATCGACCTAAAGTTCTGATTGGTTGCTTTTTTTCTCTATCTTAATCTACACCAATCAATTTTTTCCATTAACCAATCAATTTGATGGACCCACTTTTAGGCCTAACCTATTTAGGTCTCCCAATCATTTTCCTAAGGTTTATAGTATACTTTAACAACTTAAAAGTACAACTTTAGTGCATACTTTAACAACTCACGACACAACATAAGAGCTAAAAATATTATTAGCCTTTTGTCATCTTGATATCACAAAGTAAGACAAGTTTGTAGTTGTTACGTAAACACAAACAATAAGAATCCTTACCTCAACCGGATCACCAACATTAATGGTGAGATGGTCATGAACAACGTGGTCTCCAAACGATTGGTCATGTTCCACGAATTAAAGACCTTCAACCTCTTTGTCATGCAATAGAACTCTAATCACGTGTGGTTTGCCAAATAACATTTTTTCATGCCACCGAAAAATATGTAATAGATAAATTTGTATTTATCTTGGTAATTGCCCAATTTTAATTCAAGAGGCAATCAACCTTCAAGTTTAGTTATCTAGCTAAGGCCTAAAGGACATCAGTAAGAAGCGGGGGCAACGCTAATGAAAGGCAGCTGGGGTCAAATGCCCTCCGTGGCGCAATAAGAAGTAAGGTTAATTTATCAGTGGCTTGACTTTTCGGACTTGAAGGAATTCAGACATGGATAATGCTGTTTGGACTCCTACAGAAGCTAGGACTCACGCTTAACCCCTTCACACTCAATTTATTAGACTTTGATCGAAAGCAGCGCCTCAGACTTTATGGAACCCTAACCCATACTAGGAAGGGAACTATATCCTATAAGACTATCACACACGAGACTCTCCTGGGCTCTCATCGAGACTAAGTCACTTCCCTCTTCATCGCTCCCCCCCGATCCCGATCTCCCATTTGAGGAAATCCGATTTCGGTAAGACTTGAACTAAATCGTAGTTCAAATTCAAGTCGGTTTTCTTTGCGATTTACATCAGGTAATTTTTATTATTATTATTTTGCTAAATATGAGATAATGTTAAAGTCGTGTAGTTCTAGTTGCTTTATGTTCTAGTCGTTGCCACATTTGTTACTTTATGTTTGAATTTGTAACTTGTTTAATTTTTTCATCTTGACTTGTTTTCAATACCAACTGCAACGTTTGAGAGATGCTTTTCGGCAATGAAAATTGTAAAGTTGAATATACGCAATTGTATTGTGGAGGAGTTTTTGAACGCTTGTGTAATACTATGTGCAATAGAAAGACAAGCACTTGCCAACGTGAAGGATGAAGATGTAATTCAATGTCTACAAAAGATGCGTCTTCGTAAAAGGAAAAATGAAGGATGTAATTTGTTTAACAAAGTATGATTAACTGTTGTTTAATGCGTTTAGGTTGTTTTTGTTGTTGTAAGCATGCAAATTAGATGTATTTTAAGCCTATATATTTGCTGGTGTAAATTGTGCTTACAAAAAAAAAACAATGAAACAATAATAATATTAGATTATTAGCGCTTCATTTAACTACTTTTAAAAAATAGTTTTTATTTAAAGAAGTCATTTATAAAAACCAAAATGTATATAATCCTTTCAATTTGTGCGCTTCATTTTTATTTATGGGATTATTTAATGATCTAAAAAAGATTAGTGGATCATATTTGCATTGATGATTCTTTTTGAGAGTTAATAATATTTGCCAACTTGGCCTCTACTAGTTTTCTTGTTACTCAAGAAATTTTTTCCTCTTTCGTGACAATTTCACTCGACGATCAAAGAAACTTCCCACAAAATGAGTCATACAACTTCACATGTACGTCACCGTTTTTGGGCTTTGGTTTTTTCATTTTTTTGGTTAGTGAGCTTTGATGATACTTGATAGTTGATAGTAATAGTTTAGAACCACGCTTAGCTGCTAGCGAATGCAAGCCCTATTATTTGTAGTTGGAGTTATAAAAAGCTAGAGTAACCACCATATCATTTATAAGTGATCCGTATATCACCAAAAATTATCCGTATAACACTGAATATGCTTTATGGTGATCAGGGGCGGATGTATATGTAATTTAGGGTATGCCCTTGCATACCCTTGGGTTTTTATGTGTAGTGTAAAAAAATATTTTTTTTACATGTGTATAGTAGAGTTTCTAGAAAATGCATACCCTCAAAAAAGGAGGTGAACACCCTATGATTTTTAATTATATAACAAGTGACCACTCAACTAAACTATGTCATTTTATTGAAACTAGCTTGTTTATTACTTCATCCGTCCCGCTTATATTGTCTTTTTGTCCACTAACTTTTTTGTTGGATTTAAGATAGATCAAACAAATATCGTTTATGCCCTTATATTCAATGTAAGTTTGACCGAGAATTTTGAAAAAAATAAATGAATGATAGTAATAATGAGTGTAGAATAAAGACTTTAATGATTTTTTAAATTTATCTTTTGCAATTGTAAAATCTTTTTGGGAAAAACAAAACTAGTAATGTGTACAATATAAATGGGACGGAGTGAGTAATAGTTAATCCATATCCAAGTGTATAGATGTTACAATTTTGTTATCATTTTATGAGCCGAACTTTAAAAATCTATATTGTACGTATTTAAGTTTTGTATCCATAGTTACGAACGTTTTTAGTTGTGTTTCCTACATATAACTTTTTCTTTGTGAAGTTTATACATACAATGGTAAGAAAAATGCTTCAATAAAGCTTTTAGAACCTAACAAATATAATACGAATTTTGAAATATCATCTCATAGAGTCATAGGATAGTAAAAGGTGTGAAATTTAATATTTTTGAAACAATAAATAAATATTTATACTAATTTATCATATGATTAATAGTCTTCAAAAGTTAGGATTATAATCTTGAAGTTGTAGCTAAAACAAAATCGATTTTAGGTGTTTGGTTATTTAAATTCAATTTAATTCAATTCTGATCAACCAGTTTTACCAAAAACTTGAATCGAAGAATCGAAACTTGACCCGGTAAACACCTCTAATTTTCCCCATAAAAAAATCTGTCCATTCTAGCTAGTGTTTTTATGCATACCCAACCTCATATTCCTAAATCCGCCACTGATGGTGATGCTATAATATAATATATATTATTAAAAGTACGTCCTTTCTTATTGATTTATTATTATCAATAAAAGTCTACCTAAGTGCTTAGCAGTTGGCAACAATTGGGTAACCAATATATGTCACCCATTTCATCCAATAAAAACTCTCAACTACCCATTTCAACCAATAAACTGATAGTAAATAGTAGATTTGATATATAAAATAACTGTTTGGAAATTCTAATTCGGCTTTATCTAAGATTTTTATGATCGATTACCATTGTGTAGAGTATGATTAAGGTAATGATGGTATATGGGTTGTGATTTAGATGTTTAATGACGTTAGCGGGTTACTGACATTGAAGAAGAGAATGAAGGTTTTTTATGACGACATGTGAATTTTTGTAGATGTAAACGATATGATTTTGTGACAAGTTTTTCACTGCGGCTCGACATTGAAGGTCGAGTGCTTACTGTTTAATGTTGTGTGAAAGACTAATGTAAGTGTGAATCACTCTCCTTGTATGTACAAACCATTGTACAACAACTTCACATTAATTCCACCCTGTTTTCACTCTTTATACTTTATAGAGTTTTGAGATAGCAAGTTATATATATATATATGAATTGTTTCAAATAGATATACATTGAACCATTATTTTGTATATAATAACCAACCAAGTAACAATGATCCTGCATTACTCTAAAATGATTATACATTGAACTTCATATATCTTTAGCAAGAACAAAAGATCACATACCAAAAAAAATCTCTTATTTTTACTATATAAGAATGTTAAAAGGTTCAAATATAAACTTCCACTCTTTTCTGTTTGGATCGTTCACAAATTAAGAGACATCTCTCAACTTAAACAGATTTTAATTTAATAAAATTTCATTTTTACACTTGCATCAGCATCTGTCTACGCTAGATTATAAGTTTAAAACGATCACGTCAAGGTGGTCGAGTAGTTCAACAATTAGCAACAAAGCGTTTTAAAGACATTATTACACTTTCGATTCTCACAAGTTTCAGTTCTTATTCGCAGGCAAAAAAGTATTACCTGACGGTTAAAGAAAAAAGAACTCATCACACTTTGATTGTCACAGGTTTCATTTACATAAGCCAAGTATCAAGCATTCAAACCAAACAAAATATATGAAGACATAAAAAAGTGAAGGAAGCAAGTTGTTGATGAGTTTTAAATTCTCTTACTAGTACCTTTGTTAAACCACTCTTAAGTCACCCAATTTCTAATTTCCTATAACTAGGTTTTTGAAGCAAACCTCAACCCGCTTTTCTTACTAGGTAGAGATTTCAAAGTATTTACCAACTAGATATGGGTTGGGTTGTAAAATTTAGTTCTGAATAACAGAAAACAGAAACAAGTCATATATCAGTCAAGATTAACGACGAAATAACCACAACATAAGCAAGAAAGAAGAATATGGCTATCTGCATGAACAACTTTGGATTGTCCCTCATGTTTGGTGACGTCACCGCCCTGCAAAAGAAAATGTATCAAGTTTACTTTTAGAAGTTTGTAACTATCAAACTAATCAAAGACAACTGCAAGAACTAGACCAGTAATCATTTAAATGATGCTTCAAGTGTACACCGAAGCTACATGGAGAAACGTCTTGAAGCTTATTACAAAATAATCGAATTTAGACTTATTTGTGCTTTCTAGAAGTGGCGATTTCGACCCATTCACTTATAATTGGGTCAACTTATCTCTAACAGGTAAAAAAACATAAAGAGCTTAGGAAACCAGTCGCAAGTCAAAAGTCTCCCAAATTTTACAAGGGTTTATGTCATATATAACAGTAATTAATTTTCACTCGTTATTCACAAATATGTAAATCAATTGATCTTGAAAATAAAGGTATGAAACATCATTGCAGCACGTTGATTATCATCATGTCAGCATCTATTTAAATTAATTATCATCTCAGCTTAATAGAAATCAGAACAAAGAAAAACTAGTCTAATTTTACAGCAATTAAACAATTTATAAAACTTGAGTGATTAAATAAAGAAAATAACAGTATTAGTTACTACAGATGAACATCTGTGAAACTTGATTATTATTTGGTGATTTTAACCCCAAAGGGTTTTAAAACTTGAGTGATTAAATAAAAACAATAAAAAAATGAGTGACTTTAGATGAACACTTGTGAAACTTGATTATTATTTGTACAAAAAGTGTTTCAGATCAACCCAACAACCAAACCTCATTTTGACCCGCCCATTTAGCCACCTCTGGTGTTAAGGCTAATGCTATATAGAAAATGCTAGTGAACATTGGATTTGAACTTATTATAAGAAGATTGCAGGTGAAAGAAGTTACCTAGCAATGCGCTGAGAAAGCCGAGGGAAGGGCAGGCTCTGAATAAAGACGATGCCAGGTCCTGTCAACGTCGCTGTAACTAGATTCTCCCCCTATAAAAAATCAGCATGAAATCAAAAATTTATAAAAGCAATTTAATAGTAGCAGCAGAGAGATACTTGTCGATGATAACTATTTAAAGGGGATTGGTAACAAGAGATTTTTTGGATACGAAAAAAAAGAGCAAAATAAGCAAGTTACCCCAAAAACCACTCTTCTCATAGGGCCGTTATACTTTATCTGCACATTAACTGTAGTTGGCAGAGCAATAATGCTAGACATGTCGACTGCAAGTGTCTCACCCACCTCAAGATTTTTCTGTACCACTAACACCACGGAAGAAAAAAAGGAAAAAAACTAAATATGTCACAGCAATATTTAAAAAACAAATTCAAAAAGAATGAAATTTAATAGAAGCATATTCCCAAATAAACTAAAAGTAATATTTTCTTCTAGAGCGGAAAAAAAGGTAGCACGGAAAAAAAGGGTGAGTAAATGAAACCGATATAAGATAAGTTATAACTATTAACACATATATTCACTAGGTGTATGCCTTTATATGTACAACATCAAAACGAGGTTATTTACAACATACCAGATCCACCCCCAACTATGAATGCCAAGCCTTGGCCAGATAACTTTTGTCTCAAGAATCCCTACAAACACGTAAGAACACGATTAGGTGCATGCACTCGCCACTTCTTTTCATGAAGTCTTGAGTATAGCTACTAGAGGTCGCCTTTTTGGCCCATTTACTTATAATTTGGTTGATATGGGTTGAGTTTTATCTCAAACTTGTCATTTTTGAGGGTATGGGTCACATGCAATGAAAATCTCGTGAAGTCTAATTTTTAAAGCATAAAACCTCCTAAATAACTTTATTCATATAGTCAGATTAATATAGTATGCTTATCGTTTGTGTGATCATGATTGAGGCAGTCAACAGTTATTAGAAAGATGTTCATGGTCAATTCAACCCAAACTAAAATAATGTCCACTTTCAGCCGGAACCTGTTTTGACCCATCACCTGACCCATCTTGCCATTTCTGAACAACTGTCAGATTAAAAACTGTTGTCAGGGCCAAGGATTCTCACCTCTATGCCAGGTACAACATTACGTGCCCTCTGATCAAACGTATTACTGATCTTTACATCACCAATGGAGCAAAGGAATGCATCTGGCTACAAAATATTACAAACAAAGTCAGATAGACATCAGACACACCATAGAAAGAAAAGTTATAACAGTTGATATATCAATTATACCTGACACAGTATTTCACCACCAAACTTTGCTAAGTCAATCTGCAGCATAGTAAATTAAAGTCTAAGTATCCAATATGCACTCTTAGTCAACTAAAAGGTACAATAATACGAACCGGGAGGATCCTTGCAAGAGAAGGTGCAGCTATGCCAACAAATCCATCACTTGTACCACTATTTAGAAAAAGTGTGCTAGTCACAGTCTTGCCAAAAAGCCACTGCCACATTCCTGCCTCATTTTCCGGGGCATAAACATTTTCCATTTGGGTGGACCCAGACATGTAGCACATACAACCTGTAAAGAAAGCACACAGTATTGGAGTTGGTAGTTATCATGCCACAATGTAACACAGATTGTCAACTTAGAATATAGGGAAATCTCATTGTAAGTATTGAGTTTATCCGAGTCTTTTATTAGAGTTTTGTACGTCTTGCCCCATGGCCTCCTATGGTACTCTATAGACTACAGCTTTGTTTAATGCAATAATACATAACTTTAAAAATGCTTATCACAATTAAACCCGGTACAGCAGTGAACAAAATAAATGATTACAGGGTAATTGGGTAAGCAAGGAAACATAATCACACACAAGCATATAAACATGCATCTCGAATTTGTAGAACCACATACAGAAACACATGAACAGATTTTTGGCTGGTTGAATAAAGTAACATAATCACTACTGATTTACCTGGCCTTGCACTGACCTTCTCATCTGGCTTCAACATTATCTGGCATAAACAATCAAAATCAAACATCAGGGTATTAGGGGTTAAGTAATTATAATGAATTTTACGTTCTTTCGAAAAAGATAAATGATACAAGTTATACAATAAATACCTGAACTATCTGAGCCTCACCACCTAAAATCTGGAAAGGCGTAACATCTTCTTGCTGATTCTGTAGAAAGTTAACCCCAAGAGTCAAATTAGTGAAGAAAATACTACATAGGGTGTATAAGGTGGTTTTCTTTGAAGCTACATTCTAGGCTTCTAGCTGCACCTCCATACAAACACAATATATATTATATATACAAGCATATTCTAGAAGCAGCCACCCTACAGCTGATTAAAACTGAAACATTACATTTATGCCCTCTCCGCTGATTTTATCAACACAACCCACACTATTAACAATTTCCATTTCTAAATGATCACAAATCACATACAATTAATGCAACATCTGCTTGAATAATGAGGCAAGCAATTTTCCTTACATATGAATTATGATGTTCTGCTGAATTTGAAATACGTTAGCAACGCACAAAAACAAGGATATGATTTGAAGGCTAAAGTGATGCCAGATAAGTTAAGTTAGTCCAAAAATATAGCACTAAATTGAAGACAAGATACACCATGTATTTGACTTCACTGAAAGTATAGTTTCTAGTTTAGAAAATTTTTATCTCCTTCACCAAAATACCAAGGATTGAATCATGAGTTCATCTCTTTTAGTTAAATTTCTAATTATTTGCAGTTTTGCCAGGTTTGTCTTTGATCCAATGATATCAATGGTTCTCTACAACCCTTAGGTTGTGGGATTACATTACGTAGAGACATCAATGTGTCATTTTGTTGGCCCTTTTATATAAAAGTTTCATCTCGCATTCATCCCTTATACAGCCCTCAGTAGAAACTTACCATATATTAAGGTGCGTGTTATTTTTTTATTTTATTTTAATCCCTAAGTCACTCTTGCATGTGGCATATCAGAGAAATTGTATCGTATCACAAAGACATGGTCAAAGCATATTAGGTAAACACTAATATATAAGCCGACATAAACAAAGCGATTACATTCCCATTCTCTTACTTGCAAGTTGCAATCCTACTTCGCCTTGCATGTCACTAGTTAACGTAAAGTTCTAAGCTCATTCTAAAAAAGCAATTATTTAGAACTTAAACACGCCGTTTCTAGGAAATGCATTGTTTCAATCTTCTTAGACTCTTAGTGTTGTTACTGTGAAATTACGAATGTTGCCCCTACATATACGCAGAGCAATGAAGTATTCTAAGTTTCTAACAGCCAATTGTATAAATCCCAAATTAGAGAAGCAGTAGTCAGCTATCTTAAAAGGATGGTCATCTCTTTGCTAATACATGGTTACCAAACTGAATAAAAGCATCTTTAAATCCTTCGACATACCATAAAATAACTACTTACCGTCTTAATGCAACACAGTTACAGAAAATAATGTGAAGAGAAGTTCTCTCCACTCTAGTTTTCTTACAAAAACACATTTACCGTAACTAGCACATCATGGAAACTATTTCTACGATTCAATTTCAAAAAGAACCAAATGGACAGAAACACTTTGTTTCTATCCTTTCTAAAGCCTTACTGGTTCAACCACAAGATACGATCAAGATCACCAAATCATTAAGCTATATTAGGAAGCCAACATCCAAACTATTTGACCATTTCAGAAAAATGTATCAGCTCTTTGCTAATATATAGTTACCTTCATAACTCAATCGACACATTTACATCATCCGATAAATAACACCCAGCAGTTAACAATCAACTTACCATCTAACAGGCTAACATAAAGCAAATGACATATATATTTTTGCATTCATAATTATATATATTTTTAACACTTTCTAATCAATTATAAGTTTAAACATGAAATCAACCTCTTACACTGAAAAGGCCTTAAACCCTAAATCATCTCAATTGCTTGTAATCATCAGTTTGCACGGTAAATCAATTACAACTTATGACCTAAAAATCACAAATGTTCAGTTAAAAATTCGAATTATGAGTAAATACCTGATAAACGAAGGGCTGAAACGGCGTTGAAAAGAAAGGAGCGGCCATGAGCGAATTCGAAACGCACAAACACTAGAATTTGAGAGAGATAATGTATATATATCACTTAAATCAAAACCCTCAGGGAATTACAGATCGATCTGAGAATTTTGTTGATCGCAATTTTGTTTTTGTTACTACTTGGAGTTTGACGAAGGTGGCCAAATTACTGCAATGACCACTTGTATTTGCTTAAATTACTACGTTAATCAGTAGATAAGGGCTATTTGAATGATCGCTGAAGGGTATTACTGACTATTTACAAGTTCCATTATTATATTACATTAATTAATTACACTAGTTCAATACTTGCGCAATGCAGCGATGAAAGTGGTGACGGTAAATGAAGGTGTGGGTGAATGTTTTAAAATAAAAACATATTGTACTCCGTCCGTCCCAATTAAAATGTACACATTACTATTTTGGGATGTCCCATTATAAGTGTCTACTTTGATATTTAACCAATCAAAAAAAACTTTAGTGGGTAGATAATATTTGATGGATGAAAAGTGTAGTTCGTGAAAAATAAGTAGTAATTAAAAATAATAGATAATGAGATAGGGGTATTAATGAAAGTGTAGTTAGTGGAGAATAAGTAGTAACAGATAATAGATAATGGGATAAGGGTATTAATGGAAATGTTATATATAAGTCAAGGGTAATATTGTCTTTTCCATGTGTTGAGTACCAAATTAAGATATGGTGAAGATGCATTATATATAATGAAAATATACTTCATTTGTATATTTATATATTAAAATTAAATAACATTATATCAATTTGTTTATTTGTTTGTTAATTTATGTATTTATTTATACGTCATTTAACATTTATCATAATTCGAAGATGTAATCAAAGTTGTTAAGATCCCGATCTTGATATTAAGATCTTACAATTTTATAATTAAGATTTTAAAGTTCAATAAACTTATCATTTAATCAATTACTACAAATAAAAACTAATTATTTCTTCAATTAAAATAGTTTAACACATAAAAATCTATATATTTAATAACGTTTATAGTAATCTAAATTGCTATGAGAAGTATTGAATTAATGTTATAGTGTTTAAACAATAAAAACGGAATTAATTCGTTATAAATTTGGTCTTTTAGATATATATTATAACATACATGTATAAGGTTATAGTGTATGAGTAGGATCTTAAGATCCCAATTCGATCTTACGATCTTGATCTTGAAGACAAAAAGCCAAAAAGGATCCCAAGTAAGATTCCGATTATAACAACCTTGTATATAATCATGTTTTAGAGTAATTTTTATATTTATAGATAAATATTTAAATCCAAAGGTTAGTAAGAATAATTTTACAAAATTCATTCACTTGTATTGAAGTATAAAGTAATATTTTTAATTGGAATTATAGAAATTTCTCAAATGGTTTTAATAATTTGAGTCGAGTTAAATATCGAGAAACTTAAACATGAATCGTGTGAAAGTATTTTGCTTAAGTTCGAATAAATTGTTATAATTGTATTTGAGCTCGAAGTTGAATACATTGTAATTGTCCAAGCTCAAATTTGTTTCACGTTTAGTTAATAAAATTTCTAAAAAAACATGTTTAGCTCATTTCATAGCTCAATATCGAGTTAATGTAAGCTCATATATATTTTAAGACAATCTTATATCGCCCCGTCATTACATAGCAACTAGATGGAACAAAATTGCTCTACGCAAAGTTAATATTCATGTCTGGAGAGTGTTAAAAGACCGGTTACCGACTCGTTTTAATTTGTGGGTTAGAGGAATTGATATCACATCTATTGTTTGTCCCAATTGCGGTAATTGTATTGAAACTATCCATCACACTTTGGTTGAGTGCCGTGTTGCTAAGAAGGTATGGAACTCGATTATCAAATTGCTGGATATTCATCTCCCTATTGCTTTTGAACCCGTTGATTTTCTGGATTATGTGAAGTCGATGAACACGCATGCTAAAGCTAAGGATATTATCAATACTATTATCTATGTCGTATGGTGGGAATTGTGGCGTTTCAGAAACGATGCCATTTTTAATCCGTCCAAGAAGCGTGACATTGTTCTTGTTGAGTCTATAATTAACTTTTCGTTTTTGTGGTATAGTAGCAGGTGCAAAAAGTCGAGCATTCGTTGGGATGAGTGGATTAAAAATCCGTTATTATTTATCTAATACTCATGTGGGAGTGTGCAGGAGATTCATTCTTTTTTCGAAGTTTTCTTTAGATACTATGTTACTGTTTTGTTCGAAGCACATCACAGATTTTGCTGGGATCTTTGAAGAACTTTACGGCTATTTTGGAAGTATGCACTTGTTGTTGGATCAATTGTGTTTTGTTTTTAGAGATAGCCTCCCCTCGGACTTGTATGAGATTGCATCAAAAACATCACGAAGTGAAAACCTGTGGCACGGCCTCCGCTAGTGGGGGTTTTTCTCATGTCTCGGTGTATTTGTAATCGGCATAAGATTTTTTTACCCCTTTTGCTATATTTGCAGTTAAAGTTTCAGACAGAATCTTAATTGTGTAATTTTGTTTCTTGTTCCTTTGTATTTATGATCTCTAGCTCCTTGCTAGTTGACCTTTTTATATGCAATATATATATTTTTGCCGTTCAAAATAATATATATATATATATATATATGTGTGTGTGTGTGTGTGTGTGTGTGTGTGTGTGTGTGTGTGATTTTGATTCAAATCCTAGTACTTTCGTTTATTCAATTATTAACCCGCAAAATTCATCTATAACTAGGTTCTTTCGATGAGTTAACATCAACGTTTTTTAATTTCACGCTCGATTTGAAGTTGAAAGTTATCAAGCTTTAACTCAAAATCTCAAATATAGCTAATTAACGTACTTATAAAGTTGAAAGTTATCAAGCTTGAACTCCTAATCTCAAATAGTTCATCAACACCCCTATTAATAAGGAGATATATCAAAAATCAAGCGTTAAAAAGACACATTATGTGTTTTGTAGTATGATATTTTGGTGTATGCATTAAAATGTGTGGTACATTTATTAAGATCGTGTATGTGACGTTATGGTTAAATGTTCGAAACACAACTATTTTTGCCTATCAAAAACATTTTTAAAGGTATACAGAAAGCGTATCAACCGAGTTGTATACATATTGCATGGGTCTTTATGCCTTAAATATAAAAGAACACAACAAGATAACAAATGCATACAACTAGGGATGACAATGGATCGGATATGGATCGGATGATGCCATATCCACATCCATATCCATTTAAATATTTTCGTCCATATCCATTTACATATTTTCGTCCATATCCGTATCCATATCCATTTGATTTCAATTCATCCATCCATATATATATCCGATGGATTAAGTGGGTTAATGGATATCCGTTGGATATTCAAAAGATGCTAAATTTTTCTTCCTAATATGAAATGAAACCAACAAATATTGTAACAAAAAAATAAATATAACGTAACATATGGAAATCTATTCACAAAAACGTGTAAACATTGTCAATCAACGAAACATAATTGGTTACAATTACACGTAAACATATATTTTGACAAACGCAAATGTGTTCTTCATGTTTATCGATTAATCACACATGTTTTGATTGACACCTTAATAGTTTATGATTTATATGTATGTAGATATGTAAATTTACATTTGTATATACATATATACAAATGTTTTTAATGACAATTAAAAAGTTAACTATACCTTCTGGAGAAGGTGAAGGGAGCAAGTGTCCCTGAAGTGTCACGAGCAGCATAACCGAAGGCCTTGATCGGGTGCTCTGTTTCTGGTGATTTCACCATTTGAGTTGATTATATTGTTCAACACTGCAAGCTTAAATTGATAAGTAATGATGTTGAAGAGATGTGTTAATGTATTGAATGCATAGTTGTTAAACTCTTACGATTCACGAGTTGACTCTTACGAGTTGAATCAGAAATTCAAAAAACGAGGCGACTCGGACCCCGACTCTTAAATGACTTTGACTATTAGAGCACAGGGAGTGGTTGATGGAGTTTCAGTATTCAGTTCAGTGTTCAGTAGAACACTGAACAAGAACACTCAAACTAAAAAGTGAGGTATTGGTTAACCTTGAGGTTCAGTGTTCAGTTCAGTGTTCAGTTGATTATTTAATTATTATTTATTTGTTTTTTTAAATGCAAATGATATAAATATTTAAACAAATAAATAACAAAACAAATAAAATTTAAACAAATTTACACATTAAAAAATTAATTAAAAACTCCTAAACTGCTTAAATTATTTTTTACAATTTTAAAGCCCAATTCTATATGGGCTGGCCCAAGTTTTCTTTTATTTAAAACTAAAAAAAACATAGCTTCGTGCATATGATTCATCTTCATCTTCCTGCGTCATTTCTTCTTCATCTTCCTTGTTCTTCCTTCTTCCCTTTATTTTATTTTGTTTATTGAAAAAGAAAAAGAAAAAGAAAAAAGGGCAAGAACACAACGTTCTACTGCGCACGTCGAAGAAGAACGGCGAGGTTGAACGCCGATGGGGAGGTGGAGAACGGCGGTCGTCGGCGTTCTCCATGGTGAACGACAAAAAAAACGAATGACACTCCGTATGCTCTTACAAGTCGTTTTTTTACTCTTCCGAGTCGTGTGTGACTCTTCCGAGTCTTGGACGACTCTTACGAGTCAGAAATCAGACAAACTTTTTAATGTAATGTAATAAAAAATATAAAATGACAAAATAGGATAAGAAATGTCAAACAGTCAATTTTAAATTAAGCATTTGTGTCAATTAATGACTTCATCTTGTTTTACTTCACTTAAAATTAAAAATCTAAACAATAATATAGATAGAGATATAAATATAAATTTATTGTAAAATTATGACTCTTACAAGTCGAGTCGAGTCACGAGTTTAAAATCAAGATTCCGAATCATAATTGTATGCTTTCAAGGTGGCTATTTATAAATATAGAAACCATGTGGTAGCCTTACGTAAGCAATTGCATAAGAACACCACAACGGGGTGACTTGGCAAAAGTAAATAAGAGTAAATGAGAGTTAAATTGAAGTTCATGCATTGTGAAGTACTCAAAGTAAATGGCTAGTGATATTTCACCAAGGATTTTGATAAATCTACTATAATTATGCATTAAGTACTTGTACAGTACACACAAGCAATACACACGTATGGTTGATTTATCAAAACCATGGTAGAAATATCAATACCCAAAGTAAATCGTCTATTTGAACCCTTATTGACAAATGGTGGTGGGCCTTTTAATATTCTTGTCTCACACATATATAATATTTTAATAATATTAAATATAAAAGTAGATGTTGAAGTGTAAGTTAGGAGCTTTCCGTAAGTATAGCATTGTGAGGATTTGTAAATTAGAGTTGAATGATTATGTGGTAGTATTGTTAAACAATTGGAGTGTGGATGCTCTAAGGGTGATGCTTTTTATATACGAGTAATATTTAGTAATAAAACTTTGCCATCTTTTTTGACCTTAATAAAAGTCTTATACGAGATCATTCAAAAAGTGAGAACATTACATGCTCAAGAAGACTTGTTGAATAAAAAGTACGCAAAACAATAAAACATTAGGCTTTCTATGTGCCAGGTAGTAAACGTTTTTATAAAATGAAAAATACACATATCCAAAATTCCATACCAGGTAGATAAATTCACCATTAATATGTATTATGTATTTATACAGTACTAATAACTCTATAGAGTAAGGTTCAAATGAGTCCATAATTTTTTAGTGAGACTAAGGGAACCAATGATATCATGCCACATGTACAAAGAGAATGTTCCATACTACAAAACCCATTTACCCCAAACATCAATTATCTCACAAACGACAAATCGAAAAATCATGAAACTTGCACCATATTTTTTTTATCGTTTTATCCTCTTCGATTTGCCGTCCCTCAAGGTATACTTTCGATAAAAAAAAATTTCGGTTTTTTTGTGGGTTTTATAAATTAGTAACACATGTGTTAGTGATTGATTGTACATTTATTTTACGGTCATGGTTAGGGTTTAGGGTTAGAGTTTAGGGTTAGGATTTAGTAGGGTTCATGGTTTAGGGTTTAGATTTTATGTTTTAATAGGGTTTAGGGTTTATTAGGGTTTAGGGTTTAGTATGATTTAGGGTTTAGAGTTTTATAAAGCGTTTAGGGTTTAGGGTTTGGGGTTTATGGGTTAGGGTTTAGGGTTTGGGTTTTGGGGTTAACCCCAAAACCCAAACCCTAAACCCTAACCCCTAAACCCCAAACCCTAAACGCAACACTCTAACACATGTGTTAGTATGAAACCCACCAAAAAAATGAAAAAAAAAAATTTCGTCGGAAGTATGCCTTGAGGGACGGCAAATCGAAGAGGATAAAACGCTGAAAATTATGGTGCAAGTTTCATGATTTTTGATTTGTCGTTTGTGAGATAATTGATGTTTGGGGTAAATGGGTTTTGTAGTATGGAACATTCTCTTTGTACATGTGGCATGATATCATTGGTTCCATTAGTCTCACACAAATTTTTAGTTTCATTTGAACCTCACCCTAACTCTATAATGCACATATATTTTTGATGGATATATAAAAAATGGGGATGAAAATATCATCATTCATCCTTTTTATATATGGATTATTGCTAGAGAATGAATTCAATTAAGTATAAAGTCTGCATTATATTATGTATCCAATTAAAAACATTTCTATTGTTTGTACCCAATTCTCAAATATCGCTATTGTATGTATCATGTAATACTTTTCCACAAAAGGTGTAAATTTGCGGGAACACCTTGGTCCCGTGTGCCTTTGGCACCAGTCATTGTCCACCCCGCAAGGATGACTCCGGGCAACTCCCCTGGCACAGTGGGAGCGTCTGAAGTTGGAATGAACTTTTATCCGCAAGTTCCCCAGGGGCCCATGTGTTTTACGGGTGTGGGTACCAAACATGCTAAATGTTTACACAGAGCATGATTGAACCCCTGAGCTCTAGGAAGCCAAGAGCCTAACCTACCACTGAGCCATTAATGACGTGTCAACTTGTAATGCCGCATGTCACTTTACACAAATGAAGTTAGCAAAAGCACCTTTAAGTGCATATAATAACGATATTTGAAAGTTTAATACACACAGTAAAAACATTGTTAAGTTGAATAGATACAATAGATTTTGTACTAAAATCCACCGCACTAATTTTTTTATACATAAATTCCAAACGTAAAACTGTCGGTCAAAATCAATCAACTTTGATACATTATGCATTAATTTCACAATACCATCTTTGATACATATCTGATATCTCAAAAAGCAATTATATATAGCCTAGCTCCATATATAACAACACTTTTGGCATCATAAACCTAATGTGACCTATTTTTTCCAAAAATAAGAATAAAAAAAAGATATTCATTGTTCACCTGGCTATCGAATAAAGACTGATAAAAACATGGATACTGAAGCACCAAGGATTCTCCTTTCATCGATCTGTTGAACCTGAAAATCTAGAACCCCACTCAAGTGACTCGAACTGATCGTGAGCGCGAATAAATCACTTTAACGTAGCAGACAACGTACACACCAACAGATTCAACATTGTTACGTAGATTCCTGATCAGGTCGTTGTAAGACAGTACGTAAGAGCTAGATAGCCACTGCGTTTTGTGCATCCAATTACCTATATTTATCTTTGTGAGAGAGTGTGGAGAAGGCCTAAATTTAATGAGTACAAATTTGGAAGATCAGATTATTGCATGCTTGTAATCATTCTCATAAGGTCCTACCATCTACTCTAATCGAAAATTGTATACTGTTATATATAGAAACAACTTAACCAAATTCATTCCATGAAGGCATGAAGCACCTAGTATCTTTTATGGTGGATACCAAAAGCATGAACTCTTAACAAAAGAGATATATGACAATCTCAATATATGTAGATGAGTTGAAGATAGTGATGTCACATTATCTATGCTCACAAAATAAAGTATTGCATTTATGTGGTGATTGTTTGTGGAGGACTAAATGGTTTGCATATGATATGATCGAGATCACAATATGGACTAAAAAAAGACACACATGGAGATACAAGACTTCTTAATTAATAAAAGTTGTGAACGGTAATAATCTGTACACAACTTATTTTTCTTTATACACCACTAAATTTGTTTGTACTATACAACATTGTAAATCACATTTTGCATTGAATAAATAAAATTGAGTGTTGTACGTACAGATGACTCCCGGTCTATATCAACATGTAATGAATTTCTTCGTAACTGAAACATGCGAGCTTGATGGTAGGTACCCTACATTTTAAAGTTCAATAAACCAATGGAACAGTACAAATGAATTGTGATTAAAGTCCTTGAATCAGTTGCCTTTCATTGATACTTAATTACATCAATTAATTGGTATATATACAAGAAGAAAATGATATTTTCTAGCTACACTAATTTATTTCTTTATTTAGATTTAGATTAGATGTATATGTATATGTATAGGAGAGTAGCTCTTGTGTATTGTGTTTAGGCATGGCAATTCTCATCCGACCCGGTGGACATCCATCCATCCAGATCCATTTGTGAGGATATGGACGATCAAAATGGATGAATAGCGGATATGAATACGGATATAGATGTTTAGTGGATCGGATATGGATTACATTTTGTGATCCATGGATTCACCCGTTTCACCCGATATATATATATATATACACACACACACACACACATAAATTACATATCCACATACATATAAACCATAAACTATTAAGGTGTTATTGAATATATAAAGTCGTAAATTTTAAATATATAATGTACATTTGAGGGCTTTTTTGTATTTTATTTTTAAATAGTAAATCGAAGTGCATAAATCTATCGCGCTGAGTCAAGTTTTACTTCCAATCATATAGTAAAGTCACAATCCACGATAGATGACAATCAAAACATGTATGATTAATCGATAAACATAGAGAACACAATTACATTTGTCAAAATATATGTTTAGTTGTAATTGTAACCAATTATGCTTCATTGACGACAATGGTTACATTCTTTTGTATAGAGATTTCTGTATGTTACGTTAAATTTATTTTTTTTGTTACAATATTTGTTGGTTTCATTTCATATTAGGAAAATGTTTAAACATTTTTTGAATATCCAACGGACATCCATTAACCCGCTTAATCCATCGGATATGGATATGGATGGATAAATTGAAATTAAATGGATATGGATATGGATATGGACGAAAATATTTAAATGGATATGGATGTGGATATGGCATCATCCGATCCATATCCGATCCATTGCCATCCCTAATATTTGTGTTCATGATCGCCATGATGAGCTTTGTTGGTTGATCATCACGCATCGCGTAGCAGTAACGTTTCGAGATGATAGAAGAACAACCTTACCACAAGCTGCGACAAGTTGTAAAAGTAAGTTATTTAGAATTTTAGATAACTAACTATCACAAATATAACACTCCGTAATTAAGTTAAAGAGAATAACAAAGTCTTTTTTAGGACTGTCATCGAGGTATTAAAAAAATATAAATAAATACTTCTTCTATTCAATCAATAACAATATATCTATCTACCACGAATTTTTATTAGGATACATTATATTTTTAAGGGTGATGATATTTCCACTATCCAAAATGATAAATCCACTACACATATGCATTAACAGATTGTAAATGATAACCTGTTAATGTGATGGACTTATCATTTTAAAGGGCGGAAATATCAATGGCCTATTTTTTAATAACGGTGATTAAAAGCTAACATGGGAAATTTCTCAAGCATTTAATGATCATCTTAAATACAATAAAACTACTCGTAATACTTTAATCAATAATTAATTTTAATTATTAAAACAATGGATTGAATTTAAGTTTGATTAGTGATTCAAAAGGCTGGTGTTCTTTTCCGTGGGATCGAGGGCACTAAAGATAAAAAAAGAAGTGTGTATACTTCCGTAGCAGGCAAGACTTGGAGCATAACAAATAGAATTGGAGTTGAATGTATTTCTTTTGTATTATATATTGGTGGATAGTGGATACCTTTTGGCCTAGATTCACATGGGATACTATCAAAAACGATTATAGGGTGAAAACCGGTGGCTCGGCCCCTATCATCGGAGATTTTTTCCTGATACATGTCAGGTTTTTTTTTATCCCTTTTAGTATCCTCACAGTTCGAATTTAGGCTTTAAGTGTATCATGTCTTTGGAGCATAGATGAATTGGTGTATGTACTTTTCAATCTGCTAGTATCTTGCTAGTAGATTTTTTATAATATATTAGCCTTTCAAAAAAAAAAATTAATTAATTTTAATTAATAATTTTTTAATACTGATAAGGAATAATATGTTAATCCCAACACTAAAATTAAATAATTATCACAAACATTTCATCTCACTGTGAGTTGGAACCTGGGTGGGTATTAAAAAAACATTTTATTCCGATTCCGGTCAATAATGGAGTAAAATACAAGTCAACACAATCCCAGTTAACCGACCTTTTCTCAAACTTCATTCCCCTTTCTCCCAAATCGGAAATTCCGCCGGAGTTCACAGTCATTCCGGCCCGTTTCAGGCTTCACTTAGCTTCTGGCGACTTCTTTAGTGAGCGATCAACTATCTCCAGCTCTTCAATTCAGGTTTAATTCAACTTTTATCGCATGTATTTTTTTTTTCCCGATGATTAATCTGCTTCTGATTTTGTATCGTGTAGTATATACAGTGCTTTTATACATAATATACTTCATTTCGATTTATTCAATTTATAATTCTCACTAAACATTGCATACACATGTAGCTAGATGATTTAGTAGTAAAATGATTAAAATAGGTGTAATATGGTTTTTTTTAGGTTATACACGGCTTAAGGTCAGTTAAACACTTTGTTATTGATTCCTTGGAAATGGAACACATAAACACAAGTCATTCTCATTTGTTTAGAATAGTATTATATGTTTTGATGATTACTGAAGCAAAAAAATATCAGGTTGTTATATTAGGCATATATGTAGTTCTTAGAAGCCTAAAATATGCTCTCTCACTCACCTATGAGAATTTTTTTGTCTGCTGAGCACATATGGTTATTATGTTATGCCACATCGTATGTTGATGGATCATATTAAAATATGCAAAGTCGTGGACTCGTGGTGCGTATTACCAAGACATAACAATTGTTTGTGTGTTTTTTATAGGAATATTGCGAGTTTTCAAAATTCAAACACTGGAATATGCTTAAAGCATGGGGTGGTCCTTATGAGCTGTTAAATGGAATAGAACGTCTGTCAAAATGTTCTGTTGTTGATGTTTTTCTAGGAAAGCCAGGTTTATGAAGAGAATTCAGTATTTGTGGGTACTGCATATTGGCATTTGAGTAAGTGACAGTGACAATTAGCTGTAAGAACAAGTGTTTACTTTGGAGGAGATGAATAAAATAGTGCGAGTCATTGTATTTCTGATGTTCAAAATTGATTGGAAGAAACTAGTCCCTATTGGAGCTGTTATCACAATAACTTTTGCTCTTTTTGAAATGAAAACGCTTCCTTATCAACTTACTACACTGAATACATCTGTTCCAGATGCATATCACTTTGATGCTAACTTGCATCACTTTGATGCTAACTTGAAGAGTCAAATGACTTCTTTAATCGGAGATGAACAGTTTGAGATTACTAAAATAGGCCATGTCACTCTGCTTAATTCTTCTAGTCAATTGGTTCAGTCAACTGCAGATGTGCAAGAGAAAGTCAAAGTTACCCAAAGAAGGAACCAGATGGATATTATCAAACCAAATGATTCAACGATACCTTCTCCAACATCATCCTCTAAGTCAAATGATTCTACGATACCTTCTCCAACATCATCCACTAAGCGAAATGATTTGACGATACCTACTGAAATATCCTTCTCTGATTCTTTGAGAAGGCGTAAGCATTATCTGGTAAGCTTGTCAAGCTTTTGTTAATAATGTAAAGTTCTTGTTTCTCCTCATTGTAATTAATAAAATAACCGGAAAATTGCAGAGTTATTTGAAGACCTTATCACCATACGAAGCACTTGTGTATGCCAAAAAGGAGATTGATAGTGTGTCAGTTGGTATAGATGAACATGACCCAAATCTATATGCCCCATTATTCAGGAATGTATCTGTTTTTGAAAGGTAAACTTGATAGTCTTTGTAAATTTGAACTATGGTTTTGTATGATTCATTTATTGTTGACGTATATACTCACTAGAAGAACTCTTTCTTTT
Organism: Helichrysum umbraculigerum; assembly: GCA_949592205.1. NCBI lineage: Eukaryota > Viridiplantae > Streptophyta > Magnoliopsida > Asterales > Asteraceae > Helichrysum > Helichrysum umbraculigerum. The sequence goes on along the minus strand of CATIUR010000003.1, from coordinate 117,948,759 downwards.
ACCAATACGTAACCCATACTTCCCTAATGCACACAAATAGTTCTCCATATGAACCATGCTTTATAGATCTCAGATTGTTCCATTTGTCTCAGTATAGGTATCATATGAATTGATTTGTATAACATATTGCCATACTGAGGATCAGCTTTTCTGATATTTGTATTATGACCTAGTGCAAACCATGTAAGCAGAAAGATACCACTTTGTGATGTCTCAGGATCTGAATAGTTATGTCTGGTCATTGTGTGGTTTCAGTTTGAGCATTTAAGGAGAATGGTGCAAATCATGCTTCAAGTATAAAGAGTGAAGCAACTTATAGGCTTCTCAGATAGAGATTCATGAAAGAAAACTGTGGTGTAGGTATAGCCATATTACCTCTACATCTTCATGGATCACAACATGCCTTAATTTCTTTAGGAATATGATGAGTTGTAAAAATAATTTTAAAACATGAAAAAATCATTACAGCATCATTCCTTTGATTTTAGATGGTGTCACATCTTTTATATATCCATTCGAAAATCTTGATCTATAAAGGATGTAACTGTACACTATACTGTTCGCTATGTTGATATGTATGATCCTGACCCTCACTAGGATCATAGAATGTGTCGCCCCATCTTTCCATGAGAACTACATCCATTAAATTCACGATGTCCCATGTTAATTGCAACATTGATTCTGGCAAGTTCAGAATTAACTGTATGCTTATTAAGATCACCATGATAATTAAAAGAAATGATTTGCTCTGCAAGATTCTTCTGTTGTTTCTTTAAGTAAAGTCTGTGTAAGCATTTGACAAATTTGAAGACTTCCAAAAAACTAATCGTGTTACAACTTTCAAGAGACGTGTGTTGGTTATACTAGAAGTAGAAGCCATGACTTGCATTTTATCTCTACTGGGACATGTGATTGCTGGAATTTGTCTTTTAGCCATATACAAAACTTCACATGCTATTTTCCAGTTTACTTAATTGCACCATACTTCAATTTACCAAGTTTTTCTTGCAGGAGCTATGAGTTGATGGAGCTCATACTTAAGGTCTATATCTATCAAGATGGAAAGAGACCCATTTTCCATACTCCTTATCTCAGAGGAATCTATTCTTCAGAAGGATGGTTCATGAAGTTCATGGAGGCAAGCAAACAGTTTGTCACGAGGGATCCCGAAAAGGCTCACTTATTCTATCTGCCATATAGTGCACGTCAGCTCCAACATACTCTTTATGTTCCTGACTCTCATAATATCAAGCCGCTATCCCTTTTTCTACAGGATTATGTTAACAAGCTTGCTTCAAAGTATCCTTTCTGGAATAGGACTCATGGTTCAGATCACTTTCTAGTTGCTTGCCATGATTGGGTATGATACTTGACTAGTTGACTGTCTTTATTTATTGTTTTGCTTAATGTCAATAATGTTTTTGTGTGCTATCTTGAGTTCAATAATATTTTGTTCTACTAGAGGTCGACTTGTTCATCATCCCTTGTTATTTTTGACAGTTTGACTAGACGTAGGAAATTGAGATGGTCGGATGGGTTGGGTAATGGGTCAAAATGGGTTCGGGTTAATACCTGTTTGGGTTAAACATAACCCAAATCGAAAATTCATAAGTAAAGAGTTGAATTCGCCACTTCCGGTTTTTAATCTAAATTATTGCATGAGCGGAATCTTTAGGCAGAAAGTGATTTGAAAGACTTCAAAAGTTTTAAGTGATTGTACTTATTTGACATAATTTATGTAAATTGCCAACATTGATACAGGGAATAAAGAAAGGTGCTATAATACGATGTAGTTTTATGCATTGATATTTATATTATAGGTGAGACTGGGTGTTTGGATTAGCTTATTAAAATAAGCTTAAGCTTTTTAGCTTATTAGCTTTTAGGCTTAAAAAGCTCATTCTAAAGAGCCCCATCTCACTGGCTTCACAAATTTGGGCTTCTCATCATAAATAAGCTAAAAGGCCCGAATGTTTGTGGAAACTCAATAGGGCTTATTACGTTTATATAATGCAATAATAAAATCTAATCCAAACACCCGGAATTATTTTATTTTTATTTATTTATTTTGAAATCTATCAAATGGACAATTTATGACAAATTGTTATCTTATGACGATAAATAAGCCTCGAGTAACATGAAAATTATCATAATACAAATATATATATATATAGCTAACTAATGGTAAACATTTTATGATATTTACATATCTCCATCTCTTATCTCCTATTATGGCTTGTACATTTTCAGGGCCCATACACATTAAAAGAGCACGAGGAACTAACCAAGAACACCATAAAATCTCTCTGCAACGCCGATACTTCTGAAGGTGTATTTGTTGCTGGAAAAGACGTTTCCCTACCAGAAACAACCATAAGAAATCCCAGAAGACCTCTGAGAAACATGGGTGGTAGAAAGATCTCACAACGACCCATCCTTGCTTTTTTTGCTGGAGAAATGCATGGTAGAGTCCGTCCAACGCTCCTCAAACACTGGGCCAATAAAGATGACAAAATGATAATTTCTGGGCCAATGTCCTACAAAACATCCCAAACCATGTCCTATTCTCTTCACATGAAATCCAGCAAATATTGTGTCTGCCCCATGGGTTTTGAAGTGAACAGTCCGAGAATTGTGGAAGCAATATATTACGAATGTGTACCCGTGATCATTGCTGACAATTTTGTTCCTCCATTGAATGAAGTCTTAAATTGGAGTGCGTTTTCTGTGATTGTGGCAGAGAATGATATTCCTAAACTAAAAGATATCTTACTAGCTATTCCAATGAAGAGGTATCGTACCATGCAATATAATGTGAAAATGTTGCAGAGACATTTTTACTGGAATCGGATACCGGTTAAATATGATATGTTCCATATGATCCTACATTCCATCTGGCTTAGCAGGCTGAATCAAATTCAAATTCAGGATTTTTGAGTTATATCGTATACGAACACCCGGATATGCTTATTTTGTGTGTGATGTAGGTATATAATGTATATAACTATATACGTATGTATTTTGTTAAATATGATCAAGTTGCTAAGAGAAGTCATTCGATATTTTTTGTATAAATTGGAAACAGAGATGTGTGCATTATAAAAACCTTTGCAGCTCAAGAGAACATTACAATATCTATAGTTTACAGTTTACCCTATTACCCTATGCTTGATGTATCACTAAATGTTACAAATGATGTGACGATATACCGGTATCATGACATTTATGATGATGGTTAATAACTTATTATCTTTGGATTCGTTAGGCATGGCGCTACATTATCATCGATATATTGAATGGTCCTCATGAGATGCAAGACATAACGAATAACTCTTACAGGCTTTGTGTAACAAAAATGAACATGTTTGTGAACAAACAAAAAACTCCAGATTCCTAAATCTCATGAACGTGTTGGTAACATAGAAAAAACCAAAACATTGGCTGTCTACCTCTGAAATCAAATTGTCCCTTTCTGCACGTTTTTAAAATAAATAACTGCGACTTAAATAATCAAATATAGAAATTAGATGTTTAACATTAGGGAACCTTCATGAGATTATTGTAAATTATCGAGGGCCTTCAAATAGTTAGTTACCTTTTCTAATCGTAATAAATTAGAATGTGTGTGATTCATTAACCTAGTTCAACACGACCATGTAACACAACATAATTTAATCAATGCACATGTTATAATTACGGTGTAATACTGTATGATGATGATGATGATGATGTTATTGTTGATGTACAAATCATCTTAGCATTAACAAGTTACCAAGCCTAAATATTTATAATTTTTTTTAGAGTAAATTTCATAAATGGTCGCTGAGTCCATGTACTATTTTTTCAACGTTTTCGGTCCAATAACTTTGGATTTGCTCGCAAATGGTTCCTCCGTCTAATTTCGTTAGTTTCTCCCCGTATTAGACGGAGGAACCATTTGCGAGCAAATCCAAAGTTAAGGGACCATTGCGAGCAAATCCAAAATTATTGGACCGAAAACGTTGAAAAAAGAGTACCGGGACTGTTTTCGTAAATTAATGTAAACCACATGGACCATTTATGGAATTTACTCTTTTTTTTTACTACCTTTTTATTTAAACAGAATACCTTAATAAAGCCATGTTAGGGAGATAATTTTCTGTCTTTAGCAATGAGGCAAATAGTATGAAAGTGTAGCGAACTTGTCATGAAATCCTATTGTATGCATCTTACTTTCAAAACTTTTATTGTATGTACTCAACTTACTAATCCTTCCTATTGTGTGTAGTCGTTAACATTAAACCCCAATTACTAGTCAAAATTAGCTCAGGTGGCTTCAGTAGCTGACGTGGCATTGCCACGTTAGTGCCATCTCACCAAAAGTATGATACATTTTTTCCACGTCATCATCTTCAACAACTTCACCATCTTCAATTTTTCGGTGACTCCATATTTTCCGACGACACCAATTTTTCTGGCAACACCACCATTACCAATTTACACTTCACTAACAAGCAACCCCTAACTCCATGTCCAAAACATGACCGTCTCCGACGTCACCACCATTTCTACCATTTTTTCCGGCGACACCATTTTTTCGGCGACACCACTAGAAACAATTTATACCTTCTTAAGCACCAACCACTATCATCTCCACCTCACTAATATCTCCAAAACATCACCAACTCCGACATCACTTCATCTCCACCACTTTTTCGGTGACACAATTTTTTCCGGCAACACCACCATAATCAATTTACACGACGTTAATAATCAGACCTATCATCTGCACTTCACAGCCATTTCCAAAGATCGCCACTTTTTTTTTTATGTGTCGCCACCCTCTCTAACTTACTACGATCTTGAACATTCCCACCATCTCCGGCATCTTCACCATATAACCGTGGCTAAATGTTAATAGAAGCTATCGAAGAAGATGAAAGCATGGTAGTGTGAATGGGTTTGAAAGTTACGAGTTTTGATAAAGAAATGTTATAAATAAAAGTTCGATATATTTCTTTGGTCATACGTGGCTCCTACGTGGATGGTGACATGTTAAGAAAAGTGATTAACCAGGTACACATAAACAAAGAACATGTTTAAGGTTAATGACTACACACAATAGGAGATATTAGTAAGTTGAGTACACACAATAAAAGTTTTGAAAGTTGGATGCTTACAATAGGATTTCGTGACAAGTTCGATACATTTTCAGACTATTTGCCCTTTAGCAATGCTATAGCCACAAATATTTCACAAAAGAAAGTTCACAAGATGATGTTGACGATTACATGGACCAATCACATTTTATTTTATTTCTCTCATCCCTCCCTCTCTTTATACTATTGGTCCACATCATTTTGTGAAACAATTATTGTAAAAATTTTGTGATTTAATCATTTCTCCTATTTAATTTTTGTGCCGTCTAAAATTGAACATACATCCAAAAGCCCGTGCTCGACCAAATTTAAAAATGGAAATTGTGGTCCTCCACACGTGGCTCTTTTAGAAAGACACGACATGCATCAATACGTATCTAATGTTGTCCTCATACCATAGCCACTTATATATTTTGTTTCTTTCGTAGAGTTGGGATAATTTCTCCTTTCATATTACTCTCTCCGTCCCATCAGAAATGTCCACTATTGACTTTTCAGAGTCTTTCTTTTTCAACTTTGACCTTAAATATTTTTGTTTGTGTTATATATTACTTGATGAAAATTATATCAATGAAAATACATTAAAGACCCAATTCATTCATATAGTTTGCATCAAATATTATATAACACAAATAAAAATATTCAAGGTCAAAGTTGTAAAAGAAGGACTTTCAAAAGTCAATAGTGGACATTTCTGATGGGACGGAGGTAGTATAAAAAATACGGTTTTTATCACTGCAAGAAAACTATAACTATCAATTTCCTACGGTCAAATCCGTAGAAATTCATGAGTAATTTATTCACAGATTTCTTTCGAATTTGGTCTCAAGCTAAACTGGGTCTGGTAATCTTGTTTCCGTGGGAATCTCGTTAGTAAACATGATTACCCACATATTAATTCTGTGAGAAATATTTGTGGTGATTAATTATAGAATGATTACAAAATTCTTCATTTGTGAATTGTGGATTTATCATATATTTTTTCCCAAATGAATATCATGATTAAAATAATTTACATATATGGAGGATTTGTCAAACAAAGACAAAAAAAAAGTCTATATCCCAATAAAAAGAATTAAAATACAGTTAAGTTTATGTACCTAATATATAAATCTTTTGGTAACAATAGCCTTATTATTACTAGCTATAAAAGGGGCTGATTAATACAACAAAATAAATGATTCAGACACCAAAATTATGCTATGATATACTTGTACTATATGTAACAACTGTTGTACTGTGTGGTTTAAAAATCAATTTTTTAATTGTATTTATCAACTCCCATAAAAGTGGGTTATGTTGTGGTTGGTTGCATGCCAATAATTAACCTTTAATTCAGTAGGAAAGAAGACAAAAATACATGAATACCTTTGATGCTCACAAATAAATGATTTATGTCGTTATTACCCTTCCTCCCCACCATTGTTGGACTCGTTTGTTTCTCAAATTAAATGATAATTGAAAGCTTGAAAATGATAACTTGTATAACAATGATGATCGATACTCGATTTTAACACATGTGAATAAAAGGGTTGATGTCTTAAAATGAACCCTAGATATCGTAGATTCGAAAGAAGCCATGGACTACGATACAAAAATATTTAACAAAAAGTGTATCAAACAAAAACATTGAATGATTTTAAATCTTAAGTTGATAGCATTCATCTATAAGTAGACGTCAAAGGCCCATTAACCTAGCAGTAGCATAGTTGCCTTACAATCATAAGGATGGGGTTCAAGTCATCGGATGAACAAATGTATATATTCGTGAAATGATGTATATATATTTGTGGTAGTGTATACTGATGGGTTTTAACGGTTAATTTTAATTAAATATTAAACAATAATATGCGGAAAATAATTAAAACATTAAACCCATTACCGCGGATCCAAATAGTTGTATTAAATCAATCAAACGAATTAACAAGATGAAAGAACGCTTACAGTGACTTGCTCGGTATGATCAGTCTTCTGTTTCTTGTTTGGAGGTGCCAACGCGTCCGTACTAATACTGGTCATCTTGTGGATATAATCGCTAGTAATTAATCTCTTGTTTAAACGTTATCTTTACTACAACTTAGTAACAACGTGCGAACCGAAACAAGAACGATACACACGTGTGTGTGTGTGTGTGTGTGTGTGTGTGTGTGTATAGATCGAATAACCCAAAAACCGAAAATTCGGTTTCGGGGTTTTGTGGTTTTCGGCCGGATTACAAAGAGAGAAGAGGGAGAGAGTTTGTGAAGGTTTTAGGGTTATTGTGTTGATCAACTAAATAATGGACCCCTAGACTTATATTTATAGTCTAGCCAAATTAGTTCACCAAGTTTGTCCAATAGTTACATATTAAACCCTCCGATAATGTTTAGTCTAATTAAACCACTAAACTTTAATTAACTCTTCATAATTAATCCTTTATTAATTATCCTCGTACATATCCGTCGATGATGCATTAGTATGACCCATTGGTGTCTTAATCATCGGATTAAATAATTTAAATATAATTATTATGCACATTATTCTTTCAGACTCCCACTTGTGCATAGATGATTATACTTAACTTATTAAGTTTCCTATGGCGGTCCCTAGCAAGACACATAGGATGACCGAGTCATAAGAACTCTTATACCTCGCATGATTTAGTTGAATCACCCATTCACAACGGTATATTAAAAGAGCAGCATATCCTTTTGCAACACGATATTTACGAGAGTGCCTGGCATGGACTTTACTCAACCATAATAATACTCTCTTTGTTCTTGATCTAGTCTCAACTGGTTTAAAATGACGGAAGTCTAATACTCTCCGAGCGCGGCCACGCATTCTCCAGTTTTAACCATCAAAGGCCTAACAATATCTCTCTTAATTAAAAGAGGTGCAAATCCCATCTTGACAATTAACCACTCTACACTTAGCTCCCACTGAACCCAACAACCAGCCGTTATGGCTACGCATTTACGCATAACGTTAGACTGTGCCTAAGCCTAATGTTAACTAAGCTTGAATGCAATTAACGTCTCATGTAATGAGGATATCTAACTTGAGTTAACTTATGATAGAAGTCCATGAAGTTACACTCAAAGCGGGTCAACCAATATTTGATCACCCATGAATCTTTGACAACCTTAATGCTTTAAGTCCTAATTAAGATTTCGGCCAATATTTCACAGTCACCATCACCCCATTGTGATTCCCACGACAACGAGTAGGCTATGGAAGATTTTGGAATCCGTCATGCGCAATTCCATGGATTGCTAAAACATACTAAATAATTGAACATTTTAAAGAAATACGCAAAACAACACATCTCTTTGAATTTCAATAAAGTTCAATTGTTCAACCAATACATAAAGAATTATAATAATAAGCCTAGAGATACTTCATGCCTATGAATTCAGCATTCTTGTAATGCTTGGCTTGAGACAACGCTTTCGTCAACGGATCAGCAGCATTATCATCAGTTGGAATTTGTTGTATCTTCACATCACCTCGTTCGATAATCTCTCGAATCAAGTGAAACTTACGAAGTATGTGTTTAGATTTGTGATGAGCTCTAGGTTCTTTAGCTTGTGCCACAACACCAAAATTATCACAAAAGATTTCAATTGGATTCTCCAAGATCCATTATGAAATTCTTCAACCAAACAGCTTCCTTTGCAGCATCATTTGCAGCAATATACTCCGAATCTGTAGTGGAATCGGCTATAGTACTTTGCTTTGAACTTTTCCAGCTTACTGTTCCTCCATTTAACATAAACACAAAACCTGACTGCGATCTAGAGTCCTCTTTATTGGTTTGAAAACTAGCATCAGTATGACCAATCATTTTGAGCTCCATTTTCTCACCACCAAAAGTTAAGACCATATCCTTAGTCCTTCACAAGTACTTAAAGATATTTTTCACAGCTCCCCAATGCTTGATTCCCGGATTTTGTTGGAATCTACTCGTAACACTAATAACATATGCGACATCCGGTCTAGTACATAACATAGCATACATGATAGATCTCACTGCCGAAGCATATGGGATGCTTTTCATGTTTTCCTTGTCCTCTTCAGTTTCGGGACATTGACTCTTCGTAAGAACCAATCCAGCTGACAACGGAATCATCCATTTCTTGGATTCATCCATCTTGAATTTATTCAAGATCTTGTCAATGTATGTACTTTAACTCAGTCCAATCAACCTTTTACTCCTGTCTCTCAAAATTTTGATTCCAAAAATATAGGCTGCCTCTCCAAGGTCCTTCATTTGAAAACATTTACTAAGCCATGACTTAACACTTTTAAGCATTTTAGTACTATTTCCAATGAGCAATATGTCATCTACATATAAAACTAAGAAGGTAATGTCGCTCCCACTAAACTTCCTATAGACACATGGTTCGAACTCACTTTTGATGAAACCAAACTCCTTTATCTTCTCATCAAAATATAAGTTCCAACTCCTAGATGCTTGCTTTAATCCATAAATAGATTTAAGCAATTTACAAACTCCTTTAGGTCTTTTAGGATCCACAAAACCATCCGGTTGTGACATATACACAACCTCAGTCAAGTTCCCATTAAGGAAGGCGGTTTTGACATCCATTTGCCATATCTTGTAATCATAGTACGCAGCTATGGCCATTAGAATCCTAATAGACTTAAGCATGGCTACGGGTGAAAAAGTTTCATCATAGTCAATACCATGAGTTTGAGTAGAACCTTTTGCAACCAAACTTGCTTTATAAGTTTGTACCTTACCATCCATGTCAGTTTTCGTCTTGAAAACCCACTTACACCCAACAGCTTTACCACCGGGTGGAAGTTCATCAAGTTCCCAAACTTGATTGTCATACATGGATTGCATCTCAGCCTTCATAGCTTCTTGCCATTTATCAGATTCCGAACTAGACATTGCCTCATTGTAAGAAGTTGGTTCTTGCAAACCATTATCTTCAATGACATAGATATACCTACTAGGTACACTACGCATCCGGTCGAACCTTCGAAGACTATGTGTCTCAGTAGTATCAACATTGCCATGCTGATCATCAACATCTTCATGTTGATCATCAACATCATCATGTTGAATGGGTATCATCACCTAATGTGATATTTGTTCTTCCTCTACTTCTTCAAGGAGGTGATTATTTCCATCAGTTTTCTTGTCAAGGAAATCCTCTTCAAGAAAATATCCATAACGAGCTACAAACACTCTGTTCTCATTTGGATTATAGAAATAATAGCCCCTAGTTTCCTTAGGGTATCCAACAAATATACATTTATCAGTTTTAGACTCAAGTTTATCGGTTACATGCCTTTTAACATGTACCCTACAACCTCAAATCTTCATGTATGATAAATTTGGAGATCTACCATACCACAACTCATACGGAGTTGTTACAACTGATTTAGATGGTACACGGTTTAGTGTATATGCTGCTGTTTTGAGTGCGTGTCCCCAAAAGGATAAAGGCAAATCCGTTTGACTCATCATAGATTGTACCATGTCCAACAAAGTACGATCCATTGTGGTGTATATGGAGGAGTTAATTGTGAGACAATTCCACAATCTCTCAGATGACGCTCAAACTCTTCGCTTAGATATTCTCCACCTCGGTCGGACCGAAGCTTCTTTATCTTCTTACTTAATTGATTCTCAACTTCATTTTGAAAGTCTTTGAATTTACCAAAACTTTTAGATTTACGTTTCATTAAGTAAACATATCCATATCTACTTAAATCATCAGTAAATGTAATGAAGTAACGGTATCCACCTCTAGCTTCGTGACTAAAAGGTCCACACACATCAGTATGTGGTAGTCCCTTAATCACTATTGATTAGTGATTTGGAATGTCAATAAGTAAAGTTTAATTGTAGAAGGGGGGGAGGGGGGGTTGAATACAATTAAAAACTTTTTCAATATTATCTAAGTTGATTTATCAAGTTTTTAATTGAATTATCACAAACTGAGTATAATGAATATTTAAACAGAGATAAAACAACAACGCAATAATAGCTTAACTTGTGAATTTTATTTATGACAAAAACTCATTGAATGTTGATTGCGGAATAGACTAGCCAAGGCTAATCTAAATCAAATACTTAAGCTAACTATTACAAAGAGATGAACAGTAGTGGACAAACACGCTAACTGTTCTCTCGCTGATCGTTAGTACGTGCTTAGACTTACTACTCACTGAACACACAAGTGATTAACACGTACAAAACGAAAAGTTTCTAAGTACAACGTACTACTCTATATATACTACAAGTATCCCTTAAATATCTCCTACAAAATAGGATCTGGAATGACACGTGTCGCTGCTTGATTGGCTTGATCACTGATGAACCGACATTCTGCAGGTCCCAATTCTGTTACCGCAAATATCTCTTCTTTCTTAACACCAATCACTTGCTGCCACGTAATTCCTCAGATATTTTAAAGTACGAGGAACACTTGCTGACGTACATATGACAAGCGACTTGTACTTGTAAAGAAACTTTATTGATGTAGTCTCTGAAGATGTAATAATCCTCCTCACTCACTGCGAGCTATAGTGCTCTTGTAGAATTACTTGAGCTATAGTGCCTTTATTCATTTGAAGAAGTAAAACTCTTGCTGCTAGTCTTGGAGTCAGCGACACACCAAGTTGAGTTTTAATCTTCCTCAGCATATCAGTTTCCTTGAGTAATATGAACAGCGACCAGTGAGTACAATCTTCAGCAACAGCAGCTTTGACTTAATCATTTCCTTCATCAAGTTTGTTATTATTGAGTTGGTCAGCGACTAGTGACTCAACAATATCCCCCTAAATGATTGTAATCAAAGCTCCCTAGACAAACTTGTTGCTGTAGAAATTCAGTGACTTGTACTTGTGATTCATTCACTTATCTTTTTGGATTCTTTTGATATTATCTGAGTTTTACACTTTGATTTTCTCAAAATAATCAGATTTCATTGAAACTGTAATTGAAAAATATTACAAGTGAGATCAGTTTACAATTAATCTAATCTATTACAAAATAACTACAAGTCTTTCCAGATGTCTTCTTCTTTGACCAATCCGAGCTCATCAGCTAGCTCATACTTCTCGGTAGAAGGCATGTATCTAAACTCTCGAGCTAAGGTTTCTTCAATGATGGCTTTTCTCATGTGTGAGCTTCGGTCGAGCATGCTAGCTGACCTAATCAGATGAACAAGCTGCTCATGATCAATCTTTTCTAACTCAGCTTCTCTCTGAAACCTTAGAGCACCATTTAAGTCTCTGTATACCAAGCCTATTGATGCGTGTGAAAGCACGTCTCGTTTTATAATTTATAACTGAAAATACCTTATTAATACTATCACACAACCAGGCAAGAATACCTGATTGGAATAGTATAGCTATGGTAAGTCCAGGTCGATCTTAGAAACACAGGAATGGTGGTTTATTAATTAAAAATAGAAATAACTATTAACTAAGAAAACAGTAAATAAAGGGGGACGTTTTAATTCCGTGCGAACATTTAATATTGAAATAATAATAAAACAATTAAAATACTTAAATTAAAATAACAAATAAGAAACAATAGGAAGGAATAAGTAATTGTGTAGTAACTCCACTCAGATTCATATATCCCGATTGATTGCATATTGATTATTCAATTGTGATTTCTTTTATATCAACTTAATACCAAATTCTTCAATGATTATAAGTTGAAAATGAATTAGCCAACGTTCCGGGTCCAACTAATCCCTACAATTTAAGGTTTCCCTAAATTGTGCATTAAGCATTCACGATCTATTATAATTTACCCTCGCGGTACGAATTCTTCAACAATACCTATTAATAATCTCTTATTAACTTATTCGTTTTAGGTTATTAACTTTACTTTCTTAACCTATCAGACTCAACATATTTAGCAATGATTAAATAAACCTAGATTCACTAATCATCAATAATTAATAACACTAAAGGAACTCAATCTCATTAATATTATTAACCACGTTAAGGAGTAAAAGCTAATAAGCACCAACAACTAAGGTTACACGGGGAATATAATAATCTTCAATCAAATAACTTAGCCAATATGCAATATAATCATTCAATAATCATAATCTAAGTTTCACTACTACACAAATACTAAATATCAATTCATCATACGATATGCATAAAACAAAATATTCAATATCAAAAACATAATAGTAATTGAATTAAATAAAAAGTAGATACAAACCGAATAATGAATCACAAAAAGATAAAGTGAAATGGCTTCAACCGTAGCTTTTCGTGCCTCCAAAAGTACTCCTAAAACTTGAAATAATAAACCCTAAACTAAATATAAAAACTATCTACGAATTATATAAATTAAAAAGTGAAAAAGCTCTCCCCAAATCGTAGATGAGGTCTGCCTTTTATACTTGCTGGGAACATCATCCATACGGCGTATGGATTCCATACGCCGTATGGATCATATTGGCGTACTACAAAAGCAAAGTCAGCCGACCTTCACCTACCACCATTTTATGCACACATTTAATGCTCCACCGCCATATATGTACTCAGATTTAATGTCACGCGCTTTACTTTTTAACTTGGAATTGGGCCTTGACTTGGTTTCCATCGTGGGCCCCACGTTTTACTACATGCTTGAACCTCATTTTTAGTCTATGCATTCACGTGGCTTACCTGCCAAAAAAATGATCACCATCACATTTCTTTATTATTATTTATTATTACTATGTCTACTTACTAAATTATTATTATTTAACTTAACTTAATAATTATTATCTACGTACTACTAGTATTATAAGTAATGATCATATGATTATTATTATTACTACTATGTACTACTACTACTTAAAATTACTTATATTATTATTACTATTACATAACTACGTAGTACTACTACTTAAAATTTTACATACTAAGTACTACGTATTTTATATATTTACATATATTATATTAATAATTTAGCCTAACTAATTAATTGGTCCAACTCATAAACTCCAATAAATATTCAATCTAATTATTTTCGCTAAATCCATTTAACTTTTAGAACTCAAATATTTACAAACTTTATTTATTTTTATCACTCTTTTAACTACTTTGTCCCAATCATATTTAGGTACAACTAACTTTTATACAAAAATTACTCTATTTGATCTATTTTTAACTCATTTTTGTTCTTTTTCTAATTTAAGCTCTATTTCTATCTATTTTGTAAATATGAACGAAATAACTATATTTTATTAAATAATTGTAACAAAAGTATACAAAAACTAGGGAATATTAGTATATAAATATAGTACTATTTGATGTTATCAAATATCCCCACACTTAAGTTCTGCTTGTCCTCAAGTAGAATACATTTTCATCATAAAAACTTGATAAGCATCAAACTAATATTTAAGAATCAAAATACTCAAATTAAAAATCTGTTTCATAATTTAAAACTTTAAACAATTTAATTAATATGGATAACTATAATGTACAAATAAAAATTTTTATTATTAGTGCAACATATAGTCCATGAATGATTACTAATATATTTGTCCACTTTAAACAATCTATACTCATATCTCTGAATACACCTTTATTGTTAGTATGTATATTATTTATGATTTTCACATATGATATACTCTTAAACATAATCATGCAATTTTCTTTTATATTCCAAATAAATATATGAAATCCATTTTTAAGAATCAAGACATTGGTGACAGGTCTGCATTTTCATGCAACAAAGCGACATAACTTGATTCAGGTAAAGCAATTTTTAAATCAAACCAGCGGTGACAGGTCTATACCTTAGTATAACAAAGCGACATAGTTTGATTATTTTAACTTTGATTTGAAAGATTTTCTTTCTTTTGCTTTATTTAAGAATACTAATTAGAGACCAGGTCTGTACTTTCGTACAACAGAGGAAACAATTAGTAAACTTCCAAATGTTTTCATATAAGTATCAAGATATAAAATTATCGCATGATAAATCTAAAAATTAAGACTTTTATGTCATACATCATATTATGTATCATAAAATAATATACAAGTTATTTATTAATTTCTTAAAATTCAGAAATTTTCATATAGATTGCCTATTAGTACATCATATCATGTAACTATATATCACTCATTATTAAGTTTCTTACGTTATATGTACAATACAGTTAATCCACATTAAAGTCTAAACTTTTAAATACAAAACAAAACTTTAACAAAAAGTATTCTAACTAATAAATACCTAGTTTTTAACTCAAAAATTTTAAATTTGATGAAAATTTAACAAAATTATAATATAAGGACAAGTAAACAAAAGTAAAACTTTAAAAATAATATTTCTTTTCTACCGATCTCATCCCCACACTTAAATTATACATTGTCCTCATTGTATATAAACAAGTAAAAATAAAAGTGAGAAAAGGAAGAAAATAAATTAGAACGAAAAACTCCCCTGAATATGGCGCAATTATCTTGAGCTGGTTCGTCGTAATGGGTCATCTTCCGATCTTTATTCAAAAATTATCCAACATCCACACTTTCGTAGTTAATCACGATTGCATTTAGCGTATGCAATAAGCCTTTAAACCCCTCGGTATCACAAGTGGACGAGTTATAGTCTCGTGAGGGTTTCCAGGGAACACACCCACAAAGTTCTTCCAAAAATTCCAATTTTATCTGAATTGGTTGCCAACTTCAAAAAGTAGCAAAGAACATTAAACGTATAAAAATAAAATACCTAAAACGGAAAATAAAAATTATACACAATGTACAAGCACGGGTTGCCTCCCGAGAAGCGTTTGTTTTTGTTCGAGTCACTAGCTTGACTCCAACTTTACTTACCTAAAAATCTCTTGACTTTCCCCACACTTAAAAGTAAGCATGGATGGTAATATCGATAAATATTCATTAAATGTAAATTTATTATAATGAAAGAAAATAGATACTTATCGTTTATGGCAGGCATTGATCCATTCCTTGATGCTCCATGATTTTCCAAAAGTTGAGAGAAACTTTCCTTCCGATCGAATTGCCAAAAAGGATCTTCATACTCGTAAAACAATGAATTTGTGCTTATAGATACTTCAACCGTTGGCGGAGTTTTAATCCAACTGCTGGTTGATGTCCCATTACCACAAGTTCTGTTTTCAATTTCTCCTCCAATCCTTACCATTGTTCGATCATCGTTTTCCTGGTGATTCACCTCTTGATATGATGACGGATTTTCACTAATTGCTGGAATGGCTATTAATTCTTCTTCTGTCATAACCCCATCTCGGTTTTTCAATTCAAGAATTTCCTCTTCATTACAATCAAGTAACGAGAGTATTTCCTCATCAGAATCATAGTGATCAAATTTTGGCAAAGGCAACCAATCTACCTCCATATCTTCTTCCTGTTCAATTTCACTAAAAATTTCGTTAGAAAATAAAGATTGAGAGGATTGAGAACACTTATATGTTTGATTTATCTCCTCAAGTTGTTGAATGGAATCTCCTTGACTGTGGCCAATAGTCTTCGTTTCTTCCACTCTTTCACTTGATGTCTCCATAGATTGCGTAACTTTCACAATCACTGGACGAGATAAACTTTTAACTTTACCTTTCTTAAGCTTTGGAAAAATTGATCCTTCATTGTACTTTCTATTCAAAGCAGCTGGATAAGGAGGCGGAGGTGTGTACTTTTTGACAATTTCTTCCGATAAAGGTGAAGGCTTATATTTTTTTAAATGAGGTTTTGCCTTATATCCTCCATCTTTTGGTTTGTCAAAATTTTCCACCTTATCGCTTTCCATATCCTTCACAATTAGATCTCTATTCCAATATGCTATCATCTCATCTAAAGATTGCTTCAATTCCTCTTTAGTCAACATGCGAACGTTTCTCGAGTTTTGAAAATTCACAGGAACATTATTCATGTTCCAACCCATACCTGTCAAAATAAAACAAAAAGAAAAAGAGTAGAAAATAAAATAAAATAAAATAAAAACTAACTAAAAAAAAAATTTCCAATTTTTTTTTTTAACTAAAATAAATTTCCAATTTAAATAATAAACAATACCGTTCCCCGGTAGAACAAAAGTCCAACCGGTTAAGTGTTCCCCGGTAGCACAAAAGTTCAACCGGTTAAGTGTTCCCCGGCAGCGGCGCCAAAAACTTGATGCGTGTGAAAGCACGTCTCGTTTTATAATTTATAACTTAAAATACCTTATTAATACTATCACACAACCAGGCAAGAATACCTGATCGGAATAGTATAGCTATGGTAAGTCCAGGTCGATCTCAGGAACACAGGAATGGTGGTTTATTAATTAAAAATAGAAATAACTATTAACTAAGAAAACAGTAAATAAAGGGGGACGTTTTAGTTCCGTGCGAACATTTAATATTGAAATAATAATAAAACAATTAAAATACTTAAATTAAAATAACAAATAGGAAACAATAGGAAGGAATAAGTAATTGTGTAGTAACTCCACTCAGATTCATATATCCCGATTGATTGCATATTGATTATTCAATTGTGATTTCTTTTATATCAACTTAATACCAAATTCTTCAATGATTATAAGTTGAAAATGAATTAGCCAACGTTCCGGGTCCAACTAATCCCTACAATTTAAGGTTTCCCTAAATTGTGCATTAAGCATTCACGATCTATTATAATTCACCCTCACGGTACGAATTCTTCAACAATACCTATTAATAATCTCTTATTAACTTATTCGTTTTAGGTTATTAACTTTACTTTCTTAACCTATCAGACTCAACATATTTAGCAATGATTAAATAAACCTAGATTCACTAATCATCAATAATTAATAACACTAAAGGAACTCAATCTCATTAATATTATTAACCACGTTAAGGAGTAAAAGCTAATAAGCACCAACAACTAAGGTTACACGGGGAATATAATAATCTTCAATCAAATAACTTAGCCAATATGCAATATAATCATTCAATAATCATAATCTAAGTTTCACTACTACACAAATACTAAATATCAATTCATCATACGATATGCATAAAACAAAATATTCAATATCAAAAACATAATAGTAATTGAATTAAATAAAAAGTAGATACAAACCGAATAATGAATCACAAAAAGATAAAGTGAAATGGCTTCAACCGTAGCTTTTCGTGCCTCCAAAAGTACTCCTAAAACTTGAAATAATAAACCCTAAACTAAATATAAAAACTATCTACGAATTATATAAATTAAAAAGTGAAAAAGCTCTCCCCAAATCGTAGATGAGGTCTGCCTTTTATACTTGCTGGGAACATCATCCATACGGCGTATGGATTCCATACGCCGTATGGATCATATTGGCGTACTACAAAAGCAAAGTCAGCCGACCTTCACCTACCACCATTTTATGCACACATTTAATGCTCCACCGCCATATATGTACTCAGATTTAATGTCACGCGCTTTACTTTTTAACTTGGAATTGGGCCTTGACTTGGTTTCCATCGTGGGCCCCACGTTTTACTACATGCTTGAACCTCATTTTTAGTCTATGCATTCACGTGGCTTACCTGCCAAAAAAATGATCACCATCACATTTCTTTATTATTATTTATTATTACTATGTCTACTTACTAAATTATTATTATTTAACTTAACTTAATAATTATTATCTACGTACTACTAGTATTATAAGTAATGATCATATGATTATTATTATTACTACTATGTACTATTACTACTTAAAATTACTTATATTATTATTACTATTACATAACTACGTAGTACTACTGTTGAGAACTGAGACACTGTCATATCTGCTCAGAATACAAGTATCATGCCGCTGTTGGTATAAGACTTCAACCACTGTTAGTAGAAGTCAACCACTGTTAGAAGAAGACAACCGCTGTTAGTACATTTGTCTAACAGGGCCACTGTTAGTATATAGTTTGTATTTTGTATCAAGTACTCAACCACTGTTAATGTTATATGAGTACTACCCCTGTTAGTTATATACTCAACCACTGTTGGTTAGTCGGTTAGAGATAATTATGGAATAGATAGGATTTCCATAATAGTTTGATTCTGTAAAGGACTCTATGTGTTATAAATAGAGATTCTGTAAAACCCTAGAGGGATATACGACGAATTCATTCTAGTTATTAGCTTCAAGGTTGTAAACCCTAACACAAGTTGTGTGTTCGTATTATTGTTAATAATATTGAAGCTTTTGGTTAGACATTCTGTTATATACAAGTTTGTTCTTCAAGTTATTAATAAACTATTCCGCAAGCTTATTAATAATCAATCAAAGTAATACATACTAAGATCTCTAGCTGGGATCATCAAGTGGTATCAGAGCTTGATATTACTTTGATCTTGAAGAAGGTAATTGAATTTCGCAGCTTTTTCAACAAATAACAAGATGTCTACTGAATCAATGGAAGGTATACAAGCTACAAAGATTCCCATGCTCAAACCTGATGAGTTTGAGCTATGGCAGACTAGGATTAGGCAATACATGTTGCTTACGGATTATATGATGTGGGAGGTGGTTACTAATGGACCAAACTATACTAAGGATGCAGATGGTAAAAATGAAGAAAGACCACCACCAAAGTCTGATGCAGAGAGAAAAGAAAGAGCAACAGAGTGGAAGGCATTAAGTACTCTACTTTTGTCTATTCCTAATGAGTATCAAAGGAAGTTTGAAAACTGTGAAGATGCTCAGGTTCTTATGCAAGCAATTGTTAAGAGATTTGGTGGTAATGATAACACCAAGAAGAATAAGAGATCTCTTCTCAAACAACAGTTTGAAAACTTTGCAGGTGTAAAGTCTGAAACTCTGACTCAGACTTTTGATAGGTTTCAAAAACTTGTGGGTGATTTAGAAAATCACAATGTCAAGATTGATAAAGATGACTTGAATAGGAAGTTTCTAAGATCACTTGGTACAGATTGGAATATGTACACTGTGGGACTTAGACAAAGTCCAGATCTTGAAGAGAAAGAGATTGAAGACCTGTACAATGATCTGAGGAATTTTGAGCCTGAAGTTCTAGCATTGAAACAGTCCAATGGTGGCTCTAACAATGCTGCTTTTGTTTCTGTTGGTGAATCTGGTAGTTGTAGCACATCTGGTGCTAATGATAATGTATTGGAAGCATTCTTTGCAAGCCATGTGAATTCATCATTAACTACAGAAGATTTGGAGCAGGTTAGTGAAGAGGACCTGGAAGAGATGGATTTAAGATGGCAGATGGCCATGATTACAATCAGGGCAAAGCGATTTATGCAGAATTCTGGGAACAGAAATTTTTCTTACAAGAGAGATGGTGTAGCTGGTTTTGACAAGAGCAAGGTGGAGTGTTTCAACTGTCACAAGATGGGACACTTTGCTAGGGAGTGCAAGAGCACACAGGCTGGAGGATCTCAGAATGGTTTTGTAAGAAATAATTCTGGTCCTCAAAGAAGATTGATACCAGTTCAGAACACCACTTCAGATTCATTGGTTGCTCAAGATGGAATGGGAGGATTTGACTGGAGTGACCAAGAAGAGCTTGTAACCACAAATCAAGCTTTGATGGCTGTCACAGAAGAACCAGAGCCTTCAGACATTCCATATGAGGTACAATCTAAATTATGTTCTCCTGCATGTAAGAAAATGGTTAAATTTTATAGGGATCATAATATGGTTGTGTGTAATGAATTAAAAGCTTGTAAGGAAAAGAGTCAACATGCCACTTTAGCTATTGAAAACTTAGAAAATCAGATAAAAGCTTATGAAAAGAATGAATCTCAATTTCACTTAGATATTAAGTATATAAATTGGGAAAAGAAAGCTTTACAAACAAAAGTTGATATGCTAAGTGCTAAGTTGGCTGAGGCAATTTCTGATAAGGAGTCAATAAAATTGAAAGTTGATGAATTGGAAAATGTTTCAAAAGGTGTTCAAAACTTAATCAAGTCTCAAATTCATGATAAATTAAAACTTGGATTAGGTTACAACCTTAATGCTGTTCCTCCACCTTATAATCATACTTATTTCCCACCTAAAACTGATTTTGTTTTAGAAACACTTAAGGTAGGTGTGTCTGAGGAGGTTAAAAAGGTAGATCCAGTTGTTAATTGTGCTGATAATGTGAATTTTGATAAAGTTGAGGTATCTGATTGGACTGAGGAAGATGAGAGTGATAATGATAGCTCATCAGGTGGTAATTCTGTAGATGGTAGTGTTAAGTCTATTACTGGTCTAGTTTCTGAACTTAATAGTACTAAACTAGAAGAGGGTAAAAAGATGTTTGTTGAGAAAGCAAAAGCTCAGTTAGATCAAGTCAGGAAAACCAACAAGGCTAGTTCAGGTTTAGGGTATGTACACAAAAAGGTCAATACTGAATCAAAAGACAAGTTGAAATCTGAGTGTGATAAGTGTACATGTAAATCAAAGAAGTCTGAGTTACATACTGCAAGTAATGTGAATAAATCCATTCCCAGGGGTAATCAAAGAAATTGGAACTAATTGGTGTCACAAAGGTTGGGTAATGGGTTTGAATGTGTGAAAAGAAAGTCATGTTTTATTTGTGGTAGATATAATCATCTTCAACAGGACTGTTACTACAATCCTAAAAATAATAGGAACAGTGGTACAGGTCATGTGTTGATAAATAAGCCTAACAGAGGCAAGGCTGCAGCCCCTGTTAATGCTACAGCAGTGCCCCTGTCAACGGCTAACAGAGGCAAGACACGAACAGGGGAGGGTTTGACCACTGTCAGGCATGGTACCTCTGCTGGTATTAAACATTTCAAAAGAATGTTTATACCAAGTAAAGCTACCACTGCCAGGGTAATCAATACAAACTTAAAGGTGACCACTGTCAAACCATTAACCCCTGTCAGGTCTAAAACAGATTGTTTTTGGAGACATAAAAATGAGTGTAAATCTGAAGTGTCCAAAACCAATGCAGCACTGAGATCAATCACTGTCAAAAGGGTTGATGTCAAAGGTGCTCATGGGAAACCCAAAGCCAAATTGGTTTGGGTTCCCAAGAAAAACTAATTGTTTTTCTCATATATGTGCAGGGCAAGCCACCAAGCTTATGGCATATTGATTCTGGCTGTTCAAGACACATGACTGGAGACAGGAAAAAGCTACAGGACTTTAAAGCGTTTGATGGAGGAGATGTAGCATTTGGAAGCAATCCTAAAGGAGGTAAAATCACAGGTAAAGGTAAGGTAAAAAGCAGTAAGCTCACTTTCAATGATGTTTATTATGTTGAGCAATTGAGATACAATTTGCTTAGTGTGAGTCAAATCACAGATAAGCAAAATTCTGTATATTTCACTGACACAGAATGCCTTATACTTTCTGAAAAACTCAAAATACCTGAAGATAAGATTTTAATGAGAGTTCCAAGAAAGGATAATGTATACTGTAGTGATTTAAACAAGATGGAATCTCAAAATGTTAACTGTCTCATTTCTAAAGCTACTGTATCTGAATCTGAACTATGGCATAGGAGGATGTGTCACTTGAATTTCAAGACCATGAATAAACTTGTTAGGAATAAGCTAGTGAGAGGCTTACCTGAAAAGTTATTTGAATGTAGTGACCACTGTGTAGCATGTCTCAAAGGCAAGCAACACAAGACCTCTTATAAGACCAAGCTTGTGAATACCAATACCACTCCCTTACACCTGTTACATATGGATTTGTTTGGCCCTACCAATGTAGCTAGTCAAGGGAAGAAATCTTACTGTTTGGTAATAACTGATGATTACTCTAGAATGAGTTGGGTGTTCTTTCTTAGGACTAAGGATGAGACAGGTGAAATACTTAGATCATTCATAACTAGGATTGAGAATTCAACTAATCAAAAGGTTAAGATCATCAGGTGTGATAATGGGACAGAATTTAAGAATCATGAGATGAATAAGTTCTGTGAGGATAAAGGTATAGAAAGACAGTATAGTGCACCTAGGACTCCACAACAAAATGGAGTAGCTGAGAGGAGGAATAGGACACTAATTGAGGCTGCTAGAAGCATGCTAGCAGATGCTAAACTACCAATGTCCTTTTGGGCAGAGGCAGTTAGCACTGCTTGTTATGTTTTGAATAGGATTTTGATTATTAAACCTCATAACAAGACACCCTATGAGTTATTCTTTATGAGAAAACCTTTGGTTAGCTTTTTAAAACCATTTGGATGTCCTTGTACTGTCTTAAATACCAGAGATCATCTTGGTAAGTTTCAGAGTAAGGTAGATGAGGGTGTATTTGTTGGATACTCTATTCAAAGCAAGGCTTATAGAGTATTTAACAAAAGGACTAGGATCATAGAAGAGACCATGGATGTGACCTTTAATGAACATACATCAAATGTAGAAGGAAAAGGTCCAGAAGTTTTGTTTGATATTGATGCACTAACCCATGCTTTTAGATATCCAGATTTGTCTATTAGTGCAGGTACAGATGCAGATACAGATGCAGATACAGATGCAGGTAATGATGCAGGGAAAGATGGGCATTCAACCTCAAGTCAAACTAAAAAGGATGACTTGAAGTATGTCTTGTTTCCTATTTGGACTCCAGATCCACCAGAAGTATTTCAACAGGAACAGGATCAACCAAAGAAAGATGCTTCTTCTGATGATTCAAATGGTTCACCTGGTAAAACTGGTGCAAGCAAGGGTGCAGATGATTTAACTTCACCAGATCATCAACCATTCACTTCAAAGGGATCTCATACAGATCCAGAGCATGAGTCAGAGGAAGAGCATGATTCTCCAAAATTTGTTGAACAAAGTCCTCCATTTCAAGTTTTGGAAAGGACTTCTTTGTCAGATTCTGAAGCAACTCCAAAGCCATCAAAGGAAAGAGAGGAAAGAGAGTCTTTTTCAGACTCTGAGATAGATAATCTTTTGGGTTCTAATTTGGAAAGAGAACTACTTGATCCTTCTACCTCTAAATATGTGGTTCATAAAGATCATTCCTTGGATTTGATCATTGGTGACATTAGTACTCCTGTTCAGACAAGATATCAAACCAAGGTAAGAGAAGAAGATGTACATACTTCATTATATGTATGTTTTCTTTCTCAGATGGAACCAAAGAAAGCAGTGGAGGCTCTCAAAGATCCAAGCTGGATTGAATCTATGCAGGAAGAATTGTTGCAATTCAAACTGCAAGATGTGTGGGATTTGGTTGATCTTCCAAAATGAAAGAAAGCTATAGGCACAAGGTGGATCTTCAAGAACAAGAGAGATGAAAGAGGGATAGTGATCAAGAATAAGGCTCGGTTGGTAGCACAGGGGTACACACAGGAAGAAGGCATAGATTATGATGATGTCTTTGCCCCTGTTGCTAGAATAGAAGCTATTAGATTATTTTTAGCTTATGCATCTTATCAGGATTTCAAAGTCTATCAAATGGATGTGAAGAGTGCTTTTCTTCATGGTCTAATTGATGATGAGGTGTATGTTTGCCAACCACCAGGGTTTGAAGATCCAACATATCCAGATAGAGTGTGCAGATTGAAGAAAGCATTGTATGGATTACATCAAGCTCCAAGAGCTTGGTATGATACTCTATCTGAGTACTTGCTCAAGAATGGATTCAAGAGAGGTACTATTGACAAGACATTGTTTACCAAGAGGGTTCAAAGAGATATATTGTTGGTACAGGTGTATGTTGATGATATTATTTTCGGGTCTACAAGGGATTCATTGTGCAAAGAATTTGAAGATTTAATGCATAAGAAGTTCAAGATGAGTTCCATGGGTGAACTCACATTCTTTTTAGGATTGCAGGTCAAGCAGAAGTTAGATGGAATCTTTATTAACCAAGGGAAGTATGTGAAAGATATTTTGAATAAATTTGGTTATAAAGACGTGAAGGTAGCTAGCACTCCCATGGAGGCACATAAACATCTTAATTCTGATCCTGAGGGGGAGGAAGTAGATGTGCACTTATACAGGTCAATGATTGGTTCATTGATGTATTTAACTTCATCTAGACCTGATATAATGTTTGCAGTGTGTCTTTGTGCTAGATATCAGACCAATCCAAAGCAGTCACACATGTATGCTGTGAAGAGGATCTTTAGATACTTGAAAGGTCAACCAGACTTGGGCCTTTGGTATGCTAAAGGATCAGATTTTGAGCTAAAGGCATTCACAGATAGTGACTATGGTGGTGAGAATATGGATAGGAAATCGACTAGTGGAGGTTGTCAATTTCTTGGAAATAGGTTAGTGTCATGGCAATGTAAAAAGCAGACCACAGTTTCCACTTCTACAGCAGAAGCAGAATATGTTGCAGCATCAAGTTGCTGTGCACAGGTTCTTTGGATTCAGAATCAAATGCTGGATTATGGTTTGACTTTCATGAACACTCCTATTTATATTGATAATACTTCTGCTATTAGTATCATTCAGAATCCAGTTAAGCATTCAAAAACCAAACACATTGAAATCAGATATCATTTTATAAGAGATTGTTATGATAAAAGATTGATTCATATTTTTAAAATTCATACTGATAATCAACTTGCAGATCTTTTTACAAAAGCATTTGATGTAGGAAGATTTACATTTTTGATAACTAATATTGGTATGATCAATCTCACGTAGTGTTTTGGTCTGGATTTGATACTAACAGGGGTAAATTTTATTGTATGTGACAGGGTCAGGTGTTGCCACTGTTAGCTTCATCATGATAACAGATGGTGCCACTGTTAGTTTACCTTTGCCACTGTCAATGTATTTTAAACCCCTGCTGTATATGTGTGTAATTTAACCCCTGCTAGTTGTTTTTCTTAGTTTAATATTGCAGGTTTCAGCCACTGTCAAGAGACATCACTTGAGCTGGAAATTAATGTTTTATTTGTTTCTTCTTATTCTTTTGGTTAAAAAAAAAAAAAAAAAAAAAAAAATTAGTTGTCTAACTAAGCTAAGTTTATGCCCCTGTTAGTTCTAAGTTGGAGTTTCCTTGGTCGGATGCCCCTGCTAGACTATCAGCCGCTGCTAGCTTTGTTAGATGGTTAGAAAGGGTTGACTATAAATTGATCAAGTGAGGTACTCCTGTTGGGTTTGTTTGTAAATTGTGCCCCTGTTGGGTATAACCAGAAGTGCCACTGCTAGTTCTATTTTTAGGGCTTGGCACTGTCATCAAATAAATACTCAAATACTTCACTTTTTCAATTACGCTTTCAAAAATTTTCAAAACCCTTCAATAATCGCTC
The DNA here is from genome assembly GCA_949592205.1 of Helichrysum umbraculigerum. Lineage (NCBI taxonomy): Eukaryota > Viridiplantae > Streptophyta > Magnoliopsida > Asterales > Asteraceae > Helichrysum > Helichrysum umbraculigerum. The sequence goes on along the minus strand of CATIUR010000003.1, from coordinate 117,922,436 downwards.
TCGCTTTGAGTTGTTTATTGTAATTCACTCTTTGTTCATTCATCAATTTCTTCAATGGCATCGTCATCTTCGTCTGATTCTGATACTTCTATGCTAAGTGTTCATTCTGAACACAACATGAGGGCTTTCTTGAATAAAGAACTTGCCGATGAGTATTTTCACCCTATCATCGATTTCTTGAGTAGTTGTCCAGTTACTTATGCCCTTACTATCGCTCCACGATTGATTCGATCACATATTCAGGAATTTTGGAAGAATGCAAAGGATGGGAATGTTAATGGCATTACTCACATTCATTCCACTGTCAAGGGTCAGAAGGTAATGGTTACTGAGATTATTCTAAGAGAGCTTTTACAGTTTGATGATGAAGGTGGAATTCTGGAATTCTCAAGAGAAGATTTGTTTAAAGGCATTATGGATATGGGGTATGAAGGTTCAGGAAAGACAAGATCAGAATATACTTTCTTGAAGTCATGGTTTTGTCCTCAATGGAAGTTCTACATTCATACTTTTCTGGTATGTTTGTCTCAAAAGAGAACTAGTTTTAATGAATTTAGTTCTACTATTGCATATCCTATTATCTGTTTGGCACAGGGTATTAAATTTAATATGTCTAGATTTATCTTAGATAATATGGTTAGGAATGTAAAGGGTGATACATTCGTTATGTACCCTAGATTTGTTCAGCTTTTGTTGAATAATCAATTGTCAAATCTGCCAGCAGAGGATAGTGTGATTGTTAGTTCTACTCTATCTTTGAGGACTATTCAGGCTATGAATAAGTATCAGAATGCTTTTTCTAAGAAGGAAACTGCATTATTTTCTACAATGCTAGTTACTCCTTCTGCCACTGGTGGTGTATTACCAACACCATCTGGACCAAATGATGACAGACCAACAACACAAGTTGGTTCTGAACACACATCAGGAGGTGGCATCAAAAGAAAACAAGGGAACAAACAGCCTACCCTATCTAAAGCCAAGAAATCCAAGAAGGCTACACAGGCTATGGAGATTCCTGTTTCTCCACAGTCTCAGTCAAATGTTTCAACATAACAGGTGAACATACTTGATGAAAATGTTCATTCTGGAAGGGCTGCCACTACTGTTTCTAGCCCACTGGCAGGGCAGGATAGTGGTAACATTAATCAGACCCAACCAGAGGCAACTATGTTTGATGAACCTATGGGTGATGATTCAAATGTAGGTCCCAGTACCAATAACCAAGGGACATCTGCAGTGGCAGATGTGGGCAAGGATTCAACTAAGAGGTCACACTCTAATGTTGATGAGCCTAGTGATACTGATGAATTGACGATTTCCTATCTTGTACATGATGTCAATAAACTATGGAGCAAATATGAGAGGGAAAGGGCTTACAGAAAAGAGGCTCAACAGAAAATTCAAGCTCAGGATGAGTTCATTGCTAAACAGAAGGAGCTCATTGATCATCAGAAGGAAGAGTTGCTTGATGTGAAGAATAGGTTGTTAGTGCTTGAGGAGGCTGTCAACAATATTCTTCTACCTGCAAATAGGTTAAAGGAATCTTCAGGCAAGGGGGAGAAGAAAGCAGATGATGATATTATGCCTGAAGATGATGGTTCAAGAAAAGCAGGTGATGATGATGATGATGATTCATATGGACCTCATGATGATATGGATGGGGAAATGATAAATATTTGTGATAACGTATGATCGTTTAAGCTCAAGACTTTTTAGGTCTTTGATCTAGGATACAATGATAACAATGATAATAATTTGCAGTAGAATAATAATAAGAACAATGTTATCAACCAAATCCCTAATCTTATTAATTAATCAACAAGACGGATACCCTTTAGTATCGGGGTTACAAGAACCTTAGGGATAACAAAGAACTTTAGACGTCTACATCTTTTGTAGGTGCACACATTTTACCTACACCCAATATCTCTTTATATACTAGAGATACTAGGTTTACAAGAAACCCTAATCGTAGGAGAATAATAATTAAACAATTTACAATTTTAGTCCCTCATCTTTAATTATTTTGTATCATCAAATTAAAATATCCTAACAATCTTCCCCTATTTGATGATGACAAAATAAACATCTTTTCGCGCAAACTTCCCCTTAGTTCTTGATTTCTTGTAAACATGTCATGCATAATAAGCTGCAAATCTTGACCTTCGAATCTTCTTCCCCTTTTTGTCATAATCCAATAGGGGTCTTCAAAAAGATAAGCAACTTCAAACATTTACAACCACTTGCTATATAATACACCACTAATCCGATTTTCTAATAACTCAAATTACCCTCCATGACGCGTAATAAGAATAATGAATTTGAGCAGTAGAAAATTACACTAGCAGTAGTAATATACAACTAGCAGTAGTAATAAATCCTTTTACCTCAAACAATACATGAACATCTTCTGATGGTTAAACACTTTGTCAATAAGCTTCCCCTCAAATCAATATGTTAACCATCTCTTGACCAAAAGCAATAGAAACAATCATAAGAACTGTACGGATAACTAACCAACAATAGCAACGAATACCATGTTGTACCATCCATGACGAACATCACTAATTCCGCTAGTGTTTGAAAAATGACTAACAGTAGTAATCGGTACCAAGTAGCAGTCATAACGAACAGTACAAACGATTAATACTCTAACAGGCATAACTTTTGTCAAGCAGTAGTAAATTCCTTAGAATAATACTAGCAGTTGTAACCACTTTCCAATAACAGTGTTAACCGTTTTTAACTAACAGTTGTAACTATTTTTAACTAACAGTGGTAATATTCTCTCAAAATCCACAAACAGTTTTAACTGCTTTTCAAATCCAAGAGCAGTGGTAATTATCAAACCAACAGTGGTAATCACCAAGACCTTCTACAAACAGTGATAACTCGGCACAAATTAAACGAACATTGATAACAATACCAACTAACAGTGGTAATTGGATTCCACTATTATCTTCAATCCCAAAAACCAATAATCTTCCACTGTTTCTTTCAATCTTTATCTTCTTGCCAACCTAGTAACAGCTGCTCTTTATCTTGAGTACAACCTGACCACAATCTGCTGCTATCATTATCGTCTTCATAAAATCAAATCCAGAAACTTTATTGGCTAAAGTACAAACAGCAGTTGAGCAAATTTAAATAAACAAGTTCACCATATCAAAGTTGGAAAACCAGAAACCTTCTTCACTAAAACCCCTAATCTGTTCGTGAACTTCCATCCTTCTCCCTGCATCTCTTTCTGTTACTGAAAACATATTGAAACCTTGCTCAGCAGCCAAGGCTAGCTGTAACTTTCTGTATCTCCTTTTAACTCGAAGTAGTATTTGAAGAAAACCCTAACTGTCATGAATAAATCTTTGTAGAAACCAGTCATCTTCTTCCTTGCACTTATCGACATCCATAAACCCAGATTCTGCAGGAACATATAAAACGTCTCCTTCCTTACAAACCCTAAAAATAACGCAGCTGGTTACTTGGAACAACGAGTAACCCTTAAACCCTTCAGAAAATTAATCAATAACAATTATGAGTATACAAGCCGCAAGAATTAATTCACAATCAGGTTGATATTAAATTAATGAGATCGGCATCACAATATTATATTTTTGATCATCAAGTCGGTGAGGATTTAATATGTAGATGCTACGAATATGTTGCTTTAACTCCACATGCAAACCATTCCATATTAAAGAATATAAAATCAATATATTCGACAAGATCAATCAAATTAAAGATTTAATATCTTCGATCTTGTACACTTTGAAGATTCAAATTTACGAATGTAGGGGTTTAAACAATTCGCCACCATGAACAGATTTTGTAAATCCTAGATCGTGAGCCACCTCGCTCTGATACCAATTGTGATAACGTATGATCGTTTAAGCTCAAGACTTTTTAGGTCTTTGATCTAGGATACAATGATAACAATGATAATAATTTGCAGTAGAATAATAATAAGAACAATGTTATCAACCAAATCCCTAATCTTATTAATTAATCAACAAGACGGATACCCTTTAGTATCGGGGTTACAAGAACCTTAGGGATAACAAAGAACTTTAGACGTCTACATCTTTTGTAGGTGCACACATTTTACCTACACCCAATATCTCTTTATATACTAGAGATACTAGGTTTACAAGAAACCCTAATCGTAGGAGAATAATAATTAAACAATTTACAATTTTAGTCCCTCATCTTTAATTATTTTGTATCATCAAATTAAAATATCCTAACAATATTGATGAGATGAATGATGATTCTGCAGCTACAGAGGTGTTTGATGATAATACAGCTACAGAGGTGTTTGAGCTTGATGATAATACAGTTGAGATGAATATTTGTGAGCATAATGAGGCACAATCAGAAGACACTGTGAAGTTAGTGTTTGATGATAAAGATGATGATTATGTGCAGAGCAGGGATAAGGCTGAGGAGGAGCTAAATGTATTTGATTATGTGATACATGAAAATTTAGATGATGAGGTGGTTGATGGTGCAGGAGCAGAACAGACTGATGAGACAGTTTATCAGGTATTTTCATTGAATAAAGGGTTGCCTGAGAAAGCTGCACTTAGATTATATGTTTGGGATGTGATGGGTGCTAACCTGGATGATAAGAAAAGAGTTAGTTTCAGTGATAGGTCAGTGTATGAGGTGGTTGATGATGTTGAAAAAGAGATGAAAGGAGAAGTTGAGGTTAAGGGGGAGCAATCAAAGTCAATTGATGAAGAGAAGAAGTTGCAGACTTTTACAAGAAAGAAATCAATTCCAAGAAGAAAGTCAACTAAAAGATTATCCTCTGTCATATCTTCTACCTCTGTTGTCACAATTTCAACCCCTGTCAACACTAACACAACCACTGTTACATCTACCCCTGTTAGTACACCAACTCCTACCACTGTTGATACACCAATCACCACTGCTATCATATCAACCCCTGCCACAACTACAACAACAACAAGACCAAGAGAGGTACCTGTTACAATAAGAGAACCAACTTCACCACTCAAACCTAAGTCTAAATTGCCTGTGATTGATCCAAAAGACAAAGATAAAGGAAAGTTAAAAGAAAAATCAAAGGTGAAAGAAATTAAAGAACCTCATATTGAGTCTCATGATATGCTGAGGATGCAAGTAGAAGAAAGAGAAAGGTTGATAAGGAGAGCTGCAGAAGCTAAAGCTGAAGAAGAGGGAGATGATGTTAAAATGATTTTGGATGATCTGAGTGTAGTGACTATTACACAGAAAGCTGCAGAGATTGTTAAAGAAAAGACTGCACAAGGATTAAAGCTTCCTGCTCAGAGAGTTCATGATTATTTAAAGAAGAAGAAAGGTAATGAAGAGGAAGAGTTATCTTCTGGATTTTTGTTGATGAAAAGATCAAATGAGGAAAGGGCTAGAAAGAAAAAGGAAGAGGAATTAGCCAAAAAGAGAAGTAAACCTTTACCATATGCTGAAAGGAGAAGACAAATGATCAATGCACTGTCTGAAAATTATGCCCCAGCTAAAATTGTTAGAGGATGGAATATGCAGAAGCTGCAACAGGCATATGATAGGTATATGGGAAGAGATGAAGAGTGGACAAAGAAAATGGAAGAGAATAGACATTTGAATGCATTGATGAAGGAGAAGAAAGAAAAGGCAGATAAGGAAATGGAAAAGTTTTTGAAGGAAGAAGAAGAAAGAAGAGAAAAGGCAGCTACTGAGGCAGCAGAGAAAGCCTTAGAGAATAAGCAGAATGAAATTAGAAGAAATTCATGGAAAAATCAGATTTCTAAAGATAATGTTATTCCTGATATTCCAAGATTTGATCCAGAGCTGAAAAAGAGAATCAAGGTTCTGACTGATAGCAAGGAGATTTCTGAAGGACCAAGAAAGGCTAGAATTATAAATTGGGAAGGAGTAGCAATTGATTATGGTTTCAGAAAAATGATCCTTGAGATCAAGATTGAAAGGGAAAGAGGATTTGATGATCATGTTGGAAGTATGGTTGATTTGCTCAGAATTTGTACAAGAGATGATCTTATGGAGTTGTATCAAGTGAGCAGAATCAGAAATAGAAAGAACTCTGAAGCAGTGATTGAACGACAAATGATGGAGTTGTTGCAAAGCCTGTTTGAACCAGCCAGCTTGTTTACTTATTCTTTCATTGTTATCAAAGGGTTATAACCTGGAGATATTTTGCCAGAGCTGGAGTACACATGGTAGTATTTAACAATGGGCAGGTGATCTACATGTTTGATGATCGACATTATGTGCTGGGAACAGAGCTGCTGAATAGATTGGTTGATTTGAAGTTATCTACAACCATCATTACTGAAGGAGCTTACAGAGCTTTATACATGGTGTTCAATCAACTGCATAAGAGGCAAACGATGAAGGAGAAAGAAGAAGAAAAGAAGGATTGAAACTTGAATCATTACTCTGAATGATCAAGTTTAGGGGGAGATTGTTGAGAACTGAGACACTGTCATATCTGCTCAGAATACAAGTATCATGCCGCTGTTGGTATAAGACTTCAACCACTGTTAGTAGAAGTCAACCACTGTTAGAAGAAGACAACCGCTGTTAGTACATTTGTCTAACAGGGCCACTGTTAGTATATAGTTTGTATTTTGTATCAAGTACTCAACCACTGTTAATGTTATATGAGTACTACCCCTGTTAGTTATATACTCAACCACTGTTGGTTAGTCGGTTAGAGATAATTATGGAATAGATAGGATTTCCATAATAGTTTGATTCTGTAAAGGACTCTATGTGTTATAAATAGAGATTCTGTAAAACCCTAGAGGGATATACGACGAATTCATTCTAGTTATTAGCTTCAAGGTTGTAAACCCTAACACAAGTTGTGTGTTCGTATTATTGTTAATAATATTGAAGCTTTTGGTTAGACATTCTGTTATATACAAGTTTGTTCTTCAAGTTATTAATAAACTATTCCGCAAGCTTATTAATAATCAATCAAAGTAATACATACTAAGATCTCTAGCTGGGATCATCAACTACTACTTAAAATTTTACATACTAAGTACTACGTATTTTATATATTTACATATATTATATTAATAATTTAGCCTAACTAATTAATTGGTCCAACTCATAAACTCCAATAAATATTCAATCTAATTATTTTCGCTAAATCCATTTAACTTTTAGAACTCAAATATTTACAAACTTTATTTATTTTTATCACTCTTTTAACTACTTTGTCCCAATCATATTTAGGTACAACTAACTTTTATACAAAAATTACTCTATTTGATCTATTTTTAACTCATTTTTGTTCTTTTTCTAATTTAAGCTCTATTTCTATCTATTTTGTAAATATGAACGAAATAACTATATTTTATTAAATAATTGTAACAAAAGTATACAAAAACTATGGAATATTAGTATATAAATATAGTACTATTTGATGTTATCACCTATCTCACCTTCAGGTGTCTCAACCCCTTCCACTCTTGGAACACCATCAGGGATAGAAAGATTTAGCCTTGAAGTATTTGGGATTCTATGGATGCTACTAGTACCTGACCTATACCTCGGGCTTGGTGGCTGAACTATCTTTTCACCATGTATGACAGTATCTTCTGGTCTGAGTAGCTGTAGATCAACCATCTTTTTGAATAGCCTATCAATCTCATACAGCACTTCTTTCTTTGCAGCACTTGAGGAGTGCTGATAGCAAGTCTGATCTCATTCCATTCTTCTCTATGCAGCTTACAGACTTGATCAAGATTAATTGCTTATGCCTCCAAACCTCTGTGAATAAGTAGCTGAGCTTGAGATTTATTCTTTGGCTTTTTCAAATTTACCTTGGTGATAGGAGCTGGATTTGATCTTCCAATCATTCTAGCAGCATATCTTTTTCTGTCAATCTCATCCCATAAGTTATCCACTGATGTTTTTGCTCCCTATTTCTATTTGGGAGCTGCATCAACTAACTCTTGCTGTTTTTCAGAATCTTCAATATTCTGCAACACTCTAGCAAACACAGCATCACCTTCTTCTTGCTCCTTTTTTCAAGCGCATCTCTCTCTCTCTTTGCTCTTGTAACACCCTCAAATTTAATGATTTGCGGAAGCATACTTGGGTGTTACTAATCAATATACAAAGCACAAGATATACAGTAAACGACCTCTAAATGAGACGTTGTAAAACGATTTCATATAAAGTAAGTTTTTGAAAGCTTAATGTTTTCATATACAAAATGTAGTTCCCTAGAGTCCGCGCGTATAGCGGGAGATTCTATTACATAATCAACATGTACAAAAGATAATGCTGAGAATCTCCGTTAATGCAGTTTAGTTGAAATCTTGCGACTCTAGCTATGTCCTGAAGTAATCCTACTCCGTCTGTGTACCTGAGAATACATGCTAAAAAGGATCAACACGAATGTTGGTGAATCTCACAGGTTTGTAAGTAATATCAGTTTTTGAACACAAGATTTCATCAGTAGTGCCCGTAGGCGTAAATCAAGTAATTGCAAATCTAGCAAATGTAAAGTAAATAAGTTATACCGTTGCCATGAGGCTCATAATCGAAGCTTAACCCGTAAGTAATAATTTGCTCCCGTGACATGCTCGTAATTGAGCAAGCATAAGTGACGAATAATAGTCGCCCGTTTATACATAACGGTTCGTGGTAGCGCTACTACCCCGGGCGGGGAGGGTCATTTCCCTAATGGATCCATTAACTAGTGTTCGCGCTTAAGTACATAACTAACGATATATGATGGAGAGACTTCAGTAGAAAGTAAATAACTCATGCAATTCCGTTTGGTATAGTAAGCAGTTTTAGTACTTGTGTTCAAGGAAAAATCAGTAGCATGTATCTCCCCCAATAAGAAAAACAGTAAAAGTGGGGCCGTAAGACTCACCTGAGTCTAGCAAGTCAGTATGTGAAATCGAGTAAGTAAGGCGGATGAAACCCCGTATGTGGTTCTCCGAACCCGTAACCTTTAAATGCCTAAACATGTAAAGTTAAGTAAGTAGATGTCCCGTAAGACCATCTATGCTGGTTGTCTACACAACTCGTTATGTCCAATGTTGGTTCGTTATCGTTTGTTCTTAGAAAATATGGTTGGCCCGTTGGTGACGGTTTGTAATAATAATCCCTAAGTGTTATTATTTTTCGTCTCGTTTTACGTTTAGTAAAAGTATGTATTTTTGTATGTTAATCATCGTCATAAAAAGTGTAGTTGTCGTTACGCAAATGTCGAATCGTTGAGTAGAAACTCAGTTCGCAGACCAGGTCAGTTCGGTTCGTTCGGCTCGGTTCGGCTCGCAAGTTCGGTTCGATTCGTAACTCAGCTCGGTTCGCCGCTCGGTTCGATTCGCTGCTCGGCTCGACTCGCTGCTCGGCTCGATTCGCTGCTCGGCTCGATTCGCTACTCGGCTCGACTCGCTGCTCGGCTCGGCTCGCTGCTCGGCTCGGTTCGTAGGAAGAACACACCCCAGCTCGCGAAACGGTCTGATTGACGGATTTCGGTCCAAAAACATGTTTTCGGGTTTCCGTTTGGTCCGATTCTTTTACCCAACCCTCCAATGGACATTACAAGTATAAATAAACAACTATAAGTCGAAAATAAGTAAAACCGAGAGGTTTCGAGAATTTGTCGGAACTTACAAAGTGTCGGATGAGAAATCCGAAAAGATAGGAAGGTAGATCGTGACGCGGTGGTTCTTTTATTCCAAAGGAGTGGTATGATCCGGCGATGTTTCGAGGTGTTATTTTACGATTTTATGGTGATGGTGGTGGTTTGGTAGTTGAGAGAAAAGAAAAGGAAGAAAGAGAAAGGGGTGGAGAAAGTGAGGGAAAAGAGAGAGAGTGGGAGGTTTAACCTCCCATTTTCGGTCCCCGTCATCACGCCCCGTGCGGTGTTCGTTTTCTCCGTTGTTTAAACGTTAAATATTTATTTTACGCGTTTAATTATATCTTTTAAAAATATAAACTTTTGTTAAATAATTTACTTGTATTATTTCTTTAAATCCTTAATAGTTTGAAATATGATATAGTTTAAATAAATTTAAGTACTTTTGTTTTTAAATCATGTAAACTTTAATCAAGTGATACGAGATAATTACTAATCATTAGAAAATAGCATTTTGGGCATAATCGCTTTATTTAGTATATAAACATTTGTTCACCAACGTCCGCATTAATCGAATAGAATTTCATTCTATTTAAATTGCGTACGATTTAAGTCAAATCGCAAAGTTGTATATATTTACCAATATATAATCCGATACATAAATTAGCCTAACACAGAACTAATTACATGTATTAACAAAGAATTAGGCACTAATTCTAGTCCTAATTTGCCGGGTGTTACATTCTCCCCCTGTTAAAAGAATTTCGTCCCGAAATTTAAGTCGAAGTCGCGTTTGGGGTAGAATCAGGGAACAATTGAGGATACTTAAATCGCATTTGGTCTTCCAGTTCCCAAGTGAATTCCGGACCGCGCCGCGAATTCCACCTGACTTTGACGATGGGAATACGACTTTGTTTCAGTTGTTTGACCTCACGGTCCATAATTTCGACTGGTTCCTCAACGAAATGTAGTTTGTCATCGATGCGAATCTCGTCAACTGGTATAATAAGTGTCTCGTCGGACAGACATTTCTTTAAGTTAGAAATGTGAAAGGTAGGGTGCACGCTGCTGAGTTCAGAGGGCAGCTGCAGTAGATATGCCACTGGACCTATCCTCTCGAGGATTTCAAAAGGTCCAATGTACCTGGGGTTTAATTTTCCGCGTTTGACGAATCGGATTACGCCTTTCCAAGGCGATACTTTTAAGAGTACTCGATCCCCAACTTGGAACTCGAGTGGCTTGCGTCTCACGTCAGCATAGCTTTTCTGACGGTCACGCGCGGCTTTGATTCGGTTTTGGATTTCGACGATTTTCTCTGTGGTTTCATGTATGAGTTCAGGGCGAGTGAGTTGACTATCTCCCACTTCAGTCCAACATATCGGTGATCGGCACTTACGACCGTACAGTGCCTCAAAAGGTGCAGCTTTAATGCTGGCATGATAGCTGTTGTTGTACGAGAATTCGCACAACGGTAGATGTCTTTCCCAATTTGTACCGGAATCAACTACGCAGGCTCGTAGCATGTCCTCCAGTGTCTGAATAGTTCGTTCGCTCTGGCCATCAGTTTGAGGATGATACGCCGTACTCATATCGAGACGGGTACCGAGTGATTTTTGGAGTGATTGCCAGAAGCGAGATGTGAAACGAGCATCTCTGTCAGAGATAATCGAGATAGGGACACCGTGTTGGCAAACGATTTCTTTGATGTAAATTTGTGTAAGGCGTTCCATTTTATCGGTTTCTCTGATTGCCAAGAAATGAGCTGATTTGGTGAGTCGATCGACGATCACCCAAATGGTATCGCAACCGCTCGCCGATTTAGGTAGTTTGGTTATAAAATCCATGGTAATTTGCTCCCACTTCCATTGAGGAATTTCAGGTTGTTGGAGCAATCCCGAAGGTCTTTGGTGTTCGGCCTTGACCTTGGAACAAGTTAAGCATGTGCTGACGTACAAAGCAATGTCAGCTTTCATATTCGGCCACCAGTAAAACTCCTTGATGCCGTGATACATTTTGTCGGATCCCGGGTGGATAGAATATTTGGACTTGTGAGCTTCATCCATCACCAAGTCCTGTAGGTTTCCGAATTTAGGCAACCAGATTCGGTTTGAGAAATACTTAACTCCGTTAGGTTTGGTTTCGAATTGCCTATCCATGCCTCGCAGGGCTTCGTTTTTGAAGTTATCGGGTTTCAGGGCTTCGAGTTGGGCAACGTGGATTTGGGTGGTGAGATCGTTATGAATGGTAATACTGAGTGCTCGGACTTGAAGTGGTTTTGTTCGTTATTTACAGCTGAGAGCATCAGCAACCACGTTTGCTTTGCCCGGATGATATTTGATCTCACAGTCGTAATCGGTGAGTAATTCAACCCATCTACGTTGCCTCATGTTAAGATCTTTCTGGTTGAAAATGTGTTGGAGACTTTTGTGGTCGGTGAATACAGTGCTGCGGGTACCATAAAGATAATGTCTCCAGATTTTTAAGGCGAATACCACGGCCCCTAGCTCGAGGTCGTGAGTTGTGTAGTTTTTCTCGTGAACTTTAAGTTGTCGGGAGGCGTAAGCAATGACCTTGTCTCGTTGCATCAGCACGCAACCGAGACCTTGGTGAGAAGCATCGCAGTATACCACGAAGTCATCGGTGCCTTCGGGTAGAGATAGAATGGGTGCACTGCAAAGCTTGAATTTCAACAGCTGAAATGCCGACTCTTGTTTATCGGTCCTATCAAATTTCTTTTCCTTCTGAGTCAGTACCGTGAGGGGTTTGGCAATTTTTGAAAAGTTTTCGATGAAACGGCGGTAGTAACCGGCCAATTCCAAGAATTGGCGTACCTCGGTGGGAGTGGTTGGCGCTTGCCAGTTCTTGATTGCCTCGATTTTTGACGGGTCTACATGAATTCCCTGACTGTCGATAACGTGTCCAAGGAATTGAACGGTGTTTATCCAGAACTCACACTTAGAGAATTTGGCGTAAAGCTCCTCTTGTCTAAGTAGTTCAAGGATGGTTCTGAGGTGTTGTGCGTGTTCCTGTTCGTAGCGCGAATAAATAAGGATGTCATCGATAAAAACAATGACAAACTTTTCGAGGTACGGTTTGCACACCCGATTCATAAGGTCCATGAATACAGCCGGTGCGTTGGTTAGACCAAAGGGCATCACTTGGAACTCGTAGTGCCCGTAACGGGTTCTGAATGCGGTTTTTGGAATGTCAGCATCGCGAACACGCAATTGATGATAACCTGATCGAAGATCAATCTTTGAATAACAGCTTGATCCTTGGAGTTGATCGAATAGATCATCGATTCGAGGGAGTGGGTATCGGTTCTTGACGGTTAGTTTGTTCAACTCTCGGTAGTCAATACACATTCGAAATGAACCGTCTTTCTTTTTGACGAACAAGACCGGAGCTCCCCAAGGAGAGGAACTCGGTCTGATGAATCCTCTATCCAGGAGCTCCTGTAACTGAGTAGACAACTCCTGAAGTTCGGATGGGGCTAGGCGGTACGGTGCTCGGGCCACCGGTGCGGCACCCGGCACGAGATCAATCGAGAACTCGACCTGTATAGGTGGGGGTAAACCAGGTAGTTCTTCTGGAAAGACTTCGGGAAAGTCTCTAACGATTGGCACATCTTCAAGTCGCTTCTCCTCCGACTTTTTCTCTGTGATGTGCGCGAGAATTGCTGGGTAACCCTTTCTCAGAAATTTTTGGGTTTTTAAACAGGAGATTAAGTTTAGTCTCGACCCACCGGTCTCCCCCTGTATGATCAAGGTACTACCGGCGGAGAGAGGAATTCGGACGATTTTATCATGGCAAACAATTTCGGCCCGATGCTTGGACAACCAGTCCATACCCACGATGATATTGAAGCTTCCTAGTTCAACAGGCATTAGATCGATTGAGAAGGTTTCGTTTGCTAGGGTTAAAGTGCAATCAGGTATCACACTATCGGTTTCTATGAGTTTACCATTTGCGAGTTCTACGGTGTACTTAACATCTAAGGCCGAAGGGGTGATATCAAGTAGTGGGCTAAACTCATCAGATATGAAACTTCTATCAGCACCGGTATCAAATAATACTGAAGCAGTAAGATCGTTGAGAAGGAACGTACCCGTTACAACATTCGGGTCTTCCCTAGCTTCCCCAGCTTTGATGACAAATGCTCTGCTACGAGCAGGGTTGTTGTTCCGTTTGTTGTTGTTGTTGTTGTTTCTCTGCTTAGGGCAATTATTCTGAAAGTGCCCAGGACTTCCGCACCCGTAACAAGTCTTTGGGGCACTGGTGTTTCGACAGTCTTTGGCCAGATGCCCAAAACGTTTGCAGTTTGTGCAAGGGCAGGAACCGTCGTGGTGACGATTGCATTTGGGGCAGTAGAGCTTGCTTCCAATGTACCCTCTCTTTTCCGAAGAGCCGGATGAATAAGCCCTAAGGGGCTCAGGCTTTCGGTTGGTGATTTGGTTGGATGAGTTGGGGTTTCCTTCCCACTTTCGTTTGTTGTTTGCAGGTGGGGCTGAGGTTGTTTTACGGCGGACAGCGTTTGCCGTAAGTTCATGTGCCATACGGATGGCGTTCTAGATAGTACCTGGTTTGGATGAAGTCACCAGGTCCTGGAGTTTCTCGGGCAGTCCATCAATGTATTTCTCGATCCTCTTGTACTCGGGATCGACCATGGTTGGGCACAGAAGTGCCAGTTGGTGGAACCGGTTGGTGTAACCGGTGATATCATCACCTTGCATCTTGTGGTTCCAGAATTCCAACTCCAATTGTTTCAATTCATCCCTGGGGCAATACTCGCCCCTCAACATCTCCTTCAACTCCTCCCATGGGTGTTTGTAAGCATTTGCAACGCCCACAGTTTGGGCATAGGTGTTCCATCAGCGCGACAAGGCGGTCCACAGTTTCTGCTAATCTGTTGGCTTGTCTGGCGTTGCCTTCAACCAAGTCCAGTCATTGTACTAGTGCTCGAGAATGCTCCTCAGTCTCCTGTGAACGCTGTTCACATTCCTCTAGTCGGTTTCTTACAAGTTGATCCGCACCTAATTCAGCGGTCATTGAATCCTGGATTATGCTTACGGAGAGGCTGGTATCTTCTTGTTCTCGCTGGAGTTGTGATATGCGGTCAAGAGCTTGGCGAAGCAGGTAGGTCATTCGGCGTTTTTCCCGTTCGAGATTTTCAAGCCTTTGCTCCTGACGGTGGAGTTGGGTAGCCAACACTGGCTCCGGGAGGTGCGCCGAGTTCTGAAAGTTATGAATAGGATAGGGGCTGGTTCGAGGTGACCTTGTATTCCTCCTGGCTACTCGTGGGTTTTGTGACCCATGCGAGTAAGAGTGTGACGGATTAGGTGGTGTGTTTGCCATTCCTGTGGCAGAGTGTAAGTAAGTCGAGGCTAATACATATAAGTATATAATATCCAGCCTAGTGTCTAGCACGTATCAAGTAATGGTCCGGTTCTCTCGTGGTCAGAGTCAACTAACGCATTTCTGTTCAACATAACCATTTCAGACCTCACATCATCCTTCCTTAATTGTACATAGTTGATCAGGCTATGTTAAATTAAAGTCGTATGATGTAATTCCTGAACCAATCATGCCTAGTAAGGAAATACTGCCTAATGGTCATAGTCTAGGCCCACTAAATGCAACCTAGTTCACTATAACCTTAGGCTCTGATACCAATCTGTAACACCCTCAAATTTAATGATTTGCGGAAGCATACTTGGGTGTTACTAATCAATATACAAAGCACAAGATATACAGTAAACGACCTCTAAATGAGACGTTGTAAAACGATTTCATATAAAGTAAGTTTTTGAAAGCTTAATGTTTTCATATACAAAATGTAGTTCCCTAGAGTCCGCGCGTATAGCGGGAGATTCTATTACATAATCAACATGTACAAAAGATAATGCTGAGAATCTCCGTTAATGCAGTTTAGTTGAAATCTTGCGACTCTAGCT
This sequence comes from Helichrysum umbraculigerum, assembly GCA_949592205.1. Classification (NCBI taxonomy): domain Eukaryota; kingdom Viridiplantae; phylum Streptophyta; class Magnoliopsida; order Asterales; family Asteraceae; genus Helichrysum; species Helichrysum umbraculigerum. The sequence goes on along the minus strand of CATIUR010000003.1, from coordinate 117,906,869 downwards.
ATGTCCTGAAGTAATCCTACTCCGTCTGTGTACCTGAGAATACATGCTAAAAAGGATCAACACGAATGTTGGTGAATCTCACAGGTTTGTAAGTAATATCAGTTTTTGAACACAAGATTTCATCAGTAGTGCCCGTAGGCGTAAATCAAGTAATTGCAAATCTAGCAAATGTAAAGTAAATAAGTTATACCGTTGCCATGAGGCTCATAATCGAAGCTTAACCCGTAAGTAATAATTTGCTCCCGTGACATTCTCGTAATTGAGCAAGCATAAGTCACGATTAATAGTTGCCCGTTTATACATAACGGTTCGTGGTAGCGCTACTACCCCGGGCGGGGAGGGTCATTTCCCTAATGGATCCATTAACTAGTGTTCGCGCTTAAGTACATAACTAACGATATATGATGGAGAGACTTCAGTAGAAAGTAAATAACTCATGCAATTCCGTTTGGTATAGTAAGCAGTTTTAGTACTTGTGTTCAAGGAAAAATCAGTAGCATGTATCTCCCCCAATAAGAAAAACAGTAAAAGTGGGGCCGTAAGACTCACCTGAGTCTAGCAAGTCAGTATGTGAAATCGAGTAAGTAAGGCGGATGAAACCCCGTATGTGGTTCTCCGAACCCGTAACCTTTAAATGCCTAAACATGTAAAGTTAAGTAAGTAGATGTCCCGTAAGACCATCTATGCTGGTTGTCTACACAACTCGTTATGTCCAATGTTGGTTCGTTATCGTTTGTTCTTAGAAAATATGGTTGGCCCGTTGGTGACGGTTTGTAATAATAATCCCTAAGTGTTATTATTTTTCGTCTCGTTTTACGTTTAGTAAAAGTATGTATTTTTGTATGTTAATCATCGTCGTAAAAAGTGTAGTTGTCGTTACGCGAATGTCGAATCGTTGAGTAGAAACTCAGTTCGCAGACCAGGTCAGTTCGGTTCGTTCGGCTCGGTTCGGCTCGCAAGTTCGGTTCGATTCGTAACTCAGCTCGGTTCGCCGCTCGGTTCGATTCACTGCTCGGTTCGATTCGCTGCTCGGCTCGACTCGCTGCTCGGCTCGATTCGCTACTCGGCTCGACTCGCTGCTCGGCTCGGCTCGCTGCTCGGCTCGGTTCGTAGGAAGAACACACCCCAGCTCGCGAAACGGTCTGATTGACGGATTTCGGTCCAAAAACATGTTTTCGGGTTTCCGTTTGGTCCGATTCTTTTACCCAACCCTCCAATGGACATTACAAGTATAAATAAACAACTATAAGTCGAAAATAAGTAAAACCGAGAGGTTTCGAGAATTTGTCGGAACTTACAAAGTGTCGGATGAGAAATCCGAAAAGATAGGAAGGTAGATCGTGACGCGGTGGTTCTTTTATTCCAAAGGAGTGGTATGATCCGGCGATGTTTCGAGGTGTTATTTTACGATTTTATGGTGATGGTGGTGGTTTGGTAGTTGAGAGAAAAGAAAAGGAAGAAAGAGAAAGGGGTGGAGAAAGTGAGGGAAAAGAGAGAGAGTGGGAGGTTTAACCTCCCATTTTCGGTCCCCGTCATCACGCCCTGTGCGGTGTTCGTTTTCTCCGTTGTTTAAACGTTAAATATTTATTTTACGCGTTTAATTATATCTTTTAAAAATATAAACTTTTGTTAAATAATTTACTTGTATTATTTCTTTAAATCCTTAATAGTTTGAAATATGATATAGTTTAAATAAATTTAAGTACTTTTGTTTTTAAATCATGTAAACTTTAATCAAGTGATACGAGATAATTACTAATCATTAGAAAATAGCATTTTGGGCATAATCGCTTTATTTAGTATATAAACATTTGTTCACCAACGTCCGCATTAATCGAATAGAATTTCATTCTATTTAAATTGCGTACGATTTAAGTCAAATCGCAAAGTTGTATATATTTACCAATATATAATCCGATACATAAATTAGCCTAACACAGAACTAATTACATGTATTAACAAAGAATTAGGCACTAATTCTAGTCCTAATTTGCCGGGTGTTACAGCTCTGCTTTTTCACCACTGAGCTTTAGCAAGAAAGCTCTATCACTGTCAGAGAGCTCCTTCAATCTTTGCTTTCTTTCTGCCTCTTCTTTTAATTCTGCTTCAGCTTGAATTTTTAGAATCATTTCTTGCTCCCTATTCTGTCTAGCCTTCATTTTTCTGGCTATTCGTTGTTCATTTGTTTCTTCAGGATGGAGGCTTCCTGATGTAGAATCAGAATAGAGAAGAAGAACTAAAGCAGAAGTCTCTGGCATAGTGATCTCTGGTGATTGAGTGGTTGTTGGTAGAGAGGATAAGATGGTGGTTACTGTTGTTGCTTCTGTTGGTTGTGTTGCTGATGTTGTAAGTGGAATTGTAAGTTGTTGAGTAGCTGTTATGATTGGTTGTGGGTAGATAGCTGTAGTCACTGGTGTCATCACCATTTCTTCAGCAAAGCTACTGGTGATGTAACTTTCTGGTTCAGTGCTTTCAATAATTTGAAGTGATGGTGAATTGACCTCAGATATGACAATATCCATTTGAGGTGCTGGTGGTGATTCAGGCTCTTCCAAAATTATTTCTAATTGATGCATGGTAGCTGATATATCCTCCTCAGTGAATGTTTGCTTTCTGTGCTTAGAGGAAGTGGACCCAGATGTAGTCATTTCGCTGGTCCTTTTTCTTTTGAAAATAGAAGAGATATGTAGCTGATCCTCCATTTTCTCATCAGTATCATCTTCCTTATCAGTATTATTATCATTATTATTACCATCATCATTATCGCCATCATCACCATCATCTCCATCAACATCATTTGCATTTTCATCATCATCCTCCCTATTCATCCACTGCCAGCGAGCCCACTCGTAGCTCACTGACTCCCCCTCAACCCTAGCTGCCTCATCAGCTGCCCAATCCTTGACCTTTTCATTATACATCCTGAGTTCATAAGGATGAAACTCAGGGAAATTAATAGGATCGAAGTCATCATCATCATCAGCTTCTGTTTCCATATCAACCCAATTTAATTCAGCGACAGCTTCAGCTTCATTTTCTGGTCGTTCAGCGATAGGTCTGAGAATGTGGCCATCAAAGATTATTTTGTTGTAATCAGCATTTCTGGTGACATCATTTCAAAATCATCAGATGTCTCCCCCTTGATGTGATCAGCAAATGCTGTAGCCAACTCTTGAACGCAGTGAGTTAGTTTTTCAATATCAGTTCGAAGAGCGGTTACCTCATCTTTTGTCTTTAGCTGATGTGATGCTATGGTAGGAATGACAGAGATGAATTTGTGAGAGTGTTTGATATATTCCACCATAGATGAGGCCATTTCTTTTTGTTGTTCAGTGAGAGTGGTGATGGCCTCATCATGAGTATGCAGGCTGATTCTTGTGGAGGTGGGCAACTCAGAGACAGCTTGTGATTGAGTTTGGAGTAGTCGAGAGTGATCAAGACCAGCTTCAGCAAGTGTTTTAACTTTATTGCTTATAGCATCACTCCAGGAAGGGATTGGATCATACACTGCTGCAAGAGAGTGAATTTTATCAGTAAGCTTAACAATATTACCTTTTAATGACTCCCTTTCTTCAGTAAGAAGTTTTATTTGTTGTTGGGAGGCGGCAATGTACTCCATCATCAGTTTATCTGTGGAGGAGGGAGTGGATGATGAGGCTTGGTCAGCAGCTTTAGGATGAGGTGGATGTGGTATTTGTTGAATTGGTGATTGTCGAGGTGTAGGTAGGGGTTTGGATTGGGCTCCCTGATCCCCTGCACCCATGGCAGTCTCAGCAAGGGGATCATCACCAGCTACCTGAGATATGTTATCGCTGGAGAGAGACATTGTGTCTAACTCCTGGATCGGTGAAGTAACAATAGTAGCTGGTGGAGCAGTTGATAGTCCCGTACACTTCGAAGATCTGATCGGATCGTATAAATAATGAATAACAAACGATAATGATTCACGAACACATAAACGATTCTCTATAATCTTTTGTATATATTCACAATTGATAATATACGATTACAGACTCAAACTCGTTTCTCTGTCTCCTCTCTCACACAAAACGGCCCTCTCTCTTTCTCTAGACGTCCAACCCTAAATCTGACTTGTAACTCGCTATTTATATCGACCTAATGGGCCCTGCGACGTTAAGCCCAACGTCGCAGGCCCAGACCCTTGCGACGTCTGACCCAATGTCGCAGGCCCAATTACAATGTCACCATTCTATGTATATTCCATAATTACAGACTCGAATATACACACTAAACACTATACATTCGTAGACTAATTGACTTTGACAATTACAATAGTTTGACCAACTGACTGACACACAAAATGCACCAACAAACTCCCCCTTGTCAGTAGCTTGGTCAAATAAGTTTTCAATTAGTCTTCATCAACAAACTCTTTCATGTCTTTGACAATCAGAAACTCCCCCTTTGAGATAGCATGGTCTTCAAAGAAATCTTGGTGTCCAAATTCATGTGACTGACACAAATTTATCATACAATAAGATCTTCAAACTCTGTGACCATCTCTCAATCATCAGCAGCTTCTCCGATAGAATTATCTTCACAAACTTTGGAGAATAACCGACATCCTTTGCATCTTCAATATTTGACTTTAACAAGATATGTGATGTTTGAAGAAAATAACATAGAAATAAAATCTTTTTGTATTTTTCTTTATAAATGAAAAGTAAAGAACGAAGATTAAAATAACATTGGGGATAGGATTGTTTTAAGTCTGCTTAGGGATCATATCAGGCCAACATGCAATTATTAGGGAATAGTAAGTGTTATTTCGATCATCAGTATATTTGTCCACTTTAAATTTACTTGACATATTTAAAGCACCTTTTATAAAAATTAGTTCAAGACGATCATCGGTATTGTTTGTCCACTTAAACATGTTACATCCGTATCTGTGAGCTAACCTTTATTGTTAGTATGAATATTAATTTTGAGAAACCTATTATATGATATACTGATAAACTTCAGTAAAACAAACACTGCATATTCACACAAGGTAGAGATTACAAGACCAAGTTTATCTCGGTTTTCTCGTAACATACACTTGATATTTATATTTAGGCATACATCAAACCGACTATGAAGATACTAGTGGCCCCAGATCTGTACAAAGTACAACAGAGGGTCCCTTAGTATGAACATAACAAGTTTGAGACTATTTGCATAACTAATGGATTCAGGTCTGTACGAGAGTACAACAATAGTCACCATTAGTTAGGCGAATAATCATATTATAACTATATGCCCATTTTACATTTACATAATTATGACAGTGTATGATAGTACTTCCATTTATCAATTAAGACTTATGTCATACATCATATAACATTTTTCTCAAAGTAATAGACAAGTTTTATTATTACTTCTTACTCACTCATAAACCGGTGTGTACCATGCCTACCAATACATCATATGATGAAGCTAATGTTTATAAAAGATGTGTTAAATATACCAGATAAACCTACTGACACATCAAACATAAACCTTAAAATTTCCATTTTTATGCATGTCACCCGATGTACTATCATATCCTAAGTTGTTTACAGACACAACCCATCGTCTTTTCAAGACTTAAGAATCTTGCTGTTCACATTTCTGAATTAAATAATCAGAATTTTTAAAATTCAGAATTACTCCCCCTGAACAGCAAATTCTTATATCCAATCCAAAAATACTCCCCTTAAACATTAAACATATTTTTGTATTTTTTAATTGAATAAATTTCGCAACATTGCATTTCTTTGATACTAAAAAGTATAAAGAATGGCTGTTGCATTTATAATAAAATTTAAAAGAAAAGTATCAAAATCACATATCAAGTCAAATCAAATGCCTGTTATCACTTTTACCACCTCGTAACATCGAAAATCTCATCCAATCACAATCATAAATAATCACACACAACCACCTTGAAAACAATCTTCCAACAAATATCCACATCCTTGCAGTCACAAAAATATTAGCTAATAACAACCTGACTGCACCACCACAAACAATTAAACGTTAGTACTTATGGGACACCCAAGCCTTGATAGACTTGGGTTGTCCATGATCATCCATAACCATCACATCAATGAGTTTATGATATTTTAAAAACTCAGAAGATTTCATTGATGTGTTGTTTGTGGATTTTGGTTTCCAAACCTTTGTAGATTCAGATGAGTTGTTTTCAACAATGTTATGCTGTTGAACTTGAGGTTTACTAGACACAACTTTGTTTACTCTAGCCACGGGTTTTGGAGAAGAGGATGCATATCTTGATATAGGCGAATATGAAGCACGCCTAGAAAACGAATTTGAATAAGAATTCCTAAAGGAGGAAGTTCTTGGCATCCCTCTACCAAACCTATCTAGGGATAATAACCGACAATCCCTAATTATATGTCCTTGCTGTCCACAATGGAAACAAGAACGTCGTTCAATGTACGACCTATTCCAATGATTACCCACAAAAGGTTGAGGTGGAGAATGAACTGTTGGAGGCTTAGAAGATGAGGCATTTACAGGACGTGAACACTTATGTGTACACGTTGATGTAGAAGCCTCAGAAGTTGAACAAGTTGATGTTGAAGGTTGTTCACTTTTAGATTTTACATTTGAATCCTTCATTTGATATTGAACCCTTTTGGATTCATTTTCAACCTTGTTTTTACCCTTTGTATTTGAAACCTTTACAGTTTCATTGGTAAGTATATGATTTTCTGGCTTTACATTAACTTTTTCAACTTTGATTTCAGCCTCTTCCGGTAGATCCTCTATCTCAACACCCTCCTCTACACTAACTGGAGGTGTATTATCAGACTTAACAAAAGTAGGCAAGGGATACTCTGTCCGTTTAGTTTTCTCCTTTGCCTGCCTTTTGGGATTGGATGTAGCTTCTTTAGACTTTGTAGCTGACCATGATGAGTAGTTAGCCACAAGTTCTTCGGTGCCTTCCTTAACAGGCTTAGGATAATAGTTAGTGGGAGGTGGATACCCAAGTCCCGCTTTACTTTTATCTGTCCTCATCTTGTCAACCATTTCATCGAAGAGTTTATGAGAATTTGAGAAATTCGTGATTCCCTTTTTAAAATTGTCAGACTCAGACTTTAGCTCAGAAAGTTCTTTATTCAAAAGTTCCATTTCTTTAAGATAGCTATTAATAGCATCCTGTTGGCTAAAAACTTTAGACTTGTATTTTTCAGTGTCTAACTTATAAGCCTCAATTTGTTTTTCATAAAGAAATTCATTAGCTTTCAAAAACTTGTTTGACTCGGTGAGTTTAACAACTTTTTCTCGCAACTCTAAATTGTCATATTGATAATTCTTAAGAGATTCAGTCAATGTTAAACAAGAAACACAGTTTATGGGTACCTTAGGTTCATCATGTACCGCATGTATCTTTGCCAAAAGCGCACTGTGTTGAACCTCTCCTTGAAGTGCACTAAAATCAAACATTCCCTGAGAATACACCGTCATAGCCTGTGATGTTGTATTCTTCTCTGGAGTCGTTGGAGCTGTAGGAGTAGTGAATCCAGATGAAGGATATTTTACTTTCTCACACTCCTTAGCAAAGTGCCCATGAATCTGACAGTTCTTGCATTTCACTTTGCTTTTATTAAAACCAAGACGTGTATCACCATCATCATCCAGGTCTTTTCTACCCGTTCTCTGAAGAAACTTCTTGGTTCTTTGGGTTATCATGGCCATGCTCCATTTGATGTCCATTTGCTCGAGATCATCAGAATCGATCTGTTCAAAGTCTTCCTCAGTAAGCTGTAGAGTACTAGCCTTCTTTGAAAGGAAAGTCTCATAAGTGTTGAGGAAAGCTGCAAAGATTGTAGCATGATCCTCAGTAGCCTTTGAAAGAGCTGTATGATCTGTATGAGAAGTATAGGAAGCATATGAAGTGCTAGTAGAAGTAGATGCTGCTGAGTTGAAAGTAGATCTGGAAGTATCATTTAGACTAGGAACTTGAATATTAGCCTCTGACTTCTTTTCCTTTTGATCGTAAGCCACTATAAGAGCATCCCATAAACTTATAGAAGTTGCTAGATTTTTAAATTCATTAATCACAACTTCTGGCAAACACTTGGTAATCATCTCATATGCTCTATTGTCTTTATCAAACTCTGCTCGTTCCTTGACGGACATTTGTGCTCTTGATTTAAGCACCCCATCGAGTCTTGGTTGCTCATATAGATCAATGGTGTTAAACCAATTCCACAGATTTGGATCTTTGTATTCAATGAAATTGCATAACTTAATCTTCCAACTAGCAAAATCACTATAGAACAAGGATGTAGAAGGAGACACTTTGTTACCAAAAGCCATTTACGAATGTTCCCTCCAAAATTGAATTCGAAAATTTCGAAAACCGACAGAGTGTAGCGAAACTTTTCCGACACTAAAATAAAGCTATTCTAAGCCTAAAAACAAAAGTTGAAATTACAAAATTTTCGCGTTTTTCCCGCCAAAATTTCGTCCGAAAACGTCAAAAAATGGCCGGGTAAAATGAAACTTTTTCTAGCCTAAAATTGAACACTTTTAAGACTATGGAAAAAATTTGAAAACGCAAATTTTTTTTTTTTTTACGAAACTAGAACGAGGTTAATGTCGCAGAAAAAATAGCAACGTCGCAGCGGTACGTCGCAGAAGTCCGATGACTCAATTAAGAATCGAAAATGCGACGTTGAGAGTTACGTCGCAGAGGACGTCGCAGAATCACACTATGCGACGTTGAGAGGTACGTCGCAGATGACGTCGCAGAGTACGTCGCACAGACTAATTAAAGTCCAAATTACTACGTCGCACGCGACGTCGCAGCTGACGTCGCAAAACTTAGCGACGTCGCAGGTGACGTCGCACAATCGGGCTGCAGCGGCCAAAACCCCAAAAAATCGAAAATTTTCGAAACCCTAACGGAATTTCGAAAACCAAACGTCGATCTAACCCAAAAACACCTCCAGAAATCGATCTTAATCAAGCAAATCAACTTAGAAACGATTAATAACAATTAATACCTTTCCGAATCAATCGAGAACACCCAAAATAACGATCCGAAACCGACGAATCCTTGATTCTTCGGCTCTGATACCAGTTGATAGTCCCGTACACTTCGAAGATCTGATCGGATCGTATAAATAATGAATAACAAACGATAATGATTCACGAACACACAAACGATTCTCTATAATCTTTTGTATATATTCACAATTGATAATATACGATTACAGACTCAAACTCGTTTCTCTGTCTCCTCTCTCACACAAAACGGCCCTCTCTCTTTCTCTAGACGTCCAACCCTAAATCTGACTTGTAACTCGCTATTTATATCGACCTAATGGGCCCTGCGACGTTAAGCCCAACGTCGCAGGCCCAGACCCTTGCGACGTCTGACCCAATGTCGCAGGCCCAATTACAATGTCACCATTCTATGTATATTCCATAATTACAGACTCGAATATACACACTAAACACTATACATTCGTAGACTAATTGACTTTGACAATTACAATAGTTTGACCAACTGACTGACACACAAAATGCACCAACAGCAGTGGTGTTGGTGTGGGTTCAGTAGCAGCAGCAGTAACAAAAATGTATGGTGGTGGTGGTGGTTGTTCATCATCGGAGGTGGAGGTATCCATTGGTTGGGCTTCCTTGTCATCACCAGCTTGTGTTCTAGCTGATGGATCATCGGAAACAGAAATGTCAGCCTGTGTCTCTCCATGTGACTGTGGAGAGACATTGACGGCTGGTGCAGTGCTAGAAGAGAGGTGGCTCGGGTCTGTAGCCAGTGGTGTGACATCAACATTGAGTGTGTTATCACCCGCTGATGTCACTAGCCCTTTGTCTAAAATGTCATCCTTTCGGGAGGATGACAAGTGGTTGATGGGTGGACTCGATTGATAGGTGTAGGATGCACCCGAATCACCGCTAACAGTAGTTTGAGCTACTGCGACTGTCTGTAGTTTACCCTTTGTTAAGTCACTGGATTTTCGGGAGTCCAGTGAAGTAGTTGTGGCTGTGGGTTGATCAAGAGCGCCCGTAGGGACTGAACGTTCAGTCTCCGCTTCACTCTTGGCGTCCTTAGACGTCTTCTTTTTGTTACGTCCCTGATCCTTTAATGTCAAGGACCCTAATTTGGATTTCTTTTTGGGAGCGGTGGATGATTTCTTGACTGGTGGTTTGACCACAGTAGTCACTGGGGGTGTGGTCAGTGACGTGGTCGATGTAGGGGCAGAAGCGGACGGATGTACATCAGTTAAAGGCTGGGGTGCAAGTACTCCCTTGGGTTTCATAAAATTAGGGAGAAGCACAGTCGCTGGTTTTGAAAAAATGTGAGAGCCAACCAGAGTAGGTTCGAATCCTTTGAATTGGATTCTTTCACTCTCAGGAAACTGATCTTTAATGATCAGTGAGATGAACCTGCAGTATGGAACATACTTGCTTCTGGCTTTCTCAGCGACTCGGTTAACCAGCACATTAAAGATCACACTTGCATAGTCAACTTTGAGATAGTTGACTAGTGACCAGCTGATTTGTGCTTCTAGGGAGCTAAATTGATCGTAGCTCCCTGTTTTTGTGCCCAAACATTGAATAAAGTTTGAAAACAGGGCATTCCACACATCATCCATTTTTGTTTTATGTACAGTGGTATACTTACGATTACCACTGCCATCGATGGAGTATTTACAGTCAATCCCTATGAGATTGACTTGGCCTCCCTTGGCCACATCTTCATCAGGAAGTGGGTCATAAGCAGTATGTACAGGGAGTTGTAGAATAGTACGGATGATGGTGGCAGTAATTATTATCTTTTTACTCCCATTGTCAATAAAACCCTGGATTTGGGATGTACCATCAACAACTGAATGAGTACAGGTATACCAAAACTCACTCAGCCATTCAGGGTTCATATCTCCAGGAGACAATGTAAGAGCATGGAGAATGAAATGATTTTGCAGAAAATTGAGTATCTCCTCATACTCTGGTTTAGCACATGTTAGATTTCCCAAATAGTTTGATTTGGGAACTGTGATAACCAAGTCTTCACTTACTGCAGAGGCTCGAAGAGCTTTAATCTCTGTAGTCGGTGTATAAGAGTTCAAGAAAAATTTTGATTTTGCCATTTAAGCGTATTGATTTGCAGGTTTTTAGGGTTTTGAAAATGAAAGGCTTTTGATTAAAATGAAAATCAAGTATGCGTAAAGAATGAAGGATGGGCAAAGTCCCTGAATATATAGTAGTACGCAACTTTGATGATCATGTGGTTGAAAATGAAGAGTCGTGGACGATGGTGGTGGTTAGTGGTAGTGGTATAGGGGTGATGATGGTGGAGCGTGGTGGCATTAATAGTGATGGGAGAGGTGCGCCGGAAAAGTGCAATGACGTAGGAGAGAGATTGTCAGAGAACGCGACTTTTCCGTTGTACCATAAAACATTTATTTTTGAAATCCGTTAAACTAAATACAAAACGTATTAAATATAACGAATGTTTTTCGATTGATATACCACCATTAAATGATATCTTCAGGAAGTGAAGGTCCCTGAAGATACATAACCAATTTCTTGGTTTACCACCGAAAAGGAGTATAAGTATCATAAAGAGACAATTGCTGAGGTTTATCTTGCTGAACCTTTATCTTCCTGATCTAATCACAACTTAGAATACTGATTAAATTATTTAGACTTAGGTTCAGTTTGGTATAGATCGCTATTGTCAAATTCTGATAGATACACTTTATTTAAAAAAAAATGAATATAGATTATGTCTGATGTTAAATGTATATTAGGTCTCCAATGTTAGAACTCACTGATCAGGTCACAACTTAGAATACTGACTTCTGTTGAAATATTGTTGTTAGTACTTATGCTGATGTAGCTAGTACTAACTTCTGTTGATCTGTTGTTGTTGGTACTCATGCTTATAAAGATGGTATTTTATTTTTTTATTTTTTTTTTTACGAAACTAGAACGAGGTTAATGTCGCAGAAAAAATAGCAACGTGGCAGCGGTACGTCGCAGAAGTCCGATGACTCAATTAAGAATCGAAAATGCGACGTTGAGAGTTACGTCGCAGAGGACGTCGCAGAATCACACTATGCGACGTTGAGAGGTACGTCGCAGATGACGTCGCAGAGTACGTCGCACAGACTAATTAAAGTCCAAATTACTACGTCGCACGCGACGTCGCAGCTGACGTCGCAGGTAACGTCGCAAAACTTAGCGACGTCGCAGGTGACGTCGCACAATCGGGCTGCAGCGGCCAAAACCCCAAAAAATCGAAAATTTTCGAAACCCTAACGAAATTTCGAAAACCAAACGTCGATCTAACCCAAAAACACCTCCAGAAATCGATCTTAATCAAGCAAATCAACTTAGAAACGATTAATAACAATTAATACCTTCGCGAATCAATCGAGAACACCCAAAATAACGATCCGAAACCGACGAATCCTTGATTCTTCGGCTCTGATACCAGTTGATAGTCCCGTACACTTCGAAGATCTGATCGGATCGTATAAATAATGAATAACAAACGATAATGATTCACGAACACACAAACGATTCTCTATAATCTTTTGTATATATTCACAATTGATAATATACGATTACAGACTCAAACTCGTTTCTCTGTCTCCTCTCTCACACAAAACGGCCCTCTCTCTTTCTCTAGACGTCCAACCCTAAATCTGACTTGTAACTCGCTATTTATATCGACCTAATGGGCCCTGCGACGTTAAGCCCAACGTCGCAGGCCCAGACCCTTGCGACGTCTGACCCAATGTCGCAGGCCCAATTACAATGTCACCATTCTATGTATATTCCATAATTACAGACTCGAATATACACACTAAACACTATACATTCGTAGACTAATTGACTTTGACAATTACAATAGTTTGACCAACTGACTGACACACAAAATGCACCAACAGCAGTGGTGTTGGTGTGGGTTCAGTAGCAGCAGCAGTAACAAAAATGTATGGTGGTGGTGGTGGTTGTTCATCATCGGAGGTGGAGGTATCCATTGGTTGGGCTTCCTTGTCATCACCAGCTTGTGTTCTAGCTGATGGATCATCGGAAACAGAAATGTCAGCCTGTGTCTCTCCATGTGACTGTGGAGAGACATTGACGGCTGGTGCAGTGCTAGAAGAGAGGTGGCTCGGGTCTGTAGCCAGTGGTGTGACATCAACATTGAGTGTGTTATCACCCGCTGATGTCACTAGCCCTTTGTCTAAAATGTCATCCTTTCGGGAGGATGACAAGTGGTTGATGGGTGGACTCGATTGATAGGTGTAGGATGCACCCGAATCACCGCTAACAGTAGTTTGAGCTACTGCGACTGTCTGTAGTTTACCCTTTGTTAAGTCACTGGATTTTCGGGAGTCTAGTGAAGTAGTTGTGGCTGTGGGTTGATCAAGAGCGCCCGTAGGGACTGAACGTTCAGTCTCCGCTTCACTCTTGGCGTCCTTAGACGTCTTCTTTTTGTTACGTCCCTGATCCTTTAATGTCAAGGACCCTAATTTGGATTTCTTTTTGGGAGCGGTGGATGATTTCTTGACTGGTGGTTTGACCACAGTAGTCACTGGGGGTGTGGTCAGTGACATGGTCGATGTAGGGGCAGAAGCGGACGGATGTACATCAGTTAAAGGCTGGGGTGCAAGTACTCCCTTGGGTTTCATAAAATTAGGGAGAAGCACAGTCGCTGGTTTTGAAAAAATGTGAGAGCCAACCAGAGTAGGTTCGAATCCTTTGAATTGGATTCTTTCACTCTCAGGAAACTGATCTTTAATGATCAGTGAGATGAACCTGCAGTATGGAACATACTTGCTTCTGGCTTTCTCAGCGACTCGGTTAACCAGCACATTAAAGATCACACTTGCATAGTCAACTTTGAGATAGTTGACTAGTGACCAGCTGATTTGTGCTTCTAGGGAGCTAAATTGATCGTAGCTCCCTGTTTTTGTGCCCAAACATTGAATAAAGTTTGAAAACAGGGCATTCCACACATCATCCATTTTTGTTTTATGTACAGTGGTATACTTACGATTACCACTGCCATCGATGGAGTATTTACAGTCAATCCCTATGAGATTGACTTGGCCTCCCTTGGCCACATCTTCATCAGGAAGTGGGTCATAAGCAGTATGTACAGGGAGTTGTAGAATAGTACGGATGATGGTGGCAGTAATTATTATCTTTTTACTCCCATTGTCAATAAAACCCTGGATTTGGGATGTACCATCAACAACTGAATGAGTACAGGTATACCAAAACTCACTCAGCCATTCAGGGTTCATATCTCCAGGAGACAATGTAAGAGCATGGAGAATGAAATGATTTTGCAGAAAATTGAGTATCTCCTCATACTCTGGTTTAGCACATGTTAGATTTCCCAAATAGTTTGATTTGGGAACTGTGATAACCAAGTCTTCACTTACTGCAGAGGCTCGAAGAGCTTTAATCTCTGTAGTCGGTGTATAAGAGTTCAAGAAAAATTTTGATTTTGCCATTTAAGCGTATTGATTTGCAGGTTTTTAGGGTTTTGAAAATGAAAGGCTTTTGATTAAAATGAAAATCAAGTATGCGTAAAGAATGAAGGATGGGCAAAGTCCCTGAATATATAGTAGTACGCAACTTTGATGATCATGTGGTTGAAAATGAAGAGTCGTGGACGATGGTGGTGGTTAGTGGTAGTGGTATAGGGGTGATGATGGTGGAGCATGGTGGCATTAATAGTGATGGGAGAGGTGCGCCGGAAAAGTGCAATGACGTAGGAGAGAGATTGTCAGAGAACGCGACTTTTCCGTTGTACCATAAAACATTTATTTTTGAAATCCGTTAAACTAAATACAAAACGTATTAAATATAACGAATGTTTTTCGATTGATATACCACCATTAAATGATATCTTCAGGAAGTGAAGGTCCCTGAAGATACATAACCAATTTCTTGGTTTACCACCGAAAAGGAGTATAAGTATCATAAAGAGACAATTGCTGAGGTTTATCTTGCTGAACCTTTATCTTCCTGATCTAATCACAACTTAGAATACTGATTAAATTATTTAGACTTAGGTTCAGTTTGGTATAGATCGCTATTGTCAAATTCTGATAGATACACTTTATTTAAAAAAAAAATGAATATAGATTATGTCTGATGTTAAATGTATATTAGGTCTCCAATGTTAGAACTCACTGATCAGGTCACAACTTAGAATACTGACTAGATCAGCTAGAGATAACATAGAAAAATAACATTATCTTAAACCATAAGACATAAAACATATTCATGTGACTTCACAAGTTATAATAGTAGATGAACATAACTAACTGATTACTGAACTTGTTGATTGGATCAGTGAAAGTCAGTTCATTAGTGAATATATTCGTCTAAAATGATAACTTATAAAGTCAAATTATTCAAAGTAGTTGTAAAAGATAAAGCAAAAATAAATAAATAAATTCAAAGAATTTATTTATTCATTTAAGTTTAACATACCAAGCTCGCTGATAAGAAAGTTAAATATCTTCTCATCCAAAGGTTTTGTAAACAGATCAGCGAGTTGCTAGTCTGTTGGAATAAAGTGAAGTTCAATGTCACCTTTCAACACATGGTCCCTGATGAAATGATATCTGACATCAATGTGCTTTGTCCTTGAGTGCATCACTGGATTGTTTGCAATAGCTATGGCACTTTGACTATCACAATAGATTGGTATTTCAGTGAAGTCAAATCCATAGTCAGCAAGTTGATTTCTCATCCAGAGAATTTGAGCTGTACAGGCACTGGCAGTGACAAATTTAGCTTCAGTGGTTGAAGTTGAAACTGAATTTTGTTTCTTGCTAGACCAGCTAACAAGCTTTTCTCCTAGAATCTGACAGCTACCAGATGTGCTCTTTCTATCTAGCTTGCATCCAGCATGATCAGAATCCGAATATCCCTTCGGTGAGAAATCTGAACCAGTTGGGTACCAGAGACCAAGATTTTGTATACCCTTTAGATATCTGAATATTCTTTTAACAACAAGTAGATGTGATTCCTTTGGATCAGCTTGATACCTAGCACAGAGACATGTAGCAAACATAATGTCTAGTCTACTTGCAGTGAGATACAGTAGTGATCCGATCATACCTCTGTAAGCAGTGATGTTTACAGATTTACCATCAGGATCAGCATGTAACTTTACTGCTGGTGACATGGGTGTAGCAAGGGATGAGCAGTTAGTAAATTTAAATTTATTTAACAGATCTTTAACATATTTTCCTTGACTTATAAAAATTCCAGTTTTGGTTTGCTTTATTTGCAGACCAAGGAAAAATGTAAATTCACCCATCATGCTCATCTCATAACTTTTGGTCATGAGATCAGAAAATTCCTTACACATGTCACTGTTAGTAGACCCGAAAATGATATCATCAACATATATTTGAACTAGTATGATATCTCTCTTATCTCTCTTAATAAACAATTGCTGTCAATCTTACCTCTGACATAGCCACATTTTATCAGATAGACAGAGAGAGTATCATACCAGGCTCTAGGAGACTATTTTAGTCCATACATGGCTTTATCCAGTTTATATACATAACCAGGATGCTTTGGATCAATGAATCCAGGTGGCTGTTTGACATACACTTCTTCCTGCAGCTTGCCATTGAGAAAGGCACTTTTCACATCCATCTGATATACTTTGAATTTCTTGTGAGCTGCATAGGCTAGAAATAGCCTGATTGCTTCTAGTCTAGCCACTGGTGCAAAAGTTTCATCATAATCAATGCCTTCTTGTTGACAGTAACCTTGTGCAACCAGTCTAGCCTTATTTCTGACCACAACACCATCAGCATCCATTTTATTTCTGAACACCGATCTCGTTCCAATCACTGATTTACCAGCAGGCTGAGACACTAATTTTCACACTTTGTTTCTTTCAAACTGAGCAAGTTCTCTTGCATAGCTAATATCCAATTATGATCAGTGAGTGCTTCATCCACCTTTTTTGGTTCCATCAGTGAGATAAAGCTAACAAATAAACAAAAGTTAGCAGTTGTTGATCTAGTCTGGACTTTGGATTTTGGATTACCAATAATCAATTGATTATCAATATGCTTTGTCCATTTAGTCATTCGCTGAGGTTCAGCATTGACTGTTTTTGTAACACCCAGTTTTCGGGTCTAGTAGTATTAAATATTTTCTGTCTGCAAATGATTATTTAAATGTGTCAGAAAATAATTTTGTTGTGCTAGTTGAAAATAAATGGGTAAAAGAGTCAAATAATTATTTGTGACTAATAAATTATCAATGGTTTTAATTTTATTTAGTTGACGGTAAAATAAAATAATGGTTCCCCGTAAATGGTTTTAAGTTCCAGATAATGTTAGGCACGGGGAATGAAATTTAAACACTTCTAGTATACTACCAAAATATTAAGTCGGTTGTTTCTTTTACATATATCCTTACCTACATACATACATACGATCGTATATACATATATACAAGAAACATCAAACCCTAGATCTATGAGGAATCATCAAATTGAAGATCTCAAGCACGAATTCAAGCTTCAAAAACACATGGATTATCTTCCTCTGGATCATTTAATCATGTGGTAAGTCTCAATTTCTTGAAATATGAAAACCTAGAATTTAGGGGTTTTGGTGTTCTTGAGTAAGATCCGAAATTAGGATTTGATTTTGTGAAATTGTTGTTAGTTAAGCTTGTTGTTGGTGATAACTAACATGATTCATGCTTAAAATTATATCTTTGATTAGGGTTCTTAAACTTCTTGATGATTTTGATGAGTTCATGGGATTTTGATGAGTTAATGGTATTAATAAGTATTGATAAGAAGGTTAGTAGCCTTAATCTAACCTAATAATGGATTAGCCAAGTTAAGTTAATTGTAATTCATGTGGGTTTTGTGAAAAGTGTGATGATTGGGTGTTAATTCATCTTGATTGATAATAAGATGGGTTGTTATAGTGTTATTGGTAAAAGATGAGTTAGTATATGAAGTAGCTATTCATTGAAGCAAGATGATCATGATGATGATCATGAGTTATTAATGAAATAATGGATGAAATAAAGTGTGAATTCTTAAAATATGAGGTTAATGGTTTAATTATGTTAATTAACTCTAATTGAGGTAGATTAATGGGATAATGTGATTCTATGATCATAATTTGCTAGTGATGATAAACTAATGATGTTGAAATAGTTATTTATAATATGGATTGAATAATGAGAATTGTGGTAATTATGTTAATTCATATGAATTAAGTAAATCGGGTTTGTTGTTAATCTACTAGAATGATGTTGTATATATTTGAGACAAGTAACTAACTTGTATTATTCTATTGTATTGTCAGATGTGCAGAAGGCTCAGTGATATTAGACTACTGAGTGGATGCCTGAGGTGGTCGGTGAGTGGATCTTTAATCCTCGGTGTAACTTGGTTGTAACGAGTTTGGTTACAACGAGTAACGTATTATTACTTTATTAGTTGCATTGATGATTAGGTTGTTAGTAATAATATCGTTGATAGGTTGACTAGTTGAATATGTGGCTTGTTGATTTCGTGATCACTTGATTTAATTGGCCTTCGGGCATCAGTTGTTAATGAGGCCAACGAGTTGTTGAATGGTTGGTTGGGCTAGTTGGTTATCATGTGAATGATACAGGGATTTACTTCATTTGTTGTGTGTATTGAACTGTATCTGAGTAGGATAACCACTAGCTATCGGTCTCGTCCGTTATGGCCATACGGATATGGTTGGGTAAGTGTTCTTGGAGAGCCGCCCGGGTTTATGGTGTCTCCAGAACCGCCGATCCTCATTGTTGAATTGTTGCCTTGTTGAATTGTTGATAGTTGACTTGTTGTTTGGTGAAAAGTTGAATTGTTATAAAAGTTGTAATTATCAAATTGTTATATCGCCTAAAATGTGGTTAAGGTTATTGGTGAAAACAAAGTTGTTGAGCTAAGTTAGACTGTTGATTAATTATCTGCTCACTTAGTGTTATGCTAATCCCCCACATTAACACTTCTTGCAGGTTTTGGCTTTAATATTGGGTGGGCAAGAAGTTGGACTAGAAGGAATGTTTGACTACGAGGCTCTACTCTGATAGTTGATTTGTATAAAATAATGTTTCATCATGTTTTTATATAACACCTCGGTTGAAGAAATTATAGTTTTGAAAAGGTTGAATTTTATATGTTGATACAATGAAGTAAATTATGACTATCTATTTGGACTTACGCTTCCGATTTACTATATTTAAATGATTATAAATGAGGGGTGTTATAGTTTTATCCATAGTTTGTCCTGAAGACTGATCAGCATTGGAACAGAGAGTGTTATCATTTTGTGTGTTTTGGTTTGGACAGTGAGTTGGTGATGTTGGGTTGTGAGTAGGCAAAGATGATGTTCCTGAATTATTCCCAGCTAAAGTAGAGCCAGAATTATCTTCAGGGACATTATCTTCCCTTTCAGAATCTGATGAGAAATTTTGATATTTCTCATAATTAACTTTGTTGCTGATTGACGAGTCACTGTTCTTTTTAGTTAAATCATTAAAATCAAGAGATTCATATTCTTGTGGATCAGTGAGTGACTCATCATAAGCTTCATCAAAAGTAACATCCATTGATTCTTCAATGCATTCTCTTCTTTTATTGTAAACTCTGAAAGCTTTAGAGATCATTGAGAAACCAACAAATGTACCTTCATCAGCTTTTGGATCAAACTTGCCTAAGTGCTCTCTTTTGTTTAAGACATAACAGGTACTACCAAAAACATGAAGAAAACTTATATCAGGTTTTCTCCCTATTAATACCTCATATGCTGTCTTACTATGTCTGTTGGTGCATTTTGTGTGTCAGTCAGTTGGTCAAACTATTGTAATTGTCAAAGTCAATTAGTCTACGAATGTATAGTGTTTAGTGTGTATATTCGAGTCTGTAATTATGGAATATACATAGAATGGTAACATTGTAATTGGGCCTGCGACGTCGGGTCAGACGTCGCAAGGGTCTGGGCCTGCGACGTTGGGCTTAACGTCGCAGGGTCCATTAGATCGATATAAATAGCGAGTTACAAGTCAGATTTAGGGTTGGACGAAGTGAGTGTGTGTGTGAGCCGTTTTTGGTGAGAGAGAGACAGAGAGAAACGAGTTTGTATTCTGTAATCGTTATATTATCAATTGTTAATATATACAAGATTATAGAGAATCGTTTGTGTGTTCGTGAATCATTATCATTTGTTATTCATTGATTAAACGATCCGATCAGATCTTCGAAGTGTACGGGACTATCAACTGGTATCAGAGCCGTAGAATCAAGTATTCGTCGGTTTCGGATCGTATTTTGAACGTTTTTTGGTTTGATTCGCGAAGGTTTAATTGATTAATCTTCGTTTCTGAGTTTGTTTGCTTGAAGAAATCGATTTCTGGAAGTGTTTTTGGGTTGGTTCGACGTTTGGATTTCGGAATTTCGTTAGGGTTTCGAAAATTTTCGTTTTTTGGGGTTTTGGTCGCTGCAGCCCGATTGTGCGACGTCACCTGCGACGTCGCTAAGTTCTGCGACGTTACTAGCGACGTCAGGTGCGACGTCGCTTGATTTTGCGACGTAACCTGCGACGTAGCCTGCGACGTTATTAATTTTGACCTTGACTGGTCTTTGCGACGTAGTCTGTGACGTCGCTAGCCTCTGCGACGTTGCACTGCGACGTTATACACTACGTCGCATTTTCGATTCTTAATTGAGTCATCGGACTTCTGCGAAAAAGTTTCATTTTACCCGGCCAGTTTTTGAAAAAAAAAAAAAAAAAGTTTTTTGGCGGGAAACTCCGAAAATTTTTTGCGTTTTCAAAATTTTTCCATAGGCTTAAAACTGTTCAATTTTAGTCTGGAAAAAGTTTCATTTTACCCGGCCAGTTTTTGACGTTTTCGGACGAAATTTTGGCGGGAAAAACGCGAAAATTTTGTAATTTCAAATTTTGTTTTTAGGCTTAGAATAGCTTCATTTTAGTGTCCGAAAAGTTTCGCTGTACTCGGATATTTTTTTTGAAATTTTCAAATCCGATTTTGGAGGGAAAATTCGGATATGGCTTTTGGTAACAAAGTGCCTCCTTCTACATCTTTGTTCTATAGTGATTTTGCGAGTTGGAAGATTAAGTTATGCAATTTCATTGAATGCAAAGATCCAAATCTGTGGAATTGGTTTAACACCATTGATCTATATGAGCAACCAAGACTCGATGGGGTGCTTAAATCAAGAGCACAAATGTCCGTCAAGGAACGAGCAGAGTTTGATAAAGACAATAGAGCATATGAGATGATTACCAAGTGTTTGCCAGAAGTTGTGATTAATGAATTTAAAAATCAAGCAACTTCTATAAGTTTATGGGATGCTCTTATAGTGGCTTACGATCAAAAGGAAAAGAAGTCAGAGGCTAATATTCAAGTTCCTAGTCTAAATGATACTTCCAGATCTACTTCCAACTCAGCAGCATCTACTTCTACTAGCACTTCATATGCTTCTGATACTTCTCATACTGCTCATACTGCTCATACAGCTTCTTCAAAGTCTACTGAGGAACATGCTAAAATCTTTACAGCTTTCCTCAATTCTTATGAGAATTTTCTTTCCAAGAAGGCTAGTACTTTGCAGCTCACTGAGGAAGACTTTGAACAGATCGATTCTGATGATTTGGAGTATATGGACATCAAATGGAGCATGGCCATGATAACCCAAAGGACAAAGAAATTTCTTCAGAGAACGGGCAGAAAAGACCTGGATGACGATGGTGATAGAGGTCTTGGTTTTAATAAAAGCAAAGTGAAATGCAAGAACTGTCAGATTCATGGGCACTTTGCTAAGGAGTGTGAGAAAGTAAAATATCCTTCATCTGGATTCACTACTCCTACAGCTCCAACGACTCCAGAGAAAAGAACAACATCACAGGCTGTGACGGTGTATTCTCAAGGAGTGTTTGATTTTAGTGCACTTCAAGGAGAGGTTCAACACAGTGCGCTCTTGGCAAAGATACATGAGGTAGAAACAGAATCTGAAAAACCTTTTACTTGCATATCCTGTATTAAATTGGAAGCTTCTTTAAAATGTTTTCAAATAGACTATGTAGACTTGAGAGAAAAGGTCGAGAAACTCACTGAGTCAAATAAGTTTCTAAAAGCTAATGAAATACTTTATGAAAAGGAAGTTGAGGCTCATAAGTTTGACACTGAGAAATATAAAGCTAAAGTTTTCAGTCAACAAGATGCCATTAACAGCTATTTAACAGAAATTGAGTTGTTAAATAAAGAACTTTCTGAGCTAAAGTCTGAGTCTGACTCTTTTAAAAAAGGAATCACAAGTTTCTCAAACTCTCATAAAATCTTCGATGAAATTGTTGACAAGCAGAGGACAAATACAAGTAGTAAGGCTGGAATAGGGTATAACTCAGTTCCACCTCCTACTAATCACTATCCTCGGTCTGTTAAGGAAGGCACCGAAGAACTTGTGGCTGACTACTCATCATGGCCAGCTACAAAGTCTAAAGAAGCTACATCCAATCCCAAAAGGCAGGCAAAGGAGAAAACTAAACGGACAGAGTATCCCTTGCCTACTTTTGTTAAGTCTGATAGTACACCTCCAGTTAGTGTAGAGGAGGGTGTTGAGATAGAGGATCTACCGGAAGAGGCTGAAATCAAAGTTGAAAAAGTTAATGTAAAGCCAGAAAATCATATACTTACCAATGAAACTGTAAAGGTTTCAAATACAAAGGGTAAAAACAAGGTTGAAAATGAATCCAAAAGGGTTCAATATCAAATGAAGGATTCAAATGTAAAATCTAAAAGTGAACAACCTTCAACATCAACTTGTTCAACTTCTGAGGCTTCTACATCAACGTGTACAGATAAGTGTTCACGTCCTGTAAATGCCTCATCTTCTAAGCCTCCAACAGTTCATTCTCCACCTCAACCTTTTGTGGGTAATCATTGGAATAGGTCGTACATTGAACGACGTTCTTGTTTCCATTGTGGACAACAAGGACATATAATTAGGGATTGTCGGTTATTATCCCTAGATAGGTTTGGTAGAGGGATGCCAAGAACTTCCTCCTTTAGGAATTCTTATTCAAAATCGTTTTCTAGGCGTGCTTCGTATTCGCCTATATCAAGATATGCATCCTCTTCTCCAAAACCCGTGGCTAGAGTGAACAAAGTTGTGCCTAGTAAACCTGAAGTTCAACAGCACAACATTGTTGAAAACAACTCATCTGAACCTACAAAGGTTTGGAAACCCAAATCCACAGACAGCGCATCAATGAAATCTTCTGAGTTTTTTAAAATATCATAAACTCATTGATGTGATGATTATGGATGACCATGGACAACCCAAGTCTATCAAGGCTTGGGTGTCCCATAAGTACTAATGTTTGCTTGTTTGTGGTGGTGCAGTCAGATTTTTACTAGCTAATATTTTTAGTGACTGCAAGGATGTTGATATTGTTGGAAGAATGCGATGATGATTTGTGATTGGATGAGATTTTTGATGTTACGAGGTGGTAAAAGTGCTACAAGGCATTTGACTTGGCTTGATATGTGATTTTGAAACTTTTATTTTAAATTTTGTTAAAGTGCAATAGCCATTCTTTATACTTTTTAGTATTAAAGAAATGCAATGTTGCGAAATTTATTCAATTAAAAAATACAAAAATATGTTTAATGTTTAAGGGGGAGTATTTTTGGATTGGATATAAGAATTTTCTGTTCAGGGGGAGTAATTCTGAATATTAAAAATTCTGATTATTTAATTCAGAAATGTGAACAGCAAGATTCTTAAGTCTTGAAAAGATGATGGGTTGTGTCTGTAAACAACTTGGGAAATGATAGTACATCAGATGACATGCACAAAATGGAAATTTTAAGGTTTATCCTTGATGTATCAGTAGGTTTATCTAGCATACTTAATACAGTTTTTATGAAAATTATCTTCATCATATGATGTATTGGTAGGCATGATACATACCGGTCTATGGGTTATTAAGAAGTAATTCAAATACGTGTCTATGATCTTGTGGTAAACACCTTGTGATGTACGACACTAAGTCTTAATTCCTTAGCTTAGCTTGACATACTTCTAATTTTGGATTGCATATCTGAGATCTTTTGGGGGAGTATGTTGATTGTTTCCTCTGTTGTACGTAAGTGCAGACCTGGTCTCAATTCAGCTTACTCTCAAAACTTAGCAAACGTGAGTCAATGTACTTGCAAAGTCTTAAATTTAAGGTACTAAACAAGGTCGCCACTCAATTTGGTTTGACTGCGTTTGGTTTTGCTTAAACCTGAATCAAGTGTATGTCGCTCTGTTGTACACAAGTACAGACCTGTCACCGCTGGCTTGATTCTTAAAATTGATTCTCTTATATTCTTTCTAAATTTGGAAACTATGTTCTTGTCTGGGCTAAAGGGGTATGTCTATGGTGGGGACCACGGTGAAATATTCATACTAATAATAAAAGGTTAGCTCGTAGACATGGATGTAACATGTTTAAGTGGACAAACAATACCAGTAATCGTCTTGAAATAATTTTTATACTAGGTGTATTAAATGTGCTAAGTAAATTTAAAGTGGACAAATATACTGGTAATCGAGATAACACTTACTATTTGCTAATAATTGCATGTTGGTCTGATATGATCCCTAAGCAAACTTAAAACAATCCTATCCCCAATTTATTTTCATCTTAGTTCTTTACTTTTCATTTATAAAGAAAAATTCAAAAAGATTTTATTTCTATGTTATTTTCTTCAATATCACATATCTTGTTAAAGTCAAATATTGAAGATGCAAAGGATGTCGGTTATTCTCCAAAGTTTGTGAAGATAATTCTATCGGAGAAGCTGCTGATGATTGAGAGATGGTCACAGAGTTTGAAGATCTTATTGTATGATAAATTTGTGTCAGTCACATGAATTTGGACACCAAGATTTCTTTGAAGACCATGCTATCTCAAAGGGAGAGTTTCTGATTGTCAAAGACATGAAAGAGTTTGTTGATGAAGACTAATTGAAGACTTATTTGACCAAGCTGATGACAAGGGGGAGTTTGTTGGTGCATTTTGTGTGTCAGTCAGTTGGTCAAACTATTGTAATTGTCAAAGTCAATTAGTCTACGAATGTATAGTGTTTAGTGTGTATATTCGAGTCTGTAATTATGGAATATACATAGAATGGTAACATTGTAATTGGGCCTGCGACGTCGGGTCAGACGTCGCAAGGGTCTGGGCCTGCGACGTTGGGCTTAACGTCGCAGGGTCCATTAGATCGATATAAATAGCGAGTTACAAGTCAGATTTAGGGTTGGACGAAGTGAGTGTGTGTGTGAGCCGTTTTTGGTGAGAGAGAGACAGAGAGAAACGAGTTTGTATTCTGTAATCGTTATATTATCAATTGTTAATATATACAAGATTATAGAGAATCGTTTGTGTGTTCGTGAATCATTATCATTTGTTATTCATTGATTAAACGATCCGATCAGATCTTCGAAGTGTACGGGACTATCAATGTCGTTTAACAATCAGTGACCTATTTTGAGTGAAGCAGGCTGTACTCACTGCTTCTGCCCAGAAGTAGGTCTTCAGACCAACATCAATGAGCATTGACCTGGCAGATTCAATTAAGGTTCTATTTCTCCTTTCAACAACCCCATTTTGTTGGGGTGTTCTTGGTGCTGAGAAGTTCTGAGAAATACCTTTTGAATCACAAAAACTTTCCAGGTCAACATTTCTAAATTCAGTGCCATTATCTCTTCTTAAATGCTTTACCAGACTACCATTTAAGTTCTCCATTTTCTTGATAAAGGATATGATTTCACTTGCTGCTTCATTTTTGGCTTTAAGAAAGAACACCCAGGTGTATCTAGAGTACTCATCCACAATTACCAAACAATATCTCTTTCCACCAAGACTTGGAGTACTCACTGGACCAAACAAGTCCATATGGAGTAGGTAAAAACATTCAGTCACTGATGATGTTTGTTTACTCTTGAAAGATGAGCTGTGATGCTTTCCCTTTTCACATGCTGAACAAAGCTTATCTTTATCATAAGACAATTTCGGAAGTCCAGTGACTAAACCATTCTTGCTTAAACAGTTTTGGAATAAAAGCATGTTCCTAACTGAGCTGAGTCCATATTGACCACATATGTATTTCCCTTTCTGTTAGCAGCCAGCACATCACTTCCTTTCTTGTTGTAAATAACACCCGCTTCATGATCAAATAGCACTTTGTTTTTGGAGTCGCAGAACTGACTGATGCTCAATAGATTGTGCTTCAGTCCTTTCACATATGCAACCCGCTTGAACATCACATTGCCATTTGTTAAAACACCATAACCCCTTGTTTTACCAACCTTGTTATCACCAAATACGACATCAGGACCTCTTTCTTCCTGGTAGTCACTGAGCAGGGACTTACATCCGGTCATATGTCTAGAACAACCACTGTCCAGATACCAGGTAGTCTCTCTAAGAATGCCCTTGTAGAGAGTTTTAGGATCCCATCCAGATGCTGAACATTTATGAGCTACTTCTTTGATGTCTTCATGAAAAGCAGCATCATCAGCCATCAGACAGTAATCCTTATCCAAACAGATCATTGCTTCTTCTTCATCAGATGATGAAGATGAGTCAGAGTCACTAAAAGATCCTTCTTCAGCGACAAAACCTTTTCCCTTCTTCTTTCCAGATTTGGACATTGCCTTCAGCTTCTTGTACTTGTTGTACTTGTCATTTCTAAAGCTTGGCTTTGGTTCAGGGAGTGGGTTGATTGACTTAGATCTACAGTCAGCAGCGAAATGACCAGGTTTGCTACACTTGTAGCAATCACCTTTTGATTTGAAATTATCAGATGATGGAGCACCAGCGAATCTTTTTGATCTGGTATTCCTTCTGAAATTTGCAACCATCATCGCCATGTCTCTTTCTAGCTTCTCTAGACCCTCATCATACTCATACTCCGACTGTTCTTCAGCTCCTTCACCTTCTTCATCAGCTATCAGCGACTTCGAGCTTATCTTTGAGACTTTTGATTTATGTCTCTGATCAATTTTTTCAAGCTCAGCTACAAGGGCATTCGAGATCTTTTGACTTCCAAGTGTTGCACGAATATGCTCACTTTGATCAGCTTACTTTTCAGACTGCTCCCAGTTGAGTAAGATACCATAGACTTTAGTAAGATTCAACATTGTATAATCATTCCTCTGTCTTGTGCAGGTAGCAATGGTTCCCCAGATTTTTCTCGGTAAAAGTTCCAGAAACTTTTCAACAACAAACCTTTGCTCTTTGCCTATACCAGCCTTTTCCATTTTGTTCATCAGTGACTGATATCTGGTATAAGTAGAAGACAAAGACTCGTTGGGTTCCATTGCTAACAACTCATATTGGCGAGTGAGATTGACTTCCTTGGAGCGAATAATATCAGGAGTACCAATATATATATTCCTTAGGGTGTCCCACGTATCTTTGGCAGTTTTGCAAAGCCTAATTGATTCAAACACTTCATCAGGAAGTGCCATGCCTATGTAGATTTTAGCTTGTTTATCTAACCTTATTAACCTCTTGTCCTTATCGGACCATTGTTCCTCTCTCTTGGGCACAACTACTTCTGGTATAGCCGGAGTAGTTGATGTAGCAGCAACAGCAGGATAAATAGTGGTAGGAATATGAGGACCATTGGTTATAATGTTTCAGATACGATCATCAACAAGATCTAAAAACATCTTCATCTGGGACATCCAGGTCTCAATCCTAGAGGGATCAAACACTGGAGGTTTGGTAGCAGAACCATTTTCCTTCTGATACTCAGAGTCAACACAACTGTACTTTACTGATTCCATTGCAGATCTGGTTAATTATTTTAAACCAACTCTGCTCTGATACCAATTGATAGTCCATGAATCACTATTGCTTAGTGTTGGAATGTCAATAAGTAAAGTTTAATTGTAGAAGGGGGGGGGGGGGGGGGGGGGTTGAATACAATTAAAAACTTTTTCGATATTATCTAAGTTGATTTATCAAGTTTTTAATCACAAACTGAGTATAATGAATAATTAAACAGAGATAAAACAACAACCCAATAATAGCTTAACTTGTGAATTTTATTTATGACAAAAACTCACTGAATGTTGATTGCGGAATAGACTACCCAAGGCTAATCTAAATCAAACACTCAAGCTAACAATTACAAAGAGATGAACAGTAGTGGACAAACACGCTAACTGTTCTCTCACTTATCGTTAGTACATGCTTAGACTTACTACTCACTGAACACACAAGTGATTAACACGTACAAAACGGCAAGTTTCTAAGTACAACGTACTACTCTATATATACTACAAGTATCCCGTAAATATCTCCTACAAAATAGGATCTGGAATGACACGTGTCGCTGCTTGATTGGCTTGATCACTGATGAACCGACATTCTGCGGGTCCCAATTCTGTTACCGCAAATATCTCTTCTTTCTTAACACCAATCACTTGCTGCCACGTAATTCCTCAGATATTTTAAAGTATGAGGAACACTTGCTGACATACATACGAAGAGCTGGTTGTACTTGTAAAGAAACTTTATTGATGTAGTCTCTGATGATGTAATAATCCTTCTCACTCACTGTGAGCTATA
The DNA here is from genome assembly GCA_949592205.1 of Helichrysum umbraculigerum. Classification (NCBI taxonomy): domain Eukaryota; kingdom Viridiplantae; phylum Streptophyta; class Magnoliopsida; order Asterales; family Asteraceae; genus Helichrysum; species Helichrysum umbraculigerum. The sequence continues at coordinate 117,878,178 of CATIUR010000003.1, read as the reverse complement.
GTACTCTTGTAGAATGACTTGAAGTATATATCTTCAGCAACTAGCTTTTATTAGGGCAGTGACTTTTGCCTTTATTCATTTGAATAAGTAAAACTCTCGCTGCTAGTCTTGGAGTCAGCAACACACCAAGTTGAGTTTTAATCTTCGTCATCATATCAGTTTCCTTGAGTAGTATGAACAGCGACCAGTGAGTACAATCTTCAGCAACAGCAGCTTTGACTTAATCATTTCCTTCATCTAGTTTGTTATTATTGAGTTGGTCAGCGACCAGTGACTCAACAGTATGTATGATTTCCAATAAGTCGTTGGCCCTTTCATTTGTTCCTTTAAAAGGTGCCTTTTTCATTTTACCAGAAATGCAAGATTCACACTTATCAAATGATTTAAAATCAAAAGTGTCCAAGAGTCCATTTTATGGAGCTCTTCAATGTGCTTCTCATTTATATGGCCTAAACGATAATGCCAAAGATATGCTTTGTTAATATCAACATTAGCATTAATATGAAGAATTGTACTAGAAGGGGAATGTAATTCTAAAGTGTACAAACCACGTTGGGAGATAGCTCTAAAATAAAAAACATTATTGCGATAAACCAAAATTGTCTTTCCTTTAGAAATAATATCAAAACCATTATCCACCAACAAGTCATACGAAATTACATTCTTAATAATTCTAGGAACATAGTAACAATTATTAAGTTCGCAAATTAATCCCGTAGGGAGGGCAAGTTTATAAGTTCCCACAGCTTCGGCACCAACATTTGTTCCGTCACCGACGCGCAAACTTAACTCGCTTTGTCCCAGTTTCCTACTTCTTTCAAAACCCAGCAAGTTATTGCAGATGTGATTACCACATGCAGTATCTAATACCCAAGAATCAAAAGAAGTCATAAGACAATCAATCATAAACATACCAGAATCAAAATTATCATCCATTTCAATATCCTCCAAATCAAGCACACATTCGCATAAATCTTCATTCCCACATGTGGGGCAGGGAATGCTAGGCAAGTCATTAAAATCATCATGTTCAAAGTTCAAGCCTTTGAATACCATGTTGAACTCATTTTGCGTCTCATAAGCAAACAAATCCTTATAGAATTTTGATATAGTTGATTCGTCATTAATGTCATACATCAAGCAAAAGGATTTAAAGTCCTCACTTAATGACTCAAGCAACTTTAGCAAAATACAATCCGTTGCGATTTCATAGTGAAGCTCATTTAAACAATTCAAGACAACTTCAACGTTCGTCTAATAATCGTTCACCGACTGCCCTTTCTCCATCCTAAGCGCCTTGAGATCACAATATGCATTGTAACGCTCATGACGATTACCAGGGAGAAATATTTGTTTTGTGTTGTTAATTGCCATCTACAGAAAATAAAACAAATTCAGTATTCAGTATTGATTATTTCTAATAAATCAAACAACCCTAAATTTGACTTATTAGCCTAGGACCAGACATTCCACTATTGTATGCCCTCAACGAAGGCTACAATGACATAGCAATAGCTTTTAGGTAGATGACGCGTTCATAAATTGTATTCCTACAACTCCTAGACTTTATGAGGTTCCGGTTGAGCCGGGCATGTTTAACCTCATCACGCGTCTTGGGCGAAGTTCTCAACTCGAATCACCAATTAATTGTACCATATCGAAACTGTGAAGATCCGGCCATCTTCTCAAGTGGATATCGTGGTTCTCACACTTCACCCTAACCCAAGTGTAACCATACCCACCCGCGGAGGCGGCAAAGGATATGGAGTTGGGGTCGGTATGAATGTCCCTTTATGGAGGATGCTTTAGGTTTAATTTTATAGGGTTCTTTCACGTTTCAATGAAATCTTGTTCCCAATATTTTCTAGTTTTAAATAACCAATTTTTAAAACATATATTTTACCTTTTAAATATATATATATATATATATATATATATATATATATATATATATATATATATATATATATATATATATATATATACGCTTTATATATAAATCATGTTGATTTATAATACGTCTTTATTTAAAAAAAAATTTAAAACATTATCAAATAACTATTTTAAAATTTATGTTTTAACAATGTTAAAACAATGGTTTTATGTTCGTGTCATTTGTTTAATATTTAAACATACCACAACCACGCATTTATATAATAATAAATAAAACCGATAACATAGCCAACCAGAACTAATTGTTTAATTCGTGAACTAACACGAATTAAACGGTCCTTTCCTATGGGACAAACATGACACAATTCTGCGTTGATGAAGTCCAAAAGCTCCCACTTGATGTTTCCATCCAAATAAGCTTCGTGCTCCATATGCTCCAAAATTGCTCCGCTTGTTTGTCTTTTGATTACATTTAATTTAAAATAAACTAGTCTAATACAACACCCTTCTGTTTCAAGACCAATTTTTTTTTTTTTTTTTAATCGGAAGCGCCTAATTAATTCATTACATCTTAGATTGCATATAATACAACCCAAAAGTGGCAATCCATTTATACATGATAATTAAAAGTTAAGTCAACATAATAATTACAACACTAAGTTTAGGTGTTATGTCAATTCAAAACATAATGTTTAAACCATTAACATGTTTATAAAATCCAGAGTGAGAGCCGTCAAACATTCCATCAAAACCCAAACTTCTTGATACCCACAATCAAAAGCATAACCTGCAAGAAGTAATGAGGGGGATTAGCACAAAGCTAAGTGAATAGATCCTCAAATATCAACCTAACTCAGATTAACAATTGTTTACAGCAAAGCATCATAAACAACTAGCTTCAAAGAGGATCGGTGGTCCTTAAGTAACACTTACAACCACTGAAGGCCAATTCAGTGATCTAACCGATAGCTTGGTACTATTACTACTTACAACACAATTTCAATAAACAACACATGTACAAGGCACTTGTGTTGTCCAAGTAATAGTACCCAAACCCAATCCATGTTGACCTCTGAATAATTCACATAATCCATATTCATCATGGCAATATGTAAACTTAACAGTATAAACAGTAAAACCAAGTTTACCCGTTGTAACCAGATTGTTACAACTAACTTAGACTGAAAGTCATTGATCCACTCACCCTTACGATCACAGTCTCCACTCAGTGGTCTTATGTGACTGAGTCTTCGCTTTATCTGAGAACACAACCAAAACCCGAGTTAGATTCTCATATTTTGATTCGTAGTATTCTACTCAAGTATATATGTCTAATAAGTGCACAAAATATACATTCAATACTATTTAATTATCACAAGTATACAAGTCACAAGTTATCAAAATTGTCAAATTAAAACATGCAAACGCGATCCGGGCTAGGGGTGGTGGATCGCGTTCAACAGTTAAAAATTGCAAACGCGATCCGGGTAAATGGTCTGGATCGCGTTCACATGACCAAAACCTTCTGTGACCAAAATGCACTTTACAACGCGATCCGGGAAAGTGGTTGGGATCGCGTTTCCAAGAACAAAAAGCGACTGACCCAATTTAACACTAAGGAACGCGATCCGGGTAAGGAGGTTGGATCACGTTTCTGTGTTTTTCAGCAACAAAACCCAGACCTGCATAATTTCAGCTCGAACCCAAATCCCAATTTTCACCCAATTCAGTTGCAATACACGATTTTATCTATCAAATGACTTCAAATATCATCCATAAACATAATACAACAACAATCAACATTATCAAGTTTCAAATACTACACATGCATCATAATTTAACCTAAATCAACCAAACTCTTTCAAAATGATGAAAATGGAGCACAATTAGCTTACAATTTAGATGCAACAAAATGATGATGATGAAAGTAAAGCACATTCAGTAGTATTGATCATTCTAACATCAAATTCAGTTTAAGCATCAAATCCTTAACCTAAATCATCAAGTAGCTCATAAGTTCAAGAAATGCAACTTACAATTGAAATGGGGAATTAAGATGAACAAGATGAAGAAGATGTTGAATCAAGAATCACAGCCTCAAGATTGTTGAATGATTTTCCTTCTTTGATTTTTATTTGGTTTCTAGGTGTAGTTGAGAGGAAATGCATGAACAAAATGGTAAGTGGAGGGAGTTAGGTCGACTCATCAAATAATGACCCACTATCAGCTAGTGAAATTCAATCCCTATTAAATCTATTGTCTGGAACCTAAAACCATTTGCGAGAACAATAAGTTTTATCTTACCAATAACTGTAACGATTTAAAAGAAATAATATTTTACTATTCACAATAAGTTATATAACCAATTGACCTATTTATTTCAATTATCCAAATAATATCAATTATTTTTAAACACAATTAAATAATCCAATAAAATAAGGAATTTACCGCAATTCTCCTAGGCCCAAAACGAGGATGTTACATCTAACCTATCTATTTTAAAACTAAAAATTACATAATCAAAAAGAGGTTGTAAATTGGCACGCAGGCCTCCTCATACCATAAAACAATAAACAACCACAACATTACATACAACACACAACATGCAATATTTAGTCGTTGGCTCGGCTATGTACCACAAACATATCACATGGGCAAGATTCTAACTTTTGGCAATTAAAGGAATCGGTTCGCATATAACATGCAATAAATGCAAACTCATTCCCATATAATAAATTAAATAAAAAGTGTGCCAAAAGGTTTAATCTTTAACTTTTAACTTTAACGACATTAACTTTCAAATATACATGACTTTATTTTGATCCATTTAATTAAATTAAAATAACAGTTATTTTCAATTAATTATAACTAACAATTATTGTAATAACGAGTTTTGAGACTATATTCTAAAACCTTCTTAGCGAATCAACAACCGAAATCCCAATAGGGGTTGGGTTGGATTCGGCCAAGATGAGTATCACCAAAACCATAAACCCAATCGACTTAACTAGGGTTCATATAACCCTATCAATCAAGATCAGGTTTCTTATAATACAAACAATTACAATAATAATAGTTATCAACAAAAATCGAAATACACATACACATACATATAAATCGATTTTAATAAACCACAAAATTAAATTCTCATAATTTTATACGGATCAAAATTAAACAAATCATGTATCTTTGATGATTTAAACAAGTATAAGCGGCTCTGATACCACTGATTGGTTTTAACGGTTAATTTTAATTAAATATTAAACAATAATATGCGGAAAATAATTAAAACATTAAACCCATTACCGCGGATCCAAATACTTGTATTAAATCAATCAAACGAATTAACAAGATGAAAGAACGCTTACAGTGACTTGCTCGATATGATCAGTCTTCTGTTTCTTGTTTGGAGGTGCCAACACGTTCGTACTAATACTGGTCATCTTGTGGATATAATCGCTAGTAATCAATCTCTTGTTTATACGTTATCTTTACTACAACTTAGTAACAATGTGCGAACCGAAACAAGAACGATACACACTTGTGTGAGTGTATAGATCGAATAACCCAAAAACTGAAAATTCGGTTTCGGGGTTTTGTGGTTTTCGGCCGGATCACAAAGAGAGAAGAGGGAGAGAGTTTGTGAGAGTTTTAGGGTTATTGTGTTGATCAACTAACTAATGGACCCCTAGACTTATATTTATAGTCTAGCCAAACTTGTTCACCAAGTTTGTCCAATAGTTACATATTAAACCCTCCGATAATGTTTAGTCTAATTAAACCACTAAACTTTAATTAACTTTTCATAATTAATCCTCTTATTAATTATCCTCGTACATATCTGTCGATGATGCATTAGTATGACCCATTGGTGTCTTAATCATCGGATTAAATAATTTAAATAAAATTATTATGCACATTATTCTTTCATATACGTGAGTATTTGTCTTTCTAAATAATAATATAAAAAAGACTTGAAATGTAAAAATATTGATTACCTTCTATGAGGGTGTTTGGGGAGCTTATCTTGCATGCTTATTGCTTATTGCTTATAAGCAAATAAGCCCAAATTTTGGAGTTTATTTTCAAGCTTACAACTTCTCCTCACAAATAATCAAATAAGCTCAAGAAATAAGCTCCCTAAACATTAAAACTTGAGTTTAATCTTTATGAATAAGCAAATAAGCCTGAAAAATAAGCCTCCCCAACACCCTCTATGTTACTTAACATGTACCTCTACATGTCTATCATTTTAGGCCCATGTATAAAAGCATCCATTCACCATTTGAGCTTAAAGGTAAGAGGTCGCATTTATTGTAGGTCCATACTTTGAAAAGTGCTAGCTAGACATTTTTAATAACAAGGTCCAAATTATTAGTTTCTCTCAGAGACCTAAACATACGAAGATATAGTGTATTAGTGTTGAATGTCTATGTTGGTTTTGATTATAACATGTGGTCAATTTTGATATTTATTTCAATTTTATTAGTCATTACTCGTAATTATTAACTATTTATTTCATTTATGTTTCCTATCACGAGTCTTTTGGAAACGCGGTGATAAGATCTCCTGTTATGTTACAAAATAAAGGAAATAATGCAGAGAATGTCTATGTCGGTTATTCCTTTAAGAAGTGAAGTTAAATATTTATTACAAGAAAATTGAAGGGTTAAAAAGGACGATTTGTAATCGTCATACTTTATGTTTTATACTCCATTTGGTATTTATTTGTTTTAATTAGTAGAAATATTTCTATATCCTTTCATTAAAGTTATCTTCTAGGTTGGTGTGTTTGGTTTGCAGAATGTATTTCGATGGAATTGAAATTTCAAGGAATGTGAATTCTCCTAAGTGAAAGAATTTAGTGTCTTTTAAATTAATACATCCGTGAATCAAACAACCTTATGGAATGGAGTTGAAATTTCAATTACATTGAATTCCGCAAATCAAATGCAACTTTATATAATACTCTCTCCGTTGTACCCAAAGTTTTCTGTTTTAACTTTTTAAAGTCTTTTTTTTTCAACTTTGACCTTAATTTTTTTTGTTTGTGTTATATAATATTTGATACAAAATATATGAATGGGTTGAGTTTTAAATGTATTTTCATTGGTATAAATTTCATCAGGTATTATAGAGTTATAAAATTTATCTGTCTGGGTCTAAGTTGAAGCTGATTATGAAGTATTAGAAAGAACAATATTACTTTTGAAGTCCTATTTCGGACACTCATTTAGGTTATTTGTTTCTTAGAGAAAATTTCATAAATCATACATGTGTTTTACACAGATTTTCACAAGTCAAACCCAATTTTTTTTCCATGTTATCGATACAATAAGTTTCCATTTTGCTCGTAAATAGTACCTCCGTCACAATCCGTTAATTTTTGCCGTTAAGTTCCATTACGTGATATACATAAACTTAACGGAAAAAACTAACGGATTTGTGACGGAGGTACCATTTACGATCAAAATGGAAACTTATTGTATTGATAACCTGAAAAAAAAAGTCCGGGTATGACTTGTGAAAATATGTGTAAACCACGGGTATGATTTTTGGAATTTGCTCGATTAATTATAATTTTGATTAAATAAGAAAACTTTAGCTTTAATAAATGCACAATTTTTCACTTATAGACAACCCTTGAAGCTTTCATTATTAATTCCCATGTATTTATTGATGATTTTTCTAGTATTCAATATCAAATTGATAGTAGGTATTAGAGAAAATTATCCGTTTCATCCATGTGTTTGTCCAAAAAATCACAATCCATCCCCTATTTGAAGAAATATCACCAGACATCCCTGTATTTGTTATTTTCGCTCACTAATAGTCCTATTCGTTAGTTTAGTTAACTTTTTACGTTAAATTATATTAAAATGACCAAAATAACCTCATTTTCTTCATCATATAACCCTTTGTTCCTCATCCTCGTAAAACAGTTGCAAATACGTTTCTTCCATAAACAAAAACATCATCCTAAATATTATATATGTAAAACTAATAATAATAATAATAATAATAAACTTGTGATTTTAAGCTTTGATGTAAATGGTAGAGGGATATGATTTTTAATTTTGTTTGTATGTATATCTCTAAATATTTCAGCATCAGTGGTTGCTTCTATTCATACTTCTTTTCACTTCCGATATACCCGCTACCGTCGACCCCACCTTCCTTCCGCTACAGTAACGTCAATTTCGATCTAGATTTAAATCGCAAACTCCACCACTTTTTGTCAGTGATCGGAAACTCCATCACCTCCATTCAAAAATGATGGTGGAAGACAACTTATCATCGATGGATGACAATCGTTCATCGGAAATGATGGTGGCAAAGATGGCGGCAATAACAGATCTGTTTGTCGGAAATCGTGGTGGCAAAAATGGAGATTTGATTTCAAATCTGTTGCTCTTATTTGAGGTCTTATCATGAAGATTTATTCATAATTCACTATCGTTTCTTTAATTGTATATTTTTTGGGGAAAAGACAAGATAGTGAGGGTCAAGCATATATGTTATATCCAAGGTTTTTAATGGATAAATCTCATATTTGAAACAATTTGCTTCTGCTGCTCATAAGTTGATGTCGCTGGTAGCGTCGAAAAAAAAAACGTGTCTATCTATCTCCCTAAAAAAACCATACTATTTCATAGATCCTACTCGACGATATATACGCCTTGAAAGCCAATTTAAAATTATATCGCAAATTAACAGATATTTTTATTACATGTAGCAAGTCTGTAGAAGGTAAAAGTTTTGTTTTATTATTTTTCAAACAATTAATAATAAAATCAAACTAATTTTTTTTTTTTTGGGTATACATGGGTTTCCAACTTGCTTTGCGAGCTAACTAATCCCAGGGCGACTACTCGCTTTGCGAGTAGCCCGGAGTCATCGCGGGTGAACCTCCGTGGTGGTAAATGATTTTAGTGAGTATCCGTATTAAAAAAAAATGTTATACAGTCTAGTATTTGTGGATGATGATTTGATGGTTGATTTTATATATGTTTGTATACTTGACTTACAATTAGATGATTAAAATTGTAATGTTTAATTTATAATTTAACTATTATTTTTATGGGGAATGTTGTTGGGTTTTCTATTCCCTAACTAGATTATTATACACGCAGCGGAATAACAAAACTTTTAAATAATCTAAGGCAATTAGAAAACTAAAACCCTAAGGGATCTTTAACTTTAACAACATAGTACAATGAATAAATTGGACAAAGAGAATATAAGGAAAACACTAACCTTAAGAGAAAACATATTTCTCGCGCACAGACCAACGAGCAGAGCTTCGTTTCTTGGAGGCAAGTACCCAAAGTATAATACCTCTAATGCTTCACACCCAAAAACCCAAGAGAAAGTAGAATTTTCGAAAACCCTTGAAAATTCGTATCTGATTCGTATGTTATGAAGGTATAGGATGCCCCTATTTATAGTTGTGGAAGAAACCCTTCGGTTTGCTGAATTCGACTCCCAACCGGCGGTTGGACCTTCCAACCGACGGTTGGTTTGACTTGTCGCCCAAGAACTCGGATTCTGACCCGCGCGTTCCACCGCCCTTGAAACCCTAATCCCAACCGGCGGTTGGACCTTCCAACCGGCGGTTGGACCTAGTTTCTGAAATCTTCCACCAATTTAATTACTTTTAATTTCCAATTAATTTAATCCATAAATTAATAAATCAACTAATTAAATACAACATTAATACCAATTAATGTTATCCCTTCATCTTTCTCTTGACTGTTCATGAGGGCAACCCAAAAAGGATTTTACCATTAATGATAGTCTCACTAATTATTATGATATTGGACACTATTCCAACAGTCTCCCACTTGGACAAATCATCAACTACTATTGGTCTTAAGCCTATATCTCATTAACTATGTAAAGTGTGCCATCCAAGCAACTGCCGGACTCTGATCTCATCTTAGAGTTAGTCCTTTAGATAAGTGATCATCCATTCCTTTGTTTCACGATATCTTATGAACCGAGACATGGATTATAATCAATCTCAAGATTCATATATGTTTTCTGATTTCCGATTATATTAACTATATGAGACTACTGAACTATCACTTTAGTCTCGACCAGGCCTAGCACTTTAGAGTCAAACTTTAATCATCAGAGGGCCCATGATATCTCTTTTCCATTTTAGGCAAAAGGAACAAATAAATATCGACTACATAGCACTAGTCAACTCATCATATCATACCTAGTATACCCTTTATAACTGGCATTTACGTACAGCGTTTGAATAGACTAAAGTATAACAGACTTGAAGAACTAGATACTCATGTATCTCCATTATAAGAATAGAAAATATTATCATCTTAAAATCACTCGTGATTTAATCCATGAAGTGATCTCTTTAAGTGTGGGTTTCTCCTATACTTAAATCCCCATTAAGTACCCATGAGTGTTGCAGCAATCTTCATGCCATGTCTAATCTCCATAGACATCTACTAACACTCCATGACAGTCTTAATTCACCACATACTTCCTATAGTGTGATCGACTGAGGAGATTTGTGTAAGAACTTATTACTCTGGAAGTGGTGTCTAAACATGCAAAACTGAAACACAATGACAAACAATAGTAAATGGTAGAACTCCTTCCCATTAAAAATCTCCATTTATTAATCACCAAGTCTATTACAGTTTCCATCATTGTTTATAACGTTTCAAATTCAAACTAACAACTAAAACTTTACATTATCTCTCAAACCTATGCTCCTAGCATGTTCATCGTGCTTGGACTTTCCTAGAGGCTTTGTGAACGGATCAGCTGGATTTTCCTCTGATCTTATGCTCTTCACCATTACATGTCCTTTTTCAACTTTACTTCGGACAAAATGGTATTTCCTTTCAATGTGCTTTGACTTTCCGTGATCCTTGGGTTCTCTACTCAAGGCGACTGCACTTTCATTATCACAGAATATAGCAATAGGATCTTGTACTGTTGGAACAAATCCAAGATCTCCAATGAAATTCCTCATCCAGATAGCTTCATTTGCCGCTTCACTAGCCGCAATGTACTCAGACTCACATGTAGAGTCTGCTACTGTATCTTGCTTAGAACTTTTCCATGTAACCGCTCCCCCATTCAGCAGGAATACCCAACCAGACTGTGATCGACAATCATCTCTGTCTGTTTGGAAATTAGCGTCACTATAACCCGTTACTCTGAGTTCTTCTTCTACACCATTAACCAAGAACCTGTCTTTAGTATTTCTCCAATACTTAAGAATATTCTTTACAGCTGTCCAATGACCTTCACCAGGATTTTGCTGATGTCGACTCACTAAGCTCAAAGCAAATGAGACATCAGGCCTTGTACACGTCATGGCATACATGATCGATCCTATAGCCGAAGCATATGGGATTCGACTCATTCTGTCCAATTCTTGTTCATACTTTGGACATAGATCCTTACTGATCTTAATGCCATGATTCAAGGGTAAGTTCCCTTTCTTAGAATTTTTCATATTGAATCTTTTCAATATTTTATCTATGTACGTATCCTGGCTGAGTCCTATGAGACGTTTTGACATATCTCTGTAAATCTTTATACCAAGGATATATGCTGCATCTCCAAGATCTTTCATAGCGAAACACTTTCCCAACCATTCTTTTACACCTTGTAAAGTCGGGATATCATTTCTTATGAGCAGTATATCATCCACATACAATACTAAGAATACTACAATACTCTCACTGAACTTTACATATATACAAGACTCATTTTCACTTCTAGAAAATCCAAACTCTGTGACTTTCTCATGGAAGCAGAGATTCCAGCTACGAGAGGCTTGTTTAAGTCCATAAATAGCCCTTTCAAGCTTGCGCACTCTATTAGGATACTTTGCATTTTCAAAACCTTTCGGTTGTGTCATGAACACATCCTCGGTCAGTTCCCCGTTAAGGAAAGCGGTTTTGACATCCATCTGCCAAATTTCATAATCATGAAATGCAGCTATGGCTAGCATAATCCTAATTGACTTAATCTTAGCTACTGGTGAGAAGGTTTCCTCATAATCAATCCAATAGGTTTGAGTATAGCCCTTCGCTACCAACCTAGCTTTATAAGTGTGTACTTTGCCATCCATGTCTGTCTTCTTCTTGAAGATCCACTTACAACCCACCGTCTTAAGACCGGGTGTAGTGTCAACCAAATTCCAAACTTGATAGTCATACATAGACTGAATTTCGCTTTTCATAGCTTCCTTCCACTTAGCAGCTTCAGGGCCTGCCATTGCTTCCTTGTAGTTAGCAGGCTCATCTAATTCACCCAGTGTACTATCACTTATCTTATCCTCTTCTTCTATTTGGTAACCATAATAGAACTCAGGAGGATTGCTAACTCTACTAGATCTGCGAACGGGTAAGGATATGTCTTCAGGTTCAACAGGTGTATCCACCTCTTGTTGAACGTCATTGTTTATTATAGGTTCTTCATCGGTAGATTCTTGAATTTTTTCAAGATCAATTTTACTCCCACTGTCCTCTTTGGATATCATTTCTCTCTCAAGGAACACTCCTCTTCGAGCTACAAAGACCACATTATCCTTGGGTCTGTAGAATAAATATCCAAACGACTCTTGTGGATAACCGACGAAAAGACACTTTTCAGATCTGGAGTCTAGTTTATCCTGAGTTTCCCGTCTAACGTAAACTTCACAACCCCAGATTTTGATGTGACCAAGAGAAGGTCTCTTTTCCTTCCACATCTCATAAGGTGTCTTTGAAACTTTCTTAGTGGGTATTTGATTTAAGATATGGGCGGCTGTTTCTAATGTATAACCCCAGAAACTTATCGGAAGTGTTGCTCGACTCATCATAGACCGAACCATGTCTAACAAAGTTCTGTTTCTCCTTTCAATAACACCATTAAGCTATGGTGTTCTAGGAGGAGTCAATTGTGAAACTATTCCACAATCTCTAAGATGATCGAGAAACTCGATACTAAGGTACTCTCCTCCTCTATCGGATCGAAGAACCTTTATCTTTCTGCCCTGTTGATTCTCTAATTCGCTTTGATATCTTTGAACACCTCAAAGGTATCCGACTTATGTTTGATCAGATAAACATGTCCAAATCTACTGAAGTCATCAATAAATGTAATATAGTATCTATTTCCATCTTTTGTAGCACATCATAATGGTCCACATACACCTGTATGTACCAGATCCAATAGTCCCTCACCTCTTTCACACGATCCTGTGAATGGTGATTTAGTCATCTTGCCTAATAAACAAGATTCGCATACATCATTCAATTTGAGGTCGAATGATTCCAACACTCCATCATTTTGGAGTTGGGCGATGCGTTTCTTGTTTATGTGCCCTAGACGATAATGCCACAATTTGGATTTATCAAGCTCATTAGACGAATCAACATTTAAAATAACATTGCTAACACATTCAACATTTTCATATATGCCTTTGTAAGGAGAAGCTTTAAAAATAAAACAATCATTTAAATGAACCAAAATATCTCCATTTCCATTATCAAAAGAAAAATGATAACCATCTTTATACAAAGCATAAAATAAAATAATGTTTCTAGTCATTTCTGACGAATAATAGCAATTATTTAAGTCTATCCTAACTCCAGAATTCAGCATGAGCTCAAATCTTCCAATCTTCGTTACAGGTACAATTCCCTTGTTTCCCATAACTAGGTTGAGCTCTCCATGCTTCACACTTCTACTTTCCTTTAGCCCCTGCAATACAGTGCAAATGTGATTACCACACCCTGTATCCAGAACCCACGAATTAGAAGTTGTAGTATTATGGAGTTCGATCATGAACATACCTGAGTGAATACTCTTCTCGACCTTTCCATCTTCAAGGTCCTTCAGGTATTTTGGGCAGTTACGCTTCCAATGCCCCTTTGTGTTGCAGTAGAAGCACACTGCTTCCTTTGGGTCACTAACAGGTACAATCTCATAACCGGTCCCTTTCTTAGACTTGCGAATGGACTTTCCGTCAGCAGTCTTCCTTTTCCAATTTGAATTTGACCTTTTTCTTTTCTTTGCACTTTGACCAACAGTCAACACAGGAGCTGCTGAGCCAGAGGACACATCATCTTTCTTGATTCCTTGCTCAGCAGTTTGCAGTAAATTGTGGAGTTTCATTATTGAGCCTTCTCTCTCATTCATATTCATCTGATATGACATTACAAACTGATTGTAGACAGCTGGCAAGCTGGATAGAATTATGGCGATGGAAAACTCTGTGTCAAATACCATGTTCAATGATTCCAACCTGTTAAAGTACCCTTTCATCTCTAAGACGAAAGCACAGATAGAAACTCCAGGTTTGGGCTTGCAAGCCATGAGGGATTTAACCACATCTAGGCGTTCTTTACTTGCCTTTGCCTGAAACATTTCTTTCAGTTGTTGGTTCATTTCATAAGCCCAAGTGTTTTCAAAAGTCTTTTGCAGTTCAGGGCTCATGGAAGATGCCATGATACAAGAAACTTTATTCGCATCATCATAATGTTTCCGGTGTGCCTCAATCTCCTCTTGGGTTGATTCTTCATCAATTACGAGAATCTGCTCATCGAGAACATACTCCTTGTTCTCGTACCTCAAGGTAAACCTTAGGTTTCACATCCAGTCCATATAGTTTGGACCAGTCAGTCTTTCCCTCCCAAGAATTGAGAGTAGTGAGAAGTTCGAGTTATTTGCGGTATTGGGGACGGGAGGATTTGCACCATTTAAATTAGCCATCTATGAGATAAAACAGTTTTAGTTAGTTTGAATATTCCTTAATTATTTACCCAATTTTCTAAATTAAGGCTAAGATCCATATTTTCAGTTTTATGAAAAGGGTCGCCGTAATCATATAACTAAAATACCATTATCTATTTCATTTCTATGAAACTCCTAGATCTTTGAAATTCATTAATTTCTATCAATGGCATGTTAATCTCGGTTATGCACATCTATTATTCATGACTGGTATGCCGAGGATCACGAACAAGATGGTGAATTAACCATGCAAACCCCGCGTGATCCCCGGCTCGAGTACGCTCGAGAATCGCGAGTCTCAATCACCTCTCATTATGTTTTCATATTAATGTGCCGGTAAACCACACACGCTCCATTAACAGTTCATACGAGAGATGTACGGATTTCATGGGTTAGCATACTATTCATCATTTCCTACAGCTAAAACGGGATTTTGTTTTACTATTTTAAATCTACTTTTAATCTTGACATCATCCTATCAAAAGTCATCGGTAGCTCCATCGAACGCACAAAGAAGTGGAGAAGCAGGTCAGCGCGAAGCTTATTAAAAACCTGACTTCTTTAGGGAATCAAAGCGACCCGCCTTATACCTCTCTTATAGTTTGTTCCTCATGGGTGAGCCGATTTATCAATTGACTGACGATGTATTTAGACTTTTATTATACATATATATAAATCATATTATACATATAATATCTCTTGAAGTTTAGGGTTCTATTTTAAACCTTTTAAAATTGGTTGGTCTATTTTAAACAATTTAAATTTATCAGTATCTAAATTGTAAATGCATATTACCTATTTAGATAATTCTCTTTCCAATTTATCTTTACCTACATACTATTGCAGATAATTTGCATGCTACTATTTGTTAAGCTATGGCTCTGATACCACTGTTGGGTTTTCTATTCCCTAACTAAATTATTATACACGCAACGGAATAACAAAACTTTTAAATAATCTAAGGCAATTAGGAAACTAAAACCTTAAGGGATCTTAAACTTTAACAACATAGTACAATGAATAAATTGGATAAAGAGAATATAAGGAAAACACTAACCTTAAGAGAAAACCTATTTCTCGCGCACAGACCAACGAGCAGAGCTTCGTTACTTGGAGGCAAGTACCCAAAGTAGAATACCTCTAATGCTTCATATAACACCCCTCATTTATAATCGTTTAACTATAGTAAATCGGAAGCGTAAGTCCAAATAACTAATAATAGTTTACACCATTTTGTCAACATATAAAATTCAACCTTTTAAAAACATAACTTCTCGATAAAGGTGTTATATAAAAACATGTTAAAACATTATTTTATACATTTTCCACTATCAGAGTAACGCCTCAAGGTCAAACATTCCTTCTAATCCAACTTCTTGCCCACCCAATATAATAGCCAAAACCTGCAAGAAGGGGTAATGTGGGGGATTAGCATAACGCTAAGTGAGCAGATAACTAATCAACAACCTAACTTAGCACAACAACCTTGTGTACAACATTTAGCACTAAAACAATCAAGTACACAATACAACACCTCAACAATACATCAGTTTGACAATGCAACAATTCAACAAATCAACAACACCATAATGAGGATCGGCGGCTCTGGGGATAACCATAAACCCGGGTGGCTCCCCAAGAACACTTATCCAACCTATCCGTATGGCCATACGGACGAGACCGATAGCTAGTGATTATCTTCAACTAACACAGGAGGTGTGTTAAACTTTGGATAACCAACTAGCCCAACCAACAGTTCAACAACTCGTTGCCTCATTAACAACTGATGCCCGAAGGCCAATTAATTCAAGTGATCACGTAATCAACAAGTCACATATTCAACTAGTCAACATATCAACAGTATTATCAATGCAACTAATAAAGTAATAACACGTTACTTGTTGTAACCAAAATTGTTACAACCAAGTTACGCTGAGGATTAGAGATCCACTCACCGACCACCTCAGGCATCCACTCAGTAGTCTAATATCACTGAGTCTTCTGCTCAACTGGAATTACAACAAAATAGAACAAGTTAGTTACTTGTTTTAAAATCTATATATAACATCATATTAATTCATCATCATTTAACAAGTTTATGATTCCTATGATCATCTTATCATATTAGTACACCTTAATCATTGTTAATTAATATCATGAGATCATATAATAAAATTATCAACTTCCATTATTACTAACTCATTAAAACACTTCATAATCATCATAATCACCATGAACACTTAATCAACTTTACACATTTTAGTTTGAACACAATTAATCATTATTGTAAATCAACACTTATCTACATATATACATCATTCCTCTAGGCTTTAAAATCATAATTCAAGCCTAATCAACTTAACCCACAAGCTTCATCATGATTATAACTCAATTACACAATTTCTAACATAGTGTTTCCATCATAATCATGTAACTAACATCAACTAACACTTCTATCATAGGTACAAGCTTCAATTTTTTTTATCTCAATCATCATAAGTTTATCATATATCATAAGAACACAAAACAATCTCACAAACCCTAACTTAGTTTCACAAAATAACCCATGAATCATGCTACATATCATCATTTATGAGTTTAATACACATCAATTTAACAACTTCAAGCCTCAATTTCGGATTATAATCAATAACCCTCAAAACCCCAAATTTTTAGGTTTATGAAAATCAAGAAATAAAGACTTACAAGATGACTAGGAGGATTAGAGAGTGATAATCCATAAGTTTGAAGCTTGAATTCGAATTAGAAAGCTCCAATTTGATAATCTCTTCATGAATTTGATTTAGGGTTTTTAGAGGGAGTATATATGTGTGTACGTATGTATATAGATGGAGATAGATATCAATTAAACAACTGACTCAACATATGGGTATATAACACAACTAGTTAAATTTTATTCCCCGTACTTATCATTGTCTGGAACTTAAAACCATTTGCGGAGAGACATTATTTTATTTTACCGTCAACTAAATAAAATTAAAACACTCAATAATTTATTAGTCACAATAAATTATTCGACTATTTTCATTATTTATTTCAAATAATACCACACACCTATTTTATGACACACTAATAATAATTCACAGTCAGAAAATGTTAAATACTACTAGACCCAGAAACAGGGTGTTACAAATCTTCCCCCCTTTAAGAGATTTCGTCCTCGAAATCTGATCACACTTAATCAACCTAGTGAAATAGAATCACACATTACCTTTCACTAATACTATACTTTTCATACAACTTATACATCACATGAACACAAAATGTATCTATATATCAACATATACTTATATAGGTATATATTATTTCATCAACCAACACACTACTAGTGTGTATTTCAACTGAATTCATATAAACACACAAGTTGTGTTTTATACACCACTTAATTCAACTATCATCTAATACATATATCATACCACATTCACATATCCAAATGTAAATGTTTCTATTAATTTAGTTGACCACTTACATGACCATTCATACTTAGTCATGCAAACAATTAAAACACATAATTACTGTTTACAAATGTAACACATATCCATGTGAACATTTTAACTTTACAACTATAATATCCCCACTAACGACAACAACGACAACATCATCAATAAGTGGTACTGACTACTACAACATACACATTAACAACTAGCAACTTAGCTAACAACTATATATTTCTTTAGCTATCAACTTGCTGTGAATTTTCACTTTTGCAACCAGTTAATTACAACCTTACAACTTGTAATTATAAACACGACTAGGTTATATAAAACCCTTTACTTGACAGAAATCTACAATCATCTAACCATCAACAAGTAAGAAAATCAGTAAGCAATAGGTAGAGGTCAATTATTTTATTGTTACAACCAGTTTCATATAATCAACTAGCACCCTTTCACAACAACTTGGATGCTAACTCAACACTTGTTAATACCAAACATCATCATTGGTATCTCAACAACACCAGGTGCTGACATTAGTCATCTATTCAACAATATTATTCATATTCAACTTACCTCTACTTTGCTTAAATCAACTTTTAACTCTTACTATCGACAATGCATCACACATACACATCAAATGTGCCATAGATATCACATTAGCAACAACAACTTAGTGGTTTATTACTCTTTCATATTAGTCCATCATTGACTATTTATCAATTACAGGTCAACATATCTTATCTGTGATTTTAAAACCACTTAACTTTATATGGTACTTAGTAACCTCAACAACTCCATGTGAAATGGCATAATATAAATACGTTGGCCAGACGTCGTCATATTATGTCAGTCACACTTTATTCTCAGGTCACTTCATACCATTCCTCTCCTAAGTAATTATCTTTACTCTCACATATTTCTCAATAGTAATATCAACAATTTACACAATTATAACAACCTGTAATGGTAAGTATATTCCCAATTATTAACATAGGCACAATGTCTAATACACATATCATAGAGTTTACATAAGCAACACAGACATTCAACACCTCTTTTTATTATATCATTAACCCAAGTGTAATGTCTAACACTATTATTACAATCAACTTCTTTATTACCTGATTCAAGGTCGTTTACTAATTACATCACTTAACATTAATAGTACATCTGGTACTAAACACTTCATCCATACTACGTGTAATATTCAACATGTTCTCTCTAATCTTTACCTCTTTAGTTGTATTATAAATAAACATATCATATCAAACATACACATTATAACTCTATTGACAAATGCCAAATAAGTATAAACTCACACACTTCTTTTCAAACTCTAAGAATACTTATTTTAACCATTTCCAATATTTTAGATGACTCATTTACTTTATCCTATTTCACTTAGTCCATATAACTCAAGAACTTAAATCACCACCAACAACAGTTGGCCACCATTTGACAATAAGACGAATACACAGCTTGAAAATAACTCATACTCAATAAAACTTAAGGACCTCTTAAAACAAGTTATAACGTCATATATAGTCATAGGAATGATCCCAGGGCTCAAAGAAACAAAAGCCCAATACAAAACGTAAGCTAAAAGTTCAAAATAAGGTCCGAAAAACAATAAAACGCGATTTTCGAGCCCTAAACGACCCCGAAGTACCGAAAACTGACAGGGCTCATGGCAAAGCCATGAGCTTTGACCGTTGAGCCGTTTCCAAGTGACCCTGTAAATTTCGTCTTAATCGGACACCGAAATTTTCAAAAATTTTCTACGTCAAGTCTTACGTCGCAAGAAATTTTTTTTTTTTTTTTTTTTTTTTTTTTTTTTTTTTTACTAACCAACGCGATCCGGGAAAACGGGTCAGGATCGAGTTCCTCAGTTAAAAATGTTCTGTAACCAAATTAAGCATACAAACGCGATCCGGAGAAGTGAGCGGGATCGCGTTCCCAAGAGAAAACGCATCTTAACCCGAAATACACACACAAACGCGATCCTGGAAAATGGCTGGGATCGCGTTCCCAAGCATAAAAAATTCTGTGACCAAATAACACATACGAACGCGATCCAGAAAGATCGTTGGGATCGCGTTCCCAAATAGAAATCTGAGTTTCAGTAAAATTCAAATTTTTAGCCAATTTCAATCGCGCATAACTTTTTACTCGTTTAGAGTTAGACTCTAAAATTTTGCAGGCACGTCCACTATGCCAAAATGAAACTTTCCCTTTTTACACTTTTCCAATTTACACGTTTTACGATAAAACGGACGTACGACTCATTTTTTGACCATTTTCGACCATTTTGGTTGACACGCCATATTCCAAATGGCTTGGTTTCTGACTTCCACCTTTTACCAACATGTTTCTATATACATTAGTGACGTGTGGGCATATTCGTCACCTACAAACATTCATTCTACATTGTTTTGACACGTTGACCCGTTTAGGGGTCCAAATGGGCACTTTTAAGAAAATAATCACATTGACTACCCAAATCATTTTCATCACCTTTTACTACTATCTTTATAACTTAAAGTCACTTTAACATTCTTTTTAATCAGACCACTACTCATTTTAACCTTTTAACCATCAAGTGACCCATTTGGGCACTTTAACAACCCATTTGGGTTTCAACCAATATGTTCACTAATTTAACACCCATTTTACACTTCTTTGACTTTACCAAGTCAAACAACTTTACTTCCACCATCGGTGTCACATTGTAACCTCAAAACACCAAATTCACATAAAATCATCAAATTCACAACAAGTATTCAACCATGACTTTTCACCACTTGTCAACGCATATATAGACTAGTTGACCACTTTGACTTTCTAATTTTACATAACAACACGACTCGAAACCTATTAATGGAGAATACCAACATCCCATTAATTTCATCATATCAATTCAGTTTATCATTTATCAATTAATTCCCTAGCATTGATCTATAATCACACCTTAGTCAACAATGTATCTACACAATTTCAACATTTTGATCGAAATTTCCAATTTCCTTCTTAATTACTCATTAACACCTCTATCATCTTATTAACAAGCAATATTCACCAATAATTCAATTTACTTTACTAACAATCATATCATAGTAAAATAAACAGTCAAAGCTTATTAAAATTCACCAAGCTTATCGAAAATAACCTGGCATATCTAGGCCCACGAGTATTGAGGAATCATTGAGAATACCAGACGGTTCCTCATGTTCCTCTGTCTCTGCATCCAAAACAACACTATTGCATCTCGTTATAGGTTAGTACACATTCAATAACAATTTTATCATGCAACCACTAGTCCCCACACCCTGGAATGTTTGACATGACACATATCAGAGTTTGGGATTGAACATCTTATAATGTACAATTCACCCAAACTCACGCTCTGATACCAACTTATAACACCCCTCATTTATAATCGTTTAACTATAGTAAATCGGAAGCGTAAGTCCAAATAACTAATAATAGTTTACACCATTTTGTCAACATATAAAATTCAACCTTTTAAAAACATAACTTCTCGATAAAGGTGTTATATAAAAACATGTTAAAACATTATTTTATACATTTTCCACTATCAGAGTAACGCCTCAAGGTCAAACATTCCTTCTAATCCAACTTCTTGCCCACCCAATATAATAGCCAAAACCTGCAAGAAGGGGTAATGTGGGGGATTAGCATAACGCTAAGTGAGCAGATAACTAATCAACAACCTAACTTAGCACAACAACCTTGTGTACAACATTTAGCACTAAAACAATCAAGTACACAATACAACACCTCAACAATACATCAGTTTGACAATGCAACAATTCAACAAATCAACAACACCATAATGAGGATCGGCGGCTCTGGGGATAACCATAAACCCGGGTGGCTCCCCAAGAACACTTATCCAACCTATCCGTATGGCCATACGGACGAGACCGATAGCTAGTGATTATCTTCAACTAACACAGGAGGTGTGTTAAACTTTGGATAACCAACTAGCCCAACCAACAGTTCAACAACTCGTTGCCTCATTAACAACTGATGCCCGAAGGCCAATTAATTCAAGTGATCACGTAATCAACAAGTCACATATTCAACTAGTCAACATATCAACAGTATTATCAATGCAACTAATAAAGTAATAACACGTTACTTGTTGTAACCAAAATTGTTACAACCAAGTTACGCTGAGGATTAGAGATCCACTCACCGACCACCTCAGGCATCCACTCAGTAGTCTAATATCACTGAGTCTTCTGCTCAACTGGAATTACAACAAAATAGAACAAGTTAGTTACTTGTTTTAAAATCTATATATAACATCATATTAATTCATCATCATTTAACAAGTTTATGATTCCTATGATCATCTTATCATATTAGTACACCTTAATCATTGTTAATTAATATCATGAGATCATATAATAAAATTATCAACTTCCATTATTACTAACTCATTAAAACACTTCATAATCATCATAATCACCATGAACACTTAATCAACTTTACACATTTTAGTTTGAACACAATTAATCATTATTGTAAATCAACACTTATCTACATATATACATCATTCCTCTAGGCTTTAAAATCATAATTCAAGCCTAATCAACTTAACCCACAAGCTTCATCATGATTATAACTCAATTACACAATTTCTAACATAGTGTTTCCATCATAATCATGTAACTAACATCAACTAACACTTCTATCATAGGTACAAGCTTCAATTTTTTTTATCTCAATCATCATAAGTTTATCATATATCATAAGAACACAAAACAATCTCACAAACCCTAACTTAGTTTCACAAAATAACCCATGAATCATGCTACATATCATCATTTATGAGTTTAATACACATCAATTTAACAACTTCAAGCCTCAATTTCGGATTATAATCAATAACCCTCAAAACCCCAAATTTTTAGGTTTATGAAAATCAAGAAATAAAGACTTACAAGATGACTAGGAGGATTAGAGAGTGATAATCCATAAGTTTGAAGCTTGAATTCGAATTAGAAAGCTCCAATTTGATAATCTCTTCATGAATTTGATTTAGGGTTTTTAGAGGGAGTATATATGTGCGTACGTATGTATATAGATGGAGATAGATATCAATTAAACAACTGACTCAACATATGGGTATATAACACAACTAGTTAAATTTTATTCCCCGTACTTATCATTGTCTGGAACTTAAAACCATTTGCGGAGAGACATTATTTTATTTTACCGTCAACTAAATAAAATTAAAACACTCAATAATTTATTAGTCACAATAAATTATTCGACTATTTTCATTATTTATTTCAAATAATACCACACACCTATTTTATGACACACTAATAATAATTCACAGTCAGAAAATGTTAAATACTACTAGACCCAGAAACAGGGTGTTACACTTCACACCCAAAAACCCAAGAGAAAATAAAATTTTTGAAAACCCTTGAAAATTCGTATCTGATTCGTATGTTATGAAGGAATAGGATGCCCCTATTTATAGTTATGGAAGAAACCCTTCGGTTTGCTGAATTCGACTCCCAAGCGGCGGTTGGACCTTCCAACCGGCGGTTGGGTTGACTTGTCGCCCAAGAACCCGGATTCTGACCCGCACGTTCCACCGCCCTTGAAACCCTAATCCCAACCGGCGGTTGGACCTTCCAACCGGCGGTTGGATCCAGTTTCTGGATTCTTCCGCCAATTTAATTACTTTTAATTTCCAATTAATTTAATTTATAAATTAATAAATCAACTAATTAAATACAACATTAATACCAATTAATGTTATCCCTTCATCTTTCTCTTGACTGTTCATGAGGGCAACCCAAAAAGGACTTTACCATTAATGATAGTCTCACCAATTAGTTATGATATTGGACACTATTCCAACAAATGTAACATATGTATAAATTATAAACCATTCAGGGTGTATGTTTAAAGTTTACAAATGGAAGACGCCAAATACATAGTTTACCCCGTTTATCACATTGACTAAACTAATTTGGCAAGTGTTAACCATTTATTTATTACTTAATGAATCAATTCCAATATAATAGTAACTATATTATTTCTATGTAGAGTTACATATTAAATTGTATATCTTGTCTTTGTGTTTATTATAAAATCTAAAACTAATCAACATAATTAAAGTGAGTTATAACTTCACGTTATTTCACACCTTAGATTTGTAATTTTTAACTCTTAATATTGAACATTATTTCGTAATATACTAAATTGTTTATAGACCAATTATTCTTAGGTGTTATTTTGTGTTCACTTTGAACATTGGTATGTACTTCATTGTAACAACTAACTACACAATGCTTACCCAATATTTAAAATAGAGAAACGATATCCGTTTTTAAGGTCATGTTGTTGATAAAAAAAAGTCATGTTAGAAATCAATATAGACAATTCTATTTAAATATTAAGGTTTTATTTATAAATTATCGTTAAAAAATGTTATGTTATTTAACTGTAAGAGCTTAAAAAAATAGAGAAGGACTGAAAAAATTGTTTTGGGTACACCTTTAAAAATGAAAAGGTGTAGAAAGAATGTGAGCCGTAAGATCTCTCTATGATTGAACTCAATCTAGGATTCAGATTAATCCATGATATTTTGCTTTAATATATAGAATATAGATCATTAGTACAATTTACACACCTTCAAATTTTTTTTGATAGAATCCCCACCCTAACATTTGTTATATCAGTCCACATGCTCAAGAGGTCTGTATATGGCCTTATATATTTATACCATAATTCATGTTCTAAAATTTCAGTCCGACCACATGCTCAAGTGGTCTGCAAATGGGCTTATTTATTTGTAACACCCCAAAATCTAAAAGTATCATAATGATAAAAGTAAAAGTAATTCTTTTAAGTTATTATTATTTTAGGTAAAATAAAATAGTAATAAATGAGAATGGTTTTTAAGTTCCAGACAACGATAAGCACGGAGTGTATTTTAATACACTTAAAAGAGGCGGTTCAAATGTTTTATATTCATACATATCCATGTTTTCTTATGTACGTATGAAACCAAAGAAAGAAATAAAAACAGAAAGAACAAGAAGTAAAAGAATGAAGAAGAAATCAAGAATTAATGGAATTGAAGCTAGAAACTTATGATTAAGCTTCTATTGATTATCTCTAACCTCAAGTAAGTGTTATTCTTCAATTTCCTTAACCCTATAAATGGGTTTTATGAGTTTTAAGAAAGTAAGAAGTTCAAATCCGAATTTAGGGTTTGGGTATGTTAAATTAATGATAGTTCTTGCTTAATTGAAGTTAAATGAGCTTGAAAGAATGTATATGAACCTAATTAAGCTAGAAGTTATGAAATTGATTAAGTGTTCTTGAGGTGATTATGATGAACATGATGATCATGGTGATCATGAAGATGATAATGAATAGTAAAGTAAAGTTAATGTTAAATTAGTGTTGGTAAAGCTTGATGATGAAAGTATTAACTCTAATTCATATAAAGATAATGAATTTGGATGAAAAATTCACTAAACCTGATATGGGGTTTTGGTGGATTATGGATAAATGATGTTAATTAACCTTGATAATGATTAAAGATGGTTAATTAGTAATGGTTAATGTGATTAATGTATGTATAGTTGTGATCATGTTGATCATAACTTAAAAAGATGAAAGCAATATGAATTGGATTAATTAACTTTAAGGGTCTAATTAGTTCAATTGAAGAGAAATGATTAGAAAGTGAGCTAATAATGATAATAGCTCATATGATATGTGAATTTAAGTAAAGATCAACTAGTGAAAGTAATGAGAATGTAATGATGATTAGTTAAAATTGATCACCAATTAATGCTAAGTGTATATTATGTGATTATGTTATGATAGGTGATCAATTGATATGGAAGCCCCAAATAAAGAGCTAAATGGCTTAAATAGTATATAATGCTAAGGTGAGTTATATGGGGGTTAAATGGGTAAGGGTTGTATGTCCTAAGTTGCTAGTAAGCAAGAAGCACATACAACCAAAGAAAGTAATGTTAAATGTTGAATGTTAAAGTTTACATTAATTGATTAGTTATGTTTTGCTAAAGTATATGATATGATCAATGGTAAAGTGGTAAAGGTTAAATGAACATGTTAAAAAGGATGAATATTATGTTGTGTGGATTCTATTACTTATGTAAGATAAGTAGATGGATATGTTATGTGTATATGTGCAAGGATCCTTGGCCAATGAATAATGTTTAGTATGCATACCATCTAGAGGTATGATACTAGTGGATGATGTTTTAGCATGCTTACCACTTAGAGGTATGATGCTAATTGGAATAATGTTTACATTTACTTAATGGTTATGTTATAAAGAAAGGAATGTTATATGTTTAATGATTATGCAATTATTTATTTAATTGTTCATGTACTCACTAAGCTTAATGCTTACCCCGTAAGATGTTTAATATTGTAGGTGCTTGGTTCGGTTGAACCAATTGGCTATAGTGGGTAAAAGATGGATGCAAGAGATAAGCGTGGAATGGAGCTTGCTTTACGGTTAGATAAGCTCCCTTTCCTTGAATGATCGTTATGAATGTCCAATTGTGTAAATCGCCCAAAGAAATGTTTGAAATGTAAAGTTATAAATGGTCATGACATGTATCTTTGACTTTGAAAAGTCAATTGAGAAAGAGTCTAGAATAAGATCTATGTATGTAAGTAATAAGGTTAAACAATGGTAAAAGAGGTCAATTGTTAAAAATGAGATCAATGGTTGAAATGAGTAGTGACATGTAGTCAACTACTTTGAATAAGTCAAATGTATGTGAAAGATGTTAGTGTAATGGTCAAAGTATGGTTGAAATGAGAAACGGGTCAAAAAGGTGTCAAAATGGGTTATAGTCATGGTATGAAAGTTATGAGAATTGCTTTAAGTTCTAATTCGATGGTCAAAGTCAGTGTCAAAAGTTGAAAGTCAGATTATGTGTGGTTTGTGAATTGGGTTGTTCACTAAAAGTGGTCAAAACGGCCCTAAATTGGTCATAGGGCTAAAATGGTCATTTTTGTGAAAATGTAGAAAGTGTAAAAAGGGAAACCTTCATTTTGGTATAGTGAAGGTGTGTGCAAAATTTCAGGTCCTAACTCTTAACGAGTAAAAAGTTACGCGTGTTTGAAGTTGGTTTAAAAAGTTGACTTTTGCTGACTTTCAAAATTACACTAAGGAACGCGATCCCGACCACATTTTCAGGATCGCGTTCGCAAGGCAAAATTTGTGACAGAAGGTTTTCCAACTTAAGAACGCGATCCCACCAACTTCCAGGATCGCATTTGTCAGTAGAAAATGACATTTTGGGTTATAAAAACCTTGTTTTAACTAGGGAAATTTATCAAGGTTAAATTATACAATTGGGGTAGTCATGGGACATTATTGAGAGTGAAAAAAAAAATATTCACGTTTTCAGGGCGTTTCATTATTTATGAATAAAATATATATGTATACTCATTATTATTCTAGGGTTAATTGTTTCGTTATGCATTAAACTTTACACTTTTTATTATTGTATGAATCGAACTTTGAAAACTTCTATTGTATGTATACTTTCCTTTTTGGGTAAGGCTATAATTGGAAAGTTTCCATATTTGTCAATGCCAAAAAAGGAAAGTGTACATGCGATATTTACAAGTTCGATACATATAATAGAATTTTTCAAAGTTCGACTAATACAATAGTAAAAAGTGTAAAGTATAATACATAACGAAACAATAAACCCATTATTCTACTAGACATGAACTCACGATCATTAGCTTTGATAGTAAATATCTAACCACTACACCAACGACACCATTTGGTTAATTTTCATAAAGCTAATAGATATCTAAATCTAATTTTAATATCACCAAAATACAACAAATTTACTAATCATAACGCTTCAACAATCGATATTAAGAATAATATATTAATTGATTTTATAATTTTATTTTTCGTCAAACCCGTGTATTAACGGGTCAATAAACTAATACTCTGTAATTTCATATAATAACAACTTTGAGACAGTTAATGAAAAATGATTAAAGTCCAATTTGTCAATCGCGCATATAATAAACTCTTAGGAATTGTAATTAACAAAACCCAATAAATAGACTTATTTCATACTACAAAGAGCCGTACACAGTCTAATTTCTGGCCAATAAGATTCATACTAAAGTGAAAAGCAACTGATTTCTTATATAACCAACTAGTGACAATCTTTCTTAGTGACTACAATTTTTAGTCACTACTCTGCTAGATGTTAAACAGTATATGTCAAAGAACAATGAGAAATTGACAAATCACAAAGAAGCAAGTACCATAAATTGTCTTGAGAAACCAAACAACAAATCAGGGAACACATATCCCTTTGTTCATTTTATTGTGTTGGCTATAATGAATATTGTCCAACTTACTAACAATAATTCCACAAGATATGCTCTTCCGGCCACAGTTCACTATCACCATTCTCAACTCCAGCGATCTTGTCCAGCAATGTACATAAAATACGATCAATTCGATGTCCAAGGTCGATGTAGAGATCAGGTAAATCAAGAAATGTATCGTCTGACGAAGCCAAGCCACTAAGTTGAGGCTCAAGCTCGGCTTGGCTTCCATTGGAGTCCAAGATTCTTGGACTAATATCACTAATGGCTAAAGACGCGGCTTTAATTGCTGCGGCTTGGATGTCTCTAGGGGATGTGGAAGCCGGCTTAGGAAGTTGATGAGCCAAGTGAGGGAAGTTGAGGATAGCCGAGCGACCCTTGATAGCTATTGCGGCCACATCATGGGCTCGAGCTGCCATTTCCGGGTTGTCGAATGACCCAAGCCATATTCTTGATTTTTTTCTTGGCTCGCGGATTTCAGACACCCATTTTCCCCAGCTACGCTTACGAACACCACGGTAGACAGGGTTTTCGCCATCGTGGATGATGGTTCTCTTGGTCTTTTTAATGAACCCTTGATTGAAATCTACTTTTTTAGTAGTCTTGGTGGTTGTGGTTTGATTCATGGGGTTGTAAAAATAGTAGTAGAGGTAGTTAGGATATAGAAACATATATATGAAAGAAGATGAGGAAGTCAGTGAAACCTTTATATGCAACATCTAATTACACAGAGGTTATACCTATAAAAAAAAGTTATAGAATATGGACTCCTATTGGGCTATAGGGTAGGACTACATCATGAATTCATGACTCTAATTATTGAATGGACCTAACTAAGGGCACCCCTTATTGTGGTCCGATAATGAGGTTTGTATAACTGTAATGACACAAACGTTTGAGAATTCAATCGATTTTAAATATATATAATCATATTCTACTAAATATTTTATGTATGATTTAGGAAACTTTTATTTGATATAAACATAAGATATAGTAGAAATGGGTTAAAAATGACGACGATGATCGACTTGTGAATATGTGAAGAAAGGGTCCCAGACGTTTGGAAGATATCGATCGATCTAGCTAGAGTTGTGGTCCTCTTCTACTTTGTGATTTTGTTAGAACAACAATGACGTACTTTCTTAATTAACATGTGTGTAATGTCAACCACTTAAAATTAAAAAGAGCCATTTAATTTTATCAACTTGTTTGAGGTCGACGATGATATGAGCTTTAATGAAAATAAACCTAGTACTGTACTATACTAGGATTTAAGACACTGGTTATTCAATTCGTTTCTTGAAAACGTACCGAAGAATTAAATAAAACTTTTAATATAGAGTAACTACCATTATAAGTTGATTGGCATATTTTTACCTTTTTAGAATGTATATTCTATCTTATAGTACAATTCGAGCCATATATATATATATATATATATATATATATATATATATATAGTTGGTTCTCATTTGAACCGAACCTTGAGAACTACTAGATTACATGTTTGTTCACATGTGATTAACTTCAATCATATGCAAACATTGATGAACATTTAATTGTAAAAGAAAAAAGTCAAAAAAATCCTAAAATTATATCGAAAAACACAAAAAACAAATATACGTTCACATGTGAACGGATAATGTGAACAAATAGGTAAAAAGTGTTTTAAGGCGTAATTTTAGGATTTTTTGACATTTTTTTCTTTCTCAATCTAACATAAATCAATGTTCACATGTGAATGAAGTTAATCACATGTGAACAAACACGTTATCTAGTAGTTCTCAAGGTTCTCAACGTTTAATTGGTTCTCATTTGAACCTAACCCTATATATATATATATATATATATATATATATATATATATATATATATTTATTTATTTATTTATTTATTTATTTATTTATTAATTTATTTATTTATTTTAAAATAGGCCATTTCGAGCCAAATTGTTCCTACATTCTGGTGGTGGATTCAAAAGGTAAAATAACCCTTGGCAAGATTTTATGATAGTACTAAATCGATAAATTCTTTTATTAACATGCATGTGCAATTTCCTAAAAATTACATATTTTATTTTGCAATTAATAACGTACAAAAACAGGTTAATCATTTGTTGAACAAGTATCACTTTGTTTGGATCCGTAGCACTCATAATAAAGAGAAAATTACTGCAGAAGACCGTTCAAACATGCCTTTTCGTTAAACGGACCATGTCAGACCATTTTTTTTATTATAGACCACAAAATCGCCGAATGCAAAAATCCCTTCGGCGATTCGACGATTTTTGGTGGTACCCAAACAACTCGCGACACGTGACACCAACTTATCGCCGAAATACCATAGAATCGCCGGTCCTACCCTTCGTCGCCAACCCGCCAAAAGGTACTTAAAAAATCGCCGAATTGCCAAAACCTTCGGCGATCGGCGATTTAATTTGAAAAATCGATTTCCATGCCAAAGTACCTTCTTCCCCATTTTCCTACAGCTTTTGTTCATGTTGATCTTGTGTCCATCGTTCACCGCCAATTATACTCTGTTCTTGAATTCGTTATGAGAAATAATGTGTGCTACTAGCAATGTCCAAGCTTAGGTGCACATCTAAGGAAGTTAAAATGTAAAAAGTAGGTATACTTCTTATTTTGCATTGGCGCCTTGGCGGTATATATGTACTGCTAGTACGCGTCGTTCAGTATTTGACCCCTAAACAATCAGATTATCAAACCAGCGTTTCACTATATATAAAGACTCGTTTTCTATGACTTTAAAATTCAATAACTATATAATAATTTCAATATGTAATCTCAAACACCCCATGACATGCTAAAAGTGGATGTGCTTTCGGATACCTTATGGGTAATCCACATTAGTAGAATATCCGATGTGGGTACAAATGTTGAGCTGCTATCCGTGAATTTTTGCAACATAAGGAGAAATCTCTTGTATCGATTTTGAGAAATAATGTGCCACTTTGGCACAAGATCAACATGAACAAAAGTTATAGGAAAATGGGGAAGAAGGTACTTTGGCACGGAAATCAATTTTTCAAATTAAATCGCCGATCGCCGAAGGTTTTGGCAATTCGGCGATTTTTTAAGTACGTTTTGGCGGGTAGGCGACGAAGGATGGGACCGGTGATTTTATGGTATTTCGGCGATAAGTTGGTGCCACGTGTCGCGAGTTGTTTGGGTACCACCAAAAATCGCCGAATCGTCGAAGGGATTTTTGCATTCGGCGATTTTGTGGTCTAGAATCAAAAAAATGGTCTGACATGGTCCGTTTAACGAAAAGGCATTTTTGAACGGTCTTCTGCAGTAATTTTCTCCATAATAAAGTTATTTCTTTTTGAAAAATTTAAACGTTGTTTGTTTGTCATATAAACCTGTAAGGCTGTAACTAAGACTGCCCCTAGCTTTATGTGATTTCGTTCCCGCTTCCATTCTTAATTATGAAAAAAAATAAAATCATACTCATATATATCTTATCTACTATACGAATATGAATATATTGAAAGTACAATTTCTTTTCTATTATCTGATTGCCAAACAAATAAACATCATTATATTCACTTTTCCATTATTAGATATCGGGAGTGAGATATCATTGTATCAATCAAGTGGAAAAGTCTTATGCCAATTTAAGACAATTGTCCCATTTTAATTAAGTTATTACTTCCTCCGTCTCAAATTGTTTGTCCCCTATATAATGTGATTTTCTTAATATGTGTGTTTTCAACTATGTGACAAACAATTTGGGACGGAAGGAGTATGAGTATTCTACAAGTTATAAGCCTCTAATTAGTTAATGATTTAATTATTATGCATGAGTAAGGTTCAAATGAGTACACCAACTTTGAGTGAGAATGAGGGAACAAACAGATATCTGCCATGTGTCACTTTATTCTCTCTCCTTCACATTCTTAAAAATTAAATATCTCACAAACGGTAAGTCGAAAAATCATGAAAATTGCACCATAAAATTCAGCGTTTTCTCCTCTTCGATTTGCCGTCCCTCAAGGCATACTTTCGACAACTTTATTTTTTTTCCATTTTTTGGTGGGTTTTACAATTAGTAACACGTGTGTTGGTGATTAGTTATACATTTAATTTGTGGTTAAGGTTAAGGTTTAGGGTTAGGGTTAGGGTTTAGTATGGTTTAGAGTTTAGGGTTTATTAGGGTTTAAGATTTAGTAGGGTTTAAGGTTTAGGGTTTAGTATGATTTAGGGTTTAGAGTTTTGTAAAGCGTTTAGGGTTTGGGGTTTAGGGGTTAGGGTTTGAGGTTTGGGGTTTCCCACCTCAAACCCTAAACCCTAAACAAACCCTAACCCCTAAACCCCAAACCCTAAACCCTAAACGCAACACTAACACATGTGTTACTAATTTGTAAAACCCCACCAAAAAATGAAAAAAAAATTTGTTAAAAGTATGCATTGAGTGACAGCAAATCGAAGAGGATAAAACGCTGAATTTAATGGTGCAATTTTCATAATTTTTCGATTTGTCGTTTGTGAGATAATTGATGTTGGGGGTAAATGAGTTTTGTACATGTGGAACATTCTCTTTTATACACATGGCACAATATCATTGGTTCCCTCATTCTCACACAAATTCCTATTCTCATTTGAACCCCACCCTATTATGCATATTATAATATAGGTTTTAATTTTTAATTTACTTAAAATAGAGAGATTTAATTGATTAATTAAATCTGATATTAATTGATGTTATAACTTAGCTTCCTCTATTATATTTAAGATTAAAATTTAACTACGTAGTCAGTTAAATCATGGGAAAATCACAAATTTGATCCTTTGACCAAACACATTCAACAAAATAATCTATTGACCAAGCTTTTTAACAAACTAATCCACCTTTTCGCGCTACAGTATACGAGAACGGCGCTAATCTAATAAGACAAACCTACAAAACCGATTATTTCAAAAATTGATGAGCCAAAACCATGTCAGAATGGGCCCGACGTGAAAGAGAGAAAAGAAAAAACAGAAAAGGGCGCGAATGTGAGAGAGAAAAAACAAAAGGGGACGCGAGTGAGTCAGTGACCAAAATCAAAAATAAAAAAATAAAAAATAAAAAAAAACCCAGGCGCTAAAGAGTCCCAAAAATAAATTTAATATATTATATTCTTTATATTTAATTAACGTAGTATTTCGTTTTTCTTTGATAACTTTTTATATACAACGTATAAATTAATTTCGAATACATATTCATGATCAGTGTAATTTTATCTACATTTCGACTAAAATTTTATCGTCTTATGTTATGTATTTAACGAAAGCATTTTTTAGTCGAAACTAAAAAATGCTTTCGTTAAATACATAACATAAGACGATAAAATTTTAGTCGAAATGTAGATAATTTACATGTATAAGACGATCAAATTTTAAAAGTAACATAACATAAAATTTTTAATTTTAAAACTAAAAAATGTTTTCGTTAAATACATAACATAAGACGATAAAATTTTAGTCGAAATGTAGATAAAATTACACTGATCATGAATATGTATTCGAAATTAATTTATACATTGTATATAAAAAGTTATCAAAGAAAAACGAAATACTACGTTAATTAAATATAAAGAATATAATATATTAAATTTATTTTTGGGACTCTTTAGCGCCTCCTGCACCCATAGTTGTTAACTCGTGACTCGACTCGTGATTCGAAGTATTGATTTTTAACTCGTGACTCGACTCGACTCGTAAGAGTCATAATTTTACAGTAAATACATATATTTATATCTATGTGTTTATTATTGTTTAAATTTCTATCCTTAATTGAAGTAAAAGATGATGAAAGTTATTAAATAACACAAATGTTTAATTTATAATGGATTATTAGTCATTTACTATCATATTTGGTCATTTTATATTTTTTATTAGATTACATTAAACGTATGTTCGGTTTCTGACTCGTAAGAGTCGCCCACGACTCGGAAGAGTCAATAAATGACTCGTAAGAGTCGAAGCCATTTACGAGTCGGAGTCCGAGTCGCCTCGTTTTTAGAATTTCTGAGCCGACTCGTAAGAGTCGACTCGTGAATCGTAAGAGTTTAACAACTATGCATGCACCTTTTTTTTTTTTTTTTTTTGATTTTGGTCACTGACTTACTCGCGCCCCCTTTTGTTTTTTCTCTCTCACATTCGCGCCTTTTCTGTTTTTTCTTTTCTTTCTTTCACGCCGGGCCCACTCTGATATGGTTTTGGCCCATCAATTTTTGAAATAATCGGTTTTGTAGGTTTGTCTTATTATATTAGCGCCGTTCTCGTGTACTGTAGCGCGAAAAGGTGGATTACTTTGTTAAAAAGCTTGGTCAATGGATTATTTTGTTGAATGTGTTTGGTCAAATGATCAAATTTGTGATTTTCCCTTAAATCATTCATTAATTACAGAGTAATTCCTTAAGATTTACTAAATTTTGATTGATTCTCAACCTCCACATTTAGCAAATGCTAAATAACCGTTTGAGCAGTAGTACTACGGTACCATGAATAGTATTGGACCGATTATAATTTTACGGGTATGTTTGGCGCAAGTAGCTGGAGCTGGTAGCTTGTAGCTGGTAGCTTGTAGCTGAAGCTTTTGGTAGTATTTGTGTTTGGCAAAGTAGCTGGAGCTTGTAGCTTATGAATGTAAAATGACATAAAAGGACAAATATATTAATTCTAATAGATAAATATATTTATTTGAAGGGTATTTATGTAATTTCATTTTCCATAAGCTACAAGCTACTTCCAAAAGCTACTTCAAGTAGCTTATGGTTTTCGAGCTTATGGAAACCATAAGCTACTTAAAATTTTATTAGCCAAACGGAGCTTATGAAAACCATAAGCTACAAGCTACAATCTCCCATAAGCTCAAAAAACGTGGTTGCCAAACATAGCCTACATGTCTCAATTATTTTTCCTTTTTATTTGGTTGTGAATGTGAAAAGAAAAAAAAAACGCTCCAATATAATTGTCTTTCACAGTTTTACTGATGTTTTGAAACACGGGTTGAGCCGGGCGGTTGAACCGGTTAAACCTGGATCCGGGCATCTAACCGGGTCAATTAGGGCCGGGTTTTCATTGTATTTCAGATCGGGTTGGCCCGCCGGGTTTTTCAGTCGGACCGATGACCCGGTGACCCGTAACCGGCCGGATAAAAAGATAAAACATAACTGGCGGCTGAAAACTCGTCGTTTCGATTTTCCATAGCCACGAAGCCCATTTTCCGGCTATCTCCGGTCGGAACCTTGCCTGAAGAAGGAGATCGAAGTGCATAAGAGAGTTTATCATAGAGTGTGATTGTGTTTACATCTTTAATAAACTCTTTAAATTCAAAGTTCTCTACTATGAAATTGTAGAAAAAGATGTTATAACATGAAGATTAAGATGAAGAATGAGATTACGAAACTTGAAAATGGAAATGGTGATGGAAGGATAAAGAAACATGAGGTGAGGTAGTTGAGGTGGTGAAAATTAATAAGGTAAATAAAATAATAAGTGAAAGGACCATTCGTACAGCTTTGTATTGTAGAGTGATAAAAATATAAAATAATAAAAGTATGGTCATGCATTTTTTTTGTATTTGCAGACTGATGTTTGACTTTATGCAAGTTTCAAATAACCGGGTTGACCCGGGTTGACTCGGACCCAGTGATCTCAACGGGTCAACTTAAAACCCGGGTTTACATGTCTCACCACCTCTCTCTCACTCACTCACCTAGTCACCCCTCCATCTCCTGTTTTATTTCTTCAAAAGTTCAAATGCACCTATGGACTATGAATCTTAATCTTTCATTGTGATTTTTTTCTAGGGGATATCTGATTTTGATATCGGATAATTTCTAAGGGAAATCTTATATGAGGGAGTTCTTTACGGTAAAAAAAGTGGCAACAACTTAAAAGAGGATCCTACGATAGTGTAACTTCTTGCTTTTTATAAGGCGTGGGTTTTGTTTATGTGATTTTTATTTATTTTTTCGTGTTGAGTGTGGTTGTTTTATTTTTATATATTTTTCTTACGTTGGATCTTTGTAAGTTTAATATGTGGGTTAAGTTAGTTTAAGATATTTTTTTTTCGTTTTGATTTTCTTAATGCTCATGTTTGTACGATTTCATAAAGGGTGGTGATTTTTACACCACCAAAAATTAGCCATATACCATTTTTATGTATCATTGTGTTGTACTGTACAACACTGTAAAGCAACTTTAGTGGTGTATTGTTAATTTTTGATGGTGTACAAATCACTACCCTTTCATAAAATTAAGTTTTTGTGTAATAATTTTTTGTTAGTTTATGGTTTGTGTTTGTTTGAAGCGGTTCATTGGTTAAATTTAGGGCTTTGTGTAGTTGATTTGGTTGCTTGACAACTTATCGTTTATTTGATTTCTTAGATTAAAATGTGGTATATTGTTTTGGGTATTGTTAACGATAACCCTAAGGGCTGTCAATAATCAATTTGGACACTCATAAAATGATTGTACTTCAACAAAAATTCAGGTGGGGTTCACTAAAATCCACGGGGCCATAATATTTATTATGATAAGAGTACAAATGTTAATGCACGTGTTAAAGTCTTATTGACAGCCCTTATCATTTTCATATTGTTTTTAATTTTTTAATCTTTTATAGTAGCTGTGGTGGGTTCATGGTGGTGGTTGGTTGGTTCATGGTGGTGGTTGGTGAGTTAGATGGTGGAAAATAGATAAAGACTTTATGAAGTATGAAGAATTATCACCACCCATTAGATTATGGTATAAAAACTATCCAATACATATGGCATATCACAAAAAACGTTCTTATATATGTTAATTTTTTGAATGATGAGCTAACTTTTTCGTTGGTAAATATTGTTATAGATTTTATATTACTTTTATTATTAGTAACTTTCATATAACTACTACTTTGCTTAAATATATTGAGATCAAAACAAATTAATAAAAAGAAAGAAAATGATTTGGGAGACAGAGAGATGGCAAGGGAATGTGGAGACTAGAGGAGAAGGGGGGTGGGTCAGCGAAGGCAAGACTAGGACTAGGCTGAGGAAATGGTATATAGAGAAGATGTAACTATAGGCTCCCAACTTATAACACCCAATATTTCGTAACATAATTTAATATATTTTACATCGGAAGCGTACGTCCAAAACAAGCATTTCATATTACATATATAAAGTTAAACCTTTCAAAAGTCGAAATGTATCAATTTTGGGTGCTATATAATTTCGAATACAACATACAACACTGATTTATACAAATCAGATATCAGAGTAAACGTCTGCTCGTCAAACATTTCATCCAATCAACAGCTTCTTGCCCAGCCAGTTATCTAATCATAATCTGCAAGAAGTAATGTGGGGGATTAGCACGAGGCTAAGTGAATGAAACTATAGACATCAGCACAACTTAGCAATAACAAATCAGTTTACAACAAATAATCGTAAACACACACATATCAAAGAAGATCGGTGATCCTTATGGAACCCTCAATGCCGCGGTGGCCCTCCAGCAACACTTGTAAACCCCACTGAGCTGCAGGCCAATACAGCAGTTTACTGATAGCCTATTGCTATTCACTCACCCGACATAAGTTCCCATTAACGATGTGTACAAGGAACTCCCATCGACCAATCAATAGCAACCAAGCCCAACTCATGTTGATCTCTTTCTCATCACATATATGCCTCAAAGGCCATGGAACACATAATCCATAATCATCATGGAATCATATCAGATTAACAGTCTATCAACAGTAACATCTACGGTTACCCGTTGTAACCAAACATGTTACAACCAAATGATACTAAGGGTACAGATCCACTCACCAATACCTCAGTCGTCCACTCAGTAGTCTAATATTACTGAGTCTGCTCATAATATGAGAATAAAACAGATTAACAAGTCAGTAATTCGGTTTAAAACTGATATACATAATCAATACTACAAGTGTTTAAGTAAAACACACAAAATGTTATACAATCACAAGTTATTTAAGCTAGAATAAGTCTCATCACCATTTAAGGGTCAAAACCCAAAAACACACAAATCACAGAGTACCCATTGGGTTCTCTCACTACCCGCCGGGTAGAAGAATAAGCAGCCGGGTCATACTCAAAACATCCGGGTAATTTACAAAATGTGGTAACAGAACCCATTCTCGTTTTAAAGCCTATAGAATTAGCCGGGTTAAACAATTAGCAACCGGGTTCTCCCATCAAATCACACTACCAGCCTACTCGCCGGGTACCAACCAAACGCGAATAACCCGCCGGCTTGATCATAGATCAGCCGGGTAAAACCCATCTTCCAGACCTGTAGGATCTGGTCAAAACCCAGATCCGATTTTGATATCACAAACTCAAAATTCAGTTATAAAATCATTTCTAACACAGCTAATAATAACAATAACAGTTGCTAACTTGATGTATCAAGTATTCACTTCACTTGTCATACCAAATCAACAATTCAATCAATTCAACTTAAACAAGTTTATAAACATAAATTTCAAGAATCAAACTTACAATTAGATTATGATGAAATAAGGATGATGATGAAATACTAGCTCAAGATCAAAATCAAAGTGTGATTTCAACTTGTTTTATGTTTCTTAGGTTTCAAGTTTAAATTCGAAGAACAAAAGTGAAATAACTTTCCAAATTGGGAAAGTTTATAAATAGGTCGGTCTCTATAACACCCCTCATTTATACTTATTTAGATATAGTAAATCGGAAGCGTAAGTCCAAATAGATAGTGATAATTTACATCGTTTTATCAACATATAAATTTCAACCCTTTCAAAACATAATTTATCAACATATGGATTATATAAAAACAAGATAAAACATTGATTTATACAATCAAATATCAGAGTAACGCCTAATCATCAAACATTCCTTCCAGTCCAACTTCTTACCCACCCGATAATTCTATAACCTGCAAGAAGTGTTAATGTGGGGGATTAGCATAACGCTAAGTGAATGAATATTAATCGACAGTACAACTTAGCCTAACAACCTTGTATACAACAATTAACCTGAAACACACAAGTACACATTACAAATGTTCAACAATATCACAACTTAATAATGAGGATCGGTGGCTCTTGGGATATCATAATACCCGGGGATTCCTCAAGAACACTTATCCAACCATATCCGTATGGCCATAACGGACGAGACCGATAGCTAGTTGTTATTATCAACCAACACAGGAGATGTTTTAACTCATAAATAACCGACTAGCCCAACCAACCGTTCAACAACTTGTTGACCTCATTAACAACCAAGGCGCAAAGGCCCAATATAGCACGTGATCACATATACACATATTCATTAGGTCAACATTACTATATCAACAGTATTATTACTAACCATCATAATCATCATGGCGACTAACACAGTAATAATATGTTACTTGTTGTAACCAAATTCGTTACAACTAAATCACACTGAGGATTAGATATCCACTCACCGAATACCTCAGACATCCACTCAGTAGTCTAATATCACTGAGCCTTCTGCACATCTGAGAATACAACATAATATCACAAGTTAGTTACATGTCTCAAAAGTATACAACACCATTCAAATATACTTGCATCAACAATTCCAATTATCAATTCCAAATTCATATTTCTTGAATTATCACCTAATCCTGATTAGATATCATGATAATTACTTTTCAACTACACATAAATCAAATTAGTACTTGTAGTAATTTCACATTATTCATTCCAAAAGTATAAATAATCACCTTTATATCATTAGTTCGCCATCATTTATCAAATTATGATTATCATAACCCTCTTAGCACATTAATCCACTTCCATCTTCACTAACCAATATAGTTAAACCACAACTAAGGTTATTAACCTCTACCATCAACAATTCATCAAACTTCCAATATTTAAGTCTAATGAATACTTAACAATTAAGTTCACACAATCATCATCTTTAATCATCAATTAAGTGTTCTTAACCACCAAAATGCTAATTTTATCATATACTTCATTATCATCATCAAGTTCATCAATAACCTCAAGAACACTTAATCAAATTCTTTAAATTCAAGTTATAACTCAACTTATACTCGTGAATTAAACACTAACTATTAACTATAACATAACAATATGCTTCAATTCATGAATTATCAACTAACCCATGAACTACCTATATGATCATACATAATTTTCTTCATTTCTATGTTAAGATTTAAGTTATAATCATCATACAAACCTCAACTCACAACTATACAATCATAACAAGCTTCAATTCCATCATTTACACCAAAACCCATTTTCTAAGTTAACATAAAACTCAAGAATTAACACATACAACATGTTTATAATGATGATGGAATGATTAACCATGTTATAAAAGCATAACTAACATCAATTCAACCATTTGAAACCCTAATTTCGGATTAAAGTCAAGAACACCAAAAACCCCCAAATTCTAGGGTTCATCTATTAAGAATTAGAGGCTTACAAGTTGATTAGGAGGATTACAAGATGATAATCCTTGCTCTTGAAGCTTGAATTCGAATTTACCACCTTCAATTTGATATAGAGAAGGAATTTGATCTAGGGTTTCAAGTTATGTATGTATGTATATGATCGTACGTATGTATATGTGTATATAGATATGTTTAAAACAAACACCGACTCAAATATGGAGTGTACCATATAATTGATTAATTTTCATTCCCCGTGCCTATCATTGCCTGAAACTTAAAAACCAATTGCGGGGAAACATTATTTTATTTTACCGTCAACTAGGTTAAATTAAAACAACTAATAATTTATTAGTCACAATAAATTATTCGACTCTTTTACCCATTTATTTTCAAATAAATCACCGAAACTATTTTCTGACACATTAAATAATGATTCACAATCAGAAAATATTAAGATACTACTAGACCCGAAAACTGGGTGTTACAGTCTCATCAACCGACTTTCTAATATTGGTATAACTTAATACCCCTTCCACACTTATTGTCTGGAACCCGAAACCCATTTGCGAGAACAACTATTTTATTGTTCCGACAACTATATTAATTTAAAACAATTAATAATTCATTTATCACAATAAGTCCTTAGACTCTTTTACCTATTATTTTCAGGTAAACCAAACAATACTATTTCCTAACACATTAAATAATTATTTACAGTCAGTAGGGGTGATCATGGGGCGGTTAGGTGCGGATAGAGATGAAAACCGCCCCCATAACCAAAACTTTGGTGAATCAAAAAATTTAACCGTTCGGTTCGGTTAATAAACGGATTGGTTAATTCGGTTAATTTGGTTAACGCCTATATTGAAAGCGGTTAATTCAGTTAACCATTTGCGACAAAAAAAAGTTTTTTCAATGCAATACATTTGAATGTAAGAGTAGGTTTTATCCTCAAATTTCTATATCAAAATAAAAGTAGATCAATGAAGTTTTA
Organism: Helichrysum umbraculigerum; assembly: GCA_949592205.1. NCBI lineage: Eukaryota > Viridiplantae > Streptophyta > Magnoliopsida > Asterales > Asteraceae > Helichrysum > Helichrysum umbraculigerum. The sequence goes on along the minus strand of CATIUR010000003.1, from coordinate 117,836,203 downwards.
TAACCTCAGAGGTTGGCAAATTAGTGCATTTTTGAAACAAAAAGTTAGAAATTAAATATAAATATAATATTTTTAGTGTGAAAAAGTTAGTGTGGGGCGGTGCGGTTAAAACCGATGCGGTTATCTTCTATTTTCATTACCGAACCACAAATTTTGGTTAATCAAAAAATGTTAACTACACCCGCGGTTATATGTTCGGTTTGGTTAATTCGGTTCGGTTTTGACGGTTAATACGGTTATGGTTTGGTTAATTCGGTTTTTTGCTCGGCCCTAACAGTCAGTAACTATCATAAACTACTAGGCCCAGAAAGAGGGTGTTACACAACTCATCATCTTTTTATTACTATTGTTTTTTTTATACTAAAGTGCGAAGTGTTTTTTTACTAGGAATAAATGACTATTAATGAATAGTAAGTAGCCTTTTATTTCGCAAAAAATTAAAGTTGCAAATTTCTACAGAATGTATTCTTTATATGGTTAAAATATTTTATAAGTTCAATAAAAATTACTTCGCACTTTAACTTATCTTTAGTAAGATTTATTTTTTGTATCAGTCAAAATCTTTTATAAGTTCAATAAAAATTACTTTGTACTTTAACTTCTCTTTAGTAAGGTTTATTTTTAGTATCAGTCGAGAATAACACCCCGAGTTCAGTTTGAATCATTCGATGCACATACATAATAAATTTTAATTTAGGCTTTATAGGGTGACTACTTTTTTATTATGTTTGTAAAATATTTGGAGTTAAACGATATGGTATATATGAATTACAATTTGGTTAAATTTATAAGGTGATAAATTGTACGACGTAAATGAAAAAAATGATTGAAGACTTAATATATTGTATTTGAAAATATGAATTTTAAGTTAATATGCTAGTCAATGAAGCTAGAAAAATAGTATTTTTTTCACTGTAAAGATTAAAATGTTATAAGATATCTTTGAAAAAAGTTACATATTGTACAGTATTTATATAACAAATTTTAAATGAAATGTTGTAGTTTTATTTCAACATTATATAATAAGTCTATTAAAATATAAATATGCATATAACATATTCAAAAGGAGTTTTCGACATGATATAAGATGTGACATAACATCTAAAAAGAAATGCATTACTGATGGCTCACCAGCGGTCGGTAAGGATTTACCCTTATCGTTACACCGGCTACTAGCGACGGCGATCAGTGGGTGTTTTAAATTCGTAATTGCGGGGCCTAAGTTTTCCTTAACAATGCTAATCCTAAGGGTGAGCAAGTGGTAGGTTTGACCCAGAGTCGTTCTTCAAACTTACTGAATTAAAATTAAGGCGTGGCAGATGAGGGCTTTCAAACTAGTGAAGGGTTTATAAAATAGTGGGGGAGTTTTGGTTTTTTCTATAAACTAACTTAGCCAAGTAAATAAATAAAAGTGAAATAATAATAAAACGTAAATGTAACACCTTGTTCTCGGGTCTGGTAGTATTTTAGGATTTTCTGACTGTGAATTATTATTTTATGTGTCAGAAAATAGGTTTCTTGCGTTATTTGAAAATAATTGGGAAAAGAGTCACATAATTTATTGTGACTAGTAAATTGTTAATTGTTTTAAATTAACATAGTTGACGGTAAAATAAAATAGTTTTTCCTCGCAAATAATTTTTAGGTTCCAGACAATAGATCAAAAAGGGGACAAAACTAGTACATATATTATATGATATATGTGTAAAATACGTATGATTCATCAGAAATGTTCTACAAAGTTCGATCAGGAGTAAGAACTAAACCTAAAACCCTAATTAACCTCAAATTCATCATAAATCTTCAAGTTTTTGATAAATCAAAAGTGTTCTTCCTCCTGGTGGTGTCTGGCCGTGCTTATTAAACCACAGGGACGAATTGTAATCTTTGAAACAAGCCTTGAGGTGAAATTGAAGCTCTAAAACTTTGATTCAAGTTTCCATAACGTGATTGAATCATCCTTTTATCCTCTTAATCTTGTTGTAAGTGTGAATTTCTTGAATTTCCTAAACCTAGAAATGGGTTTTTGGGTATTTTATGAAATTAAGATGAATAAAGTGAAATTGATACATATAATGATCATATAGTTGTTAGTTAATGAGTATCTCATGATTATAAGTGAAACCCTAATCTAGAGAGAAAGGAATCGATGTATGTTCATGATAAAAGTTTATGACTTAGTTGATAATTTATTAATTGAAGCTTATTGTTATGTTATAATTGTTAGTTAGTGCCTAATTCATGATTATAAGTTGAGTCATAACTTGAAATTAAAGAATTTGATTAAGTGTTCATGGGGTGTTCTAGAGAATTGATGATTATGATGAGTGATATGATGAAATGAGTGTTGATTTCTAATTAGAACACTTAATTGAGAAATTATGAGTAAAGTTGCAACTAAGTTGACTAAGTATTCATTAAACCTTGTGTTAGGAGTTTTGAATGAATTAGTGATATTTGATGGTAATGACCTTATTAAAGATTTAACCATGTTAATGGTGATAATAAAAGTTGATTAAATGAGGTGGTGGTCATAATGATCATAAACTTGATAAGTGAGTTTAAATTGTGTTGTTAATATGGTTATTTATAATATTGGAATGATGTTAAGGTGATTATTCATAATCTTGAAATGATACATTTTAAGTGAATAATGAATTGAGTAATAACTAAGTGAAATTGAGATTATGAATCATGTTGTATGACTTTAACATGAGTTGATTATTATGGATGAGTTACTAACTCGTTATTTATATCGTATTCTCAGATATGGAGAAGACTCAGTGACATTAGACTACTGAGTGGACGAATGAGGTGTTGGTGAGTGGGTCTTAATCCTCAGTGTAATTTAGTTGTAACAAGTTTGGTTACAACTGGTAAACGTATTATTACTGCTTTTAGTTTGCCATGATGATTTTGGTTTAATAGTAATAATACTGTTGATAGACTGTTTAGTCTAATATGTTGACCTAATTGAATATGTGATCGATTGATATTTGGCCTTCGGGCATTCAGTGTATTGAGGTCAACCGGATGGTTAGGTTTGGTTACTATTGTAAGACGACAGGAATTTCCTTGTACTCATCGTTAATAGGAAATTAGGTCGTATGAGATTAGTACCAAACTATCGGTCTCGTCCGTTATGGCCATACAGATATGTACGATAAGTGTTCTTGGAGAATCCCCGGGTATTATGGTATCTCAAGAACCACCGATCCTCATTGTATTGAGATGTTATTCTCATTGATAATCTGTGTTTATTGTTGGTATTCTTGACTGAAGGTTTTCCCCAAGAACCATCGATTTATTGTGATATGATTTGTTTACGATTATTTGTTGTAAACAAGATTTGTTATGCTAAGTTGGGCTGCCGATTATAATTTCACTCACTTAGCGTTATGCTAACCCCACCACAGTCCTTCCTTCAGGTTATAATTGATGGGACATATTGGGCTGGGCAGGAAGTTCTTGAAAATGATGGAATGTTTGACAGGCGGATTGTAACACCCCCAAATTTAGTGATTTGCGGAAGCATACTTGGGTGTTACTAATCAATATACAAAGCACAAGATATACAGCAAACGACCTCTAAATGAGACATTTTGTAAAGTAATTACATTTCATAATTAAATCGTTTGAAAACATATAGTTTTCTTTGCAAAAATATGTAAGCCTAGAGTCCGCGTATGTAGCGGGAGATTCTATTACATAACCATAGTTACAAAAGATAATGCCAAAGAATCTCCGTTAAATGCAGTTTGGAAATCATGCGACTCTAGCTAGTAATCCTGGAGTGATCCTACTCCGTAAATGTACCTGAGAATACATGCTAAAAAGGGTCAACCAAAAGGTTGGTGAATCTCACAGGTTTATCAGTAAATAATCAGTTTGAACACAAGATTTCATCAGTAGTGCCCGTAGGCGTATATCAAGTAGTTGCAAATCTCGCAAAAGTAAAGTAATCAAGTTATACCGTTGTCATGAGGCTCATAATCGAAGCTTAACCCGTAAATAATCAGTTGCTCCCGTGACATGCTCGAAATTGAGAAAGCATAAGTAACGAAATAATAGTCGCCCGTTTATACATAACGGTTCGTGGTAGCGCTACTACCCCGGGCGGGGAGGGTCATTTCCCTAATGGATCCATTAACTACTGTTCGCGCTTAAGTACATAACTAACGATATATGATGGAGAGACTTCCGTAAATAGTAAGTAACTCATGCAATTCCGTTTGGTATAGTAAACAGTTTAGTACTTGTGTTCAAGAAAAATCAGTAGCATGTATCTCCCCCAATAAGTTAAAACAGTAAAAGTGGGGCCGTAAGACTCACCTGAGTCAAGCAGTGGTAAATAGCAAGTAGTAGTAAAGCAAGTAGGTTCTCCGAACCCGTGACCTTCTAGTGCCTAAACACGTAAGGTTAAGTAAGTAGATGTCTCGCAAGACCATCTAGGCTAGTTGTTCATACAACCCGTTGTGTTTAAATGTTGGTTTGTTCGCGTTCGTAACAAAGTATACGGCCCGTTGGTGATTTGTTATAATTAAAGTTTATCATTCAATACGCAAATTAAAGTAATTGTAATAGGAAAGTATGTTTTATTATGATTGTTAGGTCGTATCGTATAAGGATTTGAGGTTGTAAAAGTTCGACACTTAGTGAAAATGTGAGTTTTCAAGGTTCTGGTTTGTGCGATGTAGCATGCGACGTTGCAAGCGACGTAAGGTGCGACGTAGGCAGGTACGTCGCATGATGCGACCTTCGCAAATCAATGCGACGTAGGGGGCGACGTCGCTAATGCGACGTTGGTTCGGTTTGCGACGTTAAAGTCTACGTCGCTACGTGCGACGTCCACAAGTTAATGCGACGTAATAGGCTGCGTCGCTAGTGCGACGTTGAGGTTTTTGTGCGACGTAGGTCGCGACGTCGCAGAGGCCCCTGGCCAGGTGCGACGTAGCGGTCTGTTGGCCGAAAAATGTGCCGAAAATGAGTTTTCCGGTTTCCGTTCGGTCCAAATCTTTTACCCAACCCTTATATGAACATAATAAGCCTATTTAAACCATAAACTAGTAAAAATGATCAAAAACGAGAGATGTCGGGATTTGTCGGAAACTTACAAAGTGTCGGATTGAAAATCCGAAAAGATAGGAAGGTAGATCGTGTTGCGGTGGTCGTTTTCTTCCAAAGAGATGATGAGATCCAAGGTCGTTTAGTATGTTTATTTGTCGTTTTTGTGAGGTTGTGGGTTTTGTGGTTAGTTGGTGGATTTGAGAGAAAAGGGTGAAAGAGAGAGAGAGAGAGAAAAATGAAATGAGAAGAAAAGGTGGAGAATGGGAGGTTATCTCCCATTTTTGCTCCGCGTTCTCGCTCCGGGTGGTGTTCGTTTTCTCCGTCGTTTAGGCGTTAAATATTTATTTTACGCGTTTAATTATATTTCAAAAATCATAAATCTTGTTAAATAATTTATTTAAATTATTTCCTTAAATCTTTAATAGTTTAAATTAAATTTAATTACTTTTGTTATTAAATCGTGTAAGTTTTAATCGTGTAATACGAGGCAGTTACTATTTGTTATAAAATAGCATTTCGGTCATAGTTGCGTTATTTTAGTTTATAAACATTTGTTCACCAACGTCCGTGTTAATCGAATAGAATTTCATTCTATTTAAGTTGCGTACGATTTAAGCCAAATCGCAAAGTTGTATATATTCACCAACATATAATCTGATACATAAATTAGCCTAACACAGAACTAATTACATGTATTAACAAAGAATTAGGCACTAATTCTAGTCCTAATTTGCCGGTTGTTACATTCTCCCCCTGTTAAAAGAATTTCGTCCCGAAATTTAAGTCGAAGTCGCGTTCGGGGTAGAATTGGTGAATAAGTGGGGATACTTGAGTCGCATTTGGTCTTCCCGTTCCCAAGTGAATTCCGGACCACGTCTAGAATTCCACCTGACTTTGACGATGGGAATACGACTCTGTTTCAGTTGTTTGACCTCACGGTCCATAATTTCGACTGGTTCCTCAATGAAATGTAGTTTGTCATCGATGCGAATCTCGTCAAGGGGTATAACGAGTGTCTCGTCAGACAGACATTTCTTTAAGTTAGAAATGTGAAAAGTAGGGTGCACGCTGCTGAGTTCAGAGGGCAGCTGCAGTCGATATGCCACTGGACCTATCTTCTCGAGAATCTCAAAAGGCCCAATGTACCTGGGGTTTAATTTTCCGCGTTTGCCGAATCGGATTACGCCTTTCCAAGGCGATACTTTTAAAAGTACTCGATCCCCAACTTGGAACTCGAGTGGCTTGCGTCTCACGTCAGCATAGCTTTTCTGACGATCACGCGGCTTTGAGTCGGTTTTGGATTTCGACGATTTTCTCTGTGGTTTCATGTATGAGTTCAGGACCAGTGAGTTGACTATCTCCCACTTCAGTCCAACAGATCGGTGATCGGCACTTACGACCGTACAGTGCCTCAAAAGGTGCAGCTTTAATGCTGGTGTGATAGCTGTTGTTGTACGAGAACTCGCACAACGGTAGATGTCTTTCCCAATTTGTACCAGAATCAACTACGCAGGCTCGTAGCATGTCTTCCAGTGTCTGAATAGTTCGTTCGCTCTGGCCATCGGTCTGAGGATGGTACGCGGTACTCATATCGAGACAGGTACCCAGGGATTTTTGGAGTGATTGCCAGAAGCGAGATGTGAATCGAGCATCCCTGTCAGAGATAATCGAGATAGGGACACCATGTTGGCAAATGATTTCTTTGATGTAGATTTGTGTAAGGCGTTCCATTTTGTCTGTTTCTCTGATTGCCAAGAAATGAGCCGATTTGGTGAGCCGATCGACGATCACCCAAATGGTATCGCAACCGCTCGCCGATTTAGGTAGTTTGGTTATGAAATCCATGGTAATTTGCTCCCATTTCCATTGAGGAATTTCAGGTTGTTGGAGCAATCCGGAAGGTCTTTGGTGCTCGGCCTTGACCTTGGAACAAGTTAAGCATTTGCTGACGTACAAAGCAATGTCAGCTTTCATATTCGGCCACCAGTAAAACTCCTTGATGCCGTGATACATTTTGTCGGATCCCGGGTGGATAGAATATTTGGACTTGTGAGCTTCATCCATCACCAAGTCCCGCAGGTTTCCGAAATTAGGCAACCATATTCGGTTAGAGAAACACCTAACTCCGTTGGGTCTGATCTCGAATTGTTTATCCATGCCTCGCAAGGCCTCGTTCTTGAAGTTATCGGGTTTCAGGGCTTCGAGTTGGGCAAGATGTATTTGGGTGGTGAGATCGTTATGAATGGTAATACTGAGTGCCCGGACTCGGAGTGGTTTCGTTCGTTCCTTACGACTGAGAGCATCAGCAACCACGTTTGCTTTGCCCGGATGATATTTGATCTCACAGTCGTAATCGGTGAGTAATTCAACCCATCTACGTTGCCTCATGTTAAGATCTTTCTGGTTGAAAATGTGTTGGAGACTTTTGTGGTCGGTGAATACAGTGCTGCGGGTACCATAAAGATAATGTCTCCAGATTTTTAAGGCGAATACCACGGCCCCTAGCTCGAGGTCGTGAGTTGTGTAGTTTTTCTCGTGAACTTTAAGTTGTCGGGAGGCGTAAGCAATGACCTTGTCTCGTTGCATCAGCACGCAACCGAGACCTTGGTGAGAAGCGTCACAGTATACCACGAAGTCATCGGTGCCTTCGGGTAGAGATAGAATGGGTGCACTGCAAAGCTTGAATTTCAACAGCTGAAATGCCGACTCTTGTTTATCGGTCCAATCGAATTTCTTTTCCTTCTGAGTCAGCACGGTGAGGGGTTTGGCAATTGTTGAAAAGTTTTCGAAGAAACGGCGGTAGTAACCGGCCAATCCCAAGAATTGGCGTACCTCGGTTGGAGTGGTTGGTGCTTTCCAGTTCTTGATTGCCTCGATTTTTGACGGGTCTACATGAATTCCCCGACTGTCGATAATGTGTCCAAGGAATTGAACGGTGTGTATCCAGAACTCACACTTAGAAAATTTGGCGTAGAGCTCCTCGTGTCTAAGTAGTTCTAGGATGGTTCTGAGGTGTTGTGCGTGTTCATGTTCGTTTCGCGAATAGATAAGGATGTCATCGATAAAAACAATGACAAACTTGTCGAGGTATGGTTTGCACACCCGATTCATAAGGTCCATGAATACAGCCGGTGCGTTGGTTAGGCCAAAGGGCATTACTTGAAATTCGTAGTGCCCGTAACGGGTTCTGAATGCGGTTTTTGTGATGTCAGCATCGCGAACACGCAACTGATGATAACCTGATCGAAGATCAATTTTTGAATAACAGCTTGATCCTTGGAGTTGATCGAACAGATCATCGATTCGAGGAAGTGGGTATCGGTTCTTGACGGTTAGTTTGTTCAACTCTCGGTAATCAATACACATTCGAAATGAACCGTCTTTCTTTTTGACAAACAAGACCGGAGCTCCCCAAGGTGAAGAACTCGGTCTGATGAATCCTCTATCCAGGAGTTCCTGTAACTGCGTGGACAACTCCTGAAGTTCAGATGGAGCTAGGCGGTACGGTGCTCGGGCCACCGGTGCGGCACCCGGCACGAGATCAATCGAGAACTCGACCTGTCTAGGTGGAGGTAAACCAGGTAGTTCTTCTGGAAAGACTTCGGGAAAGTCTCTAACGATTGGCACATCTTCAAGTCGCTTCTCCTCCGACTTTTTCTCCGTGATGTGCGCGAGTATTGCTGGGTAACCCTTTCTCAGAAATTTTCGGGTTTTTAAACAGGAGATTAAGTTTAGTCTCGACCCACCGGTCTCCCCCTGTATGACCAAGGTACTACCGGCGGCGAGAGGAATTCGGACGATTTTATCATGGCACACAATTTCGGCCCGGTGCTTGGACAACCAGTCCATACCCACGATGACATCGAAACTTCCCAGTTCAACAGGCATTAGATCGATTGAAAAGATTTCGTCGGCTAAGTTTAAAGTACAATTAGGTATCACACTATCGGTTTCTATAAGTTTACCATTTGCAAGTTCTACTGTGTACTTAACATCTAAGGCCGCGAGGGTGATATCAAGTAGTGGACAAAACTCATCAGATATGAAACTTTTATCAGCACCGGTATCAAATAATACTGAAGCAGTAAGATCGTTGAGAAGAAACGTACCCGTTACAACATTCGGGTCTTCCCTAGCTTCCCCAGCTTTGATGACAAATGCTCTGCTACGAGCAGGGTTGTTGTTCCGTTTGTTGTGGTTGTTGTTGTGGTTGTTGTTTCTCTGCTTAGGGCAATTATTCTGAAAGTGCCCAGGACTTCCGCACCCATAACAAGTCTTTGGGGCACTGGTGTTTCGACAATCCTTGGCCAGATGCCCAAAACGTTTGCAGTTTGTGCAAGGGCAGGAACCGTCATGGTGACGATTGCATTTGGGGCAGTAGGGCTTGCTTCCACTGTACCTTTTCTTTTCTGAAGAGCCGGATGAATAAGCCCTAATAGGCTCGGGTCTTCGGTTGGTGATTTGGTTAGATGAGTTGGGGTTTCCTTCCCACTTTCGTTTGTTGTTTGCAGGTGGGGCTGAGGTGGTGTTACGGCGGACAGCGTTTGCCGTAAGTTCATGGGCCATACGGATGGCGTTCTGGATAGTACCTGGTTTGGATGAAGTCACCAGGTCCTGGAGTTTCTCGGGCAGTCCATCAACGTATTTCTCGATCCTCTTGTACTCAGGATCGACCATGGTTGGGCACAGAAGTGCCAGTTGGTGGAAACGATTGGTGTATCCGGTGATATCATCACCTTGCATCTTGTGGTTCCAGAATTCCAACTCCAATTGTTTCAATTCATCCCTGGGGCAATACTCGCCCCTCAACATCTCCTTCAACTCCTCCCACGGGAGTTTGTAAGCATTAGCAACGCCCACAGTTTGGGCATAGGTGTTCCACCAGGTGAGTGCGGTGTCAGTAAAAGTACTAACGGAGAACTTAACTTTGTCCCCCTCCGCACAGTTGCAGATGAGAAATACCGATTCAACTTTCTCGATCCAGCGTATTAGGTCGATCGCTCCCTCAGTACCTGCAAAGTTCAGCGGTTTGCAGTTTTGGAAGTCCTTATATGAGCAGGGCTTCGGCTGTGGTCCATTGTTAGCGGTGTCTTCACTACCGGGAGTCGAGGTCCGGGTAGCTAGAGCTTGGGCCACACTACGGGCAATCAGACCCGCAACTTCGGCTTCAGTGAGGGTGATCTGACGACGAGGAGGCATGCTGCTGATCAAGAAAAGCACAAGGAAAGTGGAATGAGATAATTACCTGAAATTTGATGATATATCACAAGAGTGTATAATGAGATATACAATAACAGTACGAGTTGATAATCACATTCCATTAAATAAAGTTGGATACAAAGTACTGGTTTTCAAAAGATTACAGAGTAGTGGTAGTACAAAAGTACCGGGAATTGTTACATCCGGTTGAATTACATAGGTTCTAATTAGATAGTTGACTGGTTACAAATTACAGACTGATCTAATCTTGATGTAAGTTAATCTGCTCCATCAGTGCGACAAGGCGGTCTACGGTTGCTGCTAGTCTGTTGGCTTGTCTGGCGTTGTCTTCGACCAAGGCCAATCGTTGTACTAGTGCTCGAGAGTGATCCTCAGTCTCTTGTGAACGCTGTTCACAGTCCTCTAGTCGGTTTCTTACGAGTTCATCCGCACCTAATTCAGCGGTCATTGAATCCTGAATTATGCTTATAGAGAGGTTTGTATCCTCTTGTTCTTGCTGGAGTTGGGCTATGTGATCCAGCGCTTGGCGAAGTAGGTAGGTCATCCGGTGTTGTTCTCGTTCGAGATGTTCGAGCCTTTGTTCCTGACGGTGGAGTTGGGTGGTCAACACTGGCACCGTGAGATGTGCCGAGTTCTGAAAGTTATGAACAGGATAGGGGCTGGTTCGAGGTGACCTTGTGTTCCTCCTGGCTACACGTGGGTTTCGTGACCCATGTGGGTGAGAGTGTGACGGATTAGGTGGTGTGTTTGCCATTCATGTGGCAGAGTGTAAGTAAGACGAGGCTAATATATATAGGCATATAATATCCAGCCTAAAGTCTAGCACGTATCAAGTAATGGTCCGGTTCTCTCGTGGTCAGAGTCAACTAACGCATTCCTGTTCGACACAACCATTTCAGACCTCACATCATCTTTCCTTAATTGTACATAGTTGATCAGGCTATGTTAAATTAAAGTCGTATGATGTAATTCCTGAACCAATCATGCCTAGTAAGGGAATACTGCCTAATGGTCATAGTCTAGGCCCACTAAATGCAAACCTAGTTCACTATAACCTTAGGCTCTGATACCAATCTGTAACACCCCCAAATTTAGTGATTTGCGGAAGCATACTTGGGTGTTACTAATCAATATACAAAGCACAAGATATACAGCAAACGACCTCTAAATGAGACGTTTTGTAAAGTAATTACATTTCATAATTAAATCGTTTGAAAACATATAGTTTTCTTTGCAAAAATATGTAAGCCTAGAGTCCGCGTATGTAGCGGGAGATTCTATTACATAACCATAGTTACAAAAGATAATGCCAAAGAATCTCCGTTAAATGCAGTTTGGAAATCATGCGACTCTAGCTAGTAATCCTGGAGTGATCCTACTCCGTAAATGTACCTGAGAATACATGCTAAAAAGGGTCAACCAAAAGGTTGGTGAATCTCACAGGTTTATCAGTAAATAATCAGTTTGAACACAAGATTTCATCAGTAGTGCCCGTAGGCGTATATCAAGTAGTTGCAAATCTCGCAAAAGTAAAGTAATCAAGTTATACCGTTGTCATGAGGCTCATAATCGAAGCTTAACCCGTAAATAATCAGTTGCTCCCGTGACATGCTCGAAATTGAGAAAGCATAAGTAACGAAATAATAGTCGCCCGTTTATAGATAACGGTTCGTGGTAGCGCTACTACCCCGGGCGGGGAGGGTCATTTCCCTAATGGATCCATTAACTACTGTTCGCGCTTAAGTACATAACTAACGATATATGATGGAGAGACTTCCGTAAATAGTAAGTAACTCATGCAATTCCGTTTGGTATAGTAAACAGTTTAGTACTTGTGTTCAAGAAAAATCAGTAGCATGTATCTCCCCCAATAAGTTAAAACAGTAAAAGTGGGGCCGTAAGACTCACCTGAGTCAAGCAGTGGTAAATAGCAAGTAGTAGTAAAGCAAGTAGGTTCTCCGAACCCGTGACCTTCTAGTGCCTAAACACGTAAGGTTAAGTAAGTAGATGTCTCGCAAGACCATCTAGGCTAGTTGTTCATACAACCCGTTGTGTTTAAATGTTGGTTTGTTCGCGTTCGTAACAAAGTATACGGCCCGTTGGTGATTTGTTATAATTAAAGTTTATCATTCAATACGCAAATTAAAGTAATTGTAATAGGAAAGTATGTTTTATTATGATTGTTAGGTCGTATCGTATAAGGATTTGAGGTTGTAAAAGTTCGACACTTAGTGAAAATGTGAGTTTTCAAGGTTCTGGTTTGTGCGATGTAGCATGCGACGTTGCAAGCGACGTAAGGTGCGACGTAGGCAGGTACGTCGCATGATGCGACCTTCGCAAATCAATGCGACGTAGGGGGCGACGTCGCTAATGCGACGTTGGTTCGGTTTGCGACGTTAAAGTCTACGTCGCTACGTGCGACGTCCACAAGTTAATGCGACGTAATAGGCTGCGTCGCTAGTGCGACGTTGAGGTTTTTGTGCGACGTAGGTCGCGACGTCGCAGAGGCCCCTGGCCAGGTGCGACGTAGCGGTCTGTTGGCCGAAAAATGTGCCGAAAATGAGTTTTCCGGTTTCCGTTCGGTCCAAATCTTTTACCCAACCCTTATATGAACATAATAAGCCTATTTAAACCATAAACTAGTAAAAATGATCAAAAACGAGAGATGTCGGGATTTGTCGAAAACTTACAAAGTGTCGGATTGAAAATCCGAAAAGATAGGAAGGTAGATCGTGTTGCGGTGGTCGTTTTCTTCCAAAGAGATGATGAGATCCAAGGTCGTTTAGTATGTTTATTTGTCGTTTTTGTGAGGTTGTGGGTTTTGTGGTTAGTTGGTGGATTTGAGAGAAAAGGGTGAAAGAGAGAGAGAGAGAGAAAAATGAAATGAGAAGAAAAGGTGGAGAATGGGAGGTTATCTCCCATTTTCGCTCCGCGTTCTCGCTCCGGGTGGTGTTCGTTTTCTCCGTCGTTTAAGCGTTAAATATTTATTTTACGCGTTTAATTATATTTCAAAAATCATAAATCTTGTTAAATAATTTATTTAAATTATTTCCTTAAATCTTTAATAGTTTAAATTAAATTTAATTACTTTTGTTATTAAATCGTGTAAGTTTTAATCGTGTAATACGAGGCAGTTACTATTTGTTATAAAATAGCATTTCGGTCATAGTTGCGTTATTTTAGTTTATAAACATTTGTTCACCAACGTCCGTGTTAATCGAATAGAATTTCATTCTATTTAAGTTGCGTACGATTTAAGCCAAATCGCAAAGTTGTATATATTCACCAACATATAATCTGATACATAAATTAGCCTAACACAGAACTAATTACATGTATTAACAAAGAATTAGGCACTAATTCTAGTCCTAATTTGACGGTTGTTACACGGATTACTCTGATGTTGGTTTAATAACTGAAGACATGTTTTGAATTATATAACACCTATGTTGTATTATATGGTTTGAAGAAAACTAAATTGTTGTATATTGCAAATGGAAAAAGTTTATAGACGTTTTAAAGTATTATACAATAGTAATATATGTTTGAAATATACGCTTCCGAGTCAAAATCATTATTATAATGGTTCAGTAAAAGCAGGGTGTTATAGTAAAGCAGATAAAATAAAGATAGTGTTTGCTGAGATTTCGTTAATTAAGTTATAGGATGATATTTGGAGAAACTGTTTTGAAAGATATTGGTTAATTATCATTCTTGATTACTTGTATGTAAACACTAGATTCCCTACTAATTAAAATCCCATTAGCATGTCACACGTTAGCTAGGTTATGGTAACATTACAAAGTATTTAGAATAATAAGCAAAATCTTAATTATTGTTTAATAATACTTTCATATGAACGGGAACAAAATCTAAAGGTACTAGACAAAACTGAATCATATAACGATTCCTCGTCATCCTAACAGATTCATGTATTTAAAAAGTTCATTTATGACCTTAAACCAGCCCTTGCTTAAAACTACCCAATAAATCCCCTAATTATCCACTGCGTTCCTCATTTAAAGTGGTTCCGCCGTTTCAAACCTTGGCCATGTCTTGTCCTATGATAATCCCCCATGTAGCCTTGCGGTTTCATAGTTTCATACCTTTGACAAATTATATTGACACAGATGACTGACTACCTTTTAATTGAACGTCGTTAAAAAGGTGTTGTAATCACGTTTATTGGTGGAAATGCGATAGATTAATTTGAAGTTTAAAAGTCTATTTAGAAAGGTTAATCAAAGTAGGTTTCTCATTTTATATATTAGTCCGTAATATAACTACCTTCGATCGTTACGCAGCTTCCACGTATTTGTACTACACCTAAAGTGTTTTCAACGCTATACTGCGTAACAGTCGAATATGGGCCGTCATATTACTTCGTAATATTATTCCGATTCGTAGTATGACTACCTTTGGTCGTTCCTCGACTTCCATACATTTGTACTCCACCTTGAAGTGTTTCCAGTACTATATCGAGAAAAAGCCGAATAGGGGCCGTCATATTACTTTAATATTTAATTATAAATCATCCCATAATTAACTAACTACATCGCAAGCAAACACAACAAGTATACTACTCTCTAATCATGGTAATAACTAAATCTATCATAATCAATATAAACGTAATTAATTAAGATAGATAAGGATAGAAAGAACCAGGTTTAAATGCGAGAGAGAATAGACTTGAATTAATTGACACAATTATGAGCGTACACCGAATATTACAATGTGTTCCGCACTTTCCTTCTATTCCTAATTAAACTTCTAAACTAGTTTAAATACTAGTTAAAACTAATCTAGAGAAAAAATGTAGAGTGAGAAAGTTGGAGCTTATTTCTAGAGTGAGAAAAATAAGCTAGGAATGTGTGTTTTCTAAGAAAGGTGTGATAAGAATGGTGTGTGTTGAAATGAAGCCATGAGGCCTCTATTTATAGTTGAATTTCGGTGCACTTTAGCAACTAGGGGCACATGTTAGCAAAAGGTGGTAAAGTGTCTAGCACATGTACCCTAAAGCGGTGAAAGGTCTAGCACATGTACCCTAAAGTCGCGGAAAGTGCTAGCACATGTACCAGGCGAGTACGGGCAAGGACGAAAAAGCGGCCGAGGGACGGGGGACAGGCAGCCGGCGGCGGTGCCCTGAAGGCCGGCGGCGGCTGGCAGGCTGCCGTCCCGGTTCGCCGTCTGTTGCTCGTTTCTTGATTCGCGTGTATCTTCTTCGTTATACGTCCGTTTGCGTCGATTCTTTTTTCGTTGGATTCGTTTTTCGAAAACGAAGACTTTGATGAAAAGAAATCCTTGATATGTATCTTTGATCTTTAGATGTCTCGTGTGAATCGTTTGAATCTTTCGGTGTACGTAGAATCTTCATTTTTCATCCGTTTTTGTTGATTCTTCTTCTGTTAGATTCGTATTTTGAAAACGAACATCTTAGATAAGATAGATCTTGATGGTGGTCACTTTGTCTCAAATCTTGTCTCGGATGTCTTGAATCTTCAATTGTGCGTGGAATCTTCGTTTTTCGTCCGTTTCGCTTGATTTTTCTTGTGCAACTTCATTTTGACCTTTTTGGCAAAGTTTCATTGATTTGTGCATTATTTGAGTCCGAATGCCAAGTATTGTTCCATAATGAGAGAGATATCGGTGGTAAAAATATGACTTTTTATGCGATATCAATTACAGTCATTCAATATAATTTAGTTAAATGCTTTTACTTTGAACTTAAAAGTATAAACCATCTTTCGGTCATTCAGAAAAATTTAGTTAAATTTTTTTACTTTAAACTTTAAAATACAAACCATCTTCCTTATTTAACATATCTTATATATTATTTAGTTTTCCATACGGTTGTAGATATGAATCACATGTATTTGTTATTGTAAATAAAAAATAATTTATTCCAATATTAGATTGACGTTAAGGTTATTTGTAATCAAATGTAAAATCCACGTATGATATTTGGTATTTTAGTATATATATTTTGATATGTTATTTTCGATATTTAACACGTACATATAATATATTCACCTAAATATTATATATTTTTCGCTCCGCCGCAATGCGCGGGTAAAAACTGCTTGTTAAGAACAAATCGGCATAAGTGCACCTAAAAATCCGATCCACTCGTAAATAAGCAATTCGAAAGCAATCAATGACTAAGGGGTGTTTTTTCTTCATTTTCTTATGGAATTCTTAAAGACTGAGATTCTAACTTTTGTAAATTTTATGGAAAAAAAGTTATTTGATTAACAATTATAGAGTAATTGGGATTGTTGGAAAAATGTCCTTTATTAAAAAACACTTTATTAGTAATTTTGTTAGAGAAACGCCATATTACGGAGTAATAATTATGTTTTTCCACTCCATCATATTTGCTAAAAATTCAAGATCTCAATTCAAATAACTTTTAGAATACTTGAGGATTCTTCAAGTACCCTCACTAACTTTATGTTTTTACCAATGTTTTTAGACCCGGTTCGACCGGCCCGGTCGGACCGGAGATTTAGAGGATTCCGGCAAAAAAAAAACCCGAATTTTTCGATAATTTGACTAGTCAACGGGCCGCTTGGGCCGGCCAGTCGGACCGGGTTGGACCGGGACCCAGAAAAGCATATCGACCCGGTTCGAAGTAATTTACTTTTTTTTTTTATTTTTTTTGCCTAATTATGAGCAAGTAATGTGATATATTCAAGAATTTTAAGATAAATAAGAGCAATTTGAGATGATCTAGTATCTTTTGAAGAAGAAAAGCACAGTTATCTAAATAAACAGAGAGAGCAGGAGGTTGAATAATATTGTTTTCATTCTTATTTGAATCATTAGACTAGATTATATAGTTAGTCGTACGCTTATTTAGTATTACCAAACGAAATGTTAAGATATGTTTTACCAAACGGATTGTTAAGCTTTGTTGTTGAGTTTTGTATGTTATTACTCCATGTATATAATAGATTTTCAAGGTTTTTAACGATTCCGGTCCGATCTTCCGGCCCAACCGATCCGACCGATCCAACCAGAAATCGGCACTAATAAGGTTCGATTAAAAACCCGGGTTATAAAACATTGGTTTTTACATGCAAATCGTTGTTTTAAGCAACAAATATTACTCTTATAAGGTACTCACTAGTTGATATAATACATCATGTCTTTTTCTTTCCTTTTTTTTTCTTTTTTTTTTTTTTTGGCAAAATTGAAATATCGAGTGCGCAAATCTCTAAAACCTAAATGATCTAAGAACAATACACGAGAGTCATTTCACGACTCTGATCGATGCTAAGAGCACTCGGAGCGCCCAAACTATTGCCGCCGTTTTCGATCGAAAACGCCGAGAACTCGGCGTTCGGCACTCCGACCCGACGTTCTCGGTCGGCGTTTTCGTTCAATGTTTCGTTTGGAACGCCGGTTTTCAAAGTTTTTTTTTTTTTTTTTTTTTTTTTTTCTTTTTCTTCCAACGGTTAGATTTCAAAAAAAAAAAAAAAAAAAAAAAAAAAACCGTTTGAACGGCTACTTTTTAAAAAAAAAAAAAAAATTTTTCTTTTTCCTTTCTCTTTCTCTTCTATAAATACTACTCCATTCTATACATTTTTTTCACACCTTTCATCCATTTTCTTTCAATTTCTCATACAAAATACAAAATGAGTGATTCGGAATTTTACGATTCACCTTCTACCGACGAGGATGTTGAAATTTTAACAATTCTTCATCAATATCATAACCAAGTTGTAGTCCCCCGTGAAGAGGGCGAATCGTCCAACCAAAGTGGTTTAAAGCGTCGTTACATTCCTCGTGATCGGTTTACGGCAAACGATGCTTTAATGAACGATTACTTTATTGACAACGCAAAGTACCCGGCCGAGTATTTCAAACGTCGTTTTCGTATGAGCAAACCTCTATTTCTTCGAATAGTAGAAGGTATATCTAATTACTATACTACTCCAATTCCGGATTATGTTGATTATTTTCGTCAAAAAGTAGATGGCCGGGGTAAAATGGGATTTACCACCATCCAAAAAGTCACTTCCACCTTACGTCAATTGGCATACGGTACGTCACCGGATGCCTTTGACGAATACTTACAAATGGCGGAAAGAACTTCTCGCGAATGTTTGATTAATTTTACAAAGTGCATGATTGATATATATGCAAATGTGTACATGCGAAAACCAACGGCCGATGACATTCAACGGTTGTACGAGAGACATGGTAGCAAGCATGGTTTTCCGGGCATGCTTGGTAGTATTGATTGTATGCATTAATTGGGCATGGTCCATGTGCCCTAATGCATGGAAAGGGCAATATACACGAGGTGACCATGGCTATCCTACTATCATGCTTGAAGCCGTCGCCTCGTATGACATGTGGATTTGGCATGCATACTTTGGTGTTGCTGGGGCTAACAACGACCTAAATGTTCTTAATTCTTCTCATTTGTTTGATGATATGCTCAACGGCACTGCTCCAGAACAAGCTTTTATGGTAAATGGGGTTGAGTACAAAAATGGGTACTATCTTGCTGATGGGATATATCCAGGTTGGGCATCGTTTGTTAAAGGGTATTCAAGTGAAGTAGATCCGAAGAGAGTCAAGTTTACCAGAAAACAAGCGGGTGCACGAAAGGATGTTGAAAGGGCCTTTGGTGTGCTTCAAGGACGATGGCATATACTACAACAACCGGCACGAGCTTATAAGGTCAACCATATTAAGCGAATAATGTATACATGCATATTGTTGCATAATATGATCCAAGAAGACCAAGGGTTCAATATTGCCGAAAACGAAGAGTATTATGTTCCTGTCCGCAATATGCAAACGACTTGGATCGAGAGATGTGACACACAAAGGCAAAACAATAAGGAACTACGCGATAGAGACGTCCACAACAACCTCCGAGCCGATCTTGTGGAACATATTTGGGATAATACTTTGTAGTTTATTGTTATCTCTTTAAAATAATTGTCTCCGGATTATGTATTTTTAGGAATTATTGTCTTTTAAATTTATTGTCTTTTAATTATGTATTTGTAGGAATTTTAATTATTGTATGAAAGTACTTTTTAATTCAATGTTATTTATTTTTGTTTTGTATTATTTTATTGTATTAAATTTGTTTAATCAAAATAATAATAATAATAAAATAATTACGAGAACACTGACGAAAACACTGAAACTCAATGTTAACCACTACCTCACTTTTTTGTTTCAGTGTTCTCGTTCAGTGTTTTCGATAACACTGACGAAAACACTGAAACTCAATCGAGCGCTCCTTGTGCTCTAATAAATAAGAACAAGTTTAAAACATGATAACCGTTTCTAATCTTGCATCACGTACTGAGATGTATCCATGACTGAGACGCGACACACATGATGATCGAAAAGCGAAAGCTACACTTGACACTTGAAAATCGTTGATTTGGGTGATTGAAAACTACGTTCCTATGGTTGTAGTATAAGGTTCATTAGCACTGTCCTTACGCTGTTACTCGGTTTAATCATGACTTTATGGTGTTAGTCGATCCATTCTTAGCTTCTAGCTGGATATATATACAATATGTGCAACTTTATTTACATAATTCGAATTTTATAGTTCAAGTTCTCCACACTTATGAGTTATGATGTCTATATCTTTGCCGTTCATTACTTTTACCGTATATTGATTTGTATGTATACAAACTAATTAAAGTTATATTCTATTTGCTATTCAAAATATATATAAAAATAAAAACAAGGAAATACTAAAACGCAATTAAACTTCTTTTTTTGTTTTTTTTTTAATTTTTTTTCTTTCTTGGGTTGATTTGATACAAGGAGAACCTTAATTATGTCCATAAAAACTGAATCACATACTCAACTGACTGACTGGGAGATTGTAAACTTCAGGTGGTTGTCAGTGTTTGACAAAACACAAAACTTATTAAAGTAGGTAAAATAACGTTTGACAAATTAATACATACAATATTAAATTAATTCGGAACCAAAATGAAATAGCTTTATAATTAGGTGTATTAAACTTTATACTTTTTACTATTATATGAGTCGAACTTTGAAAACTTCTATTGTATGTATTGAACTTGTCAATATGATCTATTGTATGTAAAATTTCCTTTTAGGGTAAGGCCCAAATAGAATAGTTTCCTTTTTTGCCTTACCCAAAAAGGAAATAATACATACAATAGATCATATTTACAAGTTCACAACATACAATGAAACAAATGAAAGTATGTCGCATACAATAATAAAAAATGTAAAGTTTAATACATAACGAGATAATAAACCGTTATAATTAATAGAAAATGTTTTCCCCCTGTCACAGATTTACACAAAATGTTATTTACATATTGTTACGATGAAATAAAATAAATAAAAAATGTAATTTTGTTTATGACAACACATTAATGTCCAACTTACTAACAAAAGCTCCGCAAGAATTGTTCTTCCGGCCAAACTTCAGTTTCCACCGTGGTCTCAACTACCGGAATCGTCTCCAGCGATGTAAAGAAAATCTGATCATGGTCAATTCGATGTGGATGCTCGATAAAAAGATCCGGTAAATCAAGAAATGTGTCATCCTCCGACCCAACCTCGGCTCGGTTGCTATTGGAGTCATGCATACTTGGACTTACTTCACTAATGGCTAAAGTTGAGGTTTTGAGCGCAGCCGCTTGGATGTCTGCTGGTGATGTGGAAGCCGGTTTAGGTAGTTTGTGAGCTAAATGTGGAAAGTTGAGTGTGGCCGACTTGCCCTTGATTGCAACGGCAGCAACGTCATGGGCTCGAGCTGCCATTTCAGGGTTGTCAAATGTTCCAAGCCATATTCGTGATTTCTTTTTTGGCTCACGAATTTCAGACACCCATTTTCCCCAGCTCCGCCTACGGACACCGCGGTAGACCCGGGTTTCTTTATCGGTGTTTTTGGTGGTTGTGGTTTCATCCATGTTGTTTTGAAATGATAGAGGAAGCTAGACATGAAATCTTTATACGCAACTTCTTATCTTGTCTTTATGTTCCCCTTTTTACTTGCTATAATGTGATGATCTGAGTAGATTTGGTAAACTTCATTATAAACTTTTTGAATAATTAATTGGATTTTGTTAAATATAGCCCTAAGGGCTATGGATAACAACTAACTTTTCATGAGTGGTTAGTAGATTATGATTAAAAAAGTAACAAATGTTGTTACTGTTGTCTATATAACTACATGTGGTTGACGGTTTACGGTGGTTTAGGAAGTTGACGGTTATTTTCATAGGAGGTGGTTATTATATATGTTCATAAGTTGTGTTGAAGAGTGAAGACAGACCCGAAACACGCATACGATTCTCACTTGGTAAACGCATACGCAAGAATTTAAATTACATGATTCGTTTTAAAAAGCACACTCAATATGAACAATGATTGTTGTATCTATAATAATAATTCTTTAACATTAAATATTAAATATTAATAATATATGTAGAATGCTATTTGGTGGGTAGAATACGCACAATTGATATGTAGAAAAAAGAAGCGTGGGGTATTCAGCATGAACCATGTGACTCATATGTTTATTGGTGTGCTTTTCGCCAAGTGTTACTTTTCTAAAATCAATAAATGCTAAGGCTTGTCTACACCTTAATATTTCTATTTTTATAGTTTTATATAGTATATGGTAGACATTAATTAATGATCATTTGTTTCATATGCTAGTAAATAAATCAAGAGGTCATCAAATTAATTCTTTATGGTAGGTTTCTAATTATAGAATGTTGTACGTAGTGTCGACTAAAAAACGAATTGAGGGATGAGGCTGGTTCTATTGAGCAATAAAAATGGAAATTGCAAAAGAAATATGATAGAATAGTAATTGCATGTTTGGTTATTGAAAATATCTTGTAATCCTTGATTTTCTTCATTTTGATTGTTAAAGGAAATCGTCCGCATAGATTGCATGTTTTCTAATAGTAACATTTTTTAATTGTGTTGTTTTTAAGTGTTGTATCAGACTCATTTTTGTTCACACTATATCATACATGCAGAGTATATGGAAAGAAAAAAAAAAGATAATTTGGTGGGTAACCCTTACCCATGTACTATACTTCAATGATACGTGTCCGCCCCAACCGCAAAGAGCATCAACGCCTGGTAAATCACATGTCCACAAATACCTACATGTGTTGAGGCACGGATTCGAACCCATGACCTGTCGCTCACACATGTGGGACATAGACGTTTTTTATGGCAGTACCACTTAAGCTATGCCCAATTGGTCATCCACGGTATATACAAATCACACGTATATACATATTCTCCCATAAAGAGGAGCAACAAAGAACTTACTTTTTTTTAATCGTCATAAATATGAAAATACATTTTTAGTACTCTCCAATCCAACCTAACATTTCAGTTATTTCACCTTATCGACGTATCATGTGTTTTTGGACATACGTTAGCGAAACGCTAGATCAAAGGATTGGAGGAGTGGATAAATCGGTAGAAACTATAAAATCTCAAATTTCTGTGTAATCAAAAGTCATCACCTCCAATTTAGTGAATAATGTCGTTGTCATTGATTCATCAATCACATGTAAACGTAAATGAAGGAGATCTTCTCTGTTCGGAGTATTGTCTCACGTATACCTCAATACTCCGTACTAATTCGCAATTGATATCTAGACTATTTGGAATATCAGAATACTGAATACGGATGGATGTAGATATTTATAACTAAGTTACAAATAATATCAACTCAAAAACGACCCATTAGTAGCCCATATAGGCCCATATCTCGTATGTCCCATTTTACAGGCAAACCAAATAACCAATTAGAGTTTGGTTGGTTTGGTTACTATCATCCACCATATGAATAAGACAATCTATGAGTACATTTTTTCAACAATCTAAATCAGGCATGAAATTAATAATGCTACTTCTGGAAAAGTTATATCACTAGTTAAGAAATAATGCGTAGTTTATTTATTTATTTATTTATTTATTTTCCATGTTGCAAATCCGGCCTCATTGTTCTGTTGTGGGTCAATCTCGTGAAGAAGACTTTTGACTCTTGAGTGGTTGATTTGATTCTCTAAAGATGATCCCTTTGTATCATTGCATTTTAGCAATGTTTTGAAAACCGGTTTTTTAGGTGAACCGGAATTCAATCCGGAGCCGAGTTAATCCGGTTCAACCGGTTGGATTTCCGGTCCGACCGCCCATTATACACTTTATAAGTTCGACCGGTTTTCTGTCCGTTTCCGGTTCAACCGGTCCGACCGGCCGGTTTGAACCGGTTTTTAAAACATTGCATTTTAGGTAGTTGTGTCTAAATAAATTTATATAGATGGAATGTATTATTATTATTATTATTATTATTATTATTATTATTATTTACACAGTAACACATATTGCATTTTTAAAGCATTTTTATCATGTCTTAAAATTGGAATTTCAATAATGAGAAATTACCATTTTACACATCTTTGTATCTTACGTACGGAAAATGGAAAGTATATAAAGGATACTTTAAACACTACTCTTACAATCTAGTTTTTACGAATTTGAAATATAAATAAAAATTTTGAATCAATCAATTCAATACAGCTAATATAAATGGGAGCATATCTAGCTCGTGATGTTAACTACGTGGCAATCAATTCAATACAGCTAATACCTTTGTTACAACTTTTTTATTTTCTATATTTCTGTTTTAGTTTATAATAAAATTTGATTAATTGTTCACTCATAGTTCCTCAAAGTGTACATTTGTCTTAAAATTTAGAAAGTCTTTTAGTCATTTCATGAGATCTGAGGGACGATGAACGATGAACGAAATGAAAATCCGATTCCAGAATGAACTTCACTACTTCAGGGACGAGGAATTTGTATGCATCTGTCTAGTAACTAATTATATCAGGACGAATAATGTATTAAAACAACTATCACGACACTTTGATTGTAAATATTAATATAGTACCTTCTATTTTACGCACTACATTCAAAAGCTTTTCTTTGTTACATAAAATCATTGTCAAACATCGCCTTTAATTGGACTAAAACCAATACGAGCCAAAACATGAAATAAAAATGTACACGTACTACATTTAATAATTTAACGAAAATATAACGACTCGTGTATTTTCAGTTATTTCATTCTTGTGCATTATTTAAATTTTCATATATAAACTATATTATAAGTAATTATTTTACGACATATATAAACCTACGTTCAAAAAACTATATCTTAGAAGAAAAAATAAATACAACTAATTACGTATCTGATCATTAAAAGATGGGATTATATTCCTCATCTTTCTTTTTACCTGTTTATTTTTCAAAATAAAAATTTATGTCCAACTCCTTAACAATAATTCCACAAGAAATACTCTTCCGGCCAAAACTCACCTTCACCGGCCTCAACTCCGGCAAACTTCTCCGGCAATGTAAGTAAAATTCTGTCGATACGATCTCCAAGGTCTATAAAGAGATCAGGTAAATCAAGAAATGTGTCATCACATAAAGCCAAGCCACCAGCTTCCGCCTCAAGCTGATCAGCTTGGTTGTTACTCGACACGCGGCTTCGTGGAGTAACTATTTCACCAATGGCTAAAGTAGCGGCTTTGACTGCAGCCGCTCGGATATCTGTTGGTGAAGTAGAAGCCGGTTTGGGAAGTTGGTTAGCCAAGTGAGGAAAGTTGAGGATAGCCGAACGACCCTTGATTGCTATGGCGGCTACATCATGAGCTCGAGCTGCCATCTCAGGGTTGTCAAATGACCCAAGCCATATTCTAGATTTCTTTCTCGGCTCACGGATTTCTGACACCCATTTTCCCCAACTTCGTTTTCGGACCCCACGATAAACGGGGTCCTCTCCGGCTTGAATGTTGGTTTTCTTGATCTTTTTGTTGTGTTCATGGCTATTTTCGCCATCTTTAGCCGTGTTGGTAGGTATGGAAGTGGTGGTTTGATCCATGGTGTTGGAGTATAATAGTGAGAATAGAAGAACTGAATTAGATGTGAAGATGACAAAGTCATGGAATAAGTTCCATCTTTATATACAAGTAATCTTGTCTTTTTGTTTCATGATGAATCACATGGAGTAGTAATAAATTAACAACTACTTCATATATGACGTTTAATTAAAGTTTTTATTTGAATGTAGTTTTATAAGACTATATATAGTCTATATAGAATATAACATGAAAATCATATTTAAATGTTCTTGGTATACAAGAACAAAACGATATATATATGAATAAAGAAATATTGAGCCAGCACCTACAATAAATGTTCAATATTTAAACATGTCATTCACCTGACTTGAGATATTTTAATGTTTTTATTCGGTTTATATAAACATACGAAATACATTTACAAGCCTTTTATTTTTTTATTTTTTAATTAATTACTTATTAATTTTGACTTTATGTCCCATGTTAATTTCTACTTGGCCATATTTCATCCTTACCTACATGTTTTTACTGATGGCACCAGCGGGTCGTAAGTACGGATATGCAAAATCCAGCACCCGCCTGCGACGGATTTTTTTACCCGTGAATACCCGCTAGCGGGTTTATTTTTACACCCATACCCATAACCCGTGGATACCCGTGGATCGCGGATAACCCACAAGTTTTAAATAATATAAACAATTTATCTATATATCAAAAGATTTTATATAATTTTAATGTATAAAATTTTTTTAAAACATGTTCAATTAATGGATCGTAATTTTAAACGAATTAAATTGTTAAAATTTAAGACATGTGGATTACTAGTTTGATAACTATCAATTTATTTGATAATTTTTTCTTGATCATTTAATAATTTACTATTCGAAACATGAAAACTATACTTTTTAGTCTCTATATGAATAGTTTTATTATATATTGATCAAATTAACCATTATATATACATATATATGCAATAAATTATACAAATCCACTTGTAGGTATCTATAATGTGTTATGTAGGTTCGCGGGTCGAGTTTACCCGCGGGTATAAGTTCATACCCATCACCCGTCTGCGACCCGCTAACGGGTAGAAGTTCATACCGATAACCCACTCATAGGTAAAAATTTTATGGGTTTACCCACCCACAATGGACGGGTACTTACGGGTCACGGGTTTTTTCTCGCCCAGTGCCATCCCTATTTTCTTTTATATATCATATGTTAAGACTATAAGAGAACAAGAAGTGATATTAGCGTGAAACTACTCTAAAATTCAACACTGTGGATCACACTGTCTTATCCATCAAGGGACAGTGATTCGTTGTACGTGGAACGCAATGTGATAATGTAATCACACTTAATTATTCGACAAACGAACTGAATACGAAAAGAAAACCGGAACAAAATGATTGGACTCGCCTTTTCCACGTACTACACCCAACGTTCAATTCTCAACATTGAGTCTTTCACGATACTCAAGTAAAATATGGTTTTACAACCAGTCTTTTAAATACCTTTAATTTAATATTTGTTGCAGTCTATATGCGTCCTAAATCAATCATATATAGTGACCTATTCACTTTCATATCTCTATTCGCATTGTTTGTAAAACAGTTTCATCAAGTATAGCTGAAAATTACCAAAAAGATTATTTATTTATGAAATAATTCATCTAACATTACAACACCTAAATAGTTACAATTATATATGATTGCTCATACCAAGTTTTAATAATTTATCATAGTCTATGTCCGTACAATTAATAAAAGATAAGGGGAGTAGGTTCTTTGCTTATTTTTGTCCAAACTTTTGGACTTATGGAAATATCGCACAATTACTACAAAACTCACGTTTCGTCTCCACTAGGCAATTACTATATGGCAAGCTACTTGTACATAATTAAATTTATGTCAGCAATTTATTATTAAAAATTAGCAATTAATTATGGATGACATCTTCTTAAGAATAGTTGATGATGTAATTACAACACTTGCTTTTGTTGACTATGTATGGTTTGCATTCTATCAATTATAAACAATGATAAGTTGATCTACACATTTTACCTTTCAAAAGATAGAATTATTATTATTATTATTATTATTATTATTATTATTATTATTATTATTATTATTATTATTATTATTATTATTATTATTATTATTTTTTAGGATTATACATGAGACTCTGTTTTTCTTACGCCAAAAAATAATGCATAAGAGTTAATTAAATAGTCATGACAAATCTACAACATGTACTTTTTGTTAGAGGTGGATCTATAAGAAGCAGAGACAATTTACCCCTTAAAAATCAAATATATGTATAATCTTCTTTCATGAGTATTAATCACATTATAAATTATTTCTTCACTAGAATATAGTAGAAAAGAAAAATAAAAATTGTTTACTCCCTCAATACTTAGATTCTAGTTCCGCGGCTGCTAGCTTTGCTATAAGTAGGTGTGATGACGGATATGTATGTTACCTTAGATGTTAAAAATGTCTCTGGCTTACTCCATCCGTCTTGATTTATTTATACATATTTCTATTTCAGGTTGTCCCAAATTATTTGTCTACTATCAAATATGGATTAGCTAGACCACTACCAACGACATGTCACTTTGCAAAGTGACGTGCGTCGGTTTAGTGATACAAATGCCACCACTGCGTCACTTGCTTGTGTCTCTCCGCTTGCGTCGCCAAGCAGACGAGAAAACCAATTGCGTCACTTTTTTGTTTTTTGTTTAGTGTACAAAAATAAATATACATCGGTAAATGTGGAACCGAAAATTAAAGTAACACATTCGTTGTTGACATCATTACGTCAGTTGTGTGTTAGTTTCGGAAGTGTTAAGGAGACGCCAAGGTGGCACAACTAACACAAAACGGACACAATAACGGATGTGAGTGGTCTTAGAAAATTTGATCAAATTAACCATATTATCCTACTTAAATTTGAAATTACAAAAAGTAAAATGAATCTTCAATTAGTTAGTCGGTGGTAAAAAATGGCATTCTGTATAAGTAAGTAACACGACTATAACACGACTATGTTTCCTTAAACTATGTATTATTTGTTTAAGGAAATTCAATTTGGGATGGATGGAGTACAATAGCATGGTAGTATTGAAGGGTTGCACAATTAGAAAAAGACGGGTATGTTTTAGAATATTGAGTAAAATTAAAATGATTTAAAAGAGGCTTCCTTTTGAAATTTGATACTCCAAATTAAAACAAGCTTACACGAAATTAATAAATTGCACAAGAATTTTTCTAACA
This sequence comes from Helichrysum umbraculigerum, assembly GCA_949592205.1. Classification (NCBI taxonomy): domain Eukaryota; kingdom Viridiplantae; phylum Streptophyta; class Magnoliopsida; order Asterales; family Asteraceae; genus Helichrysum; species Helichrysum umbraculigerum. The sequence goes on along the minus strand of CATIUR010000003.1, from coordinate 117,807,717 downwards.
ACAGCCCTTAGGGCTATGTTTAACACGCATTATTTTGTTGTACCATGAAAATAACCACCTCACTAACCTTTTAATAACCACCCCACTAACCTTAATGTATCATCATTAATGCACATAATATTTTCTTAAACATAGCCCTAAGGGCTATCATTAGAGAAATCCTACGCCTAATTAAACATTTAGGCAATGGACCATTTCATCAGCTTCAAAATAATCAAACATATACGAGTACACTCAATAAAGGATGTTTTTATTTCGAAGGTAATTAATTAATGTGGAATTTTATACATATAAACAATTACTCCGTAATAATCACGAGTAAACGCAGTGGAAAATAGGATCATGTATAGCATACAATTAATAATATAAACACAACGAAAAGATTTTGCGTACCTTTTCTTGTTGTGGATTAAGCAAGGAACGAATTCAAGACACGAACGAACTATAGAGGTTTTAAAATAAAAATTCTTTATAGTTTTACACACAACACGTTATTGATCACAAGCGGAATGATAGTTCAATTAACCAAGTTAATACCCTTTGTGTTTTACGGAAAAAAAACCAAACACCCTTTAGGGGTTATTTTTTTACCGACGGCCGAACAAAAGAAAGAAAAGCGAAAAGTGATCCGGTGCAAAGCTAGGTGTTATTCTCCTTCTTTAATAATCCATTTATATTACAGTAATTAATTAATCAATAACCCTTTATCATTAATTAAATACTTAACCCCCAAGTAAATAGTATTAACAATTTAATCCCTAATTACTTTTGGCTTTGAATCCTTTAATTTAATAACCTTTATTAAATGATCACAAATTAATTAAATAACTCAACTAGTTATTATAATTAACTTAAATTAACTTGGTTATATAAGTGGTATCTACGTGTTAACGCGTGTGACCCCATAGGCTCACGTATAATCCGGACATACATTTATTTCTGATATGGACATATCCCAACAATTAATTTATGTCACTTTGTTTACCTTAATTTATATTCATATATACACTAATTTAATTTAATAGATAAGAAGAAAAATGACCTTGAGCGAAGTAAATGTTAGCGATTTTTATTATTATTAAAGAAGTATATTAGTTAGACCCGTCGTTAGTTTATTATCGGACTCACCCCATTATTATGCGTGTACTCATTATTCAGTGCCGAGAAATTAAACCTTTATCGGTAAAATGGCTAAATAACAATACAAAAAACTAGAAGACCACTCCCATTCGTTAGCGTGTCAGTTTTGTGTCAACTGTGTCTCCTCAGTACTTTTCAAACTGACACACTACCAAGTACCAACACAACGATGCAAATAGTGACTATGTGACTTCAATTTATAGGTCTCAAATTTACGAAAATATCTTTGAATCTATACACTAAATAAATAAAAAAATTGATGTGTCTATTTTGTTGTTGCTTTCCCAACGCACTGAACATTCATTGGTGTCCCCAAAGTGGTGTGCATGAGTGCATCAGTTTGGATGGGAGTGGTCTAAGCAGTGGCGGATTTAGAAATGTGAGGTTGGGTATGCATAAAAGTACTAGATAGAATTTTTTTTTTAGAGATGTTTACCGGGTCGGGTTTCGGGTTATTTGATTCAAAATTTCCGGTTATAATTTTTTTAAAAACTATTTAATCAAAATTGAACTAAATAGCTTTTAAAGAACCAAACACCTCTAATTGAATTCGTTTTAGCTATAATTTCAATATTATAATCCTAATTCAAATTCACAGTCCTAATTTTTAAAGACTATTAAATAAACGATAAATAAATAATTGGATTCAAAATTGTTAATATTTCACACCTTTTACTATTCTATTAGACGAACTTTCATAATTCCTATCATATTTATCATGTTCTAAAAGCTTCTATAGTACGGATTTAAATTTCATATCCATATCTTTGTATGGTTACGAAATTCAAATCCGTACAATATAATTTTTCAAAGTTCGACTAATAGATAGTAAAAAACTTAACATTCGGTACAATTGGATATGGATTCATTATTAATCACTCCGTCCATGTTTAATTGTCCATTATAAATTTGTACACAATTTTTAAAAAAAAATAAACTAATTGTATTGTTGACCAATAAGAATTCACCATTTTTTACTTAAACACTTCCTGATCGGTTGAAATTTTAAAATGGACAATTATTTTGAAACATCTCAAAAAGGAAACATGGGCAATAATGAACAAGCTAGTTAGAGCATCTCCAATGTATACACTAAAACTTTACACTAAGATGATGCAAAACAAGAATATTTGAACATATTCTTACACTAAATTTTTTTCACTCCAATGTGTGCACTAAATATTTACACTAAAACTTTTTAAATAATATAAAGTACATCACACAAAGATAGTGTTGACAAAGTCATAGTATAAAAATACATTTATATTGGTTTTTATTATTATTATATAGTGAATAGTGTTTAGTGTAGCACCAAATTGGTGTAATTTAAAATGGATTTAGTGTTGCACTAAAATAGTGTAGTGGTTTAGTGCTAACATTTGAGAGCTTTTTATGTTATTTTTGCACTAATATAGTGTAAAAGGTACATATAGTGTACACATTGGAGATGCTCTTACATTCAATAGAAGTCATAGTTTAGTTGAGTTGTCACTTGCTATATAATTATAGCTTTTTTGTGTGGTATTATTTGAAATAATGCATAGGGTGTTCACTCATTTTTTAATGGGTATGCACTTCTTAAAAACTTTACAAAGCATATACGAAAAAATTATTTTCTAACACTACACACAAGAACCCAAGGGTATGCAAGTGCATACCCTTACTCTCGTTTACATCCGCCACTGGGTCTAAGGGCATTTATAATCAACACTAAAAAAGTATATATATATATATATATATATATATATATATATATATATATATATATATATATATATATATATATATATATATATATATATATATATATATAACATATATTATTATTATTCCTATTTGTTTTCAGGTTGTTGGGGTTTCATTTTCTAAACAATTAGATACCAAAGTCTTATGAAAAGAATATTTATTTATTTTGTGCGCAGCCCATGCAATTAAGCTTGATTTAATAATTATTCATATATAATGCACTACATTGATTAGTATTCTTTATTAATATTATTGTTGAAGAAAAGTTCAAAGAAGGATGAAAAAAAATAAGAATGAAGAAACCAATAGGATTGCTCCATTTCAAAAATTAATTTTCACTTAAAAAAAATTAAATATCTCATAAACCGTATGTCTATAAATTATAAAAATTATATATATGCAATCAACGTCTTTTTCTCTTCGATTATATATCTTACAAGTTATACATTCGACAAAGTATTTTTTTCATATTTTATTGGGTTTTAAAATTTTATAATGTGAAATCACATGTGATTTAACACTAAAAATAATCACACACGTTTATATTTCCAATTAAACTTTAAATTCAAATCTTTGATGACTTAAAAAGACTTAAATATGAAAAACTAAGTTGTAATCAGATGCGATTGACCATCAAAGTATCAATCACATGAGATTAAAGAGTATTCAAATACGGATTTGCAAATCATTGAGTATAATTATACAATTAAGTAAAATTAAGTTGAAATCATACATGAATTATCATATATCGGTAAATTGCTCATCAAATATCAATTTTTAAATGAAAATCATATGTGATTATATACAAAATTGTATGTAATTAAATATCAAATCACATGTGATTAAATGTACAACTAGCAATCACATCTGATTTTTATTGAAAACAAATGCAAGTTTTAAAATTCTATTTATAATTATTAATGTATATGAATATTAAGCTGTAATCACGTGTTAATTAACATATACCATGAATAGATAATCGTGAACAAATTTTAACTTTTTATTATAAATCACATGTAATTATATTGTAAAATCTGGCAAAAATAAAGGAAATTTTTTTTGTTGAAAGTATAGCTTGTGAGATCTCTAATCGAAGAGAAAACGATGTTAATTGATTCTGAATATGTAATTTTTATAATTATGGACATATATACGGTTTGTGAGATATTTAATTTTATGGGTAAAAATGGAAGTGAGTTTTGAAAGGAAATTGAGCAATCCTATTGGTTCTTTCATTCCTTTTTTTTTTATCATTCTTATTTGAACTCACATGACTTTTGTTGCTGGTTTTAATACAAACACTAATATAAAGTAAGTTAATTTTTTGGTTGTATCACTTAAGCACAAAAACTTATTTTGGTGGTATACATGACGAACTTATTATGGGTCAATAATCTATGATAAACTATCCTTTATTTATTACTAGTAGTACTAACATGAAATGCATCGTCTTTGCTATTAACATCGAGATGATGTAAGAAAGTAAGAAACACTTCAAATCTTTATCTTTATTTAATATTTGTAATAAACAAATTAAGAGAAACTTACAATTCTTATATTCCATCCATCCCAAAATTATTGTCACCCGACAAAAAATTACGCAGTTTAATGAAAACATAATCATTACTCCTTTCTTTTTCTTACTTTCAGTTTTACCCTTAACCAATTAATTACTGTTTTCTTAAAAGTGTGTAATGATAATTTCAATTAAGGGTAATATGGTAATCACGACCAAACTTCACAACTTATTTTTGGAAGTGGACAATTAATTTGAAACGTCCGAAAAAGAAAACATGGACTATAATTTCGGGACGGAGAGAGTATTACTTTATATGATAGTTGAGATCTTAAATCAATTTGGTTCATAAAAAGAATCAACTTATACAAAGTTGACTTTTACTTATTTACTACAATATTTTAACTGAACATAAATCATTCAATACATGCGAGCTATGCTAAAAAGTTAATTATAAACAAATGTATAAAATGGTTAATGAAACAGACGAAAATTTGTGGTTATTCTAAATACTAGGTATTCTTTTTGGGTCGTGTTAAAAGAAAAATATGTAGTAATTGGAAGTAATAAACATATGTAGTTCTTGATAAGAAATAATCGGAGCTGCATCGAGAAACAAATATAGAAAACAAATTTACTCTACATCATTCAATCATTGTATATTTACATCATTTTATACTGCATCGTTGACGTTAATAATTAATTTAGCAATCCTTTTTCAAACCCTGTATTTTATATTTACATCATTTTATAAGTATTGAAGTGTTGATTAATAACCTAATTTATATCCAAAGATATGCATTAAAAAGATACAAATTATTTAAATACTAGTTTAAGACCCGCGAAATTCGCGGAATCGTCAATGAAAAATACTTAAATACCCGAATCCATAGTCGTATGAGTGTTATTATTATTTTGAGTTTTATATACTATATATACAATATTTTTTATATATATAACATAAGATAATGTACATATCAACCGGTGAACCTTATACAAAAGGCTATTATATTTGGATTTTCATGATTATTACCTTTTAATTTTGTATGATATGAAAACATGAAATTATTCGTTATTTTGAACGTACGGAAACTTTGAATTAGTTAAGTAAAAAGTTAGTTTGATAGCTTTAAGATTTGAAATCTTGAATATACTATAGTTTATGGTATTTTGGTTTCGTTTTTTGCCGTGTTTAATAACTATTTCTTTTACCAAAGTTACATACATGGGGATAACCGAAACCCTGAATACATATGAAAAAACGATAGGTAATACTAATTGGGTATCTAGCGAGTATTTTGTTGAGTATGGGTACAAATATACTAAAGGGTATGGGTACATATACACTAAAACCCGACGAAACTTGACCCGTTGGCATCCATAATCCAAGCATTGTAAATTATAAATTCATAAAAGAATTCAAAAAATGCGGTGGTATAGGTACAGTTACACTAAAATCCGTTAGAACCCAACCCGTTGGCTTTCATAATCCAATAATCGTAAGTTAGAAATTGATAAAAGAATTCAAAAAAGGCGGTGGTATACGAATATAAATTATTGGGCGATGTAATGATGTCAAGAATTTTTTGAAATTGAAAATAACTTATTGCGGCTTATTTCATAAATTCATAAAAGAATTCAAAAAATAGGGTAATATGGGTACAGATACACTAAAACCCGTCAGAACCCAACCCGTTGGCATTCATAATCCAAGAATCGTAAGTTATAAATTGATAAAAGAAGTCAAATAAGGCGGTCGTATACAAATTTAAATCACTGGACGATGGAATGAAGTCATGAATTTTTTTGAATTGAAAATAATTATTGGAGCTTACTTTAGAAAAAATAAATAAAGAAGATTGTAGGAAGATTTTAAATTATGAAAGAAATAATAAAGTAGTTATTAAATTAAAATTTTTATAAAATATTTGAAGGATTATCTACAATTAAAGGAAAAAATGAGGATTTATTTTGTAAATATTGAAGGGTGCATATTGTAAATATAGAAGGGTATATTAGTCTTTTAGTCACCTAGAAATGAGATTAATGATGTCACTAAATAAATTAAGGGTTAGATCTTAATTATTTATCTCCATCTAATGGTTAATACTCTCTCTAGATTTTTCTTTTAATATATAAGAAGATAGACTACATCATTGACGCTAAATTAAGTAAAATTACGTTGAAAATACAAGTAAGCACGTGTTTTATATTAAACTAATAATTTGTACTACTAGTGAACTATATTGAATTATACTTTGAAAAATGATTGGTTGGCTTAAATTTGGAATGCTAAATATACACCTAAAGATATGATTGATATGTTTGAAAAAGTGATTGGAGGAGAGTAAGAGAGATAGAAAATTTAAACAATCTGATAACTAGGTATACTTTTAGATCTATCTAAATAGACCTATTTAGCATTACTCTTTTCTTCAACTATTTACAGTTAACGTATTTTCTTTGAAAACTCTATAAAAACAAAAAGTAACAAATTTTGTGCCCTTTTTATGTAATTAGAAGAGCACCCGCGCATTGCGACGGTGAAGATATTAACAATGCTTAAAAAGTATTTTATTTATGTTTGAATATTGTTTTTATATGTACACCTTATAAATTTACTTTCTAAAGTCTTTTAAGTTTTGCTAATAATTATACGAACATGAATTTTAAGACTAATGTTATGTAAAAATATAGAAGTGGTAATTTTTAAAAAGTATTTATTATGGATGAATATATTGTTGATAGTTTCTATAGTTAGGAAAAGTTATTTTAGTCAATATTATCAAATATAGGGGTATTTATGTTATTAGAGTTGCTTGAAATTGTAAGATAATTAAAAAAAATGCATAAACAAATTATAAGGGTGAATGATATTTAAGATTTAATATATTTAAATAAGTCATTTATTTATAAAGCGGGCTATCTAGGCCCAAACCGCAAAAGATGGGTCATAGCGGATTATGTTGTAAGAAGAATGGGTGGATTGGATTCCAATTTTTTTTTTTAGAGAAATGATATAATCACACAATTTTTACAAAACATAAGTGGGAGTTGATATATACAACATGAAAATTGTTTCATACAACATACAATACAACAGTTTTAGCATATTGTACAAGTATGCAATAACATATTTTTGTTGTATAAAACAATTCACATGTTGTATTTATCGGCTCCCAACATAAGTATACAGAATTAGGTGAACCAATAATATAAAGAGAGAAAAAATAATGTAATTTGATTGGTATAACATATATGTCATGTTGTGAGAGTTTGTTTGTAAATACTCGATTACACCTAATAAATTATTATTTTATTATATAAAATCATTTTTTCAGAGGCAAAAAGAATCCGCCTACATAGTTTTAGTTGCTTACGGAAACTTCAGTATCTGCAAATTACATCTTTGAGGTTCTAACTTCTAACATTACACAAATCTGATAGTATTGTTATGTTATAGATTTTTAATAAATTTTGTATCATCATATATCAAAGGAAGACGAAAATATAGATATGTTGCCTTTTGTTTTGACACTTATAAATCCGAGGTGGTAATGTATTGTGACGGAAAGCATGCATTTTAATTTGTTGTTTTTCTAATAATGCATCCACAATGCAACTTTTTATGGCATTTCTTGTAAGCTGATATATTTTGACAAGGTTTGATATACTACAGGGTTATGTGTTTTTTAATGCATATAACTATGCATTGATTTTCAATGTGTATATGTAACAAAATTAACATACATTGTATGTACGAAACTATTTATTTTGTACATTGTGTGTGTTTTGGTGACTTGTTAAATTGAAAAGATGAAATGTGTCACCTTATAATTGATAACACGTCATCAGAATACATACAATGTACAAAAATAAATAGTTCCGTACATTCATTGGCGGTCAATTTTGTTATGTACACACAATGAATATCAACGCATAGTTATATATACATTAAAAAAGTACTTAACCCTATAATATATAAATGATTTGTATATTAATTTATCTATTCGTGCACCACTAAACATGTAATTTGTTGTTATAATGTAAAACACGATTACATATGTTTTGTGATGCATACATAAAAATGACACAAAAACAATTGCCCTGTAATATATTATTTGAATGTTCGATCGCTAGGTGTCTGAACTTGATCTTTTTCTTATTTTACACACGAGTAATGCTAAATAGGCCTACTTAGGCAGACCTACAAGTAGGCCTAAAGATGTGATTGGTTGGATTTTTTCTCTCTCTTAATCTCATCCAATCAATTTTTCAAACCCACCAATCACAATTTTAGACCTATATTTAGTCTTATACAAGTAGGCCTACCAATTATTTTCCTTTACATATACTATGGTGTAAATCATGGCATCCAAAAAACTTCCACTAGTCATATTTCAACAGTATACATACAGAGGGGGCACAACTAAGAAACTATTAACTCATGTTACCTTACTTTTCATACATTTGAATACACTTAAGTTAAATTTTTGACGCACTTGACCATTAATACCATGTTTCCGTATTAACTGATTTATTTTATTTTTCGAATTCCATCGGTAATCAATGTAATAATTTAAGGGCAATCTACTCATTTGAATAAGATAAACTCTGTTTTAGTGTTAACAGAGGCATTGTTTAATCATGGTTGCTTGAGTGATATTTTTAGCTAAAATACAAATTAAATTTTAATGAATACTTGCTTCTCGGTCACGTATAGAATATCAGGAATCAGGCTGCATATGGACATATGGTGATGGAAAGTTTAAGGCGATCGTATATTCGTTTGTATAACAATGATGATACAGTATCTATATCTATTTTCCTGGAAATTATATGGTCCAAGTCAACTTAGCTTACTGAAACATAGGTTGAAAGCTACAATTGACATGATGTTTAAGGTTATCTACAATTTTTTTAGAACGGCCTACCTATAATCTAACACACGATTATGTACAACCACCACGAATATTTACAACTCACTGCCTTAAGTTAGGCTTGAGCCCCCAACCTCAAGGTTGAAGGGTCCCTTTCATACCACTAGGCTAAGAGCCCTTTGATAGTTATTTACTTTGGTATTTACTTATTTTGTTTCTAAATAGTATATTATGAGAGTTTTCTCATTGGGTGGTGATTTGTACACCACTCATTTTTTGCCATACACCATCAAAATCATGTTTTGGACATTTTTGCCCTTGAAGTTGTCAAAGAGTGTTTGAAGAATTTTAAGTTACAAGAGGTAAAAGGGTCTAAAAATATATTTGAGTGGTGTATGACAAAAAAATGGTGGTGTATAAATCACCACCTTTTCTCATTTACCTCCATGTAAGATAAATGGAAATGATGGTGACATATACATTGTTTATTATTATAAATTATTATTATTATCTTTATTTATTTATTTTTGTAAAAACTGAAACGCCATATGATAATTTCTTTATTTTAGCGAATTTTTATGGTACCATCATAAAAGATAAATCAATATATGAGGAAGGTTCAAGTAAGAACAATTTATTATGCTGGGAATGGTAGGAACGTACATTTTTATTATTAACATCAAGATTAAATATTTTTTTTTGATAAAATATTTTATCAAATCTATTAGAACTTTATGCTCTTTAATATGAGATAAATTTTTTAAACAATATGTGATACATATCATTAAAAATTTAGTGTGTATCACACATAAAAAGTTGTGATACACAACTTTAGTTTGTACATCATATATTTTTTATTGTTTTTAAATCGATCTAATATTAAAAAGGATAAAGTTTAAATTATTTTGGCATTATTTTTTGTGCAAAAAGTGTACCTACATTGAAATTAAAAGTGAAAAAGTCGTTCCTACGGTTCCTATCATAAGGAATGATTCTACAGTAACCTCCCCCATCAATATATATAACGCGTTAGTAAATTCAATAAAAAGGAAATAGATCAATATCGATTATCCATGTCATTCTATAATTTAATATAGGTTCATTTAGTGAGGTTTAAACGAGAATGAGATTTTTTGTGAGAATGGAAAAACCAATCAGAACGCGTGACAAAATTCACTTTCCCTCACTTTTTTTAAACTTAAATATCTTCCAAATAGTAAGTTGAAAAATCATAAAAATTGCACCATAAATATCAACATTATTTTTCTTCGATTTGCCATCTCACAAGGTATACTTTCGGCGAATTTTTTTTATGGGTTTTACAAATTAGTATCACATGTGTTACTTGTTGGTATCACATGTGTTATTCATTGGTATTACATGTGTTACTCGCTAGTATCACATGTGTTACTAGCTGTATCACATGTGATAGTCGACTACAAAACCCGCAAAAAAATGGAAAAAAAAAAAATTCGTCGAAAATGTACTTTGTGGGATCTCTAATTGAAAAGAAAAAAACACTGATTTTTATGGTATAATTTATATGATTTTTTGACTTACCGTTTGAGAGATATTAAGTTTAAAAAATGTGGGAAAAAGTAGGTTTTTGTGACACATGGCACATTTTGGTTGGTTCCTTCATTTTCACAGAAAGTTGATATACTCATTTACACCTTACTCTAGGTTCATTAATAAAATGTACTGTTGATTGTTAAATACTCCGTAAGAATGTTTATAGTTGACTATCGAACCAATTGAGTATAACTTAAGTGTTAGTTTCATTGCAAAGTCAGATATTTGAATTCGTGCCTCAACACATATATGTGATTTGTGGACGGACAATCTTTCTAACGTTAATGCTTGTTACAAAAGGTGTGGATGTGAACGCGTACCATTAGAAAATATGTCACGGGAGTTAAGGTACCATTCAAAGTTTTTTTCTTCTTTTAGTTGGACTATGAATCAAACACAAGGGAATCGATCTAATCAAGGAAATCGTACGTGTATATTCAGTTTTTTTTTTTTTTTTTTAAGAATTAATTAAAGATGCAAATAGCCACAATGGAATTTCACTTATACATAACAATATAAGCATCACAAGAAAAGGCGTAACGACAAAATTGACAATTTCCTATGCGAATATAAGAAATGTTAACAATCATCGAATATCACAATCTCACTTAAAAACAATCGGCGATAAATGTAGTAACAGATAATAATAATATTATATATTACTTCTTAGTATTAACTAATACGGAGTATTAATTAGCGAACAATTATAAATAAAGTAGTTTTATCTTTTTATGATTTATAGTTCTAAATAAAATAATAAAAATTGATAATTACAGCCCTAAATAAAAACCTTTTGGATATTTATTTTGATTATATCTAAAATTTTCTTAATAATCAAATATCTCAATTAACATATCACAAACAAAAGGAAAATTTCAGTGAATTAAAAGCAAAACTTGAATGTATTAATCGTTATTGTGAATAAATAAGGAAGTTTTAGCATTATATTTTTTTTATTGACCGTACTAAAAGCTGTAATTATCAATTTTCCATTTATTTCTTCCTAGTTTAAAAATAGTATGTTTTAAAGAATTTATTTTTTACTTTATTTTTGATTGTCTAATTTTTATTTAATACGGAGTATTAATTAGCGAACAATTATAAATAAAGTAGTTTTATCTTTTTATGATTTATAGTTCTAAATAAAATAATAAAAATTGATAATTACAGCCCTAAATAAAAACCTTTTGGATATTTATTTTGATTATATCTAAAATTTTCTTAATAATCAAATATCTCAATTAACATATCACAAACAAAAGGAAAATTTCAGTGAATTAAAAGCAAAACTTGAATGTATTAATCGTTATTGTGAATAAATAAGGAAGTTTTAGCATTATATTTTTTTTATTGACCGTACTAAAAGCTGTAATTATCAATTTTCCATTTATTTCTTCCTAGTTTAAAAATAGTATGTTTTAAAGAATTTATTTTTTACTTTATTTTTGATTGTCTAATTTTTATTATATAATAATGTAAAACTAGAATATATTGATGAACTTTTTCACAAATAAAAATTATTACATTTACTTTGTAGATCGTTATATATTAGCAATTTAAACGTGAGAAATGATTTACTCACAAATTTTTACAAAATATCATTCACAAACGGAGATCCATCAATTAATTTAGGATAGAGAATCATGAGAGATCGAAAATGAATTAATGTGATTAATGTACATGACTTGCCATGTTATTTTGTATAATTTCTTTGTAAACTTTTAGTACGCATAGAACTTAATTAATTTAATATACTTCATGTTTCATCATAATTATTTGACACGGGCACATGATCTTATATTTTCTGCACCAACCTTTGGAACGTTGCCACGCTTTCAACCAATTCCACTTGCAACCGTTTCTTAATTTAGTTTAAATTATGGGGTAAGGACATAAAAATGCAATTAACTATCACCTGACATTCATATTATGTATTCAACTATTCGGGCTACCATTGTATGTAACAAACTATTTATTTTTTTCCATTGTATGTGATTTCCAACATTTTTTCCACGTGTCATCTATATAAGGTGCCACGTGTGATCCTTACAAGTTAACACGTCACCAAATTGCACACAATGGAAAGAAATAAATAGTTTGTTACACACTATGAATATCAAATCATAGTTAATTACATTTTTATGTACTTACCCTTAAATTATAAGTTATAGAGTAGAGAGTGTTATCCAATATCATGGATAGACTCTTACCTTGTTGCTAGGGGTAGCCACTGCCCACTGCTACATGCGAATTTACTCGACCAACCTCAAAAAATCTGGATAAGATAGGACTTTTTTAATTGTTATAGGTTTGTTTAAGGATTATAATTCATCAATCTATTAATATATCATCTTTTGGTCCAATTTGTTAGTGCCTGGGTAAAGAACATAGTGTCACGCATTCGAAACCCGGCTGATAACTCAACCCACGTTTTCCCTTTTTTTAAGCTGTCACTTATTTATCCTTACTACTACGTATTGTATTACGTTGTAAGATCACGTGTTACTAATACTACTATCTTTCCGATTCCAACTCATATCTATTATCTGTTATACCCGTATTATTTATTATGTTCTAAGGTAAAACTAAATACGTAACTATTTGATGTCATTAAATATTTATGTAAGTTTTGTAAATATGATTTGAGATAAAGTTTGTACGGACAATTAAGTTGCAAAAGCAAAGCGAGGCACAAATTATTTTGTGCTACCCGTGTTTAAAGTTTCTAGGTCCGCCACTGATGATAACCATAGCAAAAAAAAACATATGTAACTGACATATCATTATTGGAGTCTAGTTTAAACGTTTAGTTCCCGGCCATCCATCCAACCGAAACATTAATCCTCTTTATTGTATAACATAGTCAATCCAATCTAATTATCTAACTACAATTACACAAACTCTTGTGTTGTTGATTTTTTTTTTTCCCATTATAATCTAAAATATTCTATAATCTATTGTGATTTCTAAATTCTATATTATATTCTTTCATTTTATGGTCATGTTACTAACATTATTCTTTCATCCTAATTTATATACGTAAATAACTTTTATTGTTAGATATATTCAAATGCCTTGAAATCTTGATTAAAAGATTAGATATATATGGTCACCGTACTTAGCACAACAATGAAAGATCTCGCAATTCGCTTTCGTTTCAATTTTCAATTCTTTGGTGAACCATGTCTGCCAAGAAGCTAGGTATTGCATCGAGATTATCTTCATTGTTGAACAACTTTTCCAAATGTCTCTTCGTTATCATAATTTTGGTATATATACTATTGGTTGGTTTCTCTTGCATAACGTTTATATCTAATTCAAGTGTTAGATTAATCCAATACATGAAATTGTCAAGAAAGAAATTGGTAGTAGCCTCTAAAAGGCATAATTGCTAAGGATTCGACCATCATTCTTCACGACTTAACGGTGGATAAAAATATAAGGAGTATCAAAAGATCAAGTGTTCAACATATCCTTATAAGTTAATCTTTTGGTTCAATAATTAAATTTGTCAAAAACAATGATTTGTATTTTCTATTATTGGCATGAAACTGACATCGTAATGTAGGATCAAATAATTTGGCATATATTTATATCAAAATGTTGTTATAATCATACAATTAAAAATTTTCGTGACTCGCAAGGTCATGGTCATATTGTGTTTAATCTGTAGTTACACCAAATTCTTTTCTACTGTTTTCAATTACAAGAGACGGAATATGTTAATCATGTTGCCGGCCATAGCATTCGTAAAACTTTTGTTGTTACCTGTCTCCAGTGAAACTTGAACACATAACCTCTTAGTTTATATGTTCCACACATATCAACTCGCCAAAAGCCCTTAGGTGGGTTTTAGATTTTTTTAGTTATAAATGTATTGAACTTGTCACAAAATCCTATTGTATGTATCCAACTTTTAAAAGTCCTACTGTATGTATCGAACTTACGAATTATTCCTATTGTATGTACTCATTAACACTAATGATGTTTGAGTGGTCATAAGCATCCTACGTGTCATTTTCATCCTACGTGTCACTGCTACGTAAGCTCTACGTCATCAAATGTTCGATACATTTTTTGGATCATCATCTTCAATTTTCCGGCAACCCATTTTTTCGGCGATCACCATTTTTTTCCGGAGACCCATCTTTCTTCGTATTATTGTCCGTACAAGAACCACCATTTTTTCTGGTGACCTATCTTTCTGAGTAACAAACTTGTTGTATTTCTAAGGAAAACTGGGTTTCCTACAGATGGTGCATTATGACTCTGGTGGGTTACGGGTCAACCCAAATTTATACGAGTCTGGGAGGGTATGTCTTAGCCTCGTTAATACTTGAACGGGTACTGAAACCGAGACGTGGAACCCCAACGGTTCAACAATTCTTCAAGTTTTACTATCGCTTCAGGCTTTAGTGCTCAACAAAAAGCCATATTTTAATGAAGCCGGATATGATCAGCAAGTTGGAAGTCTTGAAGGTGAAAAGAACTCGTGCAGTTACAATGAAAATGCGTTTCTCATGAGCTGTAAATCCATGCTTTATGTACTTCGCAAGCCAAGGTACAAATAGTTTTGCCATTCCATTTCTTTCATTTTATATTCGTAACTACATGTGGCAGTTTTACCCACTATGAGTCGATTTAGGCTAGTGTTTTTCCTTTTGTTTTAACGGGTAAAATAAAAGAATTAGAAAGAAACTAGTCGCATGGATCGAATATCGACCAAGGTATTTTTTTATGGATATAACCTCCTAAATCATTTTAATTAAGATAATTCTTGAAATAATGCAATTTTTGTAATCATATCTGACGTACAAGTTTGTTGCTCAGGAAAATGGTGGTCGCCGAAAAAATGGTGGTCGCCGGAAAAAATGGGTCGCCGGAAAATTGAAGATGATGATCCGAAAAATGTATCGAACATTTGATGACGTGGAGCTTACGTCGCAGTGACACGTAGGATGAAAATGACACGTAGGATGTTTATGACCAGTCAAACGTCATTAATGTTAATGAGTACATACAATAGGAATAATTAGTAAGTTCGATACACACAATAGGACTTTTAAAAGTTGGATACATACAATAGGATTTTGTGACAAGTTCAATACATTTACAGACATTTAACCCTAAAACTTATAGATGTAGAATATCAAAAGTTGTTGGCAGGTTACCTTTTACAAAACATGTATTTAGTGTTAATGTTTGCATAAATTTGTAATGGTCATATGCACAATACGTTGTCAATATTTAGTTTGCAAAATTAATATAGCTGGGCATCATAGTACTAGTATAATATTATACAAATATTAGTTATGGTGTCGTAATTTCTAATTTATTAAATATTTTTAGGGATAAATGTATAAATTTGACTAGTAAAACATGAATCAACAATTATTTTTATTTGAATGTGCCTCATCAAGTGAATTGAAACTTAAATAACATACATCATTAGCGCAAATATGCATATGTTTCAAACGAATCGATCTTGAACTCATAATTCGGTTATTATAAGATCACCCTTAGTACTCTTGGGCCCAAAAAAAATAAAAATATTTGACTAGAAAATAGTGAATATTTGAGAATCGTGAGCAATATAAATGTAGTTATGATCATAAATTACAACTTTTTACTAAAGACGGAACGAAACAAGGCCGATGAACTAGCTATCGTACGTGCAGTGGTCGTTAAATTAGGGGAGACACCTTACCACGGTTTTTATCAATATAAACATGTGGCTACAGTGTAACTCAGAGCCTCAGAAATCATTTGTTAGGATCATTTCTTGTCCAACTCATACAAAACCTAGCACGTACATAACTCGCCCAACAAGTCACCAGCAGTTTCGATAAGGGTTATCGTAAAATAAAATGAGTTTATTATATAACTGATGAGAATTGTAACATAGTACAATATATATAATATTTGGGTTTTAGTTTTACACCTAATTATATAACCAAACATCGGGCAATCCACAAAATCGACTTTGTTATTATAGCTGTAAATATACTTCACTTCATTAGAAAAACATTTTAATTCAAAGTGCAAAACAAACACCTACACCTTGCTAGAATTATTAGTATATTACATATTACACATACACGTAGGGCTTATTCAATAAAATTCTGCACTTTACATGGTTTTTATACATTATAAAGATACTAGTTGAATGACCCGTGAAAACACGGGTTTGATGTAAAAAAAAGTTAAAAATTTTATTTGATATATTTTTTCAACAATAATAAATTCGAGTATAAGTTTATATATACATATTTTGCTATTACATACAATTAGTGTCATTTTTAATCATCCTTGTATGTAAATGTAAGACACAATCAATGAAAAGGTGAAGTGATTTTAACTTTGTAAGTAACATCTTAAATTGAACATTGGGTTAAGACAATAAATTAAAAAGATTGTGTCTTTATCTATCTATAATTTGACTATATCTCAATAGTTAGACCCCTTCTTCATATGGTTTGACGTGATCGAATGATAGAGATCATGTAGTCAAGAAAACATATTTAATGAAAGGAATAATAGCAGTAAACCAAAACAAACATTAAAGTACAACTATCAAGTTTCGCCAAGTGGTAGGAAAGTTAAATGAATAACCTGTTGCATTAGATTTAGTACAACGCACTTGCTGAACCATAAGCATTAGATTTAACTTCTTCTTTTTTTAGAAAAAGCAATTTTATTAAAACTAAACCAAATATGAACAACCAAGACAACATGGACATACATAAGTACACATGAACACAACACTCATGCAACACTCAAACACCCACTGTTTAAAACGTTTGAAACTTTAAGATAAAGCCGCATATCAATACATGAAGATCAAAAGCAGCTCAAGACAGCACCAGCTGAAGACAGCTACACCTTGCTAGAATTATTAGTATATTACATATTACACATACACGTAGGGCTTATTCAATAAAATTCTGCACTTTACATGGTTTTTATACATTATAAAGATATGATAAAGATCAAAAATAGAATAAAGAGGCCAACGATGCAAGCAAAATACACAAAGCTCCAATTCTTCCCAAACAAGCAATGATGGCATAAACGGAAGTGTGAGCAAGTCCTAAACCAGAAACACCAACTTTAATAGCGGAAGCCACACCGTAGATGAGGAGACTAGTAACGGAGACCATGATGGCGCAAGGGTGCGTTTGAAAAGGGAATCCAGGATGCGCCTGCGACTTAATTTCTACAAAAGCAAGTAAAGCATTAATGATGAAGGTAAGCGACAGAGCCGGCCCTAGGGCTGGGCAGCCTGGGCGACGGCCCGAGGCATCAACCTATGAGTGGGCATCAACGGCTAAAATGTTATTGATGGATATCGAACGAGTTTTGTGCAAATTACTACTATTAAATGATGTCTTAGAGTGAAACAAACCCATCTTACATATTTTACAAATAATTACTAAAGTTCTGATGAAAAATCAAGCTCAAGCAACTCTTTAATGGTGGAAATTGTATATTAGGAAGAAGATGACGACACAGTAGCCTTGTCTGACACTTGCATTTTCTTTTCTTTTTTCCTTTTTTGAATTAAACCCTCTATGTTATGTCAATATACACTTTTAACCCTCCATGTTTTTCATTTATTAGTTTTTATCTTATTCTGTAGGTGTACGTCAAAATTATTACTTGTGGAAAAGACGCAACAAATGTGTATGTCAATAGAACTTTACTGTTAAATGATCATTATATTTTTCTATAAATTTTATTTACACTTTGGCATACTACCAATTTTTTACTTTATGACATCAATATTTTTAATTTAAGTAAAGTTAAAACTTATGTTAAAAAGTCAAAAAAATCAAAAATTTGCTTAATCAAGTTAATACTCCATCCCAAACTAATACTGGCAATGATAATATATACTCCGTATTTTTTTTGTCTTTAAGGGCCTATCGATTGGTAATGACTAATGACACATGAACATCAAATTTTACGGGATAGTTCAACTTAATTGGTCCATATTATATTAAAGTAGTTTCGTTTAGCCCACTTCTATAGTTATTTTTCCGTTAGAAAAAATAAAATCCAATTACATATCGAGCTAACCTCTCAAGCAATTAGAAGCTCTAAATCGAGAACTAATAATGTGTTGTATTTATATACTAAAAGAAATAGGGCATTTTTCGATTGACTCGCCCAGGGCATCCAAATACTCAGGACCGTCCCTGGTAAGCGAACAGGGGATTTTGAGACCTTCTTCCATAGATGATACGCGTGGGTAATAGCAAGCCCATAGGACACGGAGAGGAGTTATTAAACCAGTGCGTATGGTTTTTAGATTAAACGCGTGGCATATACATTGGAATAAAAGCATGATGGTGAAGAAAACGTCGTTATTGGTTTTTGGGGGTTCTTGCTCATCAAAGATTGTAACTTCTTCTTCTTCTTCTTCTGATACTGGAATATCAATATCTGTGGTAGTCGAGTGAATCATCTTTTTTCCTTTCCTTTGGAAGAACTGAAACAGATCGATTGGTTTTATAGGCTCTGGTACAAGTGTCAACAAATGGTAACGACATAACTAAGTAAAGTCCATGTCTCGACAGAAATAACCTAATATATAGTTTGACATTTGTTATGTACACAACAAATGTACATATATTATTCATGGGTCTTGGGTGCATTCGCCCGTTTTCGAATCTAAACTTCACACTTTTATAATTTAACAACATTAATAAACAAGTCCCTTTAAAATAGTAGTCTAGAATTCATCGTGAGGTTATTAGCTCGGGCATCTTCAATAGAAAGAGCTTTTATGTGTAATAAATCAGTAATTTTTATTTTTTACGAATTAAAAAAGGTTTGGTCTAATGAAATAAAGATTATTACAATTACAGTATATAAAGTTCTACTTCCTATCCATATTATCATTTTTATTTGTTTAAAAAAGAGTGTCTAGTAATAGAGAAAGATTATTAAAAATCATTAAACTTCTCGTGTAACTTATTTATTAAATTAATCTCAATCATTTATTTTCTAACCATTTCCGGTCAAATTTGCCATTAATATAGAGTAAGGGTAAGGTTCAAATGAGACTAAAAATTTGTGTGAGAATAGAGGAACCAATGATATGGTACCATGTGTACAAAGAGAATACAAAACTCATTTACCCCTTAAGTTAAATATCTCACAAACCACAAATCGAAAAATAATGAAAATTGCACCATTAGATTCAGCGTTTGATCCTCTTCGATTTGCCGTCCATTAAGGCATACTTTCGACGAGTTTTTTTTTTTTCATTATTTTTAGTGGGTTTTACATTACTAACACATGTGTTACAGTGTTGCGTTTAGAATTTAGGGTTTGGGGTTTAGGGGTTAGGGTTTAGGGTTGGGAGTTTGGGGTTTCGTCCCCGAAACCCCAAACTCCCAAACCTAAACCCTAACCCCTAAACCTCAAACCCTAAACCCTAACCCCTAAACCTCAAACCCTAAACCCTAAACGCTTTATAAAACTTTAAACCCTAAATCATACTAAACCCTAAACCCTGCTAAACCCTAACACTAAACCCTGCTAAACCCTAACACTAAACCCTGCTAAACCCTAACTCTAAACCATAACCCTAAACCCTAAACCAAATGTATAATCAATCACCAACACGTGTGTTACTAATATGTAAAACCCACCAAAAAAATGAAAAAAAAAGTTCGTCGGAAGTATGCCTTGAAGGACGGCAAATCGAAGAGGATAAAACGCTGAAAATATGGTGCAATTTTCATGATTTTTCGACTTGTCGTTTGTGAGATATTTAATTTTTAAAAACGTGGATGAGAGAGAAAAAAGTGACACATGGCATATTGTGGTTGGTTCCCCCATTCTCACACAAAATAAATGGTTTCAATTGAACTCTTCTCTATAGAGTAAACCTAAACATCATCCGATCAATCTTAATTCAAATACTATATGTTAAAGAGAAACAGACAGTACTGATGGACGGGGATTTCAAATATTCCACCTCTAAAACTCATATCCCTCACTCAACAAAAACCAAAAACTATAATAGTATCATCCACATAACTCACTAGTGACAAATCAGAATGTCACCTCAGGCTCTTGTAAGCCCAAAGTAGTAATCTGGTCCAAATAACCGAACCTTCCTAATCAGAATGGGTTTGGGTGAGTAATTTGAAACTAGTTACATTACTTGTAACATGTCAACATACAAAATACTTCGACTAATGATTACGATATAACTTATCATCCTTTTTCACGATTATATTTGGATGTTGTAAACAGCTAAACATCCTTATTTGACGATTACAGAAGTGGAACCAAGTATCCTTAATTCACTATTACAAAATTAACATGTTAACTTACGAGCAGTCTAGCAGGACAATAAAGAGATGCCAAAAATGCCACAAAAGCACAAACCGGCCATGTTCAGTAATAAAAAATAGAACAGTCTGGCGGCCATGTGTGGAATTAAAAAACATCAAAAGTAAAACAGAGCTGCCAAAGAAGCAATCAAAACAGATAAAGAACTGATCCTTCCAAAACGAGCAATAGCTGCATAAACAGAAGTGGAAATAATGTGTTGGGCGACAGAAGCCAAGCCGTAAATGAGCAGACTAGTTACAGAAACCATCACGGACTTTGGGTGTGTTTCAAAAGGGAATCCAGGTTTTCCCTGCGACTTGATTTGTGCAAAAGCGAGTAAACAATTGATTATAAAACCAGGTGTGGATGCGGGCATGGTACCTAGAGCGGCAACAGCTTCTTCGCTGAACACAGATGCAGAACGTTGGTAAACCTTACCCCATACGCGAAAGATAGGTGCCCATATATCGTCTGCTGCAACTTGATTAAAGGCCAAGGTGATATTGTTGGTTTCTGGTACCTCTACCACTCTAGCTTCGGCTATCGAATTATTGATAGGCGAAAGCATCAGAAAGACAAGATTGATTAGTTATTTTCAGAAATATTGATGTGTATCATTTTTTATAGCATTGGCTGGGCTACTAATGTCACGCCTTCCTAGAACTTCTTAATTTCAGTGAATTAGATTATTAGTAATTTACGAGTTGTTGCTACAAAGTCCTCATAGCACCTAGTTCACACATCCGTTAGATCGTGTGTACATCACATCATCTCTACCGTCTAATTTCTATGACACCGACCATTATCTTTATCTATGGTTTATTAAGTGGGGACAACATCAACATATAATTCAAACTTTTATACAGTAATAAAGAAGTTCATTGTTTAAAATCAGAAGAAAACAAGCACAGATGTATGAATAGTCAAGTCAATGATGACAGAATACATTACCCTTTGCACAAACCACATTAATCTTCTTCTTTAATCTAATATATACTGGTAGATGATATATGATAGTAGTAAGGACTAAGGAGTAACATATTGTGATCTTAATAAATAATAGACTGAAGTTATTAGACCATTCGCAAGCGCGGAGACAGGGCGGGGGCAGCGTAGGCAACCGCCCCCACTAGATATTGTAAATTACTTAAAAAATGAAAAATTTTAAGGTATTAAAGACATTTTAAATTTTCGCTCTCACAAACTATACAAGAAATTAGAAAAAAAAATTTTCCGCCCCCTCCATCCAAATTTTCTGGCTCTGCCCCTGACCATTCGTAACGCGCCCTGCGTTGAGGCCTTTTAGGCCGGAGAACGCCCAGAACGCCGGCAACGGGTCGTTCTAGGAGGGGCGTTGTGGAGGGTTGCATGGGCGAGATGAGGAGCGTTCTATGGGACCCATGCACAATTTCTTTTTTTTTTCCTTGTCTTTCTTTGTTTTAATTGTATTAAAAAAAAGTTTTTTTTTTTAATTCTAACCGTTAGGTTTTTTTTAAATAAAAAATAAAAAAAATTTACCGTTGGCTTTCAACGGCTATTTTTTTAAATTTTTTCCCTAATCTATTTATATATGCTGCACCATTCAAACATCAAAAACACACAACAATTCACACACAATTTATACCAAAAACACATTGGACGCTTTCAGCAAACTTTCGCAGCTTACCTTTACCTCCCGCTTATATATTTATGTTGTTTTTATTTTTAATTATTGTGTTTTTTTAATTAAGTACTTTTATTTTTATTTAAGTATATTTTGTTTAATTATTGTATTGTATTTTTATTAGTTAATGAAATGTATTTGTTTTTGTTAAATAAATGAAAATTAAATTAAATTGGTGGGTCCTAGGGGCAAAACTGGACGTTCTGGATTTACCACTGCAAGTGCTGACGTGGTGTTAACGCTTACGTGGCGCCCAGAATGCCCTGCACCACTACAAGTGATCTTATTAGAATTAAAACACAATATTTCCATTAGCTTTAAAATTTGTTACTTAAATCCTTAGATTTATTTATATCCTCTAACAATTATCAGAAATTAATAAACGATTATATTAAATTGCTACTCCCCCGTCTCCATTTATTTGTCCCCATTTCCATTTTGGTATATCCCAATATAATTGTCTTATTAAATTGCTACACCCTCGTCTCCATTTATTCGTCCACATTTCCATTTTGGTATGTCCTAAAATAATTGGCTCATTTCAAAATCAACCAATTAAAATGTTTGAAAATGGTAAATATGAAATTCTATTGGTAGTCAATAGTAATAAATGCACATTTCTTAACCTATTGTTTCTTGTCCCGTGACAATAATTTCGGGAGTGAGTAAAAATAAATCCCCAGCCCATTTTTACAAAAAGAAAAAAAAAAAAAAAAAAAAAAAAAGCCGTAACTCTACCTAGTCAACAATCAAAGTCTAACAAACTCAATCTGTCATGTGATAGTTTGACTGTATTAATATATCATGATATGATATGATGAAAAAATTAACGAAATAAAACCTAAAAAACTCGTGAGAATATGATTGACATATTGTTGCATCACACAGTTGAAAGAACTCGTATCAACAGTTCAAATCAAGAACTGAAATTTTTTTTTTGTTTTGAACCAAGTTATGTTACAGTGATAAAAACAGAAAACGGGAACACTCTTATTCAGGGGCGGACTTATGTGGAGCACAGGTATGCACGTGCTTACCCTGTGAAAATTAATCGCAGTGTTAAATATGTGGAAAAAAATGGGAACCTTTGTATAAACACCACTACCCGTTGTCAAAGGAGTGCACACCCATTGTCAAACGAGTGCATACCACTCTTCAAGAAGCATGCATAGAACGAGTAAAAATTAACTTTCAAGCTTCAGTTGTCATTCAAAACTCAAAGAACATCATAAACAAAATCACATGCTTAAGCCCGGCTAAACAAACCAATTACTAATAGAAAATCTGTAGCAAAGATGAGAGAAGAAGGTTCTTAAGTCGGCCTCTGCTACCGTTGAGAGCCCCTCACGTTTAATTTGGTTGTGGTTGTGGTTGTGGAAAATGAGAAATTAGAGTAACTGTTAAATTTTCTTTACCTGGTCTTTGTGAGAATCATTATATGAAAATGATGATAGAAAATGAAGGTCAAGTATTAATGGGCCGGTGGTAAGTGCATTAGAAGGGTAAATCTGTTATTGCCTTGTTGGGAAATGTTCAAATCATTTACGGAGTACTACACTAGAAGATAAGTATAACCCCCTTCATTTTACAATCATTTTACAATCATTTTATTATAATGATTCTTGACTCGGAAGCGTAAATTTAAAACATATAAAAGTACATAAGATGTTTTCAAAACTTAACACACCACATTTGGTCAATCTATTACAACCATAATAATAATACCATAATGAGGTGTTATATAAATTCACCATTTTCTTATCAAATCAAAATATATCAGAGTATACTCCGGTTGTCAAACATTCCATCATTTCCAAGAACTTCCTGCCCAGCCCAATATGTCCCATCAATTATAACCTGCAGAAAGGACTGTAGTGGGGTTAGCATAACGCTAAGTGAGGGAATCGATAAACACAGTCCAACTTAGCATAACAACTCTGTTTACATCAAAGCATCTTAAATACACAATATCACAGAGTATCTAGAGTTCCTAGGGAAACCTTCAGCTAAGAACATATAGTTCTATTTCAATGAGATAACATCTCAGTACAATAACATGTCAATGAGGATCCGTGGCTCTGGAGATATCATAATACCCGGGGATTCTCCAGTAACACTTACCGTCACACTGTATGGCCAATACAGAATAGACCGATAGTTTGGTACTAATCTCATACGACCTAATTTCCTATTAACGAGAAGTACAAGGAAATTCCTGTCGTATTACACTAGTACATATTTGGGCTTTGGTCACACCAGAAAAGCGTGACGATATGCTTACGGTCACGCTTGTTTTTCAACGTGTGTGTGTGACTAAAGGTCCCGCGACCATAGGGTGCATACGGCCACATTAAATCGTTAGTGGCGGTATCCATTTAAAAAGAGTGACCAAAACCATAAAAGGTGTGACCATATGCTCTTTTAAATCAAGTAAAGGTGTATTATATGTGACTATTGTTCATCCAATGGCCACTTGAATTCTATGTTTGTGTGACGTTATGTAACATGTTGTCACAGAACGAGTGTTTTAATTTGGAGATATGGTCACATAAAATGAAGCCAAAAGTGGCCATAGGTATTAATAAGCGTGACCAAATGCTCCTTAAAGCCAAGTAAACGTGGATTTTGTGTGGCGATTGTGCCTCCAATAGCCACGTGAACTCTATCTTTGTGTGGCGTTATGTAACATTTAGTCACACAACGAGTGCTTTTCTTTGGGATTTGGTCACACAAAAGTACGCCAAAAGTGGCCATAGGTGTTAATATGTGTGACCATATGATCTTTAAAGTCACGTAAACCTGTATCTTGTGTGACTATTGTTAATCCAATGGCCACTCGAATTTTATGTTTGCGTGACGTTTGGTATCATTTAGTCACACAACGAGTGTTTTATTTTTGGATTTGGTCACATATATAGAATTAAACCAAATGTGGCCATAGGTGTTAATATGTGTGACCATATGATCTTTAAAGTCACGTAAACCTGTATTTTGTATGACTATTGTTAATCCAATGGCCACTCGAATTTTATGTTTGCGTGACGTTTGGTATCATTTAGTCATACAACGAGTGTTTTATTTTTGGATTTGGTCACATATATAGAATTAAACCAAATGTGGCCATAGGTGTTAATATGTGTGACCATATGATCTTTAAAGTCACGTAAACCTGTATTTTGTGTGACTATTGTTAATCCAATGGCCACTCAAATTTTATGTTTGCGTGACGTTTGGTATCATTTAGTCACACAACAAGTGTTTTATTTTTGGATTTGGTCACATATATAGAATTAAACCAAATGTGGCCATAGGTGTTAATATGTGTGACCATATGATCTTTAAAGTCACGAAACCTGTATTTTGTGTGACTATTGTTAATCCAATGGCCACTCTAATTTTATGTTTGCGCGACGTTTGGTATCATTTAGTCACACAACGAGTGTTTTATTTTTGGATTTGGTCACATATATAGAATTAAACCAAATGTGGCCATAGGTGTTAATATGTGTGACCATATGATCTTTAAAGTCACGTAAAACCTGTATTTTGTGTAACTATTGTTAATCCAATGGCCACTCGAATTTTATGTTTGCGTGACGTTTGGTATCATTTAGTAACACACACAAGTGTTTTATTTTTGGATTTGGTCACATATATATAATTAAACCAAATGTGGCCGTAGGTGTTAATATGTGTGACCATATGATCTTTAAAGTCACGTGAACCTATTTTTTGTGTGACTATTGTTCATCCAATGGCCACATGAATTTTTTTTTTGTGTGACGTTTGGTATCATTTAGTCACACAACGAGTCAATCAAAGTGTGACCGTATTATGTGAGCGCATCATTTAGTCACATATAACAAATCAATATTTCGTGTGACAATTGGAATTATATATATATATATATATATATATATATATATATATATATATATATATATATTATATAACACGACAAATTAAAATTGGAATAATATATATGTACATAATTAACTCCATACATGTACCCAAACTAATATTGGAATATTATTTTACATGATAATAATAACCGAATAAATGTATCAAAATGATAAAGTAATTATACATGATCACAGTTGCAAGGCCTTTTGACTCTTGAGTTTCATCCTCGCTTGCTTTTGCACCGTAGCACTAGTTACAAAAACCGATTTGTTGCGCCTTTTCTTTGATACTTCTGGTGCAGTTTTGTTTTCCACATACGCCAATTGACCTGAAGTAGGTGGTGTTACCTGTAAAAGACAAAAGCCGCATATATATGTAGCAAACATCAATATTAATATATGAAGAATTATATATGTATACGTAGGTAGATATAGGTTGTTAAAAACGTATACGTACTGTATGTACCTCCTCCTCAAATACCGCTTGCTCCTTGGGCCATGCATAAAAACCACCTACTGCCTGCAAAGCAGTTTTGACACCATTATCTCCAACGTCCGGTAAAAAAGCTGCATCCACCAACGATGTACCAACAGACACTTTGTAGCAATCCTTTGGGATTACTTTGCTATGAAGCATCTGTTTTCCACTCGACACGTGTACGGTACCCAAAGCAATAGTGTTTGACTTCTTTAGGTTCCACAGTTTACACTTGAATACCTAAACAAAATGAAATGATGACGATTAATATAAATATATATACTAATTATAACTAAAGCATAAGCCTCTGTCTTAAACGGTGAAGATTTCAGATATGCACAGAGTACAACTCACAATAAATACCCTGTAATTGCATTCTAATTAAATTCAGAATTGTATAAACCAATATTTCAACAAATAATTAATAGCACGTACTTCATATTTACCGATTTCAATATTTTCCAGCAGCATCATATCATGTATATATATATATATATATATATATATATATATATATATATGTATATGTATGCAATATCTGAATTAGATGAAACTTAATTGAATAATGTTTCAACATGCTGAAATACATATATATATACCTGCAGCGTTGGTGGTGTTGGAGACCGTTTATTTTGTGATCGGGACGACCTGTTAGGTTCAACCGTGTTCTCTCGTGAATCAGGCGTCCTGTTTGCTGACTTGTTAACTGCTTTTTCAACAGTCTCCTATATAAAACAAGGCAAACAAGTAATTATTGTAAATGGGAGTGACTCTTGAACTAGCAGTGCTTTGAATTACTAGCTGTACTTTGAATACAACTAGCAGTGGCAAAACTAGCTTGATTTTGCAGTAGCAGTGGGAGTGACTCTTGAACTAGCAGTGGGAGTACATGACTTGGCCCTTTTAAGTTCTTCAATGCCACTGCAAAATCAATGTAGTTCTAATGTTTTATTACTTAATTACCATTTTGTCTTTTTGGTTGATCATGCTAGTTGCAAGTCCTTTAGGCCTGTCAAAACTAGCTTCCTGCCCACTTCCAACCACACTTGATGACCTTATTTGGCACTCCTGATCTGCAGTTTCAATGGTTGCTTTAGGATTAACGTCCACTGATGGAGACACCTGCAATATATATAAAGAAATACATATATCCGTTAGCTGCAATATAAATTAATGAATAAAATGTTAGCATAATTACTTAATTAATACAAGAATTAAATGTCTTTCCTCCGATGGCAGGTTTTGAGTTGACATTGAATTAATTTTCGCCTCTTGTGCAGTCAACTTGGCCATCACTTCTGACACCCGGTTGGACAACGTTTCTATAACTTTGTCTTTGTCTTCATGGGCACGTCTCTCAGCTGCAAGTTCTGCTTGAAGTAATTTCATCTATTCGGCATCTGCTGCTTTTCTGCTTCGAGCTGCTGGAAGATGAAAATACTTGTTGATTGTCACTCCACTTCCTACTCCTCTGGCATACCCTCCCTTTTCCTTTCCAAATACCTCTGTCATTGCATCGTTGCCATGAGCAAGCTGTAAGGTTCCGGTTTTGATCTTCTCGTGAGTGTCTATCTGCATTATAGATTCCAACAGCCAGTAGTTAATTGATTTATCGAAAGTAAACTACATGAACTATTTAAACGGAAAATTTGCATGTCTAATTAATGCTTACTAGTTGTTGTCCCTTATCTTTAGTCATTTCATCTAGAAATAACCCGGCTTTGTTTTGCCTTCTTCTCAACCACAATATACCACATGGGGGTTCTTCATGTGCTTCAATTACTTTTTCTTCGATCTTGTAATCATCAAATCAACACACATGTAAATTAGTCAAATTACCAATTAACATGTAAGCATATAAAATTGAAAACAGAAACAAAGTACACTAGCTTTCTGTGTATTTTACTTTGATCTTATATATAATTGATACATAAAATGTACAAAATAGAAACATACATTATATATGTAAATGTAATTACCAATTTCTTTTTCACATGTACGTAGCCACCTCGTCCCATGGTATGCGGATAAACTGACTTGGAGCGCGCCTCTTTTGATGCATCTGACTTTTTCTAATTACAGAACAAAATCATTATTAGATGGCATTAATGTGCAAACACAATAATCTGAAATTATATATATATATATATATATATATATATATATATATATATATATATATATATATGCACTCTAATATAAATGACTAAACCTGGTAATCCTCCGTGC
The DNA here is from genome assembly GCA_949592205.1 of Helichrysum umbraculigerum. Taxonomy (NCBI): domain Eukaryota; kingdom Viridiplantae; phylum Streptophyta; class Magnoliopsida; order Asterales; family Asteraceae; genus Helichrysum; species Helichrysum umbraculigerum. The sequence continues at coordinate 117,778,241 of CATIUR010000003.1, read as the reverse complement.
TCGTATACTCTACAAAAGAGTTCCATTCTGGGGCATGGACAAATGCACTATATTTCATTGGGACTTCATTTACTGCTGGTGTGTTTAGGTTGGGCAGTATGTAGGATTCCCTCAATTTCCTTCTGAAATTCCTAAGATGGGCACCAAGACGATTCATTACTAGCTTTCTGTGTCTCTCATCAACATCAAAATATCGCTGCAAGATCAATATTAACAAGTTAAATCTATATATATATATATATATATATATATATATATATATACATCCAGTTGCATATATAATGTATTATAAACAATTTTAATTAATAAAGGAAATTAATCAAGGGAGCATGGAGTGAGTTACAAATACCATGATTTCATCCCACAGTTTATCTTTTTCTTCTTTATCGACCTTCTTCCAGGATAGAATCTTCAAACCAATATGCTCACGAACAATGTCTCCCAAAAAACTCGAAAACAACGCTCTATTGTCCCCTATTAGCCGATCCATTTGATCGAAGGTTACCTTGAGCTTTTGTGCACCGGGTCTGCCATACTTGTTGCGAAACGCAAATAATCTTGTTATGCCCCTCGGCGGAACTATTTTGGGATTTGCATTATTGTCATTTTCATCGGCTTCATCATCTTGTACATCATCGTAACCCTCCGATTCATATCCTAAATCGTGGTCGTCATCATTATAATTATTTAGAGGATGATCGGCTTCGTTATCCATGATATATACTTTAATTGAGATTAATTGAGAGTTGTAAATTCTTTGATATTTTGGTTGGAGATTAATTGAGAGTTGTAAATGCTTTGATCGGCCTAAAAGTTAAAAAAAACCTAGTATTAAGATGTTTTGGAATGTAAATAGATCACTTGAAATTCAAATTTTTCTGCTTGGCTCTAATTGGTCAGTTTAAATTTTTTGGGGAAAAATTTGGCTCCAAAATGAAGGAAATAATATTTAGAGTTAAAATTATGAATAAGGTTAATTATGAATTTCTGATTGTAGGGGGGGGGGGGGGGGGGGGGGGGGGGGGAAATAGCAAATCAAACAATATTGAGCTAAAAAAAACAAAATGTAGGTTAGCGGACTCGAACCCGGGATTGCTAGGTTAGCTCCTCAAAGAAATGACCAACTCAGCTATGAATACAATTGATTTACTTTTCCCACGATAAATATATAATATTATGTTGTTAAACCCTAAACGCTAGCCCTAAACCCTAAAGTGAAATGACCAACAGGTTCCTAGCATCTTGTTTCCTTTCCTGACCTTCCATTAACAAAAGCATATAATGCACATATATATAACACATCATTAACTTAACTACAAAAAATAAGTACATATTTATAAGTATCCGACATACATCTGTCTATAACTAACTATATATACTTAATCAAAAGTAAAAAATACCAAAAGTAGATACAAAGTTAATGTAGCAAGCATCCCACAAGCATACATTACAATCGAACAGCCAAGCCCGTCTGTGAAAGAAGGCATCGCATAACGTCTGCCCTTGCAATACCTTGTGCTTAGGACAACAAAGAATGCAGTTAGTGTATTCCCTTTTTGCTCGCCATAAAATACGGGGATCAGCCAACAATCGACGTACCTTGTTAGCTGTCCGGGCCACATCCCACAGACCTGCTAACCTTGTTCTGGTAGTGGTCAACAGTTGCTTGGCCTCTGCCTGTCTCTCTTGACTTTCCCCCATCACCAGCATCCCAAGTACAAACGTTGCATCACGTTATCCTAAATTAGATGCATGTTGCATCATCTCCTTTCCAGCAGCCTCATCACCTACAAATGAGAAGAACTTGTTCTGATCAAGACATTTAAGAAAAGTAAATTAGTATGTGACAGAGTACAAGTAAAAACTTCAATAAAATGTAAAATAAACATTACCATGCCATCCCTAAACAGCATGTTAGGGTTTCGGTTCTCCCTCATTTTTGATAGCACATCAATTTTGTGCAAGTTCATAGAAAATAGAGGATAGAGGGAATCATCATCCAGCTGGCGATAAACCTCATCTGAATCAACTGCACGTCTGAAGGTCTTGCACCTGTAATGCATATAAACGACGTCATAAACACAATCTAAGTCCCTTGATCTTAAAAGGTGATTTCTTAAATACAGTACATGCACAATATAATTTAAATATTCCTAAATCAAGCCCTAATTAATAATTGCGCTACATTTTTTAAAAATTACAGAAAATACAAGGCTTATACTGACAAAACGTCAATATAACCTTAGGTTGAAACGAGAATCCAAACTAGAAAGTAAGGTATGGAGACTTACAGAGTCCTCATTTTAAAAACTTGCTTGGCGTTGCAAGCCCCGACACGGGCCAGTACTTGACTAACCACGCCGTCCGGAAGGTCAGCAAGAGTTCGATCATCTTCCATAGCAGGTTTCTGTCGTTTAGAGCTTTGGGAATCCATGGTTTATATCTTGTTTAGATGATTTGTTGATGCTCTGTTTTGAGTTTCTTTGGAAGTTGGTACGCCGGGAATTGAAAGGTGTTGATCTGATGTCTGAATTTTACTAGTAACTTTTACGCCTCACGCGCCTACTTCCAAGTCTTTAAGTAAATTACCTAAATGCCCTTACTATTAAAATCCTTCTTATTGTATTGGTAATTGATTATTAAGGGTATTTATGTCATTCAACCTTTAAGGGTTAGTATTAGCAGACGTAATTACCAAATGTGGTAAAAAGATAAACTATTTTTACTCTTGATATACACAATTTCACAATAACATATTTATATACAATATTATAAAAATGTTATAAAAACGTATTTATATAAACAAATATGGTAAGAAGATAAATTATATTTTTAATCGGTACACAATTTAACAATAACATATTTTTATTTATACACACACAAACAAAAGTATGAAAATCTTATACTTATAATAAGTAGAATTATGCCGTATATCGTACATTTGACTATTAACCTTAGGACAATGTCACATACATATATATGCCGAAATGACGAATTACATAACACCCGGCCCTAAGTTCAATAGTGGCGTGTGTGATACCACAACTGCCTTATATCGTACATTTGACTGTTAACCTTAAGGCAATGTCACATACATATGCCGAAATGACGAATTACATAACACCCGGCCGTAAGTTCAATAGTGGCGTGTGTGATACCGCAACTGTCGTATATCGTACATTTGACTATTAACCTTGGGGCAATGTCACATACATATGCCGAAATGACGAATTACATAACACCCTAAGTTCAACAGTGGCGTGTGTGATACCGCAACTGCCGTATATCGTACATTTGACTATTAACCTTAGGGCAATGTCACATACATATGCCGAAATAACGAATGACATAACACCCTAAGTTCAATAGTGGCGTGTGTTATACCGCAATTACTGCCATATATAGTGCATTTGACTATTAACCTTAGGGCAATGTCACATACATATGCCGAAATGACGAATTACATAACACCCGGCCGTAAGTTCAATAGTGGCGTGTGTGATACCGCAACTGCCGTATATCGTACATTTGACTATTAACCTTAGGACAATGTCACATACATATGCCGAAATGACGAATTACATAACACCCTAAGTTCAATAGTGGCGTGTGTGTTACCGCAACTGCCGTATATCGTACATTTGACTATTAACCTTAGGGCAATGTCACATACATATGCCGAAATGACGAATTACATAACACCCTAAGTTCAATAGTGGCGTGTGTGATACCGCAATTACTGCCGTATATAGTACATTTGACTATTAACCTTAGGGCAATGTCACATACATATGCCGAAATGACGAATTACATAACACCCGACCGTAAGTTCAATAGTGGCGTGTGTGATACCGCAACTGCCGTATATCGTACATTTGACTATTAACTTTAGGACAATGTCACATACATATGCCGAAATGACGAATTACATAACACCCTAAGCTCAATAGTGGCGTGTGTGATACCGCAACTGCCGTATATCGTACATTTGACTATTAACCTTAGGGCAATGTCACATACATATGCCGAAATGATGAATTACATAACACCCTAAGTTCAATAGTGGCGTGTGTGATACCGCAACTGCCGTATATCGTACATTTGACTATTAACCTTAGGGAAATGTCACATACATATGCCGAAATGACGAATTACGTAACACCCTAAGTTCAATAGTGGCGTTTGTGATACCGCAACTGCCGTATATCGTACATTTGACTATTAACCTTAGGACAATGTCACATACATATGCCGAAATGACGAATTACATAACACCCTAAGTTCAATAGTGGCGTGTGTGATACCGCAACTGCCATATATCGTACATTTGACTATTAACCTTAGGGCAATGTCACATACATATGCCGAAATGACGAATTACATAACACCCTAAGTTCAATAGTGGCGTGTGTGATACCGCAACTGCCGTATATCGTACATTTTACTATTAACCTTAGGGCAATGTCACATACATATGCCGAAATGACGAATTACATAACACCCTAAGTTCAATAGTGGCGTGTGTGATACCGCAACTGCCGTATATCGTACATTTGACTATTAACCTTAGGGCAATGTCACATACATATGCCGAAATGACGAATTACATATAATTTACATATAATATTTCACAAATGGTTTTTTGTTCATTCTGCTTTGATTAATTTATTTATTATTAGTTGATGTTACATTTATATAATAATTTATTTACCATACACCCACCAAACATGATACATATAGCTACTTAAAAGAACCATTAAACACACCATTAAATGAAACTTAGTTCATAACAAGAACAAGTATAACTACACACAACATCACTACAACACCAATTAAAAGTGCAAACACTTGGTCAAACATCTTCAATTTTGACTTCATGAGAGTCAACTCTTCAACCATCTTCATCAACACCATCTTTGAGTCTGAATCTTCTTCCGTTTCATTCTTGATGGACTTGTTTTTGCATTCCATTCTTAATTGATACATAATCTTCCTGTAATACTCTGGAAGCTCCGAATCAAGAAAGCGATATCTTGTGCAAAAACTGGTTTTAACCTAAATCACAACAAAATAACAAAATTAAAGCATTTTTGAGTCAATATTTAACCTAATAGCATCATCAATTGCAGATACCAACGACAATTAAAAAATAAGGTTAAAACTAACATCTGGGCATTTTACGAATCTGCGTGCCTGGTTGATCTCAGTCCATGATGTGCGAACATACATCTTGGCTCCGCAATGACAGTAATAAAATTGTGGTTCCAAAACTTGATTTTGAGAAGATGATGATGACGCCATGTTACAGGGAGAAAAATGAGCGGGAATAAAATGAGGATGGTAATGGAGGGAAATAGCAACTGTACGATGTAAAGGAATGGGGAAGAAAGGGGATTAAAAAGGTGGGTAGGAAAGGAAATTACCTAATACCCTCATGTGTGATACCGGTAGTGCCATATATCATACATTTCACTATTAAACTTAGGCTAAAGTCACATAAAGACGTAAATCTGTTAAAGACGTAGAATCTATTCAATCAAATTCATTTGGTTTAGTACAACGAATCTGTTAAAGACGTAAAAAATGAAACGATAAAACTTTTTATCGAAAAAGTTAATAGACAACAAGGGCTTTAAACTTTCATAAAAATTTTAATTTAGTGAAGGATAAAAAATTGTACGTAAATTGACCATAACTATACGCAATGTGTTCAAGAATTACCAAAGTTTATAAAATGTGTTTAATGATAACTAAAGTTTATAAAAGTGTTCAAAATGATGAATCCTTATGGTTAATCGAATTCGTTTTCCGTATAGTGCCATATAATCATATATCATTAATTACATTAACAGTGGCTACGCCATGCTTTCCACTAACAGTGGCTACAATATACTTATCACAATATTCACCAAGTATATATCTAACAGTGGCTATCATACAATTACACTAGCAGTAGCTAGTCTTCACTTCCTCTAGCAGTGGCACTCTTCAACACGAACAGTGGTAAGCACTTCCACACTTAGCCAAATCAGCTCAGATCCCAACAATCTCCCCCTAAACTTAATCAATCTGGAATTGCATTAAGTTTCTTCATTCAGCCTCAGATTCTTTAGAAGATTTGGACCCTTTCTTGCTTGATTCTACCCTCTTGTTGTAATGATTCATGATTTTATAGATTATATCCTTTCCTTTATCAGTTTTGATAGCTACAAGTAACTTTCTTTCAATTAGCTATTTCAACAGTGATTGGCTCAGAACATAATCTCTTTCTTCCAACATATAGATGTATTTACCATTCCTCAGTCGTATGCAATGAACTCCTGCTCTAGCAAAATGTCTCCAATCAGTAACAGCTTCAATACCCAAAAATAGTTCACCATACTGTTCTGGTTCAAACATCATTCTTAACCATTCCCATACGTGTCTTTCAATATGAATATTCACAAGCTTCATATCCTTTTCCATTCCAACTCTATACATATCATACACATCTATTTTCTTTACTTTTCTCAAAATATCACCCATAGACTTATGAAAACTCACATCTCCATTTCTTCTTTTAATTCTGAGTTCATAAGACACAGTGTTTGACTCTATGAACATTCCTTGCCATTCAACAATATCTGAGAGATATTCATCATTAAGATTTGTATTTTCATTCCTATCTCTCTTTTCAACCATCATCTCTTCTAAGATTTCATCATCTCTATCCAAATCATATATCTGATCATCAGAGTCTTGAATAATTTGAAATGACCTTCTATGACTTGCAACTTTTAATCTCAACTCTTCAGCCTTTTGGGCTTCGATTTTCTTTTGTTCAAGCTCCTCCTCAATCTGTTGATACCTTAATTTCAGCCTTCTCTGTATCTCTTCATCCTCTCTCTTTTTCTTTTCAATTCTTTCTCTTGCCTCAGGATTAACAATTGGATTGTTATCCCACAATTCCTGCAATTGCTCTAATGTCATTCTCCTCAACTCCATTGTAGAATATCTATCTCCTCTTAACTAACCAATTGATTTTTCAATTCACCTCTTGTTGGTTTCTTTGCTTTCCTCTTAGCTTCTTTCTTTTCAGCATCCTTCTTTCTGATCCTATCAAATGCAACTTGCAGAGGGTTACCCTTGGTCTTTTCAACATAAGCATCATATATAATGTCATCCTCTACTTTCAAACCCTTTGACTTCATTTCTTCATACACTCTGCTAGCTTCTCTGCTCATCTTCACAATTCTTCCAGATGGTAGCAAAACATCTACTGCATCAGATTCAGATGCAGATTTCTGTAGAGGTACTGACCTCTGAATAGGTGGCTTGGAATCAGGTTTAGGCACACTACTAGGTTCATTTATTTTAAATGGTACTTCAGGTTTCCTGGCAGTGGTTGATTTTGTAGCAGTGGGTGGTTGTGGTATATCAACAGTGGGCTGATTTATAACAGTAGGGTGAAGTTCTGGTTCTTTGGTAGCAGGGGCTTGAGGTTCTGTTGGAACAGTGGTAGTGGGTGTTGTAGCAGTGGTAGGTTCAGTTGGTATAACAGTGGTAGGTTTACTACTAGCTGTACTTTTAATACAACTGGCAGTGGCTGGTGTTGATTTTGTAGTAGCAGTGGGAGTGGCTCTTGAACTAGCAGTGGGACTACATGACTTAGCCCTTTTAAGTTCTTCAATTCTACTAGCTTTAGCACTTGCATATGGTATTTATTTCTTTCTTCCCATTGTCATCTTAGGCTCTGTTCTAACCTTTGACTCCCCCTCAGCCTCTGCATCATCTCCATCACCTTCCACCTTCTCAGTTTCAACACTACCTTCATCTACATTCTTTGGTTGATCAACATTTTCAACACTTTCAACATCCTTAGGCTGCACATCATCCATATTGACCTCAGGTGCCTTTGCAGTCTCCTCAGCCATATCATCATTCTGCACCACTTTTTCATCATTGCTTGCATCATTTCTGCCTTCATCATCATCATTATTCTCCCCCTTGTTGAACGTGGTCTTAACCAGCAAAGCTTCAAGTACAGCAAGCCTGTCTTTGAGATCCTCAATCACTTTTTGTTGCTCATCAATCTTAGCAGCCTGCTCTGCTATTTTCTCATCTTGAGCCCGATTGATATGTTTCTCCTTCTTTAATTTCTCCCAAATTTTATCCACAGCTTCTGTCAGTTGTACATTCGTCAATTCAATGGTAGGTCTAGCCTCATCATCATTAGAGTGTGACCTCCTAGATGAATCATTGGCAACAGTATCATCTGCCTCATGCCTAGCATGATCAACAAATGTACCTTGGTTATTGGTACTGGGACCTTCACCTGCTTCATCACCCATAGGCTCAGCATTAGAAGTTGCCTCTGGTTGGGTCTTATTGATGTTACCACTGCCCTCCTCTGTCAGTGGACTAGAAGGAGTAGTGGCAGCCCTTCCAGAATGATCACCCAACTCCTCTGTGATCACCTGCTGTGTTGGTACATTTGACTGAGACAAATGAGCAGTAGGAGCCTCACTTGCCTGTTTAACTTTCTTTTTCTTAGGCTTAGATGTGGTAGGCTGTTTGATCCCTTGTTTTCTCTTTTTACCCCTACTTGGTGTGTGTTCAGGCACAACTGGTTCTGCTGGCCTGTCACCAAGTGGTTCAGATGTAGTTAGTGGTACTACATCTGTGGTGGAAGGAGCAGAAAGCATCATTGGAAACAATGCTGTTTCCTTCCTTGAGAACTTCTTATTGGTATTTTTACTCATCTCTGTGAATGTTCTAGCAGAGAGAGTACCAACACCAATGACAACTTTTTGTGCAACCAAATCAGTAATTTGTTTGTTTAAAACAAGTTGCACAAATCTTGGATACATTATAGAAAGATCCTTTTTACCCTTTGTGATGTTTCTGATCATGCCATCAAGTATGTATTTGGAAAAATTATATTTCTAACCCTTAGCCAAACACACAAGAAAATAGGCTAATTGTGTTCCAAATTCATTGTAAGAAGTTCTCTTAGATTACAAGCAATGAAGAATTGTATGAATTAAAAATTTCCATTGTGGGCTAAAGAGTGATTTAAAAAATGTAAAACGTGTATAATCACCCTCATACCCCATTAATCTTAAATTATCAAACAATTATGTGTCATCTAAGAAAGTTATACCTGTGGCATCATCAAGTAAAAGAACATCTCGTAAAATTTCCTCAGTAACCACCACTTTGGTTTCTTGAACCTTTGAAACCACTTGATTTACACCAGCAACCACTTCTAACCGTGCATTCTTCCAGAATTCATTCAGATGACCCCTTGACACCATCGGAGATACTGTAAGCGCGTGATAAACATAACTAGCACGAAGAAAATCAACTATATGAGTGAAATTCTGTGCAGATGGGGGTTTCATTAGAAAAGCGATCATATTGTGTTCTTCATGAACACTAAGGGTCAAATCAGATGAAGAAGAAGAAGCCATGATCGTCAAATTAATTGTAGAAGAAGAGGCGGTTGTATTTTGAATTGTAGTTGCAGTGGTTAGATGAAAGCGTAATGAAAAATTGAAGTGTTTTAAGGTTATATACTGTTAGCAGTGCCAATCCCTAGAAAATAGAACTAACAGTGGCACTGTCCAGAATAACTGACAGTGGGAAGGTATGTAAAATACCTAACAGTGGCACTCTTCAACTCAGATTCCCTAATTGCATTTATGAGATCCGAATTAATTCCCCTAATTGAATTAATCAAGGCACTTCCTAAAATATTTCATACCCTAATCAATTACAGTACATAACACGCCGACACACCTAATTGGATTTTTCAAACCCTAAGTAATGGACAAGTCTTGGATGGGAACAAACAGGCTGGGCAAAATTTATAGAGGCGGAGTAGAAGCATTTATTGATTATGCAGTAAACAAATTGAAGAAGATGAGTAACATCGACCCACAGGGTAATAATCCACATCTTCTAATCCCATGTCCATGTACCAAATGTTTAAACCATGTAGTTCGTAAAACGGAGGAAGTGCATTTCCATTTATTCAGCAATGGCATTGATCAAAACTACACACAATGGACTTATCATGGAGAGAAGGATGAGCCAATTGTTACAACAGAATATGGTGACAACCATATGGATTTTGATGCAGAACTCCCAACACATGCGAGTGAAACAGTGGAAATGGTTAATGCTACAAAAGATAATTTTGATGATGAGGATTCGGATGACCATGCCAAGCTTCTAGAACTGCTATCAGATGCAGAGAAGCCACTTTACAGTGGGTGTCCTGACTTCACAAAGTTGTCAGCCATAGTTCACCTACTCAACTTAAAGAGTAAGTATGGCTGTTCTGATCAATTCTTTACTGAACTGCTAGGATTGTTAAAAAAGATGCTACCTGATGGTAACGAATTGCCTGAAAACACTTATCAGGCAAAGAAAATTTTGAAATTGCTGGGATCAGGATACAAAAAGATAGATGTATGTATCAACAATTGCCTTCTTTACTGGAAAGAGGACAAGGAATTGACCGTGTGTCGTACCTGTGGGACATCAAGATGGAAGGTGGATAAGAAGACAAAAAAAGTGTATGAGAAGACTCCAGCAAACGTAATGTGGTACTTTCCAATAATACCAAGGCTGCAACGTCTCTTTAAGATAACAAGTATTTCAGAAGAATTAAGATGGCACGCGACAAGGAGGAAAACAGATGGTGTGTTACGTCACCCGGCAGATTCACAGGCATGGCGAACAATAGATAACGAATTCCCCGAAATTGAAAATGATCCAAGGAATCTAAGGCTAGGAATATCTGTTGATGGTGTTGATGTCAACAAAGGAAATAGGCATCACAGTGTGTGGCCAGTTTTATCTATCATCTACAACCTTCCTCCATGGTTGTGTATGAAAAGAAAGTTTATCATGCTAACTGTACTGATATCGGGATACCCGGGAAATGATATCGATGTTTTTTTAGAACCGTTGGTTGATGATCTGCAACTCTTATTCGAGACAGGGGTCGATACATATGATGCTTCCACAAAGCAAATATTTAATCTACGTGCGGTGGTGTTATGGACAATAAATGATTACCCTGCACTTGGTACTTTATGTGGCTGCCCAACCAGTGGATACAAAGGTTGTGTGGTATGTGGGAAAGATACATATTGTATTAGACTTCCTGCGTCATCCAAGCAGAGCTATGTAGGTCACAGAAGAAATCTACCATATAACCATGCATTCAGAAAGCAAAAGAAGGCGTTTAATGGAAATCAAGAATTTGGCACGGCTCCAATTCCAATGACCGGTGAACAAATATACAACGATGTAAAACATATTGAAAATAAGTGGGGACGCGTAAAACAAGCAAACCAAGAAGATGCCAGAGGCAGAGGTGGGAAGATCCAAAAGGAGAAGAGGAAAAGATCAGGAAAAGAAGATGGTACTTCAAGCAAATCAAATGAACAGAATGGTGCGTATTGGAAGAAATTCAACATTTGGTATCGAAAGCTAAAGTATTGGAGGCACAATTGTAACATCCTCGAAGTGGACCTAGTTGTTTTATATTATTTCTTGATTTAAATTATTATTTAAATGTGTTTGGAAATAATATTATCTGAATTAGTGAAATAATTGGAATAGGAGTTAAATATTCCAAAGTGACAAATGAATTATTAATTGTTGTAAATTAATATAGTTGACGGAACAATAAAATGTTTGGACTCGCAAATGGTTTTTGGGTTCCAGACAATAGATTGAGAAGGGGTATTAAATTATACCCGTATAATTGAAGTCGGTTGGGAGGAGCCGACCTATTTATAACTTTCCTAATAAGGAAAGTTAATTTCCTTTGAAATTCAAAAACCAAAACCTAGAAAACCTAAAGATTTAAACTGAATTTGTAAGTTGTGATCTTGATTCTAGTCTCATCATCATCAGATTACACCATCATCATCATGATCTTAATCAAGTTGTAAGTGTTCTTGAGTATTTAAGAATTTGATTTTGATTGAAATTGGGTTAATTGATAAATTATAAGAACTTGATGTTATAAACTTGTTATAACTGTTATATGATGATTAGGTGAAGTTATTTGTGGTTTAAAACTGTTAGAAATCGAGTTTTGAGAGTTTTGATGAATTTGGTTCGGGTTAGGGTTTTGAACAGATCGCAGGTTGCAGGGACGAAGAGGGAATCCGGCGGATTCATTTGAATCTGGCGGATTCGGGTTGGTTATAAGAATCCGGCGGCTTGATCATGAATCCGGCGGATTCATGACCGGATTGGTTAAAAATGTGCTGATCATGAGTTGAAGCTGAAACACCATTGAATCCGGCGGATTCAAGGTGAATCCGGCGGATTCCCTTGGCTGTCAATGGTTGTTTCAGTGTTTGTCAAATTAAGCTAATTACTTAAATGGTACTTGTGGTATTGTACTGTAATATGTCTGAAGCATGTTAGACTTTCAACAATTATATGATTTAGTTGTACCCATGAGGTGATTACTTGTGTAGTGTTGTAAATTACATAAGTATTATTCGATGATGACAAGTTACTAACTTGTGGTATTCTGTTGTATTCTCAGATATGGAGAAGGCTCAGTAATATTAGACTTCTGAGCTTGCGGCTGAGGTATTCGGTGAGTGGATCTGTAACCTCATTGTGATTTAGTTGTAATGATTTGGTTACAACAAGTAATTGTAGTATTACTTTGATAGATTGATTTCGTTTGAGATAACTTGCCATGTTAGTTTGGTTGCTTGCTTACTGGGCTGTTAGAGCTAGTATGTAAGATTCTGAGGTTAACTTGAATGGATGGTTGGACTTGGTTGTTGTTATAAATGACAGGAGATCTTGAAACTTGAAATGTTGGTTTAAAGATCTAGGTCGTATGTGGTTAACAACAAGTCATCGGTAATTCTGTATAGACCAATACAGATGATTGATAAGTGTTCCTTGAGTACCATACCGGTATAAAGGTATCTCAAGAACCACCGATCCTCATGATGATTGACTGTTTATTGTTATTTGATGTAAACAGATTGTTGTGCTAAGTTGGACTGTTGCTTATAGTTTCATTCACTTAGCTTTATGCTAACCCCACCACAGTCCTTCCTGCAGGTTGAAATTGATGGGACATATTGGGAGGGGCAGGAAGTTATTGGAATTGATGGAATGTTTGACAGGCTTTTACTCTGATGTTAGTTTGATAACTAAAGATATGTTTTGAATTATATAACACCTAGTTGTTGAAATATCATGTATTTAGTTTGAAAAGTTTGTCTACATTATTGAGTAAGGTAAAGTATGGAACTATGTTTGAAATCTATGCTTCCGAGTCACAATTATTATTATAATTGTTTATAGAAACCAGGGGTGTTATAAGTTGGTATCAGAGCAATAGTTTGGACGAATTGGACATGATAGAATGTTCAATCCTAAACTTTGATTGAGTTGAGTCAAACATTCCAGTGGGTGTGGGATTAGTTGATGTATGAGAAATTAGTTAGTTGGATATGTACTAACCGTTAGCAAGTTGCGAAGTTGTTTCTTTGATTGCAGTGACGAAGAAACATGAGTAACTGATTGGTACTTTCTATGTTTTCTCTATGATGTTGGCTTAAGATTGCCAGGTAATCTTCGATAAGCCTATGTTAATCTAAATTAACTTGAATTGTTTACTTTGTTATGATGAGTAAGCCTTGTTGTGAAGTTAATTGAGTCAGACTGATATGATTCCCAGTTTTGAGTCAACTAATGATTGCTATATGTTGACATAAAGACAGAATTACTAAATGAGATGCTCATTGTTGTGATTATTTCTGATTGAATTGAGAATGCAGAAATGTGTTTAAGTAAGTAGACAAAGAGTGGATTAAGGTTTTAACAGGTGTAAGTCCCCTAGTTTTAGGATCGATAACTTCGTTATCTGTAGTATTAAGGTGCGGAATCCCTCAATACGGTGTTATCTTACTAACAACGAATATGTTCGTATTGCGTTTAATAAGACTTAGCTTTAAACGATAAATCGTCAAAGCCTAGTCGTTAAGATTAAGTTTTCTCTGAGTTTGTCGAATTCGCAGATCAGAAATATGGCAAAAGTTATGTTTTTCACGGAGTAAAAAACATTATATACTATGGTCTCGGCTCGGCTCGCATGGGCCTGCGAGTTCGGTCCAACTCGCAGCCCAAGCCCAATAAAGGACTCGGCTCGCCAGACTCAACCTACGCGAGTTCAGATCTCACCTCACAGCTCGACTCGCTGCGACCTGAGATCTCGACTCACTACGCATCAAACGTCTATTATTTATTTTGTATTTAATTATTCGTCTAACTTAACAAAACAATATGTTTAACGAATATCAATAACAAAACAAATATTCTTTTACAAATCCAAACCAATATACAAACATAATAATAATTACACTAGTCCTATTTCAAGCTAGATCTGTTGTCACACTCTATGTCCCAACAGACTCCCCCTTGACAATAGCTCTAGCGTCTTTATCTTCACGCTTGTCTTTGGTCTTCATTTGTAAATCTTACTGCCTGCGTAAATCTTCATCTTGATACACGTCTTAACCATCATCTGATAATCTCGTCCTAAATCACCCCATGCGTCTGTCGTCAAGATTCTATTTTCATTCAACTTAATCAAATCTTTCTTCGACATGTTCATTAGGTGTCGATGGTCATAGACTCTGAAGATTTCTCTTTCACCACCGTCAACCTCATCATCAGCTTCAACCATAACAGCTTCTCCAGTTCCTGAATCTACATGCCATCTCTTCATATTACCCAGAATATCTTGTGGCATTGTCTTCAGTGGAATCTGATGTATGCATCTAACAGCTGGATATATCTTCTTCCTTCTTCTTCTTCCTGTTCTTTGACTTCTCTATTGTAATTTCACAGTTTTTCCCTTTCTTGGCTTAATATGAATAAACTTATTCGTACCAACCTCATGTCTAATGATTCTTTCAACACGATCAGCATAATCATCACGACTTGGATTGTTAATCTCTAATCTAGCCAAATCACGTATTTCATAACGTGGTAGAAAACTAAAAACTGCAAGCTTTCTTTCAAAATATTGAACTCCGTCAAACCTTTTGATCGCAAAAAGCTTTAGTTCTGAGTCAAAGTACCAACCAATAATCCCTTTACGTGGTACACGCTTTTTCGTAACATCAACTTCAGAAATTCCAATCTTCTTCTTCTTCTTTGGAAGTTTCCTAAGTACAACAGCAGGATTTTTGGTTTGAACAAGAACTTCTTCTTCTTCATCAGAGGTTGAATCATCAATATCTTCATCTATATCGACAATTGTTGGACCTTGTTCATTTTCAATAACAACTTCTGTCCTAGATGGGCTCACATGGTGTTCATCAATGTTTGCATCTAGATCTACACCCATGTCTTGCACATTCTCAGGTACAACAGTCCAATCTGTAGATGGTTGGAATTCTCCATCCTCAAGATCATAATCAATATCTTCATCTATCTCATCAAAAATATCATCTTCCGAATCAGATAGATCAAGCATCTCTAATCCTAAGAGAAAACCACAAATACAAATAAATATTAATAATTAAAATTCTCTTATCAATTTCCCTGAATCAACCTAAGAATTTCTTTATTAATTCTTTTGTATATTTTAACCTAAAATATAAACGCAATTTACATATAACTTATAAAATCTTTTATTGATTACCCTGAATCAATCCAAAATTTCTTAAGTCTACTTAACAAATATTAATTAATTTTAAATTCTAATGCATTGTGAATAATCACCAAACATTTAAATTTACTATTAATTAACTTATATAATTTCCAAGTGTTAATTGATCTAATTCATTATCAATTTAACCTTTAAATTATATATCATTTGTCCAGTTAATACGAATACATTTTTAACTTGTTAATTACTTACGCTGTCTTTGTGGATTCCCACCGAATTCCAAGTAGTCTTCTTATATACCTTACGGTCTTAAGTCCATAATCAAATCTAAAATGCATATGTTATCATAAAATTTTGACCGTCGAAATTAATCGGAACACGCCGCTCGACTACTCAATGAGTCGGAAGTCTTTCGATCACTATTTTATCTTAACATAATTATATAAACTTAAATTACCCAACATATTTTACTTAAAATAATAATAACCCTAAGCCAAATATATTTACACAATAATTAAGTTTACATTTGTTCACTACAAACTATTACAAATATTACAGTACTATGATAATACTAAGCTATCTTACCAGCTTCAGTATCACCCGGTACAGTCTTATCTGCACTTGTATCCACTCCAGAACCACTAGCACCAGCACCAGACTCCCCCTGAATAGTAGCTTGCTCACCAGTCTTTGAAGGACCAGTCTGCTCACCACTCGGTGCATTGGGATCATCGTCCTTGTCAGAGTCTCTCTTCCTCTTCAACTCATTTTCTCTGCAAGACTCCAGATATACCAATATCTCCCCCTGAGTAGACTGTCCTGAATGCGATCTCAAGACCAGACTCTCTAAAGAAGATAACTTCAGTCACTGTACGTTGAAGTCCGCAAGCAAAGTCTCATGAGTCTTCATCAACAGATTGTACGATTCACTCTGCTTGAGAATCTGCTGAGAAAGAAGAAGATTGCTCGACACCAGCTCTGGAATCTGAGAAGTAAGCTTCTCTAAATCCTTTACCCTAGACTCTAAGGATGTAATCCTTTCAGCATCAGTCGTTGGAGTAACAGGTATCGTTCTTGGTCCAGGCGGTGTAAGAGACTCAATATGCCAGTCTCTGGTAAGCGGTGTATGAGGTTGAGACAAAGCTTGAGTAAGCAAACTTGTCGCAAATCTAGCTGTTTTGTTCGTTGGAAAATTAGCTCCACGAACTAGATCAGCAACCTCATGCTGTAAAGTTAAACACAATTAAAATCAGTTATTGTTACAGATTACTCTGTCTCAAACTCTAATTAATCGCATAACACTTATAGTTATAGAACTTATATCTCATACCTGAAGCGGTAAAGATATCGATTCAGTAACCACCGGTGCATCCATCTCCACCTGTGGTGTATCCTGAGCAACTGTATACAGAATTAACTGTCTCAGTTCAACTCCTGATAAACAACAAGTTAAGATTATTTAACTTTTATAATCAATACTAACCTTCTCGAATAGTAAGCGTTCTCGGACGCTTCATCAAAGGAATCTCAACTTCCTCAGTACCTTCCTCCAGAATACTCTTACCTTTTCTCTTCCTTTCAGAAGCAGATGGAGAAGGAGAAGGTGTATTCTCAGAATCTTCATCTGAAGCCGTCTCACCATCACGACCTCCAGATGATCTAACAGGATCCTAAAGTTTAAATATATTAAACATTTATGATTAGCGTAAGCTCGATCATACAAGTTCTATATATTTAAGATTAATCAGATTTAATACCTCAGTCGGTACTTCAACTGATCTATCAAGCTGTATCTGCTCATCCTCAAGTAATATAACTTCGGGATTTGCAGCCTCAGCTTCAGCTTCCTGTTCGGTTAATGATATTTATATTTTAAAATCAGAAATAATATCCAATTTACTAAATATCTAATATCCATATAATAATATTATACATCTATGATTAATAAAAACAATCTATCAACTAAGCATCTATATTATTACATAAATAAAAGATTACCTCAGGTGGTGCTAAATAACTCTCAATATCTTGAAGCAAAGGATTGGTCGCATCGTCATTCTGCTCCAAAACCTCTTGCACAACCTGTGCAGCAACCTCTTGGTTCACTTGCTGATCAACCTGACCAACCTGAATAAGAACATCCTCAAGGAGCCCTTGTGGATCTTCAGGTTGAGCTTCCTCAGCTGAAGGTTCTGGTACAACATCAGCAATAGCAGCAACAGCAGGAACAACGTCCAACCACCCATGATTTGGCGGTGCAACGTAGTTGGGATCAACAATATATCCGAAAAGTGGTCTAACTTCAGGTTTCACCACTCCCTCCTTCCTGACTGTCTGCATGAACATGGCGTTATACCCACGATGGTCAATCGTATTAACCACTAGATGTGGTTCAGGTATAGCCAAATCCGGTAGACGCGCACGGATAATCAGCATGCAAAATCGCGGGTAAACCAAAAATCTTGATCTAACAGACCCCGATATCTGTTTCGCAATCTCACCAAAAAGATAATCACAAAAACTGTATGGTTTATTATAAACCAGTGACAGTGCAGCAGATAGAATCGCAGGGCTCAACTCATCAAAGCCACCTTTCTTCGCTGCGAAAACTATATTCATCACGTGCCAAAGAAACCTCCACTGACCAATGACCAGAGGCTTCTGGAACTGACGTCCACGTCTGTCTCCTGTATATCCCATACGACCTATCGCACCCTCAATAAAATCCATAGGATACTCAATATCCCCATTTTCCTGTTCGACTGTACCAAGCTGCAAAATCTCACGGTGATTACCAGCCGAAAAGGTAACAGGTTG
Organism: Helichrysum umbraculigerum; assembly: GCA_949592205.1. NCBI lineage: Eukaryota > Viridiplantae > Streptophyta > Magnoliopsida > Asterales > Asteraceae > Helichrysum > Helichrysum umbraculigerum. Next base: position 117,759,769 of record CATIUR010000003.1, on the reverse strand, counting down.
TCCACCAACCGTTGCTCGAATCTCAGGTGGGGTGACAGATTCGTCATATACTATATCTGTCCAAAAATCATTCAGAATAGCCTGAGAGATAGGAGGATTGGCCGTAATGGCGTATCTAATCCTTGATCGTGCTAGAAAACGTAGAATATCAGCAACCCTGTCAGCCCGCTTGGCCTCAAGGTTCAGATCAACCAAAATGTTGTGACCCTTATCAAATGCTCTAGCCATATCTGTAAAATAAACACAAACAACAGATATAATTTAATGCACGATTAAAAATATTTAAACTATTACGTATTATGAATCGAGATTCATCAAGCATCTTAGTTTAAAATTGAAATTATATATAACTTGTTACAAAAATAGTCTCAAGTCGTATATAAAAATTTAACTTATAACTAAAAAGTCTTAAGTCTAATTTAAATTAATTAAATAAAAGTTATTACAAAAAAAAATTAAAATGTTTGTAAATTCCGGACTCGCATAAACTGGCCTAACGAGTTGAGGTCAACTCGTTTTGCTTATCAACTCGCTTTACTCATCAACTCGCTACATTGATCAACTCGCTAAACTTATCAACTCGCTAAACTTATCAAGCAGCTATTGAAGTGAACTCGCTAATCTCATGGATTCGCTAGTCAACTCGCTGCGAGTTGAATCAAAATGTCAACTCGTTCGATGAACTGCCGTCGCGAATTTACACTTAAAATCGATTCATCTGTTGATTTTAACATGATCTATCGATTGATTTACGTTTATTAATGTTCGTTTAACATAAACCCTAAAGATCTATGTCCAATAACATCGTAATCGACTCAAATCGATTAAACTTTAAAACCGAAACCCTAAGTTTATAAAAACTTTCGATTTCGTGCAATTTAAACGGTGAAATCCGTTGATATATACCTCAAAATGTTCGTAATTTGAAGGTGTATAAAGTCTACGGATCGAAAAACTCGTTCCCGTACTCTAAAATTCGAAATCAAACGAAAAGTGAAAATCGCCTCGTTTCGCCTTTTGACGGATTCGCAAAGTGTAGTGAACTCGCGAGGTTTGTGTGGGTTCGGTGGGTTGGTTTGACTCGTTTGACCCCCTTTATACTATATATCCGATTCGCTAGATTTAAGTGGACTCGCAAGTTGATGCCAACTCGCAGAAACAATTAAAAACGCGAATGTAATGCTAAGTATAAATAAAAACCCGATATTTTACAAGTCTAAATTATAATTAATTTTCACTTGTATTTGTCACATTGTTCAACTCAAAAATATACAGTATAATTGAATTCCGAAGGGTAAAACCTAATAAACACAAAAAATAAAAAAATAAAAATAAAAATAAGATAAAACAAAATTACATAACCATAGGTATCAAGTACCATTTTATTAATCACTTGATCAAAATAAAATACATAAACAAAATAAATAAGAATTTATCTGCTTAGGATCATATTAGAAAGAATAAGCAATTAATTATACATTTAAAAGTCTAAACAGATTAGTAGTATACATACCTCATGAAATTCAAATAAATTACTGTAAAATTACAACTAAATTTATCATTTATACATTTATATTTATAAAACTATATTTTAGGTACCTTTATCCACATAGCATAATTAATAAATGCATTACTCACATAAAGTGAATATTTTAATTATAGATAGTTCAAGACGATTACCAGTATTATGATCCACATAAACAAATTAGACTCAATTTTCTAAGCAAACTCTTTATTGTTAGAATGAGTATTATCAAGTGCTTCCTATTATATGACATACTGAAGAATTCAAGTAAAACACATAACACTGCATCATTAAATTTTCAAGGTAGCGGTTACTAAATGATGTATCTTTTCGAAACATATAACATACACTTGAATTTTTTAAGGTTAGACAAATATCAAACATACTTTGAATATGCTATGTTATCTAAGTCTGTACGTAGTACAACAGAAGATCCCTTCTAGCATAATTCAAAATATATTCGAGAATATTAATTTAATTAAAGGTTTCAGTTCTGTACTTAGTACAACAAAGTTACCAGTAATTAAGTTAATACCCATATTGCTACTATTTGTCAATTCAAATTAATATGTATGATAACAGTGTATGGCAATACCATCATTCAACAATTAAGACTTAATGTCATACATCATAGAATAGTAACACAAAATAATAAACAAGTAGTTAATTAACTTCTTAAGGCTTAGAAAATTTCATATAATTTGCCTACCAGTATATCATATGATGAAGCCATCTAAAGTTTTAATAGAAATAAACAAATTATAACTTGTGGATATAGGTGTATAATCAAATAAATATAAACACATACCTGATAGAACCGCTGTAGTTCTAAAGCAACTTTATTTGAACCTACTACCATATCATACTTAGGACTTAAGCTTATTATTGTGAAGCTTATTCTCCTAATGTACTATCATTTCCCTTAGTTTTTGCAAATAAAAACTTAAATGAAGGCGATTCCCCTTAGGTAACAAGCAAATGAATGCCATACGCCTTTTTTTTTTTTTTTTTTTTTTTTTAATGAACACAGAAATACTAACTATTACAAAAATACCCTTGGAAGACTAATCACTCTGGATTTCTCATTCCGTTTAGTTGAACCAACGTTTCAAATCTTGCTCTGTCGAACGCCTTTGTGTATAAGTCTGCTAAGTTATCCAATGATGGAACCTTAACTAACTTTATCAATTTCTTCTCAGCACAATCTCTAATAAAATGATGTCGAATATCAATATGCTTAGTTTTACTGTGCTTCACCAGATTATTGGTGATCGACATAGTAGATTCGTTATCAATCATCATAGGAGTATTGGTTATATTTAACCCGTAATCCCGCAGTTGCTGTTGAATCCAAAGTACTTGTGAGCAACAGCTGCCAGCTGCAACATACTCAGCTTCACATGTAGAAATGGCTACCGAGGTTTGCTTCTTGCACTGCCAGGATATTAATCTACCTCCTAGGAATTGACATCCTCCGGTCGTAGATTTCCTATTCTGATTGCATCCTCCATAATCCGAATCAGTATAAGCTACGAGATCTAAGTCTCCATCAATCGGATACCAAAGACCCAGCTTAGGTTTCCCTTTGAGGTAACGAAAGATCCGTTTAACAGCTTGCATGTGTGACTCTTTCGGATTAGCCTGATATCTTGCACATAAACAAACAGCAAACATTATGTCAGGCCTAGAGGCTGTAAGATACATTAGTGATCCGATCATGGCTCTATAAAGAGTTGGATCCACATCGCTATCACTCGATGTATCTGGACCTAGTCCATGATTGACTGGAATTGGAGTATTGTAGACCTTACTTTCATCCATCTTGAAGCGTTCTAATAGCTCATATGTATATTTAGATTGATGAATAAAGAATCCATCCTTCTTTTGATCAACTTGTAATCCTAAGAAGAAATTCAACTCTCCCATTGCAGACATTTCGAACCTTTTTCTCATGACTTTCTCAAATTCTTGACACATCTTTTCATCAGAAGATCCGAAGATAATATCATCAACATACACTTGCACTAGAAGAAAGTCTTTCTTTTTCCACTTCACAAACAGTGTACTATCAATTGATCCTCTTGTAAATCCATTCTCAAGTAGATACGTTGATAGTGTTCCATACCACATCCTTGGTGCTTGATGTAATCCATATAGAGCCTTATTCAAACTATATACTCTATCTGGATACTCAGGATCAGCAAACCCTGGCGGTTGTGAAACATACACCAATTCTTCCACTTTGCCATACAAAAAGGCACTCTTAACATCCAACTGATAAACCTTTATACCATAATATGATGCGAATGCTAAGAATACTCTAATTGCTTGTAGCCTAGCAACTGGTGCAAACACTTCATTGTAATCTATACCTTCTTGTTGATTAAAACCTTGAACTACCAGACGAGCTTTATTACGAGTAACGATTCCTTTATCATCTCTCTTGCACTTAAATACCCATCTAGTTCCAATTGGATATTCTCCCTTTGGTAGGTCAACCAACTCCCATACTTGTAATTTAGAGAACTGAGATAGTTCTTCTTGCATTGCTTCTACCCACGAACTTTCTTTTAAAGCCATTTGAACATTTTTAGGCTCGACTTGTGAGATAAAGCATGAATATAGACATTGATTAGGAATCCCTGTCTCTTTCATTGCAGTGTACAAGCTTTGGTATTCAGAATTCTCAGACGTACTAGTTCTGGATTGATGCCTAGTTTGAACCGGAGTATTAATATCACCGATGATGTTTTCAACGGGATGATTCTTACTCGTTCTAGTTGTAGTAACTGGTTCTACCGGTATATCATCTTCTAAATTAGTACCAATCTCTTCCAATTCAGGTACATCTTCCGTACGTGCTGAAGATATCCTTAAATGTTTCAAAGGAGTAAGTATATCATCAAACTTTGTAGAAAGATCATCAGGATCTTCTGTTTCTTGAGACTTATCCTCTGAAGGTTGTTGTGACTCACTTGTGGAAGCTTTATCTGAGTCAACATTAGTCTTAATTCCAGACTGCTTAACACTTGATGTTGAAGCGGGACCAATATTCTCATCTTCAAACAATAAATGTTCAGCTATCTCTGAATCACTGACATAGTCACTAATAGGAACTTTCAATGATGCAAAAAGATCAGAATAATCAAATTGCCAATCTAAGCCCTTATGAACATCAGGTGAGTAGCTCGTAACCTCAATATTATAAACTACCTCCAAACGTCCTGTGACTTTATTAAAGACTCTCTTGTTTGGCGAATTGGGCATATATCCTAGGAAAAATCCTTCGTCAGCCTTCTCACCAAATTTTGCTTGATGTCCAGTCTTTAATATGGTGCATGAAACTCCAAAGGGTTCAAACCCTTTTAAGTTAGGTTTCTTATTGTTCAAAAGCTCATAACAAGTCTTGTTATGTCTCTTAACCGTAAGAACTCTATTAAGAACATAACATGCTGTATTCACTGCTTCTGCCCAAAAGATGACCGGAAGCTTTGAATCAGCAAGCATTGTTCTAGCAGCTTCAATCAACGTCCTATTTTTCCTTTCAGCAACACCATTCTGTTGAGGTTCATAAGGTGCACTGAATTGATGTAATATCCCTTTGCTTAAGCAATAGATATTCAACGTTGAATTCTTGAATTCTGTTCCATTGTCACTACGAATACGCTTAACTCTCTTTTTATAGACATTCTCTACTAGATCAAAGAACTCAATTAGAATTCCAGGAGTCTCATCCTTTGATCCCAAAAAGAATACCCATGAGAATCTAGAATAATCATCTGTGACAACCAAACAGTACCATTTGCCACCTATACTTCTCTTGCTTATAGGGCCGAAGAGATCCATATGTAGCAATTCAAATGGCGAAGAGATAGAGTTTTCAGTCTTAGGTCTGTGTGGTTTCTTGTGCTGCTTTCCTTTCATGCAAGGAACACACTTATCCTCAGACTCGAAACGTTTTTGTGGTACACCTAGAACCAAACCATTTTTGGTTATATAATTCATCTTTCTCCAGTTCAGATGTGCCATTCTCCTATGCCATAACAATGTGTCTGTTTCCGAAGCCTTGGATAATAAACATGTAGACACCATTGAAGAGTTAGGAACACCCATGTTGATAGCATAGATGTCCTTCTTCCTTGGCGCCCTCATCAATATCCATTCATCAGGAATTTTAAAACCTGGCTTCAGGACTAAGGCCTCCTATTCATTAAAATAAACTGGGTGACCTTTATCACAGACTTGGGAAACACTCACTAGGTTGTGAGTAAGTTCTTCAACATAGTTCACATCCTCAAGAGTCAAAGTTCCATTTGAAACTTTTCCTTTTCCCGAAATTACTCCTCATTTATCTCCTGCAAAATTGACTTTTTGCTTGAGACTCTCCTTGAAGTCCTTCAGTAGACTTCGTTCTCCTGTCATGTGTCTTGAACATCCACTGTCTACATACCACCAGCTGTCCTTGTTCACAGCATGCTCCTGCACATAACTCAAAATACGATCAGTTATCAAGAGGGACCCAAGCCATTACGGTCTTGGTTTGTCCCTTATCATCAACAAACTTAAGCTCTTTAAAATAACCATCCTTCCCATCAGGAGCTTTGGTCACTTTCGAAGTAGCTTGAGTTTGTGGACGATCAGCCTTAAGAGGTGAATTTGAGGAGAACCTCTTAGGCACATAATTATGAGCTCTATTATGATAATTATAATTAAACTCATGTGATCGTGAAGTAGTACCATTCTCATAATGATTATGGCCTCTACTTGTAGTTCTAAACCTCGACGGGGTCACATCCCTAGACTTATAGACAGAATTATCACTTTGAGTATATGGCCGTTTAGGTTTAGGTGGGGAGACACTATGCTTTCCATCTCTTTTAAGAATGTTAACAGGTTTATTACCTAACTTAGGTTTGGTATCTAACCCGTCTACAGTCATACTAGAGTCGGTCTGTGTCTTTTCATCCATCACAAGCTTATGTGGTGTTTTAGGCTTTTTGTTAGGACAACACGAAGCCACGTGTCCCTTTTGATGACACTTGAAACATGACATCTGCTTGCGTGATTTACTCACTTTTGCTTTCTCATCCGGAGTCTTAGGCACTAAAGGTTTAAACTGTTCCTTATCAACTTTATCATTAATCTTAGCATCGTTAATCACTCCACCCGATACAAACTGTATTTTGGTGAACTGAGAAGCCTTGCCATTATCTAATGATACGTTCTTAATAACATCTTTCTGTGCCTCTGACTGTTCAGGTTTATCAGCTACTGAAATCTCAGGATTAACTTCAGTCATCTCAGAATCTTCAGGAATAGGAGTGTAATTGGCATTAAAAGGCGGGGATACATCATTGTAACCTAACCCAGTCTTGTCCTTTACACTTCTTTGAGCATCTAACATTTTATCCATTTGAGATGTTCTATAGTTCTCAAGTTTACGGTTTTGCTCAATTAACCTTAAGTTAAGGTTCACTATTTCCTGATCCTTACTAGCAATCGTCTCATTTAAGTCTTTGATATTCATATAGAGACCATCTATGACAACAGATTTTTCACTTATGGTATCTCTAAGTTTTGTTCTATCCGACGCATCAGACTTAATTTTATCTTTTAAGACCTGTTTATCATCACTTAATCTACGAATATCCATAATAGCTTGATCAAGTTCAGATCTAACAGTCTTATAGGATTCCTTATCCATATTTAATTGTGATGACAAATTACTATTTGACACAGTTAAGACACTATTCTGAGATTGTAAATCAGTAACTAAGTAACAAACATCAGCAAGATTAAGAATATCTAAACATACCTTCTTCTTGTCAGTTTGTAATTCAGCCATGCGTGCCACGAATTCCTCAGGACTCATATCTGGAGTTGAATCCATATATAGCACGTCATCATCACTTGCCCTCACTTCAGACTTAGGCACCTCTACTCTCTGTTCCATATCAGTGGGCATGTAGGAAACTGATCCAGCAGTTGTTTCTTCGATCTCTGCCATCAAGGCTTCCTCAGAATGAGCTTGCCAATCATAAGAGCCATCCAACTGCTTTACCACTAAGGCTTTGGAAGCAAGAGTACTTCCCGAACCTTGTTTTCCTTGTGCTTCTACTTTAGGTCTTTGGCATTCTCTAGCAAAATGACCAATACCCTGACAGTTAAAGCATCTGACCTTGGTTTTATCAAACCCTGATCTATTGCCCAACACCTTTCTACCAGTTCTCTTGAGGAAATTCTTCACCTTTCTAGAAATCAACGCAAGTTGATCTTGAAGCTCCAATTCCTCAAGATAATCAGAATCTATCTGCTCATAATCCTCATCAAACAGAATAGGATCATTGATCTTTCCCTGTATGTAGTTCTCATATGATGCCACAAAGGAGGCAAGAACAGACAGTTGCTGTTCAGCAGATTTCACACTCATCGGCATCTTCTGATGCTCTTGAGGTGACTTCTCAGAATTCTTTCCCTTTGTCTCATCACCAGAGGAGGAAATAAAGCACAGATCTTCAGAAATCAGTTCTCCATTTTCACTAGTATCACCAACTAACAGTGCAGTGGTCGAACTAGATGACGCAGTCGAAAGACTTGACTTTCCATGATACAACCCAGGGTTCTGAACCTGATCAGAATCACTATCTCTTGACTTCTTGGAGAAATCATAACCTTTCAGCTTGTCAATGACTTGCTCTAGGGTCATAGTAGAATACCTAGTTTCGTTATCCTTAATCATAACGCCATACATTTCCCATTTAGAAGGCAAACCCTCAAGAAACTTGTCGGTTTTAGATACTTCTTCTTCAACAATCTCATGGTATTCTAATTCACTTAGCAGATGGTAGAAACGCGTGACATAGGCATCAAGATCTTCTCCTTTTAAAGCTTTAAACATAGTAAACTGCTTTTTAAGAAGACTCCTCTTGCCAGCTCTTACCTGTGGACTTCCTTCACCTCGTTTCTCTAGAGCTTCCCAAAGCGTTCTAGCAGTATGAAAAGATTTCAGTTGATGAGCAATCTCTTTAGGAAGACACATCTTTATGCAAGAATGTGATTTATTTTCATTTCTGTAAGCTTCCTTCACTTGATCACTCATGTTCGCATAGGTAAGAACCACAGTAGCATTTTGAACAGTTTGAGTAGGTGGGGTGTATCCACTCTTGATACACATCCAGATTGACAGGTCATGGAATCTACAGTAAGATTCAAATCTGTCATTCCAATTGTAGTAATCCTCGATTCTTAACAACTTAGGTGGAACGTTTGACTTTCCCACCTCGTGGTCCATTTCGATCATTCTACTTAAGTCAGACATCTTAAAAACGTAAAATTAAAATGTTTCAGCGAATTCAGAAAACTCAACTCGCAAGACTCAGCTCAACTCGCAATCTCAGCTCGACTTGCAGAATTCGTCGATTCGCAAGCCTCAGTTCGGATTGCTAAAAGATGTCGATTCGCAAGTGATGTCGATTCGCGAGGGATCTTGGTTCGACTCGCAAGCCTCAGTTCGACTCGCTAGTTCAACTCGGTTCGCAGGCGACGCTAGAACCCTAATCTCGACTCGTGAAACGGCTGTTAAACCCGAAAAACGAATTTTTAAGGTATTTTTACGACTGAAACTTAAAATTTCGACCGTAAACAAACCCTAAAATGTCCAGAGAATGATTTTGATCGTTAGTATTGCAAGAATGCACGTAAAAACGACCCGAATCAAAAACGCAATAACACTAAAACTTATGAACACACTCGTATTTAGCCCGAAAGCTCTGATACCAGATGTAAGTCCCCTAGTTTTAGGATCGATAACTTCGTTATCTGTAGTATTAAGGTGCGGAATCCCTCAATACGGTGTTATCTTACTAACAACGAATATGTTCGTATTGCGTTTAATAAGACTTAGCTTTAAACGATAAATCGTCAAAGCCTAGTCGTTAGAATTAAGTTTTCTCTGAGTTTGTCGAATTCGCAGATCAGAAATATGGCAAAAGTTATGTTTTTCACGGAGTAAAAAACATTATATATTATGGTCTCGGCTCGGCTCGCATGGGCCTGCGAGTTCGGTCCAACTCGCAGCCCAAGCCCAATAAAGGACTCGGCTCGCCAGACTCAACCTACGCGAGTTCAGATCTCACCTCACAGCTCGACTCGCTGCGACCTGAGATCTCGACTCACTACGCATCAAACGTCTATTATTTATTTTGTATTTAATTAGTCGTCTAACTTAACAAAACAATATGTTTAACGAATATCAATAACAAAACAAATATTCTTTTACAAATCCAAACCAATATACAAACATAATAATAATTACACTAGTCCTATTTCAAGCTAGATCTGTTGTCACACTCTATGTCCCAACAACAGGATTGATGTTGGAATTTAAAAGTGTCTATATTGGTGAGACAAAATAATTGATAGTATTATATTAGTAGATTGATTACAAGGAGTGATTTAAATCCTTGTTAATGAAGGTGGTGTCATTTGAATTGAGAATGACTACTATTTGAACTAAATATGTGTTTATGTGACTACATGATATGTTTTGATTGTAGTTAAACAATTGATCTAAACCAAGACTGATAGGTTTATGAGAAATGTAGAGTATGATAATATTAAATTGATTAAGGAAGTGGTAGATCTTTCTGGTCAATCATGAATTAATAAATGAAATGTTTTATAGTAACATGATTGAGTAGAATTGTTGTGACATTGATGCTTGATAGTATAGCATATGTCAAAGTGATGATAATTAATTAATTAATTAATTGAGATATGTCCAGAATTTTGGAATAAATAGGGACATTGATTGAAATAAATGGTTGAATAGAAATTCTATATGAATAAATACATACTAGAGGAGGTCATATGTGTATGTGAGATGGCTTGCATATGTAAGGTTGAATATGTAAGTAGCAAGCTGATTTTCAGTATGTATCAACTGTTAGAAACTATTAAATGGATTTTAAGTAATTTGAAATCATGATGTATTTATTATATACGAGACGAGAGTAAATCACATTGATAATTATAAGCTAGAGTAGCCTGAGAATGGAGTGTGAAGAACATAATCTTGCAACGCCTGATCACCGTTGTTATATTATGTTGTGCCACATGAACTTGTTGAGGCTACTAGGTATAAAAGAAATGTAATGTGATTAGGGAAGTTGAGTATGAAAGTGTGCTAAACTGTTTAATAGTTGTTTTGCTAAGAAAACAATCAGTTGATAGGACTGTGACATTTAGACTTTAAAGGTGCAAGTGTAAATAATATTTGTCATTGATAGAGGTTTTGATGATAAACATAAATGACGAATTTGATTGTGTTGAATATATAGTTGTGATTGATTGCGTTAGATTAACCGTTAGTGGGTTTGTATAGTGTTTAAATGAATCACTATTTTGTATCTGGCTTGTATGAAGCCAAGGTTGAGATATGTTGATAGTGTCTTGCTTAAGGAATTCCTAATATTATTGAATGTAATAATTTAAAGTGTATGTTTGAAAGTAAACATATAAACAAGAAATGGTTTGTTTGGAGTTAATATTGATAGTATGTTAACTTTGAAGGTCAAACCATGAATAGAGAATTGTGTATAAAATTAATTGCCTGTGATTGGTTTGAGGATGAGTCAAACTTGAGAAAAGCAGTTAGAAAATTTTATTGATTGGTTGATTGAAATTAAGATTGACAAGTAGTCAACTGTTTGTGTTGAAATAGTCTAACATAGATTGAAATGTTATGATTGTGTGGAATGTGATTGAATTTCCAGATTGGTCAAATTATGTAGAAATGGGTCATTTAAGATCCAAAGGAGTTAAATGAATTGTTTAAGTTTGTGAAATTTGATTTATTACTTAAAGCTAGTATTAAGTAATTGAAATATTGTTAAGTATAATTGAGTATTCAGTTAGGTAATATTTGATATTTGAACTGAATACGTGTTAAAGAATTATACAGAGGTAAAGTCATTATAGGATATGACAGTTATAATTTGTTAAAAGGTGTTAAGAATAATTAAATCACGTGGATTTGAGTCGTGATAAGATAATCTTACCAGTGTATGAGGCTAGTAATGACAGTCTTGATTGGGTAAGAATGTGAGAAGTGAATTAATTGAAAGTTGTTATAAATATCTGTATAGGTTGATTGGTACCTCACGGCGAGTTACTTACGCATTGAAAGAATTGAATGGATTCTTTAGTTATTTGTTGCTTGTATACAAATAAAGTAAGTGGTAATGTGGTAAATTGGGATTAGATCCAAATAAGAAATGATATGAAAGGATTATCTGGAGTTGAACTGTGTTAAAGGTCTAGCTTGATCTTGTATAATAAATAGAGAGAATATGAATTGAAAGATTGTTCATATTTTAAGAAATTATGAGTGTATAATTGTATATGTTAGGAAGTAAGGGAAACCTTGTAATTGATAGGTGATGATTGTATTCATCAAAAAAAAAAATTTTTGTAAGTTTAAATAGGATTGTTCCAGTTATATACGACTTGGAATGTATATAAATGAAACATAGAGTTGTTAAATTGTAATTGTTCCATGTCCTGTGGTATGGATATGTGATGATTAGTAGTAATGTGAAGGCTTGGTAAAGGCTTTAACAGTCTGAATAGCCTATTATATAGAATTAAATGGAATTGATGTGTATGTGTCCATTTTAGAGAGTGATTTGAAATTAGGTATGTGTGGTATACATGATAACAAATAGTATGATAAATTTTAATAGAATGAATTAAAATATGCCATAAGTTATGTGGAGTTTAGTTAACTTTGATTAACTTGATGTGATTATTGTTAAAAGTGTGTTGAAAAGTAACACATTGTGATATTTTGATGCTTGAATTGCAGTATCATAATATTGATTAATGTCGACTTAGCTACTATATTGGTGGAATTTAGTGCTAAGTGATTTGATTTGTGATTAAGAAGTTTGATATAATTCAGTAGTGGTTTGAAATTTAAAGTTGGATTGAATTAACTGGTTGTTAAGAAAAGATTCTTGATGTCTCACCAGTTTAAGTAATAGGTGAATGCTAGCATGATGGCTAGATAGAATTTGAATGTAAATACTACTTATTGATAGGTATACTGTAGTGTATAATCACTAGTGCTGTGATTATTGTTTGTATTATTGTTGTTGTTGACAATTGATAGGTTGTAATGAAAGGAGTTACAAACTGAAATAAGTCGGTGTAGAGGTTGGTTGAATGTAGGTAATATTTGATTGTGGTACTTTTGTTGATTGAGCAAAGTACTTGTTGATTGTAGTTTTACCTACTGAGTTTGACCTCTACTTTGCTTATTAAGGTGATATGAATCCGGATTACTTTTAAGTAAAGGATTTCATATAGTTGTAGTGATATGTGAACATTATATGTTGTTCAAGAGAATAAGGTATGAAACTTTTGGATGGAAAGTTGACCTAGATTTGAATTAAACCAATTTCTATGATAGAAATAAAATAGAAATTTAATAAGGGTTTGAATATTTGGCAGTCAGATGTGAGGTTGTTATCTGAATATACTAGACTGATTGTTAGTCGTAAACAGAATGTAAATTTCAGTGTGGATAAGGGTGTGGTGGTTTTATAACCACTGTTATTGTTATTATTGTTGCTGTTTTGTTGTTAACAGAGATGAATAGTGGTAATAGGTTAAAGATTTTAGCATATCGCTAAATTTTGATGGCACAGACTTATTAAGTGATGTTAGGTTTCACTTATTGTTGCTTGTTAAAGTAAGTGTGTTTGCGTGTGTTCTAAATATTTATCAAATTGGTGATAAAGGATTTAGATAAATGACTATATCATATGAAATATTGGATGGATGCACTGTATATGTGCGTAGGTAAAAACAGAAGCATGTTCATGGGAACATGTGAATGTGGAAAGAATCGAACCAGTCTAAGTATAGTTGTAAGTTGCTATTGAGGACAAATGTATGCTAAGATATATGTGATTATATCACACTAGACAGATTGAGTAAGGTTAGATTTCGGGGACGAAATCTCTTTAAGGGGGAGAGATTTGTAACATCCTCGAAGTGGACCTAGTTGTTTTATATTATTTCTTGATTTAAATTATTATTTAAATGTGTTTGGAAATAATATTATCTGAATTAATAAAATAATTGGAATAGGAGTTAAATATTCCAAAGTGACAAATGAATTATTAATTGTTGTAAATTAATATAGTTGACGGAACAATAAAATGTTTGGACTCACAAATGGTTTTTGGGTTCCAGACAATAGATTGAGAAGGGGTATTAAATTATACCCGTATAATTGAAGTCGGTTGGGAGGAGCCGACCTATTTATAACTTTCCTAATAAGGAAAGTTCATTTCCTTTGAAATTCAAAAACCAAAACCTAGAAAACCTAAAGATTTAAACTGAATTTGTAAGTTGTGATCTTGATTCTAGTCTCATCATCATCAGATTACACCATCATCATCATGATCTTAATCAAGTTGTAAGTGTTCTTGAGTATTTAAGAATTTGATTTTGATTGAAATTGGGTTAATTGATAAATTGTAAGAACTTGATGTTATAAACTTGTTATAACTGTTATATGATGATTAGATGAAGTTATATGTGGTTTAAAACCGTTAGAAATCGAGTTTTGAGAGTTTTGATGAATTTGGTTCGGGTTAGGGTTTTGAACAGATCGCAGGTTGCAGGGACGAAGAGGGAATCCGGCGGATTCAATTGAATCTGGCGGATTCGGGTTGGTTATAGGAATCCGGCGGCTTGATCATGAATCCGGCGGATTCATGACCGGATTGGTTAAAAATGTGCTGATCATGAGTTGAAGCTGAAACACCATTGAATCCGGCGGATTCAAGGTGAATCCAGCGGATTCCCTTGGCTGTCAATGGTTGTTTCAGTGTTTGTCAAATTAAGCTAATTACTTAAATGGTACTTGTGGTATTGTATTGTAATATGTCTGAAGCATGTTAGACTTTCAACAATTATATGATTCAGTTGTACCCATGAGGTGATTACTTGTGTAGTGTTGTAAATTACATAAGTATTATTCGATGATGACAAGTTACTAACTTGTGGTATTCTGTTGTATTCTCAGATATGGAGAAGGCTCAGTAATATTAGACTTCTGAGCTTGCGGCTGAGGTATTCGGTGAGTGGATCTGTAACCTCAGTGTGATTTAGTTGTAATGATTTGGTTACAACAAGTAATTGTAGTATTACTTTGATAGATTGATTTCGTTTGAGATAACTTGCCATGTTAGTTTGGTTGCTTGCTTACTGGGCTGTTAGAGCTAGTATGTAAGATTCTGAGGTTAACTTGAATGGATGGTTGGACTTGGTTGTTGTTATAAATGACAAGAGATCTTGAAACTTGAAATGTTGGTTTAAAGATCTAGGTCGTATGTGGTTAACAACAAGTCATCGGTAATTCTGTATAGACCAATACAGATGATTGATAAGTGTTCCTTGAGTACCATACCGGTATAAAGGTATCTCAAGAACCACCGATCCTCATGATGATTGACTGTTTATTGTTATTTGATGTAAACAGATTGTTGTGCTAAGTTGGACTGTTGCTTATAGTTTCATTCACTTAGCTTTATGCTAACCCCACCATAGTCCTTCCTGCAGGTTGAAATTGATGGGACATATTGGGAGGGGCAGGAAGTTATTGGAATTGATGGAATGTTTGACAGGCTTTTACTCTAATGTTAGTTTGATAACTAAAGATATGTTTTGAATTATATAACACCTAGTTGTTGAAATATCATGTATTTAGTTTGAAAAAGTTTGTCTACATTATTGAGTAAGGTAAAGCATGGAACTATGTTTGAAATCTACGCTTCCGAGTCACAATTATTATTATAATTGTTTATAGAAACCAGGGGTGTTATAACAATGAAGTTCAACATTGTATCGATTTCATGCATATAGAAAAGAATGTTGGTGAGAGTCTAGTTGGGACTTTGCTAAATGTGCCGGGAAAGACGAAAGATGGAGAGAATGCTCGATTGGATCTTAAAGAGTTGGGAATAGACAAACCAGAGTTGTTTGTTAGGAAAGACGACCTAAAAATAACAGTAATACCACCAGCAGGTTACACGTTAACGAATGCCGAAAAGGACATCTTTTGTCAGACGTTATACAACATGAGGCTACCGCAAGGATATTGTTCTAATTTCTCTAGTTTAGTCAGCCTCACAGATAGGAAGCTCATCGGCCTTAAATCACATGACTATCACATGCTAATGCAGGAGTTTTTGCCCATTGCAATACGTTCGATAATGGACGAACCCACACGCAAGGCTATTATCAGGTTTTGCTTTTTCTTTAAATCTATATGTAGCAAAGAGATCATATTAGAGGAACTAGATAAGATGCAAGAAGAACTTTGTGTCACACTGTGCCTACTCGAAAAGTTCTTTCCCCGCTCTTTTTTTGATATTATGGTCCATTTGACTGTGCACCTAATTAGGGAGGTAAAATTATGTGGTCCTGTATGCTTTCGGTGGATGTATCCCTTCGAACGATGTATGAAGGTTATTAAGGGACATGTGCGAAACAGAAATAGACCAGAGGGATGCATTGCTGAGGAGACTATTGCAGAAGAAACAATAGAGTTTTTCGGAGAATATCAAAAATCCATGAAAACTATTGGTATCCCAAATGATACACATGAAACTGATGAAAACGAGGACGGAAAGCCACTGTCGGCTGGCAAATCAAGTGAAGTTTCTGCAGAACTCTTTCAGAAAGCACATTTGTATGTAATACTGAATACATATGAGATTGTACCGTATATCGAGTAAGTATTAATTACTAACACATGTCTAGCTATTTCGTTACTTTAGTTATTATTCTATCAAATATAATAACAAAATACCTTGTTTCAGGCGACACAAGGAGGTTTTGGTAACACAAAACCCGGGTAAACGAAAAGCATGGCTGCGGAATGAGCACGTTAAATCTTTTGATAAGTGGTTACGCGAAGAGGTAATTGTTATTTAATCGTATATTATTTACTCCTTTCAATTGTCCAGTTTTTACCAATTGGAGATCGACTTAATTAACTGTAGTTTCATTAACCAAAGTTACTACTATTAAGCCTGTTAGTACTGTCAGAGTTGAAGAATAAAGTCAAACTAAAAGCTGGACAATTGTTTTTTTCTATCACTATTTGTGTTTTGTTAATTCGTTCAATTTCAAGCTCACATATATATATATATATATACTTGTAATGAGATTCTGCAGGTTGAGAGAGAGCTAGCGATCTCCAAAGACAGTGTATCCGAAACCGTAAGGTAGATCTCATATGGACCACGAGCCAGCGTAGTGAAATACACTGCATATAACATCAATGGTTATACATTTCGTACTAAATGTAGTGATGGCAGAGTTTACCAAAACAGTGGGGTTAGTGTTGAGACAGAAGATATTTACATATCCAAAGAAGTTGCAACCACTAGACGCACATTTTATTATGGGGTTTTGCAAGAGATATGGGTACTGGATTACCGCTTCAGGCAACTTCCTCTTTTCAAATGTGATTGGTTTAACCGTAAAGATGGCGCGGTCCAACGCGATACTAATCTTGGTTATACATTGGTTGACCTGAATAATGTAGGCCACAAGGTTGATCCACTCGTGTTAGGCTCACAAGCACGACAAGTGTTTTATGTGAAAGACCAGCTAACTAGGAATTTATCTATTGTCCTGAAAGTACCTCCCAAGAATTACAGAGATACATATGATGAAATCGATGAGGAATTTAGCACGGTCATTCACCCGCACAATGATAACATATTGCCACGTGTGGATAAACGTGAATTGGGTAATGAATCACGAGATGATTACTTTCGAACCAACTAGAGTTTGGGTATTGTTATACCAAAGTCCAAGTGATCAACATATATGTAATGCTGGAACACTAGCTATATTAATTTTAGTACAGTAACCTTGTAAATTACCTTTTGAATATTTTATGGAATGATTACTTGTATCTTAATTTCTATGACTTCCATTTTTTTTAGTACATGCATTAACTTTGTAAATTACAACATAAATACTTACGGATAAATGTCATATATAACATCAATTTTATGTAACCAATAACTAATCACGGGCATATTACAATAACCATTTAATTTGACCATACCACTAAGTCTGCTTGCATACATTAAACCTTTTGGTCAAAATGACATTTATATTAAAAAACATTCTGAGAGTGGGGTTCGAACTTGGGTCCCAGCCAATACACCTACAAAGAAACATGTTAACCAATGCAGCTAAATGTTATATCTGTTAGAATTCCAATGCTTTTTAATATAATAATATACGTTAGATTTAGCCACACAAACAACATTGAATGTGACTAATATCAAATTTAATGATAATCGTTTTTGCCCATTTTAGCTTTAAAAAATAGTCACAAGAATATTTAACAACGTGACTGTTGTGAATACATTGGTCACATATAATCACCCAAAATGTAACCATAAACATCCTATTGGATACACATTTGTGATATGGTGTGGCTATTACCATGCCATATAGTCACATGATCGGGCTAGAAATTAGGGTGACTATACACATTACGTTTTGCCATTCTGAGTTTCTAATACACACTAAACTTTAGACACACATAATAACTTGTGTGACCATATGTACCTGACTTTGGCTACACTTAAATCATGTGTGACAAAATCGACTCTATACTTTAGTCACATAAACAATTCCTCAATGTGACCAATAGGGTCTCATGATTTAGCCACACAAACAACACTGAATGTGACTAATATAATATTTAATGATAATCGTTTTTGCCCATTTTCGCTTTAAAAAATAGTCACAAGAATATTTAACAACGTGATTGTTGTGAATACATTGGTCACATATAATCACCCAAAATGTGGCCATAAACATCCTTTTGGATACACATTTGTAATATGGTGTGGCTATTACCATGCCATATAGTCACATGATCGGGCTAGAAATTAGGGTGACTATACACATTACGTTTTGCCATTCTAAGTTTCTAACACACACTAAACTTTAGACACACATAATAACTTATGTGACCATATGTACCTGGCTTCGGCTACTCTTAAATCATGTGTGACAAAATCGACTCTATGCTATAGTCACACAAACCATTACTCCATGTGACCAATAAGGTCTCATGATATAGCCACACAAACAGCACTCAATGTGACTAATATCAAATTTAATGATAATCGTCTTTGCCCATTTTCGCTTTAAAAAATAGTCACATGAATATCTAAAAACGTGACTGTCGTGAATATATTGGTCACATATAATCACCTAACATGTGGCCATAAACATCCTTTCGATACACATTTGTGATATGGTGTGGCAATTCTAATGCGATATAGTCACATGATCGGGCTAGAAAATAGTGTGACTAAACACATTACCTTTTGCCATTCTAATAGACACTAAACATATGGTCACATAATAACTTATGTGACCATATGTACCTGGCTTTGGCTACACTTTAATCATGTGTGACAAAATCGACTCTATGCTTTAGTCACATAAACAATTACTCCATGTGACCATATAGTGGAGTTTGGTCACAGTGTTCAAGTGTGTGACAAGATTTGTCACGCGTTCCAACTTCATGTGTGACTAAATGAAATGCAAAAAAATTGCAGTTCCCTTTAGCCACATAAATGTTCGAAGGTGTGGCAAATACATTTCAGAATGGTCACACGATTGGAGTTCATGTGTGGCTAAATAATAACGTCCAGTTTTTTTTTTTGCCCTTTGGTCACATAAATATTGGAATGTGTGACCATTTCAAATAGACCATGTGTGACGAAAGCCCAAATTTGTACTAGTGTTACAATAGTAACCAAACCCAACTATCGCGTTGACCTCAATACCATAATGCCCGAAGGCCAAATAACAAGTGATCACATATTCAATTAGGTCAACATATCAGACTAAACAGTCTATCAACAGTATTATTACTACTAGCCATAATCATAATGGAAAACAAAAACAGTAATAATATGTTACTCGTTGTAACCAAACCTGTTACAACTAAATTACACTGAGGTTATAGATCCACTCACCGAATACCTCAGTCGTCCACTCAGTAGTCTAATGTCACTGAGTCTTTCTCCATATCTGAGAATACAATAGAATACACAAGTTAGTCACTTGTCTCAAAATCTATATAACATTATACCATTGTAATTATATCAAACAACTTATCACTAACTTGTATTATTTCAACACTCATCACAATTATTAATTTCTCTTGCATTATCACTTAGTCATGATTAATGATCATAATAATCACTTTCCAATTCAATCAAATACGTGATTATTAACTTACATTACTTCAACACTAATCATGCTAATGTTATGAATAACTATCTTAACATCGTAATTCATAATTTCTTAACCACATAAGTTCACACAATTTTCTTTAATTATCAATTAAGTGTTCTAATGAGTAAACAATACCCAAATCATCTTATAACTCATCATGATCATAATGATCATAATGATCATAATAACCTTCATGAACACTTAATCAAGTTATAGCTTAAATCATGTTAATCATCACTAATAATCAACTATTATCAATTATTCATTAATAACATCAACTTAAAACATTGATTCTTCCAAAATCAATTAAACCCACAAACTTTATTATTGATCAAACATGAAATTCACATTTCTAAGCTAGGGTTTATATTATAATCATCATATGATTATCAACTAACAACTATTAAAGCATTTCAAGCTTCAATTTCAAGTTAGTTATACTAATTCAACCAAATACCCAAAAACCCATTTCTAGGTTTATATAAAAATCAAGAATTAATACTTACAAAGTGTTTAAGAGGATCAAAGGTTGATTACTTCATGTTTTGGAAGCTTAATTCGAAGTTCTATGGCTTCAATTTGCTTGAATATGCATTTCACAACCTAAGGGTTGTTCCTGTGCGTGGTTTAGGTCGTACAGACCAAGAACAGAGAAAACTCCAGTTGATTTTACAAGAAATTTGATGATTTAGGGGTTGAATTAGGGTTTTAGGTTAGTTCTTGCTCCTGATCGAATTTTGTGAAACATATCTGATGATTCATACGTATTTTACACATATATGAAAATATATGTACACTATTTTTGTCCCCTTTTAATTCTATTGTCTGGAACTGAAAAACCATTCGAGAGGAAAAACTATTTTATTCTACCCTTCAACTGAATTAAATTAAAACAGTTAACAATTTACTAGTCACAATAAATTATGTGACTTTTTAACCAATTATTTTCAAATAACAACACAAAACTATTTTCTGACACACTAATAAATAATTAAAAGTAAGAAAATATTAAAATACAACTAGACCCGAGGAGTGGATGTTACAAATCTCTCCCCCTTAAAGAGATTTCGTCCTCGAAATCTGATCACACTTATCCAATCTATTTAATAGAATCACATATTCGCTCATTTACTATATGTACATAAAATGTGTGTAACATTTTAAATCGTTTATGCATATTATCATTATGCATATCTTTATCCTTGCAAACACAAATGGTACATACATTATACTCTATTCCAATAGCTATCACCAATGCAATATCTAGCATAAAGTGTAGCATAATCAACTATTTTATCACAATATACACGTATCAGACGTTACTCCTTTGAGCAACTTATATATATAAATACATATTTTCAATTCTTTCCACATGCACATACCCGAATGTACATGTTTCTATCTTTTCCCTGCACATGTATTATGCATATATCCTGTCTCTAATTAGTTTAAATAACCACTTACATGACCCTTCATAACTAGTCATGTATACAATTTAAAACACACAATCACTTGACATAAGTGAAACACATAATCACATGAACATTCTATTGTTATATCAATAACACTAGTGGTAATGACTACCACAATATACACATTAACAATAAATGTTATATTCAATTCACAACTAGCAATTTAGCTAATAACTATGTATTTCTTTAGCTAACACATTGCTAGAATTTTTTACTTTCGCAACTAGTTCTTTAATGATTTACAACTTGTATTTATACACAACTACTAGCTTATATGAAATTCTTTATTTGAAAGAAATTCGAAGTCATATAACCATAAACACATAAGAATAAGCAATATGTAGAGGTCAAATCCAATAAATAAAACTATTATCACATAATCAATTAGCATCCAATTAGCATCCTACCATATCCAGTTGGATGCTAAATCAGCACCAGTTGATACCATGCTGCATTAGCATAAATCTTTCAACAACATAAGGTGCTGTGTTTAGTCACTTATTCAACAATATCAACACAATGTTATTTGCAATCATCTGACCTCTACTATGCTTAGGTCTTATTTTAATTTATACTAGTTGCAATTAACCACATACACATTTCTTGTACCATAAGTACCACAGTAAAACAACAGAATAGTGGTTTATTACTCTTTCATTTCAGTCAATCATTGACTATTTCTCCACTACAGGTCAATATATCTTACCTGTTATTTCAAAATCACATTAATTTTTCTGCTACTTGGTAACCTCAATAGTTCTATGTAAAATAGCATAATACAAATACGTTGGTCAGACGTCGTCATATTATGTCAGGTACACTTCATTTTCAGGTCATTTCATACCATCAATCTCAAAAGTGATTAACTTTTACTCTTATATATCTCCCAAAGTGATATCAATAATTATCACACGTATAATAATACTTTGTAGCAGTTATATGACCACTTATTAACTTGCTATCAATTTCATTTATCACTTTGAATGAACAACTAATCACATAATCAGGTAGATATAATTCTTTTCACTATTTCATTAACACAGATGTAATGTCCAACACAATTACATCAATCAACCTCCTTATTACCTGATTCAATGTCAATTACTAGTTACATCATTTAATATTTATAGTACATTTAGTACCACACACTGTTGTCAATACTATGTGTAATACTCAACACATATTCATCAATCTAGACAACTTTAGTTGAATTACAATTGAGCATTTCATGTTCAATTATCACCTAATATAAGCTCATGTACTTATCTTGCAATTTCTTAAAATGCTCAATTCAAATACTTCATCAAACACTTTCTAATATTCTACATGATTTAAATACTTCATCATGTTCAACTAATTAACATAATATAGTCAACATAACTCTATAATCAATGTTTACTAACCCTAGTTAGCAACAATCAACAATACCATTTACTAGTATTTTGTGCAGTTAAATAAACCGCCTGAGAACAACTCATACCCAATAACATATGTGGACCTCTTAAAACAGGTTTTAACATTGCACATATACACAGGAATGATCTCTGGGCTCAAGGAAACAAAAGCCCAATACAAAACGTAAGTCAAAAGTCCGATATAAGGTCCGAAAATCAGTAAAATGCCATTTTCGGGCCCCAAACGACCCCGAAGTGCCCAAAACTGACAGGGCTCAAGGCAAAGCGATGAGCTTTGACCGTTGGGCCGATTTTGAGTGGACATGTAAATTTCGTCTTATTCTGACACCGAAATTTTCTAACGGAAATTTCTACGTCAAACGTTACGTCGAACGTCGAAAAAGTTTATTTCCACTTACTAACGCGATCCAGGGAACAGGTTCAGGATCGCGTTCCCTAGTTAAAACCCTTCTGTAACCAAATTAGTCATACAAACGCGATCCGGAGAACTGAACGGGATCGCGTTCCCAAGAACAAAATCTTCTGATCACGAAATACACATGCAAACGCGATCCGGAAATCTTTGGTTGGGATCGCGTTCAATAGACCAAAAACATTCTGTAACCGAAATCAACATACTAACGCGATCCGGATCCAAAGCCTGGATCGCGTTCCTATGCATTTTTCAGACCTGCAATTTTAATGCAATTTTTCGAAATTCAAACGCGCGTATCTCTTAAACCGTAAAGAATTAATGTCTGAAAATTTGCAGGCACGTTCATATGACCAAAATGAAACTTTCCCTTTTTACACTTTTTCAAAATTCACATTTATCGAGAAAATGGACGTACGACTCATTTTTGACCATTTTAGCTCATTTTAGGGACATGTCAAATTTCAAATGGCATGGTTTCTGACTCCAACCCCTTGCCAACATGTTCCTATATACATTTGTGACGTGTGGGCATATTTATCACCCTCATATACCCATTCTATCATGTTTTGACTCGTTGACCCGTTTGAGGGTCCAAATAGGCACTTTTATTAAATTTAACCAAAATGACTACATTAGCTCTTTCAATACACTTAGCTATTATATTTATGACATAAAGTCACTTTAACATTCGTTATACTCGAATCACTACTCATTTTAACCATTTAACAAATAAGTGACCCATTTGGGCACTTTATCGACCCATTTGGGTTTTCACACATATTATTACTATTTTAACACCCAATTTACACTTCTTTGACTATTCCAAGTCAAACAAAATCATTTTCACTATTGGTGTCCCATTATAGCTTTGAAACACCAATTTTCACCTTAAAATCGTCATGTTTAGACCAATTACAACAATTCTTCAATAATGAATTTTTCAAAACTTGTCAACACATATAAAGACTCGTTGACCACTTTGACTTTCTACTTTACTACTTTTAATACCTAGATCATAATTCAACCACAATCATGATCAAGGCACAACACATAAACATTTAGCCACATTTTCAAGTATTCTCCCGAAGGAGCAACTATACTTCAAACAACTATCACATAATGCATTAACAAGGATTTATAATCACCTTGCCTTTAGCAAAACATAATCACATAATGATTTATACTTTATTTTTCTATAGTAGACAAACTCAAATTCAAACAGCATCACTGTTATACCTTAGTTAACAATGTGTCTACACAGTTTAACACATAATCTGCAATTCAAAGTTCAGTCAGAACTACTCATATCACTAAATGTTTCATTTAATACTTCTATCATTGCATCAACATTTAGCAATCATCACTAACTCATAACCGGGGAATCATATCAGTCTGACTCAATCACTTTACTACTAATCATCATTGTAAAGCAGGCAATTCCAATTAAGGTAAATCCAAGTAAGCTTATCGAGGATTACCTGATATAGCCGAATTGCCGAGAGTACCAGTCAGTACTCATGTGTTACCGTCTCTGTATTCAAAACAACAATCTCACAAGTTGTTAAGCGTTAGTACATATCACACTAACTAATTCTCATACCACAACTAATCCCACACTCATTGGAATGTTTGACTTAACAAACGATAGATTTGGGATTGAACATTACCAATGTCCAATTCACCCAAACCTATGCTCTGATACCAACTTATAACCCCCTTCATTTTACAATCATTTTATTATAATGATTCTTGACTCGGAAGCGTAAATTTAAAACATATAAAAGTACGTAAGTTGTTTTCAAAACTTAACACACCACATTTGGTCAATCTATTACAACCATAATAATAATACCATAATGAGGTGTTATATAAATTCACCATTTTCTTATCAAATCAAAATATATCAGAGTATACTCCGGTTGTCAAACATTCCATCATTTCCAAGAACTTCCTGTCCAGCCCAATATGTCCCATCAATTATAACCTGCAGGAAGGACTGTAGTGGGGTTAGCATAACGCTAAGTGAGGGAATCGATAAACACAGTCCAACTTAGCATAACAACTCTGTTTACATCAAAGCATCGTATATACACAATATCACAGAGTATCTAGAGTTCTTAGGGAAACCTTCAGCTAAGAACATATAGTTCTATTTCAATGAGATAACATCTCAATACAATAATATGTCAATGAGGATCGGTGGCTCTGGAGATATCATAATACCCGAGGATTCTCCAGTAACACTTACCGTCACACTGTATGGCCGATACAGAATAGACCGATAGTTTGGTACTAATCTCATACGACCTAATTTCCTATTAACGAGAAGTACAAGGAAATTCCTGTCGTATTACAATAGTAACAAAACCCAAATATTGCGTTGACCTCAATACCATAATGCCCGAAGGCCAAATAACAAGTGATCACATATTCAATCAGGTCAACATATCAGACTAAACAGTCTATCAACAGTATTATTACTACTAGCCATAATCATAATGGAAAACAAAAACAGTAATAATACGTTACTCGTTGTAACCAAACCTGTTACAACTAAATTACACTGAGGTTATAGATCCACTCACCGAATACCTCAGTCGTCCACTCAGTAGTCTAATGTCACTGAGTCTTTCTCCATATCTGAGAATACAATAGAATACACAAGTTAGTCACTTGTCTCAAAATCTATATAACATTATACCATTGTAATTATATCAAACAACTTATCACTAACTTGTATTATTTCAACACTCATCACAATTATTAATTTCTCTTGCATTATCACTTAGTCATGATTAATGATCATAATAATCACTTTCCAATTCAATCAAATACGTGATTATTAACTTACATTACTTTAACACTAATCATGCTAATGTTATGAATAACTATCTTAACATCGTAATTCATAATTTCTTAACCACATAAGTTCACACAATTTTCTTTAATTATCAATTAAGTGTTCTAATGAGTAAACAATACCCAAATCATCTTATAACTCATCGTGATCATAATGATCATACTGATCATAATAACCTTCATGAACACTTAATCAAGTTATAGCTTAAATCATGTTAATCATCACTAATAATCAACTATTATCAATTATTCATTAATAACATCAACTTAAAACATTGATTCTTCCAAAATCAATTAAACCCACAAACTTTATTAATGATCAAACATGAAATTCACATTTCTAAGCTAGGGTTTATATTATAATCATCATATGATTATCAACTAACAACTATTAAAGCATTTCAAGCTTCAATTTCAAGTTAGTTATACTAATTCAACCAAATACCCAAAAACCCATTTCTAGGTTTATATAAAAATCAAGAATTAACACTTACAAAGTGTTTAAGAGGATCAAAGGTTGATTACTTCATGTTTTGGAAGCTTAATTCGAAGTTCTATGGCTTCAATTTGCTTGAATATGCATTTCACAACCTAAGGGTTGTTCCTGTGCGTGGTTTAGGTCGTACAGACCAAGAACAGAGAAAACACCATTTGATTTTACAAGAAATTTGATGATTTAGGGTTTGAATTAGGGTTTTAGGTTTAGTTCTTGCTCCTGATCGAATTTTGTGGAACATATATGATGATTCATACGTATTTTACACATATATGAAAATATATATGTACACTAGTTTTGTCCCCTTTTAATTCTATTGTCTGGAACTGAAAAACCGTTCGCGAGAAAAACTATTTTATTCTACCGTCAACTGAATTAAATTAAAACAGTTAACAATTTACTAGTCACAATAAATTATGTGACTCTTTAACCAATTATTTTCAAATAACAACACAAAACTATTTTCTGACACACTAATAAATAATTAAAAGTCAGAAAATATTAAAATACAACTAGACCCGAGGAGTGGATGTTACAATAATAATAATAATAATAATAATAATAATAATAATAATAATAATAATAATAATAATAATAATAATAATAATAGTAATAATAATAACATAACAATCATAAATTATAATCCTAAATTATATATAAAAAACATCGATGTATCATTTTAATTAAATTTTAATTTATCAATTAAGTCATTTAATTTTAGTAATTGAAAGAGAACTTTTAGGTAAAATCAAATTTGATTGGTTAATTAATATTGTTATAAAATTAAAGCATTTGATTGGTAAATAGGGGTTGATTTTAAGGGAAATTGAAGCTAACAAAGTTTTCTTTTATTAATATAGGGTTTTATTTTTGAAAGAGTTTTTTTCGGTAAAATCATATCTGATTGGTTGATTGAAATTGTTGTAAAATTAAAGCATTTGATTGGTTAATAAGAGTTGATTTTAAGCAAAATCGAAGCTAACAAAGTTTCCTTTTATTAATATTTAGATTATATTAGATTTAGATTATTATTTGACTAGCTGGTAACCCGCGCGATGCGGCGGGAACAGATTTGAAATCGGTTTAAAAAAGTGATTAAATGTGGAGATATTGATTCGAACGTTACGTTGTAGATCAATAATAATAATAATAATAATAATAATAATAATAATAATAATAATAATAATAATAATAATACAAAGATAATTTATATACGATGTAATGCTATAAGCAGTTGACGTTTTATTGTAATTACAAAATAATAAAATTTAGTTTCTTTGAATACAATATTTTGTATTGAATATAGAGGGTTGACATTGCATAAAATGGAAGTGAATAAATCAATAGTACGCGATAGTGTTTTAAGTAGTAAATGATCGACTTTCTGTATTGTGAGTGAATGAGTTTTTTGACTTGTACATTGTGCAAATATGGTATTTTAAGTATTTTAAGAGAGAGAGTGTTATGTTTTATAAGGAGTGGAGATGACGGAGAAAAAAATAGAATAAAATAACATTGAATAATTGACAGCTAAAAACGGAAGGCAGAGGTTAAAACTATTGAGATTTTCTTTGGAGGTGTAACCGGTCGTATATCTTGATGAGAGATTTTGTAAAAGGTGAGTTTTAATCTTTTAAATCATATAAGCCGTAATTAATAAGTTGACTTCTTTTTTAATCAAATTAATTTTGGAATATTTAGGTAATTGTTTAGGAATTGAAAAGGTGCGGGGTAATTTAGTCTTTAATCAAATCCTAATTCACTATTTAGGTTGTCAAAATAGTTACGTCTAATCTTCAATGATTATAATTTAAAGTGTTAATCTATTGAATGGTTATGATTAATTTATAAGGGTCTAGTTGTATAATGATAACCTTATTACCATTTTTGGATAATATATAAAAGAGAAGCGATGGGAGCATCTAAAAAGAATTTTCCAAATATTACAAATTTTAACACACTTTTGTCTCGCAAAAAACATTTGAATATCTTTTTGAATAACAAATCAAGTTCTATTGATTATGAAGTCCTTTCAATTGGTTCTTCATCAACTTTCTTCATGATTTCTAATATCACTATTACATTCAAGTAGTTATACTAAATAGATTAAATATATAATATTTATATCTTTTTAGTTACATGTATATATCATGGCTACTTCAATATAGCTAGCTTAACATATACATTAAACATTGATTTATCATTAATTTTATTTTATTACTTCAAAGTTTCAATCGACAATAATATACATGAATGAGTGTTATAAAGTAATTGATTGACATATTAATTACGATATTATATAGTTGACTTATTGTGTTATTGTATTCAAAAGACAGCTACGCATTGCATGAAAAAACAGCTGCAAAAATAAGGAAAATACACGTTATTGAACTTCTTGTTGATTTGAATTGAGGGCATATTGGGGATTTCCCTTATTCCCTTGACTAAGTTTAAGGCAAAAATATGTAAATGGTTAATAAGGGGTTATAGATTATAGATAATTAAAAGATGATACCATGGAGAAGGTTTGACCATTGATTAAGTTTCTTCTTAATGATCCAACGATATAGATTTGTTTTTGATAATTATATTTTATTCCCCTAATAATTACTCCCTCCGTCCCATATTTATAGTCCAGTATTTCATTTTGGGTTGTCCCAAATTAATTGTCCACTTCCAAAAATAGATAAAAATGATGAGATAAAATTCTTTTATACCTACCTTATTTATGTAAGACAAAAAAGCAGGTAAAAAGTAAAGGGTAAAACTGTCATCTTATCAAAAAGTAAGAGAGATGTTAATGTTTTCTTAAAATGCGTGTTTTTTATCTGGGGACAATTAAATTGGGACGGAGGGAGTATTATTTAACCTTTTAAAATAAATAAATTATAAATTATATAAATCTCAAAATCCGGCCACATTGAAATAAGGGTTTATTGTTTGGTTATGCGCTCAACTTTACACTCATTACTATTGTATGCACTCAACTTTTATACTCTCAATTGTATGAGGTTAACTTTCTAAACTCTATTGTATTTCTCAACTTTCATAACCTATATTGTATGAAGTGAATTTTCCAAAAACTTTTAAGTAATATGATATAAATTAGACATTCTTAGGACTTTATTTGACATTAAATTTTAATTTGTCAAGTAAGTCCTATAATTTTATAAATTTTGAAATAAGATTCCTAACTTATTAAAAAATAATTTTTTAATCTACTCACTTACATATAATTTTTTTTAATTCATTAATTAACATATTATCCAAATCGATATGTAATGTTTCTATTATTAATTCACCGAGTAAGAATAAAATTATTTGAAAAGGTTAATATATACTTAAAATAATTAACCTTTTTTTCACTAATTTGGGTTCAAAAACTTTTAATTTTTTAATCTTTACTTATATTAATCCATTTACATAAAGTAATATTATCATGAATCCAACTAGATGTTTAATATACATATTAATCACACACTTTATTGTTAGAAACAATATACTAAATACGATACTTCATATAAAAAATCAACGGCTCATGTGTATACACGGGTTTAAAGTCTAGTACTAATAATAAATTAATAATAGACTTGTTCATCTATGTGAAACTTGATTACTCTACAAATATTTAATAAATGTATATATTAATATTAATTAATATTAATTTTAAAGTAAGGACAGTGATACTGTTATTTATATAGAATTTGCTTGTGGTTTTTTTAGCTAAAGTTAAATAGTCAAGACTCAAGAGCTAAATTTATTCTTAAAATATGCACACATTATTCCATCTATAATCTATAATATATACTTAAAGCAAAATAGCTTGGAGCAATCTGGACCATAGATTAGGTTTCATGATCCTACGGTTAAAATTATTTCCTACATCTATTTTGATTTTTTAAAAGGTGTACCCACAACTATTGAGAATTAGCACATTCAGTAATTTCTTAATTTTTTTCAGTCCTTATAGTTTAAGTACCATTATGTTTTAAATTTTAACCAGTAATTTATAAATAAACCCTTAATATTTGAAAATTTTACCTATATTGATTATTAACATGATTTATTTTTTTCAAAAGTATGGCAACAAAAATTGATCGTCCATATTGCTATACAACCTTAATATATGATGAATACGTTAAAGTCGTAACTAAAATATTTTAAGGTTTGTAACTAATACTGTAATCTCTTAGTTAATACTCAATATACATTGAGCTAAACAATACACAAACATATGTGATATTCAACCATATTAACATCGTTCTGTTTTCTTTTTGTGATCCATGAATTTTATTTTTCTAAATTCGAATCATTACTAAAAACAACTTTAGTTTTGATATAAAACTGAATTCTTATCCTACAACTGACTATTTAAACTTGCAAGTCAAATACCATGTCTATTAGTGCTTTATTTAATTTTATAGGTGTAAATATTCATCAACATTAATATGCTTAATAGCGAACAACGTGATGATCTAATGCACCACAATAAGTCTCTTTGCATCGATTAGTCTATTTCTTTTTTCTTCTTTTAGATTTAATTTTTAACTCTTAAAACTCAAATGTATTAGCCCGCGTTATCGCGGGTCATTAAACTAGTACTCCCTTCAATCAAAATAACCAATGTTTAAAAGTCGACGAAAACAAATATGAATGTGCTGTTATAAACCTTTCTAATGAAAAAAAAAAATGAATTTTTATCCAGCTAATCTTGAAAAATTTACTTGAAAACATCCGTACAAGAAAAAAAAATTTATGGAAGAATTTTATTTTTAATTTGACATGCAAAATTAAATTGTGCATATCCTATGGTGGATTTCTAAATCCGCCACTGCTCTTATTATCATACTAGAAGATAAAATATACATTCTAATATATGTACAAATCCAAGTAAACTTTACCTTCACAGTGCATCATCTACAAATGCAGCCTCAGGTGTAAAGTAAACATATCAAACACAGGTGCACAAATCATTTATCCTACCTTTATTACAATCGTTAATCTTTTAGAGAAGGGTCAGGAGTCTGTAACCTCAAACTCGAACATAGCTACAGAACCACCAATGAAAGGTGCTACTCTTTTTGTCTTGCTAATTTTGTAAAAGCTGCAACATACACGGTGCTGCGGCCTGGGACCATATGATTACCTTCATAGCACCTAAAACCATTGTTCGACTCCCTTTTGTTGCATTTTGACTTTTCCATTTAGACACCTGCAAAACAAGAATGCGAATGAACTTCACATGGATATGAAACCAGCAAGGTCACTTCATTCATGGATTCGAGTTACTAAAACAGCCTCCTAGAATGTGTATTTTAAAAAACCCCTCAATTGTCGAAAATAGAACTCAAATAAGAAACATAGGTGTGGTTTGAACACATTTGTAATCTAATTAGCATCTCATACAACATGTTAACATGTGGGTGGTTCCGTGATTCGTTAGTCGTGAGAATATAAGCAGCGTAATGTACACAAATCTTGGTTAGGTATTCATGATATATGCTATTTCAAACATACTAGTCAAACAGTAAGTTACACAAAGACTGGTTGAAAACTCATAAAATGTGCATTAGTTTGGAAAAGGAGATAGGGTACCTCCTTTGGTTAAAACTTGTATCATGCTTACGTCTAAGCGCAGCCAGCTGTTCCTATGGATCGAACCAACTATATGTAGATGTGATGTTATCAAAGGACATAATAAAGACCACATATATTAAAATTAAGAATAATAGACCGAATGCAAAAAACAGAACATAGTTGCCAAACAGTCCACTAACAGAACCTGAAACACATCTTTTCCTAGCAACTAAGAATGGCATGAGGTGGGACAAAAATTTGCAGCACCGATGGTCATTTTGAGGCTTTTGCCATCTAGACCAAATCATGTATAAGCACCCTGATGATGCCAATGTTGAGCTTGGTTTAGAAAAGCGTTATGCAATTCGAGAAGCTCAAGGTTAGAAGGCCGAGGCGCTAAGTCGAGAGCCTCATGTAAATTAATTATAATCCAACTTCAATCTAACTTCATATTCTTCAATCAATACTTGGCATGAAAAGGTCAAGAGTCTTCAATTAGTTCATAATCTAACTTCAATTAGGTTTTTCGGAGACATGAGTGGTTAGATATTTGGAGCTGCTGTGCTGTCTGCCAAAATGAAATCTAAAAATGTATGAAATTTATGAAAATATTTACGTATCGACGTTTTAAGATAAACGGTCTAAGGGTCTAGTAATTTACAATTTTACATTTTTACGATGTTTTATAATCTATTGAAGCCGTTTTTAAGTTGTTTAAAAACTACTCTACACTGTGTATTTTAGTTCACAGTTATAATGTTGTTTAGAGCAGCTCTAATGTTTTGCCTATATTTCGAAAAATAAATATGCCCCCAGGAGTGACTGAATTTTCGGGATCCGCCACCGGTAATTAACCCAAACCTCAGTAATCAATTCAAACAGTTAATTCGAGTTTGGTTAAGGTAATTTGAAATTAGTTAAGATGCTTCCAACAGCCAATTAAAAAGTAAATATCATGAGTATTACAATGAAACTTAACAGTCTTTTTCACGATTACGTTAGAACGTGCCATGTTACTAACGTTAGCACCAAAAATCACAGGCACTAGTATACTGTACAACAAAGTAATAGCAAGTAAATGAAAGAGACATAAAAAATGGAACAGAGGTCCCAAAGATGAAATCAAACAGAGACAGAACCAATTCTCCTAACCAAGCAATAGCGGTGTAAAACAGGCGCCAGAAGCCAGGATGAAGATGAGCAGACTAGTTACGGAAACTGTCACCAACTTATGGTGTGTTGGTGATGATTTCCAAAACCAGTCTGCTCACCTACAGCTCGACTACTACCGTCGAACGTGTCATTTGCCTACATCATCAGGACACGCAGCCGGTAAGTGCGACTATAAAAGGGGGTGCTGTGCGAGTCTAGGTTACGGAATTAGTAAAGGAGAATATCGAGTTTTGATTTTACCCTAATACGATATAATTGTATTTATATTAGATCTGACCATCATGACCCAGTTCCTTTTAATCAGGTCCATTGGGTAATATTCTTTTCTTGGGCCTGTTTGTGTCTATATGAATTGCTTAATAAAATAAAACCAGGGTCCATTAAGTATGTTGGGTAAATCCAGTAACAATTTTACGGGTTAACAGAATGGGTTGAGCGGGTTGTGAATAAAAATAAAAATCGATTCCACGTCCAGGGAGTCAAGGCCATAAACTACGATTAGAATCATCAAAATAATTAGTCAAGGGACAAAAACGAAAATATAAAATTAATTTCTTTTCTCTTTCCAATTCATCATCACAAGTGTTTTTTTTTTTTTTTTTTTAAATCAATTCTTGTCCTTGGTATGACAGAGAAATGGAAATGGATTTTTACGACAATACCATCAATATATATGTCTTGCATAAATTTCAACACACTTTTATATTACTCCCTCCGTCCCAAATTGTTTGTCACATAGTTGAAAACACACATATTAAGAAAATCACATTTAATGCAGGTTTGACCTTGGTATAATGACAATTTTAACCCTCAATCATTAATAAAATTGTTTTCTTTGAAGTATGTGTAGTTTTAAAGTTAAGGGTAATATGAGAAATCTAATCATTAATGCATATTTATTTTTAGAAGTGGACAATAATTTTGGGACAAACATAAATAGTATAGTGGACAAACAATTTGGGACGGAGGGAGTACCAAAAAGGGAATTGATAATGACAGTTTAAAAGTGGGCTGTCACAGAAAAACAATGCATTTATTGAAGCTAAAGTTTTCTTATTCAATCAAAATTACAATTAATACATATAAAATTTGCATTTAATTTACTTAAACATTCCTTTTATATGTCATGTATTAATTATGATTTTTGATAAGTAACTTTAAGTTTAATAATTATTTTCAGATGGTTCTTATTGACAGCTTTTAGGGTTGTCAATACAATTTCCCTGCTAAAAATGAAAAAACAAACTTCAGTATGTATGTATCTGATAATGTATCATTCTACATATATATTATTATTCCAAATATCATGTTACTAACACATAAAGTATGATATACCAAAAACTTGTTTACAAAGGACATAAAGATTTAAATAAATGAATGACAATGGGACTGTCTATATCAGCAAACTACAACCCAAGACGTAAGATGTCCCATGGGGTTCCTTATATG
Source organism: Helichrysum umbraculigerum (assembly GCA_949592205.1). Lineage (NCBI taxonomy): Eukaryota > Viridiplantae > Streptophyta > Magnoliopsida > Asterales > Asteraceae > Helichrysum > Helichrysum umbraculigerum. Next base: position 117,725,028 of record CATIUR010000003.1, on the reverse strand, counting down.
AGAAAATAGATTGCTAATACAAGATGAATTTAAAACTACGAATTATAATGCACGACGACTCTTTACATAGTCACCACCATATCCATGAGCCTTTTCCTACCATTGCAGAAGTACAAGACAAACATAATAACCATATATTCCCCAGCTGCAGATACCGCATCACAGACTCACAATCGACCAAACAGTAAAGGACTCAAAGTTATTCTAGACTCGATCATACAACCCGATGTAAACCAAAAGTATGCCTTGCAAGTGATTATGCTTATTTATACCTCTTCATTTTAAAGGTTGGACTATATCTCGGATGTAAAAACACGGAGAAATGTTGTTAACAAATTTGATTTGTCTACAAATTGGATGGAGATGAAAATACAAAGAGGTAGATATCCCGAAATATCTAATATCTCCGTGTCCTCTTTTATCCCGCCACAACCAAACAAAGTAAATGAAACCATTTCCATTTCTTTGGCTTCGTTTACCGTACCAAACAGACCCTTAGGGTATAAAAGACCACACAAAACTTTCAACATGTTCAGAGCTGACACAGACAGAAGAATGATCAACCCTAATCTTTATCAAATATTCATACTTTCCGATCAAGTGACTGATTCTCACGCCGGAGGTGAATTACGGGGAACATCCCCGTCTTTCACCTAACGTTAGATTTCCATTTGTGTTGCAGAGTTACGTGCCCGGAGGTTTTCGGCTGCTGAGTTACGCGCTCGGAGGTTTTCGGCTAAAGCTATGGATTCTCAAGCTTGTGCGGGCTGATCGTACAAACAGTAAATGAAACCATTTCCATTTCTTTGGCTTCGTTTACCGTACTAAACAGACCCTTAGGGTATAAAAGACCACACAAAACTTTCAACATGTTCAGAGCTGACACAGACAGAAGAATGATCAAGAAAACATATATAAGATCACCACGGACCAAAGCCCAAATATCCTGCAAAACAGCTAAATCATGGAGGAAGGTTATTGCTAGCACGCTTACCAATAAATTAAAAATGGTTCACAAGGAAAATCAGAGGATTCAGAAAATACACCATTCAAGTTCCTACTGTTGTCGTTAAGACAGATCAAAATGGAATCCCATAACCCATAACTAACAACTCAAGCCGTAAGGCAATGCACACAATCTTACATGACCTCATATTCGAAATGATATCAGTAAAACCATAAACAGTAGTCTCATATGAATAACATCAAAACAGCTAAAAGCCTAAAACTACGGTGAGGATTTTCAAAACTATCATACACATACATCAAGAGGCCAAGCACCGTGCCAATGAACATAACGGAATGTAACCTCGTTTGACCATCGTGCTTCTTCCTCCCAAAAAATTACCGACTTAAATAGAGTGAAGCTATTAATAGCCTAGTACCAACATTTTCAAGGAACTGATAGTCTATAAGTACAACCTAAGCGAATAGAGATACTATAAAGGCCAACAATCAGACTCAGATTGCCCTAACACCAAAAACCAGGAACCTTCACCCACATAACCCACACTTGGCATATTGTGTATCACCTAAAACTGGGGCATATGTGTGTATTCAAGAAACAACGTTCAATTCGATTTAATATTTTATGTTACATGCAGAGTTTAAGTTCAGTTATACGTAGATCCTAATCAAGAAAAAACAGAGCATCTTGAAGATTTTCCCAGTTTCAGGATTGGAGGAAAGGTTTAGGATGTTTCATTGTGAAGCCAGGAATACGAATCATGCATAACTAGCAAGAATCGTTTATTTAAAAAGAAGTGTCACTTGCAGTTCATCCTTTAGATTACTTCAGGAGCTTATGAAACAGCAAACGTAATAGCCCAAACTGGGGAATCCCATACTACATGTCTAAAGTCCACACAAGTAGACAAACAATCAGAGAATAAAGATACCGTAACTTTCTGCAAGTTAGCCCAAATAAGCATCAAAAGAAGTAAACTAATGGATGGAAGTTAATATTGGCACACTACTAAAGGGATTATATGGGGCACATACACCCAAATTCCTAAATTTAGCAGAGTGAGATGACATCCATGTGGTCAACAGAACAAGATACTCATATATGAGACAAACGTAAATTTGGCATTAATGGTTTAAGACCCCAAGACAGGGTTCAGATGTAGTTAAGCACTTCCAAAATCCAAACAAGCAATCCCATGAAAAAGAGGTTTCAGATGTATAAAATATGGGTCAATGAACCGGACAAGATAAGCACACAGCCATATTATAGGCATAAACTAAGCACCTCTTCATTTAAAGAAACCAAGTTTGGTTAGACTAATTTGAAATTAGTAGAGATACTTGCAACAACAAGCTAAAAAGTAAATATTATGAGTATTACAGTCACTTCAACCTAATCCAATTTCCTGGTGATGAACGAAACCAACATTTGAATCTTCATGTTTTATATAAAGACAAAACAAAAAAACATTCGGTCATGGCCATGATAGACTGATGAGTAATGACAGAAGGCATGTTTGTGGCTATCATTACCTTATCACAGCCATGACAGCAGTGGGCAGGAGTAAATTCCTTTCTCATGGCTGTGACTAACTGCTGTTGACAGAAGAATAACGAGTTTCGGTCATGGTCATGTAATATGTGGGTTTTGTAATACCATGTTGTAGCTTATTTTAAACTAAGTTATCCATCTTAACTGTTTTATTTGTAGTTAATACTGGCTAAGTACACTTTGAACTAGATGGCCATAGTAATCTACAAGCTCAAATCCTAAAACACATATAAACCTCTGCTATAACAAAAAGCACTTTAAAACAAGTCCTAACAAGATAAAATCAACCCATGTGGCCATTACATAGTAAATGGGTCAAAATTGCCACATATACTTGTTATACATTTTTAATGAACTACAGGGGATCATGCGCGTCAAGTAGTCATCCTATGGATGCAAATGTAACAAGCTCTAATGGTCCCCGCAACAAGCTGATGTATCTAGTACTAATCTATATATATTATGTCCATATATATAACTGTAACTTAAGTCAACTACGCAAGCACAGATATATGTTTGACCAACTGTCTTTGGCTATTACTAGCCTTGACACTAGTATTATAATGTTAAGAATATGCCTGCGAGCAGGCCCGAAAGTTGGCTGCAGGCAGGCCCGAAATGTGGCTGCAGGCAGGCCCGAAAGTTGGCTGCAGGCAGGCCCGAAATGTGGCTGCAGGCAGTCCCGAAAGTTGGCTTCAGGCAGGCCCGAAAGTTGCAGCAAATAAGGCCCGAAAGGTGCTGCAATGGGGCTGTGTTCAGGCCTTGAATGTGGCCACAAGCAGGCCGTTATGTGGCCTGTGATCAGGTGACAGTGGGCTGTGACCAGGCCATTGTGTGATCAACACCACCAGAAGTATGGTGTAATGTATATGTAAAGTATGCCACATATTACCACTTGCCCAAATAATTCTATATACATAAGCATATAAGATCTGGCAGTAACTAACATATCAATCATTAAGGAAACATTTAAACATCATATACGACAAGCTTATTCATGTTTGTTAACCTTCAGAAAGTGCCATCATCTTAACCCTCCAAAAGTCAACCGTTCATCATAACATAAAACATTAAAACGTAAATTACACAAAACCATGTTGGAAACTCATGAAGTGTGCAATAGTTTGAAAAGTAGATAGAATACCTCTTTTGGTTACTGGTATCAAGCTAACGTCAAAGCGTAGCCAAGATAAGGAACAAGTAGCAAGCTGTTCCTATAGACAGAAATAACTAGTTAGAGATGTGAAGTTATCACAGAACATAATAAATACCACATTAAAAATTAAAGACAAAATGTTAAAAACAGAACATAGTTGGCAAATAGCCACTAGAATCAAAACGGCATCCCATAACCCACAAATCAAGCCGTAAGGCAGTGTACACAATCAGATATAACCTCATATGCTACATGCGTAATAGTGAAACCTAAAGCAGTAGTCTCATCTGAATAACATCAAAGCAGCTAAAGTATGGTGCGGATTTGTAGAGTCAGCCACATAACAACAAGGCAGAACCATCATCATAGACAAAACATATATGGGGCACATACACTCAGATTCCTGATGTCGTTGTTACAACAAGCAATAAACATCATCCCAATAACCAAAAATTAGTTAAGCTGTAGTGCATTTAGCAAAATCAAATGTAACCTCATGTTCCCTTGATTAAAAGGTAAATAGGTCCGGATAACCCAGGAAACAAGTTTAACCATGAAGGGAAGTGAGTGATGGTTGACAACCAAAGATCATGAGTACAAGGGGCTCACAGTTCAAAATAACAACCACCACTGAAACTCATACTGCTCACATGACAAAATACCAAAAAAAATCGTCCACATAAACCACAAGTAACTCGGACTCACAGTCTTCTAAGCACGAAGCAGTAAAACGGAACAAATAACATCTGAACAAACAGAACTATATTCAACATATAAATTATCTGCCTCATGACAAAAATGCAAGAGTTGTCATCCACATAACTAGAGGTGGCAATTTTAGACCCATTGGTTAATTTTGGGTCAATTTGGTTAATTTTTAGGTGGGGATGGGTTTGTTGGGTCTCCTCCCCTTTTTTTGGATGGGTCTAAATGGGTTTTTCAATATAACCTCTAATTGTGTAAAAATTAACCAACGGGTTTAGACGGGTCTAGCGGGTAATTTTTTTTTTTTTTCACCTCATTTCATTTTTTTCATTTTTCACTCAAATAAAAAAAAAAAAAGTTTGGTGAACCCGATGACCCGACCCGACCCGAAACCCATTTGACCCGGACCCGTTTAGACCCATCCTTCTAAATGACCCATCTAGACCCGGACCCATTTAGACCCAAACCCATCTAGACCCGTGACCCGACCCGACCCGACCCATTCATTTTGCCACCTCTACACATAACCCACAAGCGAATGTTTAAGCCGCTCTATGAAAATCAAACAAAACAAAATATATAGAATGTTGGCACAAAACAGTACATCGGTGAAAATATACGCCCCAAACAAGTAAAACCATGGGCTTAAGAGAATAAGAAGATACCTGATTCCCTTTGTTAATCAAGCAACCCAGCCGAGACTAGTATAAGGAGCCGATAAACCTAAACTCCTTAATCAGTTGAGACAGTTAATATTAGGCATTTGGTTAGAGTTTTTTGAAACTAGTTAATTCAGTTTCTAGCAACAAACATAACATTTTCACTATTACATTAGTACTTGACATCCTTAATTCACGGTTACATTGGATGCAAACATCCTTATTTGACGATTACACTGGAGCTAAGTATCCTTAACTCACTATTACAGAACAAAACATTTTAACAGCACATACAACATATAGAAGCTGAAATTGTTACAGAAACAAAAGGCATCAATAATACAATGAATAAGCAAGCCAGAGATGCAATCAACGTATAGAGACAACCAATCCTTCCTAAACGAACAATCCTTCCAGAACCAATAAAGAGTCGTCCAGCAACAAAATAAAGAGTCGTCCAGCAACAATTTAAAGGTAGTCGTGACCAACAGCCATCAGCTGTCGGCTCGTTGGTCAACTGTAGGTGAGCCGACTGGTCATCGAAATCATCACAGAATTAGAGTTGTATCAAAAGGGAAACCAGTATTCCTTGAGATTTCATATTTGCATATTGAAATAAACCATCGAGTACAACAGCCATTGCTGCTGGAGAAATGATGCCTGCGTCAGCAGCATCAACTTCTGCCAAAGCCAGATCCCGACCAACCTGGTAACCCACAACACTGAAGCGACGGATAGCAGAGCGTTCCCATGATACCGCTTGATTAATAGCCATTGCTGCCGGAGAAATGATGCCTGCGTCAGCAGCATTGAACCTACAGATAGCCGTCGTAGCGGAGCGTCCCCATGATGCTGCTTGATTAACAGCCATTGCTGCTGGAGAAATGATGCCTGCGTCAGCAGCATCAACTTCTGCCAAAGCCAGATCCCGACCAACCTGTAACCCACAACACTGAAGCGACGGATAGCCGTGGAAGCGGAGCGTCCCCATGATACTGCTTGATTAACAGCCATTGCTGCTGGAGAGATGATGCCTGCGTCAGCAGCATCAACTTCTGCCAGAAACAGATCCCGACTACCATGGTAACCCTTAACACTGAAAGGACGGATCGCCGTTGTAGCGGAGCGTCCCCATGCTACTGTTCGATTAACAGCCATTGCTGCTGGAGAGATGATGCCTGCGTCAGCAGCATCAACTTCTGCCCGAAACGGATCCCGACCACCATGGTAGAAGCGTAGCCATGCTACTATTCGATTTTCAGCCCTTGCTCTTGGAGAGATGATGCCTGCGTCAGCAGCATCAACTTCTGCAGTTGTAGCGAAGTGTTCCCATGCTACTGTTCGATTGAAGATCGATGTGAACGACGACTGATTGTTGGCTTCTGCTGCTACAACTGGTAACCCAGTATCTCTTGCTGCCGCCATCTAATGTATAAATTGTTATTGTCGATTTTAGGGTGGAAGGAAAGAGAAGATTTTATTTGTGATTCTTTGTAAATGAGCGAGGTACCTTTATATACTACTAGTAGATACAATATGTGAGTAATGATGGTTGGTGTGGGACGGAAAAACCAAAGGCGTATTATCAATTATCAATTATATATATACTCACTAGCGCCGGACGGCGGGAGTTATGTAACTCCTTTGTTTTATATATATATATATACATATATATACTAGGTAAATACCTATGCAATACACATATAACTAAACTTTTACCCATTATGTATAGAGAAAATGTTTTTGATAATGTTATCTTTCAATTGTACGACGTAATAAGTGAAGAAATAAAAAAATAATACATTAAAGTCTCCAACCCAAATAAACATAACAACATGTCAAGTAAACATAAAACATAAACAATTAATGAACTAATACAAAAATGCAATAGATCACAACTTTGAGTAATCACATGCTCTCCTTTTTAACATATACACTTTCTATTATTAGTCTTGACGGTTGATGTTTTCATAATTTTTTCCTTCTCATACGTACACTGAGGTAGTAGACTACAAATTTGGTTTGTTGTGATGGTGTGGATGGTTTCTAGAAGACTCAGCACAATTGACAATCAAAATACCGCATTAACATTTCACATTTCAAATTCCATTAAATAAATGATATCCATTATTGTTCCACATTACAACATTTGTAAATATATTGGTTGTATCATGTATGAGATCACGATTCATGACCCTACGTCATAAACAATAAATCTTAAACCATGAAACCCAAATCAAATCTGATAACTCACGACCAAGTTGAGAAAATTAAATATGAACCAGTCAACCCTTCTAAAAAGCAAAACACTAAACCTTGACACACCCGGTCTAAAAGCTAAAGCTAAATGGGAACCTTACTAAAAAGCTACCCACTAAACTTTTTGTTGGGAAATGACCATGTCAAATAAGCGCATGTCCAAAAATGTTTAAACCTACGGGGTCACACGTGTTACCACGTAGATACCGCTTATTTAACCAAGTTAAGTTAACTGTAATAATTAGTTAAGTTTTTAATTAATTTGAGATCATTTAATAAATGTTATTAAGTGATATGGTTCAAAGTGAAAGTTATTAGGACTAAATTGTTATTCCTAATTACTTAAAGGGGTTATAATTAATTAATAAATTTAAGTTATTATTTATTAATAATTATAAAATCATTATATATATATAGATATATATAATAAACCTTTTGAAGATATATGATATACCCAAAATCACTTTTGGCCGACCTACCCTTGTTTCCTCTCGTGTGTTTCGGTCGACGAAAAAACCCCAAGAGGGTTTAGTATTTTTGTCTTAAAAAGCCAAGCAAACAAAGGGTTTTAATTTGGTTGATTGGACTAGCATTCGGGTGGTAATCAACAACGTGCTGTGTGTGCAATCGTAGAGGGGTTTTACTTTAAACCCTAACTAACTATATTATTATAGTTTGATTGAAGCTTTGCTAAAAGGTACACATCTTAATCTTAACTAATTATAAGTACGTGTTTATATGCTTCCACGATTGTGTGACAATTTGTTTATATCTATTTGCTATACTCTAACAGTGGTATCAACAACGTGTTGTGTGTGCGATCGTAGAGGGGTTTTACTTTAAACCCTAACTAACTATATTATTATAGTTTGATTGGAGCTTTGCTAAAAGGTACACATCTTAATCTTAACTAATTATAAGTACGTGTTTATATGCTTCCACGATTGTGTGACAATTTGTTTATATCTATTTGCTATACTCTAACAGTGGTATCAGAGCCACACGTATGCTGTGATTAGTTAGATATGTTAAACATAAAATTTGGTAGGGGTTGTTTGTTTGGTTCGACGTAACACAAAGAAAAAAAATTGTGTTTTGTTGTGGGGCTTATGCGACGGAGGCACAGACAAATAAAAAGAAGAAAAAAGTTTTGTTTTTTTTGGTTATGAAAGGATCAAGCGACGAAACAAGAAAAAGAAGAAGAAAAAAAAATTGGTTTTGGTTGTTGGGATCTAAAGTCAAGGATAAAGAAAAAAAAAATAATGAATAAATGTTTGGTCTTGTGGGATTCGACAGGCTAGACTGAAACAAATTTTTTATTTTTTGGTTCTTGGTTGTATGGATCAAAGGAAACCAATAAGGGAAATTTTTTATTATTTAAAATTTGATAGTTAAATTGTTAAAAACTTTAAAATCTCTATGCAAATCTTTATGTTTAACAAGAATAATAACGTATTTAATGTAAATTGCTTTGTTATTATTAGTGTACTTTTAAATTAACGAGATAGAGGGTATCCATGAAATTCATGCATAATTTGTCATGGATATCACTTTTACTCGATATGCTAGTTAGAATTAATTGTTAATTGAGTTGGCATGCTTAAAATTGATTAATGTAATTATTTATTACTTGTTTAAATTGTTTAATTGACAAGGATTACATATCCCTAGTTTGCCATGCTTTAGGATTCCACCCACCAAAAGTTGCATGAAAATTAATTGTTAATTGTTTAATAGTTTATTAATTTTAGAAGTTTATTTATTTTGCTTATTTATTGTAACTTGTAAAGCAAAATGGTTTTATGAAAAAATAAACTTGATTAATAACTATGAAATAAGATTTATTATTTTCTTGCAAAATCTTATTGTCAACCCATGTTGGGCTCACATGCCATAATTTTCTCCCACGACGAGATTTGCAAGTTAATAATTTGTTTTAAACCACGACTAGGAGCTTGTATAAGAGAGGTATCTTCGGCTTGGTGTCTAAGATGACGGGTTGGCTAAACGATGTAAAGATCCTAGCCCCTCCTCTGACCTCTTCACGGCCTCTTTTATACATGGCCGAAAATGTTTAAAACATGTTGAATCGTCAATTTTAATAAAAGTGCAATCTCTAATTTAATATGAATATTAAATTAAACATCTTGACGCACGTTAACAAGTGGATTAACTGAAATTTTTTATTAAAATCTATGATACGAAGATGTGTGCATGCTTCTTTGTACATATTTGATATACATTATCAAATAAATTACCCATTTAAATTAAGTCATATGCCATCCAATCGTAAAAACACTTTGTAACACCTCGTCAAAAAGTCAAATTTCGCGCCAAACTTTAATTTTAAGAAATTGTATTATTATATACAATTGTAACCAAGTAATCAAAATTTTGTAAATAATGTTTAATCATAAAGATTTAACATTTAACTTTTGGACAAAAATATTAATAATTCGAAAATATAAGTCGTTTTAATTCAAAACGCATCTTAATTATTCGTGACCGCTCGAAAAACAAACAATTAAACTTTCCTTTCAAAATAGTATTTTTATAAAATACTTTCACTAATAAACATTTCAAGATAATATAAATAAATTTTAGAATTTCGAATAATATTTTAAATTACGATCGGGTACGAAAACACGGATATTTTATACCGCAATTGGTGACGAAACGGGGGAAAACCCCCTCCCCCCCTCTTTTGATCAGCCAACCCAAACACCCCCTCACTCTCTTTTCGTTTTCATTTTCTTCTTCTTTTCTCATCCCTATCTCTTTCTCTTTTCTTTCACCAAACAACAACAATCATCATCATCAAAAATCGGAAATCATCAACATACATTTTCGGAATCACCATCAAGTGAGGACCAACATTAACAAAAGCAACACCTTCGTTTTCTTCCTCGTTTGGCCTCGATTCGCATTTGTAAGAAATTCCGAAATTTTTAGATTTAATCATTTTGGTGTAATGTTTTGGTGTAATAATGTTTACACAACTTAGTTATAACCTAAACAACAAGGAAAACATGATTTTACAGCTCAAAAATGCGTTTGATTTGCGATTTTGGCCGGAAAAACGCGACAGCCGCGGGTTTCTGGGCTGGTGTTCATCTTTGCGACACAACTCTTGTGTCGCATATTATGTCGCATAAACTAACCATGCGACACAACGCTTGTGTCGTACCCTTATGTCGCACCTTGTGTCGTATTCCCATACGACACAACTCTTAAGTCGCTATTGATTTAGCATCGCAAGCTTTTGCGACACAACCACTGTGTCGCAGAGCTCTTGTGTCGCACTCTATGCGACACAACCCTTGTGTCGCATGACCAATTTTTGTGTCGCATGTTATGTCGCAGAAAACAGAAAACAGCCACATTTTTCTAAGTGTCGGGAAACGTTTTCAAATGACAATTTAAATATGATACGACTTATACTCAAAACAAATATACTTTATAAAGTATACGAAAGCTCAAACCTAATAATAATATGAATTATTATTACGAATCATCAATAACGAACCGCACTTACAAACATACGAAATCTCTCGTGTTTAGGACACTAGGAGATTATACTTGGCACGACTCGTTACACTAGGACGCTAGCTTCTCAGGTGAGTTTCATAGCCCCACTTTTTCAACTGTTTTACTATTTTCGGGGTGAAACACATGCTCAATTACTGTTTTCGAATTATATTGATAATCGTTTATAACTCACAACTAATTATATTACTGTATGTAATACGAAATGTGTAATACTTAGGAATTACACCCTTAATATTGTTTTAGAACAATATCGATACTTAACCTAGATAGGTTGTGATCGTACCCTGTTAGGTCGTTGGAAAACGATTACCAATACATAACTTGATTTAGTTATCACAATCCTTTGACCATATTGTCGTGGGACAATTTTTGAATACATTAGAACTAGTTAGTTCTACCTACACTGGACAACATTTATACTGTTACAATTTTAGTTATTCTTTAGGAACTAAAACTGTCGACACTTTTCATTTTCACTAGAACGGGAACTGGACTTAAGTGCACATTTTCCCGAGACTCCGATATATATACTTGCTAGGCCTTAGGCTAGAAGTATACAGTATTATCATACGTTAGTATAGATTCCTTATACTAATACAGCTCAACTAGGTGATGAGTATCCATACCTAGGTTCAACGTGCTATTTAATATCTAAGTATTTGTTCATACATAATTAGATACAATCAACTATTTTCATGCGTGGCATGATTGTTATATATATATATCTACATACTGATACATCATCTCGAGCACTCGGTGCTACCTACAATTTACATATGTATATTAGTATACATACCATTATACGATCTACTTAGTCAGGCATGTCGAGTACTGCTGGCTCTCAAACAACTTAGTCGGGCATGTCGTTGTACTGCCGGCTCAATTACAAATTGCTTGCGAGCAATCCAAAAACGATGCCGCGGTATTGCAGTTGGCACCAAACGATGCCACGGTAAAGTGGGCACAAAACGAAACCACGGTATTGCAGTGGACAAAATTTCAATACAATCATGGATCAGCGAGTTATACTCGGGGTTCACAATAAGTTAACGGGTCGGTGGTGTTCCCACGCGAGGCCGTTAGCTCAAACATGTTCGGGTTAGCTCATGCTAGCCGGGTAAACGAACATACAACAATAATCCGTGGGATTACGATTACGTTGCTGGATGCAACACGCTATCAAATATTACTCTACATCATATGACGTGGTCATACATTACTTGATTTCAAACTTAGGCAGGTATTGCCCTACTCTGTTAAACTTACGTAATACCAGTAAGGTATTCAGGCTCGAATAGCTTCAATTATTAGGTACTTAGGTACATATCTCTATTACTTAGGTATTAGATACCTCGTCCATCGTATACACATCTGTATTACAAAACTCCAACATAATACAAGTCAAAATCGTGAATTCTGAGCTACCTTTCAAAACACATTGGTGTTGCAAACTTCAATATAATACTTATCAAAATGGCTGAATTGGAAACGACTCTTCAAAACATACAGGGTTTATTACATCATGATTTCAACTAACTATCCTATGAACTCACCAGCTTTATAGCTGACCTGTTTTAGCATGTGTTCTCAGGTGCCCAGCAGGATTAGGAATTACTACAAGATTATGCTAGCTCGAGTCGCATGATTTCAAACAATTGGGACTACTCTGCATTTATTTTTGTATTTTCAAATTATGTATTTGAAATTTCTATTAAACTCGCCACGTTGTAAACGTTCTATTTGGTAAATGTATAATTATTTTCAAACGTCTCATTTAGAGTCGTTCATTATGTATCTTATGCTGTGATATTTAAATTGGTAACACCCGACCCGATCGCTTCCGCAAACTAAATTTTGAGGGTGTTACACACTTGCAGTTGCTTTTTACTCTGCGTGAGACGTAGGTAAATTGCAATCCCAAGGTAAATTACCACTCATCGTGAGACGGTGGTGGACTATTTACAGTTCTTAATTGGATGACTTAAAACGAGTTAAGCGGTGAGATCCTTAAGCCCGTGGCAAAAGATGGGATGAAACATGTTTACAAATTCACTTATGCTTGCTTCATAAGTATTATTTGTAAGTCCCATAATTTCTAGGAATTGCACTAGTAATGCAATTATTGATCGTCACTTACCTTTTGAGTAACATCATTGCTAGCAGATCAACTGATGTAATGGTGCTATGTCAATAGGATCCTAGCCTTTTAGAAAATTAGTAGTTTACTTGGTTAAACTTGGGTAAATTAATTATTCTACAAGGACTTATTATCAAAAATACTAAATTTGAACTTTTATCTAGTTGTAATGACAAATCCTGCACCGAACTTAAACTATTTGGCATTCAGGCAAATGCTAGAAAAAGAAAAACTTTCTGGAATTGGCAGCATGGAATGCTTTTTATGATTGTCATAATGAAGTTGCTTTTTTTGATACTCGGCAGCTTGACTCCCGAACTTCAAAACCAATTTGAAAATCATATTCCACTTGATATGATTACAGAGCTGAAATCGGCTACTCCACAAATCCTTGCGATTAAGTGTGGAAAGCTCCAGAAAGATACAAACCGCAAATTAAGGGAAAGGCTAAAAGGAATGTCAAGGGAAAGCAATGTGCTTTTGTCCCTAATCCTAAGCAAACCCCTTCAGCTATGAAAGAGCATCTGGAAAAGAATGAGGCATGTCAACACTGTGGGACACTGGAAGAGGAATTGTCTTGCCTATCTTGCTGAGTTGATGAATAAGAAGAAGAAGCTAGCCGGCTCGACCGGACCTTCTTGTATCTTCACGATAGAATTATATTCTTTCTCTAAATCAAATTCCTAGGTATATGACACTGGTTGTGGTACTCACATTTGTAATACCATACAGGGATTTATAGTAAAGAAGAAACTGAAACATGGGGCTCTCTACTTGTACGTAGGCAATGGCATACGCGCAGCTGTAGAAGCTATTGGAAGTTTTGACTTAGTTTTGCCTTCGGGTCTAGTTATTGTATTTGACAATTGTCATTATGCGCCTACTATTACTAGAGGTGTTGTTTTAGTTTCACTTTTAAAAGATAATGGATTTATCAATGTTTTTACTATTATGATATTTCAGTTTTCAAAGATAATGTTCATTATTTTAATGCTATTCCTTGTGATGCATTTATGAAATTGATATGCATGATCATGTTTCAAAAGTTAATTCTATGTATTCTGTTAGCAATAAAAGAGCCAAGCCTAACTTAGACTCTACCTATCTTTGCCATTGTCGTCTTGCTCACATTGGCAAGAAACGCATTGAAAGGCTTCAACATGAAGGGCTTTTAAAATCAAATGATGATGGATCCTTTGATAAATGCGTATCTTGTGTTTCTGGCAAGATGACAAGGAAACCTTCTCCGCATCAAATGCAACAGGCAAAAGATCTACTTGGAATTATACATACGGATGTTTATGGTCCATTTAGACATGTGTCAAGACAAGGTGTTAGCTACTTCGTTACTTTTACTAATGATTTCAGTCGTTATGGTTATGTTTACTTGCTTAAACATAAACATGAAGTCTTTGAAATATTTAAAGTGTTTAAGAATGAAGTAGAAAATCAACTCGATAAGACCTTCAAGATCCATCATTCGGATCGAGGTGGTGAATACTTAAGCCAAGAGTTTAAGAATTATCTAAAAGAGTGTCGAATTTTCCAACAGCTTACTCCTCCATACACAACACAACATAATGGAGTGTCGGAGAGGAGGCATCGAACCCTGTTAGACATGGTAAGATCCATGATGAACCTTACAACTCTCCCATTATCATTTTGGGATTATGCTCTTAAATCTGCTGTACGTATTTTGAATATGGTTCCAACCAAGAAGGTGGATAAGACACCACATGAATTGTGGCATGGAAAAGTCCCTAATTTATCTTATTTAAAGGTCTGAGGATGTGAGGCGCTTGTGAAGTGGGATACGCCTGACAAACTCGAGCAAAGATCTATTAAGTGCATCTTTGTAGGATACCCAAAGGAAACAATGGGTTACTACTTCTACAATCCTTCTGAAAATACTGTTAAAGTTGCTAGATATGCTGAGTTCTTTGAAAAGAATCGCATAGCTCAAGAAAACAGTGGGAGGGTCGTAGAACTTGATGAGAATCAAGAGGAAGATGCATCACCTTCTACAATCACTAACGAACATCAACTTGGGGGGAAAGTATCCAAAGTGTTGAACCTCAAGTCGATGTTGTTCCAATTCGTAGGTCCGCAAGGACAATACGTGCTTCTGAAAAGTTGTGTCTAAATGTAGAAACTGAGGAGCACATGTTAGGGGATCTTAATGAACCTCCTAATTTCAAAGCTGCATTATCAGATCCAGAATCTGAAAAATGGCTTGAAGCTACGAATGTGGATGGGAATGTACACACCTATAAAGCTCGTCTCGTAGCGAAGGGTTATACTCATATCCACGGAGTTGACTATGATGAAACCTTCTCTCATGTAGCAGACATTAGGGCTATTAGGATTCTCTTAGCCATAGCAGCGTACTATGACTATGAGATTTGGCAAATGGATGTCAAGACTGTCTTCTTTAATGGTTACTTAGACGGGGATGTCTATATGGTTTAACCTAAAGGTTTTGTTGATCCAAAACATTCCAGCAAAGTATGCAAGCTTCAAGGGTCCATTTATGGACTAAAGCAAGTATCGAGAAACTTGAATAAGAGGTTTGATGAGGAAATCAAAAGGTTTGAATTTACTCAAAACCTTGATGAGCCATGTGTATATCAAAAAGATAGTGGGAGTAATGTTACTTTCCTTGTCTTATATGTTGATGACATATTGATCATAGGAAATCACATTTCAATGTTACAAGATATAAAATCCTACCTTGGAAAGTGTTTCGCTGTGAAAGACTTGGAAGAAGCAACATTTATTCTTGGAATCAAGATCTATAGAAGAACTAAGCGGTTAAAGCGGTTAATTGGACTAAGTCAAAGTGCTTATATTAATAAGATCTTAAAGAGATTTAAGATGGAGAATTCTAAATGTGGAAATGTACCAATATTAGAAAGACTTGACTTAAATAGCAAACAGTGTGCTTCTACACCTACTGAGGTGGAGCGTATGCAAAGGGTTCCTTATGCTTCGGCTGTTGGATCGATTATGTATGTGGATTAGATGCACTAGACCTGATGTGGCGTTCGCTCAAAACATAGCCAGCCGTTTTCAACAGAATCCAGGTGAAAGTCACTGGACTGCTGTGAAAAATATTCTTAAGTACCTGAGGGCTACTAAAGATATGTTCCTTGTTTATGGTGGAAATCCTGAAGCTGAGCTCAAAGTGTCTGGTTATTGTAAAGCTGGAATTGAGACATGATACGTCTTCATCTTGGATAGAGACGCAGTGGAAAGGGTTCCTTATGAAGCAATCCACAATTGCCATGTCTGCAACTAAATCAGAGTACATAGCATCTTCGGAAGCTGCGATGGAAGCTGTCTGGATTAGAAAATTTATTTCTGGGCTTTACGTGGTACCCACAAATAAAAACCCCATGGAGTTATACTGCGATAACTCAGGAGCAATTATCATTGCCGATGAACCCGGGGTTCAGAAAGGGGCCAGACATTATCCTAGAAGATATCACTATGTTCAAGAGCAGATCGAAATAAGTGAAATCAATCTACTCAAAGTTCACACAAATGATAATCTAGCTGATCTATTAACGAAGGCTTTACCTAAGGGAAATCTTAATCAACATGCCGAGGGCATAGGACTTCGTTATGCTAGTTATTTCATGTAACTCTGTGTTTTAGTATTTGGATAAAGGATGTTAGACAATTATTATCTAATAAATGAATTAAAGTACCTGTTACATTTGTTTTCATCTGATAATTAATTATATCCTATTTTTGCATGTTTAAATCCTTGAATAATTCTTATATTATTCTAAAATGTCCATTATCGATTAACTATGTGGGAATATAGTTAAATAAAGATAAATCTGAGTGATTGATATAGATGGTCCATTCAAACTCACATGATATTCATAAGATGCATATCGGACTACCCCAACTAACAAGTAATCACTTTATGGATCGGCATCATTAAGTGAAACTTGTAAATGGTTGTTTTACTTATCCTTAGACTTGAGATGCAAGTAGGTCTTGCATGTATGGATTGCATCTTCTTGATATAGTTCTAGCTATCCTGAATAAGGTGGTAATAAAAGGCTATTTTCAGAAGTGTAGTGAAGTACATGACTGATACGTGTAGTTAATATAGGATTTGGTCCTTCAATTAGCTATTGAAGAATGATACCACTGGGCCCCTCATTAGAATTAATTAAGACGTGTGTACGGCCATACCCAAATGAAATCCAGATGTGTCTCGATTGATTTGGTTATAGGAATGAGAAACAGAATCGTTAACTCATGGAATGACTTTGATCCATCTCCATAGTTAACAAAGGTATCTGGAACAAAGGGATAGTAAACATTAAAATCATTTAATTATACTTCAGGAAACTATACTTAAATATTTATGGGAGCATTGGCGTGTTGCTAAACGCTTACCAATATTATTGCCTTTATTATGACATGCTCAAGTGGGAGCTGTTGGGAAATGACCATGTCAAATAAGCGCATGTCCGAAAACGTTTAAGCCTACGGGGTTACACGCGTTAACACATAGATACCGCTTATTTAACCAAGTTAAGTTAACTGTAATAACTAGTTAAGTTTTTAATTAATTTGAGATCAATTAAATAAATGTTATTAAGTGATATGGTTCAAAGTGAAAGTTATTAGGACTAAATTGTTATTCCTAATTACTTAAAGGGGTTATAATTAATTAATAAATATAAGTTATTATTTATTAATTATTATAAAATCATTATATATATATATTAAATTATAGATATATATAGTAAACCTTTTAAAGATATATGATATACACAAAATCACTTTTGGCCGACCTACCCTTGTTTCCTCTCGTGTGTTTCGGTCGACGAAAAAACCCCAAGAGGGTTTAATATTTTTGTCGTAAAAAGCCAAGCAAACAAAGTGTAAGACCCTACTAATTCATACAAACATAATTTACATTTTAAAACTCCTCGGAAGCGGTCCCGATAAAAACTTTCATTATTTACCAAAAGTACAACCTTTCAAAACCTTCAATTATAAAAAAATACTTTATTACAAAATCATCTAAACAATGCCTGATGTTACATTAAACTTCAAAACTTTTATTTTCCCAAAATCATCAGAGTATCCACAGCAGTAGTCAAACATTCCATTCCAGAATCCCAAATCCCGAACCATATCCCAATCATATCTCTGCAAAATGTTCAACAACGAGGGGTTAGCTTATTGCTAAGTGAGTGACATTACAATCTACAATTCAAACCAGAAATAACAAACCAACTACAACAACTGAACACATACTCAAATCAAACTGATGTTCTTGGTATAATATCACAAGAACATCCAAATCACATAAGCACATAAGTACATGAGGACCGGCGGTTCCTGTATGCTATTCTCAGAAACCACTACCACTGTATGCTATTCTCAGTGATCTACCGATAGTCTGATTACTACATTCACTGAATAGGTTAATCTTCAACTATGTGTATCCAAGAAACCTAGACAGCTACACAGTAGTAACCAAACCCAACCATTGTTGACCTCACTCCGAATCATGTCATCAACTAGTCACATAAATGCATATCATATGCAGTTATGGAATATCAACTGAACAACTGGCACAACTGGTTTAACTAAACTCAAATAACAATTTAATCAACAACAATATCAACTACAATAATAATCATATCAATAACTCATCATCCCGCAAATATCTTATTCAACTCAAACCCACTTCAATATTAATATGTCTCATTTACCCAACCCAATCATTATATCAACTTTAATAACCCAATCCCATTTTCTCATATAACTAATCAATCAATAATCATAGCAACAACTAACAACAATCAACAACCAATAACCACAACTGTCACCCGTTGTAACTGAGCCTGTTACAATTGGGTTGAACTGAGGATCATAATCCCACTCACCGTAACCACAGCCATCCACTCGGTGGTCTAATATTACCGAGTCTTCTCCATATCTGAGAATACAACAAAATAACACAAGTCAGTTACTTGTATCAAAATTTATACAACATTATTCCAATATTACAAATAACAATCTTAACAACATAATTCACAATCACTTATCAAGTTTAAGGTCATTATGATCGTCTTATCTCCTTAATCATTGTTAATTAACATAATTAGACCATTAACATGATTATTAACTTAAACCCAACATCACCACTTTATCTAAACACTACTTTATCTACCTCATTACCCTTACCAATTCATCATTATTAGTTAACTCCCATGTATGCACCTTACTCCATTTAATAAACACTTTTATAACACTTATAATATATTTCATAAAACTGGACAGCAGCTGATTAACTCACTTTTCGACAAACTTAAGATCAGTTCTGTGCAGTAAGGCCATACCCAACAGAAAATAGACTTTCCCACCTTTCCAACGCTATATTACACATCAAAAACGGAGTTATGGTTATTTAGTTATGATTTATTGAAAACAGCCCATTTTCTGCACATGGGGCTGTCCACCTACGAGTTTTCACCAAAAACATACCAATTCAACTCAAACATGATTAAAACACTATTATTGATAAACTCTTACTCAATTAACATATTAAGGACTGATTTCAACAAGATAATATACCCAAATTAACCATGTAATCAACTCAATGACATCAAGTTATCAATCAACTCAAATGTAAACATCTCTAAACACATAGTGTTTCAACTAGACATTTGCAACCTCTTTCTCATGAAATTCACATTTAGTTCATTACTAGCTTATGTTATTCTCACATCAAACTCAAGTGTTTCAACACAATAACACCAATACATAATCAAAAATTCATAATTTAACTCATAAAACAATATTAATCCAACTAGTGATTAATCGCTTTTCTCTATTAAATTCTCAAGCATATAATTAAGCCAATCATCTTTTTCATTATTAAGCTTTTTAACATAATTCTAACATAATTCATATGAACACCATGAATACTCTTTCAACAATTTATCATTTATCAACTTCACTACCTTCAATTCATGTTCTATCTACATAATCATGCTTAATTAACACCACTAACATCAATTTTAAACTTACTTCATGATTCTATAAAGATTTAGCATAAACCCTAAAATCACTCATGAACATAAATCCTAAAATCATCACTTTCAATATGTTATGTAATTACCTATGATCATGATAACACTAGTAAACATCAATTCTCTCAATTTAAAACCCTAATTTCGTACTAATTTATTCAATTTCAACAAACTCATAAAAACCCCCAAAAACTAGATTAGAACATGAAGAAATCAACTTACCAATGATTAAGGATGAAGAAGAAGGTGATGATTCAAAGATTAGAACTTGAATTAGGGATTGAAATTCATGTTTGATAATGATGGAATGGCTTCTACGATTTTTTCTTCATCTCAGGGAATGGTTTGGAAAGTTTTAGAAGAAAGGAGATAATTCTCCTGTAAAAATCGTACGTACATATATATTTATGTATTAATTTTATCCCCTTTTAAACCCTATTGTCTGGAACTGATAAAACCGTTTACGTTTTCTTTTGTATCTTATTATTTACATAATAATATTTCGAAATAAAAATATATCCGCTTACGATATTAAATTCCTGAATTGCGGGGTGTTACACAAAGGGTTTTAATTTGGTTGATTGAAGTAGCATTCGGGTGGTAATCAACAACGTGTTGTGTGTGCGATCGTAGAGGGGTTTTACTTTAAACCCTAACTAACTATATTATTATAGTTTGATTGGAGCTTTGCTAAAAGGTACACATCTTGATCTTAACTAATTATAAATATGTGTTTATATGCTTCCGCGATTGTGTGACAATTTATTTATATCTATTTGCTATACTCTAACACTTTTGACATAGAACCCATCAAAAAGCTAAACACGGAACCTTACTAAAAATCTAAACAACAAAGACCTGACACGAAACCCTTATAAACAAATAAACTTATAACCCTTATAAACACATAATCGTTATAGAAGCACACATAACCCTTCTGAAGAACTAAACACAAAACTTTTCTAAAAGATAAACACAACTCTTCTAAAAAGCTAAACACTAAACCCATTTACAAACTAAAAGGGAACCATACAAAAAAGCTAAACACTAATCCTTGACACGGAACCCATCTAAAAGCTAAACATGAAACTTTAAAAGTTAAACACTATACCGTTGACATATAATCCTTTGAAAATGCTAAACACATAGCCTTTCTAAAACTCTAAACATAAGCTAATTAAACAGACAACCCTCGAAAATGTACCATTTTTAATGCTAAATTAAAACTCTTCTAGAAAGCTAAATATGGGAATATTTCTAAATTTAGACATATAACCCTTAAAAAAACCTAAACATATAAGACTTCGAAAAAGCTAAACACTAAATACTTGACAAATAACTCTTCTAAAATATGTTAACAAATAACTAATTTGGAAAAAAACACATAATCTTTATAAAAAGCTAAAAACTAAACCCTAGTACCAAAGGGCCTTTGGCCTAGATGGAAACCCTAGTATGAGAGGAGTCTTTCAACCGGGAAGTTTTGGGTTCAAATCTCATTTGAGGCAGTGAGATCCCAAGACGGTTTTCAGATGTAGTTAAGCACTTCCAAAATCCAAACAAGCGATTCCATGAAAAAGAGGTTTTAGATGTATATAATATGGAGCAATGAACTGGACAAGATAAGCAAACAGCTGTATTATAGGCGTAAACTAAGCACCTCTTTATTTAAAGAAACCAAGTTTGGTTAGAGTAATTTGAAATTAGTTAAGATACTTGCAACAACAAACTAAAAAGTAAATATTATGAGTATCACAGTCACTTCAGCCTAATCCAATTTCCTGGTGATGAACCAAATCTACATTTGAATCTTCATGTTTTATATAAAGACAAAACAAGGAAACATTCACTACAAAATAGATGCCATTTACTGACTGAACCAAACAGTCATTAAAGGTCGAAAAAAAGTCATTAAAGGCCTTAAAAACTACTCCTACTAAAGAAAAAAGAGTCACTAACAAAGCCATCACTAAAAGTCTAATCTGACTCAAAATTTCAGTGAGTAAACATTTCTAGGCACAAACTTATGGCTGAACATCTTCAGTCGGTAATAGTCACCAAAATGGCCAAACCATAATTTATGATTGATGATACAGTTTATGTGTTTACTTCAACTACACATAAATAAATAAATAGGGTTAATTGTTTGGTTATGTATTTAACTTTGCACTTTTTACTATTGTATGTAACAAACTTTCAAAACATCTATTGTATGTAATAAACTTGTAAAAAATGCTATTATATGTAACAAACTTTCAAAACATCTATTGTATGCAATAAACTTGTAAAAAATCGCTATCGTATGGTGCGGTAGTCAATGATTTGCTCAATTTTGCTCGTGCCGCCACAAACCAATGTTAAAGAGCCATTTTGAGTTTGACATGTACACATGGTAACCCGCTACATACAATAGAGATTTTTTACAAGTTCATTGCATACAATAGATGTTTTGAAAGTTTGTTACATACAATAACATTTTTTACAAGTTTATTACATACAATAGATGTTGTGAAAGTTTGTTACATACAATAATAAAAAAGGCAAAGTTAGATAATTAACCAAATATAACAAATAAAATTTTCAAATAATAGCAAAAACACTAATTTGTATTGCTTATAACTTAAGTGTACAACTCAGTACAATCAAATCCAAGTCTTAAAGCAAAAAACAATATCACTAAACATGTTTCAGACTCGTGAATGATCTTATCTAGTAACTGGAATTTCATCGTCTTCGTAATTTATTAAACAGAGACAATTTCCTCTGTCCTCAACTGCAGCAACAAAGAAAAGTTAATCAGTTATGGACTCAAGATATTCAAAGATAATGGCCAAACCATAATTTATGATTGATGATACAGTTTATGTGTTTACTTCAACTACACATAAATAAATAAATATAACAAATAAAATTTTCAAATAATAGCAAAAACAATAATTTGTATTGCTTATAACTTAAGTGTACAAGTCAGTACAATCAAATTCAAGTCTTAAAGCAAAAAACAATATCACTAAACATGTTTCAGACTCGTGAATGATCTTCTCTAGTAACTGGAATTTCATCTTCTTCGTAATTTATTAAACAGAGACAATTTCCTCTGTCCTCAACTGCAGCAACAAATAAAAGTTAATCAGTTATGGACTCAAGATATTCAAAGATAACAAGATAAAAACCAAATTAAGGTCTCAAATAATATCTAAGCACAATGAATAAAAGAGTAATTAGAAAACTAAAATAACTTAAAGAAGTCCCAACATTTCATTTAATGTTTTTGTATGTAAGTTGAAGTTAGATAGTTTCATTGTCCTCTTTTGGTGGGATCAGATGAATGTGATTATATTTTGAAGCTTCATTACCAGCCACTGCTCACAACTTCTCTTTATTTCCGCCATTCTGCTATCTCCTTCATCACAAACGTACCTAAAAACCGTGTCTTATTTATTAAGCCAAGTCATAGTACGAATTTAATGTATCAGAGAGGTTCTTTCTCTTAATTTGGGTTCTGAGATTAATTCAATTTTAAATTTCAAAGCTAACTGTTAGAGTATCTTGGACACTTGGCTGGTACTCAACTACGTCTATTAAAGTTACATATGTACTCAAATTTATTTGGTAACACATAAACCTATAGATTATAGGGCATCCAAATTTCTCATTACAAGTGATTGAAAATTTTCCCAGTTTAGGTTGTTTTTTGAAAACAATGCAATATAGGTACCTTTTATTATGTTGCATTCTAATTCTATGCATAATGTTAAATTTAAAGAAAATTTAATGGAAAAAGGATTCTCTCTCATCTCATCTCTTTTAACTTATTCAATCTCTTTGACTTATTCCACTCACCTGCTTTCTTTATTTCAAAATTACATACTTCATACCCAATACTATTTTGCTCTCATTTAAAGATAGTAGTAGTTTGAACTTTGTTTTTCGTTTCTTCTAACGTAAATTACAACGGATAACTGATAAATAAGTAATATATTAAATACAAAACAAAATAAGATATAAAAATAAACTAAAATTAAAGATAACAATCGTACAAATGATAACTAATTTAACTATTAAGAGAATATTACACAGCAACTCATCTCATGCATCATCATGAAATCTACATATCATCAAATCTAGGCTGTGAGTTCGTACAACTTCTTATATTGTGCCCACTAAGGGTACATTTTCACCCAAAAAAAAAAATTGTTTGTAGAGACGCATCACACCTTATTTGATCAAATCTAGCTTTCCCGCGATACTTATAAATAAGAGTGAGTTTCAACCTAAACAAGTTTTTATCAACCCCAACATTTGTATAAATCAAATCAACCAATTCGTTATACCGTAATTTCTGCTCAATTATAATTGTAGACGTTGACGACAATTGGTTGGTCTTGATCGAGCCATTAACATATTCAATGCCATCACCCCAAAATAATGTCATGGGAATTGAACGATTTAAGTTCATCTTCAATTAAGATATATGATTAGAAAAGATAGAGAGAAAACAAAATGAAGGGTGACGGAATATAGAGATTAGAGATAAAAAATAAATAATAAAACAAGGTGGTGTATGCGCATCTTCGTTTTACTATATTAACTTCAGTTTGGTGAAATATTTAATGTCATTTATAAGATTAAATGAATAGCATGAAAAAAGAATTATGTACCTGTATGTATATAAAAATGTAAGAGTAAATATTTCCTTATTTAAGGATCTTAAATATAAGGCTAAATTGGAAGTCTCACAAAGTAAAGAATTAAAAATATGACAGTGAAGAATTAAAGAGTTTGGAATCGTAGGAGAGAGAAAATCGGAAGTGAGAGGAGACAGAAGAGAGAGAAAAAATGTGTTTTTTATTATACTTTCTAATTAAATATAAGAATATTCATATACTTAGTACACAAGTTAAAAAGTAGCATATGGTTTTCTCAACTTTCAAAAAGAAACATAAACTGAGAATATCTAATCAACAGTCAAACTTAGCATAACAACCCTGTTTACAGCAAAGCATAGTAAACACATATAAACCCTGCTTACAGCAAAGCATAGTAAACACATATCAACCCTGTTTACAGCAAAAGCATCGTAAACACATAATTTCCATGTTTACAGCCCAAAGCATCGTAAACACAGAAATATCAACCCAAGAGGATCGGTGGTTTTTGGGGAAACTCCCAACCAAGAACACTTAAAACAACTGCAGACCAATACAGAAGTTAACCAATAGCTTATTGCTATCTTCACTGGCTATAAGTTCCTATTAACTATGTGTATAAGGAACCCGTGAACCAGCCCAACAATAGCAACAAAGCTCAACCAGTGTTGACCTCCAAATCACATAGTCCCCAATGGCTATATGTCACATAATCACATAATCCATAATCGTCATGGCATCATGTCAACCAAACAGTTTATCGATAGTAACAATATCATAGCAGACTAAACAGTCTATAAATGATAATAATACATTTACCCGTTGTAACCAAACTTGTTACAACTAAATCACACTGAGGATTACAGATCCACTCACCGTTACCTCAGCCGCAAGCTCAGAAGTCTAACATTACTGAGCCTTCTCCGTATCTGAGAATACAATTAAATAATGAGTTAGTAACTCGTCCCATAACATATAACTCATTTTATAATCATATAACGTATCCCAATACATAGTATCAAAATACAAATCAAAACCAGGTTGTAAATAGAATCGTATTACTTTACAAATAATGGTTTGAACCAAGTTATAACAAGTTAACTTATATAATCAATTACTTAGTTATCTAGTTCCAAATCATCATCATACATATTTATCCAAACAGGAAATCCCTGAGGTCTAAGAAAATAAAAGTCAACTCCGAAATGTAATTAGAAAGTCCCGAAATAAGTTTCAAAAACTGAAAAATGCCATTTTCGGCCCCTAAACGACCTCAAATGGCCTAAAACCACCTTGGCTCT
Source organism: Helichrysum umbraculigerum (assembly GCA_949592205.1). Classification (NCBI taxonomy): domain Eukaryota; kingdom Viridiplantae; phylum Streptophyta; class Magnoliopsida; order Asterales; family Asteraceae; genus Helichrysum; species Helichrysum umbraculigerum. The sequence goes on along the minus strand of CATIUR010000003.1, from coordinate 117,699,025 downwards.
TAGAATAGAGCTTTGATTATTGGGCCGTTTACAAGTGACCAAGCAAATTTCAACCCAATCCGAGTTGATAAAATTTATCACTTATTCGCTACCCTAAAGACACTTTACGCATTTTCAAAATTTGCAAAACAAAAACCTCCCAAATCGCGTCGCTAAGTATCATTAATCACGTCGCGTTTAATCTTAAGAATTTCGTCACGACCAAACATATTTTGCGTCGTGAAATTCCCCTTTTCGCGTCGCGATTCCAAAGCTCAGTACAGACCTACGGTTTTCTGCTGTTCATATCAAAACCCAGTTTCTTTTACTTTGTAAACAGAATGATTCCAGGTTGCTATTTATCAATAACAAGCTAACTAACATCAAACTAGTATCAATTTCAGATTAATTATCAGTCTCTTATAATTTTCATTATAACTCAATTTCTTAGGTTATATCAAGGAAATAATCCACCTTACTTTGAATTAGAACATGATGAGGATGATTCTAGCTTCTGTTTGAATTAAATTAAAGTCAAGAATTGAAATTGAAAGGGTTTTGTTCCTGGTTTGAATCGTCAAAAGCCACAGCGACAATTCGTGTGGTTTATGTTTACAAAATAAGGGAGCAGGAGGATTGGAGAGAATATAGGTCGGCTCCTCTCTGAACCGACTCTGTATTTGTTTAAATTTTAGTCCCCTTCTAAATTCATTGTCCGGAACCTAAAAATCATTTACGATTTCAACAATTTTATTTTACCGTAAACTATGAAAAGTTAAACTAAACAATAATTTACTAGTCACAATAAGTCATTTGGCTTTTTGACTAATTATTTACAATAAACTTAACAAAATAACAAATAAATTTCCTAACACCTTAAATATTAATTTAAAGTCAGGAAATGACCTAATTACCACTAGGCTATTAAAGTGCATGTTACAAATCTCTCCCCCTTAAAGAGATTTCATCCCCGAAATCTGATCACGCTCAATAACTATCAGGATTACATATTAGTTACCTTTCAATCTAATAGATTAACGTTCATCACTCCTCTTGAGCAACTTATATTAATAAATACATATTTTCAATTCTTTCGACATTCGCATGTCCAATTGGACAGGCTTCTGTCTTTACCCACACACACATACTGCGCATCAACCTTATTCCCATATCTAAAGGGACTACTTACATGAATCATTTAATTAGCCACATAAAAGCTTTAGAACACATAATCACTTAGAATAAGTGAAATGATTAACCACTTTAAAACACATAGTCACTTAAACAAGTGATACCTAACCGTTTATTATACTCTTACAACCTGAAACTGGCGACAGGCTAGAATCTTTAAATCATTATAACTACTTATATCCTTTTTAAAAACAACAACAACAACAACAACAACAACAACAACAACAACAACAACAACAACAACAACAACAACAACAACAACAACAACAGAGGTTATAAAATCACAACACACATCAATAATGAATTTTAAATTCATATCATAACTAGCAACCAGGCTAGTATTCACTTGTTGGGGAAATTCTGTAAATAGGGTTTGATTTCAATCCGGATATACTCTAGAATCGTGTATGGAGTTCACTTTCCAAATGCAATAATTCGACCCTATATGATGTCCGGGTTCACGAATTCTACTTTGGGATAAGACTAGAGATTATTCAAAGTTTTGTCAACGAAAATCTTTGAATCCGTGTGTTTGTGTGTGTTTTTCTATATTTTATTTGATGAACATATGCAGAGATTTAATATAATCAAAGTGGCGATTATTGACGGTTACCACAAAACAGTTTTTGAAACTGCTTTAAAAATCAACAATCAGATATCAAAATCTGCAATCAGATATCATCAATTAGGTATCAGATATCAGCAATCAGGTATTCGTCTGGCACAAGGCCTATGTCGGGATATAGGCCTATGTCTGGATTTAGGCAAATCAGCAATCAGGTTGCTAAATCATCAACAAAGCCTAAAAATCAGCAATCAGGCATTAGTAAAATCATCACTAAGGCCTCTGTCCACAACTTTGATAGATCCTAGAAATTAGCAACTTATTCGGGTATGCACTTCGCATCACCGACCCCATGTCCACTAATCCGCCAATGCACTAAAATATACAACATTTCTCCCCCATTTTAGTGCAATGCCTTTTGCATAAAATTATCAAACACAAACAAACTTATGCATAAATGAAAATATCACGCAGATTGAATTTTCATCTTAGTACATTACACATTCCAAATATTCGAGAATCAGTGTGTTCTAAGAATTGAACCCTTCAACTCGTTTGAATACCTGAAGATAATATACACATAAGTTCAATACTACACATAAACCAATCTTGACACTATACAGGCCATGTGTCCATATCCATTCGTGAATGTATACAAAGCTAAAGTCCTAAGCTTCTTGAAGCGGCCACACTTCACATTCATATAGGTAGCTCCTTTTATCATGCATCTGCACTTGCACTTTTTCAAAAGAACTATTAAGAAGTTATACTTTAACCTAACCCTCATGCAGATCCGAGCACATACCTTTGGGATGTTATGTAATACATAATGTGCTCCAATCTCTAAGTGTAGGCTTTCCACATTGAATTCAGCTCCTAATGCCACATTAGAAGGGAATTGGGTGTCCCACTATTAGAGATTAAATGGACTTTAATCCCATCCCTAATGCAGACTTTTTTACCAAGTCTCTAGCTAATCCCTTCGTCAAGTGATCAGCTAAATTATGTTGAGATCTCACAAATTCAACCGATATCACCCCATTCATGATTAACTCACGAATCATATTGTGTCTAACACCTAAGTGTCTAGACTTTCCATTGTACATATGACTATAAGCCTTAGCCAATGTAGCAGCACTATCACAATGAATAGAGATCGGTGATATAGGTTTAGGCCACAAAGGAATCTCATAGATCAAATTCCTTAACCATTCTGCTTCCTTACCGGCAGCAGCCAATGCCACAAACTCAGATTCCATAGTCGAGTTGGTTATGCAAGTTTGCTTCTTGGAAGCCCATGATATTGCACCTCCCCCTAGCAAGAATACCCATCCACTAGTAGAAGAATGATCTTCTGTTAATAGTGATTCAACTAGCGTCACAATATCCTTCTAACACTGAAGGATATCCCATGTAGTACAAACTATAATCCATAGTTGTCTTCAAGTATTTAAGCACCCGCCTTATAGCTTGCCAATGATATGTACTAGGATTACTAGTATATCTACTAAGTTTTCCCACTGCATAAGCAATGTCGTGCCTTGTGCTCGTCATGGCATACATCAAGCAGCCAATTACTTGAGAATACTCAAGTTGTGAAACTGGGTCACCTTATTAACCATAAGTTTCAAACTAGAATCCATAGGTGTACGAACTGGACTACAATAAGAACAATTAAATTTCTTTAACACTTTCTCAATGTAATGAGATTGTGAAATAGAAATTCATTTGTTCTCACGTTTAATCCTAATGCCTAGGATCATGCCAGCCTCCCCCATATCCTTCATGGAGAACTTGGATGACAAGAATTCCTTAGTCATATTGTCTTGTTCCAGATCCGTGCCAAAGATCAACATGTCATCAACATACAAGCAAATGATTATTCCTTTAACAGAATTATCAAACTTGCTGTATACACATTTGTCTGCTTGATTCAAACTGAATCCATTAGACAAGATCACCTCATCAAATTTCTGATGCCACTATTTAGGTGCTTGCTTCAATCCATATAAGGATTTAACAAGTTTGCACACCTTATGCTCATTTCCAGGCATAACAAAGCCTTCAGGTTGTTTCATATAAACCTCCTCATCCAGATCACCATTCAAGAATGCTGTTTTCACATCCATTTGGTGAATCTCTAGATTATGTATTGCAGCTAAGGCAATCAACAATCTAATAGTAGAAATCCGAGCAACTGGTGCATATGTATCAAAATAGTCAATTCCAGCTCTTTGTCTAAAGCCTTGAATGACTAAGCGAGCCTTGAATTTCTCAATGGTTCCATCAACTCTCATCTTCCTTTTAAAGATCCACTTACAACCCAAAGGTTTACAACCAAGTGGTAGATCAGTTAACACCCAAGTGTTGTTACCCATGATGGAATCCATCTCATCATTGATTGCTTCTTTCCAAAAAGCAACATCTTGAGACTTCATTGCTTCCTCAAATGTTTTTGGATCCTCCTCAACATTGAAGCAATAAGGATATTGGATAGAAACTTCATCTCTCGAGCCTTCAACTAAATATAATTGGAAATCAGGCCCAAATGATTTTGGTTTCCTTGCCCTTTTGCTTTTCCTTAGTTCAAGTGACTTTTCTAAAGCCATTTCAGAACTCTCCACCTCATCTGTTTCCTTAGTTCCACTAGTACTAGGAATCATATCCTTTGGTCTAGGTACAAATGAGAATATGTTCTCATCAAAAATTGCATCTCTTGATTCAACCACAGAGTTAACTCTGATATAGAATCATTAGGTTCAATGACATAGAACCTATACGCCTTGGAATGCTCAGCATATCCAATAAAGATGCAATCTATACCTCTTTCACCCAAACTTTTCTTCTTGGGTTCAGGAAGTCTTACAACTGCCCTACAACCCCAAACACGAAGATAATTCAAGTTTGGCTTTTTCTTGAACCAAAGTTTATAAGGTGTAACCTTGCTTCTTTTATTAGGAACCCTATTAAGCAAATAGCAAGCCGTTAACATGGCTTCCCCCCAAAATCCATCACTTAAACCAGAATAGGACATCATGGAATTAACCATTTCCTTAAGAATCCTATTCTTCCTCTCCGATATACCATTTTGTTGGGGAGTATATGGAGCAGTCATCTCATGAATAATACCAACGGATTGGAAATAATCAGGATCAATATATTCGCCTCCCCTATCCGTTCTTAGCCTTTTAATCAAAGAATTTTGTTGCAATTCTACTTCAGTTTTGTATGTTTTAAATTTATTCAAGGCTTCATCTTTAGAATGTAACAAATAAACATAACAAAACCTAGAAGCATCATCAATGAAAGTGACAAAGCATTTCTTGTTACCTAAAGAGGGAGTAGCATGCAAATCACACAAATCACTATATACTAGTTCTAACAATTCAGAAAAACGTTTTATATTTTGAAAAGGTTGCCTAGTGATTTTAGTTAGCATACATGTTTTGCATTTTTCAGTGTGAATGTCAAAAGCTGGTATTAAACCATCCTTTGACATTTCAATCATTTTTTTTGTAATGCACATGACCAAATCTAATCATTTACACTAGAACATGTCATAAAAGCATAATCAACACTACCACAATTACTTAAATTAAGTCTAAACATGCCATTACATAAGTAGCCAAATCCCACAAAGACACCATTCTTGGATAAGATAAACTTATCCGACTCGATAACCTGCTTATAACCACTATTGTTCAACAAAGCACTAGACACAAGATTCTTTCGAATCTTTGGAACATGAATTACATTAAACAGAGTTATTGTCTTTCCAGAACTAAATTCTAGAACAACACTTCCACGACCACAAACAAAACTTGTTGATTCGTTCCCCATATGCAATATACCATCTTCAGGCTCATATGACTTGAACCAATGCCTATGCTTGCATACATGAGTATTAGAACCCGAATCAACAAACCAAGCAACATTATCATCCTTGTTTCGGGTTTTGGTCCTTAGACCCCTGACCCGAACCACTTGTGCTAGCACCATTGGTATTCTTTTTACCAACTTTCTTAACCCGACAATCCTTCTTGAAGTGTCCAATCATACCACACTTCCAACAAGTCTTTTTAGACTTCTTAATTGTTATCATGATTGATGGCGTGAAGTATATGCAAATAAATTCGTAACAAGTTTTAAATAAAAGAAATACTAGATAATACTTTATCACACAATTCAGGCAAGAATAACCCGTTCGTATAATATAGCTTTATAAGTATGTCCGAGTCGAACACTGGGAATAACACTAGGAATGGTAATCTATTAATATTACAATTAATTACAGTTAATATTATAGATAAGGGGGTTACGTTTTAATTCCGTATGAATATATTTATATATTTACTTTTGATATCGAACTAGGATATACAAGACAATTTAAGTAATTAAAGAATTTAGTTAAGTTAAATAATGTAGATAGAAGATATATTTTATCTAGACTAGCTATTTTGTAGTATTATTCTCCTATATGTTTATCTTTGTTAGCCAATTGATCTATGTTGAAATATAGAAGTAGATAAAGGCCTTGGTCCAGCTCAATATCCTAAGATTAAGCTCTTCAACGTCTATTAAGGTTAACAAACTTCGAGGTCTCGAATATTATTATCTAATCAATTATAGTTTAATCCAGTAATGACTATAACCTATCACCAAGTTCTCGTTTATCTAGGTATAATCAAAATATAAACCTAAATTATTAAGTCAATCCACACAAGAGTTCTCTATATAGCATGGATATCATAATCATATAATCAATATAGATATAACCAGAATAACATTCATAGAAACAATTAACATAAACATATACTCAAATAATCATACAAACATCATTCATCTAAACAAATATGTTAAAGAAATAATCAATACTCAATGATAATATAAACAAGATTCCAAATACAAGTAAACAGTCATTTATCAAGTAAAAGGACTTAGAATACAAACCAAAGATATTGAATTACCCTTCGTTAGGGTTGAAGGTCTTCAATCCCTAGCCTCCTAGCCTCCAAATTCGACTTAAAGTCGTTCCTTAACCCTTACAATCGACTTTTACCTCTAAAATTCGTATATCCCTAACCTAAACCCGTAGCCTCTATTTATAGTTTTACAAACCGCCAATCCAACCGCCAATCCAACCGCCGGTTGGGTTAACTTGTTCTCCGAGTCCAATCCGCGTCTGGAACCATCTTTTATTAAATATATTCAACCGCCGGTTGGGTAATCCAACCGCCGGTTGGGTCTTCTTTCCAGAATCTTCCAACTTCGGGTCAGGCTCACTTTTGGGCTTTCTTCTTAATTTATTTGGGTTTTAACTCTATTCTTGACTCAATCTTCACTAATATGATTAAAGTATTCATTTCAGGTCTTGTATTCTTCAAGTCTTCACTTTTTCTCAGTTTTTCTTCATTTAAGCTCCTTTTTCGTTCCTTTTCTTCAACCTTCGTATTTTAAACCCTATATTGCAAATATGAAAGAATTAAGTATCATAATCAATAGAAATGCAATAAAAGTATATAAAATATAGGAATAATGAGTATATAAATATGTTATTATATGATGTTATCAAATATCCCCACACTTAAGTTCTGCTTGTCCTCAAGTAGAATACTTAATAAAAAGTGATAAGCATCAAACTAATATTTAAGAATCAGAATACTTATATTAAAAATTTATTTCATAAACAAAAAATTTAAACAATTTAATTAACATGGATAACTATAATATACAAATAAAAATTATCATTATTTGTGTAATATATAGCTTATGAATGATTACTAATATAATTGTCCACCTTAAACAATCTATACTCATGTCTCTGAATATATCCTTTATTATTAATATGTATATTACTTATGATTTCCATATATGATATACAATTAAACTTAATTATGCAATTTACTTTTATATTCCAAATAAATATATGAAATCCATTTTTAAGAATCAAGACATTGGTGACAGGTCTGCATTTCCATGCAACAGAGCGACATAACTTGATTCAGGTAAAGCAATTTTACTTTTAATCAAACCAGCGGTGACAGGTCTGTACAATCGTACAACAAAGCGACATAGTTTGATTTTTATTTCTTTATTTAATTCTGAAAGATTTTTTTTTCTTTTTACTTTATTTAAGAATACTAATTAGAATCTAGGTCTGTACTTAGTACAATAGAGGAATCAATTAGTAAACCCCCAAATGTTTTCACATAAGTATAAAGATATATAAAATTATTGCATAATAAATCTAAGATTTAAGACTTTTATGTCATACATCATATTATGTATCATAAAATAATATACAAGTTTTTTATTTAATTTATTAAAATTCAGAAATTTTCATATAGATTGCCTATTAGTATATCATATCATATAACTATATATTACTTCCTTTATTAAGTAGCTTACATTATATGTACAAAACAGTTAATCCACATTTCTAAACTTTCGTTATAAAATAAAAATTTAATAAAAACATTCTAACTAATAAATACCTAGTTATTTACTTAAAAAAAAATTAAATTCAATAAAACTTCAGACAATTAAAAACTTAATTGGAAAATTAAAGAAATCTTTTTTTCTTACGAACCCCTATCCCCACACTTAATTTATACAATGTCATCATTGTATATAAATGATAAAACACAGTAAGGAAAAAGATAGAATAATAGAACGAAAAACTCCCCTGATTTGTTGAAAAATACTTCTTCATCGGCTAGTAAAAATAATATCCTTGATCGTCTTCTTGTCTTAAAATAATATACAACATCCACACTTTCGTAGTTACTCACGATTGCATTTAGCATATGCAATAAGCCTTTAAACCTCTCGGTATCCCGAGTGGACGAGTTATAGTCTCGTGAGGGTTTCCAGGGAACACACCCACAAAGTTCATAAATAAGATAAACTTTATTAAATAAAGTGTTGAATTTATTGCCAGTCTCAAAAGAAATGCTATAAACAAAACAAACTGATTAGCATAATAAAAGTGAAAAGTAATATGTAATAAGTACAGTCATCCAAAATATCTGAAAATGTATCATAAACCATAATCATAACAAATCTAAACATCCTCAGAGTCATCCATTTGCCCAGGCTGTCAAGAAGGTCCAGCTCCATCATCAAACACCAATGGAATGTATGGCTGGAACTGTATCGATCTCTCTGACAATAACTGCTGTAATAACTCATGCTGATAATCAGAACGATGAAAAGACTCTCTCTCAAACCTATCAAACCTCTGCTCGAACCTGGTAAATCGCTGATCAATCATATCAAATCTCCTACCATGAGCAATTTCAATCCTCTTTAACCTCTGCTGGATATCATCAAACATATCACTCTGACCACGACCTCTACCACGGCCTCTGCCTCTACCTCTACCTACTGGTGGATCATCCTCTGGTGCGGCAGGTGGTGGAACAGGTGGTCCCCTCAATCTCGCTCTCTGTACAGGCTGCTGTCCAGGTGCCACATCAGGTGTCCACAACAGAATCCCTCCTGTACACCCTCTTGAAGAATACCTAACTCAAACAACTTGTCCTCGCCTAGCAAGGACATCCCTGGTGTAACCGGTGTGCAAGTCAAGAAATCAGCAGCTGCCATACCATAATACCTAGCTATCCTCGTAATAAACTGTCCACCGCACAAACTACTGGTAAGTCTAAATCCAGTCGCTCATGTGGTCATCCACTTAACTAATCTCCAGGGAATATTGATCAGCGTCCCCTGAATCATAGTGTGCAAATAAAAGAAATCTGGCTGGTAGACCTTCTCAGGTCCCGTATGTCTCCCACAGATAGAAAATGCTAACAATCTATGTAAAAGCCTATGCACAAGACTCCTCATGTGTATATCAGATGGTGCTCTATCTCCATAATCTACAATAGCAAGCTGTCTCCAATACTGAGCTATCTCAATAGAAGAATACTGCTCTATCATACCTGCAGTCAAATGCTCTATAAAATGGTGGTTCTGGACCTCATCCAGCGTATAGAGCCCCACAGCAACCCCAAACTCAACCAAACTCATAGACCTAGGCTGACCTCCAAGGTAAAAAGAAATCGAGGGCTAGTCAAACTGCCTAGAAGTGGAATCAAACCTAAGGGTCGTATAAAACTCTATAACCAACTCCCTATATATAATCTCACGAGTCTGAAATAATCGTAACCAAGCATAAGAAACAAAACCGATAGCACCTGAGTCTAAAGCATAACTCTGTGTCATCAACCTCCTCAAAGTAACATCACCAGTCTCTCCCTCTCTATGTGGATCTATAACACGCTCAATGACTGACCAATCCAAGACATCTGGTGTCTCTACTGGCTGTGCAACATACTCCAGCAACTGGAAATCCTCTCTGTCCAAAAGTGCACGTCCACGCTGGCGTCTAGTCGTCATATCTGTAAAATAAAACTTAAAAACGTGTGAGTAATATAAAATAAATATTATTGTGTGCATGGTCTGCTGTAACTTTAGTCCAACCGTCGGTTGGTTATTCATGCAGACAGCATTTCTGCTTAAAATACTAGAGCCACCTGCTTAATTTCTAAATACTGACTATAAATGTTATGCCTGATGATAATGAAACTTATAACGCAGAATACTAATCTAACTATAATTTTAAATTTATATATCCTTATTTCGAAAATAATATCGAATCTCAATTTGAATAATAATGTTGTATAAAATTGTATTGTAAATAAATTTGATATATATTTTTAGTTTGAAAACAATGTTGAATTTTGTAATATCATATTTCTATGTATTAACATATATAATAACATGTTTTTGTTATTTCAAAATAATATCGAGTTTAAAAGTTTTTATAAAATGTAATGATCAAGAATTATAATATATTGTTTCGAATATATATCGAATCGTAAAATTTAATAAATTTTTATTCAAAGTCACATATATATGAAATTGAATTTTATTATTTCAAAATTCGTTATTGAATCAAAAATTTAGTCGTTTTATATATTTCTTAAAAATATCATTTTATATCCATTCTTATCGAATTTTTATAGTGTAACTTTTTCTAATTAATACTAAGAATATTTAATTCAAAATCGAGCCTCTAATCCTAATTGACTCGTCCCGCAACAACCCGCAATCAATTCTCGAACCACAAAATCATAACCTAACTAACCTAAACTAGTTTCTAAGTATTTCTTAATCATCTAAACTAACAAGATAACTAATCAATCAATCAACAACCGCACATAATAGCAATTTAACATAAATTTCGGAATTTAAAAATGAAAAAACGATAAAATGAAGTTTAGATAATACCTTTGATGATGTAAAACACAAAAACGAAGTAATGTGATGATGATATGGCAATTTCCGAGCGTTTGGCGAGCGTATATGTGTATAATGTGTGTGTTTTTGGGTGTAATCCGAACAGACTGAGGTCTGTTGGGGTTTTGATCGCAAAAGTATCCAACCGCCGGTTGGGCTTTCCAACCGCCGGTTGGTTTAAACAGGCCAAGGTTTTTAATTCGGCCCATTCAAAATTGTTTTGGGCTCAGACCATTACTTTATTTCATTATAATTAATTGGCCCTTTTTAATTTAAATCGATTTTTAACTTATCACTTAAATTTAATTTTTAATAAACATTCATTTTTAAGTAACAGAAATATTTAAACAGTTATATAAATATTGAACGATTTTATTTTAATCAAAACAACAAACATGTGTCTTCAGATCGTACAATCGTTGATTGTGTCGACTCAACCACCGTTTTGGATTTACACCGTCGACTGTGTTAGTCCAAATGTTGTATGATACCTAATTATCACAAATTTTGTCTATCTGTGTATTTCTTTAATTGTTCAGTATACCTGTCTAACTTTTTCACAGTTTAATAATAATAATTCAAAATGAAAACTAAAAACATAAAAGAAATAATATAAAGACAAAATTTAATAAATCCAAATTCAATCAATAATGCATGTCTTGTAAACAAATAATAGAAATATATCTAGAAACAGAAACAACTAAAAAGAAATAAAAACTAATGATAAAATAGAAATGGAAATGCTCTTGAGATGAAATTAAAATCTTCTTCATGAGACTCATAACGATCTACATGAGACTCATAACGAACTCCAGTGTAAGCTGATTGTAATCCTTTGTTACATATGTTGCAAGGTTTATCATAGGTTCCTCCGCAAAATGCTCGTGAATGTTCCTTCTTGATTCATCGCTTACCGCATAATATAGTTCATCCACAATCTCTTGAACATAATATTCTACTGTAGTTTCCACATAAAACATATGACGGTTAATGTGATCTCTTAAATTCATAAGGTTTAGAAAATCTTGAAACTCATCCAATACAACCTCATCATAATGGTTTCTTACGTTCCCGGTAGCAAATTCCAAATCATGTTTAATAACTTCTAACAAATTCAACTGCTTCTCTGAATAGGGAAATGAAGATTTCTCAAAAATATTGTGAATATAAGAATAAGACAACCTTTGCTCTTCACAAAATTCAGGATTAAATATCGGTTGCACTATCATGTCTTCCTTAAGATCTATCACATAATTTTCAAATTGTTCACTATCCCTTGTTTCGTTAGAATTGCACCACGCAGTATATTCTTGCTCCATCTTCCTAATCAAATCTTTCTGATAATCCAAAAATTCTAAAGTGAATCTCCTAATCATTTCCATAATTAACCGAAATTCATCTTGATGGTGTTCTAAATAAAAGATCAAATCTTCAGCATTTGAAATCACTAGGGGGTGTTCATCAAAATCTTCTTCTTCATCAGATATTTTCATCTTCTTATTTAGCACTAAAGAGTTATAATCTACTTCAATGTCTTTGAATTCCATCCCATCTAATTGCATATTTTCCATTTTATCACTAATTATTTTCTTATGTAAGCAAATATATAAAAAAAATTCAGAATACATATGATTCTGAATAAACTTCAAATTTTACAACAAAAAGTTTAATTATATATTTATACAATTTACAATTTAGTCAAAAGTCCTCGGTAGCTCCAATGATTGTACACAAAAGCGGAGAAATAGGTCAGCGCGAAGCTTATTAAAAACCTACCCCTTTCGAGAAGCACCTTACCTCTTAAAGGAAGCAGGGCTTGACTCTCCTTATACCTTTGTTTTTGTCGGTACTCCCTATGGGTGAGCCGATTTTTCGATTGACCTAATATACAAAAGTTTACAATTTTTACAATAATTAAAAATTTTTAAATCACCGTTCCCCCGGTACAACAAAAGTTCAACCGGTTTAGTGTTAGTTCCCCGGTAGCGGCGCCAAACACTTGATGTGCGTGAAGTATATGCAAATAAATTCGTAACAAGTTTTAAATAAAAGAAATACTAAATAATACTTTATCACACAATTCAGGCAAGAATAACCCGTTTGTATAATATAGCTTTATAAGTATGTCCGAGTCGAACACTGGGAATAACACTACGAATGGTAATCTATTAATATTACAATTAATTACAGTTAATATTACAGATAAGGGGCTTACATTTTAATTCCGTATGAATATATTTAAATATTTACTTTTGATATCGAATTAGGATATACAGGACAATTTAAGTAATTAAAGAATTAGTTAAGTTAAATAAGGTAGATAGAAGATATATTTTATCTAGACTAGCTATGTTGTAGTATTATTCTCCTATATGTTTATCTTGGTTAGCCAATTGATCTATGTTGAAATATAGAAGTAGATAAAGGCCTTGGTCCAGCTCAATATCCTAAGATTAAGCTCTAACGTATATTAAGGTTAACTAACTTCGAGGTCTCGAACATTATTATCTAATCTATTATTGTTTAATCCAGTAATGACTATAACCTATCACCAAGTTCTCGTTTATCTAGGTATAATCAAAACATAAATCTAAATTATTAAGTCAATCCACACAAGAGTTCTCTATATAGCATGGATATCATAATCATATAATCAATATAGATATAACCAGAATAACATTCATAGAAACAATTAACTTAAACATATACTCAAATAATCATACAAACATTATTCATCTAAACAAATATGTTAAAGAAATAATCAATACTCAATGATAATATAAAAAAGATTCCAAATACAAGTAAACGGTCATTTATCAAGTAAAAGGACTTAGAATACAAACCAAAGATATTGAATTACCCTTCGTTAGGGTTGAAGGTCTTCAATCCCTAGCCTCCTAGCCTCCAAATTCGACTTAATGTTGTTCCTTAACCCTTACAGTCGACTTTTACCTCTAAAATTCATATATCCCTAACCTAAACCCGTAGCCTCTATTTATAGTTTTACAAACCGCCAATCCAACCGCCGGTTGGACTTCCCAACCGTCGGTTGGGTTAACTTGTTTTCCAAGTCCAATCCGCGTCTGGAACCATCTTTTATTAAATATATTCAACCGCCGGTTGGGTAATCCAACCGCCGGTTGGGTCTTCTTTCCAGAATCTTCCAACTTCGGGCCAGGCTCACTTTTGGGCTTTCTTCTTTATTTATTTGGGTTTTAACTCTATTCTTGGCCCAATCTTCACTAATATGATTAAAGTCTTCATTTCAGGTCTTGTATTCTTCAAGTCTTCACTTTTTCTCAGTTTTTCTTCATTTAAGCTCCTTTTTCGTTCCTTTTCTTCAACCTTCGTATTTTAAACCCTATATTACAAATATGAAAGAATTAAGTATCATAATCAATAGAAATGCAATAAAAGTATATAAAATATAGGAATAATGAGTATATAAATATGATATTATTTGATGTTTTAATGATTCTTGCGCTTGCCTTTTCCTTTATTATTCTATTTTCCAGCCTTATGTTCCTTCACCATGTTGACATTAGATGGACCAGCAATTTCCTCACCCTTTCCCTTGTCATTTTCTTGCACCCTTAGACCTTCCTCTATGCGCAAATGACTACCCAATTGAACCAGGGTCACTTCTTCCTTCATATGCTTCTAGTTATGCTTGAAGTCTTTCCATGAAGGGGGCAATTTATCGATTATACATGAAACCTGGATTGACTCATCCATTTTCATATCATGTTGTGTAAACTGTCCAAAGAATTCGTAAGCACTCATGGTATTGTTCCATAACAGAACGATTATCAACCATCTTGTAATTGTTAAAATTACTAACAAAAAACTTCTTTGAAGAAGCATCTTCTGCCATGTACTTGGATTCCAAGGAATTCCAGAGATCCCTTGCAGATTCGACATTCTGGTATATGTCAAAGAGTGAATCAGACATACCATTTAAGATGTGACCACGACATATGAAGTCATCATTCTCCCACTTGCATCGCCTGCGTGTCTGATCCAAAGTCTCCTCCTCATGTGCCTCTGGACATGGTGTACTTAGAACATACACAACTTTCAGTGTTGTTAACAGGAATTTCATCTTCTTCTGCCATCTCCTAAAATCGATCCCATCAAACTTTTCCAATTTCGCAAATTTGGAAGTCATATCCTTCACAGATTCAGCCATTGAAAACAACGTAACTATTGCTTTAGATTGTTGGGGAAATTCTGTAAACAGGGTTTGATTTCAATCCGGATATACTCTAGAATTGTGTATGGAGTTCACTTTCCAAAAGCAATAATTCAACCCTATATGATGCCCAGGTTCACGAATTCTACTTTGGGATAAGACTAGAGATTATTCAAAGTTTTGGCAACGAAAATCTTTGAATCCGTGTGTTTGTGTGTGTTTTTCTATATTTTATTTGATGAACATATGCAGAGATTTAATACAATCAAAGTGGCGGTTATTGACGGTTACCACAAAACAGTTTTTGAAACTGCTTTAAAAATCAACAATCAGATATCAAAATCTACAATCAGACATCACATCAGATATCATCAATTAGGTATCAGATATCAGCAATCAGGTATCCGTCTGGCACAAGGCCTATGTCAGGATATAGGCCTACGTCTGGATTTAGGCAAATTAGCAATCAGGTTGCTAAATCATCAACAAAGCCTAAAAATCAGCAATCAGACGTTAGTAAAATCATCACTAAGGCCTCTGTCCACAACTTTGATAGATCCTGGAAATTAGCAACTTATCCGGGTATGCACTCCGCATCACCGACCCCGTATCCACTAATCCGCCAATGCACTAAAATATACAACATCACTTATCACTTTAACTGGTAATTATTAAAATCTTACTTTCACAACCAGTTACCCCTAAACCAAAATTTATAATTTCAAATACCCTTCAATCATCTGAAACCTCTTACTTAAAAGTAATCTAAATACCACATTAAACACATTTTAATAAGCACGGTAGAGGTCAAAGTCTATAGGTAAAACCATAACTAACCCATTACTTAGCACCTAATTCCGTTGAATAGGGCTAAGTCTACATCAATCAGTACTTTGCTAAGTCGGTACAAGTACTATAACCTCATAATGTGCTATATATAAGCACATATTCAACAGTATCAACATCATATTAACCCAATTTAATTTACCTCCATATTAGCTTATTCCACATTGTAACTCTTTCTAGTTGCAATTTATCATTTCATCCCGTCATCAAGTATATAAGAATATACATAATTTTACATATCTCTATAACAATAGAAATATAATCATTAATTCTATACTTTCAATTATTATTTTCATAATAATCCATCTTGCTTATTAGCACTTTTCAAACTTAATTTCTATAACAGGCTATCCAGACTGTTAAAGCCTTTACTAAGCCTTTAATATCATGAACCAATAAGCACGTATCCATACCAATAGGTAATGGAATCAATTACAAGTCAAAAACTTTATATATATATATATATATATATCATATCATAACTATCTTTTCATATCATTTCAGTTCTCCCCCCTAAGATTCATGTTAAATCTCTTTTAACAAATCATACTCCTTTACCCATTGGTTTAACAATGAGACTTACATAAAATTTTGTGCACAATTCGGTTTTAATATAATTATACATAACAGGATGTAAATCATCCTATAAGAAAACTGAATTCCATATTCTAACAAATATCGAAACACATCACGATTATCCAAAATCGATTCACAATTCACATTAGATCGTGTGGCAACCTTATACAGATCACATTGCGATCACATACTTGTACAACTGTCCAAAACAGCTTTAACATACAAACTTTACACACGCACCAACTGTGACTCAGTAACATTTATGACATGACAATTTACAAACACCTTATTATCCCGTAATAAAGGTTTCTTTCTTTACACTTTTCAAATTTCACAAAATCACATGATATAAACGTATGATTCAATCTTACCCCCTTTTAAAACACTCTTGGTTAATGACTCATATCACAACCCGTTTGTTAACGAGTTTAAGTTCTTTTAACACACTTTCAACACACTAAGAAATGCTTAAAGCAATTAACCAAGGTTCCATAACCTTTAACAAACTCATTAAACTCACTTAAGTCATAAATGACTATTTTTGACACTATTTAACTTGTTTGGAATATAATCTCATTTCAAACAAACATTACTTGATTTCGTTCATATTTGACTATTTCAAAACTGTGGACTATTTGTCAACTTTACTTTCAATCAATAAATCGATAATAATTTCTAACCACTTGTCTCAATTTAACCCAATAAGACCAAATCATAATTAAATGATTTCATACTTATGCTATACACATGCACATGCGAGACTCTTTGTTCATAGTTTGACTTTCAAAGTCCATATATCATAGTATTAACACTACATTATTATGTTTGACTTCAATTCATATTCTTTGTCATAAACACATTTAACAATGCAATTGGCCCATTTAACTATAATGGAACCAACACATCTTAATCTAGCCCATTACAATTCTAAGTCATATTAATAACCCGTTCAATAGCCCATTTCACTTATCATATATGCTTATCATCATGTTAACACTTTATAATTTAGGTTTAACCTCAAACCTAGACTTTTAGCCAATGTATTCAACAATACTAATGACTCCTTAATGATCACATCAGCACACTTCGACCTCGGCTTAATACAAGCCATACACACAATAGTTATTCATTTGGATACTATATGACCCACTAATGGATAATCCAACCCTATTAGTCAAACAACCACATTTTTTAACGAAAATCACACTTGTTATATATGTATATTATTATAACTTCTAACAATAGCAAGTATCATATATACTTGCAAATTTAAAATGATTAAATGTCGCAATTCTTACCAATTAACTTCTTCCCCATTGAAATAATAGTTAAATAGTTTAACACAATTTCATACTCAATTTTCCCAATCACATTAAATATCTTTGATACTTGGTAACATCAACAAGTTCATGTGACATAGCATAATATAACAACGGTGATCAGGCGTTGTTCGATTATGTCTTTCATACTTTCTTCTCATGCTACTTCATATCATCAATCTTTAATGTAATTTCCTTTCATTTAAAACACATATCAAGTAACACCATGGTTCAATAACAATTTGAACGCGTTTAATACTTCTTTACAACATATACATACTTAAATCATCTTATTACATATATAATCAACTTCACATATGTAAGTTATTTCATATATACATATCACTTCTTTTAGTATGTATCTATTCAAATAGAATTTCAATTCCGCAACTGACATAAGTCATTATCCTGGTTATCTGAAATTCTAATCTCATTAATGTACTATCATATTTTCAGCATATGATATATTACTAGGCACTAATGTCACAACACATTACATGTAATGTCATGTATTTATACTTAGTCACCAACAATAAGTGCAAAGTACAATATCAACTACTAGGTACTTTATTAACATTACGTGCAATTCCAAGCACGTATTTAATAATTAATCAAGTTACTGGCTAAAACAGTCTCATATGGTTGATTTGTTCAAAATCATTAACTCTACATAATCAAGCAATCCCGAGTACCTGATTAACATCATCATTTGGCATTTTTACTTGCCTCTTATCACATAACAACTAGCTGCATATTAATAACATATAATTTCATGTCGTTAATTTAGCAATTACATATCATTTTCTAATTTACATTTGACCCAGAAGACATACCTCGTCTTCAATCAAATAAACCATATCATAATCTATGTATTTCATAGACATATTCACATTTGTTTAGTTCACCTGTTTGACCATAGTCAAAACATATTCTCTAGCCACATATCCAAGTATTTTCCCGAAAGAGCAACTATTCTCTAGTCAAAACATATTCTCTAGCCACATAATTAATCAAGTTACTGGCTAAAACGGTCTCATATGGTTGATTATAAATCACACCTTGCATTTAACATACCAGAATCATACTACCAATTTCCTTTAAGTGCAAACAAGTACCACTGTTAATCTCTAATCAACACTTTGTCTACTTAATTCAACACATAGTCTGCAATTTATAGTTCATTTAAAACTACTCATGACACTAAACGTATCATTTACTATTTCTATCATTACATCAACATGTAACAATCTTCAATTGACTCATAACTGGGGAATCATATCAGTCTGACTCAAATCAACTTTACTACTAATCATCATAGCAAAATAAGCAATTCAAGTGAATGTAAATCCGGGAAAGCTTATCGTGGATTACCTGATTCTCTTCAATCAACAATATTGCTTAGAGTACGAGTCAGTACTCATGCCCTGCCATCTCTGTATCTCAAAACAACATCTCACAAGTTGTTAAGCGTCAGCACATAACACTAACTAATTCATATACAACAACCAGATCTCACACCCTGGAATGTTTGACTAAACACAATTCTAGATTTGGGATTGAACACCATACTAATGTTCAATTCACCCAAACCTATGCTCTGATACCAACTTATAACACCACTCAATTTCAGAACCATTTTTTTAATGTACATACAACAATTTGGAAGCGCTGGTCAAACATATATTGCCAATTTACATTACATATTATGTAAATAAAATTATACTATTTCAAAACCATAGTATATCAAGCTGGGTGTTATATAATTCCAAAAGACATCGGTGACTCATCCAGAGCAAATATCATAGTAACCGCCTAGTCAAGCATTACATCCAAATCAAGCTTCTTGCCCATCCTGTTATATCAAAACCATAACCTGCAAGAAGTGGGGTGGTGGGATTAGCATAAAGCTAAGTGAGGGAATATCTAATCAACAGTCCAACTTAGCATAACAACCCTGTTTACAGCAAAGCATAGTAAACACATATCAACCCTGTTTACAGCAAAAGCATCGTAAACACATAATTTCCATGTTTACAGCCCAAAGCATCGTATACACAGAAATATCAACCCAAGAGGATCGGTGAGTCTTGGGGAAACTCCCAGCCAAGAACACTTAAAACAACTGCAGGCCAATACAGAAGTTAACCGATAGCTTATTTCTATCTTCACTGGCAACAAGTTCCTATTAACTATATGTATAAGGAACCCATGAACCAGCCCAACAATAGCAACAAAGCCCAACCAGTGTTGACCTCCAAATCACATAGTGCCTAATGGCTATATGTCACATAATCACATAATCCATAATCGTCATGGCATCATGTCAACCAAACAGTTTATCAACAGTAACAATATCATAGCAGACTAAACAGTCTATAAATGATAATAATACATTTACCCGTTGTAACCAAACTTGTTACAACTAAATCACACTGAGGATTACAGATCCACTCACCGTTACCTCAGCCGCAAGCTCAGAAGTCTAATATTACTGAGCCTTCTCCGTATCTGATAATACAATTAAATAACAAGTTAGTAACTCGTCCCATAACATATAACTCATTTTATAATCATATAACATATCTCAATACATAGTATCAAAATACAAATCAAAACCAGGTTGTAAATAGAATAGTATTACTTTACAAATAATGGTTTGAACCAAGTTATAACAAGTTAACTTATATATTCAATTACTCAATTATCTAGTTCCAACTCATCATCATAACATATTTATCCAAACAGGAAATCCTGAGGTCTAAGAAAATAAAAGTCAAATCCGAAATGTAATTAGAAAGTCCCGAAATAGGGTTCAAAAACTGAAAAATGCCATTTTCGGCCCCTAAACGACCTCGAATGGTCTAAAACCACCTAGGCTCTTAAAATAGAGCTTTGATTATTGGGCCGTTTACGAGTGACCAAGCGAATTTCAACCCAATCCGAGTTAATAAAATTTGTCACTTATTTGCTACCCTGAAATCACATTACGCATTTTCAAAATTTGCAAAACAAAAACCTCCCAAATCGCGTCGCTAAGTATCATTAATCGCGTCGCGTTTAATCTTAAGAATTGCGTCGTGACCAAACATATTTCGCGTCGCGAAATTCCCCTTTTCGCGTCGCGATTCCAAAGCTCAGTACAGACCTATGGTTTTCTGACCTACGGTTTTCTGCTGTTCATATCAAAACCCAGTTTCTTTTCCATTGTAAACAGAATGATTCCAGGTTGCTATTTATCAATAACAAGCTAACTAACATCAAACTAGTATCAATTTCAGATTAATTATCAGTCTCCTGTAATTTTCATTTTAACTCAATTTCTTAGGTTAAATCAAGGAAATAATCCACCTTACCATGAATTAGAACATGATGAGGATGATTCTAGCTTCTGTTTGAATTAAATTAAAGTCAAGAATTGAAATTGAAATGGTTTTGTTCCTTGTTTGAATCGTCAAAAGCCACAGGGACAATTCATGTGGTTTATGTTTACAAAATGAGAGAGCAGGAGGATTGGAGAGAATATAGGTCGGCTCCTCCCTGAACCGACTCTGTATTTGTTTAAATTTTTGTCCCCTTCTAAATCCATTGTCTGGAACCTAAAAATCATTTACGATTTCAATAATTTTATTTTACCGTAAATTATGAAAAGTTAAAACAAACAATAATTTACTAGTCACAATAAGTCATTTGGCTTTTTGACTAATTATTTACAATAAACTTAACAAAATAAAAAATAAATTTCCTAACAACTTAAATATTAATTTAAAGTCATGAAATGACCCAATTACCACTAGGTTATTAAAGTGGATGTTACATCCGAAACCACACAAATGCTATTCGTCATGTTTTTAACATGGAGAAAACACATATGTCATTAACTAAATTAGTTTTGGCAACTCTAGTAGAAGTAGTTTATTTGGCTATTTTACTCGTTGCTCGTTTCACTTTACCCTGCTGGTCTTACACTGCAGCCAGCCAGCCAAGGCATATATCTTAAATGAGCACTAACGTAATAAGATAACTTAGAGAACATTACGAAAAAACAGTATTTTCCAGACAGAACAGAACCTCAACACTCATGTTTTGCATATACGTAGACTAATATGTTTGTGTGCAAGGCACGACCATTTAAGAAGCAAGTAATAATGTAATATAACAGGAAGCTCCCTATTTTCTATATTTAAAGCACATTTATAAAATTATTGTATATGTCAAGTAACACAGCAGGAAGCTCTCTATGCACATGCAGCAAACCTAGAGACTAGAGTCAGATTTAGGAGGTCCATATCAACTACGTTTTGCAATTACCCAGGGCCTTTGGCCTAGCGGTATTGGGTGACCCAACAACCAAGAGGTTGTGGGTTCAAGTCTCTCACTGGAGACAAAATTCGTATATAATAGGTGGTTAGGGTCCATGTCTTTGCCACTAAAGACAACTACATTTTGCATTTGCAGTATATTTGCCATGAGGTTCAATGTAGAAAGCTGAAGGTCGATATCCATGTTAAGATGAATAGCGGAGTTGGCAATTTTCAATCCCTTTGCCAGCGAATGGGTCAATTTGGGTTATGATTTTTCCTAATGGGTCAAATAACTTTGTTTATTAAGAATGGAATAGGGCCAAATGGATCAAACATGTGGCTCAAAGTCACCCCAAGTGTATTTCTAGTGCTTACATCCTCCTAACTCATTTTATCTGAAAATTAAATGTTATTTTTTGTAACCATATTTAATGCAAATTAACTATTTTAAAATTTTAAAAATAAAGATTTTGTGGGTGAACCCAGCCCAACCCATGCAAAAAACAACTAATTTGCATGAAACCCTGTTTGACTGTTGATCATATCAGCTTTCTTATTGAAAATTGAGATAAATTGAGAAAGATAGAAAATCAAGCAACAATTATAAAACGTGTCTAAAAGCCAAAAATAACAAAAATGTTATTTTTGCCGTTCTTGTTTTACCATTTAGAACATTACTTCAAAATATGAATTCATAATTTAACTGAAATTTGGCGCCCAATTGGATACGCGCAGTAAAAATGTATAAATGGTACAACAGTCTAAGATAATGAAAATATCATTATTCTGACTTTAAATAACGTATATGGAGAACATCTATAAAATATCAAATTTTATATTGCACTAATTATACCCGTACACAAAATTAACGGGTCAAAAACCCACAATCCAGATATTTGCTCGACACTATAATGTAACCCCATACTCCCGTTTGAAATTGGGAACCAAAAATCTATTTTTATATACTTCCTTTTTCGTACTTAGATTGCAACCCAACCACCACAATAATTCACTGGTTCCTTTCTTCATTATTGGAAGTGAACGGAGGAAACAACAGGAAGCAGAAGAAGCTGAGCTTCATCACCTCACCATTTTCACCATACTCATAATCATCAAACATCAAACATATACACTACAATAGTCATCATCACCATCATCTAGCAGTCATCATCATCATCATCATCACAGTTAACCACCATCATCATCGCCATTTTCTTCACTGTGAGAAACTTTCCTTTCCATGTTATTACTTAAATTTCGTTGTATATATATTGTTAACATAACATAATACATGTATATAAACTATCAAAATGGATGACTGATGATTCTGATGATATAAATGATGCCATGAAAAACACCCTCTGTACCTAAAATACATATATGTAAATGGGTATAAAAAGTGAAATCGAAAAAGACAAACTTAAGTAGCATTGTGTACAAACATATGTAAAATGATTACTACTCGAATCATAACAACGACATGGAAAGATTTTGATTTCTCCTCGCACTACGAACTGAAACAGACCTGAACCAGGCCCAACCCGAACGGGTGAGCCTCTCCACCCGGACGGGTGAGTTGCTCCACCCGGACGGGTAATCCTTCCATACCCGAACGGGTATGAGGCCTTACCCGGACGGGTCACATGTATCCAGCCCAACATATTTGGTAGTTTTGTAGCCCTCTGCGTCGCGGTCGTTTGGGCAGGTGGATGATCTAAATCCGAGTTCGTATGAGGGAGATATGGCCAAAACAGTGCAGCCATGTCAAAACAGTTTCACGACGAACTTTTATATATATATGCATATATATACACGATGAATGTTCTTACAAAAACAAATCAAATTATGTTTTTGAAATATAATTTCAATTCCGTCATCAACGGGCCGTACTTATTTACAAAACTCAAACAAGAACACAAATCGAATACTTTGGGCAAGATTTAAACCGAATGAACACACATATGGATAGTTTATTTAAACGTCCGCTTACTTATGTAACCTCGTGTATTTAGGATACTAGGAGATTAATATTTGGATCACACGCGCATTTAGGAATGCTAGCACCCAAAGGTGAGTTCACAGCCCCTACTTTACAATGTTTAATGCTTTTAAAACTTGGGGTGAGAAACATAGCTAATGTTTTACTATAACATGCAATAACTGTTCATAATTGCTTTGGTGCCTATGTGTTACTTAATTGCTTAAGTATTTATGTGCTACTGATTATACGAATGACTTCATACTATGTTGGCGTACTACTTGTGTATACTTATATGTTGTTGAATAAACAACTCTTAGGATTTACCATCCTACACAACTCTTATCTTATGATACGTAACTTTTGATTAGGATACTTACCTTCCCACAGACTGTTATGAGCAACTGTATTTGACACTCATGACAATAAATTTTAAATGGACATGGTTTAACAAACCACTTTACAAACATAAAACCTGTGAATTAACTCAACAATTTTGTTGACTTTTTACTATGTTTTTCAGGTAATTCACAGCGCAAGTAAGAACGCATACTTACGGAGTTAGGCGACCCATGACGAATTAGGATGCCACATTTTGGGACAAACAAGGATTTATTTTGTATAACTAATACTATTTCTACGACTTGACAAGTCGCAGTTCTTTGTAAACCAACTATTTTCATAAATGGCATCTTAATTTACTGTTCAACAATAATCATAAGCTCTGATCTGGCATGATGTTCAACGTTAACGTCAGCACCCCCGCACATACTAATGCTTCCGCAAATCGCGCGTTAAATTGCGTTGACCGAATTTGGGGGTGTCACAAATCTGCGATGCATGATCTGTATTATTTAATTATTATAATTTTAATAAGAAGTAAATAATATATGGGTTTTGCTAACGTGTGCCCCATGACACACGTTAAGCCTCATTTAATAAAATCTAAATTTCTTTAAATTTCAAAACTTATAATTTATATGTATATGAAAAATTAAATATTAAATTGAATTAATGAGTATTAAATGCAAATGATAATGTTTAAGCAAATTTAGACTTCATTAAATCCAGGTACATCTTAGAAAACCCATGATTGAATGATAAATTTTATTATTACTAGTTTATTGACCCGTGTATACACATGTTTGACAAAAAATAAAAATATAAAATTAATTGATATATTTTCTATCTATAATAAGTATAAATATTATATTATTCCGCTTTGTTGGCTGGTGATACATTTAAGTAATGACTTAATCAATAATCCGTAAAAAAAATGTTGAAGTTAACAATACGACTTAAAACTATATAGAACCCTTGACCACACTTTACAGTATATTATTGATATTAACATTACAACAGTTGAATAGATCAAAATTGTCAGATCAAGTTACACATAAAGTACATCTGAATAAATTGTACATATGAATAGGCATCATCCCACGAGCCAACTTTATTTCAAGTATAACCACATAGTACATGTTTGATGGGTAGATCTCACAAGTAAAAAATAGTAACTAATTAAAATGAAAATCTCATAACCAAGTCATGCTATAATAAGACCTGTTTGCCACATATTTTTACACATGCCCGAGTTAAAATTTAGCCCGCCATTGCTGTACTGTTTCGAAGAATCGTAGATGTTTACTAATCCATGACTCCAAGTCTCCACCATTTGTACACTCTTTCCAATATAGCCCACTCGTCCATGCACAAAACAAACGAATGGTCCACCGAGTCGATGTCATCATTACAGCACGGACAGAGGATTGAATCTGAATCGATCCCTCTTTTATTGACTTCTTCTCCTGAAAATGAACGGGTATATGCTTACCTTGTATTTCCTTATTTGGAATCATTTATAACTTAATATCATCGTCGTTGCTCGAAACAAACCATTATTAACATAAATCAGCTGCTACATTGATATCGTAAAAAGAAATAAAAATCAACTATAATGAAGCTAAAATCTAAAATATCCAAGAAACGATACTTAGTACTTTACTTGAATTCAAAATTTCGCACATATACTTATCATGCATATAAAATGTCTAGCATGCATATAAAATGCCGCTAGAATCACAAATAGTAAAAGTAAGTTTAAGACAAAGACATACCTCCCAAAAGTAGATTCACCAAGACCAGCTCCAAGATGATCACAAATGTAACTATAAATCAAAAACAGAATATTAACAAAAAGGCTAGAACATCTGAAATAATAGTCATTGACACAGTAAAAAAATTTAGCATAACACATTGATTTACCATCATTAGACCTCAAAGTTAGCCTAATAGAATCCAAACCCAGAATCATCAAATAAATTCAGTCTATCGCAACATATCACTTACCAAATGGGTTGAAAGTGGTCTGAAATGCACTTTCTATGTCTACAACCACTTTTTATCATTTTTCATAAGTTTAGTGATAATGTTTATCGCTATAGTCATTTACAGATGTCTCTATATACAAAAAACATACTCCGGGTCAACATACCGACACCTTAGCTCACCTGAATAATTGAATTTATGACACCTGAAGTAAAATTTATTACCTGCTACTTAACTTGTACACAGTGTGAGTATGCAACATCCACGTCTTCTTTGCCTTAATGTCACTGCAATCAACCATATGCAAGTTTGTCAAAGCAACCTAAGACAGAAAATTAGAAGTTTAAAAGATTACAATAGGGCGAATATAAGTTCACAACCCTGAAAACTAACTATGATACAACCAATACATGTAAATACTACCATACTCACTCGAGAACCATATATATATATATATATATATATATATATATATATATATATATATATATACACATATACACGCACACACACAATCACTATACAATCAACGAAAAAAATACCTATCCAAAGATCCACGTAAGACAAAAATGTTCAGAAATAAGGGGAAAACAAACAAATCCAAATAGATTCGACAGTTTGTGTTATCTGTAGAATTTCTTTCTTGTTTCTCCTGGAATGATTTTAGCAACATAAATACTTTGTTTAACCATCAAATTGCCTCGTTGATTCAAAGCATTTAAATACTAATACTTTATACCCATTAACTTAGCCTTGTTTTCATGTTATTTTGTAACTGTGTAATAATAAATTACTAAAAACTCGGAGAAAACGAAAACGTACACTAAAGCATCGAACTCAGACAATAATGTCTTAGAAAACTCAGAAACATAGAAAAATGAAAGAGGGTTTTACCATATAGTTAATATCTTTGAACAATTATCATCAGAATTAGCGTTCAAATTTTAAGACCTTTATTACATTATCATTCCAATACGGTATATTTGAAAGGAACAAATAAAAACGAACTAAATATGCCTCGAAACCCAAACATTTCAAAATTAATTTTGTGTTCATAAAACTTTAAAATCGATCAAATAATAATATGATGTTTTGTAATTATTATAAAAGATTGTACAATACATAACCATATTTATACAATCAAAATAAAATTTTCCAACCAACGGCAAGTTACATAAAAAAATAGAAACTTTGAAAAAGAATAGAGCTATAATAGTTAGTTAAATATTAACAAAAAGCATGAGAACAACAATAATTTAAAACAATGCTAATTAACATGATAATAGAATTGAAAGGAAAAGAATAACAAACTATGAAGAAGTGCAGAAAGGCTTACCATTGGCATATAATCATACATAAGAAGCTTCTCTTCTTTAGTGTAACATTAAGTCCTCATTGGAACAAAATTCTCATGATCCATTGTGCCAATAAATTCCACCTTCTCCTTAAAATCCAACTGCAAAACCGTAACACCCTTCAATCTCTTAACTGCCACCATAATACCAGCCTCCAAAACCACCTTATATGCCATCCCAAATTGCCCTTTCCTAATAGAAGCTAGCACTCCCGTAGGAGCCAGCAACAAATCCTCCAAATCAAACACAACAGTTAAAATCCTACAAATGAAGCTCAACCTGGTCTCCAAGACTACAAAATTGGCTAAAAAGCATATCATTACCTCTGCCTTTACCTTGTACTCACGAAATTCAAAATTTTCTGTGTGCATCAAACGATAACAGAAAATGCAACCAAAATCATTACCAGATACAATTTATTCACATTAAAATAGTAGAAATATCAGGCATTACATTTCATCTCAAAACTTCAAGTAAAGAAGAGCATATCATTTCAAGTGACCAAAGATAGAATTCTAGCTATTCATTTAGGCATTTCATCAAACACTTTATATGTATATAAAACTATAAACTTGTTTACAACAATTAAAATTCTCATTTAGACATTTTATCAAACAGTTAGCATACATGTGTTTGTACCACAAAATATATACAATAAATTGTGACAAAATGTGATATACGAATCTGGATAAAAGAGCACACACATCATACAAAGATGAATTATCACAAAACCTAAACTGATTGAAACTCAATTAATCACCAACCAAGAATTTAGCTAAGTACCACAAAAACCAAAAATGAAATAAAGTAAGCAACAGTAGTCAGTAAGAGAACGTGGTCTGGTTGTCATCCACCAATTAAGACTTTATAACGTGTTGTAATCGATTTAAGGTTCATGTATGAGTCTAGTTCTCCAAGAAGCAGCCTCTGATTGTTCGAGGGTGTTTGGCCCGGCGTTTGCAAATGGCTTATTAACTTTTTAGAGATTTTTAGAGTTTAGCTACCACTAAAAAGCCATTTTGTTAATTTCCTTCATCCCAACACAATTTGCCTTTTAGCTTCTCACATCCTTAAAAATCTCTTTTGGAAAACTAGCAAATCATGGCTTTTTAGGGGAGGATATCGGCTTTTCAAGGAGAGCATAAGTTATTGACTTGTGTACCCCTTGCCATCATAAATTTCGCAACTAATTAACATGTTACCCCATCTTTCCATTTTTATTGGTTCATTTCCTTCTTCAAAATCATATATTATTTTTTGTAATGGCTTTCACATTTATTTATGGATCAACCACCAAGTAAATTATAGTATACTTACTTCTTTTATTATTATCATTAAAATAAAATTAATTGATTTAATG
The DNA here is from genome assembly GCA_949592205.1 of Helichrysum umbraculigerum. Classification (NCBI taxonomy): domain Eukaryota; kingdom Viridiplantae; phylum Streptophyta; class Magnoliopsida; order Asterales; family Asteraceae; genus Helichrysum; species Helichrysum umbraculigerum. Next base: position 117,669,732 of record CATIUR010000003.1, on the reverse strand, counting down.
GTCAGTAATTAGGGGTGGCAATTTACCCGGTGACCCGAACTCGACACGAAAAAATTTCGGGTTGGGTCAGCATTTTCTGACCTGCCAACCCACCAACCCGAAACCCGACAACCTGATTTTATTTCAGGTTGGGTTCGGGTCAACCCGATGGGTCATCAGGTCAACCCGATGACCCGAAACCTAAAAATGTAAATTAAATTTTTAAAATTTCAATAATATATAGTACATATGTGTAACACCCCCAAATTTGATGATTTGCGGAAGCTTGATTTGGGTGTTACTAATCAATAACAAAGCACAAAGATATATAGCAAACGACTCTATATGCGTCGTTTTAACAAAATATATTGATAATTGAAATGTTTACAACATTTAAAGCTTTACATAGCTCGAGTTTAAATAAAAGGAGATTTCAGTACATAAGTACTTGTACAAAATATACTAATGCAAGAAAATCTCAATCGTCTGTATGCTGACTCGAGCTAAGGTCCTGAAGCAGAAACATCCTACTGCTGGGTACCTGCGATATATGCTAAAAGGTCAGCTATAAAGCTGGTGAGCTCACATGTTTGAAATCAGTTAATATAGTATGAACCGCAAGATTTAAATAATGAATTGCATCCAGCAATTAAATAATGAATTGCATCCAGCAATTAAATGATAGTCATCGTGTATACAGCCATGAGCACATAGTTGAGCTTAACTCGAGGGCCGGGTCCCCTATAGAGAATTCCGGGCGAGGTGCCTCCACGAAATGCCTAATCAACATTCGTCTTCCCAAATATTAGTACATCCGTTTGCCCGGTTAGTGCTTGCTAACCCGGATGAGGTGGGTCAATCCTATATGGTACCATATACTAATATTCACGCTACTACGTATTAACAACTATGCTGACGGAGGACTTTAAAATGATTAGTTTCGAAAAACTCATGTAGTATATGAAAGGTTTGTACTTGCGTTCACATGTAAAAGTTGAGCAATATATCACACCCCTGAGTAAAACAGTAAAAGAGGGAGACTCACCTGAGTCTGAAAGCGTTTAAACAAACGTAAGTTGATTAGCCGAGTATGAAGTCCAAAGACTTGTAACCTGACGGTGTCCACGACACGCGATGGTTATAAACATGATTGGGTATCTCAAAAGATCACCCTTGTAGTTGTTACACAACTATATATATGTCCAAATTACTACGATTTGGTTGATTGGTTAAGTGTTTGAAAACATGTACGGCCCGTTGGTGACGGATTTGTAATAATAATCTCAACTATTATTATTTTGATTTCGTGGCGTTTTACTTGAAAAATGTGTTTTGATTGTGTTTTAGAAGCCGTTACAGAATCTAAGTACGGGGGTCCGGGGGCAGCGCCCCTGGTAGCGGGGTCCAAGGGGCGGCAGCCCCTGGCGGGGTCCAAGGGGCGGCAGCCCCTGGCGGGGTCCAAGGGGCAGAGCCCCTGGCTGGGGTCGAGCTGCCAGGTCAGCTTGAAAAATTTTTATTTCTACTATATTGCTTTGACGAAAAACGCATCTGGGATCTGAATTCGGGTAAAATCGAGTGATAAATTTCGAGTCTCGACACTTAGTAAAAATCTGAGTTTTCTGTGTTTTGCGACACAATATGCGACACAAAAGTTTGTCATGCGACACAAGGGTTGTGTCGCATAAAAATGCGACACAATGTCTATGTGACACAAGAGTTGTGTCGCATAGATGCGAGATGCTGATTCAACAGCGACATAGTGATTGTGTCGTATGGAAATACGACATAGAATACGACATAGTGGTTATGTCGCAAAAATTACGACACAAATTCTTTGGTACGACATAACATGGGAAATACGACATAATGTGCGACACAAAGGGTAAAATACGACACAACATGCGACACAAGGCTTGTGTCGCATGGAAGAACACCAGCCCAGAAAGTCCGGCTGTCAAGATTTTTCCGGCCAAAAACCCGTTTCAAACCCGTTTTTAAGCTATGAAATCGTGTTCTACACTTAGTAATGGACATATACAAGTTATAATAACAATCACAAGTGAAAAATACTAAGAATCGAGAGATTTCGGGATTTTGTCGGAAACTTACAAATTGTCGAAATGGAAATCCGGAAAGATAGAAATGTAGATCGTCGCGAGGTGGTCGTGAATCTCTAAAAATATTGGTGATCCGAGTGCGTATAATGGCGTTATTTGGCGTTTTTGTGGTCGGTGGTGGTTTTGGAATAAAGAGAGAAAATAGAGTAAGTGAGAGAGAGGAAAGAGAGAAATGAAAAGAAAGAAAAGAAAATGGGAGGTTAAGTCCCCCATTTTCGGTTTCCGTCTCCGTGCTCCGCGTGGTGTTCGTTTTCTCCGTCGTTTAACGTTTCAATAAATATTTTACATATTAAATGGTAAGTTTTAAAATACGAATTATTACGCGATATTTTATTTAAATATTTTACAATTCCATTTATATTTGAGTTATAAAATGTAAGTTTGTTTATTTAGTTTGCGCGTTTTAAACATTTTGAATTGTATACGATCTGTTTGTACGATACGATTGACTACGAAATATTATCATAATAATATTTTTGACATAAGGAATTATTTAATAAAATTGGTCACCAACGTCCGTATTAAATTGAATCGAAATACATTCGATTTAAATTGCGTACGATTTAATCAAATCGCATTTTCGTATATATTCAACAATATATATATAATTCGATACATTAATTAGCCTAACACAGAACTAATTACATGTATTAACATACGATTAGGCACTAAATTACTAGTCCTAATTTGGCGGGTGTTACAATATGACCCATTTGACCCGAAACAAACCGACCCATATGACCCGTTTAACCCGAAACTGACCCATTTGACCCAAAACTGACCCATTTGCCTTTTAGCTTCTCACATCCTTAAAAATCTCTTTTGGAAAGCTAGCAAATCATGGCTTTTTAGGGGAGGATATCAGCTTTTCAAGGAGAGCATAAGTTAATGACTTGTGTACCCCTTGCCATCATAAATTTCACAACTAATTAACATGTTACCCCATCTTTCCATTTTTATTGGTTCATTTCCTTCTTCAAAATCATATATTATTTTTTGTAATGGCTTTCACATTTATTTATGGATCAACCACCAAGTAAATTATAGTATACTTACTTCTTTTATTATTATCATTAATATAAAATTAATTGATTTAATGGTCAGTTATTTCATACGCAATCTTTGTGGTATTTGTTGGGCTAAAAATTGGTTCTTGACTGATTTAATTAAGAAGGTTTCTATTTTCTTTATGGGGAGCATAAGCTAATGACTTGTGTACCCATTGCCATCATAAATTTCACAACTACTGAATTAATTCTCCTCAATGACTTGAGTGCAGTAAGAGATATGATAGCGGGAGATATAATGCAATCTAGATCCCAATTTCACAATATATGACTTATATATTACTTTTATTAGTTGTTAAAACAACTAATTGATTTTGTAAAAGTTTATTATAATTATAAAAAAAAACTGTTATGCATTAAAGGTCTATAATTCATTAATATAAGGGTATGTCCTTTTTGGTCATTTTACCAGCATAAGCAGAATTTGTCAAACACTCAAAACGGCTTATTAGCTTATTACGTTAAGATACAGCATAAGCTAATCCAAGCACCATCTCCAGAATTGCATTATGTTACAGCATAAGCCAAAAAGTTAAAAGCTAAAAATTCAAAAGCTAAAATTCAAAAGCCAGGCCAAACATCCTCTTCGTCTTTGGATGCGTATGTGAATTACTTGGCATCTTCACATGAATGATCTAATAGCAAAATCGAGACCCTCAAAATCGAAACCTTGTTCTAATAGCAAAATCGAAACCCTTGTTCTAATAGCAAAATCGAAACCCTCAAAATCAAAATGATGAAGTAGAAGAACCCTATAACTGATATTAGCCAGAATCTGAAATATGAAGGAATATTAATTTGAAGTTTAGAACTATGATATAGAGATCGTAAAAGAAATACATATTTAAATTTCAAATGAAAACATGACAGAGAGAGGGAGAGAGAGGGTGGGTATCGTGATGAAGAAGAAGAAAGATGAATGATTTCTAATCTTGGACGGTGGGTGTAGAAACTAAGTCTAAAGGGGTGTGAATGGGCTCTGGGAAGAAGAGAAGAAGAGACTAATGAAAATTAAAGAAGTAATTTTTATTGAAAAACTCATTTGCGTGTTTATTGAAAAACTCATGGCCGCCTGACTGAAAGATCATGGGCTGTGAAAATACTAGTAATTAGGGTAATTTGAAAATCGCACAAAAAACGTATTTCAAAGCATGTTAATTTTTAATTTTATTCTTTGCATTTATCTTCTTTTTTCAAAATTATTATAAAATAAGGTTAGTGCTTGCTGATGTCATGCTTACATGTGCGAAGAAATTTGATTATGCCACATCAACACCAACTACAAATTTTAGAGAGTGACAAATCAGTATCATGACTTCAGCAGTAGTGTCCATTTATATATAAGTAAGATAATAATCAATTAATCTTATTATTTTATATATATATATATATATATATATATATATATATATATATATATATATATATAACAGAATACCATGGAGTAATCTGGACCTTAGATTGGTTCCATCCATAAAGATCATACGGTTAAAATTATTTCCTACATCTTTGTTCAATTTATAAATGTGTACCCACAACTATTGAAATTGACACTTTCAGTATTTTTCTATTTTTTTGGTCCTTATAATTTTTATATCATAACGTTTTAAGTGGTAGTTTATAAATAAACCACTTTAATATATACTTTAAAATCGACATATCCTATATTTTGATAAAAATATTTTTTAATTCAAAAAACAGTTTTCATATATAATTTTAATAACTTAATTAAAAAAAAACCTAAAATGTACAAAACTGATGGAGTATATAATAGATGTTATTAGTTGGTGATTAAATTATATAAAATTTCAAGTCATAGTACAATTTGATTTGACTTAAATTTTTAATTACACAGTGTATAAAATCAACTATTCAAATCTCCATAATAACACTTTGTGTAACACCCTCTTTATGGGCCTAGTAGTAATGTGGTATTTTCCTAGGCTTTAAGTTATTATTTAATATATTAGGAAATAATTACATTTTATTTATTTAAAATTAATTAGGAGAAAGGCCAAATAGTTTATTGTGACTTATAAAATATTAATTCTTTTAAATTAATATAGTCAACGGTAAAATAAAATATTTGGCCTCGCAAATGATTTTCTGGTTCCAGACAATAAATTTACGGGGACCAACTATAGTACACATCTATAGGTATATATATTTGTTTTTATCAATCATTCAACATAATAAATAAAATGTAATTATTTCCTAATATATTAAATAATAACTTAAAGCCTAGGAAAATACCACATTACTACTAGGCCCATAACGAGGCCAAATGATTTTATTTTACCGTTGACTATATTAATTTAAAAGAATTAATATTTTATAAGTCACAATAAACTATTTGGCCTTTCTCCTAATTAATTTTATATAAATAAAATGTAATTATTTCCTAATATATTAAATAATAACTTAAAGCCTAGGAAAATACCATATTACTACTAGGCCCATAAAGAGGGTGTTACAAATACTTATTATAACCATCTCTAGTAAATCAAAGATTTCAACAATTATTTCACTTTATTACTCATGCATAGCAACTTTATATAATCATGCGTACAAGTATGTGTTCAAATTTATTTATAAATTACTCCATGAAGAGTTAATATATATTTTACACATGCTCACAACCTGAGCACATAAATTTTTTTTTCCTGATAATTAGCAGCCTCAACAACTTCATGTGACACAGCATAATAGAACAATGGTGATCAGGCATTGCTATATTATGTTTTCACACTTTCATTCTCAGGCTACTTCATATCATTAATAATTAATGTCATTTCTCTCCACTTAACATGTACCATGTAATGCCATGGTTTAAAAGTTATATGGACACACTCAATGACTTATTAACAACAGATACATACTTATACTTAATTTACCACATACATAATGAACTTTACATGTGCAAGTTATTTCACATATACATATATCTCTTTTAATATGTATATTTTCATATAGTATTTCAATTCGACAACTGACATAGTTCTGTATCCTTGTTTATATGAAATTCTGGAATATATTTACAGCATATGATACACTATTAAGCACTAATGTCATAACAATATCACGTGTAATATCCAACACGTATTCTTAAATATCAACAATCATTACATAGTTTAATATTAAATATCAAGTACTTTATTACATTATGGGCAATTTCCAAGCACGTATCCTATAATAATTAACTTACTTGCTAATACAACCCCATATATTTGATTTATTCAAAATCATTTATCTCTACATAAGCAAGTAATTTTTACATAAACAACTAATATTTTTATTCGGCATTTCTACTTGCCTTTGATCACGTAGCATATAGCCACATATTAATAACATACAAGATCATGTCATTAATTTAACACTTACATATCATTACTAGTTTATATTTGACACAGAAGATATACCAAATCTTCAATGAAATTAACCATATTATAATCTATGTATTTCATAAACATATTCATATATGTTTCATTTTCCTGTATGATCACAGTCAAAATATATTCTCTAGTCAATTACCACATAAATCTCACAAAGGAGTAATTTCATTTTAGTCACGTACAACACGATTTGTTAGCAAGAATTTATAACCACACCTTGCAATAAGCATACCATAATCATATACTGATTTCATGCTTTATTTCCATAATGTATATTTGGCCTTTCTCCAAATTAATTTTAAATAAATAAAATGTAATTATTTCCTAATATATTAAATAATAACTTAAAGCCTAGGAAAATACCACATTACTACTAGGCCCATAAAGAGGGTGTTACACTTTGCCCCCCCCCCCCTCCCATATTATCATATTAAATAAAACAAATTAAATAAATAAAAAAATAAACGATTTCCAATAAAAAAGGATAAAGAAGTAAATTTTTTTTACAAAGTCAGCTCACATATATTATATATGTATATATATTAAATAGTAATAAAACTTAAAAAGAGCATAATATGTATGCATATTATATTTATTATAGATGTACAATTGTTTACAAAAAAGGGGTCAAAACCTAAAAAAACCTACTCTAAAATCATTCTCACAATATCAATCATCCGAACCCTACCAGCCTTAAGACCCTAGAAAAAAGTCGATTATTTTCAAGAAGATGTTATGCAGCAAGCAGTTTCCTTTCACAAAATCTACCTATTGTTCACGATATCTTCTCATTGACTAATGCTTGCTAATTGCTTTCTCCTATACCCCAAGTGTTTTATCTTTTCACGTGAATCAGTAGTTACATTCACCGTAAGTGAGCCTCTATAGTCAATCATTTAAAGTTTTAAAATGTTTCTTTTCGTGAATAGGTTTCCAGTGATTGATAGCAAAGTTTATTATTTTAGGAGTATAAATTATTATGGAAGATGCTTTTTAAATGAAGTTTGCTGTTAAATTGCAAGTTGGGCTTCTGATTTTATAAAAATAAAGGTTGATGCACACCAAAATTTTGATATTCTATTTGTGTGAATGTGTTTCCACTATTTGATCATGGTGATACTTTTATATAATTATTACATTTACAAATTATATGCCGGATTGTGTTTGGCTTAAATGTTTTTTTAAATAATCATTTGGAGTTCTGTTCTTTTGGTATGGGATAACTTTTTACCTACAAAATTGTATTTTATCTAGAAAATAAAGGTGTAGAATTATTGGCAAAAGTTGTGTGATACGTTTGATAATGAAAGACGTTGTCATATGGTTAAAACTGTGAAAGATTACTTACTTTGTTAGCACAGCGCCACTAGATTCAAGACACAATCAAGAAAAACTTGATAGATGACTTCAAAAATGAGCTTGAAGAAGGCTCTGTTATTGAGCTTTATATATATATATATATATATATATATATTAAAAGGTAACTTTATTTAGAGTGCTACTATTTTATTGCGCATCACATTTCTTTTATATAAATCACAAAATAATTTAATAAAATAAAAATGATGAAGGTCGCGCTGTCGCAGGTGCTTCACCTAGTTAACAAAAAAAAACAAAATCACCACCCCACGTAGATACATTGACCTTATATCATAAGTCAACTCATGTCGCCTTTACAGTTTCACTCACCTCCACGATATACACACATCCCTGTATCTATCACCCCTTTCCTGCTTGAAAAACCGGTTCTCTAATCTCTACAATGTCATCTCTATATTAAATATAAGAGGCCAATTAAAAAAGATCCTGCCCTTCCATTGGTCCCTACATTTTTGATCCAATGATTAAAATCAGATTTGTATACCTAAACACAATTAATTAGTTGCTAATTAATCCTCCTATTAATTTAAAAACAACACATAAAACCTCTAAAAATTAATCATTTTATTACCTTCATGTTTAATATTAGTTTCACTATTGCACCCTGAAGTTACATATGCCCCCTTGATAAATAACTTAAATATTATTATTGGCATTATGTTTGCTCAAATAACACTTTCCACCATATCCATCTTTTAACTATTAATTAATAATTATCCCTTTGTTATTAAATTAATAAACTAAATTAATAACAAAAAAGTCTACGTAGATTTCAATGGAAATTAACAGGTGATATTACAATTTTATTTTATTTTAAAAAGTAATTCTTTAACAATATGTATACCAAACACAATGTTTTATCTCTTTACATTATATATAAATATAAATAAGATACATGCAATTTCATTTTTTAATGTTAATATTTATAAAATTTAGATTTATAGCACATATATTAATATTAATTAAATTTTTTATTGAGATACATATTTCAACAAGTTTTATCTTATATGATTTATATACTAAATATTTATAATCTATTTTGCTTTTATACGTATTTTTTTAAATCATTAACATACATATCCTTTATGCCTTTAATCCTTTTATCATATTATCATTAACGTATTTTTATCATATTATCATTTCGGCTTATAAAAGTAGCGTACTGCATTTTTATATATAATACACATATAATGCAGATAGAACATACAACGAAAAATATAATACAACTTTATGCTAATAATGTTACTTATAACTTTCACTTTGATATTAAGATTCACAATATCACTAAATATGATTAATACTTTAAAACTTGAACTCGCATTTGCTACAAGATAAATAATACAATTCAACACACTTTGTGCTTCATTTATATTTATATTAGATGTTATATCAAAAACTAAATAGTTTATCCCGCGTCGCCGCGGGTCAATATTAACCGGTAGAATCCTAATCAAACACCCCTGTTACAATACAAACCCTCAGCTGATATCACAAACCCTAATTTCGCAATTAAATCGATGGATACACAACCGAACAACCTCTACGATACGGCGTCGCAACCGGACACCGGCGATAACGATGCGTATACATTTCTCGAATTCAACACTCAAGGCGAAGAAGACTTTGATTACCCTGAGTTTCAAGAGCTATCACAACCTAACGCCGTTCGATCTTCACCATCACCATCGTCAGCATGGCCAATTCCGTCGGATTCTATCTCAATTGACGCTAATTCCACCGTCGATCATCATTCCGACAGCAACGCTTCCCCTGTTTCTGTAAGTTCCGGAAAGGGCAGTGGTAGTAGGGTCAATAATAGTAACAATAATAATCATCATAATAGTAGTAATAGTAATCAGGCATCGGCGGTTGATGCCTTAGCTGCCGGAATGAGTGGATTGGATTTTGAAGAGACAGGGGATGATGATGGTTATGAGTATGGAAAGGGGGATTTTTTGGAGCATGCTTGTAAGTATTGTGGTGTTCAGAATCCGGCGTGTGTTGTGCGCTGTAATGTTCCTTCGTGTCGTAAATGGTTTTGTAATTCGAGAGGGAATACTTCCGGTTCTCATATAGTTAATCATTTGGTAAGTTGTTATTTTGAGGTGTGTTATGATTTTGTATTCAAGTTGCATTGTTACTGGTTAGTTGACATATAGAAGTAATTTGTATGCTTGTTTTTAGGTTAGAGCAAAACATAAAGAAGTGTGTCTTCATAAAGATAGTCCGCTTGGAGAGACGATTCTCGAGTGTTATAATTGTGGATGTCGAAATGTTTTCATTTTGAGATTTATTTCGGCCAAAACGGAGAGTGTCGTTGTTCTTCTTTGTAGGGAACCTTGTCTTAATTTGAATTCGTTGAAAGATATGAATTGGGATTTGAGTCAGTGGTGTCCGCTTATTGATGATAGATGTTTCTTGCAGTGGCTTGTTAAGGTTAGCGTCATACCCTTTTCGTATGCAGTTTTTCAAATGTGACTTTTGTTTAATTTTTTTTATAAGTTAGTAAGCAGGGTTTATGCAGGTTCCGTCTGAAACAGAGCAGCTACGAGCTCGACAGATCAGTGCTTAGCAAATCAACAAGGTAGAGGAACTTTGGAAAACGAATCCTGATGCAACTTTGGAGGATCTTGAGAAGCCTGGTGTAGATGATGAACCACAGCCTGTAGCCATAAAGTATGAAGATGCTTATCAGGTTTTAATGTCATTGACTTTGAATTAATTTTAAAAATGTGGTGCTTACCAATGGTCAAATAGTAATGGTGCATGTATGCTCATTTTTCTAATTACAGTATCAAAATGTGTTCGCACCACTTATCAAGCTCGAAGCCGACTATGATAAAGTAAGCAATACTTCTAATGTATAGTTTATTATCCTTTATTCTCTTCAATGCAACCTCGTAAACGCGATTTTTGAATTGTTTTGCTTGATAGATGATGAAAGAATCTCAAAGCAAAGACAACCTTACAATTCGGTGGGATATTGGTCTGAACAAGAAACGTGTTGCATATTTCATTTTCCCTAAGGTGATTCACTGTCTTTATCTACATTTATATCGTCAAGTTAATTTTTAAGGGTGTTGTATACTAACCTCCAGTTTGATATAAGACCAAGTATTGTTAAAACTGTAGGAAGACAATGAATTGCGTCTTGTACCTGGTGACGAGTTACGACTCAGATACTCAGGGGACCCAATACATCCAGCCTGGCAGTCAGTTGGACATGTGGTATGCACCTTCTTTGCAGAGTAAATGTGTTTCCTTTAATGTTTATCCTCATAAGGTTCTCATTTTAATGATTGGGTTTCTGTTGTTTCAGATAAAGTTAACTGCTCAAGAGGAGGTAGCAGTTGAGCTTCGTGCAAGTCAGGTAATGATATATCATATTTTGATCTATAATACCTTATGGTCGTTTTTGTTTGCACCACTACTTAATGTGGTATTGTCTGCAGGGAGTTCCTGTTGATGTGAATCATGGTTTTAGCGTTGACTTCGTATGGAAGAGCACAAGTTTTGACCGAATGCAGGCGGCTATGAAAACTTTTGCAGTGGATGAAACAAGTGTCAGTGGGCGGGTTCTATATAGTTGAATGCATATGATTCTTACATGCATTTATTGAACCTTTTTCTTATTATGATTTTTTCTTACACATAAGCTTTTGAAATTTACTAATTGGTGTGCATTAAATCCAAGTCTGATATTCTGATGGTGTAGTCATTAACTTGTTGTAATATTTGCAGATATATATACCATCATCTGTTAGGCCATGAGGTTGAGGTTCAGATGGTTCGTAATGCATTGCCGCGTCGTTTTGGTGCCCCTGGTCTTCCAGAGCTTAATGCATCTCAAGTAAGGTTTCTCTATTCTGCATCTCTAACTTTTGTGTATATAATGAATATGTTAAATTTGATATTATAATACCTATTTTATGAGTTTAATAATGTGATGCCTGATTGAAATTGGTTTTAGCGTAGGGCTGGCAATTTTCGACACCATCCGAAACTCGATTTGAAAAAATTAAAGTTGGGATGAGGTTTTTTGACCCACAAACTCGTCAACCCGAAACCCTCCAACCTGATTATTTTTTGAGTCGGGTTTGGGTCACATAATAAAATTTTGGGTTGACCCGACAACCTGAATTTTTTTTAATTATAGATACAAACTTGGAAGTTTTATATTAATATAATAATCTGACGTATTTAATGGTTTTTTAGTATTAAATATTGATGAACACAATAGGTGGTATTAGTCTTTTGAATTTTATAAACAATTTTATGCTTATTAATGTGAACTATTTGACCCGAAATTGATCCATTAACAGAAAATGACCCGAAAACATGTTGATCTCACTAGATAAATGGGTAATCTAGGTCGGGTTGGGTTGGGTTGAAATACTCAACCCGATTGTAAAATCAGGTCGGGTTTGGGTCGACTACTTTTGACCCACCAACTCGATAACCCGAGCGAGTCAACTCGACCCAACCCGAATTGTCACCCTATAAACTCCCTCCGTCCCAAAATTATTGTCACCCGACAAAAAACACGCAGTTTAATTAAAATATAACCATTACTGCTTTCTATTTCTTACTTTTTGCAGAATGACAGTTTTACCCTTAACTAATTAATTACTGTTTTGTGAAATGTGTGTAATAATAACTTCAATTAAGGGTAATATGCTATTATGGTAATCACGACCAAACTTCACTACTATTTTGGAAGTGGACAATTAATTTGGGACGTCCGAAAATGGAAACATAGACTATAATATTGGGACGAAGGGAGTATCATTTAATTAATGATAAATGTAACATGACCTATATAATTAGACAATAAATAAACAAAATTAATACTCCCTCCGTCCCAATTTTATTGTCCACAGACAAAAAACACTCAGTTTAAGAAAAGTGTACTAGTCGTATTATACAACCAATAAGATTTAATCTCTCACCACATTCAAATGTTTTGATTGGTTGAAAGTACAAAGTGGACAATAAAATTGGAACGTCCCAAAATGGAAAGGTGGACTATAAATTCGGAACAGATGGAGTATAATGTAATTCAATTCAATATAATATGCAAATGAAATATATGTAATGTAATATAGAGTAAGGTTACAATCACTTTTTGTGAGAATGAAGGAATCAATAGGAATATGCCATGTGTCAATAAAATTCTTTTCCCCACATTTTTAAAAATTAAATATCTCCCAAACGGTAAGTCGAAAAATCACAAAAATTGCACCATAAAAATCAGTGATTTATTCTATTCGATTGGAGATGTGACAAGGTACACTTCGATGAACTTTTTTTCATTTTTTGGTGAGTTTTGAAAACAACTAACACATGTGTTATCAGCGAGTAACACATGTGTTACCAGCTAGTAATATATGTTATACCAGCTAGTAACACATGTGATACAGATTATGTATAATTTGTAAAACCTAAAAAACAAAAAAAATCTTCAAAAGTATACCTTGTGAGATGACAAATCGAAGAGAAAAAAATGCTGATTTTTATTGTGTAATTTTTATAATTTTCGTGAGATGGCAAATCAAGGAGAAAAAAATTCTGATTTTTATTGTGTAATTTTTTATAATTTTTCGACTTACCGTTTGTGAGATATTTGATTTTAAAAACGTGGGGAACATGGGTTTTATGTATAAGTGGCAAAATGAATGGGTCGGGTCGGGTTGGGTCACGGGTCTAGATGGGTTTGGGTTTAAATGGGTCTGGGTCTAAATGGGTCATTTAGAAGGATGGGTCTAAACGGGTCCGGGTTAAATGGGTCTCGGGTCGGGTCATTGGGTTTTTACCAAACTTTTTTTTTTTAAAATTTGAGTGAAAAATGATAAAAATGAAATGAGGTGAAAAAAATAAAACTACCCGCTAGACCCGTTGGTTAATTGTTACACAATTGGAGGTTGTATTGAAAAACTCATTTAGACCCATCCAAAAAATGGGGAGGAAACCCAACAAACCTATCCCCTTCTAAATATTAACCAAATTAACTCATAATTAACCAATGAGTCTAAAATTGTCACCTCTAGTTTTATGTCACATGACGTATTTTTATTAGTTCCCCAATTCTCACCAAATTTTCCAGTATCATTTGAAGCTCACTCATATAAATGTAAATATGTAATATAGAGTAGAGTTCAAATGAGTACATCAATTTTGAGTGAGAATGGGGGAATCAATCTCAACCACTCATTTTCATCAAATACCCATTTCCCCCGCATTTTTTAAACTCAAATATCTCACAAACGGTAAGTCGAAAAATCATGAAAATTGCACCATAAAATTTAGCCTTTTACACCTCTTCGATTTGCCGTCCCTCAAGGCATCTTTTTAACAACTTTTTTTTTTTCATTTTTTGGTGGGTTTTACAAATTAGTAACACATGTGTTAGTGATTGGTTGTACATTTGATTTGTGGTTAGGGTTTAGCAGGGTTTAAGGTTTATTATGATTTAGGGTTTAGAGTTTTGTAAAGCATTTAGGGTTTAGGGTTTGGGGTTTAGGGGTTAAGGTTTATGGTTGGTGGTTTGGGGTTTCACCTCGACCCCCCAACCCTAAACCCTAAATGCAATACTTTAACACATCTGTTAGTAAATGTGAAACCCACCAAAAAAGATAGAAAAAAAAAAACTTGTCGAAAGTATACCTTGGGGGACGGCAAATCGAAGAGGAGAAGACGTTGAATTTAATGGTGCAATTTTCATAATTTTTCGATTTGTCGTTTGTGAGATAATTGATGTTGGGGTAAATGGGTTTTGTACATGTGAACATTCTCTTTGTACATATGGCACAATATGGTTCCCTCACTCTCACACGTATTCTTATTCTCATTTGAACCCCACCCATGTAATATAATAATGAAACTTGTGTAATTGTCAGTAATACCCTTCAGATAGCCCTTTATTTACTCATCTAGTACATCGTGATTCAAGCAAATACAAGTGGTCATTTCAGTAATTACTCCACCTTCGTCAAACGCCAAATAGTAACAAAAACAAAATTGCGATCAACAAAATTCTCAGATCGATCTGTTATTCCCTGAGGGTTTTGATTTCAGTGATATATATACATTCTCTCTCTCAAATTCTAGTGTTTGTGCGTTTCTAATTCTATAATGGCCGCTCCTTTCTTTTCAACGCCGTTTCAGCCCTTCGTTTATCAGGTATTTACTCATAATTCGAATTTTTAACTGAACATTTGTGATTTTTAGGTCATAAGTTGTAATTGATTTACTGTGCAAACTGATGATTACAAGCAATTGAGATGATTTAGGCCTTTTCAGTGTAAGAGGTTGATTTCATGTTTAAAATTATAATTGATTAGAAAGTGTTAAAAATGTATATAATTATGAATGCAAAAATATATATGTCATTTGCTTTATGTTAGCCTGTTAGATGGTAAGTTGATTGTTAACTGCTGGGTGTTATTTATCGGATGATGTAAATGTGTCGATTGAGTTATGAAGGTAACTATATATTAGCAAAGAGGTGATTCATTTTTCTGACATGGTCAAATAGTTTGGCTGTTGGCTTCCTAATATAGCTTAATGATTTGGTGATCTTGATCATATCTTGTGGTCGAACCAGTAAGGCTTTAGAAAGGATAGAAACAAAGTGTTGCATTAAGACGGTAAGTAGTTATTTTATGGTATGTCGAGGGATTTAAAGATGCTTTTATTCAGTTTGGTAACCATGTATTAGCAAAGAGATGACCATCCTTCTAAGATAGCTGACTACTGCTTCTCTAATTTGGCATTTATACAATTGGCTGTTAGAAACTTAGAATACTTCATTGCTCTGCGTATATGTAGGGGTAACATTCGTAATTTCACAGTAACAACACTAAGAGTCTAAAAAGATTGAAACAACGCATTTCCTAGAAACGGCATGTTTAAGTTCTAAATAATTGCTTTTTTAGAATGAGCTTAGAACTTTACGTTAACTAGTGACATGCAAGGTGAAGTAGGATTGCAACTTGCTAGTAAGAGAATGGGAATGTAATCGCTTTGTTTATGTCGGCTTATATATTAGTGTTTACCTAATATGCTTTGACCATGTCTTTGTGATATCGATACAATTTCTCCGATATGCCACATGCATGAGTGACTTAGGGATTAAAAGAAAATAAAAAAATAACACGCACCTTAATATATGGTAAGTTTCTACTGAGGGCTGTATAAGGGATGAATGCGAGATGAAACTTTTATATAAAAGGGCCAACAAAATGACACATTGATGTCTCTACGTAATGTAATCCCACAACCTAAGGGTTGTAGAGAACCATTGATATCATTGGATCAAAGACAAACCTGGCAAAACTGCAAATAATTAGAAATTTTACTAAAAGAGATGAACTCATGATTCAATCCTTGGTATTTTGGTGAAGGAGATAACAATTTTCTAAACTAGAAACTATACTTTCAGTGAAGTCAAATACATGGTGTATCTTGTCTTCAATTTAGTGCTATATTTTTGGACTAACTTAACTTATCTGGCATCACTTTAGCCTTCAAATCATATCCTTGTTTTTGTGCGTTGCTAACGTATTTCAAATTCAGCAGAACATCATAATTCATATGTAAGGAAAATTTCGCCCACTTCTTTTCATGAAGGCAATCTTGTTTTTGTGTGTTGCTAACAACATCTGCTTGAAAATCTCAGGGAAAGCAAAAGTCTCAAAAGCCCCTGATATTTCTGAAGCTACGTACGAGTCGAGGAGTATGATGGAACCAGCATCACAGGGTAGTGCTCGACCCATTGAAGATGAAGTGCAGCAGAAACAAGTTCCTGCTGAGGCAGGTAATAGTTCAAGATCCGTTCTTTAACATTCCTCGTAAATCCATGAGTAGGTTATCGGTTGCATACATAATGAATACCAAAGAAGTTGCCATAGTTTGTAGAGGTGGCAGAATGGGCGGGTCGGGCTTTTTTCTTCGAGTTTATTTTATTGTATTGATAAATGGTGTGTCAAATATGATTAGAAGATGTTTATTATTACGGTAATGGTTTAATTGTTTGAATAAATTGATTAAGGACTTTGGAGGTTTCAATATTCTATATAAGAAATAAAATATTTTGGGCGACTTTCGATAAGTTTCCTTTTTAGCTAATGTTTATGTGATGCGTTAGTGATTAAATATAGCCCGAATGTGAACTGTTCATATGTAAATGGGTCAAATTTGCTACCCATAATATTTTTGTAATATTTCAGCATGACTTTGAAAGTATAGTGTCTGACTTAACTTTTTTTTTCCCTTTTCAGCGAAGAAGAAGAAAAAGAAGAAAGTTAACATGCCGAGTGGTAAAGTTCTGATCACTGATATACCTTTTATAAAATTTGAATGGACTTGTTACTGATAGGCTTGGGGTTTAATTGTACCCTAGGTGATGAACCATAAATAAAATTGAATGCCTAAGCCTTTCTTGTATTTTTATCATTTTCAGCTGCAGAGATGCAGTGGAGGGCGTCCCAAGACTTTGCAGCTGAGAACTATATGATGCCTCCGGGTCCTAATCCTTACAATCCGTATTGGAACGGCATGCAGCCTGGCATGGATCCCTTTATGGCCCCATATGGTGGTGGCATGCCATATATGGGTGGTTATGGATTTGGAGGTCCAATAGATGTTCCTTTTGGAGGCATGTTTCCCCAAGATCCTTTTGGGGCTTCGGGCCTCATGATGCCTCCTTTTATCCCACCTCAAAGGTGTTTTTTTTTTCATTTATTCCTGTGGTGTATGTTTACTTGGACATGTACTTATTAATTTCTATATAATATGCTAACAGGGATCTTGCGGAGTTGGGTATGGGCATCAATGGTGGTGGACCCCCTCTTATGAGCCGAGAGGAATTTGAAGCACGGAGAGCAGAATTAAAGTGGAAGCGTGATTTTGAGAAACGTGGTGGATCCGGAAGGTAAGTCATGATCACACATGTATTTGCATATTCAGATTTGTTATCAACTTATTTTACAGTTAATATGTTAGTGTTCCATTTTTGATTTAAAAATTATCCCAACTCAAATATTTTCTTATTCCTTATATTTGATCAACTTCTTACAGCAGCCGGGAGTTACCAAAAGAGTGGGATTACAACCGAGAAGGACGCAGCCATGAGGATGCTCCTCCAATGAAGTCGAAATCTGTATGCTGTTGTCATTTTATCTCTTTTGGTATTTATATATTAGCCCGAGTTCAAAGCTGATTGTATGTTGTTCTCTCTTGTTGGTTTATACAGAGAACAGTTCCACCATCCAATAGTGATGGTTACCGACACAGGACCGAAAGATCGTCACCTGACCACCGCCATTCCCGTGACAATGACACTGATGTTCCACCACACTCATCCTCAAAGAGAAAATCTTCTAGCGATCGTTATGATTATGACGACTATGATGATGGGCGTCACCACCACCACTCACAGCTGCACAAGACTCACCACCGAGAATCAAGTAGAAAGCCGCCCCAAGCACCACCAGCCGCTGAGTCTAAGGCGGTAGCAGCAGCAGCGGCAGCAGTAACTGCAACTAATACCGCCAGCGATCGGAAACATAAGTCGAGTGTCTTCTCTCGCATCAGCTTCCCAGACGAAGAAGCAGCCGCCGCAGCTTCGAAGAAACGCAAGCTCACATCAACCTTTGGGTTGATAAAAATAAAGATTGTGGAACCTGAGAAGGATAAGAAAGCTGATTCTGATGATTCAGATGAGGTATGTCTACTTAAATTATTTCTTATTTTACATATTACTTACCTGGTTATGAGTGCCCTTTCTTTTACGTTGCTAAAGTGTTTTGACTACACTCTTCAATTGTGATTATGCGTGTATAAATGGTTATGATTGTGCTCTTTGGGTAGTATATATCTTTGGATAGACTTTTATTTGTTTTTTTATCGTTTATGATCTCAATATCACATTCGCTTTGTTTCATGTAGGAAGCTAAGAAAGAGGAGGCCCCAGTGGTAGCTAGCAAGAAGGACAGTAAGCAGAAGGTGAAGATTGTGGAACCTGAGAAGGATAAGAAAGCTGATTCTGATGATTCAGATGGGGTATGTGCTACTTAAATTATTTCTTATTTTACATATTACTTACCCGGTTATGAGTGCCCTTTCTTTTACGTTGCTAAAGTGTTTTGACTACACTCTTCAATTGTGATTATGCGTATATAAATGGTTATGATTGTGCTCTTTGGGTAGTATATATCTTTGGATAGACTTTTATTTGTTTTTTTATCGTTTATGATCTCAATATCACAGTCGCTTTGTTTCATGTAGGAAGCTAAGAAAGAGGAGGCCCCAGTGGTAGCTAGCAAGGACAGTAAGCAGAAGGTGAAGATTGTGGAACCTGAGAAGGATAAGAAAGCTGATTTTGATGATTCAGATGGGGTATGTGCTACTTAAATTATTTCTTATTTTACATATTACTTACCCGGTTATGAGTGCCCTTTCTTTTACGTTACTAAAGTGTTTTGACTACACTCTTCAATTGTGATTATGCGTATATAAATGGTTATGATTGTGCTCTTTGGGTAGTATATATCTTTGGATAGACTTTTATTTGTTTTTTTATCGTTTATGATCTCAATATCACAGTCGCTTTGTTTCATGTAGGGTCCAAAAGTTTTAATTGTGAAGAACATACCATATGAAGCCAAACAAGAACAAGTGTATGTTAATCCTTTTCATTTATAATATATTCTATGTATTTATCATAAAATCTAACTTTGTTTTACAGTTTTGCTATGTTCTGTCCGTATGGCAAGGTTCAAGTCGAATTTGACATTCTAGGTGGCATATTCGAGGGATCTGCTAGGGTACTTTTTGAAAGAAGTGCCAGTGCTAACATGGCTTTGAACCGTCCGAGTGGTTATTGATTGTGTGGCCGAGATCTCCGTGTTGAATTCGAATCTGGTGAACCAAAAAAGAGATACTATGTTTTTGTCAAAGATTTAGCTGATAATGTTAACAAAGAGAAGGTAAATCTTTACTTAATTAGCAAACTGATATCATTATTAATTATACTTCTCATTAATTGTTTTTTCTGTGTAGCTGAGAAATCACTTTACTCTACATGGAGCTTGTCCACTGTGGGTTACTATCCATACACAGAAGAAGAAAAGTGCTGGGTTAGGGTTAGTTTTTTTTACATGTATTTGCTTTTATTAATGTATTACTACTATATTAACTTCTTATTTTTAGAGAAAGCAAATATTTTTACCCACTGCCATTCCAATAATTATATAAACAGAAGATTGTGATTTATTTTGCAGGTATGGTTTTGTTTATTATGATAATCAAGCCATGATTGATCAAGCTCTAGCTCTTGATGGTTCACTCCTGTGTGGACAGAAGATTTGTGTCACCTTAGGTGATGATACCAAAGCCAATAACAGCAGGGCATGATTAGTAGCCAGATACTTTTATATCAATTTGTCTTGGGTTTATAAGTGGGTTGACACTTTTTGTTTTATTCAATAAAAAGACCTCAAGTCCAACGATATATTTTATATGAATAAAACAAAAAGTGTCAACCCACTTATAAACCCAAGACAAATTGATATAAAAGTATCTGCCTACTAATCATGCCCTGCTGCTATTGGCTTTGGTATCATCACCTAAGGTGACACAAATCTTCTGTCCACACAGGAGTGAACCATCAAAAGCTAGAGCTTGATCAATCATGGCTTGATTATCATAATAAACAAAACCATACCTGCAAAATAAATCACACAATCTTCTGTTTATATAATTATTGGAATGGCAGTGGGTAAAAATATTTGCTTTCTCTAAAAATAAGAAGTTAATATAGTAGTAATACATTAATAAAAGCAAATACATGTAAAAAAAACTAACCCTAACCCAGCACTTTTCTTCTTCTGTGTATGGATAGTAACCCACAGTGGACAAGCTCCATGTAGAGTAAAGTGATTTCTCAGCTACACAGAAAAAACAATTAATGAGAAGTATAATTAATAATGATATCAGTTTGCTAATTAAGTAAAGATTTACCTTCTCTTTGTTAACATTATCAGCTAAATCTTTGACAAAAACATAGTATCTCTTTTTTGGTTCACCAGATTCGAATTCAACACGGAGATCTCGGCCACACAATCGATAACCACTCGGACGGTTCAAAGCCATGTTAGCACTGGCACTTCTTTCAAAAAGTACCCTAGCAGATCCCTCGAATATGCCACCTAGAATGTCAAATTCGACTTGAACCTTGCCATACGGACAGAACATAGCAAAACTGTAAAACAAAGTTAGATTTTATGATAAATACATAGAATATATTATAAATGAAAAGGATTAACATACACTTGTTCTTGTTTGGCTTCATATGGTATGTTCTTCACAATTAAAACTTTTGGACCCTACATGAAACAAAGCGACTGTGATATTGAGATCATAAACGATAAAAAAACAAATAAAAGTCTATCCAAAGATATATACTACCCAAAGAGCACAATCATAACCATTTATATACGCATAATCACAATTGAAGAGTGTAGTCAAAACACTTTAGCAACGTAAAAGAAAGGGCACTCATAACCGGGTAAGTAATATGTAAAATAAGAAATAATTTAAGTAGCACATACCCCATCTGAATCATCAAAATCAGCTTTCTTATTTGTACATTTACTATACCTAGTACACAACTACTATTACAAAAAGCCTACCAGAAATATGTAGCTTTTAAAATCTGTTGGGTCGAGTCATCTGAGAATATGTAGCTTTTGAAATCAGTTAGGTTGAGTCATCTGATTATGTGTACGAGCAATTAGAAGAACTTTGAAAAACCATTGATCGAGGAGTCAGTGATGGAGAGTTGACTATAACCTTTAACAGATCTTGTGGAAAATTGGTTTTGATCACTAAAATCATATCATATATATTATTGTTGATGTTGATTGTTGATATCCTTGGGTATTCTATTTGAAATAACTTTTGAAATAGAAGTGTTTCTACGTCACCTTAACCCACCAGTACCAGAAGTTACTAATTTCAACTTGTTACCCAGACAGCCCATTGCCCATTTAGCCACCCCTAGTACTGATAAAAGAAGCCTAAACGGTTTATTACTAGGAGCCATATACGATATATCCATAAGAACAAGCTAACCGAGGCTTTTTGCCCTGCTTCGATAGACCATTATGATCTTTGGTAACAATTCTTGCAAGCCCAAAATTACCAAGGTAAGGTTGAAAGTTCGCACGCAATAACACTTTATCGTTTTCACATTGCCATGTATAATCGCAAAAACACAATCATGATGTAAATACGCGAGTGCGTGAGCCACACCTAGTACAACATGGTATTTGGACTCCCACTCTGTTCCTCGTTTTCCAGCACCATTAAGTAACGAACTCAAACTTCCTTTTTGATGATAATCGTAAAATAGAAGTTTATTAGTTTGGTTCTAACACCTCCCTAATAATCGGACGATATTTTTATGTCTAATCGAACCCAATGTCTCGATTTCAGATCTAAACGGACCCGATTCTTAGGACGACCACATCTTCTTCACAGCCAATGTTTCACCATTTGAAGTCGTGACTTTATACACGACCCCCGAGCTCCCAGTACCAATCACATTCGCAGAAGTTAGATCACGAACTATCTCATCAACATGAACTTCCATCTTCTCATAAAATGTCATTTCCCCTTTTTTTTTTATTAATAATGATTTCCTTTTTCGCTAAACGGGACCTCACCAGCGTGTATATTCCAAGTAGGAGTACTACCATTTTGCTGACTAGGATTGACATGGCTACTTTTGCTGATGACCTGGTACGTCGGGCGGGCCCCATTTTGTCAGCTGAAGTAACAACTGCACCGTCGATACAAAGATCCCGGTTTCCAGCTAGATTCGAACTTGGAATGCTACCATCAACATGAGCATCTTAATAAGGGGGTAACTTTTCCACTTGCTCCAAGTGGAAAATATGTCCTTGGAACACCTTTAAGTTCTGGATTGGACCCCACTCCATCACAATAAATTGCCACTTTGTCCTCTGGCATGTACTGAATTGATAAAGTCAGTACAGCTCCAAGTTTACACGGTTGACCAGAAGCATTCAAAACTGGAAACGTACGCTCAACGATAACTCCAACAGCTCCTATAAGTTTAGAACCAACCGCATCACTGTCTTTACCTATAAAAAGTATTTGAGACAGTGGCGTAGCTAGAATTTTTGTTGTGGCTGGGCCAAAATAAAACAAGTAGGAAAAATGCATGATAAAAAATATACAATGATGCGTAGAAGACTTATAATAAACACTCGAGGATACAAGCTTACAGACAACTATTCTAATACGGAGTATGGTTTTGTTAGTCTATCTTTTAAGTTTGAAGTTTGATAACTGGGCCAATTTATATCAAGACTTTACTAATGGGTGGGCCAACAGTTATTTACTAAAACAAAGTATAGCTAAATTATACACACTTTTTACTTCTTACTGCAGAATGGAACTTCATGGTGGGCCTTGGCCCCTCCTTGAACCAATTTAGCAACGCCGGTGACTTCAGAAACATAATAAGCCACAGTTACCTAAATACGTTGCTTCCAAACAGGGTTCTCGCTGTTATTAACAACGAAAGTTCTTCCAATTACAGCATTAGATAACAATATCGTCACATAAGGATCACTCGTACCAAAAAGTGGCTTAAACTTCTCATTGGCAAGTTTTTGGCGTCGTTTACGCATACATCCAAACTGCCATGTAGTAAAACCACCTTGAGAGATGCATTCGTTGTTCTAAACGGAACAACAGCAACCTGTACACCCTGGGAATGCTGTGATCCTTCATCCGTTGGATCAACCATGTTAATAATGATGGTAAATTTGATATTGCTAGATGCTCAGTACATGCGAAAGATCAATTTTTTCAAATATCATTTGGGCAAATTGTCAAACGGTATGTGGGCAGAATGTGACAATGATTGGAATCTTTTTTGGTTTGACATTGGTTGACCTGAAGCGGTTGTTCTTGATTACTTCGTCTGAGGAACAACATTGCAGGGGTATAATCCCAAATCGGAGATCACTATGACAGCAAATAAACATTTTTAGTTGACATTGGCGTCAAAATAAGGTTACTGTTGCGTTTATTACATATATATGGCATCGGGGTTGCCTTTTGCGTATATTGCCATGCTATAGTGGCGTCGAAGTGGTCGATGTAGGGATTGGAAATGTAAATTTCTTTCATAAAAATGATCACGACAATACCCATCTTTGATGTTGCTAGCAACATACATGCCAAGCCATTTGTACATTTAATTAGTTAAAGTAGTTACTATTTACATAGATTAGTGTGATTGCATTCGTTATCACATCAAAACATCACCTCCCTGTTATTTTCTCAGAACGAGATTGGTTAAATCGCTTCTCTTCTTATTACTGTTTCACTCATTTGAACTTACTTCTCTCAACGCATAGTTTACTTCGGATACTTTTAACTCTTAAGTACGATTTTGATAAATTTGGTAAACATAATAAATTTGATAAATCTAATATTTGTTTTTGGATATTATATGGATCAGAGTGTATATATCCGCCAAATGACAATTTTCCAGACACATGTATATATATGTATCAACACCTAAGCCGTCTAATGTCAGCCTCATCTTTCTCGCCACCAACAGACATCCGTACGAACTTCCTACGACACCCGATGGGCCCACAAAGCATAATACAGGGCTTCTGGCATCTGGTTTCAGCTGCAATTTGATGACCCTGTTAGTTACTTCCAATTAGAGGTGAAATAATGGTTATGGTCGGGCAGGTTGGGAAACGGGTCTGGCTGGGTTTTTTGGATCTTACTTAATACAGCCTACGTATTAAGATCTTAAAATCTATACTGTCAAAATACTTACCTAGTATTCTTAATATAGTGATTTAGGATAACTAAGCATTTGAAAACACTTTGGGTGACTTTTCTCACCCATTATAACTAAACTCTGAAAATCTCTCTGTTTGACCACTTGAGACAAGATGCAACCCAGATCGACCCTTTTTTAGGCAAATGGGTTTAAGTTGTCACTTCTATAGCCAATCAGCATAGGACAAAGATCATTAAAACACAAATTAGTCAGATAGTTGGTCAGCCTAGTCTAAACATGAGTAAAAAAAAAAAAAATTCATCTTAATCGGTCATTGTTAACTTTTACCATCACAGTTCATTGGAACAAAAGGCCAATTACTATAAGAACTGGCGATGAACCTGCACCACGCCTATCTAGCTATCTTTCAATTCTAGAAACATCAAGGACTAAGCACAAGATTTTAGTGGACTCGTCAGATTAAAATAAGTTTAAATAATATAGTTTTTAAAACATCTATCTATTGATAATGATCCAATAAAACAATCATAAAATTTATCACACTACCAAACACAAGACAGCTCTTCTAATTCGAAAATTAACTTTGTGAATTGTTTCATTCCTCGTTCTCTTCTTCTTTGCACCCTCTCCCTCTTTCTGCATCAAAGTTCTTGAGCCATGACCTCTTCATTTATAAGAATTACATCAATCTCTCTTTTTACCTGCATATGTGAATTTGCGAAAAGAATTACAGAGACGGAGATAAAAATTTCCAAACTGGGTAAAACTAGTATAGTAATATAGTATATAAGCCTAAGATTTGAACCCTTTTTTTACCTTCTCCTACTTGTCTTTCGCTTTCTCTTCTTTCTCTCAGTCTCACCATCTTCTTCCGAATACAACTCATTTTTCTCTCCATCTTCCAGACAATGAGCTTCCTCAATCTCTCTCATTTTCTAGAATTACATTCGAAAATTATTATACATGATAAATCAATAACCAATCCAAGACCGGGTATAACTTGTAAAATACAAAACAATAAACAGACTTATTTCTATGCGTTAGGAAACTTCATTAAGCTCCTCATCGTCACCTCAAAATCAGCCATCGTTGGCACTTTTGTTCAGCAACTTTGGTAAAACACATACAATACTCCCTCCGTCCCAAAATAAGTATCCACTTTTCCATTATAGTTTGTCCCAAAATAAGTGCTCATTTCCAAAAATAGCATATTAACTTTACTATTTAACCCTTAATATACTATATACTATTTCTAAAAAGTGATACATGGGGGTCTGTGCTAAAAGTAAAGGTAAAGTGTCATATTCACTACCAGACAATGTAATTTCTTAAACTCCGTGAAACTGAAACAAGCACCTATTTTGGGACAGCGGAAGTAATTTAAAGGGTTATCATTCGCTCAACTAAGATCAATGTTCAACTTATGTACAATGCATAATTAATGAGTAAATGTACGTCAATACGAGTATAGATAAAAAAGAAGAACCTTACAATAACAGCATAACTATAACCCACCTTACAATCCAGTGTCGATTCAATATTTCTTTATGATAACTACTTAAAAGTTTTAGTTTCTTGGTTCCAATAACTTCAAACTAGCCAATTTGTATTATACATAAATAAGATAGTTTGTAGGTTTTATCATCTTATATATCTAAATAAACGTTAGCATCATCATCATCAACAACAACAAAAATAGGACCCTTCTGTAACAACTATTGACCGAGTACAAGTTTACTAAAGATATTAGACATTTTTGGTAGATAAAAAGCAACTTTATTAGGAATATAAAACAGGGGTCAAACGTATTAAGCTATTCATCATTAATCAATACAATGTCATAAATATTGTAAGGAAAATGATTGGTGAGCCTAAATTTGTAATGCTAAATATAGACCTAAGGATGTAATTGATAGGTTTATAAATTTAGTGGATGAGATTAAGGGACTGAAAAATTTCAACCAATAAGATATTTAGGCCTACTTTTAGGTCTACGTAAGTAGACCTATTTAACATTACTCATATGGTAATTCTAAAGTATATAGTCCATCCGTCCCATAATAAGTGTCCACGCTTAGAAAACACAAAATTTAAGAAAATGTGCGATGATTATATTGTCTAGTATAGTATAAAAATGGCAATTTTACCCTTTGCTTTTCACATAGTCTTATATGTATATGTGTTGCGAAAAAAATACATAGAGGGTAAAATTGTAAAGTTAGTATGTTAGTTTTGGAAGTGGACATCTATTTTGGAACAAACTAAAATGGAAAATCGGGCACTTATTTTGGGACGGAGAGAGTACTAAAACAAAATTAAGAGAAGAGACTGTATAATTAAGAAGAACCCACCTTACCACTCCGAGCGTCAACAATCCTCTTGTTATTCTTTACGTCACTTGGTCTCCCTCTCCCAATATTAACATAAGGAGATACAAGGGTTTGCACAAAGATAGGAGAGTGTAGATATTTTCCACTCCTAGACAAAAATATATTATCGCTACAAAAGTAAGTCGGCATTTTCCTAGAGTGAAGACAATCCTTAATCATATAGTGTACACGATCCTTCATCTGATAATCATTTGACAACAGTTCCCAAGACCGTTTGACATTGTAGTTTTTCATAACCCAAATGTCATAGGGGCGACCATTGCGAGAATGAAAGTTGCATAGTCGGTCTTGGATAATCCCCAGTGTGCTATCATAATTCCACACATATCTCATGTCATCAGGTTGGGGACAGGGACGGTCCTGAGTATTTGGATGCCCTGGGCGAGTCAATCGAAAAATGCCCTATTTCTTTTAGTATATAAATACAACACATTATTAGTTCTCGATTTAGAGCTTCTAATTGCTTGAGAGGTTAGCTCGATATGTAATTGGATTTTATTTTTTCTAACGGAAAAATAACTATAGAAGTGGGCTAAACGAAACTACTTTAATATAATATGGACCAATTAAGTTGAACTATCCCGTAAAATTTGATGTTCATGTGTCATTAGTCATTACCAATCGATAGGCCCTTAAAGACAAAAAAAATACGGAGTATATATTATCATTGCCAGTATTAGTTTGGGATGGAGTATTAACTTGATTAAGCAAATTTTTGATTTTTTTGACTTTTTAACATAAGTTTTAACTTTACTTAAATTAAAAATATTGATGTCATAAAGTAAAAAATTGGTAGTATGCCAAAGTGTAAATAAAATTTATAGAAAAATATAATGATCATTTAACAGTAAAGTTCTATTGACATACACATTTGTTGCGTCTTTTCCACAAGTAATAATTTTGACGTACACCTACAGAATAAGATAAAAACTAATAAATGAAAAACATGGAGGGTTAAAAGTGTATATTGACATAACATAGAGGGTTTAATTCAAAAAAGGAAAAAAGAAAAGAAAATGCAAGTGTCAGACGAGGCTACTGTGTCGTCATCTTCTTCCTAATATACAATTTCCACCATTAAAGAGTTGCTTGAGCTTGATTTTTCATCAGAACTTTAGTAATTATTTGTAAAATATGTAAGATGGGTTTGTTTCACTCTAAGACATCATTTAATAGTAGTAATTTGCACAAAACTCGTTCGATATCCATCAATAACATTTTAGCCGTTGATGCCCACTCATAGGTTGATGCCTCGGGCCGTCGCCCAGGCTGCCCAGCCCTAGGGCCGGCTCTGGTTGGGGAATTTCTCCAAATTCCTCTTTAGCTAAATCAAAAGACACAATGAATGCTTTGTCCCTGGCGATGTCATTAGCCTTAAAACAAAACCAGTGAAGTGCCCCATTGAATAAGATACCAGGCTCTCTATCATCGAACCTATACTTGATTTGTCCAAAAAGTTTCCAGATATTTAATTTCAAAGAAAATATTAGAACAAGGGTTCCATCACAACCTTGGTTGATGGCCATAACAACTTTGTAATCATCTGTGGATGAATCATAACCAAAGCCAAGACGGGTTGAATACGGGGCCTCTTTAGGAAGTGATGGTGGCATTTGCAGTTTTCTAAACTCTCTAGTCGAAGGATTGATTAAACAAATTCGATAACCAGTTAAAGTTATGCATACAAGGCCATTAGAAGAACCAACAATCCATAACGCATCGTAGTGTTTCCACTCATGAGGTACCATGCACCAATCTCCACGCCTAATTATATATCTTTTAGTCATAGCGATTCTTCTGGGTCCATTATTATTATTAATATTGAGATCTTTGTTGCAAACAAATTTACAATGACTTTTAACAAAACAAGGACTAGATATCAAAGCATACCATGACTTACAAATGCTCTTGCATCGGAGAAGATCTTTCACGGGCAATCTGAAGAGTATCTCCTCGGCAGCATCAAATAAATCCATCTCGACATTCAAAATTGCAAACCCTAGATCCAGAAATGAACTCCGATGTTTGCCGAAAGTATATATACAACCGTATCAACGCTCCTTGTTCAAGCCCAACCCATACACATTACTACATTAGTTCATTGTATTGGCCCAACTCAACCCACCTAGCCCACTTTCTCACGTCTGATCCACAAGACGACATTTATATATGTGTTCGGCAAAAGTTTCATATAGATTATAGAAGGGGAAAAAATAAATCCTCCGTTCGTCCCAATTTTATTTTTCTGTTTTAATCTTTGAACTATTTCTTTTTTAACTTTGACTTTCAATATTTTTGTTTGTGTTATATAATATTTGATATAAAATATATGAATGGATTAGGTTTTGAATGTATTTTTATTTTTTGTATAATTTGCATCAAGTATTATATAACATAAACAAAAATAATCAAGGTTAAAGGAGGACTTCAAAAGTCAAAAAGCACAATAAAACTAGGATGGAGAAGTAATGAAAAGGCGTTAACTATAAAAATAATAATATAATAATTTAATAGACAAGAACATTAAATATTGAAACAAAGTTTCATGGCAAATTAATCTCCTCTCCTAAAATAGGTGTGAATATTATACCATCTTTCCTAGTTACCTAAAGAGTCGTTTGAATTACCGCTTTAAAACCCTTATGAGGAAACATTAAATTAAATATTGTATATTATTATTGACAATCTCTTCCCTCTATGTAACTTAGAAAAAATATTAATCAAAAGTTGACATAAAAAAATTGTATCCGACCCGGTTTTTAGTCAACGAAGGAAAACTGGATTTTTGACCAACCCGAACCAGTTTTTGACCGGTTCCTGGGTTTTTTCCCGGTTTTTGACCGGTTTTCAACCCGACCCGATTCCAACCCGGGTTCAACCTGATTGCGAATTCTAAAAACCCAACCCGATTATGTACCTGGCGGGTACTCACAAAACCCAAATCGGGTAGGGTCAAACCCGGGTTTGACCTGGTCGGGTTTTCGGGTTTGACTCGGGTAGGGTTTAAAAATCGGTTTTTTTGTTCACCTCTACTAACTAATACGGAGTATGGTTTTGTTAGTCTAAATGTGAACTTTACGTCTTTATCCCGCAATATGTTATCAACTCTTTGAACTGTCAATTGACAGTTTTGTTTTTGATTGTGTTTATATCTTTGCTCTCTGATTTATACAAACCATTTGTTATGTTCACGTGTCTAACTAGAATCTAGAGGTGTACGTGTTGTTATCTCCATTATTTAACCAAAAAGTGAATATTTGTCGTTTGCTGTTTAATATACAAAGAAGTGTCGTTTTCTGTCGTTTGATGTGGGGAATAATAATATTAGTTGGGGACTAATTTTTTTTACCACTTTTTATATGATATCTATGATTACTTAATTACCTTGTGGGGACCTATCTGATGATGTTTGGTAGGCAAGTTTATTTATCTAAGTATTGTGGGTGTAATGTACCTATTAATTATTATTGTATGTTAGATTGCGTTTGATCTTATTTAATATTTTTTAATAACTTATTCATAATCATTTGTATGATAATCAAGATCATGATCTCCTTGATTATACGAAAGATGATTATTTAAATTTAGTTACTGAAAATTTTGTTCCGAGTGATCATCTACCACCTGATCTTCATGCAATGGATCCGATGTCAGATATTCCAGAACAGGAAGAAGACAATCATGTTGGAGAATTAGTCATTCAAGAGTGTAGTACAAGTGCTCCACGAAAAAGGAGAAAGAGTGGGGCTACTTCATATAAGGAGAAGGATGAAAATGCCAATGTGCTTCGCGATAGAGAAGTTGACTTCAATGTGTTTGGCCTCAACATTGGGCCGGTACAGGTTTCATTTAGTAAAATGGTAGGTCTTGCGGCTAGAGGCCGGGTTTGTATTCTAATTGATTCGTGGGATAAGGTTGATGAAAAAGTGAAAGAGTCACTGTGGGAAGAGGTTAAGGCGTTATAATAATTTTGTAGCAACTATATCCCTTTCTCAAAGGTGATATGATATATCTACAAAAGGCTACTAATATATACTTATGTATTTCAGAAAGCAGTTCCTAATATTGGGGGGTGAGGAGACCAAGAAGGTTGTTATTGCGCAATGCAACCAGGCCTGGAAAGAATTCAAGAGAAATCTGAGGGAGAATTTTGTGAAAACTGGGAAAAGCCCCTTTTCGAAATACCCGTATCTTAACAAGGAAGGACCGTGGAAGAAAATCTGTGAGAAGGTCGACAGTGAAGAATTTCAGGTATAAATTTTTATTAATCATCATTATTATTATTGTCTTTTTTTTAAATAAATTCGAACACAAAATTTCAAACTTGTTTTTGTTATGTGAAGAGATTAAGTGAGAGAGGTAGACAACTAGCTAATTTGAACAAGAATCCGCCTAAGCTAGGACCTAAAGGGTATCGTGGATACGAAGAAGAGTGGATGAAGGAGAAAGAAGAAACTGTCAAAATCTTGGATACCACATCTCTTGCTGGTCGGGTATACAGGGTTCACAGTAAGCAGGTGTTTATGTACATCAGGGCTCGCTGTGGACGGCAATCAAGGTCGGTTGATTATACCTGAGTCTATTGTTCCAACTGTGGAGGAATTGGTATGATCACCTATGTTTACTTTGAAATTTTACTACTTATTTATATCACTGGTAAAATTAAAATATAAACTTTTTATTCGTTCAAACAGATCAAGAAGGACGAGGAGTTGCATGAGGATCCGGATCTACAAGGAAAAGATGCCATATGGAAAGTTGAGGGAAGCGAGCACCCTAGAAGGACACGAGCGGTGGGGTACACTATCAGCTTCACAAAGGCAATTGATGGTTACAGGAAGCAACCGCGACGAAACAAAAGGAAAGAACAAATTGCAATGTTAGAAAAAAGGGTGGCTGAGTTAGAGAAGATGGATTGGGGAAGGATGGAGGTTGAAGAAGTAGGATCGGGAGAGGAGGTGCAAAGACCTGCCTCAAGTCTAGATATGAGGAGGAGTAGTGCTGGGTCAGAGTTTCGTCCCTTTGAAGATTTAGTGGTAATCAAATTAATTTAATTACTATGATATGTTTTTACCACAAATATATCATTTTACATCACCTAATTTATAATATTCGATGCATATCATTGTAGGAACCCACTGCATGCAGGTTGCTTGCGGAATTCGGGTTTTAAAGGAAGCTTGTTGCGACAGGAAAGGCTCATCCTCGGGGGGACGGGCAGGTATAGGGGTGTCTATGGCACCAGATCACCTTCGGGTACAAATTGGGAAAATTAAGGAAGGATTCAGGGAGATGAGACTTCCTAAGCCAGCTGCTGGAATGACTTTATTACAGGAAGCCATTAACAGTTTCGTTCAGTGGCCACGTTCGTTTATTGAATTTTTTGAGGTACATACACATTGGTTATCTTTAAGTATCATATGTTAAATATTTCTATGATCGTTGTAACAATAAACACTTTCAATTTTATTTGTTACTAGGATGGGAGAGAGTCGTCCCCGGAGCCTGATGTTGTCCCGAGTCCTGAAAGGCGCAGTCCTAATCCTGTACGGGATGAGGTGCCAAGTGAGGAAACTGTTGTGAGCGCCAAACAAGCACCCCTCACGGTGCAAGAATCTGTTGTGCCAGTCAAACAAGCACCCTAGTCGGTGCCAAAAACTGTTCCGCCAGTCAAACAAGCACCACCATGCACATCCAAACATACCGACCATGTTTTAACAGCTTCTCAAAGGCAAATTCTTGCTACGAAACTGCCGGTTGTGAAAAACGTTTGGCGTAATGCAACAACGTATCCCGACATGAATGTATGTATTGAGCCCGGAGTTTTTTTCATATGAACTTATTGAGTTGGACATTGCGGTTGCTGATCTTAAGGAGTTTGTGACAAATAGGGAAGCCAACATCACCATCCTTTTGTTTTTCATGTAGTAAGTATTTTTTTTCTTAGTATACTACCAGTCGGATACTATACTGCGGTAAACCGATAACAAATAAGAAATTCTGAATGACTAAGATAACAATGATCATATCACATGTTTTCTAACTCTTTTAATATGTGTTTTAGTGCGCTTCACCGTCGTCCCCAAGAATCTGAAGGCCAGAACAACAAATGTGGATTTATGAACCCATCTGGTATTGCATCTCAACAAATAGAGAGAGAGGGGGCAGCAAGTGTTGCAAACTTACGGTGGAATATCATACAAGGAATTCAAAGAGCATTGTGTTAGCACCGTATTGGCAGGGGTACGATGTTAACTTAATTTCTAGTGTGTGTGTTTATTGTCATATACTAACATTAATGTATACTTAAATTTCAACAGTAAACATTGGATATTGTTCATATTACACCTTGAATCAAATCAGGTTTACATACTCGACTCCATTGTGAAGCCTTCCAAATCTGATTTGGAAACACGTTACGAAATCATGAAGTGTCTTAACGATTAAGTATTCTCTCAAACATATAAAGATAGAAATATACACATCTTATTATCAATACTAACACTTTGCTTCATTGTAATTCTCAGTGCATGGATACAGATGTTTTCCATGTTACCCGAGTATACCTGGGTTGATTTGTGTAATCGCCAAAGGGGAGGATGGGAATGTGGATACTATGTCATGTATTGGATTCATAAATTTGTGACTGTCCAACAGTACGATTTTCCATCAAACGTAAGTATTATTTGTGTACATTCAGTTCCTTCAAATAAATTTGATCTTTCACCAACATTTTTCCTTTTAATTAATATGAATATATATATATATATATATATATATAGGTTTCACAACTGTGGCAAGACAAAACTCCATTATCGCAGAGACACCTAAATACTATTGTGGGGAGGTGGTGTGCATGGTTCCAGGAACAAATTCTTTCTTAGACTATAGGTGAATTCGTTGTGCCTTTTACTTAAGTGATTAAAATATTTTTTGAACGCTTAACTTCTTATGTGCTAAAATGGTAATTATATGCTTAATAGCTTGAATATATATGTTGGTTACAAAAATATTCACGGTGGGTTAGGGGTTTTTGGGTTTGCTTATTTCTAAGCACTTGTATGCATTAAAATAAGTAGGTGACCCCTTAATTGGGGGTGTTTGGATTAGTTTATTTAAGTGCTTATCTCCTTATCTGCTTATTTTGACAGCAGATAGGCAGATCCAAACACCTCTCTGAAAAATGCTTATTTGCTTATTTACCAAGGAATAAGCACTTAAAAATAGGGAGGTGATTTGTACACCACTAAATTTAGTCATACACCACTATATGTGCATCATACTATTGTACTGTACAATACTTTAAAGCGTAATAGGTGGTGTATGGCTAAATGTTGGTGGTATACAAATCACTACCCTAAAAATAAGCAAGGAGTGACCTACTTATTTTTTAAGCACATAAAAGCTAATCCAAACACCCCCTTAAGTGCTTTGGATCTGCTTATCTTCTATCAAAATAAGCATATAAGCGCTTATTTAAGCAATCCCAAACACCCGTTGGTAGGGTGGTAACATAAACATGTGCCCGGCCTATGGTTCTTTCAAGATCAAAATAGCTTGCTTGATTAAACATAAATTTTCAATGATGAGATGTGCCCAATGATGAAACCTCTTATTAAATACTTATCGTGGTGACGGCATATATATATATATATATAGGCTTGTTGAGTTGGCAGTCTTTAAATCGATACCACTTGCAAGCTAAGTTTATGCAACACCATTAGATAAGATAGTATGTACTACTGTGGGGTGAGGGCATCTCAACTACTGATTTAAATTTTTAATATGATGATATTATTTGAGTTAGAAATAAGCTTGAAAACTCACGGTCCATTATGAAAACCGTGGTAGAGCCATTTTTTTTAATAAACTCATTTAAATAAACTCACGGTCCATTATGAGAACCGTGGTAGAGCCATTTTTTTATAATAAACTCATTTAAATAAACTCACGGTCCATTATGAGAACCGTGGTAGAGCCATTTTTTTAATAATCTCATTTAAGCGGACCACGTTTCCCACACGTGGAGCCGTGGTCCAACAGTTTGACCGCGTAATTGTTGTCCACAGTTATGTCTAACTATCCGTGGTCCATGTGGTTATTAGACCATGAATTTCGGACCGTGGTCCTTTTGCTGTGCAAATAGACTTCTCCCCCCTTAGTCCACCCCCCATTTTCCGTGGTCCATATATGATTTTAACTGTGTGCCATTTGAGTTTTTCTAGTAGTGTAAGCATCTAAAACCAAATAAATGCACTAAAACGTATATAAATATGAGGATAAAATACTATAAAATATAGTATCTATTTGATGCTATCAATAGCCCAGATCATTCTCAGTTGAGCACTTGCATAAGCGTTGGATCCATGACTTGACTCTTTTCTTGCGATCACTAGCTATCTTCTTCCAGAAATGAACCTTATCCTTAATTCTGACAGACATAGGCCTTTTTAGAATTCTTAGCTCTAGCTCATGATTCCTACATTTGATCATAAGTTCCCAATTTAGACCATCCAACTCTTCGGCTTAGTCTCGTACTCTCTCGTACTGCTCTATGTTGACCGTTCCAAAGTCATACTATAACGTCCCTCAATTAATACAACAATATAATATTAAGTTTGGCAGAAGCGACTACATTAAATACATATTCTATTAAAACCTACTAGAAATTTTCGCAACCCTTTATACAATATGTTTAACTACTAAACAAACATAGTTAACATGTTTACAAACCCGGGGCATTATATACTATAAAACGTTATTTATTACAAACTGGATCAGAGTTGCAAGTTTCAAACATTCCCAGCATCAAAACATCCTTCCTGACTACCCACATAATATACATCACCTGCAGGAAGTAAATTGAGTGATTAGCACGAAGCTAAGTGAATGAATAATCAACTACAATTCAATTTAGCTAGCAATCTGTTCACAATCAATAATGCAACAAATATCGTCAAGAGGAACGGTGGTTCCTAAGGACCCTGTGCCGGGTGGCCCCATCAGAACACTTACATCAACTGTAGGCCAAAACAGTGATTAACCGCTAACTAAATGCTAATCTCCATCAACACATGTACACAACCCTGTGTTGACCAACATTAGCAATCAAGTCCAACCAACAATCTAGTTGACCTCTGGATTATACATTTCAATTCAATGTTCAACAAACAACCTATCAAATGGCATATCATTTCAAGGTTAACATACTATCAATAGTAATCCTATAATTACTGATTGAAATCAAACTGACACAACCAAATCAAACTGTGAGTTTCAAATCCACTCACCTGATTATCTCGTTTCACTTACTCAGCTGTCTTATCTCGCTGAGCTCTTTGTTTATCTGAGAATCAACAATCAGGTAGAAGTTAGAAATCAAGATCGTAACACTTGAATCACGTCAATTTAAATCATTAGGAACTTAACTCAATTAACATTACAAATATCATAAGTTCCTAAATACAACAACTATCATGCATTATTATGCTAATAAGTACAATTTACATTACAAACAACAAGTTAGAACAAGTCTTAAAAGTTAAACAAAACATTTCTGGAATACCACACAACCCGCCGGCTTAGGTACATACCCGCCGGCTTCCACCTACAACCCGCCGGTTCACATGAATAAGCCACCGGGTGAATTAAAAGTTGCGGTAACAGAACTTAATCGCGTTTTAAAGGCTATAGGAGCCGCCGGGTACGGGTTTTAACCGCCGGGTCCCCGGTTTAGGCATACAACCCGCCGGGTACAGGTGAAACCCGCCGGGTTCAACCGACGTACAGGGGATACCCAGTTCAGCTATGGCAGAAACTCAGCAAACAAATCACAAACAATTAACCACAATTTCGACTACAGCAGCAGGTTTTCAGTCATATATCCTCACATAAACATACCATAACATGTTTAAACATCATTTCACTATCAAACTTCAATTGATCATAACTTACCAAATAAAGATTTCAAAGTGATGATGATGATGACGATTATGAAACACAAATCAATTCCAGCTCAAGATCACTAGTTTGATTTCTTTGTAGTTCTAGGTTTTTGATAGTTTGGTTTTAGGGTTTAAGGTTTCCAAATGAAGAAAGGGATAAACTTTCCTAAAAAGGAAAGGTATTTAAGTCGGTTCAACTTTTTTACACCGACCCGTATCCATTTAAAACTAGTCCCCTTTCAATCTATTGCCTGGAACCTAAAAACCATTTGCGAGAAACTTCTTTTATTGCACCGTCAACTATAGTAAATTAAAACAAACAATAATCTACTAAACACAATAAGTCCTAAGGCTTATTTAACTAACTTTCGCAATTAAACACATTTTATCAAATAATTTCTAATAAAATTAAATACATCAATTTAAAATTAGAAATTACCGAACCAGAAGAGAGGATGTTACAACTCTCCCCCCCTTAGGAAGATTTCGTCCCCGAAATCTCATCACGATCAAACAATCCAGGATATCTGGATCTCATACTATCCTCTGTTTCCCACGTTAGGTTTTCACCTAAACTATGTTTCCATTTCACTAACACCATGGGAATCTGTTTCTTCCTAAGTTTAGTCACTTTTCGGTCAAGAATTTCAACGGGTTCTTCAACTAACTTCTGACTTTGATCAACTTTCAAATCTTTCAAAGGAAGAATCTGAGACTGGTCTTCAACGTTACATTTCCTCAAATAACAAATGTTAAACGTATCATGAATACCAGCAAGCTCTGGAGGAAGATCCAATGTAACAGACTGATCATTAACAATCTGACGAATTCTAAACGGTCCAATATATCGAGGAGCCAATTTACCACGTTTACCAAACCGAATTACCCCTTTCCAAGGCGAAACTTTCAGATAAACAAGTTCACCTTCAACAAAAGTAACAGGTCGACGTTTAGGATCAGCATATTGTTTCTGTCTATCACGTGCAGCTTTCAACTTTTCACGAGCCACTGTAACTTTATCAGCTGTCATTTGGACAATATCTGGACCTGCAAACTGTTTCTCACCTGCCTCTAGCCAACAAGTTGGAGTTCTACAACGGCGTCCATAAAGCATTTCATATGGAGGCATGCCAATACTAGAATGATATGAGTTATTATAAGCAAACTCAACCAATGGAAAATGAGAATCCCAAGAACCACCATACTCCAAAATACAAGCTCTTAACATATCCTCCAATGTCTGAATCGTACGCTCAGACTGACCATCTGTTTGAGGATGATAAGCTGTACTAAGATTCACTCTGGTGCCCAACTCATACTGTAAACTTTGCCAAAAATGAGATACAAACCTCGGATCTCTATCAGATACAATAGATAATGGAATACCATGCCGAGTAACAATCTCATTCATATACAATTGTGCAAGTTTAGTCAAAGAAGCAGTCTCATTAATAGCTAGAAAATGAGCACTCTTGGTCAATCGATC
The DNA here is from genome assembly GCA_949592205.1 of Helichrysum umbraculigerum. Lineage (NCBI taxonomy): Eukaryota > Viridiplantae > Streptophyta > Magnoliopsida > Asterales > Asteraceae > Helichrysum > Helichrysum umbraculigerum. Next base: position 117,631,119 of record CATIUR010000003.1, on the reverse strand, counting down.
AACAATGACCCAAACCATGTCATTACCACGAGCAGTTCTAGGCAACTTTGTAACAAAATCCATAGTCAAATGTTCCCACTTCCATTCTGGAATCTCAAGCTGTTTCAACGAACCATACGGCTTTTGGTGTTCAGCTTTAACTTGAGAACAAATATGACAAGAACTAACAAACCTTGCTACATCCATCTTCATTGTAGGCCACCAATACAAAGGTTTCAAGTCATTATACATTTTAGTGCTTCCTGGATGTACAGACAATCTGGACTTATGGGCTTCATTCAGAATAACATCCCGAAGACCACCAAACAAAGGTATCCAAACACGAGACTGAAAGGTTTTTAATCCTCTCGAATCATCCACTAACAATTCTTTTCGATTCAACATAATTTCAGATTTCAAATTATGATCTAACAAAGCCTCTAACTGTGCAGCTTTTATCTGAGCCACCAAATCAGAAGAAGCTTCTAAACGCATAACATAAACTCGATCAGAAGTTACCTTGCGGCTTAAAGCATCAGCAACCACATTGGCTTTCCCTGGATGGTATTTAATTTCACAATCATAATCCTTGATTAATTCCAACCATCGTCTCTGCCGCATATTCAACTCTTGCTGTGAAAATATATACTGAAGACTCTTGTGATCTGTACAAATAACACATTTGGTACCATACAAGTAATGCCTCCAGATTTTTAAAGCAAACACAACTGCTGCAAGTTCTAAATCATGGGTAGGATAATTTCTTTCATGAGGTTTGAGCTGACGAGAAGCATAAGCAATCACACGATCTCGCTGCATTTAAAACACAACCCAAACCCGCAATAGATGCATCACAATAAACAACAAAATCGTCGGACCCATCTGGCAATGCTAACACAGGAGCCTGACATAACAACTGTTTCAGAGTCTGAAAAGCTGTTTCCTGTTGTTCAGTCCATATAAACTTTTCATCCTTACGGGTCAATTTAGTCAACGAACCGGCAATTTTAGAAAAATCTTTAATAAACTTCCGGTAATAACCCGCCAAACCAAGAAAACTTTTTATTTCTGAAGCAGACTTTGGAGCTTTCCAATTCATTACAGCTTCAATTTTCGAAGGATCAACTTTAACACCATCATTACAAATAATATGACCCAAAAACTGTACTTCCCGAATCCAAAATTCACATTTAGAAAACTTTGCATACAAATGTTCTCTCTTTAAGGTTTCCAATACTAACCTCAAATGCATTCCATGTTCTGATTCGGATTTAGAATATACCAAAATGTCATCGATAAATACAATCACAAATTTATCAAGAAAAGGTCGACAAACACGGTTCATCAAATCCATAAAAACTGCTGGAGCATTCGTCATACCAAAAGGCATAACCAGAAATTCAAAATGACCATATCTGGTTCTAAATGCAGTTTTAGGAATATCACAATCCCTAACACGAACTTGATGATAACCTGATCTCAAATCAATCTTTGAATAAAATGAAGATCCCTGCAACTGATCAAATAAATCATCTATCCGAGGCAGAGGATATTTATTCTTTACTGTCCTTTTATTCAATTCCCTATAGTCAATGCACATTCTAAAAGACCCATCTTTCTTTTTCACAAACAGAACTGGTGCACCCCAGGGAGAAGAACTAGGTCTAATAAACCCTTTATCCAACAACCCCTGTATCTGATTCATCATTTCACGTATCTCAGACGGAGCTAATCTATAAGGGGCTTTGGCTATAGGTGAAGAGCCCGGAACAAGATCAATCTGGTATTCAACTTCCCTAACCGGTGGTAAACCAGGTAATTCATCAGGGAATACTTCCGGATACTCAGAAACAACCGGTACATCAGAAAGGGACTTCTTTTCTAACTTAGCATCAATCACATAAGCTAGATACGATTCACAGCCCTTAGACAAAGATTTCCTAGCTTTCATCATACTAATCAAAGGTATACAAACATTATCCCGTTCTCCTCGAGCCACTACATATGACTTTTCAGAGATTGGAATTCTAATCAGCTTATTGTGGCAATCTATGCTTGCTTTATACTGACTCAACCAATTCATACCAATAATCACATCAAAACTAGCAATTGGCATCAACAGAAAGGAAATTGGGAAAGTCTGGTCATCTATCATAATACTAGCTCCAATTACCGAAGTGGTAACAGGAACTAACTTGCCACTAGCTATTTCTACTTCAACTGGGTTTGTTATCACAGTAGGCATCATTTTCAACTTATCACAGAAGTACACAGATACAAACGAACAATTTGCACCAGAATCAAACAAAACACGAGCTGGTACAGAATTTACAAGAAAAGTACCCGTGATTACGTCATCTGTATGAACAGCTTCATCAACTGTCATTTGAAAAGCCCTACTAACTGCAGATGGCGGAGTCTTCCGCTTCTGACCAGAAGAAGCTGATGAACCAACAACTGTCCCCGAACCCTGTCTCTTAGCCTCAGAACATTGATTTGCACGATGACCTTCCTTATGGCAATTCCAGCACACATAAGTAGGAAAAACACAATCTTTGGCTTCATGCCCAATCACACCACATTTTACACATCTAGTGGTTTGCACAGTACACGGCCCAAAATGTCTAGCTCTACACTTAATACACCAATTGGGACGATCAGAAGTACCACCACGACTTTCTTGTTTCTTACCCTGCTGATTTCCTTGCCACCGTTGCTTACCTTTACCAGAAGATTCATTCCTAGATTTCTGAGAAACTATTTCTTTACTTGGTACTTGTTGAGGTTTCAAATCACTGTCAACAGATCGAGCTAACATGAAAGCTTGAGGAAGAGAGCTTGCTAATCTCACTGAAGTTCGATAATGATTAGGTAAAGTACCCACAAACTGTTCTATCTGAGTTCTCTCATCAGGAACCCACTGCTGAACAAACCTGAGTTTCTCTGTGAACTGATTTATCAAATCATCCATTGACATGTTATCAGTTAATTGCAAATCCATAAACTCTTTTCTAATCCGAGCTATATCATAGTTTGAACAATACTGCTTACAAACTTCATTACGAAAATCAGACCATCGGATAGATGCTTTCTGAAAAGAAGATAATACAGAAGTAATCGAGTCCCACCAATTCATAGCTGCTCCTTTTAACAGTTGAGTTACATAAGGAACTTTCAGTTCTTCCTCACATTGACAGACTTCAAATTTCTTTTCAACATCTCTCAACCAATCTAGAGTCACAGAAGGATTCGTACTACCCGAATACACAGATGGATTACTGCTCATAAAGGTTTTAAAAGAACACACCTTTTGCTTTGGCGGTGAAATTGTACCAAACACAGGATGAGAAGATTCAGTCTCTTTTTGTTGTTTATACATTCTAAGCGCTTGGTTTTCCTCTTCCAAATGAAGCAAATACTGATCCCTTTCTGCCTCCTCTCTAGCATAGAAAGAAGCACCAGCATGTTCATTACGGTCATCATGAGTCTCAGCAGCAACTTCAGGCCTTGAGGCATTATTAGGGTTAACAGGTAGTTGCTCGTTATCCGCCATATCTGTAAACACCACAACAGCTTACAAATCATTAGTCGTTAGCACCTATTCTACTAACAGTTTCACATTCAGTACATAATCCCATTTCCAAGAATGTTTGACACAACACAATCAAAGTTTAGGATTGAACATACAATCATATTCAATTGCCCCAAACTATTGCTCTGATACCAACTTATAACGCCCCTCAATTAATACAACAATATAATATTAAGTTTGGCGGAAGCGACTACATTAAATACATATTCTATTAAAACCTACTAGAAATTTTCGCAACCCTTTATACAATATGTTTAACTACTAAACAAACATAGTTAACATGTTTACAAACCCGGGGCATTATATACTATAAAACGTTATTTATTACAAACTGGATCAGAGTTGCAAGTTTCAAACATTCCCAGCATCAAAACATCCTTCCTGACTACCCACATAATATACATCACCTGCAGGAAGTAAATTGAGTGATTAGCACGAAGCTAAGTGAATGAATAATCAACTACAATTCAATTTAGCTAGCAATCTGTTCACAATCAATAATGCAACAAATATCGTCAAGAGGAACGGTGGTTCCTAAGGACCCTGTGCCGGGTGGCCCCATCAGAACACTTACATCAACTGTAGGCCAAAACAGTGATTAACCGCTAACTAAATGCTAATCTCCATCAACACATGTACACAACCCTGTGTTGACCAACATTAGCAATCAAGTCCAACCAACAATCTAGTTGACCTCTGGATTATACATTTCAATTCAATGTTCAACAAACAACCAATCAAATGGCATATCATTTCAAGGTTAACATACTATCAATAGTAATCCTATAATTACTGATTGAAATCAAACTGACACAACCAAATCAAACTGTGAGTTTCAAATCCACTCACCTGATTATCTCGTTTCACATACTCAGCTGTCTTATCTCGCTGAGCTCTTTGTTTATCTGAGAATCAACAATCAGGTAGAAGTTAGAAATCAAGATCGTAACACTTGAATCACGTCAATTTAAATCATTAGGAACTTAACTCAATTAACATTACAAATATCATAAGTTCCTAAATACAACAACTATCATGCATTATTATGCTAATAAGTACAATTTACATTACAAACAACAAGTTAGAACAAGTCTTAAAAGTTAAACAAAACATTTCTGGAATACCACACAACCCGCCGGCTTAGGTACATACCCGCCGGCTTCCACCTACAACCCGCCGGTTCACATGAATAAGCCACCGGGTGAATTAAAAGTTGCGGTAACAGAACTTAATCGCGTTTTAAAGGCTATAGGAGCCGCCGGGTACGGGTTTTAACCGCCGGGTCCCCGGTTTAGGCATACAACCCGCCGGGTACAGGTGAAACCCGCCGGGTTCAACCGACGTACAGGGGATACCCAGTTCAGCTATGGCAGAAACTCAGCAAACAAATCACAAACAATTAACCACAATTTCGACTACAGCAGCAGGTTTTCAGTCATATATCCTCACATAAACATACCATAACATGTTTAAACATCATTTCACTATCAAACTTCAATTGATCATAACTTACCAAATAAAGATTTCAAAGTGATGATGATGATGACGATTATGAAACACAAATCAATTCCAGCTCAAGATCACTAGTTTGATTTCTTTGTAGTTCTAGGTTTTTGATAGTTTGGTTTTAGGGTTTAAGGTTTCCAAATGAAGAAAGGGATAAACTTTCCTAAAAAGGAAAGGTATTTAAGTCGGTTCAACTTTTTTACACCGACCCGTATCCATTTAAAACTAGTCCCCTTTCAATCTATTGCCTGGAACCTAAAAACCATTTGCGAGAAACTTCTTTTATTGCACCGTCAACTATAGTAAATTAAAACAAACAATAATCTACTAAACACAATAAGTCCTAAGGCTTATTTAACTAACTTTCGCAATTAAACACATTTTATCAAATAATTTCTAATAAAATTAAATACATCAATTTAAAATTAGAAATTACCGAACCAGAAGAGAGGATGTTACACATACTCTTCAATTTTTTCGTCAACCAATTTGACTATTGGAATAGTTTTCATGTCAATGTATGTGTATTGGATCTGGTCATCACTGGGTATGTCATCATCTGATGAGAATTCAATTAGGGTAGGGTCTGCCGTTCTCCCAATTCAGTTGATCTATGAAATGCACAACTAATTTCAGTTTGTAGAATATGTAATTTGCCAATATCAATCCACAACCCAGATCACAACCCAAGTATAAACAAAGCAGCATCAACACAGCAGTAAACCAAACATAATATATTTCATATCACTGATAAGTTATGTACATGAGAGTTTTTACAAACTAGGGAGTATTTCATTATATACTCATCAATCCAAACTGCTATACAAAACAAGATAGATCTATCTATATATCTGTCGATCCAAGGTTTTCCAAACCTAATACATCATATGTACAACCCTATTTCAAGGGTCTACAGAAACTACCGATAGAAATACAATATCACGGCAGTCACCAGCACTGCCAACACCAAACAAACTCCCAAAACAATACCAGCTAACCTCGCACGCCTCTCTAACATAGCAACGCGTGCACAAGTAGCCTCAGCTGACTCCCTGTCTACCTCCACATGGGTCTCTGCAGTCAGAAGATGACCATAGATAGACATCACGTCCCTGTCTAGTCGGGACGTATCACTACGCAGCTCCCTGATGTAGCTACATGTGCCATAGTGTAACCCGAACAGGGCATGTACTAAAGCAACTAGAGTGACCACTGTGAGCTCCAGAGGCTCACCAATGACAAATAGTAGTCGTTGTTAGTACATTTTGTGTGTCAGTCAGTTGGTCCAGCTCGTGTTTTGATTTAGTTAGTTATATTGTTTTTCCTGACTCCTGCGACGTTGCATGTAACGTCGCAGGTGCGACGTCAGGTGTTTGGGCCAGTGACGTGTCAGTGTCACGTGGGCTTGGGCCTGCGACGTCGTATGCAACGTCGCAGGTACCAGATTTTGTATATAAACGAAATTCGTTTTCAGTTTAGGGTTGACGAAAAACCCTAAACGCAATTTGTCGAAATTCTTTGTAATCTGATCGGTTAGAAGCAATAAAAGATCGTTTGATTCGCATTATATTGTGTTTGTTCGTTTGATTAGTTGTGTTAATGATCTAATTGTTTATTCCGCAAGCAATTAGGTTAACTCGTTCGGTTAAAGGTCAAGTAAAGGGACTATCAACTGGTATCAGAGCAGTGTTTGCTCGTTTTTGAAGTGTCGGGTCGAGTTTTGGGATTCTTGGACGTGATATTCATATAATTATTTGTGATTATTGCGTTTGTTTGTGTTTTTACAGGTTTTCAATCGATCTACTGGGATTATAGAAGGTTTTTTGTCGATTTATGTTCGTAGAAAATCGTTTGGGATTAAAAGTTTCGTTTTTAGGGTTTTTGGCCGCATCAGCCCGATCTGCGACGTCTAGTGCGACTTCATCTGCGACGTCGCAAGCGACGTTATCAATTTTGACCTAATTTGGTCCTTGCGACGTAAGTTGCGACTTTGTGAACGACGTCGTTACTTTGACCTTAAGTGGTTTTGCGACATTGTGTTGTGACATCGTGTTGCGACATTGTCTACTTTTGCGACGTTAATTGCGACGTACTTCTCAACGTCGCGTGTTTCCGATTCTTAACTGAATCTTTTGCTTTTGCGATGTTATACTCGTCGTCGCATTACCTCAGTGCGACGTTACCTTCAACGTCGCTATTACCAGATTGGTTGTGATTCAATTCTAAGGAATTTTAAATGGCTACTGACAAGGACGATATTAGAGGACATAAGGAAATGCTAAAACAGAACAATGATATTGGATCAAGTAATAAACCGCCTTTCTTTAGTCAAGATTTAGACTATGCATACTGGAGAGATCGTTTTGAGCAGTATGTAGACTTTCACTGTCCAGAACTATGGGGACCTTTACGTGAACGTTACGTGGCTCCTGTAGCTGAAGGAGATTATCGTGGTGTTCCTCCGGCAAAGACTTATAAAGCTATGTCTCCTGAAGAGAGAAAGGAGTTTGACATTGAAAGAAAGCTCATTCCACAATTCGTATGTGTCTTCCTAAGGATGTTATGTATCTTTTCCGTACACACGATATCACATATGATTTATGGAAGGCTATTGAGACTCGCTGTGGAGGAAATGAGAAATACAAAGAGGCAAAGCTTGAGTTAGTTAAAAAGCAGTATGATATTTTCGATATTCTGCATAATGAGACAAGAACTGGGTTGTTCACTCGCTACTCACGGTTAGTTGGTGAGTTGTTTGAGGGAGGTTATCATTTTCCTCCTATTGAGGTTAATAAGAAGTTACTAGATGTGTTGCCCAGCTCTTGGGATGTCAAGGTTCAACTATTGAAAGAAAATCAAGAGCTAGCTACAATGTCTTTGGACACTTTAATCGGTATTCTCCTAGCACATGCAATGGAGATAAAGAAGAAAGAGACTAAAGCTGGGGGGGGGGGGGGGGGTAATTCAGAATCCAAGTATATATGGAGGTCAAATCAATACTGGAAGGAATTTTGGTGGTGGAATGGCTTTCATGTCAAATACGGGTTCTCCATCAACTTCATTTTCTTCTAGTGGTGTACATTCAACCTACATGTCTGATAGTCCTCAAAGTCCACAAATTCCTTAACTTTAGCAGGTTTCGATTTCACCGGCAATTGAGGAACAGACTGCCATTTATACAGCTTTTCTAAGTTCTTAGAAGGATTTGGTTAATCAACCAAACCAGACATTAGAGCTGACGAAAGAAGATTATGCTCAGCTGGATGATGATGATCTAGAACAGATGGATCTGACTTGGAGCACAGCAATGCTTTCTAGGAGGGTTCAAAAGTTTCTGCAACGTACTGGGAGAAAGAGCTTGGTAGGAGATGGTAACTCTGGTTTTGGTTTTGACAAGAGCAAGGTCCGATGCTACAACTGTCAGAATTTGGGGCATTTCACGAAGGAGTGAGAAAAATCTAAATTGCCTGCATCAGGATTTAGAAAGCCTTCTCCTCCAAAAGCTAAAGAGATGGAGGTTGCAAAGATCGTGACTGCTACTCCTGATAATGCATTGGTTGCATTCGAGCCTTCTAATACAGACTAGACATCTACTTCTGACAAATACAAACCATGTCTGATGGCTCACATTGTGAATGAGCAGTCTGAACGGGTAAAGGACAGTGAATGGTATATGGATAGCGGCTGCTCGCGACACATTTTAGTGGATATTAAACCTTTTGCTGGAGGACACGTTGCTTTTGCTGGAGGCATAGGGGGAACGATTACCGGAAAGGGAACGCTAACTACTGGGAAAGTTAGCTTTGAGAATGTGCATTATGTGGAACAACTGTCACACAACCTGCTAAGCGTTTCACAAGTGTGTGATAAGGATTACACCACATCTTTCACAAAGACTGAATGTGTCATCTTGAAGCCTGGGTATGTCATTCCTGAGGAATGGGTGCTAATGCGTGCACCGCGAAAGAATGACACCTATGTGATGAACATGCGAACAGTGGAGACTACTACTGAATACACTTGTCTCCTTTCGAAGGCTTCGGAAAAGGAATCACTCCTTTGGCACCGGCGAATGGAACATATTCATTTTCGCAAAATGAATTTTCTGGTTAAAAATGATTTAGTACACGGAGTGCCAAAACAGTCATTTGCACTAAAAGATGACTGTATTCCGTGCCACAAGGGAAAACTTCGCAAAAAGTCCCATAGGCCTAAGGCTGTGAATTCCATTGCTGCACCATTGGAACTCTTGCATATGGATCTCTTTGGTCCAGTTTCAACTAAGAGTATTGGTGGTAGCTCGTATTGCTTGGTAGTTACTGATGACTACTCAAGATTCTCATGGGTTTATTTTCTAGCTTCTAAGGGGGAGACGCCTGAGATCTTGGTTTATTTGTTGGACAAGTTGGCTAATCTGTGCAACTTAAAGGTTAAAAGAATTCGGATTGATAATGGAACGGAATTCAAGAACTCAACTCTCGAATTGTTCTGTGCTACAAGAGGCATTGATCATCAATTCAGTGCCCCGAGGACTCCGCAACAGAATGGAGTCGCTGAAAGAAAGAACAGGACTATAATCGAGACAGCCAGGACTATGTTAGCAGATTCCAAGTTACCAATAATTTTCTGAGCTGAGGCAGTGAATACTGCCTATTATGTTTTGAATCGAGTGCTTTCGGTCAAGAAGAAGAACAAGACTTGCTATGAATTGTTCAAGAACCGCAAGCCGAATCTACAGTTTCTTGAGCCGTTCGGGTGTCCTTGTCTGATCAAAATCACTAAAGATAAAGTTTCTAAGTTTGGTGAAAAGGCCATTGAAGGGATTTTTCTTGGATACTCGGTCAATTCTCCGAATAAAAGAGTCTTTAATAAGGAAACTCATCAGATAGAGGAACATTATGAGGTTAAGTGTCTGCGTTATACGGATCCACCCTAAGGTACTGGTCCCGATTGGTTTTTCAACTATGAGGATGTTTTCAATTCTTTCAATATACCTCAAGAAGAAGAATCTGTGGATGATTTGGTCACTATACTACATGGAATCAATATCGTTCAAGATTCATCCAATTCACCTCCCAAACCGTCTGAACCAACTCCTGAGTCGGTATCTAATCAACCGTCAACCTCAACACCCACTCCATCACCTATTCCAACACCCGCAACCACCCCTTCTCCCTCAACTAAACCCACAACTGATCCATCTCCTACCCAACCATCATTTGATGTTCCTTCTACTTCTACACCAGTTAATGCCGCGGATCTTCCAGATGATCCAAATATGCCTCCGTTAGAAACGGATGATGAAGAAGAAGAGATGAACTACTCTTATTTCTATACTCATGATGAAGATCAAGATGATGAAGGAGATGCTGAAGCTACACGCAATCTTTCTCTAACTGAAACAGCGATTATACTAGAGAAAGAAGATGCTCCCGTAACTGAGGGAGATCTGAATAACTTGGAATTGGTTCTTGTGCAGGATGCCATTCCAGTGACGCGTGCTCATAAGAATCACCCACATGAGAATATTATTGGTGATCCTAATGATGGTATTCAAACGCGTCAGCAAGTTAAACAAACGCAAGGCCAGCAGTTCTTGGAGCTTATGGTGAAGATTGAATCTTGCTATATCTCACCAATTTAGCCTAAAAAGGTGGATGAAGCCTTAAAACACCCATCATGGGTCGAGGCTATGCAAGAGGAACTTCAACAGATCAACAAGATGAAAGTTTGGGAAATACTTCCTCTACCTAAGAATGCTCACCTGACTGGTACTCGTTGGGTATATCACAATAAGATGGATGATCGTGGAGTGGTCATTTCAAAATAAAGCACGTTTGGTAGTTCAAGGATATAGTCAACAAGAGGGTATTGACTATGACGAAGTATTTGCTCCGGTTGCCCACTTGGAATCCATTCGAATCTTTCTCGCTTATGCTTCATTTAAAGGATTCCATGTGTATCAATTAGACGTGAAGTGTGCTTTTCTATATGGAGATGTCGATGCTGTGATTTATGTATGTCAACCTCCAGGTTTCGAAGACCCAAAGCACCCGAACTACGTGTGCAAACTGAAGAAAGAATTGTATGGTCTTCATCAATCCCCTCGTCTTTGGTATGAAAAACTTGCCACCTACTTGCTAGCAAATGGTTTTGACAGAGGACAGATTGATAGCACGCTTTTCATCAGAAGGGAAGGAGCAGATTTGTTGCTTGTGCAGGTTTACGTGGATGACATTATCTTTGGCTCAACCAATGATCAGTTGTGCAAAGATTTTGAGGCTTTGATGAAAGCTGAATTTGAAATGAGTGCTATGGGGGAGCTTACATTCTTTTTGGGATTACAAGTCGAGCAGTCCAACAAAGGTATCTATATTCATCAGTCAAAATATGTCAAGGACATGTTGACACGGTATGACTTGCTTGATTGTAAACATTATGGGACCCCTATTGATGTGAAACACAATCTTGGACCTCATGAGGAAGATGAATACTGCAAGGAGAAAGACTATCGCTCAATGATAGGCTCTCTCATGTATCTGACCGCCTCAAGACCAGATATCGTGTTTGCTGTATCACTCTGCTCTCGCTATCAAGCCAATCCTAAGGTTTCTCACATGAAGGCAGTGAAGTGAATCTTTGGTTATCTTAACTTTAGGCCATCTCTTGGTCTATGGTATTCAAATGAGAAGAACTTCGCGTTAACTGCTATTCGAATTCGGATCTTGGTGGCTGCAAAGTAGATATGAAGTCAACCACTGGAGGATGCCAGTTTCTTGGATCGCGTTTGGTTTCATGGCAGTGTAAAAAGCAGACTGCGGTTGCCATTTCAACGGCGGAAGCCGAGTATGTTGCTGCTGCAAGTTGCTATTCTCAATTTCTTTGAATTCAGCACCAACTGCACGATTATGGGTTTAATCTTTCTATGACTCCTATTTACATTGATAATACTGCTGCTATATCTATCACACACAATCCCGTACAGCATTCTAAGACCAAACATATTGCACTTAGGTTCCACTTTATACGGGATTGCTTTGAGAAACACCTGATAGATGTTGTCCACATAGAAACCCTTAAGCAGTGTGCGGATCTTTTTACAAAAGCCTTTTTAAGATCTCGTTTTGATGAACTGGTCAACATGATCGGTTTAAGGTTCTTTCAAAGTAAACAGTGATTTGTGACTTGGAACTTTATTTTTGTATATTTGCATTAAAAAAATGGTGTATGGCTTACATCATTCATGTTTGCTTGTTACCTTAGGGGAATCGCCACTAAATTGCAACAACCACTCTTTATACTTGTTAGTATTAAAGAAATGCACGGTTTCTACACAAGACATTGAAGTTGTGTCTGTAAACAACTTGGGAGATGATAGTACATCGGCTATCATGCATAAAATGAAATTTTAAGGTTTATCATTGATGTGTCAGTAGGTTTATTTGACACACTTAAAACAGGTTTTATAAAAGTTAGCTTCATCATATGATGTGTTGGTAGGCATGATACAAACCGGTCTCTGGGTTATTAAGAAATCACTTAAATACATGGCTACAATCTTGTGGTCGACACCGTGTGATGTACGACATAATGTCTTAATTCTGTAATTTAGCTTGACATATTTTAATCTTAGCTATTTTATTGGAGATCGTTTGGGGGGTTATAATGGTTGTTTCCTCTGTTGTACGTCGGTACAGACCTGGTCTCAATTCATTATAGTCTAAAAACTGAGCAAACTTAAGTCAATGTACTTGCAAAGTCTTAAATATAAGATACTGAACAAGATTGCCAGTTGGAAATCTCCAAGTCTGGTTTGATCGCGATCGGTTTTGCTCAAACCTGAATCAAGTGTATGTTGCTCTGTTGTACGTCGGTACAGACCTGTCACCGCTAGCTTGATTCTTAAAAATGATAACTCTTCTAGAATATCTAATATTAAAATTATGATCAATGTCTATTTTATGGGGTATATCTATGGTGGGGACCGTGGAGGACTACTCATACTAACAATAAAGGTTAGCTCACAGACACGATGTATCATGTTAAGGTGGATAAACAATACCAACAATTGTCTTGAAATAATTTTTATAAGAGGTGTTTTAAATGTGCCACGTAAATTTAAAGTGGACAAATATACTGATAATCGAAATAACACTTACTATTCCTAATAACTGCATGTTATTCCTATATGATCCCTAATCAGACAAAACCACTCCGTCCCAAAAACAGAGTGTTAGTAAGTTTATTTATTTTACTTTTACTTTTTGCGATATTAAAAGAAAATACCAAAAAGATTTTTATTTATTTTATTTTTGTAACATTTTTTTTTCATTCTATGTTTTTTCCCAAGTCACATGTCTTTGTCAATTCTTTCGTAAACGAGATCACAACGTTAAAATTAATTTGAAAGTTAACTTAATTAGTTAAGCGACGTCGCTAGCGACGTCGTGAACAATGTCACATTTTAAGGTTAGCCTATAAATAGTGTCAAACGCGACATCATTCGTTACACTATTCAAAATCTACCCCGCGACGTTGTAAGCGACGACACAGGCGACGTCATCCACCGACTTGTTTTTCGATCGATCTCGTTTTTATAAGGCTTTCGTAGTGATTCACTTGCATTCTCTTGATCTACTTTATATTCCGCACACTTAGGTACCCTTTTCACCGTGTATTTTTCGTTTAATTGACACATGTATATTGCGGTTTTAGGGGTTTCGGTTTTGGGTTAAATTCGTTGCCTAATCATGTCATGTATATAGAATAAATTATGTTTTTGTGATCAACATCGTTAGGCGCACCTTGTGGTGTGATTATTTTCCAAAAACCCCAATTTGGAGGTTAGGGTTTTCTGGGTTGGGATGGCTGTTCATCATTGCGACGTAGGCTGCGACGTCGCAGCCAACGTCGCTTTAAGTTGTAAATTGATCGACTGTATGTGCCGTCACATTACCTGCGACTTCAGCCGCGACGTCGTTCTTAACGTCACCTTATTTTAAAATGTGCTTAAAATTCTCTCCCATGATGGATAGAATTTTTGCTGTTTGTTCCGCCTTGGAGAAAGAGGTTCAGGAAAGACGGGATGTTCCTTTGTTCGGTGCTGTTCTCAACGAACAATATGTGCCACCGCCAGAGCCGCAGTTTATGGATGTGGTTGTTCCGCAACAGCCACAGGAACCGATTGTAAATATTCCAGTTCGACCTGCGGGGGAGGTTGATGTTATTCAAGAGGTTGAACAGTTTGGACGTATTGAAGATATTCAGGAGAACGTCCAGGAAGGCTCTCATCATACTTCTGAGAGTTCTGATTCAGAAGCTGCTGTCAACCAACCGGACGATGGGGGTCCGACCCCATCTGATTCTGAGGGTGCGGTTCCGCACCCGTCTGAGATGGAGATTATAAGACGCACAAACCAGCCGCGATACAAACGAATTATGCGTCATATTGGACAGGGAAGACGCTACGTTCCAAAGAATACGGGAAAGCGTGCTCGTGGCGGTGATGATCCAACTTATAAGGATTATCAGCCGTCCTCTCAGCGTTGCCGTCGTCGTCATCCTTCTGCTGGTTCTGTCCGTCTTCCGGATCAGCATCAAGCTCTGGCTACTGAACCAGTTCCTGAGTTTATGAAGAAGATGATGGAGGATATGCTTTTGATGCAGCGAAGAATGGCTGCTCAGGATGAGCAGATTGCTTCTCAAGCTGCTCTGATTGAAGTTCAAGCGAAAGAGCTCAAGGACATGAAGTCTATGGTTAAGAATTTGGAAACCAGTTCTATTGGCTCGGGTAGTCAGGGTCCGGGGGACCCACTGTAGAGCCAATAGAGCCTGAGTCTGTAACCCGAAACCCTATAATTGAAAATGTTTCTAATGAGAATGTGCTAGCTTTAGATTATTTCTCTGTTGATGACATACCAGGCCAGCCGAGACCGCTAGCAGTTGATTATTCTTTTGCAGATCTGTCTTACATTCAAAGAATGGTCAATGAAGCTGGTACTGAGACGGATTCTGGATACGTCTTTGATATGGATGATGACGTATCAGTTGAAGATGAGACTTTAGATTCTGATGAAGTCTATGACGATACTGTTTATGATGATGCTCCAATCATTGAATCTGATTCAAGCGGAGATGAGAGACCTGCTAGAGCTCACCGTGGAGAATCTAGTTCTTTCCAAGCAGCGCCTGCTCAAGAAACTCCAGCTGAAGAGACAAAGGCACCGGACTCAGCAGCGTATGAAACCGAATCTGCTAAAGTTTCTAAAAAGAGATTCACTGCTGAAGAAAAGAAGCAATGGTGGCCTGAGGGACGTAATCCAGAACCTGTACCCGTTAAATGTCAAGTTTACAGGGTTCCTGGAAATTACAAGGGAGTAATTAAAAGCTGGAAATGTCAGAGAAATATGTTGATGATAAAGAGAAAGGACGGAGTTCAGTACTTCAAATTGAGGTTCTATCAGCTGACTACTTTGCCTAAAGGAGAGATTAACCGATTGGCTCAGCTGAATTTGATTAACCCGTCAAAGGATGGTTATGCCGAGTATATGCGAAAGACGATTGTTCGAGAATGTTTGTCTAAGAAGTACAACAAGATCAAACCAACTCTTGGTACTCGGTATTCCTACAAGAAAAGGATAGATCCAGCAACAGGAAAGCCAATGGTTAAAATTCATTATCCACCAGCTGACTGTCTGACTAAGATACCTCTAGAGCCTGTTCCCTATCTCTTTCTAAATAGATTTGTTAAATGGGAACTTGATGTTCATACTGGAGAAGCGGTTATCACTTTTGTA
The DNA here is from genome assembly GCA_949592205.1 of Helichrysum umbraculigerum. NCBI lineage: Eukaryota > Viridiplantae > Streptophyta > Magnoliopsida > Asterales > Asteraceae > Helichrysum > Helichrysum umbraculigerum. The sequence continues at coordinate 117,615,246 of CATIUR010000003.1, read as the reverse complement.
CCTGATTCTGAACCGCAATTGGAACATGGAGGTATTTGGAATCTGAGACAAGCAGAGTTCAGATTGTATGATCCGATGAGTTTGATTAACTTTCATGAAAAGGATTTGCGTAAACTCTTTTATAATCGGATTCGGGTGAATAGGGAAAATGAGTTCAATCGCATCTTAGCTGATCAATTCTACAATGTGGTTAAGTTATGCGTGACTCATGGTATCCATGCCGATGGAGCTTTTCCTGCGGGCTGGGTTTAATTGAAGAACTTTTGAAGACCAAGCTGCTGACAAGGGGGAGTTTGTTAGTACATTTTGTGTGTCAGTCAGTTGGTCCAACTCGTGTTTTAATTTAGTTAGTTATATTATTTTTCCTGACTCCTGCGACATTGCATGTAACGTCGCAGGTGCGACGTCAGGTGTTTGGGCCAGTGACGTGTCAGTGTCAAGTGGGCTTGGGCCTGCGACGTCGCATGTACCAGATTTTGTATATAAACGAAATTCGTTTTCAGTTTAGGGTTGACGAAAAACCCTAAACGCAATTTGTCGAAATCCTTTGTAATCTGATCGGTTAGAAGCAATAAAAGATCGTTTGATTCGCATTATATTGTGTTTGTTCGTTTGATTAGTTGTGTTTATGATCTAATTGTTTATTCCACAAGCAATTAGGTTAACTCGTTCGGTTAAAGATCAAGTAAAGGGACTATCAGTCGTGAAGACTCTCCGATCTCCAGAGCAGGTGGAATGTCCTCTAAGGCTCTCCAACGCCTAAGCATTGGGGACATCCAGTCTAGGTTAGGGAACCGCCTCTGTGGTGGCTCCTCAGGCTCAGTCATAGGCGCCTTGTCTCGGGGCGCGAGCAATCCAATGGGAAGGTCTCCAACGCACTTCCTAGGTGCGCGGACCAACCTAGGGTGGCAGGAAGGCTCTCCTATGTGGTAGCGGGGCTCGGTAACAGGACGTGCCAAAACAGGTGTAGTAACATGATGTGTAGGTGGTGGTACATATGTGTCATCAGATGTAGCCCTATCATGAACTGACAGACTCTCGGGTACAAATGAATCCTCCATGGGCTCCTCCTTAGAGTCAGAGTCAGATATGTAGATCGGTGTGCGTCTCGACATGCTGAGACAAAGAATCGTGTGTGACGTGTCAGTCATATGTTAGTTGTATGCAAATGTATGTATGCATGCAATGAATGATTTAGCCAAGGCTATTGTCTAGGTCTCTAAGGTTCAAAGTCACCTAAAGATTTCTAGTTCGCTATAACCATTGGCTCTGATACCAATCTCTGTCACACCCTCAAAACCATAATTACATTTTATTATTTCATAATCATTGTTTATCAAATATCATCGGAAGTCTTTACGTTATTAATAGTTTTCATTGAAAGTCTTAGTTACTCAGCGAGGGTGCTGACGGAATAACACACAACATAAATACATTCATTACATCAGAGCATATGGTCATCACACAACATGATAGGTTAAGATGCCAGTTCAAACAGTCATTACAAAACAAGTACGACTGTGTAAGTCGTAACAGTAGTAGTTAAGTTTAAAACAGTAAGTTTTAACAATGCACAAGTTTATAATAAGATTTCATAAGTATGACTGCAATGTCGGCAGTAATACTATGAAAATCTCTAAAAGTTGTCCCAAAATAAGTGGCATCCTAATAGTCCAGGGTTGTCCATCCTGAATGCATGCGATTCTTACTTACGTCGCTAATTTTCTGTAAAACATAGAGAAAAGTCGTCAACAAAATATGTTGAGTGAAATCGTAGGTTTTATATAAGTATGTGGTATGTTGAACCAATTATGTTTATGTTATTGAAATGTTATTCAATAACAAAATGTTTGCAGGTTTTGCAAAATATAAGTTTTGTAGGGTTGTTACCCTAAAATGTAGTTTTATGTGGGATGTTACCCCAAAATGTATGTCTGGTTGTTCACAGTATAAAATAAGTAATCGGAATGTTTTCCGATATGAAACAGTTGTAGGATATGTTATTCCTAACTTATGTGGGAAATTCTTAGACTATGATCCCCTGAAAGGTGAGCTAAACCTCGTAGGTTAAAGTAACGCGACCTAACCCTATAACCAAACCACGATCAATCAGTATGTTGTTTGCCTACAGGACATGTAAGTACACGCTCCACTGTAGGAGGGTCGTCATGGCAATAGTACTACTCGTATACTAAGTGGCTAGACTCACCTAGCTAATGGTTACAGTTTGCATGACATAAGGACTTTTCATGCATACATTGTGAGTCTGGGTCCGTACTAGGATACGTTGTCTAATTCCCAAAATAGTTGTGAAATATGAAATTTCATGTCAAAACAGTTGTATAAAAGCAGTAAAGCATTTATAAAGTTTGCTACATGTGTTCGCATGCAGTTTCTATGTTTACACCCTTATTGTTTTAAAAGCATAAAACAATAAAAAGTAGGGGCTGTGACTCACTGTAGTTTGCTCGGTATGAAAGCTAGCAGCCGACACGATATAGCCCAACGTACGTTAACCTATACATTTAATGTATTAACATAAGTACGTTTGATTTGTTTGATCAACTTATGTTAACGGTTTGTTTATTTGAAGGAATTGTTAATTTCTTAATCATGCAAGTTGTTTAAGTTGTTGGTGATGTTATGTTGAAATATTTTTATTATTTCTCAAATCAAAACTCGTTATGTATATATATATATATATATATATATATATATATATATATATATATATAAGTGTTGTTTTGTTCTCATCATACATATATATATTCGTTCTATATGTATATGTATATGTATATAGGTATGCTTGTTGTATATTGTTATGTCTCACGTTTGTTAAACGTAAACTCTCGTTTGTATGTGTATATATATATATATGTAAATATATATAAAATTTGCACGTATCGTTTGTATATATAAATATATGTCCTTATATATATATATATATGTATACATATATATATGTATACATATATATATATATATGTATACATATATATATATATATGTATACATATATATATATATATATATATATATGATGTAATACGTGGTTTACGTATTTAAAAATTTTTTAAGTTTTATTTGTTATAAAATCTTTATCGTTTTTTAATCTCGTTATTAAAATAAATACTCGTTGTTGTTTCTACAATTGTCGTGTAGGGTTTAATCCGTTTCATTGTCCTTAACCGGTGTCGGGATTCACATTTATATATTGTGTATATATATATATATATATATATATATATATATATATATATATATAATGTTCGTACGTATATATATGTGGTTATATATACATTTATACCGTTCGATTATATAAATCATTAAGTTAAGTGTCCGTGTCCTTAGCTTGTCCCGTTTATGTGTAATCAATAGGTTATTATGTCTCAGAAATGTATCCGCCGGATCAAAGTCGTTTACGCGCAATTCAGTTTTTAAACATTGATCCTCCGGATCATAAAGTTGATCCGCCAAAATATTAAGGTGATCCGTCGGATCAAAAACATGATCCATCGGATCAACGTGTTTTTCCAGTGCAATTTCGTCTTGTTCATGAGTGATCCGCCGGATCACCCTTGTGATCTGCCGGATCCTGCAACTTTCCAGGTTCAAACTTGTTTAAAATACATATATACTTGCAAGATTATGATTCCTAAATCTTAGTATCATCAATACACATGTTTTTGTCAACTCAATTCGAAGTATTACAAGTTTATGATTATCAATTTCGGATTTATAGTGTTGGTTTTATAAAACCAAATTTCATGAAATTTATGTTATAAATCACGAAATTATTAAGTCGTATATGTTTATTAAAACCAAATTTCATGAAATTTATGTTATAAATCACGAAATTTAGCGTTGGTTTTATATTAAAACCAAATTTCATGAAATTTATGCTATAATCATCATATATAACATAATTTATGTAAAGAAACCGAAGTTACAAGGATTGCTCACTTTGAGTTTGTGAATGTGTTGAGCCGAGGGTGATGGTGATCGAGTGATGATGATGATGATATGATGAATCTGTGATGATGGTGAGGATTATGAGTTGATGATTATGATGATATATTGTTAAAGTTTCCAATATAACATTGATAGGATTTAGATGATTTAACCTTATGATGGTGATGATGGATTTGAAGAAGATGGTGGTATAGCCTCTGCTCCTTCTTCTACTGCTTCTGCTTCACAATGAGACCAGAGTGATGAATGTGTGTGTGTGTGTGTGTGTGTGTGTGTGTATGTTTGAATGATTGAAGGTTGGTAACACTCTGAATGTGAGGGAGGGAGTATAAAAATTGAACGGGAATGGGGTATACAGGAGACGGTCTCTCCATTATTTGAGTTTGGTGGTCATTTTTGACCCATGCAATATAAAATATGATATTTTAAATTTTTATTTTTTGGATGTTATCCATATACGTTTTCTAAAGTCAGAAAAATAATGTGTTAATTATTTTTTACTGTTATTTATTTTGTATTTTAGTTTCTATGCGCATCCAATTGGGTGCCAAATTTCGAATTCATATTTTGAGGAATTATTCTAAATCCTTTCAGATGAATGATAAAATAATTCTTTTTATCATTTGTGACATTTAAGTATGTTTTAAAATTATTTCTGTTCATTATATAATACGTTTTACGTTAAAAGTATATTTCAATCGTTTTATCTATATGTTACAACTATATTAATTAAAAACAATTAATTATTTATCTGTCACAATAAGTCATTTGGCCTTTTTACCTAATATTCTCAATTAAACATAATATAATAAAATTATTCTTAACACATTAAATAAATAATTTAAAGCTAAAAAATTACCAGAATGCCACTAGACCCCTAAGGTGGGTGTTACAGTTTATTTTTAACTCTTGACTCGACTCGACTCGTAAGAGACATAATTTAAAATAAATACATATATTTATATCTACATGTATATTATTGTTTGGATTTCTATCATTAATTGAAATAAAACATGATTAAAGTCATTAAATAATACAAATATTTAATTTAAAATGAATTATTAGTCATTTTCTATCATATTTTGTGATTTTATATTTTTTATTAGATTACATTAAACGTGTGTCCGGTTTCTGACTGGTAAGAGTCGCCTAAGACTTGTAAGAGTCGCACACGACTCGGAAGAGTCAATAAATAACTTGTAAGAGTCAAAGTCATTTACGAGCCGGGGTCCGAGTCGAAGAGTCGACTCGTGAATCGTAAGAGTTTAACAACTATGATTACAACATCTTATGTATATTTTAACATTTTGGTGTGTGGGTAAATCTTTAATTTTATTCTTGAATTAAAAAAATTAGTATTACTTTGTTTATAGTATCTTATATATTTATTAAAACATCATGTATATTTGTTATTGCAACTTACATTATTTACTACTCCCTCCGTACCAATTTAATTGTCCCTAGACAGAAAACACGCAGTTTAAGATAAACACAATAATTACTACTTACTTTTTGCAAAATGACATTCTTACCCCTAACCAATTAATTTAAACTTCATTTCACTTTTGTAATTTAATTTTTGAAGTAGGGACAATATAGTAAATGAAATCATATTTCCTTTCCATATTTGGTAGTGGACAATCAATTTGGGACAATCCAAAATGGAATAGTGGACTATTAAATCGGGACGGAGGGAGTATTTTTTAATCTTGCATATTATATAGTTTTAAGATTGAATAATTTTTTTGAAAATTTTAGGGAATTTTTTCGGCAATGTTGCAAGTAAGTCTACAACTTTATTAAAATTGCAAAAAATCCCCCCCCCCCCCCCTTCCTTGCTCGTCTAATCTGTTCCCAAAAATGAAATTAGTTTTTATAATCAATCTAATTTTAATTTTAATTATTCATAAAGTAAATAAACTTTTAATAGAGAAGTACCATGTTTTTCTTGCGCCAGCAATTCTAAGTACAAAATAAAGTACGAGAGTGATTGGATAAGTACAGAAAAAGTACAGTAATGATTATATTTAAAATATAAAATAAAAAGGAAGTGGTGTGGAAAGTAGAAACCATTTTTTTCCAATTAACATACCATTTGTATTAAAAAGGTACAGAAAAGTACGGAATAATAAGAAAGAATGATGGAAAAAAGTATAGAAAAAGTACAATAATTATTATGTTTAAAATAAAATATTGAAGAAAGTGGTATGATTATTAATACCCTTATTAAATTGCTCTAAGTGATTTTGGTAAATATTATAATTGATAAACTATCTTACGTATAAAGGTTTTCATAGAAAGAAAAAGGTATCGTTCCACTTTTAATAAATTTAATATTAATAATAATAAATAAATAAATAATGGGAGTAATAAGTACTGCCCGCGGGCAACGGTCAGAGCCACACATTTGGGGAACAATTGTCAATCATGGTACTCCCTAAAAAAGGTTTTAAATATCCCCTCCACCACCACCACTCATAGTTTTGTCACGACTTAGGCATAAAGTGAACCACTTACTTTAGGTTTTTCAGTTTGCCGCTTGCCACCCTTTGTCATTCTTGTGTGTCATTTCATGATCTTATTTTAACATTTTGAAAATAGAAAACCAATATATTTTTTCTGCCGTTGATATTTTCAACACAATTTTTAATAGGTTCATTATATTTATGCAATAAACAGTTATATTATATGAATAAATAATTATATATTATGATGGATCTATCAAAAATTAGGATAAAAATATTATCACCTTTTTTTTAGGGTTGACAATTTGGGTTGGGTCGAGTTGACCCGCTTAAATTATCGAGTTGACGGGATGAAAGTAGTCGATCCAAACCCAACATGATTTTCTAATCGGGTTGAGTTTTACAACCCAACCCTGACCTAACCCTGACCCAACCCAACTTTCCCATTTTACTAACTAGATCAAAATATTTTGGATATTTTTAATTAACGAGTTAATTTCGGATCAAATTGGGTACGTGTGTCAAGCTCTAAATTTATAATTCGTCATTAATAAACATAAAAGTATTTATAAAGTATCAAAAAATATCATATTACCTAATATGCAGACGGTTCAGAAGTAGTCGACCCAAACCTGACCAGATTTTCTAATCGGGTTGAGTTTTACAACCCAACCCAACCTTGACCTGACCCAATTTACTAATTAGATCAAAATATTTTTGGATCATTTTTAACTAACGGGTCAATTTCGGATCAAATTGGTTACATGTGTCAATCTCTAAATTTATAATTCGTCTTTAATAAGTATCAAAGTATTTATAAAGTACCAAAAAATATCATATAACCTGATAATGTTAATTAAAATCTAATACTATTTCATCATTAAGCACTTTGATCTAGTAAATTATTATAATTTTTTTAATTTTAAACTACATTTATGATTTATTCGGGTTATCGGTTCAACCTAAAAACCCATTGGGTGATCCGAAACCGACCTAAAAAGATAATGGGTTGACGGGTTTCGGGTTAACGGGTCCGTGGTCAAAAATTCTTGATCCAACCTGCTTATTTTCGAGTCGGTTTTGTGACGGATTTCGGGTTGTGTCGAAAATTGCTAGCCTTACTTTTTCTAAAACAATGTCAAAAAAATTACACAAAAATAAAGTTGCTAAATAGATACCCTTGTAATCGTAACCACTTGATTGGAAACATGATCACTTTGTTGCGAGTGCTGAGTTGTTTACGGATGGGTTGCAAGTTGCTAGTTCCCAAGTTATTGGTCTGGGGTCTTGGCCACAAAGATGTTTTTGTTGGCCCGGTAGCGAGGTATGAAGTCATGATTCATATAGACATATCGTTATCCGATAAATCGATCAAACTTCGAAAAGCTATGACTTTGATACATTATGATGTTTTTCAAATGAATTAGTCTAGTGGATAATAATATGTGGTATATGACTAATGAATAATACACGAGGAGAAAGAAAATGTTTAGTTATCAACTATATCTCATCTTGATTTTAAGTGTCTATATTTTTGAAATATAAGAATTGTATCTAATTGGTTGTGTAAGCCGGTCAAAGAAATGGAATTTAGTTATAATAAAACTCTTTTCCAAGCTTAATATTTTCTTGGTGATTATACTAAACCCACTAGTGGCGCTATAAGACGAACTTATAAGGTTGAAAGCATTGGTCACTTGTAGGGATGGCAATGGATCGGATATGAATCGGATGATGTCATATCCACATCCATATCCATTTAAATATTTCCGTCCACATCTATATCCATTTAATTTCAATTCATCCATCCATATCCATATCCGATGGATTAAGCGGATTAATGGATGTCCATTGAATTTTAAAAAAATGTTTAAAAATTTTTCTAACATTAAATGAACACAATATTGTACAAAAAAAATAATAATAATAATAATAACGTAACATACATAAATCTATTTACAAAAGCATGTAACCATTGTTGTCAATGAAGCATAATTGGTTACAATTACAACTAAACATATATTTTGACTAATGTAATTGTGTTTTCTAAGTTTATCGGTTAATCACATATGTTTTAATTGTTATCTATCGTGGATTGTGATTTTACTATATGATTGGAAGCAAAACTTAACTAAACCTGATAGATTTTTGCATTTCGATTTGCTATTTAAATATAAAATACAAAAAATTCTCAAATATACATTACATATTTAAAATTTACGAGTTTATATATTCAATAACACCTTAATAGTTTATGGTTTATATATCGTGGATATATAATTTATGTGTGTGTGTGTGTGTGTGTGTGTATATATATTTGTATTTCGGGTGAAATTGGTGAATCCATGGATCACAAAATGTTATTCATATCCGATCCACTAAACATCTATATCCGTATCCATATCCACTATTCATCCTTTTAAATTGTCCGTATCTATCACAAATAGATCTGGATGGATGGATGTCCACCGGATCGAATGAGAATTGCCATGCCTAGTCACTTGCTTTGTATTGCTATATATTCAACAAGTTTTGAATTTCATTAAATTGAAGGACAAAAACTGATGTTTTTAGTACTTGAGGGTTGAAAAGAAACATGTGAAGAAAGATAAAGGGAAAATTGAATCCAATTTGAGGAAAAGGAGGGAAGAAGCATCTACTTGGTAGGGGCCCTTGGTCCCTTTTACAGAATATGGAGCCCATCAGGGGTGATGGTGTGGGCCTGGGTAGGGGCCTAGCGGAAAGCGACAAAAGAATCACGCATAAAAGTGTGGATGAATGACGTTAGCTGATGGTGCGTTCATCTCAGTGTGGCCTACTCCACAATATACTCGTACAAGAAATAAATAATAAATAAAATATAAAATAATACAGTAAATAAATAAGAAAAGAAAAAAAAGAGAAATACGAAATATTTTGTAAGACGGTCTGAATTTCTCTAATAATTATGTATGAAAGAAAAATGCTACTATGCTACTTCTTCATAAAATGATCATGAAAAACAATAACGTGATGTGTTGATATTAGACTATTGAGGTAATCGCATTAATTTAATGTTTTTTAGAAAATAATATACTACCGACAACTATTATAGATCTTTTATTTTTTGCGCTGCATAGCTCGAGTCTCTTATTAATAATGTATAATCTATATTGTAGGTCTACTTTTTTTTTTGAAAGGCAATCTATAAATTACATCGAAAACTTTATAAATATATACTCCGTATATTATACCACTACTTTTAATTGAATACATACTTATAAATTGAAATTGACAATAATGTAAAATATCACTATATTTGCAAAGTCCTTACCAAATCTCTCATCCATAATCAACGGTAGCTATGCATATGAGGATTAATCCAAAGAATTTCGTTATGTGAAATTTAACTTGTATATGCAATAAATTTGAAAGCTCAAAATTCTGACTAATAGCACAAATCGTGTATATTGTAAAAGTATATTTGCTTATTTAATATGTATATGATAACATATTGTTATATAAAAAGCTAGCTATTATTTAAATCAAAATAAATTTTCGTTGATGTTACATTGTTCATGTGATATATATTAAGAATTCTAAAATGTTGCATTTGAAAGTGATAACTGTAACATCCACTCCTCGGGTCTAGTTGTATTTTTATATTTTCTGACTTTTAATATTTAATTCGTGTGTCAGAAAATAGTTCGGTGTTATTATTTGAAAATAATTGGTTAAAAAGTCACATAATTTATTGTGACTAGTAAATTGTTAATTGTTTTAAATTAACCTAGTTGACGGTAAAATAAAATAATGTTTCCCCGCAAATGGTTTTTAAGTTCCAGACAATGATAAGTACGGGGGACAAAACTAGTACACATATTATGTAATATATGTGTAAAATACGTTCTTATCATGACAACATCTCCAGAAAATTCGATCGGGAACGAGAAACAAACCTAAAACCCTAGAACTAACTTAAATCATCATCAAACATCAAAATCTTGCAAAATCCAAATGTTTTCTTCCTCCTGCTTCCTTCTGTACGAACTGAACAAGCCACAGGGATGATTGAAAATTTGAAACAAGCTTGGAGATTAAAATTGAGGCTATAAAACTTGGATTCAAGCTTCCATAACTTGAATTAATCATCTCTATATCATCCTAATCATGTTGTAAGTATCAATTTCTTGATTCTTTATAAACCTAGAAATGGGTTTTTGTGTAAATGATGAAATTAGGATGGTTAATATGAAATTGAAGCTTGTAATGCTTGTAGAATTGAGATTTGATGCTTAATTCATGATTATAATCTAAGTCTAACATTTGATTGAAGAAATTGATTATGTGTTCTTGAGGCTAATGATGAATTTAATGATTATAATGGATTATATGATAAAATTAGCATTGTTATTGCTAAGAGCACTAAATTGATGATTAAAGAGAATTGTGTGAACTTTATTGTTAAGTATTCAATAGACCTAATATTGGAAGTTTGATGAATTGTTGATGGTAGAGGCTAATGACCTTAGTAATGGTTTAACCATGTTAACTAGTAATAATTGAAATGGATTAATGTGATAAGATGGTCATGATGATCATAACTTGATAAGTAATTATGATGTTAAGATGATTATTCTTAACCTTGGCATGATTGGTGTTAAAGTAATGTAAATTAATAATCATGTGTATGATTGAATTGAAAAGTGATTTTTATGATCATTGATCATGACTAAGTGATAAGTTATTTGATGTAATTACAATTGTAAGATGTTGTATAGATTTGAGACAAGTTACTAACTTGTGTTATTCTGATGTAATTCCAGATAAAAGAAGACTCAGTGACATTAGACTACTGAGTGGACAACTGAGGTATTCGGTGAGTGGATCTATAACCTCAGTGTGATTTAGTTGTAACAGGTTTGGTTACAACGAGTAACGTATTATTACTGTTTTTGTTTTCTATTATGATTATGGCTAGTAGTAATAATATTGTTGATAGACTGTTTAGTCTGATATGTTGACCTGATTGAATATGTGATCACTTGTTATTTGGCCTTCGGGCATTATGGTATTGAGGTCAACATGATAGTTGGGTTTGGTTACTATTGTAATACGACAGGAATTTCCTTGTACTTCTCGTTAATAGGAAATTAGGTCGTATGAGATTAGTACCAAACTATCGGTCTATTCTGTATTGGCCTTACAGATTGACGGTAAGTGTTCTTGGAGAATCCCCGGGTATTATGATATCTCCAGAGCCACCGATCCTCATTGACATGTTATTGTATTGAGATGTTATCTCATTGAAATATAACTGTATGTTCTTAGCTGAAGGTTTCCCTAAGAACTCTAGATACTCTGTGATATTGTGTATTTACGATGCTTTGATGTAAATAGAGTTGTTATGCTAAGTTGGGCTGTTGTTTATTATTCACTCACTTAGCGTTGAGCTAATTCCCCCCATTAACCCTTCTTGCAGGTTATAGATTGGATATTAGTTGGGCAAGAAGTCGGGCTGGATGGAATATTTGGTGACAAAGCTTTACTCTGATATCTGATTTGTATAAATCAGTGTTGTCTTTTAATTTCATATAACACCCAGTTTAATGTATTTTGGTTGTAATTCATAAGACTAGTTTGAATCTGGTTTTGAATTATCAGATTTTAAAGATGTTAATATTATAAGTTAAAATGTTGAAAAATGGACTGACGCTTCCGATGTATTAAATAATACGACAAGTAAATGAGGGGTGTTATAATAACGTTGTAGTTTACTAAAATTAATAAGTAGAACCCTTCTTTTGTTGACACTTGACACAACATTATTTTATTTTACTATCCAATCGGGGAAATACATATAGATCATGTTTAAACTTAAATTATTAAAAACTTTAAGTTAGGCACTTTAATTTAATCAGTTTTTTGGCTTTTGAAATTATCTTGCATGACTTTTATTTATTTACTAGGCTTGAAGCCCGTACGATGCACGGCTGTTAAAACGTGTAGTTATATAGTTTGTATGCAAGTAGTTCAATGGATTAATATTGTTAATTAACTAAATGTGCAAATCATTAGGAAAAAGATAGATACATTAGTCAAAACTTCTTAAAAAGTGAAGTTTTGAAAAGGCGATATATGAGCCTTTTTGATGATAATCATGAAGCATACCGTCAATGGGGATGTAGTTGAAGATTGCTAAGTAATGAGATAAAATAATTGTTTTAAAGTTTTATAAACTTATTTGGCTAAATGATATATAATACTTGTATATCTTTGTATGCTTAAAGAGGATCGGAAGAAGTTGAAGGATTTATTTTGTAGTTATTGAGAAAGTGTATTATATATTTGAAATTTGAATTGGATATGAATTTTGTACTCAGTTGATTATATTATACTATATGTTATAAACAAAATTATTGACATGAAACAGTAGATTTGAATACAGGTGTGAGAACATGTAATATTATTAAACACTTTGAAATGAAGATGTTAACATTATTTAAGTAATATATTAGTTAATTTTCAAATAGAATATAACTATTTTAGAAATTGAATTAATAGCAAAAAGGTTGCTCAATATTTATATTTATAAGGAGATGTCTTCATGAATAATATGATTTGGTTATTCAGAAAAAGAAATAAAAGCTAAAAAGATATGGTATAAATGATAATAAATTAAGAATATAAAAATTGTCTTAAAATGCATAGGATTTATAAGAAAATGGAATACAATGAAACATATGGCATAGGTTGTAGGAAACTTTGTTATTAAGCCCGTACGATGCACCTCATATATTAATATTGTTGTCTGAAGTTGCAAATTTATGATCTCTCGTAAAATAAAATGTAGTTGGAAATTTTAAAAAACTTAAAACTTATAAAATGCAAGTGTTTAAAATTCTAAAGATTTTAAAGAAAAACTAATTTTAATGATATGGGATAATTATGTGACTTTCAAAAAAAGAAATTTGATGATGTGGCATTACAAAAAATTTAGGAAAAAATCAAGAAAAATATAAATTAATGATGTGGCAAAAAAGGTAGGAAAATTTTAAGAAAAATCTAAATTAATGATGTGGCATAATTAGGTAGTTTTTAGAAAAAGATAAATTGATGATGTGGCATGCCTAAAAACATAGAAAAAATCTTTGTTATTTATATTTATAAGGAGATGTCTTCATGAATAATATGATTTGGTTATTCAGAAAAAAAAAATAAAAGCTAAAAAGATGTGGTATAAATAAGAATAAATTAAGAATATAAAAATTGTCTTAAAATGCATAGGATTTATAAGAAAATGGAATACAATGAAACATATGGCATAGGTTGTAGGAAACTTTGTTATTAAGCCTGTATGATGCACCTCAAATATTAATATTGTTGTCTGAAGTTACAAATTTATGATCTCTCGTAAAATAAAATGTAGTTGGAAATTTTAAAAAACTTAAAACTTATAAAATGCAAGTGTTTAAAATTCTAAAGATTTTAAAGAAAAACTAATTTTAATGATATGGGATAATTATGTGGCTTTCAAAAAAAGAAATTTGATGATGTGGCATTACAAAAAAGTTAGGAAAAAATCAAGAAAAATCTAAATTAATGATGTGGCAAAAAAGTTAGGAAAAATTTAAGAAAAATCTAAATTAATGATGTGGCATAATTAGGTAGTTTTTAGAAAAAGGTAAATTGATGATGTGGCATTCCTAAAAACATAGAAAAAATCTTTGTTTTATAAAGATAGATAGATTACATAATGACGCGTTTCAAACTAAACGTCTTGTTTATATCAATCAACTTTTTCTAATTGTCATTCAAGAGTGAAAAAAATAACTCTCTCTATTTTAAGTTTTTAATTATACATTTTTAAATAAGTCGTTTGCGTTCTTTGTAAGTGTCAATGGCGATACATTAAGACTAGAGGTGGCAAAATGAATGAGCCGAGTCGGGTCACGGGTCTAGATGTGTTTGGGTCTAAATGGGTCCGGCTCAAGATGGGTCATTTTAAAAGGATATGTCTAAATGGGTCCGGATCAAATGGGTATCGGGTCGGGTCGGGTCGACGGGTTTTCACCAAACTTTTTTTTTATTTGAGTGAAAAATGAAAAGAAATGAAATAAGGTGAATTTTTTTTTACCCACTAGACCCGTTGGTTAATTGTGACCTAATTAGAGGTTATATTTAAAAACCCATTTAGACCCATCCAAAAAATGGGGAGGAGACCCAACAAACCCATCTCATCCTAAAAATTAACCAATAGGTCTAAAATTGCCACATCTAATTAAGACTATGAAAAGTGGTAAATCTTAAATTCAGTGTGAAAAAATTGTGATTCACATTTGTAAAATTTTTAATGAGAAAATTATTTGTTTGATCTGTAAAATATAAGATAAAAAGGTAAAATAAAGTAATTAGCTTATTTTAAGCCTACAATGATGGAGAGTGGTCCACACTCCACAGTATATCATGGATGAAAAATGTGCTCTAAGATAATTAAGTATATGAGTGAGGTGTCAATTTAAGATCCATGTGTCTAGTTAGATTTTTCTAATATTTATAGATGGGTCTAATTGAATAATTAAAATAAGACTCAAGTATATTATTGTTACCTATTTGGTCATAATGAGTAATAATGATATAGTTGAGCATTTTTTTAATTATTCAATTAGACTCATCTATAAAAATTAGGAAAACCCAGACCCATGGGTCTCAAATTGTCACCTCTTTATATGAGTAAGGTTTAAATTAATACATCAAATTTCTGTAAGAATGAATAAACCGCTAAGAATGCGTCATGTGTCACTATACTCTCTTTCCTTCTCGTTTTTAAAAATTAAATATCTCCGAAATGGTAACTCAAAAAATCATAAAAATTGCATCATAATTAGCGTTTTATTCTTTTCGATTAGAGATGTGACAAGTTATACTTTCGACGAACTTTTTTTTTTCCATTTTTAGTGGGTTTTGAAAATAAGTAACACATGTGTTACAAGCTGGTAACACATGTGATACCAGCTAGTAACACATGTATTACTAATTTTGTATAATTTGTAAAATAAAAAAAAAGTCATTAAAAGTATACCTTATGAGAAGGCAAATCGAAGAGAAAAAAATATTGATTTTTATGGTGCAATTTTTAAGATTTTTCGACTTACTGTTTGAGAGATATTTAAGTTTAAAAAATATGCGGGTAAATAGGTACACATGGCACGTTCTAGTTGGTTCCTCCATTCTCACAAAAAATCTCATTTTCATTTGAAACTCAAACTGAAGTGTGTATATATAAAGGATTTGGTCTTGTTTAAAACAACGAGTTAAAAAACAATAAAAATGCTTCTGATTTTCATTTGTAGTGTACTAGATAAAAGACCCGAGGCAATGCGGACTTTGTTTAAGTGGTTTGGTTATTTAAAGGAATTTTTTTATCGGATATGTTTTTTTTTATTTTGTTGTATTTAATTAAGGAAGAAGGCAATTTAAATATTCTTAGATATTAAAAGTTAAATGGAATGTGTGGTTTTTTTTTTAACATTTACTTTATTATTCCGTATTCTGAAGCTCAAATCCAAGATTTAAATCATCATAAGTTACGTGTGAAATAAAAGAATCAACCTTTGGCAATTTGAGTGAGTGTACGCTTAAGAAAAGGGATTTTCTAAAGACACCTCCTAATTACTTGGGGATACCCCCTGGCCCACTTAGTACCCGTTCAGTCATTTTTCAGTCTAGTTTTATCTAATTTTGGTATAGTTCAGTACATAATCAGTTTCAGTTTTAGACTAAACAGGGGGTATGAATTAGAAAAAGAGAGGGGTATACCCAGAAAGTATAAAAAAAGCATGATGTGATTGATTAGATGGGTGAAGGGGGTAGGAGATGGGAAAAAGGTGAAAAAGGGGGATATGGTTAGTAGGACCCGAAAAGTGTTTTGTAACACACTTTAATTTATGTAAAGGCGATATCTTATTTATATGTAATTTTCGTACGTATACTACCGTTATTGGGCAGTTTAATAAAACCACAATTATTTCTTACTATAAACCATGGGCAAATTCAATTTTTGCTTTTTAACTATCAATTATAAGAGGTCGTCAGTGACTCATCGATCGTTCTACCAATGTATTATACTTTTAAAATCCCTATTTTATGTATTGACTGAAATGAACCTACATACAATGATGTTTAATTTATTTGAATATACGGTAGTATGAATGCCGAGTTTAGTAATATAGATAGCCGATTATGAATTTCTAGTGACTACATGAAGATATTGAAAAATGAAAACCATATTTATTAAATCAAACATCCAACAAATCCGTTATTAATACTAGCACATTGCTTGCGCATAAGCGATGGCTTAAACTTCGAGCTATAGATTATTGATTTCTAATGTTTGACATGGAACAAAGGTTCAACGGATTTGCTCAATTTGTATAGTATTGTAACATCCTCTTTACGGGTCTGGTAATTTGCTTGAACTTCAACTTTTATTTAATAAGATAGAAATAATTTTATATTAATAAGTTGATTTTGAAATTTAAATAAATGGTGTTCCTTAAATGTGTATATAGTTCCAGACAATAGATTTAAAAAGGGGAATACAATTAAACTAATAGGGTATGGGTTCAATGATTAAATTGATTGATTAAATACTTTCCCAACTTAATTATCCCCGAGGCTTAAACTTCTAAAACCAAAAATCACAGAAAACCTCCAAAACCATATGTAACATCCTCTCCGATGGCCTGGTATTTTTCTATTTATAATTTCGTATTTAATTGTTTTAAATAATTTTGTGATAAAATTGTTTAACTATGAAAGTTGGTGAAATAGGTCTCAGGACTTATTGTGAATAATGAAATGTTGCTTATATTAACTTATTAAAGTTGACGGATCAATAAAATAAATTTCTCGCATTTAGTAATTAAGTGCCAGACAATAGATTTAGAGTGGGTATTAATTACCCAATGTTGTAGGTTGGTTAAAATGGGGATCGACCTAACTATTAATCACTTTCCCAATTTCTCTTTCAAATAAAACATAAACCCTAGCTAGTGATCTTCCAAGTTAATCATCAAATTAGGGAGTGATTGGAAATTGTAATCTTCTAGTTATCATCACCGTCATCATCTTCTACCCTTCGATTCACCATCTTTTTCATATTTGGAAGGTAAGTGGGGTTTATTTCAAATAATAGAATTGATGATTTGATGTGAATATAGATGTTAGTTGGTGATTATATATGATATGTGATACTAGGTGATGATTATTAACTAGTTCTAAGCATCGAATTCATGTTATGAGCTTTGATTTGGTAATGGTTGAAAAACCTAATTTATTTCATAATTTTGGTGTAAACGATGATTATCGAAAGTTATTGTTGTTGATATATGTTAGATAGGTATTGTATGAAGTTGTTACCATCTTAGATGTCGAGTTTTCTGCATATTTGTATAGAAATTGAGAATTTTGAAGTTTTGGTTCGTACTTAGTATTAAACTGCTGCTGCTGTTCTTGAACTGGAGGAGAAGCCGGCGGCTTCATAAGCCTAGCCGGCGGGTTCTGTTCAATGATGGGGAAGCCGGCGGCTTCAATGCCAAGCCGGCGGCTTGTGACCCCAAACCGGTGGGTCAATGACCAAACCGGCGGGTTCTAGAGGCTTTAAAACGCAATAAAGTTCTGTTGATGAAAAACGTAATTCACCCGGCGGTTGAAGAGCCTGACCCGGCGGCTAGCCATGGGAAGCCGGCGGCTTCCATGGTCAAGCCGGCGGCTTCTGGCTGTTTTCAGGGCATTTTCGTTTTTAGTTTTAAAAACCTTTCAATTGTTGATACATGTAATTATTTGATGTGTTATGATTATGTGTATGATTAATAGTTGTTAATGTAAGTGTTTAGGATAATGAGCTCCAAATGTGTCGAACTTTTATAAGTTATATTTGGACGATTTTGATTACTAACTTTTTATTGGTGTTGAATCTCAGATCCTCCAAAAGACAAAGTTACCCCGAGAATCTGAGATAGTGAAGGCGAAGGTATTGGTGAGTGGATTCAAAACTCACCGTTTGGCTTAGTTGTAATCATTTGATTACGACGGGTAAACGTAGACTTGATTATTGAGTTGATTATTGGTTATTGTTGATCATATGCCTATATGTGCTTTGTGTGGCCTTCGGGCATTGTTGTTAATGAGGTCAACGAGTTGATGAACTGTTGGTTGGGCTAGTGGGTTGTTGTGTGAATGGTACAGGGATGTACTTCATTTGTTGTGTGTGCTGAACTGTACCTAAGTATAATAAACACTAGCTATCGGTCTCGTCCGTTATGGCCATACGGATATGTTTGGATAAGTGATCTTGGGGAGCCGCCCGGGTGTTAAGGTTATCCCCGGATCCACCGATCCTCATTAAGTTGTTGTTGATTGTTGTAGTTGCGAATACTTGTTGTTGTTAATTGGTTTAGCTAAGTTAAATGTTGAGTGTTGGATTTACTCACTTAGCTATGTGCTAATCCCTCGTTGTTACTTCCTGCAGACTTTTGGTTTTGAGCATGAGGGTGGGTAGCAGGAAGGTCAAACTTTGGAAGAATGGAATGTTTGATATTCAAGCTACTCTGACTATTTTGTAATAACTCGGTTTAGTTCATATAATACCCCGTCATGCTAATCTTTTGAACAAGTTTTAAATTGAAGTGACTTAAACATGTAGACGGTTTTAATATTTTAGTAGATTATGAAATCAAGTATTGTGTTTTATTAATCTTCGCTTCCGTATTTTATATAATATTATCACTATGAAATGAGGGGTGTTATAAATTGGTATCAGAGCATAGTTTCGGGATAATTGTTCATTGTTGAATGATAAATCCCAAAACTCGAGCGTGATATATCAAACATTCTTGGGTATGGGATTAGTATTGGTTGATGGTAGTTAGTATTGAGATGCTAACGATTAACAAAGTTCGAGTGTTGTGTTGAATTTCAGAAATGGCAGATAACGAACCACCGACCACCAACCCCAACAACGCCTCCAGGATTGTCGCTCCTCACTTAGAGACTAATACCGAGCAACATGATCATGATGGTACATCTCAACCAACCGGACACCAATCTAACCGAGATGAGTATATTCATGAGATGGAAGATGAGTTGGTGTTTCTTAGGGAATTCAAGAGGAAAGCTGAGGAAGCTGCGACTAGACAGTTATTTCAGCAAGCCCCAGTCTTTGGTTCTGGTTCAACTTCCCAATCAGATAAGAAGTGTTCATACAAGACGTTTATGGCTAGTCGACCACCGGAATTTCAGGGAAGTAAAAATCCTACAGTAACGTTGAATTGGCTTAGGGACATGGAACGCAAGTTTGATGTGACTTGTTGTGATGAGGAATTGAAAGTCAAGTATGCGGTTCAATGTATGAAGGATGATGCCATGGTTTGGTGGGATTCAATTACCGGTCATTTCACACAACAACAAAAGGAATCTATTAATTGGACTCAATTTCATCAGGCGGTTCGTAATCAATATTGTTCGGATTTTGACATTGCTAGGATTCGAAGAGAATTTGTGAATCTTCGATTAAAGGAGGACATGACTATTGATGAATTGATTACACAGTTTACGGATAAGCTTAGATTTGTGCAACAATGGGTTCCGGATGAGAAAAGTCAAATTGAACAATTTGTGGATGCTTTACCGGATAACTACCGAACGGTTGTGAGATTAGCTAAGGATTTATCGCATGCTTTCAATCTTGCGAGGTCTGCCGATAGTGATTTGAGAGGTTTGAGATTATGGCAAGGAAAAGATACAAGTTTCACTAAGGCAAGAACTGAATCGTCGGGTCGGAATAAATATAAGTGGCAAGGGAATCGACAAGGTGGTAAGAAGTATGTTGGAAGAAGTAGTTCTTCGGGAAGTTATAATAGTTCAAACTGGTGTAGTTCGTGTAGATCTCGGCATGATGGTCCGTGTACGGATAAGACAAACAAATGTATGAAGTGTGGTGAATTGGGTCATGAGATAAAGAGTTGTCGTTATCCCAACTTTGTTTGTTGGTCATGTAAGAAAGAGGGGCATAGGGTTGGTCAATGTCCGGAGGCAAGGTCGACGGGGTCGGGTTCGGTCGGGAGTTCGGGATCTTCCGGTCAGAAAAGAAAGAACCCTCCTCCAGCAACTAGTAGGGCTTTTCAGATGACGGTTGATGAGGCCGTGCGTACTGAAGATGTTATCACGGGTACATTTCTTATAAACTCTGTACCTGCACGTGTATTGTTTGATTCGGGTGCTAATTGTACTTTCATTTCTGTGCAATTTTGTGATAAGTTGAAATTAACCCCTACTGTGATAGCAAAGCCTATAGAAGTAGAAATAGTTAGTGGTAAGTTAGTTCCTGTTACTACCTCGGTGAATGGAGCTAATATTACTATTGATGATCATGTTTTTCCTATTTCCTTCTTGTTGATGCTAATCCCTAGTTTCGATGTAATTATTGGTATGGATTGGTTGAGTCAGAATAAGGCTAGTATTGATTGTCATCGGAAGTTGGTTAGGATCCCAATCTCCGAAGGGTCATATGTTGTGGCTCGAGGAGAACGGGATGGTGTAGCTATTCCTTTGATTTCGTTGATGAAAGCTAGGAAGTCATTGTCAAAAGGTTGTGAGTCATACTTAGCCTATGTAGTTGATGCCAAATTAGAAAGGAAAACTGTTTCGGATGTTCCTGTTGTTTGTGAGTACCCCGATGTGTTCCCTGATGAGTTGCCTGGGTTACCTCCAGTTAGAGAAGTAGAATACAGAATTGATCTTGTTCCGGGTTCATCGCCGATTGCTAAAGCTCCCTATAGGTTAGCTCCTTCGGAGATTCGTGAAATGATGAATCAGATTCAGGAATTGTTGGATAGAGGTTTTATCAGGCCTAGTTCCTCGCCGTGGGGTGCACCAGTGTTGTTTGTGAAAAAGAAGGATGGGTCATTGCGGATGTGTATTGATTATAGAGAATTAAATAAGAGGACTGTTAAGAACAAATATCCCTTGCCCAGAATAGATGATTTGTTTGATCAGTTGCAGGGTTCGTCAGTGTATTCTAAAATTGATTTGAGGTCGGGTTATCATCAGGTTCGTGTTTGTGAACAAGATATACCTAAAACTGCTTTTCGTACTAGGTACGGTCATTATGAATTTCTGGTCATGCCGTTTGGTTTAACAAATGCACCAGCAGTATTTATGGATTTGATGAACCGTGTGTGTCGACCGTTCTTGGATCAATTTGTTATTGTTTTCATTGATGATATACTTATCTATTCGAAATCTGAAACCGAGCATGCCGCGCATTTGAGATTGGTTCTTGAAACATTGAGACGGGAACAGTTATATGCAAAGTTTTCCAAATGTGAATTCTGGATTCAAGAAGTTCAGTTTTTGGGCCATATAATTTGTCGAGATGGTGTGAAAGTGGATCCATCAAAAGTTGCAGCTGTGATGAATTGGAATGCACCGAAATCTGTTTCTGAGATAAGGAGTTTCCTTGGGTTAGCGGGATATTATCGGAAATTTATCAAAGATTTCTCTAAGATAGCCGGTCCGTTAACTAAGTTAACCCGTAAAGAGGAGAAGTATGTGTGGACTGATCAACAGGAGCAAGCGTTCCAGACATTGAAACAATTGTTGTGTCAGACACCGATTTTAGCATTACCAGAAGGTACTGATGATTTTGTGGTTTATTGCGACGCTTCATATTCGGGTTTGGGTTGTGTCTTAATGCAAAGGGATAGAGTTATCGCTTATGCTTCTCAACAGTTGAAACCACATGAGAAGAATTATCCTACGCATGATTTAGAACTCGCCGCAGTTGTATTTGCCCTTAAACTTTGGAGACATTATTTATATGGGACTCGATGTGTTGTGTGTACCGATCACAAGAGTTTGCAGTATGTGTTCTCCCAGAAAGAATTGAATATGCGACAAAGGCGGTGGTTAGAGTTAATCAAGGATTATGATTGTGAAATTAGATACCATCCGGGCAAAGCGAATGTGGTAGCCGATGCTTTAAGTCGAAAGAATACCCTCGATCGAGCTTTCTATATAAAAGTGAATGTTTCCTCGGATTTGATTAATCAGATTAGAGTTGTACAACTTGAAGCTTTAAAAGATCAGAATCTGAAATCGGAAATTATGTTAAAACGCAAGGATGAATTAGTTGATGATTCAAGAGGATTAAAGACTTATCAGTCTCGTGTTTGGATTCCTTCCATTGGTGGTATTCGGGATTTAATTTTGAATGAAGCTCATAAGTCACGCATGTCCATTCATCCGGGTAGTACTCGAATGTATAATGACTTGAAACCGTTGTATTGGTGGCCAACGATGAAAACCGACATTGCAAAGTTTGTGGGATCGTGTCATATTTGTGCTCAGGTCAAAGCTGAACATCAAAAGCCGTATGGGTCGTTAAAACAGTTGGAAATACCTGAGTGGAAGTGGGATCACATAACCATGGATTTTGTGACTAAGCTACCGCGTACTGTTCGAGGCAATGATATGATTTGGGTAATAGTGGATCGTTTGACCAAGAGTGCGCATTTTCTTGCTACGAGTGAGACGACATCGTTGACTAAACTTGCTCAATTGTATGTTAACGAAATTGTTTCAAGACATGGTATTCCTTTATCGATTGTGTCAGATAGAGATACTCGTTTTGCTTCTCGTTTTTGGCAAAGTCTACAACAAGAGTTGGGTACACGTGTAAACCTTAGCACAGCTTATCATCCTCAGACAGACGGTCAGTCAGAACGTACAATTCAAACTTTAGAAGATATGCTTCGTGCTTGCATTCTGGAATATGGAGGTTCTTGGGATTCACATCTTCCATTAATTGAGTTCACTTATAACAATTCGTACCATTCTAGTATTGGGATGCCTCCGTATGAAATGTTGTATGGTCGTCGTTGTCGTACACCTACTTGTTGGTTAGAAGCAGGTGAGAAACAGTTTGCTGGACCCGATATTGTACAATTAACCGCTGATAAAGTAGCTATTGCACGTGAGAAGTTGAAAGCTGCAAGAGATAGACAG
This sequence comes from Helichrysum umbraculigerum, assembly GCA_949592205.1. Classification (NCBI taxonomy): domain Eukaryota; kingdom Viridiplantae; phylum Streptophyta; class Magnoliopsida; order Asterales; family Asteraceae; genus Helichrysum; species Helichrysum umbraculigerum. The sequence goes on along the minus strand of CATIUR010000003.1, from coordinate 117,591,763 downwards.
AAAATGTATGCGGATCCTAAAAGACGACCGGTTGTGTTTTCCGAAGGTGAATTTGTGTATCTTAAAGTTTCTCCGTGGAAAGGTGTGATTAGATTCGGAAAACGTGGAAAGTTGGCGCCTAGGTACATTGGTCCATTCAGAATTCGACAAGTTGTTAATGATCAGTCAATGGCATTGGATCTTCCTCCAGAGCTCTCTGGTATTCATGATACTTTTAACGTATGTTACTTGAGAAAGTGTAATATCGAGGATCAGTCGCAAATTCTCCCGTTGAAAGATTTAAAGGTTGATCAAACCCAGAAGTTAATAGAGGAACCAGTTGAAATTGTTGACCGAAAGATTACCAAACTTAGGAAGAAACAAATTCCTATGGTGCTAGTTAAATGGAGACATAGTTTAGGTTCCGACCTAACTTGGGAGACCGAGGAATCGATGAAATCCAGATATCCTAGATTGGTTGATAGGGCTGAGATTTCGGGGACGAAATCTCCTTAAGGAGGGGAGATTTGTAACATCCTCTCCGATGGCCTGGTATTTTTCTATTTATAATTTCGTATTTAATTGTTTTAAATAATTTTATGATAAAATTGTTTAACTATGAAAGTTGGTGAAATAGGTCTCAGGACTTATTGTGAATAATGAAATGTTGCTTATATTAAATTATTAAAGTTGACGGATCAATAAAATAAATTTCTCGCATTTAGTAATTAAGTGCCAGACAATAGATTTAGAGTGGGTATTAATTACCCAATGTTGTAGGTTGGTTAAAATGGGGATCGACCTAACTATTAATCACTTTCCCAATTTCTCTTTCAAATAAAACATAAACCCTAGCTAGTGATCTTCCAAGTTAATCATCAAATTAGGGAGTGATTGGAAATTGTAATCTTCTAGTTATCATCACCGTCATCATCTTCTACCCTTCGATTCACCATCTTTTTCATATTTGGAAGGTAAGTGGGGTTTATTTCAAATAATAGAATTGATGATTTGATGTGAATATAGATGTTAGTTGGTGATTATATATGATATGTGATACTAGGTGATGATTATTAACTAGTTCTAAGCATCGAATTCATGTTATGAGCTTTGATATGGTAATGGTTGAAAAACCTAATTTATTTCATAATTTTGGTGTAAACGATGATTATCGAAAGTTATTGTTGTTGATATATGTTAGATAGGTATTGTATGAAGTTGTTACCATCTTAGATGTCGAGTTTTCTGCATATTTGTATAGAAATTGAGAATTTTGAAGTTTTGGTTCGTACTTAGTATTAAACTGCTGCTGCTGTTCTTGAACTGGAGGAGAAGCCGGCGGCTTCATAAGCCTAGCCGGCGGGTTCTGTTCAATGATGGGGAAGCCGGCGGCTTCAATGCCAAGCCGGCGGCTTGTGACCCCAAACCGGTGGGTCAATGACCAAACCGGCGGGTTCTAGAGGCTTTAAAACGCAATAAAGTTCTGTTGATGAAAAACGTAATTCACCCGGCGGTTGAAGAGCCTGACCCGGCGGCTAGCCATGGGAAGCCGGCGGCTTCCATGGTCAAGCCGGCGGCTTCTGGCTGTTTTCAGGGCATTTTCGTTTTTAGTTTTAAAAACCTTTCAATTGTTGATACATGTAATTATTTGATGTGTTATGATTATGTGTATGATTAATAGTTGTTAATGTAAGTGTTTAGGATAATGAGCTCCAAATGTGTCGAACTTTTATAAGTTATATTTGGACGATTTTGATTACTAACTTTTTATTGGTGTTGAATCTCAGATCCTCCAAAAGACAAAGTTACCCCGAGAATCTGAGATAGTGAAGGCGAAGGTATTGGTGAGTGGATTCAAAACTCACCGTTTGGCTTAGTTGTAATCATTTGATTACGACGGGTAAACGTAGACTTGATTATTGAGTTGATTATTGGTTATTGTTGATCATATGCCTATATGTGCTTTGTGTGGCCTTCGGGCATTGTTGTTAATGAGGTCAACGAGTTGATGAACTGTTGGTTGGGCTAGTGGGTTGTTGTGTGAATGGTACAGGGATGTACTTCATTTGTTGTGTGTGCTGAACTGTACCTAAGTATAATAAACACTAGCTATCGGTCTCGTCCGTTATGGCCATACGGATATGTTTGGATAAGTGATCTTGGGGAGCCGCCCGGGTGTTAAGGTTATCCCCGGATCCACCGATCCTCATTAAGTTGTTGTTGATTGTTGTAGTTGCGAATACTTGTTGTTGTTAATTGGTTTAGCTAAGTTAAATGTTGAGTGTTGGATTTACTCACTTAGCTATGTGCTAATCCCTCGTTGTTACTTCCTGCAGACTTTTGGTTTTGAGCATGAGGGTGGGTAGCAGGAAGGTCAAACTTTGGAAGAATGGAATGTTTGATATTCAAGCTACTCTGACTATTTTGTAATAACTCGGTTTAGTTCATATAATACCCCGTCATGCTAATCTTTTGAACAAGTTTTAAATTGAAGTGACTTAAACATGTAGACGGTTTTAATATTTTAGTAGATTATGAAATCAAGTATTGTGTTTTATTAATCTTCGCTTCTGTATTTTATATAATATTATCACTATGAAATGAGGGGTGTTATACCATAAGATCAAGATTTGAGATAGTTACAAAGTGGTGATCCTTATTCCAAGTCTATAATCATCATCTTGATCCCTCTTATTTGTAAGTATTTATTTGTTTCATAACTATGAATTTGTAAATTGTATTGAAGTTGATTATTTGTTGAGCTTAGTATATAAATCGAAGTTGGAATGATAATATACTTGTTATAAGGTGATATTATATATGATATCAGTAGTTGTTATTGGATGTATTTAATGTATTACAATCGATTAGATATATGATTTTATAATTTTTGGGGGTTGAAGTCGTTCTGGTTCTTTTGTTGTTGGGTTGATGATTGGTGCATAGTGCATAGTGCATAGTAAATAGTGAATAGTGAATAATAAATAGTGCATAGTGCATAGTAAATAGTTTATAGTGAATAGTGCATAGTGAACCCCGAATAGTAAAATACGAATAGTAAAATACGAATAGTAAATTTTGAATAGTAAATACCGAATATTAAATACGGTATAGTGAATAGTAAATACCAAATAGTAAATACTGAATAGTAAATACGGTATAGTAAATGATAAATAGTAAATATTGCATAGTAGTATGATGTGACACCCGGTCAAAATAACCCAAAATTGGGTCCCAATTTAAACTTTTAAATCACGTATTACATACGTGTTAACACTTAAGCATTCAAGTATTATATATATATATATATGTATATATATAAACCGAAACGATTATTTAAATAATCGCGAATACACGAATTTAACAAAACGTAGAAACTCAAAATGAAAGCGAGCGAAAAACACTTTTAAATCAAGTATTATTATTGAGAATAATAATTACATACTCCGTTTGAAATTTAAATACATTTAAGATACAGAAAACTATCCGTATATTTTAAGTAAAACAAAGTTACAATATTATACATCCGTAAAAACAGTTTTATAAAATATTTCAATTAAAAACTTATACGAACCCATTTTTAGAAAATTATCATTTTAAAAGATTATACTACATAATGATCGGGTAACCGAACACGGGTCGGGAAATACCCAACTACCTCAATAATTGAGGCCGGTTATATCAACCGACCTCAATTATTTATCACTCACACGCACACTCTTTGATCTCTCTCGTTCTCCTCTCCCTCTCGGTTCCAATTCAAACAACAACAATAACATTAACAACAACAAGATCAAGCATCAACATCATCATCATAATCATCTTCTTCACTATCATCATCATCATCGGATCATCATCATCATCCTCACGGTTCCATTTTAATTTTGTAAGAATCACTAATTTTTTTCCTTTGATTTCGTGTTTAAAATACGTAATATATCATGTAGTAATGTTCTATAGTTGCGGAAATTGGTAAAAATTTAGTTAGAACTCGTATATGTCAAAACCTGCACGAACAGACGCTGGAACCAGACTTTGATCCGGCGGATCAAGTCTTGGATCCGGCGGATCCTCTTCAAATGTGCCCGATCCGGTGGATCCACCTAGTGATCCGGCGGATCCATCAAAATCATGCCCGATCCGGCGGATCCACTTAGTGATCCGGCGGATCCATCAAAATTATACTCGATCCGGCGGATCAACACATGATCCGGCGGATCCCCCGTTATATTTCATGATCCGGCGGATCAACAAACGGATCCGGCGGATATTAGCTAAAACAGAACAAATATTTTTTTCAAAAACGTCGACAATTTCACAACTTATTTCAGGGTAGCTTCTCGATGAAAAATTTATTGTAACGTATTGGGCTCAAATTCGCACGGTCATTAGAAAACAACCCAATGGTCAAGCCTAGCCAGTTTTAGGCCATCCGGGGTCGTCTAGGGGTCGAAAATGGCATATTTCGGTTTTCGGACTTTTGCCAAATTTTGAAACTTATGAAATAAAGTGTAACGGATAAATAATAGACAATCAAATATACTCATTAGAATCTCGCGTGTTTAGGACACTAGGAGACTTCAGGGATTGTCTATTCCACGTCGGATATATTCACTGCTCGAGTTTACACAGGTGAGTCTCACGGCCCCATTTTCAATGTTTACATGTTTTAATAATTAGGGGAGATGCAACACAAATTGTTTTCGTGATCACTGTTATTCGGTTAGTTAATTTAGTATTAACTCAAGTTATCTGCATTGTTATTTAATTCGGTTAATCACATTGGTTACATTGCTCGGTTATCATTGTTGTCTTGATTTTCATTGTACGGTATATGCACGAGTGATTTAATTCGGTTAAAGTCCTCATCAGTGTATGATTCATTAACTTAATAAGGCGCGGTTACTAAAGGATAGTACTATCATGGGAGTGACGTCCCCGTCCGGGTTGCTAGCTACAACCAAGTTAAAAACGAGCACTTTAGTAATTGTCATGGGTGTGTCACCAAATCGGGAGGCAAAGATCGGGTTAGGCTTTGAATCATAGCTCGGTGCAATACAAGTGTCGGTTATATCATGGGTCGGAAACCTTAATAGGTTTATCATTGTTCGGTTACATTGTTTATCATGGTTCGGTTATATTGTTTATCACTGTTCGGTTTACATTGTTTAATTATCGTCGGATAATCATGTTGATCACATCATTGTTATTTTAAACCTGTGAGATTCACCAGCTTTATAGCTGACCTTTTAGTGTTGTATTCTCAGATACTCATCAACAGTAGGAATGGCCTACAGGATAAGCTAGCTATCACGAGTCGCATGCATCCATTTAGATACGAAGATTTTCTTGCATTATATTTTGTATAATGGTTATGTATTAAAATCTTCTGAAATCATTTTGCGAACTCACTACTATGTTTCAAACTTATGACTTAAACTTTGTACTACTTTTGAAAACTTATGTAATGTAATATATTTTCTACAACGTCTCATTTAGAGTCATTTGCTTGTACTTTGGTGTTTTGATATTTGATTAGTCACGCCCAAAAACAATCGCTTCCGCAAAGCATGAAATTGGGGGTGTGACAGATTGGTATCAGAGCCTAAGGTTATAGCGAACTAGGTTGCATTTAGTGGGCCTAGACTATGACCGTTAGGCAGTATTCCTCATTAGGTATAACTGGTTCAGGGATTTCCTCATACGAGTTTAATTTAACATAGCCTGATCAACTATGTACAATTAAATAAAGATGATGTAAGATCTGAAAGGGGTTATGTTGAACAGGAATGCATTAGTTGACTCTGATCACGAGAGAACCGGGACTCATAATTGTTTTATGCTAGACACGACTAGGTGGACGATATGTATATATGGTTTATACAATTAGGCTATTATATAGTATGGATAATAATACGCCTCAGATACTTGTTAACATAATCAATGATTAGATACATTTTTTTTGAATTTGACTATGGTAAGTTGATCGAGTCAGGAAAATAGTACCGGGATGTACCTACGCTTAGAGGGTCATCTCTTCGAAATAGACTTACCCTAGGTAGAGATTAAGGACTTCGACACCTTATTCTGCACAAACTGGTCATCGGAGGACCATCCTTCACTCACCCATCAGTTTTAACATTCGAATCCAGTATTTCTTTAAGTACAAATCTTTTCTACTTTCCTATCACATTCCGCAAAACTACTGCTACATGTACGGATGTAATATCCCTTTTACTTTTGAAAACCTTAATCCTCGTAATCATTTGAACTCACAAGTTGGATGATTACAATCTTCTTTATTCTACACCGTTGATTGTCATTTGTGTTGTAATATATTACTGTTATATATGCAACTACGATGATCATATTCTTATACGAAATTCTGACGTATCCCCTATCTTCATTGAAGGAACATGCCTCCACGACGCCAAAAGTTCACTCAAGCTCAGGTTGACCGACTGGTGGCTGATGCAGTACTTGCCGAACGACAACGATCTGAAAGTGTCGAAGCAACACCAAATGCCCCTGTAGTGAAACCCTGCACCTACAAAGACTTCCTTAACTGCAATCCTTTGAGCTTCAAAGGCACAGAAGGTGCCATTGGGTTGTTACGATGGCTGGAGAAGACAGAGGCAGTCTTTCACATCTGCAGCTGCCCTGAGAACTGTAAGGTCAAGTTCTCTACCTACACTTTCATGGATGATACTCTGACATGGTGGAACACTTATGCTGACTCCATAGGCCAAGATATTGCTCTGGAAACTCCCTGGGATGAGCTGAAGAAAATGCTCAAGGATGAGTATTGTCCTAGGGATGAAATTCAGCAGCTTGAGGCAGAATTCTGGAATCTCTCCACTCAAGGGAACGACATTTCCAGCTACACCTCTCGATTTAATCAGTTGGCGCACCTGTGTCCATCTATGGTGGATACAGAATCCAAGCGAATTGAGCGCTATGTCTGGGGACTTCCTCCACAAATTCAAGGGATGGTTACTTCATCCAACTCTCCTACATTTCATGGTACTGTGCGCATGGCACATAAGCTGATGACACAGATCGTTCGCCAAGGAACGTCTGTTGTCAAGAGTACTGTAAACCACCCTAGTGATAACAAGAGAAAACCTTAGGGAAATCCTGATAATCAAAGTCCGGCTACCAAAAAGTCTGCAACCATCAAGGCCAACACCTCTGGGTCTGAAAACAAGAAAGAGTACACTGGAACCAAACCCTACTGCTCAAAGTGTAAACGTCACCATGACGGGCCTTGTGGTACCCCCTGCGACAAGTGCCAGTGTTATGGTCATTCTGCTAAGGATTGCCGAGCGAAAGCCTGTTTCGAATGTGGAATTGCAGGTCACTACAGAAGTGACTGTCCGAATCTAAAGGACAAGAACATCGGCCCTGCTCGAGGAAGAGCCTATGTACTCAGAACTAGGGAAGACGACCAGAACCCTAGACTCATTGACTTGCTCAACACGGGTATGGTCACTCATTAATGACCTGATTGCTTTACACTGTTTACATGGATAGATATTACTTGCTGTTTGATATCTTTTATGTTTTCCCTAGATCCTAAGTGCATAATAGAGTTAGGGAAAGACGACAAGTTAGTTCTATAGTTTCTTTATGAGATGAAGTTTAGCTTACATAGGTATAGGAATAACATATCCTACAGTGTGTATACCGGAAAACATACCGGTTAACGTTTATACACTGAGTAACATTCCACGTAAAAACTAATGTATGCTAAATTTAGTTTCTGTAGGAGACTGATAGAGTCTAGTTTACGCAACAATCCTACTGACTATTACAAATTGTATGAACACATTACGACTCACTGAATTCGGAGGATTGTAAATACAAATAATAGTGATACTTGTTAAGACAGACCGACCGTGTCACATGGGTAACGGTCGGGTAAAGAATCGGACTTCTCCATTATTCATTTGAGATCAGTAGGTTTAAGCCTAACAAGGGGAGAAGGATAAATCGGATGTCTTAGTATTAGACATATCACATAGTTGGCCTTAGAAACACGCGAATCTAGGTTTCACTTGAATTTCGGGACGAAATTCTCCTAACAAAGGGAGAATGTGACACCCGGTCAAAATAACCCAAAATTGGGCCCCAATTTAAACTTTTAAATCACGTATTACATACGTGTTAACACTTAAGCATTCAAGTATTATATATATATATGTATATATAAACCGAAACGATTATTTAAATAATCGCGAATACACGAATTTAACAAAACGTAGAAACTCAAAATGAAAGCGAGCGAAAAACACTTTTAAATCAAGTATTATTATTGAGAATAATAATTACATACTCCGTTTGAAATTTAAATACATTTAAGATACAGAAAACTATCCGTATATTTTAAGTAAAACAAAGTTACAATATTATACATCCGTAAAAACAGTTTTATAAAATATTTCAATTAAAAACTTATACGAACCCATTTTTAGAAAATTATCATTTTAAAAGATTATACTACATAACGATCGGGTACGCGAACACGGGTCGGGAAATACCCAACTACCTCAATAATTGAGGCCGGTTATATCAATCGACCTCAATTATTTATCACTCACACGCACACTCTTTGATCTCTCTCGTTCTCCTCTCCCTCTCGGTTCCAATTCAAACAACAACAATAACATTAACAACAACAAGATCAAGCATCAACATCATCATCATAATCATCTTCTTCACTATCATCATCATCATCGGATCATCATCATCATCCTCACGGTTCCATTTTAATTTTGTAAGAATCACTAATTTTTTTCCTTTGATTTCGTGTTTAAAATACGTAATATATCATGTAGTAATGTTCTATAGTTGCGGAAATTGGTAAAAATTTAGTTAGAACTCGTATATGTCAAAACCTGCACGAACAGACGCTGGAACCAGACTTTGATCCGGCGGATCCTCTTCAAATGTGCCCGATCCGGCGGATCCACCTAGTGATCCGGCGGATCCATCAAAATCATGCCCGATCCGGGGGATCCACTTAGTGATCCGGCGGATCCATCAAAATTATACTCGATCCGGCGGATCAACACATGATCCGGCGGATCCCCCGTTATATTTCATGATCCGGCGGATCAACAAACGGATCCGGCGGATATTAGCTAAAACAGAACAAATATTTTTTTCGAAAACGTCGACAATTTCACAACTTATTTCAGGGTAGCTTCTCGATGAAAAATTTATTGTAACGGATTGGGCTCAAATTCGCACGGTCATTAGAAAACAACCCAATGGTCAAGCCTAGCCAGTTTTAGGCCATCCGGGGTCGTCTAGGGGTCGAAAATGGCATATTTCGGTTTTCGGACTTTTGCCAAATTTTGAAACTTATGAAATAAAGTGTAACGGATAAATAATAGACAATCAAATATACTCATTAGAATCTCGCGTGTTTAGGACACTAGGAGACTTCAGGGATTGTCTATTCCACGTCGGATATATTCACTGCTCGAGTTTACACAGGTGAGTCTCACGGCCCCATTTTCAATGTTTACATGTTTTAATAATTGGGGGAGATGCAACACAAATTGTTTTCGTGATCACTGTTATTCGGTTAGTTAATTTAGTATTAACTCAAGTTATCTGCATTGTTATTTAATTCGGTTAATCACATTGGTTACATTGCTCGGTTATCATTGTTGTCTTGATTTTCATTGTACGGTATATGCACGAGTGATTTAATTCGGTTAAAGTCCTCATCAGTGTATGATTCATTAACTTAATAAGGCGCGGTTACTAAAGGATAGTACTATCATGGGAGTGACGTCCCCGTCCGGGTTGCTAGCTACAACCAAGTTAAAAACGAGCACTTTAGTAATTGTCATGGGTGTGTCACCAAATCGGGAGGCAAAGATCGGGTTAGGCTTTGAATCATAGCTCAGTGCAATACAAGTGTCGGTTATATCATGGGTCGGAAACCTTAATAGGTTTATCATTGTTCGGTTACATTGTTTATCATGGTTCGGTTATATTGTTTATCACTGTTCGGTTTACATTGTTTAATTATCGTCGGATAATCATGTTGATCACATCATTGTTATTTTAAACCTGTGAGATTCACCAGCTTTATAGCTGACCTTTTAGTGTTGTATTCTCAGATACTCATCAACAGTAGGAATGGCCTACAGGATAAGCTAGCTATCACGAGTCGCATGCATCCATTTAGATACGAAGATTTTCTTGCATTATATTTTGTATAATGGTTATGTATTAAAATCTTCTGAAATCATTTTGCGAACTCACTACTATGTTTCAAACTTATGACTTAAACTTTGTACTACTTTTGAAAACTTATGTAATGTAATATATTTTCTACAACGTCTCATTTAGAGTCATTTGCTTGTACTTTGGTGTTTTGATATTTGATTAGTCACGCCCAAAAACAATCGCTTCCGCAAAGCATGAAATTGGGGGTGTGACAGATTGGTATCAGAGCCTAAGGTTATAGCGAACTAGGTTGCATTTAGTGGGCCTAGACTATGACCGTTAGGCAGTATTCCTCATTAGATATAACTGGTTCAGGGATTTCCTCATACGAGTTTAATTTAACATAGCCTGATCAACTATGTACAATTAAATAAAGATGATGTAAGATCTGAAAGGGGTTATGTTGAACAGGAATGCATTAGTTGACTCTGATCACGAGAGAACCGGGACTCATAATTGTTTTATGCTAGACACGACTAGGTGGACGATATGTATATATGGTTTATACAATTAGGCTATTATATAGTATGGATAATAATACGCCTCAGATACTTGTTAACATAATCAATGATTAGATACATTTTTTTTGAATTTGACTATGGTAAGTTGATCGAGTCAGGAAAATAGTACCGGGATGTACCTACGCTTAGAGGGTCATCTCTTCGAAATAGACTTACCCTAGGTAGAGATTAAGGACTTCGACACCTTATTCTGCACAAACTGGTCATCGGAGGACCATCCTTCACTCACCCATCAGTTTTAACATTCGAATCCAGTATTTCTTTAAGTACAAATCTTTTCTACTTTCCTATCACATTCCGCAAAACTACTGCTACATGTACGGATGTAATATCCCTTTTACTTTTGAAAACCTTAATCCTCGTAATCATTTGAACTCACAAGTTGGATGATTACAATCTTCTTTATTCTACACCGTTGATTGTCATTTGTGTTGTAATATATTACTGTTATATATGCAACTACGATGATCATATTCTTATACGAAATTCTGACGTATCCCTTATCTTCATTGAAGGAACATGCCTCCACGACGCCAAAAGTTCACTCAAGCTCAGGTTGACCGACTGGTGGCTGATGCAGTACTTGCCGAACGACAACGATCTGAAAGTGTCGAAGCAACACCAAATGCCCCTGTAGTGAAACCCTGCACCTACAAAGACTTCCTTAACTGCAATCCTTTGAGCTTCAAAGGCACAGAAGGTGCCATTGGGTTGTTACGATGGCTGGAGAAGACAGAGGCAGTCTTTCGCATCTGCAGCTGCCCTGAGAACTGTAAGGTCAAGTTCTCCACCTACACTTTCATGGATGATACTCTGACATGGTGGAACACTTATGCTGACTCCATAGGCCAAGATATTGCTCTGGAAACTCCCTGGGATGAGCTGAAGAAAATGCTCAAGGATGAGTATTGTCCTAGGGATGAAATTCAGCAGCTTGAGGCAGAATTCTGGAATCTCTCCACTCAAGGGAACGACATTGCCAGCTACACCTCTCGATTTAATCAGTTGGCGCACCTGTGTCCATCTATGGTGGATACAGAATCCAAGCGAATTGAGCGCTATGTCTGGGGACTTCCTCCACAAATTCAAGGGATGGTTACTTCATCCAACTCTCCTACATTTCATGGTACTGTGCGCATGGCACATAAGCTGATGACACAGATCGTTCGCCAAGGAACGTCTGTTGTCAAGAGTACTGTAAACCACCCTAGTGATAACAAGAGAAAACCTTAGGGAAATCCTGATAATCAAAGTCCGGCTACCAAAAAGTCTGCAACCATCAAGGCCAACACCTCTGGGTCTGAAAACAAGAAAGAGTACACTGGAACCAAACCCTACTGCTCAAAGTGTAAACGTCACCATGACGGGCCTTGTGGTACCCCCTGCGACAAGTGCCAGCGTTATGGTCATTCTGCTAAGGATTGCCGAGCGAAAGCCTGTTTTGAATGTGGAATTGCAGGTCACTACAGAAGTGACTGTCCGAATCTAAAGGACAAGAACATCGGCCCTGCTCGAGGAAGAGCCTATGTACTCAGAACTAGGGAAGACGACCAGAACCCTAGACTCATTGACTTGCTCAACACGGGTATGGTCACTCATTAATGACCTGATTGCTTTACACTGTTTACATGGATAGATATTACTTGCTGTTTGATATCTTTTATGTTTTCCCTAGATCCTAAGTGCATAATAGAGTTAGGGAAAGACGACAAGTTAGTTCTATAGTTTCTTTATGAGATGAAGTTTAGCTTACATAGGTATAGGAATAACATATCCTACAGTGTGTATACCGGAAAACATACCGGTTAACGTTTATACACTGAGTAACATTCCACGTAAAAACTAATGTATGCTAAATTTAGTTTCTGTAGGAGACTGATAGAGTCTAGTTTACGCAACAATCCTACTGACTATTACAAATTGTATGAACACATTACGACTCACTGAATTCGGAGGATTGTAAATACAAATAGTAGTGATACTTGTTAAGACAGACCGACCGTGTCACATGGGTAACGGTCGGGTAAAGAATCGGACTTCTCCATTATTCATTTGAGATCAGTAGGTTTAAGCCTAACAAGGGGAGAAGGATAAATCGGATGTCTTAGTATTAGACATATCACATAGTTGGCCTTAGAAACACGCGAATCTAGGTTTCACTTGAATTTCGGGACGAAATTCTCCTAACAAAGGGAGAATGTGACACCCGGTCAAAATAACCCAAAATTGGGTCCCAATTTAAACTTTTAAATCACGTATTACATACGTGTTAACACTTAAGCATTCAAGTATTATATATATATATGTATATATATAAACCGAAACGATTATTTAAATAATCGCGAATACACGAATTTAACAAAACGTAGAAACTCAAAATGAAAGCGAGCGAAAAACACTTTTAAATCAAGGATTATTATTGAGAATAATAATTACATACTCCGTTTGAAATTTAAATACATTTAAGATACAGAAAACTATCCGTATATTTTAAGTAAAACAAAGTTACAATATTATACATCCGTAAAAACAGTTTTATAAAATATTTCAATTAAAAACTTATACGAACCCATTTTTAGAAAATTATCATTTTAAAAGATTATACTACATAACGATCGGGTACGCGAACACGGGTCGGGAAATACCCAACTACCTCAATAATTGAGGCCGGTTATATCAACCGACCTCAATTATTTATCACTCACACGCACACTCTTTGATCTCTCTCGTTCTCCTCTCCCTCTCGGTTCCAATTCAAACAACAACAATAACATTAACAACAACAAGATCAAGCATCAACATCATCATCATAATCATCTTCTTCACTATCATCATCATCATCGGATCATCATCATCATCCTCACGGTTCCATTTTAATTTTGTAAGAATCACTAATTTTTTTCCTTTGATTTCGTGTTTAAAATACGTAATATATCATGTAGTAATGTTCTATAGTTGCGGAAATTGGTAAAAATTTAGTTAGAACTCGTATATGTCAAAACCTGCTCGAACAGACGCTGGAACCAGACTTTGATCCGGCGGATCAAGTCTTGGATCCGGCGGATCCTCTTCAAATGTGCCCGATCTGGCGGATCCACCTAGTGATCCGGCGGATCCATCAAAATCATGCCCGATCCGGCGGATCCACTTAATGATCCGGCGGATCCATCAAAATTATACTCGATCCGGCGGATCAACACATGATCCGGCGGATCCCCCGTTATATTTCATGATCCGGCGGATCAACAAACGGATCCGGCGGATATTAGCTAAAACAGAACAAATATTTTTTTCGAAAACGTCGACAATTTCACAACTTATTTCAGGGTAGCTTCTCGATGAAAAATTTATTGTAACGGATTGGGCTCAAATTCGCACGGTCATTAGAAAACAACCCAATGGTCAAGCCTAGCCAGTTTTAGGCCATCCGGGGTCGTCTAGGGGTCGAAAATGGCATATTTCGGTTTTCGGACTTTTGCCAAATTTTGAAACTTATGAAATAAAGTGTAACGGATAAATAATAGACAATCAAATATACTCATTAGAATCTCGCGTGTTTAGGACACTAGGAGACTTCAGGGATTGTCTATTCCACGTCGGATATATTCACTGCTCGAGTTTACACAGGTGAGTCTCACGGCCCCATTTTCAATGTTTACATGTTTTAATAATTGGGGGAGATGCAACACAAATTGTTTTCGTGATCACTGTTATTCGGTTAGTTAATTTAGTATTAACTCAAGTTATCTGCATTGTTATTTAATTCGGTTAATCACATTGGTTACATTGCTCGGTTATCATTGTTGTCTTGATTTTCATTGTACGGTATATGCACGAGTGATTTAATTCGGTTAAAGTCCTCATCAGTGTATGATTCATTAACTTAATAAGGCGCGGTTACTAAAGGATAGTACTATCATGGGAGTGACGTCCCCGTCCGGGTTGCTAGCTACAACCAAGTTAAAAACGAGCACTTTAGTAATTGTCATGGGTGTGTCACCAAATCGGGAGGCAAAGATCGGGTTAGGCTTTGAATCATAGCTCAGTGCAATACAAGTGTCGGTTATATCATGGGTCGGAAACCTTAATAGGTTTATCATTGTTCGGTTACATTGTTTATCATGGTTCGGTTATATTGTTTATCACTGTTCGGTTTACATTGTTTAATTATCGTCGGATAATCATGTTGATCACATCATTGTTATTTTAAACCTGTGAGATTCACCAGCTTTATAGCTGACCTTTTAGTGTTGTATTCTCAGATACTCATCAACAGTAGGAATGGCCTACAGGATAAGCTAGCTATCACGAGTCGCATGCATCCATTTAGATACGAAGATTTTCTTGCATTATATTTTGTATAATGGTTATGTATTAAAATCTTCTGAAATCATTTTGCGAACTCACTACTATGTTTCAAACTTATGACTTAAACTTTGTACTACTTTTGAAAACTTATGTAATGTAATATATTTTCTACAACGTCTCATTTAGAGTCATTTGCTTGTACTTTGGTGTTTTGATATTTGATTAGTCACGCCCAAAAACAATCGCTTCCGCAAAGCATGAAATTGGGGGTGTGACAGATTGGTATCAGAGCCTAAGGTTATAGCGAACTAGGTTGCATTTAGTGGGCCTAGACTATGACCGTTAGGCAGTATTCCTCATTAGATATAACTGGTTCAGGGATTTCCTCATACGAGTTTAATTTAACATAGCCTGATCAACTATGTACAATTAAATAAAGATGATGTAAGATCTGAAAGGGGTTATGTTGAACAGGAATGCATTAGTTGACTCTGATCACGAGAGAACCGGGACTCATAATTGTTTTATGCTAGACACGACTAGGTGGACGATATGTATATATGGTTTATACAATTAGGCTATTATATAGTATGGATAATAATACGCCTCAGATACTTGTTAACATAATCAATGATTAGATACATTTTTTTTGAATTTGACTATGGTAAGTTGATCGAGTCAGGAAAATAGTACCGGGATGTACCTACGCTTAGAGGGTCATCTCTTCGAAATAGACTTACCCTAGGTAGAGATTAAGGACTTCGACACCTTATTCTGCACAAACTGGTCATCGGAGGACCATCCTTCACTCACCCATCAGTTTTAACATTCGAATCCAGTATTTCTTTAAGTACAAATCTTTTCTACTTTCCTATCACATTCCGCAAAACTACTGCTACATGTACGGATGTAATATCCCTTTTACTTTTGAAAACCTTAATCCTCGTAATCATTTGAACTCACAAGTTGGATGATTACAATCTTCTTTATTCTACACCGTTGATTGTCATTTGTGTTGTAATATATTACTGTTATATATGCAACTACGATGATCATATTCTTATACGAAATTCTGACGTATCCCTTATCTTCATTGAAGGAACATGCCTCCACGACGCCAAAAGTTCACTCAAGCTCAGGTTGACCGACTGGTGGCTGATGCAGTACTTGCCGAACGACAACGATCTGAAAGTGTCGAAGCAACACCAAATGCCCCTGTAGTGAAACCCTGCACCTACAAAGACTTACTTAACTGCAATCCTTTGAGCTTCAAAGGCACAGAAGGTGCCATTGGGTTGTTACGATGGCTGGAGAAGACAGAGGCAGTCTTTCGCATCTGCAGCTGCCCTGAGAACTGTAAGGTCAAGTTCTCCACCTACACTTTCATGGATGATACTCTGACATGGTGGAACACTTATGCTGACTCCATAGGCCAAGATATTGCTCTGGAAACTCCCTGGGATGAGCTGAAGAAAATGCTCAAGGATGAGTATTGTCCTAGGGATGAAATTCAGCAGCTTGAGGCAGAATTCTGGAATCTCTCCACTCAAGGGAACGACATTGCCAGCTACACCTCTCGATTTAATCAGTTGGCGCACCTGTGTCCATCTATGGTGGATACAGAATCCAAGCGAATTGAGCGCTATGTCTGGGGACTTCCTCCACAAATTCAAGGGATGGTTACTTCATCCAACTCTCCTACATTTCATGGTACTGTGCGCATGGCACATAAGCTGATGACACAGATCGTTCGCCAAGGAACGTCTGTTGTCAAGAGTACTGTAAACCACCCTAGTGATAACAAGAGAAAACCTTAGGGAAATCCTGATAATCAAAGTCCGGCTACCAAAAAGTCTGCAACCATCAAGGCCAACACCTCTGGGTCTGAAAACAAGAAAGAGTACACTGGAACCAAACCCTACTGCTCAAAGTGTAAACGTCACCATGACGGGCCTTGTGGTACCCCCTGCGACAAGTGCCAGCGTTATGGTCATTCTGCTAAGGATTGCCGAGCGAAAGCCTGTTTTGAATGTGGAATTGCAGGTCACTACAGAAGTGACTGTCCGAATCTAAAGGACAAGAACATCGGCCCTGCTCGAGGAAGAGCCTATGTACTCAGAACTAGGGAAGACGACCAGAACCCTAGACTCATTGACTTGCTCAACACGGGTATGGTCACTCATTAATGACCTGATTGCTTTACACTGTTTACATGGATAGATATTACTTGCTGTTTGATATCTTTTATGTTTTCCCTAGATCCTAAGTGCATAATAGAGTTAGGGAAAGACGACAAGTTAGTTCTATAGTTTCTTTATGAGATGAAGTTTAGCTTACATAGGTATAGGAATAACATATCCTACAGTGTGTATACCGGAAAACATACCGGTTAACGTTTATACACTGAGTAACATTCCACGTAAAAACTAATGTATGCTAAATTTAGTTTCTGTAGGAGACTGATAGAGTCTAGTTTACGCAACAATCCTACTGACTATTACAAATTGTATGAACACATTACGACTCACTGAATTCGGAGGATTGTAAATACAAATAATAGTGATACTTGTTAAGACAGACCGACCGTGTCACATGGGTAACGGTCGGGTAAAGAATCGGACTTCTCCATTATTCATTTGAGATCAGTAGGTTTAAGCCTAACAAGGGGAGAAGGATAAATCGGATGTCTTAGTATTAGACATATCACATAGTTGGCCTTAGAAACACGCGAATCTAGGTTTCACTTGAATTTCGGGACGAAATTCTCCTAACAAAGGGAGAATGTGACACCCGGTCAAAATAACCCAAAATTGGGTCCCAATTTAAACTTTTAAATCACGTATTACATACGTGTTAACACTTAAGCATTCAAGTATTATATATATATATGTATATATATAAACCGAAACGATTATTTAAATAATCGCGAATACACGAATTTAACAAAACGTAGAAACTCAAAATGAAAGCGAGCGAAAAACACTTTTAAATCAAGGATTATTATTGAGAATAATAATTACATACTCCGTTTGAAATTTAAATACATTTAAGATACAGAAAACTATCCGTATATTTTAAGTAAAACAAAGTTACAATATTATACATCCGTAAAAACAGTTTTATAAAATATTTCAATTAAAAACTTATACGAACCCATTTTTAGAAAATTATCATTTTAAAAGATTATACTACATAACGATCGGGTACGCGAACACGGGTCGGGAAATACCCAACTACCTCAATAATTGAGGCCGGTTATATCAACCGACCTCAATTATTTATCACTCACACGCACACTCTTTGATCTCTCTCGTTCTCCTCTCCCTCTCGGTTCCAATTCAAACAACAACAATAACATTAACAACAACAAGATCAAGCATCAACATCATCATCATAATCATCTTCTTCACTATCATCATCATCATCGGATCATCATCATCATCCTCACGGTTCCATTTTAATTTTGTAAGAATCACTAATTTTTTTCCTTTGATTTCGTGTTTAAAATACGTAATATATCATGTAGTAATGTTCTATAGTTGCGGAAATTGGTAAAAATTTAGTTAGAACTCGTATATGTCAAAACCTGCTCGAACAGACGCTGGAACCAGACTTTGATCCGGCGGATCAAGTCTTGGATCCGGCGGATCCTCTTCAAATGTGCCCGATCCGGCGGATCCACCTAGTGATCCGGCGGATCCATCAAAATCATGCCCGATCCGGCGGATCCACTTAATGATCCGGCGGATCCATCAAAATTATACTCGATCCGGCGGATCAACACATGATCCGGCGGATCCCCCGTTATATTTCATGATCCGGCGGATCAACAAACGGATCCGGCGGATATTAGCTAAAACAGAACAAATATTTTTTTCGAAAACGTCGACAATTTCACAACTTATTTCAGGGTAGCTTCTCGATGAAAAATTTATTGTAACGGATTGGGCTCAAATTCGCACGGTCATTAGAAAACAACCCAATGGTCAAGCCTAGCCAGTTTTAGGCCATCCGGGGTCGTCTAGGGGTCGAAAATGGCATATTTCGGTTTTCGGACTTTTGCCAAATTTTGAAACTTATGAAATAAAGTGTAACGGATAAATAATAGACAATCAAATATACTCATTAGAATCTCGCGTGTTTAGGACACTAGGAGACTTCAGGGATTGTCTATTCCACGTCGGATATATTCACTGCTCGAGTTTACACAGGTGAGTCTCACGGCCCCATTTTCAATGTTTACATGTTTTAATAATTGGGGGAGATGCAACACAAATTGTTTTCGTGATCACTGTTATTCGGTTAGTTAATTTAGTATTAACTCAAGTTATCTGCATTGTTATTTAATTCGGTTAATCACATTGGTTACATTGCTCGGTTATCATTGTTGTCTTGATTTTCATTGTACGGTATATGCACGAGTGATTTAATTCGGTTAAAGTCCTCATCAGTGTATGATTCATTAACTTAATAAGGCGCGGTTACTAAAGGATAGTACTATCATGGGAGTGACGTCCCCGTCCGGGTTGCTAGCTACAACCAAGTTAAAAACGAGCACTTTAGTAATTGTCATGGGTGTGTCACCAAATCGGGAGGCAAAGATCGGGTTAGGCTTTGAATCATAGCTCAGTGCAATACAAGTGTCGGTTATATCATGGGTCGGAAACCTTAATAGGTTTATCATTGTTCGGTTACATTGTTTATCATGGTTCGGTTATATTGTTTATCACTGTTCGGTTTACATTGTTTAATTATCGTCGGATAATCATGTTGATCACATCATTGTTATTTTAAACCTGTGAGATTCACCAGCTTTATAGCTGACCTTTTAGTGTTGTATTCTCAGATACTCATCAACAGTAGGAATGGCCTACAGGATAAGCTAGCTATCACGAGTCGCATGCATCCATTTAGATACGAAGATTTTCTTGCATTATATTTTGTATAATGGTTATGTATTAAAATCTTCTGAAATCATTTTGCGAACTCACTACTATGTTTCAAACTTATGACTTAAACTTTGTACTACTTTTGAAAACTTATGTAATGTAATATATTTTCTACAACGTCTCATTTAGAGTCATTTGCTTGTACTTTGGTGTTTTGATATTTGATTAGTCACGCCCAAAAACAATCGCTTCCGCAAAGCATGAAATTGGGGGTGTGACAGATTGGTATCAGAGCCTAAGGTTATAGCGAACTAGGTTGCATTTAGTGGGCCTAGACTATGACCGTTAGGCAGTATTCCTCATTAGATATAACTGGTTCAGGGATTTCCTCATACGAGTTTAATTTAACATAGCCTGATCAACTATGTACAATTAAATAAAGATGATGTAAGATCTGAAAGGGGTTATGTTGAACAGGAATGCATTAGTTGACTCTGATCACGAGAGAACCGGGACTCATAATTGTTTTATGCTAGACACGACTAGGTGGACGATATGTATATATGGTTTATACAATTAGGCTATTATATAGTATGGATAATAATACGCCTCAGATACTTGTTAACATAATCAATGATTAGATACATTTTTTTTGAATTTGACTATGGTAAGTTGATCGAGTCAGGAAAATAGTACCGGGATGTACCTACGCTTAGAGGGTCATCTCTTCGAAATAGACTTACCCTAGGTAGAGATTAAGGACTTCGACACCTTATTCTGCACAAACTGGTCATCGGAGGACCATCCTTCACTCACCCATCAGTTTTAACATTCGAATCCAGTATTTCTTTAAGTACAAATCTTTTCTACTTTCCTATCACATTCCGCAAAACTACTGCTACATGTACGGATGTAATATCCCTTTTACTTTTGAAAACCTTAATCCTCGTAATCATTTGAACTCACAAGTTGGATGATTACAATCTTCTTTATTCTACACCGTTGATTGTCATTTGTGTTGTAATATATTACTGTTATATATGCAACTACGATGATCATATTCTTATACGAAATTCTGACGTATCCCTTATCTTCATTGAAGGAACATGCCTCCACGACGCCAAAAGTTCACTCAAGCTCAGGTTGACCGACTGGTGGCTGATGCAGTACTTGCCGAACGACAACGATCTGAAAGTGTCGAAGCAACACCAAATGCCCCTGTAGTGAAACCCTGCACCTACAAAGACTTACTTAACTGCAATCCTTTGAGCTTCAAAGGCACAGAAGGTGCCATTGGGTTGTTACGATGGCTGGAGAAGACAGAGGCAGTCTTTCGCATCTGCAGCTGCCCTGAGAACTGTAAGGTCAAGTTCTCCACCTACACTTTCATGGATGATACTCTGACATGGTGGAACACTTATGCTGACTCCATAGGCCAAGATATTGCTCTGGAAACTCCCTGGGATGAGCTGAAGAAAATGCTCAAGGATGAGTATTGTCCTAGGGATGAAATTCAGCAGCTTGAGGCAGAATTCTGGAATCTCTCCACTCAAGGGAACGACATTGCCAGCTACACCTCTCGATTTAATCAGTTGGCGCACCTGTGTCCATCTATGGTGGATACAGAATCCAAGCGAATTGAGCGCTATGTCTGGGGACTTCCTCCACAAATTCAAGGGATGGTTACTTCATCCAACTCTCCTACATTTCATGGTACTGTGCGCATGGCACATAAGCTGATGACACAGATCGTTCGGCAAGGAACGTCTGTTGTCAAGAGTACTGTAAACCACCCTAGTGATAACAAGAGAAAACCTTAGGGAAATCCTGATAATCAAAGTCCGGCTACCAAAAAGTCTGCAACCATCAAGGCCAACACCTCTGGGTCTGAAAACAAGAAAGAGTACACTGGAACCAAACCCTACTGCTCAAAGTGTAAACGTCACCATGACGGGCCTTGTGGTACCCCCTGCGACAAGTGCCAGCGTTATGGTCATTCTGCTAAGGATTGCCGAGCGAAAGCCTGTTTCGAATGTGGAATTGCAGGTCACTACAGAAGTGACTGTCCGAATCTAAAGGACAAGAACATCGGCCCTGCTCGAGGAAGAGCCTATGTACTCAGAACTAGGGAAGACGACCAGAACCCTAGACTCATTGACTTGCTCAACACGGGTATGGTCACTCATTAATGACCTGATTGCTTTACACTGTTTACATGGATAGATATTACTTGCTGTTTGATATCTTTTATGTTTTCCCTAGATCCTAAGTGCATAATAGAGTTAGGGAAAGACGACAAGTTAGTTCTATAGTTTCTTTATGAGATGAAGTTTAGCTTACATAGGTATAGGAATAACATATCCTACAGTGTGTATACCGGAAAACATACCGGTTAACGTTTATACACTGAGTAACATTCCACGTAAAAACTAATGTATGCTAAATTTAGTTTCTGTAGGAGACTGATAGAGTCTAGTTTACGCAACAATCCTACTGACTATTACAAATTGTATGAACACATTACGACTCACTGAATTCGGAGGATTGTAAATACAAATAATAGTGATACTTGTTAAGACAGACCGACCGTGTCACATGGGTAACGGTCGGGTAAAGAATCGGACTTCTCCATTATTCATTTGAGATCAGTAGGTTTAAGCCTAACAAGGGGAGAAGGATAAATCGGATGTCTTAGTATTAGACATATCACATAGTTGGCCTTAGAAACACGCGAATCTAGGTTTCACTTGAATTTCGGGACGAAATTCTCCTAACAAAGGGAGAATGTGACACCCGGTCAAAATAACCCAAAATTGGGTCCCAATTTAAACTTTTAAATCACGTATTACATACGTGTTAACACTTAAGCATTCAAGTATTATATATATATATGTATATATATAAACCGAAACGATTATTTAAATAATCGCGAATACACGAATTTAACAAAACGTAGAAACTCAAAATGAAAGCGAGCGAAAAACACTTTTAAATCAAGGATTATTATTGAGAATAATAATTACATACTCCGTTTGAAATTTAAATACATTTAAGATACAGAAAACTATCCGTATATTTTAAGTAAAACAAAGTTACAATATTATACATCCGTAAAAACAGTTTTATAAAATATTTCAATTAAAAACTTATACGAACCCATTTTTAGAAAATTATCATTTTAAAAGATTATACTACATAACGATCGGGTACGCGAACACGGGTCGGGAAATACCCAACTACCTCAATAATTGAGGCCGGTTATATCAACCGACCTCAATTATTTATCACTCACACGCACACTCTTTGATCTCTCTCGTTCTCCTCTCCCTCTCGGTTCCAATTCAAACAACAACAATAACATTAACAACAACAAGATCAAGCATCAACATCATCATCATAATCATCTTCTTCACTATCATCATCATCATCGGATCATCATCATCATCCTCACGGTTCCATTTTAATTTTGTAAGAATCACTAATTTTTTTCCTTTGATTTCGTGTTTAAAATACGTAATATATCATGTAGTAATGTTCTATAGTTGCGGAAATTGGTAAAAATTTAGTTAGAACTCGTATATGTCAAAACCTGCTCGAACAGACGCTGGAACCAGACTTTGATCCGGCGGATCAAGTCTTGGATCCGGCGGATCCTCTTCAAATGTGCCCGATCCGGCGGATCCACCTAGTGATCCGGCGGATCCATCAAAATCATGCCCGATCCGGCGGATCCACTTACTGATCCGGCGGATCCATCAAAATTATACTCGATCCGGCGGATCAACACATGATCCGGCGGATCCCCCGTTATATTTCATGATCCGGCGGATCAACAAACGGATCCGGCGGATATTAGCTAAAACAGAACAAATATTTTTTTCGAAAACGTCGACAATTTCACAACTTATTTCAGGGTAGCTTCTCGATGAAAAATTTATTGTAACGGATTGGGCTCAAATTCGCACGGTCATTAGAAAACAACCCAATGGTCAAGCCTAGCCAGTTTTAGGCCATCCGGGGTCGTCTAGGGGTCGAAAATGGCATATTTCGGTTTTCGGACTTTTGCCAAATTTTGAAACTTATGAAATAAAGTGTAACGGATAAATAATAGACAATCAAATATACTCATTAGAATCTCGCGTGTTTAGGACACTAGGAGACTTCAGGGATTGTCTATTCCACGTCGGATATATTCACTGCTCGAGTTTACACAGGTGAGTCTCACGGCCCCATTTTCAATGTTTACATGTTTTAATAATTGGGGGAGATGCAACACAAATTGTTTTCGTGATCACTGTTATTCGGTTAGTTAATTTAGTATTAACTCAAGTTATCTGCATTGTTATTTAATTCGGTTAATCACATTGGTTACATTGCTCGGTTATCATTGTTGTCTTGATTTTCATTGTACGGTATATGCACGAGTGATTTAATTCGGTTAAAGTCCTCATCAGTGTATGATTCATTAACTTAATAAGGCGCGGTTACTAAAGGATAGTACTATCATGGGAGTGACGTCCCCGTCCGGGTTGCTAGCTACAACCAAGTTAAAAACGAGCACTTTAGTAATTGTCATGGGTGTGTCACCAAATCGGGAGGCAAAGATCGGGTTAGGCTTTGAATCATAGCTCAGTGCAATACAAGTGTCGGTTATATCATGGGTCGGAAACCTTAATAGGTTTATCATTGTTCGGTTACATTGTTTATCATGGTTCGGTTATATTGTTTATCACTGTTCGGTTTACATTGTTTAATTATCGTCGGATAATCATGTTGATCACATCATTGTTATTTTAAACCTGTGAGATTCACCAGCTTTATAGCTGACCTTTTAGTGTTGTATTCTCAGATACTCATCAACAGTAGGAATGGCCTACAGGATAAGCTAGCTATCACGAGTCGCATGCATCCATTTAGATACGAAGATTTTCTTGCATTATATTTTGTATAATGGTTATGTATTAAAATCTTCTGAAATCATTTTGCGAACTCACTACTATGTTTCAAACTTATGACTTAAACTTTGTACTACTTTTGAAAACTTATGTAATGTAATATATTTTCTACAACGTCTCATTTAGAGTCATTTGCTTGTACTTTGGTGTTTTGATATTTGATTAGTCACGCCCAAAAACAATCGCTTCCGCAAAGCATGAAATTGGGGGTGTGACAGATTGGTATCAGAGCCTAAGGTTATAGCGAACTAGGTTGCATTTAGTGGGCCTAGACTATGACCGTTAGGCAGTATTCCTCATTAGATATAACTGGTTCAGGGATTTCCTCATACGAGTTTAATTTAACATAGCCTGATCAACTATGTACAATTAAATAAAGATGATGTAAGATCTGAAAGGGGTTATGTTGAACAGGAATGCATTAGTTGACTCTGATCACGAGAGAACCGGGACTCATAATTGTTTTATGCTAGACACGACTAGGTGGACGATATGTATATATGGTTTATACAATTAGGCTATTATATAGTATGGATAATAATACGCCTCAGATACTTGTTAACATAATCAATGATTAGATACATTTTTTTTGAATTTGACTATGGTAAGTTGATCGAGTCAGGAAAATAGTACCGGGATGTACCTACGCTTAGAGGGTCATCTCTTCGAAATAGACTTACCCTAGGTAGAGATTAAGGACTTCGACACCTTATTCTGCACAAACTGGTCATCGGAGGACCATCCTTCACTCACCCATCAGTTTTAACATTCGAATCCAGTATTTCTTTAAGTACAAATCTTTTCTACTTTCCTATCACATTCCGCAAAACTACTGCTACATGTACGGATGTAATATCCCTTTTACTTTTGAAAACCTTAATCCTCGTAATCATTTGAACTCACAAGTTGGATGATTACAATCTTCTTTATTCTACACCGTTGATTGTCATTTGTGTTGTAATATATTACTGTTATATATGCAACTACGATGATCATATTCTTATACGAAATTCTGACGTATCCCTTATCTTCATTGAAGGAACATGCCTCCACGACGCCAAAAGTTCACTCAAGCTCAGGTTGACCGACTGGTGGCTGATGCAGTACTTGCCGAACGACAACGATCTGAAAGTGTCGAAGCAACACCAAATGCCCCTGTAGTGAAACCCTGCACCTACAAAGACTTCCTTAACTGCAATCCTTTGAGCTTCAAAGGCACAGAAGGTGCCATTGGGTTGTTACGATGGCTGGAGAAGACAGAGGCAGTCTTTCGCATCTGCAGCTGCCCTGAGAACTGTAAGGTCAAGTTCTCCACCTACACTTTCATGGATGATACTCTGACATGGTGGAACACTTATGCTGACTCCATAGGCCAAGATATTGCTCTGGAAACTCCCTGGGATGAGCTGAAGAAAATGCTCAAGGATGAGTATTGTCCTAGGGATGAAATTCAGCAGCTTGAGGCAGAATTCTGGAATCTCTCCACTCAAGGGAACGACATTGCCAGCTACACCTCTCGATTTAATAAGTTGGCGCACCTGTGTCCATCTATGGTGGATACAGAATCCAAGCGAATTGAGCGCTATGTCTGGGGACTTCCTCCACAAATTCAAGGGATGGTTACTTCATCCAACTCTCCTACATTTCATGGTACTGTGCGCATGGCACATAAGCTGATGACACAGATCGTTCGCCAAGGAACGTCTGTTGTCAAGAGTACTGTAACCACCCTAGTGATAACAAGAGAAAACCTTAGGGAAATCCTGATAATCAAAGTCCGGCTACCAAAAAGTCTGCAACCATCAAGGCCAACACCTCTGGGTCTGAAAACAAGAAAGAGTACACTGGAACCAAACCCTACTGCTCAAAGTGTAAACGTCACCATGACGGGCCTTGTGGTACCCCCTGCGACAAGTGCCAGCGTTATGGTCATTCTGCTAAGGATTGCCGAGCGAAAGCCTGTTTTGAATGTGGAATTGCAGGTCACTACAGAAGTGACTGTCCGAATCTAAAGGACAAGAACATCGGCCCTGCTCGAGGAAGAGCCTATGTACTCAGAACTAGGGAAGACGACCAGAACCCTAGACTCATTGACTTGCTCAACACGGGTATGGTCACTCATTAATGACCTGATTGCTTTACACTGTTTACATGGATAGATATTACTTGCTGTTTGATATCTTTTATGTTTTCCCTAGATCCTAAGTGCATAATAGAGTTAGGGAAAGACGACAAGTTAGTTCTATAGTTTCTTTATGAGATGAAGTTTAGCTTACATAGGTATATGAATAACATATCCTACAGTGTGTATACCGGAAAACATACCGGTTAACGTTTATACACTGAGTAACATTCCACGTAAAAACTAATGTATGCTAAATTTAGTTTCTGTAGGAGACTGATAGAGTCTAGTTTACGCAACAATCCTACTGACTATTACAAATTGTATGAACACATTACGACTCACTGAATTCGGAGGATTGTAAATACAAATAATAGTGATACTTGTTAAGACAGACCGACCGTGTAACATGGGTAACGGTCGGGTAAAGAATCGGACTTCTCCATTATTCATTTGAGATCAGTAGGTTTAAGCCTAACAAGGGGAGAAGGATAAATCGGATGTCTTAGTATTAGACATATCACATAGTTGGCCTTAGAAACACGCGAATCTAGGTTTCACTTGAATTTCGGGACGAAATTCTCCTAACAAAGGGAGAATGTGACACCCGGTCAAAATAACCCAAAATTGGGTCCCAATTTAAACTTTTAAATCACGTATTACATACGTGTTAACACTTAAGCATTCAAGTATTATATATATATATGTATATATATAAACCGAAACGATTATTAAATAATCGCGAATACACGAATTTAACAAAACGTAGAAACTCAAAATGAAAGCGAGCGAAAAACACTTTTAAATCAAGGATTATTATTGAGAATAATAATTACATACTCCGTTTGAAATTTAAATACATTTAAGATACAGAAAACTATCCGTATATTTTAAGTAAAACAAAGTTACAATATTATACATCCGTAAAAACAGTTTTATAAAATATTTCAATTAAAAACTTATACGAACCCATTTTTAGAAAATTATCATTTTAAAAGATTATACTACATAACGATCGGGTACGCGAACACGGGTCGGGAAATACCCAACTACCTCAATAATTGAGGCCGGTTATATCAACCGACCTCAATTATTTATCACTCACACGCACACTCTTTGATCTCTCATTCTCCTCTCCCTCTCGGTTCCAATTCAAACAACAACAATAACATTAACAACAACAAGATCAAGCATCAACATCATCATCATAATCATCTTCTTCACTATCATCATCATCATCGGATCATCATCATCATCCTCACGGTTCCATTTTAATTTTGTAAGAATCACTAATTTTTTTCCTTTGATTTCGTGTTTAAAATACGTAATATATCATGTAGTAATGTTCTATAGTTGCGGAAATTGGTAAAAATTTAGTTAGAACTTGTATATGTCAAAACCTGCACGAACAGACGCTGGAACCAGACTTTGATCCGGCGGATCAAGTCTTGGATCCGGCGGATCCTCTTCAAATGTGCCCGATCCGGCGGATCCACCTAGTGATCCGGCGGATCCATCAAAATCATGCCCGATCCGGCGGATCCACTTAGTGATCCGGCGGATCCATCAAAATTATACTCGATCCGGCGGATCAACACATGATCCGGCGGATCCCCCGTTATATTTCATGATCCCTTATCTTCATTGAAGGAACATGCCTCCACGACGCCAAAAGTTCACTCAAGCTCAGGTTGACCGACTGGTGGCTGATGCAGTACTTGCCGAACGACAACGATCTGAAAGTGTCGAAACAACACCAAATGCCCCTGTAGTGAAACCCTGCACCTACAAAGACTTCCTTAACTGCAATCCTTTGAGCTTCAAAGGCACAGAAGGTGCCATTGGGTTGTTACGATGGCTGGAGAAGACAGAGGCAGTCTTTCGCATCTGCAGCTGCCCTGAGAACTGTAAGGTCAAGTTCTCCACCTACACTTTCATGGATGATACTCTGACATGGTGGAACACTTATGCTGACTCCATAGGCCAAGATATTGCTCTGGAAACTCCCTGGGATGAGCTGAAGAAAATGCTCAAGGATGAGTATTGTCCTAGGGATGAAATTCAGCAGCTTGAGGCAGAATTCTGGAATCTCTCCACTCAAGGGAACGACATTGCCAGCTACACCTCTCGATTTAATCAGTTGGCGCACCTGTGTCCATCTATGGTGGATACAGAATCCAAGCGAGTCGAGCTTCGAGCCGAGTCGAGCTTCGAGCCGAGTCGAGCTTCCTGAACTAACTTAGTCTGCGAAATGAGTTTTTGCCCAACGATTCGACTTTCGCGTAACAACAACTACACTTTTTACAACGATGACTTACGTACAAAAATTATATTTTTGTAAAATAGACAACGAAACGATTTTAATAATGATTTAATTGAGAATTATCATTATTACAAACTGCCACAAACGGACCGTACACAATTCTAAAACTAAACAACAGAAGTTTACTTTCACGACACGTTTAGTTAAACCGATTAGTATCTTACTCATATAACCTCACGTGTCTAGGGCACTAGGAGGTTACCATTCGGTCAACACACGTATCGTAGGATCGCTGACAACTCACAGGTGAGTTCATAGCCCCACTCTTTTACTGTTTTCCAACTGATTTCGGGGCGGGAATGCATACTCCTGTTTTACTACTTCCAGTGTATAAATCTTTACAAATGTTCTACAATAGTTTATGGTAACGGTGTTAGATTACGGCAGCTACGAGCCATTTGACCATACTTAGAGATATTAAGTATGACCATGTTAGAAACACCTAGAATTATATTACATATGATATCTAGGGAGTAAACGCCTCACTACATCAGTGACTTGCTAAGTACTAGAAATGACTAGTGGACTTGTGAATACCAACTAGAGGCATCGACTTGCTAGTTCAGTGATGACTATCTTTATGAACTAACGGATGACTTTAACTAAGTACTGAAAGTACTTCCCTAGAGTTAAGTGACTTAGACTTTACACATTACTTCAGACAAACTAGGTGACGTAGATACGTACCTATTAAATGATTACGATTACCCCTTACACCTAGCTGACGTTCCTACTTTTCTTAGTATATTATACTACTGTGAATTACGTAACAACTTGAGGTACTGTTGAGTGCCTGTAACACTCTACTAGCCTTGGGCTAAACTTACTTACGGGCATGTCGTGTACTGCCAAAACGACTACTTACATCTCCTGCGGGAGAATAACGGACGCTGTCACTATATGTGAAGCAACGATGCCACGGCGGGTGGCACAAAAACGATACCACTATGGTTGGTATTACGGATTTACGAACGAGCTCACGATACCACGGTGGGTGGTACAACTTACGTACGAGCTGGATGCTAACGATACCACGGTGGGTGGTACAACTTACTTACGAGCTGAATGCTCATACTCAGCATACAGAGTTATGCTTTATACACAGCATACGGAGATATGCTTTATACTTAGCATGTGGATCCATGCTTTATCGTAGTTCTGCGAAACTGCACGGTTACTCATTTCAGCATAGACTTATGCTTTACTTACTTTTAGCAACGGGTCGACAGGTTTTATCCTCTCGGGCGTCGGCTCAATAACTAGTTAAAATTTCTTAAACGTGGTCCTGCGGGACATAACTTAACATTTCCTTTGGGGGATATCCATTACTATCACTGTAGGTGATTACTAGATAATAACGAGTCGAAGACTCAGGACATTACGAGCTTTTGCTCACTTGACCGTACTTACAAACCGTACCGATATGACACGATTACAAAATAGATAACCTGATTTCGTCGCCGGGGTGCAACCTTTCATGCCATGTGGCATTGTGACTTACTAGTACCCGTAGTACTAATACTTGGAACCATACGAATTAACTGTACTATATTG
Source organism: Helichrysum umbraculigerum (assembly GCA_949592205.1). Lineage (NCBI taxonomy): Eukaryota > Viridiplantae > Streptophyta > Magnoliopsida > Asterales > Asteraceae > Helichrysum > Helichrysum umbraculigerum. The sequence goes on along the minus strand of CATIUR010000003.1, from coordinate 117,560,867 downwards.
CCGGGGAGCAATACCGTCTGTCTACAGACTTTCTTATTTGATATAACACCCCTCTTTTATACTTATTTAAATATAGTAAATCGGAAGCGTAAGTCCAAATAGATAATAATAATTTACATCGTTTTATCAACATATAAAATTCAACCTTTTCAAAACATAATTTCTCAACAGAGGTGTTATATAAAACATGTTAAAACATTGTTTTATACAAATCCACTATCAGAGTAATGCCTCGTGGTCAAACATTCCTTCTAAACCAGCTTCTTGCCCAACCAATATAATAGCAAAACCCTGCAAGAAGTGTTAATGTGGGGGATTAGCATAAAGTTAAGTGAGTAGATAACTAATCAACAGGCTAACTTAGCTCAACAACTTTGCATACAACAATTAACACATAACCAACAAAGTAGACAATACCACCATTTAACAAAGCAACAGGGCAACAGTTCAACTGGTCAACTTATCATCAAAGCAACTATTCAACAAGCAACTGACTTCATAATGAGGCATCGGTGGCTCTGGGGATAACCATAATACCCGGGAAGCTCCCCAAGAACACTTACCCAACCATATCCGTATGGCCATAACGGACGAGACCGATAGCTAGTGGTTATTCTCAACTAACACAGGAGGTGTGTTAAACCTTGAATAACCGACTAGCCCAACCAACAGTTCAACAACTCGTTGACCTCATTAACAACTGATGCCCGAAGGCCAACAACAAGTCCAGTGATCACATAATCAACAAATCACATATTCATCAGGTCAACGTTATTATATCAACCATATTATTACTAACTATAATAATCATCATGGCAACTACAATAGTAATAATATGTTACTTGTTGTAACCAAACTCGTTACAACCAAGTTATACTGAGGATTAGAGATCCACTCACCGACCACCTCAGGCATCCACTCAGTAGTCTAATATCACTGAGTCTTCTGCTCAACTGGAATTACAACAAAATAGAACAAGTTAGTATATAACATCATATTAATTCATCTTCATCAAACAACATATTTAATATCCAATATAATACCATCATTCAATCACGATAATCACTTTCTATCACAATTCACATAAATTGTTACTTATTTACAATAATTCAACATACTTCATCTCTAGATTATGAATAACCAATTAACATCATTAATTCATAATCATTTAACAAGTTTATGATTCCCATGATCATCTTATCATATTAGTACACCTTAAATATTGTTAATTAACATCATGAGATCATATAACAAGATTATCAACCTCCATTATTACTAACTCATTAAAACCCTTCATAATCATCATAATCACCATGAATACTTAATCAACTTTACACAATTTAGTTTGAACACAACTAATTATCATCATGTATCAACTCTAACATGATCACTAACAACAATTATCAAACATACACTAATTACACAAGCTTTGATCATATCATAATCAACTAAACCCTTTAACTTTATTAATGATCATATATCAAATTCACCATTTCTAAACTAGGTTTAGATTGTAATCCACATATAATCATCAACTAACAACTATATGATCATTACAAGCTTCAATTCCATCATTTACACCAAAACCCAATTTCTAAGTTAACATAAAACTCATGAATTAACACATACAACATGTTTATAATGATGATGGAATGATTAAACCATGTTATGAAAGCATAACTCATATCAATTTACACTCTTGAAGCCCTAATTTCGGATTTTATTCAAGAACATCAAAAACCCAAATTTCAAGTTTATAAGAAATCAAGAATTCAAGACTTACAAGATGATTGGAAGGATTAGAGATGTTTAATTCACATTTTAGAAGCTTGAATTAGAGTTTCATGGCTTCAATTTAATCTCTAAGCTTGATTTGTGAAGAACACCTCATCCCTGTGATTTAATATGTACGGCCAAACCAAAAACAGGGAAGAACAAGGATTGATTCCACAAGATTTTGATGATTGGTGATGATTTTGATTAGGTTTAAGGTTTAGATCAAACCCTCGCTCTCTCCCGAATTCTCTCGAATGTTTTAGGTGATAAATATGAGATTTTTCACATATAAATGATAATACGTGTACTAGTTTTGTCCCCCGTACTTATCATTGTCTGGAACTTAAAAACCATTTGCGGGGAAACATTATTTTATTTTACCGTCAACTAAATAAAATTAAAACACTCAATAATTTATTAGTCACAATAAATTATTCGACTATTATCACTATTTATTTCAAATAATACAACACACCTATTTTCGGACACACTTAATAATAATTCACAGTCAGAAAATATTAAATACTACTAGACCCAAATACTGGATGTTACAAATCTCCCCTCCTTAAAGAGATTTCGTCCTCGAAATCTGATCACACTATATATAATCTAAGAACACAACCACCTATTATTCCCCTTCCTCATGTGATATTCAACTCACATTTTATTTCTAATTTGCTAATACTTAACCTTTCATATTACACTAATTGTATACTACTCATTAATATATGCACTCAATTTATTTCAATTATACATATAACCCCATGCATATCTATAATCACACAAACACCGAATCAATTTGCATATATTTAACTATTTAAACACAATATATATGTATATCTTATCAACTTACACACCACCAATGTGTATATCAATTAAATTCACAATAACACATAAGTTGTGTTTCAAACACCACTTAATTCAACTATCATCAAATACATATATCATACATTACTCCCTTGAGCAATTCCTAAATATATGTACACGGTTTCGATTCTTTCCACATTCACATATCCAAATGTAAATGTTTCTATTTTTCCCCCTTGCACCAACACAGTGCCTCTACCCAGTCTCTAATGAGTTAAATCAACCACTTACATAGTCAAGTAAAGTAGCATCTTTATCACAACAGCAACTTTAGCAGCAAATACAACTATAACGACAACGACAACCACAATAACAACAAGTTGTAACTCGATCCGTCACTAGCAATTTAACTAATAATTATATACTTCTTTAGTTATCACTTTGCTAGATTTACAAATTTTAGCAACTCATTAATTACTACTTTACAACTTGCAGTTATAAATATAACTCGATTATATGAAATCCTTTATTTAACAGGAATTCACAATCATATAATCATCAACATATAAGATTAACTAACAAGCATTATGTAGAGGTTCATTTCTATAGTTAAACTTATTATCATGTAATCAACATCATACAATTTGGGATGCTAGACAACACCTGTTAATACCAAACATCTTCAACAATGGTATTTCAACAACACAAGGTGTTATCATTAATCATCCATTCAACAATATTATTCACACTCAACTGACCTCTACTTTGCTTATATCATCTTTTAAGTTTTACAATTAACCATGCATCACACATACACTTCAATTGTACAATAGATACCACGTTAGTAACAACAACTTAGTGGTTTACTACCATTCCATTTTAGTCAATATCTGACTATTTCTCAGCTACATTTCAACATCCGATTATATTAAAACGGTTAACTTTATTTGGTACTGAGTAGCCTCAACAACTCCATGTGAAATGGCATAATATAAATACGTTGGCCAGACGTCGTCATATTATGTCAGTCACACTTTATTCTCAGGCCACTTCATACCATCGATCTCCCATATAATTATCTTTTCTCTCTCATATTTCACAACAATGATATCAACATTTTACACATATATAATACCACCGTGCAACAGGTATACAACTAACTTTTTAACTTACTAATATTTTTAACAGATCACTTTGAACGTAACTACTCATATCATCATGTTAATATTAACAATACAGGCATCCTACAACAATGTCCGACATGAATACATCGATCAACTTCTTTATTACTGGATTCAATATTAAATATTATTTATACAACTTAATACTTATAGTACATTTAGTACTAAACATTTCATCAATAATATATATAACATTCAACACATACTCATCAATCCATGTACTTTTAGTCAACTTATAGGTAAACACTTCATTTCATGTTCAACTATCACATATATATAAGTTCATGCACTTATATCGTAATTTTCTTAAAATGTTTATTTCAGCACTTTTTAGCACTCTAAGTAATCCAATTACTTCATCACATTTCAATTAGTCCACATAATATAGTTCATATGATTATCTAATCGATGTTTACTAATTCTTGCTAGTAGCAATCAACAATACCATTTACTGGTATATTTTGCAGTTAAATAAACTGCCTACAACCGACGCACACCCTATAAAATATGTGGACCTCTTAAATCAACTTTTAATATTGCATATAGTCACAGGAATGATCTCTGGGCTCAATGAAACAAAAGCCCAATACAAAACGTACGCTAAAAGTTCAAAATAAGGTCCGAAAAACAATAAAACGCGATTTTCGGGCCCCAAACGACCCCGAAGTGCCGAAAACTGACAGGGCTCATGGCGAAGCGATGAGATTTTACCATTGAGCCGTTTCCAAGTAACCCTGTAAATTTCGTCTTAATCGGACACCGAAATTTTCAAAAATTTTCTACGTCAAGTATTACGTCGAACGTCGCAAGAATTTTTTTTTTTTATTTTTATTTTTTTTATACTAACTAACGCGATCCGGGAAAACGGGTCAGGATCGCGTTCCTCAGTTAAAAATGTTCTGTAACCAAATTAAGCATACAAACGCGATCCGGAGAAATGAGCGGGATCGCGTTCCCAAGAGAAAACGCATCTGAACCCGAAATACACACACAAACGCGATCCTGGAAAATGGCTGGGATCGCGTTCCCAAGCATAAAAATAATCTGTGACAAAATAACACATACGAACGCGATCCAGAAAAGATTGTTGGGATCGCGTTCCCAAGTAGAAATCTGAGTTTCAGCAAAATTCATATTTTTAGCCAATTTCAATCGCGTATAACTTTTTACTCGTTTAGAGTTAGACTCTAAAATTTTGCAGGCACGTCCACTATGCCAAAATGAAACTTTCCCTTTTTACACTTTTCCAATTTACACGTTTTACGATAAAACGGACGTACGACTCATTTTTGACCATATTCGACCATTTTGGTTGACACGCTATATTTCAAACGACTTGGTTTCTGACTTCCACCTTTTACCAACATGTTTCTATATACATTAGTGACGTGTGGGCATATTCGTCACCTACAAACACTCATTCTACATTGTTTTGACACGTTGACCCGTTTAGGGGTCCAAATGGGCAATTTTAAGAAAATAATCACATTGACTACCCAAATCATTTTCATCACCTTTTACTACTATCTTTATGACTTAAAGTCACTTTAACATTCTTTTTAATCAGACCACTACTCATTTTAACCTTTTAACCATCAAGTGACCCATTGGGCACTTTTAACAACTCATTTGGGTTTCACCCAATATGTTCACTAATTTAACACCCATTAATTTCATCATATCAATTCAGTTTATCATTTATCAAATAATTCCCTAGCAAGGATCTATAATCACACCTTGCATTTATCAACTTATTTTCACACTGTAGATACACTTAATTTCACATAATACAACTGTTACATCTTAGTCAACAATCTATCTACACAGTTTCAACACTTTCTCCAAAATTTTTAATTTCCTTCATATTTACTCGTAATTTTCACATCCTCACATTACAAGTAACTATCACCAATAATTCAATTTACTCTACTAACAAGCAAAGTAAATAATTCAAGTTTATTGATATTCACCAAGTTTATCGAGAATTACCTGGTATATCTAGGCCCACGTGTGTTGAGGAATCATTGAGAATACCAGACGGTTCCTCATGTTCCTCCGTCTCCGCAACCAAAACAACAATCTTGCAACTTGTTATAGGTTAGTACACATTCACTAACAACTTTCTCATGCAACCACTAATCCCCACCCCTGAAATGTTTGACTTGACACAAATCTAAGTTTGGGATTGAACATCTTATAATGTACAATTCACCCAAACCTATGCTCTGATACCAACTTATAACACCCCTCATTTATACTTATTTAAATATAGTAAATCGGAAACGTAAGTCCAAATAGATAATAATAATTTACATCGTTTTATCAACATATAAAATTCAACCTTTTCAAAACATAATTTCTCAACAGAGGTGTTATATAAAACATGTTAAAACATTATTTTATACAAATCCGCTATCAGAGTAATGCCTCGTGGTCAAACATTCCTTCTAAACCAGCTTCTTGCCCAACCAATATAATAGCAAAACCCTGCAAGAAGTGTTAATGTGGGGGATTAGCATAAAGCTAAGTGAGTAGATAACTAATCAACAGGCTAACTTAGCTCAACAACTTTGCATACAGCAATTAACACATAACCAACAAAGTAGACAATACCACCATTTAACAAAGCAACAGGGCAACAGTTCAACTGGTCAACTTATCATCAAAGCAACTATTCAACAAGCAACTGACTTCATAATGAGGCATCGGTGGCTCTGGGGATAACCATAATACCCGGGAGGCTCCCCAAGAACACTTACCCAACCATATCCGTATGGCCATAACGGACGAGACCGATAGCTAGTGGTTATTCTCAACTAACACAGGAGGTGTGCTAAACCTTGAATAACCGACTAGCCCAACCAACAGTTCAACAACTCGTTGACCTCATTAACAACTGATGCCCGAAGGCCAACAACAAGTCCAGTGATCACATAATCAACAAATCACATATTCATCAGGTCAACGTTATTATATCAACCATATTATTACTAACTATAATAATCATCATGGCAACTACAATAGTAATAATATGTTACTTGTTGTAACCAAACTCGTTACAACCAAGTTATACTGAGGATTAGAGATCCACTCACCGACCACCTCAGGCATCCACTCAGTAGTCTAATATCACTGAGTCTTCTGCTCAACTGGAATTACAACAAAATAGAACAAGTTAGTATATAACATCATATTAATTCATCTTCATCAAACAACATATTTAATATCCAATATAATACCATCATTCAATCACGATAATCACTTTCTATCACAATTCACATAAATTGTTACTTATTTACAATAATTCAACATACTTCATCTCTAGATTATGAATAACCAATTAACATCATTAATTCATAATCATTTAACAAGTTTATGATTCCCATGATCATCTTATCATATTAGTACACCTTAATCATTGTTAATTAACATCATGAGATCATATAACAAGATTATCAACCTCCATTATTACTAACTCATTAAAACACTTCATAATCATCATAATCACCATGAATACTTAATCAACTTTACACAATTTAGTTTGAACGCAACTAATTATCATCATGTATCAACTCTAACATGATCACTAACAACAATTATCAAACATACACTAATTACACAAGCTTTGATCATATCATAATCAACTAAACCCTTTAACTTTATTAATGATCATATATCAAATTCACCATTTCTAAACTAGGTTTAGATTGTAATCCACATATAATCATCAACTAACAACTATATGATCATTACAAGCTTCAATTCCATCATTTACACCAAAACCCAATTTCTAAGTTAACATAAAACTCATGAATTAACACATACAACATGTTTATAATGATGATGGAATGATTAAACCATGTTATGAAAGCATAACTCATATCAATTTACACTCTTGAAGCCCTAATTTCGGATTTTAATCAAGAACATCAAAAACCCAAATTTCAAGTTTATAAGAAATCAAGAATTCAAGACTTACAAGATGATTGGAAGGATTAGAGATGTTTAATTCACATTTTAGAAGCTTGAATTAGAGTTTCATGGCTTCAATTTAATCTCTAAGCTTGATTTGTGAAGAACACCTCATCCCTGTGATTTAATATGTACGGCCAAACCAAAAACAGGGAAGAACAAGGATTGATTCCACAAGATTTTGATGATTGGTGATGATTTTGATTAGGTTTAAGGTTTAGATCAAACCCTCGCTCTCTCCCGAATTCTCTCGAATGTTTTAGGTGATAAATATGAGATTTTTCACATATAAATGCTAATACGTGTACTAGTTTTGTCCCCCGTACTTATCATTGTCTGGAACTTAAAAACCATTTGCGGGGAAACATTATTTTATTTTACCGTCAACTAAATAAAATTAAAACACTCAATAATTTATTAGTCACAATAAATTATTCGACTATTATCACTATTTATTTCAAATAATACAACACACCTATTTTCGGACACACTTAATAATAATTCACAGTCAGAAAATATTAAATACTACTAGACCCAAATACTGGGTGTTACATTTGATCTCTTCGACCAGTAGCACGACAGTTAGTCACCTTACGCTACACCCATACACATACTGCCAGGTGGCAATACCTTACCCGATAACAGACCCACTGGGGATTGGTTCCCTTTTGTTGACTAGAATTCCATTGACTAGGTTCACCTGTTTACCATAAATTTCTCACAATTACCTCGAGGGGTAATCATTACTATTTAAACTGTTAAACTTGATTTATATTTCTAAATGAAATACATATTTCTTGAACTACTTGTTATTACAAATTACTTGTGAACTCACCAGCTTCCCAGCTGACCTTTTAGTGTGCATTCTCAGGTACACTGCAGTAGTAGGATTGGCCTACAGGATTCTAGCTCGAGTCGCATATTTTTGACACTTTGGAACAACTCTGCATTTACTTTTGTATCTTCAAATTATGTATTTGGAATTTACTGTCAAACTCATAACGTTGTAAACGTTCTATTTTGGGAAATGTATAATTATTTTCAAACGTCTCATTTAGAGTCGTTCATTATGTATCTTATGCTGTGATATTAATTTTGGTAACACCCGACCCGATCGCTTCCGCAAACCGAAATTTGAGGGTGTTACAGATTGGTATCAGAGCCTAAGGTTATAGTGAACTAGGCTGCATTTAATGGGCCTAGACTATGACCATTAGGCAGTATTCCTCATTAGGTATAACTAGTTCAGGGATTACATCATACGAACTTAATTTAACATAGCGTAGCTAACTATGTACAATTAAAGGAAGATGATGTAAGATCTGAAAGGGGTTATACTGAAACGGGCATGCGTAGTTGACTCTGATTGTTGTTTGCTAGACACCCTAGGCTATTATATGTACTGTAGGTATATATGAATAGGCCTTACGTGTATACTATTTCTGCATATATGTATACGTGTATGTATGATTATATCTGACATGATCCCGCTGTACTACTGATACATACTCTCGAAGTGGCATATCGCCAACTTCCCAACCTTTATGACTTGATCTCAAACTTTGACCAGGTTGGTCACAACTGACGGGTATTGCGAGAGATACTCGTAATGACAAAGCCCGCGAATCACTATCGAAACTTGCTATCGGCCTGAGGGCTACACTTGAACAACACACAGCACGTGGTGCTGCGTTTCATGGTACTTTTGACTACAACTATAATACATTACTGTGCTTCGGGCTCTACATTTTGGCACGCTGTGCTACACCCAGGCTCGATGAGCTACCTTCAATATGCATGTAGACTTGTTGTAGTTACATGTACGACTTATATTTATACATATACACTTAATTAATTGGGCACGAGGTGCCACGACTGACTCTTACTTTACGCGTACACTTGTATAGTTACGTGTGCAACATATATGTATATACGACCAATTAGGCATACAATGCCTCAATCGATAAATACAAAATGATGTCACCACACACATGGGTTGTGTTGGTGGACCCTGCTTCAACACCACCTAGGGCACTGTAGGTGTCACATTCACCGGCATGAATGGCCATATGGTATTCTAGCACTACACTATTGTCCGTAGGACTACTCACAACAACATAGTCTGGTGGACTACATATAAAATACAACAATGTCATTAGTATGACTACCCGTTTAAGACCCAAAAGTCCAAGGACTTTCAAACATACGATGACTTCCACAGTTGGACGTCTGTGAAATACTTGCTTGCGTAGACAACTATAGTAATCAAAAATCTTTGAATAAAGATCTCACACTTTGTCGTTTCACCCTTATTTAAGAATCATGCCGCCTAAATGACAAACCTTCACCCAAGCTGAACGTGACCAGTTCGCGGATCAAAGGGTAGCTGAGGCTCTAGGTACTCGGAACCAAGCAAAGCCCTGCACCTTTAGGGACTTCCTGAGGTGCGAGCCACCAAACTTCGTCGGAACTGAAGGGGCTGTCGGATTAATCCGATGGTTCGAGAAGATGGAATCTATATTCTACATTTGCAATTGTCCCGATGACTGCAAGGTCATGTACGCCACATACACCCTCCAGGATTATGCCTCTACTTGGTGGAATTTCCACGCCCGAACTGTAGGGATCGATACCGCACACGAACTCCCGTGGGAGGAACTGAAGCAAATCATGAGGGACAAGTATTGCCCCAGCGAGGTACTCCACAAACTTGAGGACGAACTTTGGCACCTCACCATAAAAGACAACGACATCGAGACATACACCAATCGTTTCCAACAACTAGCACACCTTTGCCCAACTATCGTAAACCCTGAGAGCCAACGAATCGGGAGGTACATCGGTGGACTCCCGTTGCTAATCGAGGGAATGGTCACTGCCTCTAAACCCACTACTATTGAAGAGGCTATTCGTATGGCCCACAGACTCATGGCACAAGTGGAACGACGCAAAACACCTGCAACTGAAAACAGCCAAGGAACATGGAATGGAGATTCCAGCACCAGTCGTGACCCAACAAATCAACCTGAACCTTTGAGGTCCTACGCCACCGAACCTAAGGAAAAGCGAGGCTATGCGGGGAATAAACCATTTTGTCACGGCTGTAAGCGTCATCACGATGGCTCATGTGGTTTACCCTGTGAAAGATGCCAACGATTTGGACACCAAATTTGGGGCTGTAGAGTTCCTGCAAATCCCGACGGACAACAAACGTGTTTCAAATGTAACACTCCTGGACATTTCAAGAAAGATTGCCCAAATCAGAAACGAAAAATCCGCATGATCAGCTCCGGAAGGACCGGAAGAAACCACGACAATATCACAGGTATGTCCCTATTCGATACTAAACTTTCAAATTAAACACAACGTTTCGACCTATGGAATTGTCGATTCCAAAATAACACCGATTACATGAATTAATACCGACTACGCGAATTAAGCCAAACATAAAAGCCAGAGTTTCCTTTCAGCAGACAAATTGACCGAACGTACACCAACCACCTAGTCCTAATAGGACTACTCGCCGAACGGTCACGTTGTGACAACTATCTAGTCCCGAATGGACTACAAAAATGGTTACCTAGTAACCACAACTAAAACATATAAACAACGTAGTCAGAATGTGATTACAACGATAAGCCGCGACACAGTCATGAATTGACTGCTTTCCAACTCCGCCTCAGACATGGTATGTCTACGATCTACTCAACGAACCTCTCGCTCGTACATTCCTCCCTAGACCCCATGCGACCACGACTGTATTCTAAATTTCGGGACGAAATTTTATTAACAGGGGGAGAATGTAACACCTCGTCAAAAAGTCAAATTTCGCGCCAAACTTTAATTTTAATAATTGTATTATTATATGCAATCGTAACCAGGTAATCGAAAATTTTATAAATAATGTTTAATTATATAGATTTAACATTATACACTTGGACAAAAATATTAAACATTCAAAAGTGTAAGTCGTTTTTAATTTAAAACGCATCCTAATTACCCGAGACCGCGCAAAAACAAATTATTAAATCTTGAGTTTCAAAATGATATTTTTATAAAATATTCCGATTCAAAAACATTTCGAAAGGATATAAATAAATTTTTAGAATTTAAAATGTAATTTTAAATTACATCGGATAAATTAACACGGGTATTTTATACTGTGGTTGGAGACCACAGTCTCCAAAGTGGGGAGCTGGAAATGGATAAAACCATTCCCACCTCCCATTTTCTTCATTCCCATTTCATAAAAACATACACATAACCACCAAACTCTCTCTACCTCCCCTCTCCACTTACACCACCACCACCGCCGGCCGACCACCGTCGGAAACCACCGCCATCATTTTCGGAATCATCATCAACAACGAGACCAGCAACAGTCGGACATCATCACCATCATCTTCATCATCCCGATCCGCCATTTTTAAGCTCGAAATCGACATTTGGTAAGAACACCCGATTTCACACCTTTAAAACACTTGATTTATGTTTATTAACATGTTATTGAGTCCACACGACAAGAATATGTCCAAGAAATCGGTTAAAAACGTTTTAAAACTTGAAACCCACTTCAAAAATCGCAGCAGTTCGTCGAGCGAGTCGAGTCGAGCAACGAGCCGAGTCGAGCTACGAACCGGACCGAGCAGCGAATCGAGCCGAGATGCGAGTTGAACCGAGCAGTGAACCGAGCCTAGCTGCGAGCCGAGCCGAGCAACGAACCGAGCCGAGCTGCGAACCAAACCGAGCAACAAACCGAGCTGGGATTGCGAGTCGAGTAGAGCTACGAACCGAACCGAGTAGCGGGCCGAGTCGAGCTTCGAGCCGAGTCGAGCTTCCTGAACTAACTTAGTCTGCGAAATGAGTTTTTGCCCAACGATTCGACTTTCGCGTAACAACAACTACACTTTTTACAACGATGACTTACGTACAAAAATTATATTTTTGTAAAATAGACAACGAAACGATTTTAATAATGATTTAATTGAAAATTATCATTATTACAAACTGCCACAAACGGACCGTACACAATTCTAAAACTAAACAACAGAAGTTTACTTTCACGACACGTTTAGTTAAACCGATTAGTATCTTACTCATATAACCTCACGTGTCTAGGGCACTAGGAGGTTACCATTCGGTCAACACACGTATCGTAGGATCGCTGACAACTCACAGGTGAGTTCATAGCCCTACTCTTTTACTGTTTTCCAACTGATTTCGGGGCGGGAATGCATACTCCTGTTTTACTACTTCCAGTGTATAAATCTTTACAAATGTTCTACAATAGTTTATGGTAACGGTGTTAGATTACGGCAGCTACGAGCCATTTGACCATACTTAGAGATATTAAGTATGACCATGTTAGAAACACCTAGAATTATATTACATATGATATCTAGGGAGTAAACGCCTCACTACATCAGTGACTTGCTAAGTACTAGAAATGACTAGTGGACTTGTGAATACCAACTAGAGGCATCGACTTGCTAGTTCAGTGATGACTATCTTTATGAACTAACGGATGACTTTAACTAAGTACTGAAAGTACTTCCCTACAGTTAAGTGACTTAGACTTTACACATTACTTCAGACAAACTAGGTGACGTAGATACGTACCTATTAAATGATTACGATTACCCCTTACACCTAGCTGACGTTCCTACTTTTCTTAGTATATTATACTACTGTGAATTACGTAACAACTTGAGGTACTGTTGAGTGCCTGTAACACTCTACTAGCCTTGGGCTAAACTTACTTACGGGCATGTCGTGTACTGCCAAAACGACTACTTACATCTCCTGCGGGAGAATAACGGACGCTGTCACTATATGTGAAGCAACGATGCCACGGCGGGTGGCACAAAAACGATACCACTATGGTTGGTATTACGGATTTACGAACGAGCTCACGATACCACGGTGGGTGGTACAACTTACGTACGAGCTGGATGCTCACGATACCACGGTGGGTGGTACAACTTACTTACGAGCTGAATGCTCATACTCAGCATACAGAGTTATGCTTTATACACATCATACGGAGATATGCTTTATACTTAGCATGTGGATCCATGCTTTATCGTAGTTCTGCGGAACTGCACGGTTACTCATTTCAGCATAGACTTATGCTTTACTTACTTTTAGCAACGGGTCGACAGGTTTTATCCTCTCGGACGTCGGCTCAATAACTAGTTAAAATTTCTTAAACGTGGTCCTGATGGACATAACTTAACATTTCCTTTGGGGGATATCCATTACTATCACTGTAGGTGATTACTAGATAATAACGAGTCGAAGACTCAGGACATTACGAGCTTTTGCTCACTTGACCGTACTTACAAACTGTACCGATATGACACGATTACAAAATAGATAACCTGATTTCGTTGCCGGGGTGCAACCTTTCATGCCAGGTGGCATTGTGACTTACTAGTACCCGTAGTACTAATACTTGGAACCATACGAATTAACTGTACTATATTGCCGGGGAGCAATACCGTCTGTCTACAGACTTTCTTATTTGATCTCTTCGACCAGTAGCACGACAGTTAGTCACCTTACGCTACACCCATACACATACTGCCAGGTGGCAATACCTTACCCGATAACAGACCCACTGGGGATTGGTTCCCTTTTGTTGACTAGAATTCCATTGACTAGGTTCACCTGTTTACCATAAATTTCTCACAATTACCTCGAGGGGTAATCATTACTATTTAAACTGTTAAACTTGATTTATATTTCTAAATGAAATACATATTTCTTGAACTACTTGTTATTACAAATTACTTGTGAACTCACCAGCTTCCCAGCTGACCTTTTAGTGTGCATTCTCAGGTACACTGCAGTAGTAGGATTGGCCTACAGGATTCTAGCTCGAGTCGCATATTTTTGACACTTTGGAACAACTCTGCATTTACTTTTGTATCTTCAAATTAGGTATTTGGAATTTACTGTCAAACTCATAACGTTGTAAACGTTCTATTTTGGGAAATGTATAATTATTTTCAAACGTCTCATTTAGAGTCGTTCATTATGTATCTTATGCTGTGATATTAATTTTGGTAACACCCGACCCGATCGCTTCCGCAAACCGAAACTTGAGGGTGTTACACTCACGACCCCATTTTCAATGTTTACATGTTTTAATAATTGGGGGAGATGCAACACAAATTGTTTTCGTGATCACTGTTATTCGGTTAGTTAATTTAGTATTAACTCAAGTTATCTGCATTGTTATTTAATTCGGTTAATCACATTGGTTACATTGCTCGGTTATCATTGTTGTCTTGATTTTCATTGTACGGTATATGCACGAGTGTTTTAATTCGGTTAAAGTCCTCATCAGTGTATGATTCATTAACTTAATAAGGCGCGGTTACTAAAGGATAGTACTATCATGGGAGTGACGTCCCCGTCCGGGTTGCTAGCTACAACCAAGTTAAAAACGGGCACTTTAGTAATTGTCATGGGTGTGTCACCAAATCGGGAGGCAAAGATCGGGTTAGGCTTTGAATCATAGCTCAGTGCAATACAAGTGTCGGTTATATCATGGGTCGGAAACCTTAATAGGTTTATCATTGTTCGGTTACATTGTTTATCATGGTTCGGTTATATTGTTTATCACTGTTCGGTTTACATTGTTTAATTATCGTCGGATAATCATGTTGATCACATCATTGTTATTTTAAACCTGTGAGATTCACCAGCTTTATAGCTGACCTTTTAGTGTTGTATTCTCATGTACTCATCAACAGTAGGAATGGCCTACAGGATAAGCTAGCTATCACGAGTCGCATGCATCCATTTAGATACGAAGATTTTCTTGCATTATATTTTGTATAATGGTTATGTATTAAAATCTTCTGAAATCATTTTGCGAACTCACTACTATGTTTCAAACTTATGACTTAAACTTTGTACTACTTTTGAAAACTTATGTAATGTAATATATTTTCTACAACGTCTCATTTAGAGTCGTTTGCTTGTACTTTGGTGTTTTGATATTTGATTAGTCACGCCCAAAAACAATCGCTTCCGCAAAACATGAAATTGGGGGTGTGACATATGATACTACATATTGTTTATCATTTTGATATTACATATCGAAATATGTTATATGATTATGAAATGAGTACTAACTCATTATTTATTGTATTCTCAGATATGGAGAAGGCTCAGTAATATTAGACTTCTGAGCTTGCGGCTGAGGTAACAGTGAGTGGATTCTTACTCCTCAGTGTGATTTAGTTGTAACAGGTTTGATTACAACGTGTAACGTGTTATTACTAGTTTAATTTCCATAATGATTATGGTGTAGTAGTAATAATGCGATTGATATACTTTGTCATTTTGGAATGATGATTATTTGACTATGTGATCACTTGAAATATTTAGCCTTCGGGCAACAGTGTATTGAGGTCGGCATAGAAGCTGGGTTTGGGGTACTATTGAAAACAACAGGAATTTCCTTGTACCTATCGTTAAAAGGAAATTAGGTCGTGTGAAATTAGTACAAACTATCGGTTTCGTCCGTACGTCCATACGGATATGTTTTGATAAGCGTTCTTGGTGAATCCCCGGGTATTATGATATCTCAAGAACCACCGATCCTCATTGATATGTTGTGTTATTGAGATGTTATCTCATTGAAATTATTTGTGTGTTCTTGGCTGAAGGTTTCCCCAAGGACCATTTATGTGATATTGTGTGTTTACGGTACTTAGCTGTAAACAGAGTTGTTATGCTAGGTTGGGCTGTTGATTGATTATTCACTCACTTAGCTTTGAGCTAATCCCCCACATTACCCCTTCTTGCAGGTTATAGATTTGACAATGGTTGGGCAAGAAGTTAAACTGGATGGAATGTTTGACAACCAGTGTCTACTCTGATATTTGATTTGTACAAATCAAGGTTAACTTTGGTTTTATATAACACCCAAATCGATAAACCGTGATTTAAATTAGTTTTACTTTATAAGTATATTAAATGTTGTTACTTATAAATATTGAAATTGGACTAACGCTTCCGGATTTATTCTATTGAAACGACTATAAAATGAGGGGTGTTATAATTATAGTATTTTTATGTTTTATATTATTAATGGACGATGGATCACTTATTATGTTATATTAATTAGATCTATGGCCAAAATAGTCATTTTTGATTGAATATTAATACCAATGATTTAACTATATATTATAAGTAGTATATTAGTGATTATGTATATGTTGAAATTATAGTTATTAAAGAGTTATTATGTTGCTAAAATCGTTTACTATTTCCAAATTAAGAAGTCAGCTTTAGGGTAGTTTTGGCATATCGCATATCCCTTTTTGTAAGTTAGTCAAAAGGAAAAAACCCATTATAAAAGTTATAGATTATAGATATGACATTTGCCTCTACTAAATTCAGAAGTTTGGCACATTTGCCAAACTATTAATCATTTAGTCTCAAAAACAAACTAGTATGATTCATCAAGGCTTAAATTTAACTATTGCTATATTGCTATATGTTAACTCATTTCTTTTAGTCTAAAGTTTACTCGATTCATATGAAATTTCCTCCCTGTTGTTATTTATGTAAATTAGTTGTACTAAACATGTTATTACATATATACTCCCTCTGAATTGTCCCCCAACAAATTTGCGAGAATTAAGATATATTGGGTTAATGTCATTTTTGCACTTATATTTAAAGTAAGTTTGATTGAATTTATTGAAAAAAAATTACAACAATAAATGACGGTAAAATGCAAAGTTTAACATACTTATTAGTTATTTTTTACAAGTGAACAATTATTTTCTTATAAATATAGATAGTAAAGTAATGTGGAGATTTATTTTGAGACGGATGAAGTATATATAAGTAATATAATAAAAGTAAAAAATAACATACAAAGTTGTAAATATAAAAATATTACTTTCTTTATCCCAATTTAATTGTTAACGAGTAAAACGCACACAATTTTTAGAAAGTACACATGTTACTATCTCAACCAATACAATTATTAAATTGGGGAATAGAGTAATATACTAAGGTCAATTGGGGATGTTCATGGACGGTTAACTGGAGACTCAGTTAACCGGTCCCGGTTCGAAATAATTTTGAACATAAACTGAAACCGAAAAATTTGATTAATTGGAAATCGGTTAACTGCTTTTTCGGTTCGGTTAATAGGTTAACCAAATTAACCGTTTATTAATTAATGTTTATTTAAAAAGTAATTAATAATACACAAACAAATATTTATTTTTCAATGCTCACTATATTTAAAATATTATGATAATAGAAATATCAAACGATAACCATTTTACAATTTATAATTGTGTATTTATGTTGTACGTATATAAATCGTTTGAATATAATTATAAACTAAGTAGTAATAATTGCCATATTGTGCCAAAATTGAGCTAGTAAATTATATTAAAATGATTGAAAAAGAAATATAAATGATTTTATCAAAATACATGTGTAAATATGTATTTATAAATATAATAGGGAAATTAACAAAAAAGACTTTTTTTGGAACCTTTATTTCATTTTGCCCCTTCCCAAAAAAAATTGCCGATTTGCCCTACCCGAACGCAGGTCGCATCATGCGACATGCGACCCGTTCTCTGAGACCGGCAACCCGCATTCGTTCCCGAGTAAAAGACACGCAAAAAAGCTACATCACTCGGATGTAGCGACCTTCGGCCCGAGATATGCGACCTGCGACCAGATTTCGAAGGAAAAAAATGTGATGCGAATTTGAAGGTCGATTGGCTCCAAACATGTCATCTCAAACGGTACTAACTCGTTTATACTCGTTTTATAAGCTCTATTCTTTAAATATCTTTTAGTCATTTTCATTGAACACTTGGTGTACGTTCAAATTGTAGATATTTAGACAATTACATTGCTTCGTTTAATTAATATTATAGTGTTTTGGCGTGTTTGGTAGGTTAGAATAATGGATAATCTAGTTTTTAGTCGATTTATATTTTTTTTCTTTTGAAATTTCTTTTAGGCATTTCATCGAACAATTGGTGTGCGTGCTTTTTTTACTAGTTTCCGTGTCTTTTACTGGTTCACGGCATGAGTCGCGGCACCCAATGCGTGTCTTTTACTCGTTCACCGTATTGGTCGCATATCTCGGGCCGCAGGTCGCTGCGTCCGAGTGATCTAGTTTGTTGCGTGTCTTTTACTCGGGAACGAATGCGGGTCGCCGGTCTCAGGGGACGGGTCGCAGGTCGCATGATGCGACCTGCGCCCGGGTAGGGCAAAACGACACTTTTTTTTGGGAAGGGGCAAAATGAAATAAAGGTTCCAAAAAAAGTCTTTTTTTGTTAATTTCCAAATATAATATGTACAATATATATACATATATATAAAACTATATATAAAATTTTTGGTTTTTTCGGTTAACCTATTATCATGTCTATCCCAAAAGCATTAATTGAAAAACAAAAAAAAAAAAAATCGGTTCAGTTAATCGATACTAAAAAATGAGAAAAATTCGGTTCGATTCTACTGGTTTTCGACTCGATTTTTCTGTTTCGAATATTTTGAACACCCCTACAGCCAATGATGTATACAAACAAAAATTTTGTTTCATACACTAAAATTTTATGCATGTTGATGCAGTACTATACAACACTACAATGCACATTTTTAATGTATTAATCAAAAAGTTTATTGTATATACCAACACCTAATAATAGTAATAGTATTACTAATTCCACGTGTTTAAGTGTTTAATTTCCATTAAAAACTAGAGTAGTTTTCTTTCGGCCAATGGATTCTTATTCCCGTGGTTTAATAATTAACCACCCCATCACCCAACTCACCAACTCCTCTTTATAAACCCCACTTCCTCCTTCCTTTCACATTCCCTCCAGCCACCGTCTTCCGCCACCGTTCTACGCCGTGTATTAAAGAAAGAAAAAAAAACTAAAAAAATGGAATCTGCTAATACTGACACACACACACAAGAAGACATTATTTTGTTGAAGAAAACAATGGGCTTGCATCTATACCTGATTTAGAATATGGGTTATCACCATCATCATCCGCCGAAGATAACCACCGTGCCGGAAACCATTTGGTCTCTAGACCACTTTACTCACCAAGAAAAGCAAGTCTTAGGAATCTTTCTTCATTTTCAAGATCTGGGAGGTTTTTTAATGGAAGATATGAAGAACAACCACCTCATTTCTTGGATGCTTGTTTTCTTTGCAAAAAACCACTTTGTAACAGAGACATCTTTATGTACAGGTAATCATTTTGATTATTATTTTTTTTTTTTTCATTTCCATTTTCTAAAGTACCCCGTATATATGAATCATATCTCAGATGGGTTTGATTTTTAATTTTATGATTTGGATTTTGATGAATTTCAATGGCCATACTTTTCACTTGAGTGCTATACTTTCTTTTATAGTATTATAGACGATCTTATATGTTTCAATTTTAAGTTATACTACCACCGTCATAAAGTGTCCACATTATTGTTTAGATTTATCTAAAATATGTGTTCACTTTTTTAAAAAACGGCCTTATCCATCGCCGACAGCCATCTTTGCAACGGCTTTCTCGCCGATGGCCAAACCTCCACCGATCAAAATGGTTATGTTATTCGGTAGAATTATAACTAGAAACTTGCAAGGAGAGATCTTTTAGGTTTATCCAAGGTCCGTCGTATTTCCTGGTGGCATTCTTCGAGCCGCACCGTCGTCGGTCCGCCTTGTCGCCAATCAATTGCTTCGTCTCTGGCCTACCACACCGTATCCAAGGTCTGCTTCTGAAATCTTCTATTTTAATATATATGTTATCCTCACTAGTTCATCGTTCTCGAGGTTAATATTCCCTCAGTTTACTCCTAGCTTTTTGATATTTCTCTTTATATCCGTTCTATTTTGTTCATGTTTCGTCTGAACTCTGCCGATATGAATGTAAAGTAAATTGATGAATCTCGAGGTTAAGTCCCCACCTGTCCACTCGTAATACATTAAACTGAAAAACAGAGATTAATCGCTATTAGTACCTGATTAGTGCTTTCAAAATTTTCTGAATTGTTCATCGGAAATCGTTTATACTCAAAAACTGATGGCTGCTGAGTCGTTTGAAACTGTATTGTCGGAGGTGATTAAAGATTTCAGTCTTGCCATTGTTGCTCTGGAGCTAGAACCTTTAATTGATAATAACAGGGGTGTGTCATACAGTATTATCATACTATTGGAGGGATACACATTATTCTTGATGCTTCGGATTTCTTGAATTCATTTTGTGTCTGAAATTGATTTTCTTGATTATCAACTAATTAACAGTGGAGTAGTGTTAGGATTCTGTTTTTATTATTAGATGGAGTAGCTAACATAGTAGCCAAATTAGAAGGTAAGTGATCAATTCCTTATATCTCACCTTTTTATTATTTTTAGGCAGCTAAGTTTGCCGGAGGTTGGTCGTAACTATTTTTATTACTGAAAGGATTCTATTAATTTCCGGTGGTGTAGACGACCGTTAAAAGTGACTCCCATTATTTTCCTCTAGAAACATCGAGCCATTGTAAAAAAAAAAATCTTATTGGGTGTAAATTTTTAGAGGGACCCAATTATCACATCGATTTTCATAATCATTAACATGAACATAAAAACATCGACCGTTTGTTTCTTCTTACTCTTCATACCTATTCTAAATAAATCAATAATAAGTTATTTCAATCTATTACCTATTACTTTCATATAATTATGAACTTAAATATATAGATTGTATATTTGGCTTTAATCTAAGAGTTGGTGAGATAGTTTCATAAATTGTTGGTGCTATATATATATGTGATTATTTATTTATTTATGTAATATTGGCTATTGGTTGCATGCTAGTATTAACTATTAACTAACATATTAATTAATTAGTTGCATACATATAATAAACTAATAGACTAATTCTTCCATACTAGTATTAAGTAACTTATGAATTAATTAGTCGTTAGGATAGAATAAAAGTGAAACATCCCTTCACACACTTGTTTTAATTAATCAGCTATCGCAAGTGCTTTTGAGTTTTGCCTCGTGTTTCTTTCCTTTTATTATTTTGCAGGAATATCGCACATCAGCGGCTGGTGTTTTTCCTATTTTTCTCCGACAACTTTTCTCATTTTCAGGGCTTTTCCGGCCATCGACATCGCTGCTTCTAACCTGTCGGATTTTTCCGGCAACAGTTTGCTTCCTGAACCCTGCTCTGTCATGGTTATGTTATTTTATATATGTATAGAATGATATTGCTTATATATATATACACATATAAGGTATTGAAAAATCAACGGCCGGAATATTTCACGTCAAGGTCTGATATTTGGTTTTAAAGATTAATACTAAGAAGTATTAGTCGTGGTGATGCCCGTTTTGTCATATCTAAGGCATGTTATGGATTTTCTTTCCCATTGACTAGATACTTTAATAAATTTTTAAAACTAGAGAAGCTGTAAATAGAATCCTTTGACAGTGATTGATCTTTCGTAAATAGAATTTTTTTGGTTAAAATACCTTTTTGTTAATAATATTGCTACTAAAGATGTTAATAATATATTAACACTAATAATATTGTGTTACTGTTCAAAAATAAAAAAAAATAAAAACAATAACAATAATAATAACAATAAAAAAAAAATCTCTCATTCAATTGCCGGAGGTCACATGGAACCAGCCTCTCTACCCTTGGGTAGGGGTAAGGCTGTCTACATCTTTACCTCTCCCTTAGCTTGCTTTTAGCAAGATGGGGTTAGCATGATGATGATGACGATGATTCTGATGAATTTCAATGAACAAATAAATCTTGAAACTTTTTTAGATCATGCATCATATGTGTTTGCTCAGTTTTTCAGTTTTATATATTGTTTCTTATTGATAAATTTGTTGGAATGAAAAGCGAATCTCAAAACTTTTTAGGATTTGTAGATCACATCCATATGGGTTTGCTCTAGAAATCTATTTTAGATGAATTCGAGTTTTTGTTCCAATCTAATTGATTTGTACCTAAAGTTGTAGTTTTTGTACTATATTCAAGATGGGTTTCTTCTGTTTTTTGACTTCTGATTTGGGGATTATATGAACTTGAATAAAAGGAAAACAATATTCATGAATTTTGTTTTTTCCTAATTTTTCTAATCATTTACTGTAGTTTCCATTATAACTTTCCAAATCTGGATGATATCTCAGATGGGTATTTGTTTATTTCCATTTCTGATCTGTAATATAGATGAATCTTTCAGAGGGGACACACCTTTTTGCTCTGAAGAGTGTAGAGCAGAGCAGATTGACATTGATGAGGCTAAAGAAAAAAACAAGAATCTTTCTGCTTCAATGAGAGCTTTGAGGAAGAAACAACAGAGTGAAACTGCTACTAAGACTGCTACTAACGGGACGTCGGTGGGGGGCGTCGGTTGTACCGACGCACCGACGCCGTTGGCACGGGGCGTCGGTACGCCGCGTCGGTGGGTGTGCGTCGGGAATCCGACGGGAGAGAGAGAGGGAAATAGTGGGGGCCACCGGTCGGGATCCGTTGCAAGCTTAAAAAAAAAAAAAAAAAAAAAAATTTAAAAATCAATTTACCACTATAAATTCAAACCAAACCCAACCAATTTTTCACAACATTCACACTCTAACTTTCAAATATTTCACAACTTTATACAATTTTACTTTTCAATTTACCACTTTCCACCCATTTTCACAACATTCACACCCAATCCAACAAAATATTTCACAACTTCTACAACTTCAATATTATTTCCATTTCATTTCTTTTACCCATTTTTTCACCATTTTTATACCAATTCATCTACAAATTAAAACACCATTTTCTTAACATGTCTGGATCCGATTCCGATCGAGACGATTTAAATGCCGTCCTAGCCGCATATAATCCGGTCGCTACCCGTGTACAACAAGATACGTCATCCGATTCGGACGAGGAGATTGAAGTACGCGTTCCACGTCCGAGACGTTATTTTCCAAGAGATCGTTATGCCGCCGGCCAACGTTTATATCAAGACTACTTTGCCGAGAACCCGACATTCCCGCTTGATTTCTTTCGTCGTCGCTTTCGGATGAGTCGGCCAATGTTTATACATTTATGCCAAGGTATCTTATCGTACTCCCACCATCCGATACCCCCTTACTTTCTTTATTTCCATCAAGGTCTAGACGCAACCGGAAAACCCGGATTTAATGTTTTCCAAAAAGTCACGTCGGCCTTACGGCAAATGGCATACGGTTGTGCCGCCGACTTGTTCGATGAATACCTACATATGGGTCAACAAACATCATACGATTGTTTGGACAACTTTTGTAAATGTATTTTTCATATGTATTCACGTGAGTATTTAAGAAAACCAACACTCCATGATGTGCAACGATTGCATCAACGCCATGCGGAACTACACGGTTTTCCGGGTATGCTTGGAAGTATAGATTGTATGCACTGGGCTTGGAGAAATTGCCCAATTGCATGGCAAGGTCAATACACTCGAGGTGATCACGGGTATCCAACAATCATGCTTGAAGCCGTTGCCTCCTACGATTTGTGGATTTGGCACGCTTTCTTTGGTCCTGCCGGATCGAACAACGACATCAACGTTCTCAATGAATCTGATTTATTCCAAGACTTACTACAAGATCAAGCTCCTCAAGTCAACTTCACTATTGCCGGTCAACAATTCACCAAAGGGTATTATCTCGGCGATGGAATATATCCGGAATGGTCGACGATTGTGAAGTCGTTCAAGTATCCGTTGACAGAAGCCGAGTCAAGGTTCAAGAGGTACCAAGAATCGGCAAGGAAAGATGTGGAACGGGCATTCGGGGTACTTCAAGGCCGTTGGCAAATCTTGAAAAACCCCGCTAGACCATATAGCGTCAACAAAATACGGCGAATCATGTATTGTTGTGTAGTTTTACACAACATGATAATCGAAGACAATGGACGCAATATGTGTACACACGAGGAAGAGTATTGGACAAACCCGGAAAATCTACCTCAACGAACGTGGGAAGAAAGGGTAGCGGTGCAACTACGTATGGATAAAGAATTGCGTGACCGTGTCGTCCATCATCGTCTTCGCGATGCCCTCATCGAACACATCTCGAGCCTCCCACCAAATTTCCGAACGCGTTAGCTAGTTTTAATTTATTATTAATAAATGTATTTTTTTTTTCCTTTTTAGGAATTGTAATTTTTTCTTTTTTTAGGAATTGTAATTTTTTCTTTTTTTAGGAATTGTAACATTTTATTTTTTTAGGATTTGTAATATTTAATTTTTAATTAATGTAATGTTTTTAGTTTTAATTTAATGTGTTATTTAAGTTTTTGTATTAAATAAATAGATTAAATAGTGTGTGGGGCCCTGAAAATAAGGGAAGTGATGTTGCTGTTGGCAGGGGTGTGTCAGTTGTGTGTCAGTTGTGTGTCAGTTGTGTCAGTCTGACGTGGCGCTGAGCTGGCAGGCAACTGACGCGTCAGTTCGTGTCACGGTTGGGAGAGGCCTAACAAAACTTCCAAAAAAACCCATGCATTTTTTGGCGCCCCCTCTCCTTCCTTTTTGGCACCCTCTCTCTTCATATTGCATGTGATCGGCGCCAATCAACCAAAATAATAAAAAAAAGCGGTGCCCCACTTTGTTTCCTTAGCGCCAATGGTTTTTTTTTTTGCGAAATCCTCGTACACGTGGCATTATTTGGGTGGTGGGTCATGTCAGGGGCGCCGGGGCGCCGGGGGCGGCGCCAATCGGTGGATTAGTTTGTGAAAAATGAAAGTTAAAGGATTACTTTATTAAAAATGGGTTGGTAAACGGATCATAACTTAATATATTCTAATAATGTTACAATGACATAACTTAATACATTATTAAATTTAAAATAAACACATTAATGTAGAATACTACAATGTGTTGACTAGAGTAATAATTTGATAACATTGGTGTAGTCGACAAAATTGTAAAAATCGTGTATACCTCATTAATCATCTCTGTAATAACTTGATGCATATCGGATGTTTTTAGATAAATTATACGTTTTGTGTATTTTTTATTTTATACGATGCCAAAGTACCTCGTAATATTCTTTTAGCAATTACTATATGTGTGAATTGTACCATATGTAACGCCTTCTAAAATCTATTTCGAGACGTATCACTGTATATATACTAATATACTGTAATAAAGTGTTGGCTGTAGTACCGGTCAATGAGGCGCGAGAGTACCGTAGTTCAAACTCTGTCGACATATAAGAATATTAAAGAGGTGATTCCTCATAAAGTTGTAAATAAAGGTGATGTCTGATTCTTGTAAATTTGGGAAACTAACGCGTAAGGTACACAAAATATCACATATATGGTCGGTGGGTACCCTTTTTGCCTGAGTGAGTAAGACGGCTCCCAACCCATTACGTCGGTTCCCGTCGGTTATCAACTGACGAAGTGACGGGGTTGGCACGGGTCCGTCACTTCGCTTCGTCGGCTGCCTTCCTTCGGTATTCCGACGTGAGGCGTCGGTTTTCTTTTTTTTTGTTTTTATTTTGTGTGTATAATATTAAAGGTAAATTGGTAAATGTGGGACCCAAAAATTAAAGTGACGGAGCAGGAATGGGAGGGGTCTGTCAGTTTCAGTCAGTTTTCTGAAAAATCTGACGTGGCACTGACGTGGCTCCGTCAGTTTCAGTCAGTTGGTTTTTGGGTTGGGAATAGTCTAAGGAATTGATCAATTTAAGTACTGTAACATACACGGATACACCAACACTTTCTTTCTTGAAAAAATCACACATATCTAACGTTTTAGATTTAATTTAAGACTATTTCTTTAAAATTCTTAAATCGTTTGTCTTAATTTTATGCTTTGCGATTACGCACGACTCACAAAATATTGGTAAAAATGTATCTTATTACTGAACTTGGACAATCCGATATTTTAGTACCAAAAATCTAAACCTCGGGTCACCAAGTGACCAAGTTAAGGGTAGTAAACTACATTCTTCCCTAAAACATTTGTGATGGTAAGATCGATTTTATCATACTGGTTTGAAAATTAATCTATTACTCCGTATATGTTAGGTGAAAATAAAGTTTAATTAAGTAAACTATTTTTTAGTTTACTGAAAATAAAGGTTTATTTATTGTTACAAGTGGGGTGTTTTCCTTAGTATAAGTGTTAAAGTGAGCTTCAAGTGGGTTCAAGAGTGGAAAAGTGGCTTTACGTACATGTTACGGAAATACGGAGTATATATCTGCGTTAAGCCATTAAGGTTTTAATATTAAGAATATATTGAAATTTATGATAACTTTAATGTTAAACTAATGCGGATTACTATATTTAATGCCGACTCCTTAGTCCTTACTATATTTAAGTTAACATATTTTTATTGATAAAAAAATACAAAATGATGTGTGATAATAATACGTATAGACAAAAGCAAAAAAGAAAAAATGAAAATGAAAATGATTAATCCATCCATGCATCCACGTTTTTATGTATCTTTGTATATGTTGTCGATCCTTTCGAGCGTGTTTAGTTACCAAAAACCATTTCCTTCTCATTTTCTAAAATTTTGTGACTTAAAAATTAAAAGGAATTTAAAAAACACGTTTGAATGTAAGAAGAAAATCGTAAATGATAGATTATTATTTCTCATAGTTTTTTTCTTCAGAAAATCACACTTGAACACATTTTCCGAGTTTTAAATTTTCTCATAACCCTTTACAGAAAATCGAAAGATTTTTCATAATCAAACATAGCGGTTCATTTCTCTCTAAACACATCAACTAATCATAATATATCATAGAATTGATCGTTCATACGTGACCTATCTTTTCTTTTAATGATAAAAGCGAAATTTCCTTATACCTACAATTTAAATGTACGGATGTGATAATAAACCAAGTTTTCAACAACGACAAAAAAGTGAAAAACAACAACGATAAATCACTAAGGGTAATTCTATTTGCACACCTCAGGATTTCTGGGTGTATACCCCCGTCAAATCTATTAAATGTTTTATTTTTTATTTTTAGTCTATTTCATCTTTTTTTTTAATTATTTATAGAGTAGAAAAAAATAATAAAAATTAAAAATCAATAATTACGAATATTTTTAAATGATAAAATTTTTATACCTTTTTTTTTAAAAGTTGGGTATTATTTTTATAAAAAATGAATGTTTTAAAAATACTAGGGAAAAAAAGAGAAAACACTAAAAACATAAAAAAATATAATATTGGCCAGTTGTTCATCATGAACTTTCCCGTCTAACAACATATTTTTAAAATTATTGTGTAACATTTCATGATACATAATAATAATAATAATAATGAAAAAAACTGTTTTTATTCAATAATGGGGTATGAAATGAAGCATGCATAACATTTTTAGGCATGCAAACTCGCAACAATCCATAATGCCAGCCTTAGAGTTATGAGCTGTAATCATTATTTAAGTCCATGATTATGATTATGATTATGATTATGGTCCCAAATGTCGACCCAACTTAAACAACGAGATCTTCACACAACCACTAAAAAAATTAATAAAAATTGCTGGTTTATGCATGTATATTTGAAAGACTATATATTTTCGTTTTATACGACCATTACAACAAAGAATTGAAGTCATTAATTAGGAGGATTTTTGTGCTTTATCAATGTATTTTTTTTGGTTACGTAATATGGTACATTTGAGTTCTTGTATATATCCGTTGTATTGATTGTTGCATAGTAATAGTGAAAAATATGTATTTATCAAGCAATAATATGATTTAACTATATTGTCTTGCAAGTTTGACGTCGTGAAGTCGATTGGTTATACATAATTTCTAAGTGTTATTTGTAACAAGTATCTAATCCTGTGTATGATTTGCAGAATTCTACGTAGAATTTATTATGAATGTAATCTCGATTTACATTTTATAAACGTGTTCTTTTCAAGATTGAATTAAATTAAAATTTTCGAAATTCCTTCACTCAAAGAAATTTACATTTTCTACATGAATTTCAATATCTTTCATTGATTTTAATTTCATCGAAAATATTCCGCAAAACAAAGGCATAATAACTTATTATTAATAAGACATTAAACTATAGAGTATTATTGTTTAGCATATGGAGTATATAAACATGAATGTATGTGGCTTCATGATATTAAATTTCTTTATGTACACACAGTAAAAGTAAAAGGTGAATAGGTTGACATTATGTCAACTAAACATCACAACTTCTTTTAACGTACCCAACTAGCAGTCATAATATATACGAAGAGAACGATATATATTTAATTTGTTTGTCATAAATGAATTTAACCTTTTTTAATCATATATCTTGGTTCGACGTTTACCAATAAGTTGTCTTAATCATACGTGGACCGGACCTGTATATATATTAGTGAGGACCACTCTATTTGTGTGTTGGTCAAAAAGAAGAAATGACGACTATTTTATGTCTTTTCATTCTGAAATTTGTATGTTCTGTTTAAACATGCTTAAATTGTTTAGAGCTTTCTAGATGCATGAATTACACACCCAAAATAATTGACAATGAGTTTACTTGCCACTTACCACATGTGAAAAAATTATGAGTAATCCTTACCACTCAAAACGTCAACTTTTAACACATTTAAAAGTGAACTTTTTTGTTAAGTTATTTACGCTTACACATGTATAGTTTGAGTTGCGTTGACCTG
Organism: Helichrysum umbraculigerum; assembly: GCA_949592205.1. NCBI lineage: Eukaryota > Viridiplantae > Streptophyta > Magnoliopsida > Asterales > Asteraceae > Helichrysum > Helichrysum umbraculigerum. The sequence continues at coordinate 117,531,429 of CATIUR010000003.1, read as the reverse complement.
CTAACAATTTATTCTCTCTATGATAATTGCCAAATTTAGAAAATCAGATCTTGGTATATCACATTTTTCAGGGTACACCTAATTTGGGCCGAAATATATGTTTATAGCCCAGATAATAAAGCCCAAAAGCTATTTCCTTTTTCATAAGAAGCCTGGTTCGTTCGTGTTTCAAAAACCAAAGAGTAATTGGGCCAGCTCATAGATTTTAGTCGAGCCCAGTACGTCAAACAATAAATTGGCCTTTGTAACATGAAAATTTTATATTTATATATTACGAGTGTGTTTGGCAAATTAGGTGTGAGATGAAGGTGGAAGCTTATAGTTAGAGTGAGTTGGTAACTAGAAGCCGAAGCTAATGGTTTAATAAGCAGGGGCGGAGTTAAGATTTCAAGTTAAGAGGTGCTTAATAAATAAAAAAATCTATTCACGTAATGTATCGAAGTATTATCATTAAGAAGAGAAATTAGCAATCAAAATTTGCTTTTGATAGAAGTAACTGGAATTTTTTAACTAATACATAATTGTTACATGAATCCACCATCAATGTTGCCAAAATAATAAACAATTATCTATTTTTCTTAATTATCCCATGTTTTAGCCTAAGACCACAAAAAACACGCATGATAACAAACACTTCTATGACTTTCATAGCTCCTCTGAGTCTTTATAAGTTACAAAAAATATCAAAGAAACTAATCAATTAAATTATAATTTAAACAACATACAATTTATCGTTATGAAAAGGAAAAAAAAGACTAAATATATAAAACAATTAATAATATTAATGTAGCAATTTTAGGGGGTGCTCAGAACCATTGTGTCCCCGTCTATCTCCGCCGTTGTTAATAAGTGTTTCACAAAATAGCAAGAAAAAGATATGAATAGGCATAAGAGGACAAAAAAAAAACATGATAATTATTTATAAGGAGTATTTGTGAACTTCTCATATCATAAGCTAGAAACGCATTTCTAAAGACTAATTGTAGTAGCTTTTATTTCTGAGCTTATTTTCCAATAAACTCCTAACACTACAAGATAAATGGCATTTAGTGACTGAAGAAAACAGTCGGTAGATGTCCAAACGCAGTCACTAAAGCCCAACAGATCTTCTCCCTCTGAAATAATAAGTGTCACTGTTGGAGCCATCACTATAAGTCTGTTTTGACACAAACATTCAGTCACAAGAGGCCTAAAAGATATAATGATTGATGTTTCAGTCACCATAGGGTGCTAAAACACTTTCATCTAAACCTACTCAAATCCCATTACCTACTCAAGCTTCAGTCACTAAAGGTTTATAATAACATAAATATTCAGTCAGTAAAGTTCTGATATATAACTGGATTTCATTTCCATAGCAAATTACAAATCTGATACAATTAAAGAAAATCATACCAGTTCAAACAAAACTAAATTTCTTGTTAAAACGGAGAAACAACTCAATTTCATTGTGGAAATATATAATACTTTATAGAGTCGGGTCATTGAACTACATGATGTCGGTTTCAAGACCTTCTAGACTAAACTTATCAACATCTATCGATTGTAATAATGTAATAATCATTATCAAATTGCTCCATCAAACTGCTCCATTTAACTACTGTAGATCTGCAAAAACAAATCAAAAACCAAATACAAGAATTAGCTAAGCAAAGTTAATGAGTTCCAGTGTTATATGAGCACAAGACAACCCAGTTGACAGATTTGCATATTTTAACTGGCTTAACAGATCCAGCAGAGTGTGATTGACATATCCGACTCATACACCATTAAATAAATTCTCTACCAAAGGATCCAATTACAGGTCAATGAAGAATACGGATGTCATTAAGAGGAATTCAACCCAAAATTTCAGTATATGAAGAAAGATATAAAAAAAAAGTTACAAAAAGATAAATCGTTGAGCAAATAAAATCACGCATAATAGTACCTAAATCTCGTATGAGCAAGTTACAAAACATGTTTTATTAAACTACATCAAATATAATGTAGAAAAGCTAGTGCTAGATCATTATTGTTCTTTCCTGAGCTGTAAAAAAGAAAGCTTAGGCTTTTCAATTGGACACAACAATAACAAAAGGAACTAAAATATAGAAAATAATGTAATTGTTGTCGGTATGATAAGAAAGAGCTTTTACCTGAATGTAAAGAATGCACATAAGAATGTAAAACATAGGCAACCTACTTTAATCACATTGACCTGCAAACAAAACCAGCAAACTATTTGTAGAAAAAAAAATCCTCATTTTCAATTTCAAAACCTTAAAAGGCATAAATATTAATTCATGATATAAAGCACCTGGGTGTGTGATCTGCTGCTTCTTTCATTCATGGCAGTAGTACTTAAAGCTCGGTTTTTAAATCCAGTTTCCGTTAGTACCACAACATCAGATGGTTCATTAAACTGCTACATGAGTTACTATAAGAAGCATAACAAGCATAAGTTACGATAACTTCACAAAATCAATATCTAACCAAACCATATTTTTAATATTGCTTACTACAATAAACAAAAGTAAGTGCACTTGCCAATTGTCAGCTACAGTTACAAAACGACATAACTTGTTAACCAATTATAAGCCCGATGATATAAAGTAACTCATACATCTACATTAGTTCTTGATGCAACATACATCAATGACTTGTCCATCATTGTACCTATGACACCAAACAAGGATTTAGATAATTTCAAACATAATAATCACAGCAAAAGTAATTAGCTACATAAACTAATGCTCAAACAAAGTGACCATTTGAGCACAAATACTCATCAAGTTTCGGATTGTTTTACAAGTATTATAAATCTTCTTTCTTTACCAACTTTATCAATATAAGTAATCCATGTAAGAAACAGCTTAGCTTTAACAACTCCTTAAGTACATGTCTGCCTTACTCCCGAAGATTCAATCAGCACAATTAGTCTGTTTGCCTGAAAGACACAAGATTAAAAATGTTGACAAAATGTTTGACATCTACTACCTTTTTGACAAAATGTTGCATCTCTTCTTTGCAATAAGATGGTATCTGGAAGAAACTTGTATATCAATCAAGGATTATTAAACTAGACATTATGAATAACTTTAGCTTGGAGCCAAGAAAGACAATGCGAAAACAATATGCTCATCCAAACCATCCCTTGGCAGCATCTATGGAGTAAAATAGAAACACAAAGCACCATGAGTAACTTCTATTAAAAGTTATCTCTGGTAATTAACATCACTGTATAGTAGTATCTGAAAAAATAGATTATAAATAAACAAAACTGAGTGCATGCAGTCAAATATATGTATAAAACGATACCTTCTCAGTTGAACTTCAAACGATTAGCAGAATAAAAAAGTTATAAGCACATCAATGTTGGTTCAAGGCAGAAAAGGTTCTCATCATAAAGCAATATGAATATGCTCAAAACCTACAACCGAGAGATACAAAGGAAGCACATCACATCAATTAAATTTTATGTTAATAATAAATTAAGACAATAGATCACTAATTAATATCAAAGACATGAACTAGCAGACTCACGGAACCTTTAAGCTACACAAATTGAGTCTTTCATTTTACTTACCCATTCCAGGCCTTTTGCTTGATTATGACATGATTCACACCTACAATCATAAGCAGACACAAAATAGAATTGGAAAACATTCTAATTCATAATAATTCAATAAACAAGTCGAAAAAATTACTACTATACCTTGACTTGCACTTAAGCATTATATCGAACAGTTTGTGAGCGTAGACAAAAATCTAAGAGAACAACCACATTTGCATCTCCAATCTCCTGATCCCCTGCTAATCACCATTTGCCAAATGATTAAACAGTTCAAACTCTATTCGTGCAATTTATCAAACACTATTTGTGCATATTACGCTATCAAATACAAACTTCCTTAAACCAGCAATTATAGGCAATAGACAATAACAAATTACTAATAGACTAGCTACATTAGCAGTTCGCAAGTAAATGTGCCTCATAGATGCTCGTTCAAATGGATCAATTGAATAAAATTACAAAACGAAAGAGTAAATAATGTCTAGAATGCAAACCTAATAATATTATTCAGCGTTTCTTCAACTGATTGATCGATATACAGAGCACCTGCCTTTCTGGAAATCAAATCGATTTGTAATTCGGATAAATTTTGAACGAAAGATAAGACGTGAAGACGAAGAAGTCGGAAGCAGAGCCCGAAACACTGTAGATGACCGAAGAAAGTGTGGCTTACCGGAGACAATGCGGCTGACGGTGACGGTGACAATTGATCGGAGACGATGACGGTGATCGGAGATGGTGACGGTTAATCGGAGATGATGACGGTGACGGTTGATCGGAGATGGTGACGGTTGATCGGAGGCGGTGACGGTTCGGTAGATCGGAGACGGTGAATCGCCGTTAGGATAAGAGAGAGTGAGTTTAGGGTTTCTATATAAATGTGTTGAGCACGTGACTTTGATATATATTCTCATATACCTGTCTTTTTTCTTATTTTAATTATAATCATAATCATTATCATTATTTAAATTATTTAATTATTAATGCTCTTCATTTTGTCAAGATGCTTACAATCAAGGCTTTAATGACTTATTTTTTCTTAAGTCAGGAAAACTAACAGTCACTAGATGCCATTAATCTTGTAGTGTAAATTTTTATATGCCGAACAATGTTAGAAGTTTGAGTTTATAGAATAAATTTAAGCTCGCTTAAGCTCTTATAAACTAGGTTGTCAATAAAATATAAATATATGCGTAACAAAGTTGCATCTCATACTATTTATTTCTTTGAAGATGGAAATTAAAATTTAAAAGTAAAGAAACTTAATAATGAAAGAAGTATATAATTGCTGGTTCTTGATTGTTGCAATTACAGAAATAAAATTTTGGTATAACGTAAATGGGCTTGACTTTAATACATATTTTATATTCTCTTTGTATAATTACAAGGGTCATGTTTTAACTTTTTAAAGTCATTCTTTTTTAATTTTGACCTTAAATATTTTTATTTGTGTTATGAAATACTTGATGCAAAATATATGAATAGATTGAGTTTTAAATGTATTTTCATTGATATAATTTTCATTGGTATAATTTTCATCAATTATAATATAACATAAACTAAAGTATTTAAGGTCAAAGTTGAAAAAGAAAAACTTTGAAAAGTCAAAACAGGACACTTGTAATGGGATGAAGGTAGTACCTTGGATGGATATCTGAGATGTGCCCACGACGGTGATTGGACCTTGTACAAGTGCGTATGTAGCACATGCAAACGTTATGTCCGCGTAAATTTTTTTTTAGATAATTTTCAGTATACCTATTCACTTAGTGATGATTGTCAATTCTTTACGTTATAGTTGAAATTAAAGTATAAGTAGAATACCATCCAATGCAACGCTAGTTTATAGTTGGGTGATGATAGCGGGAATGATGGATCGAGGAGACAATTGGGAATAGGAATTTTGTTACAAGATTTATAATATTATAAAAATATATTTGGATTAAGTTAGCAAGAAGCTAAGAAAAGGGTTTACATTTAGACTATAATCAAATGCATTCCTCATAACTAATTTGTTAACACAAGTGTTTTAGTTAACTCTAATATTATATTATGTATGAATCATAATAACCAAAATGTTTATGAGGCTGATTGAAATATTGGGAGTAAAATATACATGAGCAATGTAGACAATTTGCATCTTTAAAACAATATGATTTAGTTTTAAGCATATACTAGGTGAAGGACTCGCGACAACGCGGGCTTTAATATTTGATTTTGTAAATTTTCAATTTCATATTTTAAATCATTATTAAAACCAACATTACTCAAATAATATTCCCCAGTTTTAAAAGGCTACACAACTTTGTACTATCTTATGAGATTTTGACTTTGTAAACTCTGTGAGTGCATTGATATTGAGAATTGGTCAATGTTTATGTGCTGCTTTAATCTTTACTCCAATGTGTTTACAATCCACTGCAAATTGTACTTGATAAATAGATAATCCAAATGTAGTTCTTTTACGGGGGATGCAGAGTGAGATCTCTTTCCATAGATGCCAGCTTATTGTTTACTCGGAGTTACCAACCAGTGTTATTCTCCATTAGCGGAACCTGAAAGAACACAAGTAAACTACAATGCAACCCAATTTGTCATTATGGAATTATAATCTATACCCCTTATTATTGGTTTCAAGTTTTTGGCTGAGAGTTTATAAAAGAGATATCGGAAATTACCTATCTACCCTCCTACCTACATAATCGATAATTACGGAAATTACGTATCTGTTTTCCTCTCATTTGTTATTTTCCTTTTGACTTTTTGTAGTGATGGGACCCACACGTTTTCTCCCTTTTTAAGTTTTCACGGTTATGTGTAATGCTTTTTTAAGTGGTGGGAGCAACATGTTTTTAGTGGGGGAGCATAATAAAATTCGTACAACAACTGCATCCATTTCTGCTTTCACAACCCATGAAAACACCTCAAACCTACGCTTAAACGTTCTATCAGCGGAGCTAAAACTATCCACCATTGCAGCCGCCGCCTAGGGTATCCACCATCACTGTTGAAAACGCCGTTGCAACTTTAAGTTATAGATCTGTATATATCCGAGTCACGACAGTAAGATCTACACAAAACCGTGTCACTTCCGTTGATTTTTGAGGTTTTAGGGACCTTTATGTCAAATTTTAATGTTTCTTTCTAGATCTAATATTTTATGTTTTTTTTACAGACTGAATAAATAATATATCCAAAGATTTCTGTCACCACCGCTTCTCCCATGTGATTTTTTTCAAATTCTTTTTGTGTATTTGTTTTGTTAATGCTTATAATATTTTTTTGTTATAAATCTATGCCTTTTATCTAACAATATCTCCTATTTGACTAAATCTACCATTTTTGTTGTAGTTATGTTTTTGTGCGGGTCTTTATGATTCATCGGAGCATACCACTGACAATAGAAACGGAATAACATTGGCGATTCATTTATTTGTAGGGTTCCTATTTCCTAAATGCATTAAGGCTCAAATGTTGCTACTTTTTTACAAGTTTTTCAATATTTATATTAAGGGTTGGCATTTAGCACTCATAAAGTAAGAAGTTTGATTTTCATTGCCAATAACAACCAGCATTCTGGACATCGAATGTCAAATATCTTCCCGCCGCATTGCGCGGGTTATCGACTAGTAACTTAATATTCACCTCATGAGCTCTCTACAATTGAGATTCCTAACTACATTTTACACCACACTCATCATACAACTAATACTATTAGCATCAATGATGTATATTCTTTTTTACTAAAAGCAAAAGTTTTATTAATAAACCACAACATACAAACAATGACATACATGCTCATACATATATTTACTACCCTAAGATCCATGTACACACACCCATAGTACGTACTATATGCCAATTTTTACATACACATTGACTCAGACTTATATACGCAACAAGTATATTTCCAGTAGTCGTATCCATGGATTATCCAGTCCCGAATTCGTTGCCCTTCATCTGTTTGACACCACTCGATCATCACTAAAAACTTTCGGCTCATCGACATTCTCCAAATCAAATACGTAGTGACCCATAATACCCCCGACAATACACGTCTTTCAACATTCTGTTCCCAACACATCTATTTACTGAATCAATATTTTCCATCAACCGAACCTGCACCTTATCCCAAACCAGCTTTGATTGGTTGTACAAAACTAAGCAATGATCTCAAAATGGATTCAAACATATGCTGGTTTAGTTTGGATCGAAATGGGTGAGTTTCAGTTGGGTTAGACACACGCACTCTTTTTCCAGTTTTTTCTAATAAAAAAATCAACAATTTAATAAGATGACCAAGAACCACATTATTGAAATAATAATCACGATTTGTATTTAACTTTAAAAAGAAACTATTTAGCATGTTTGTATGTTTTTCGAATACACTTTGGAAGAAAACTGACGTGTTTGTTGCATTGGAGATTAACAATCTACGTTAATCAACCCTTCATATCTAAATGGGTCCAAATTGCCACCTGTATATCCCTGAAATAATTTCTGCCCAATGAGTATATAACTTACTTTCTAGTTACAATTGTGATACTAATCCATTCTTTAAACTATTTTTGAATTCAAATTATATCATCACAAAAATAGTGAAACTCGATAAACAATAACAAATACTATCAAAACTCACCAAGATGTGAAAACTCTTATTAATGTCTTCACCAAAAACTTTCTTGACTTAAACACAAACCTGCTACGATTCAATAAATAAAAGTACATACTGAAAAAACATAAAGAGGCCATAAAATGGTAAATCAACATTATTTAAAATATTATTAAATCACGATTTGTATTTTACTTTAGGAAGAGACTATTTTTAGTATCTACTTTTATTAATTGAATCGTAGGTGTTGGTGTTTGATAACATGTGTTTCAGGAAGCCCATTGCCCCATTTCATATTGTTATTTCATAATTGCATTATAAGACAAAGAGTTCTATATAATGATACCTTGAAAATAATCATATTAAATCAACAACAGTTTTTTCTAATACATAGTTTTAGTTTCCAGAGAACAACCACTCTAGAAACCAATACAAAGAACATTTTTCTAACATACAATTAGATACAATGAAAAATACCCCTTGACTTGCATTTATCGGAATGTATCCCACTCCCCATTTTATAGCAGCTATGAGTTTTATTTATATTAGCAACTCGGCACATCCAAGTGCGATAATTCTACACTAAAACTATATTGAATAGATAATAACATAACACAATCAAACTCAAGAGGGAGGGAAATATATAGAGATTATTTACCTTGGAAAAATGATGGGAGAGAACATGAGAATCCAGAAGGTATGATAGGAGTACCCAAAAAGATAATTTCAAACCTCCACTGATACATTATAATGTAGATGTAAACATATGATGATCAAAAGTAAAATAGTGAAAAACATTGATTAATGGTAGAAAGATGAAAATACCTTAAAAGAATTCCTCATCTGAAACCTGTAGCCTAGCCTGTATGCATACTAACTTCAACAAATGTTTTATCTTCTCGAATGACAAAGTGGTACCCTAAATTTGTGTACCTCCTGTTAGCATATTTGTGGAAACCTGAGAAAACAACAAAAATTTGCACCGCATTTCATTGATGAACAAAACACCTAAATATAGACATGAGAAACCTGAGAATGAAAAGAGTGAAAATGTAAAAGGTACTTTGTGTATGTTCCCTATCGCTATTTAATTAACAGCCAAACATAATGTATTGTGGTTTATATTGAAGTAATAAGTTAAGCAAAAGTTACAATTATAGTAAGTTAATCATACTACTCTAATTATTAGAAACTACACGCCCACAAAACAACTCTGAATAGGAAGTTCATAATGGTGGTGGCAATATGGGCGTTCAAGTGTATTATGTAACAGGTCAATATTCAGGTTAAAACATGACTGATATAGTTGGATTGACTCACAATGAGTTTTGTCCATTTCTATAAACCGCTATAATTAGTAATATGTTAACAAACGACAATATCAATATATATATCACGATACTAATTTCAATATTTTAATAAAGTAACTTATGACATTGTATGCATCTAAAATAGACTTTGGATGATATTAGACCAAATCTACCCATTCACTCGTTCCCCTTTTGGTTATTATTTTCTGTTTAACAGCTTCGAAATAAAACACAACCTACATCGACCCATCTATACATAAGTTGATAGCTTTTCCGTTTATAGTTCATGTATAATTTTGTTTATACATAATATAATTATATCTTACTTAACACTTGCACACAAAATCCATTATAGGATATGAGTACAAACCACCTGGTAGTGAGACGTACATTTCTTAAAATGATAAACATGAATGAGACAATCATGTGGCCCAAGTTCTTCTCCTCTTTTGGAACCTGTCATAAAATGATAGTCTCATAACCCGTAAAAGAAGATAAAACTCTGGCATGAAATCTAAAAACATCAAAAGAATACCTTCTCAGCACGGAACACCAGCACCGAACTACTGATCATAAATTTTCTTGATCTTTTTTAGACCATAGAGAAAACCTGCATATAAGGAAAATGACACTATAATTACTTGAATTGGAGATCATTGTACAACGAACACTTTTGTATGCCTTTACAGCAAATACACCACTAACAGACTATTACCACAAAAAAAAATACAAACCTTTGTTGAAGTAATCATATGCTCACCCTCTTTTTCGATCAATTCTTATCCAGCATTTAAATTAATTGATGCAAATGCCAAGTGTTTAAAAAACAAAAAATTATATATTATAACATGTTCTGTTGTATATTCACAGTTTATACAATACAACATAAATATAATCACTATGATCCGTACTACTATGCATCTAAATTTCTACCATAAATCTGCCCATTCACTTGATACTTCAAGTATGAACAAAAATCACCAGCAGATTATAAAATCAAAATCAAATGGTACAGATACGGATATAAGGGTAAGGTTCAAATGAGACTAAAAATTTGTGTGAAAATAGAGGAACCAATGATATGGTGCCATGTGTACAAAGAGAATACAAAACCTATTTACCCCTTTAAGTTAAATATCTCACAAACGACAAATCGAAAAATTATGAAAATTGCACCATTAGATTCAGCGTTTGATCCTCTTCGATTTTCCATCCATTAAGGCATACTTTCGAAGAGTTTTTTTTCATTATTTTTAGTGGGTTTCACATTACTAACACGTGTATTACAGTGTTGCGTTTAGGGTTTAGGGTTTGGGGTTTAGGGGTTAGGGTTTAGGGTTAGGACTTTGGGGTTTCGTCCCAAAAAAAAATATATTTTATAATATATATATTTTTTCATTATTATCATCCGACAAAAAAATATATATTTTATAATAAACATATCCATTATTTGTTTTTGTTTTTTAACTTCTTTGTAGAATGAAAGTTTTATCATTAATCAATTAGTTATTAATTTTTTGAAGTTTGTAATATAATTTCAAGTAAGGGTTTATGGTAATTAGATCAAACTTTCTTGTCTATATTTAGTAATGGACAATTAATTTGAAACAATCCAAAAAGAAAAGATGGACAATTATATTGGAAGGATGGTGTACATATTATGTAATATATATATATATTAGTTAGTCATTAATTGAAACGAAAAATATTTAAAGAATAAATATTGAATTCGGGGCAAATAATGTAAATTGTTGAAAAATGAAATAATTATTAGGACATTAACAAAGTTTAAGGGGTTAAGTGTACTTTATAGGGGGAAAACTGGTAAAATTAATATTCATGAGAGGATTAATAAGTAAGTATTTGGGGGATTAAATATAATTTTTCATTCTAATTTGAAGGTTTTTTTTGCAAAAATAAAAATTTGTTTAAGTAAACACTTTTAACTACACCCTTTGATCATAATTTGGGAACAAAATGGAAGGGGAGGATCTCCTCCAATTATCCTCTTTTATTTTTAGTCAACTTAAAAAATTTAATATATATGGAATTGGATTTTAAAGGTATCGATTTGAATGTCAACAACCTATATTGTCTTATTAATTATCACCTATCTATCATTTACAAATGTAAGAATATAATTGTAACATCCTGTTTCTGGGCCTGGAAATAAATTGTATTTTATTAAGTTTATTTGGTTTATTTGAAAATAAATGGTTAAAAGAGTCAACGATTTTATTGTGACTAATAAAATATTGATTGTTTTAAAAAGTTGAAGTTGACGGTAAAATAAAAGTATTTTGACTTTCGGGTATTTTCGGGTTCCAGACAATAGGCTAGGAAGCGGGTATAATTTATACACATAATATTAGATGGGGCGGTGGGAAATATCTGGATCATTTCACCTACCTTTCCCCATTTCCTTTCTCTTTGTTTTCATTTCCTAAACTCTCTCATTTCTTCAAAGAAATCAAAGAACTAAATTGTGGTTTGGATTGTAAATACTTGAAAGAAGATTAAATCCATCTTGCTCATCATCTCTATCTTGTTGAATCGTTGTAAGTGTTCTTGTGTGTTTATGCAATAATATGATTTTGATTGAAAGTTAGGGTTAATGATTTTAATGAGGAATTGAAGTTAGAACTTGGTCATACATGATTATAGGATGATAACATGATAGATACTTGATGATTACATGAAGATTTGATGTTAAAATGTTTGTGTTCTTCATATTTAAGATAATAGTTAAGGTTTGGTGATTAAGTAATTAGATGATGAAACATGAGTTAGATTGTTGTTAGATGATGTTGGTTGTTGTTATTATATGATTATAGTTGATGTTTGTGGTCATTTTTATGGTAAAATTCGTGTTTGCAACTGATTTTGGTAAAATGGAGTTTTTGGGTTCGTGTTGTGTTCTTGCTAAAAGTGCAGGTCGTTTTTAAACTAGCAAACGTGATCCCGGCCATGTCTCCGGATCGCGTTCCTTAGTTATAATTTGGTATAGTCGAGTTTTGGTCATACGAACGCGATCCCGCCCTCGTTTCTGGATCGCGTTTCCAAGTGTAAAACGGATACAGAATCTTTTCTAAAGAGGAACGCGATCCCACCACCTTGATCCGGATCGCGTTCGCATGAATAATTTTGACGGGTTTTGTAAATTTTGAAAATGCGTAAGTCTTTTCAGGGTCACGGTTATGTAACAATTTCATTAACTCGGTTTGGGATGAGATTCACATGTTCACTCGGAAACGGTCCAATGGTCAAAACTATATTCTAATAGCCTAGGTGGTTTTTGGCCATTCGGGGTCATTTAAGGGTCGAAAATGACATTTTACAGTTTTTAAACATTAGTTCGGGATTTTTAATTTCAATTCTGATTGAACTTTTGTTTACTTAGACTTTAGAGATTACTTAATTTGATAAATATGTTATGATGATGATTATGAGACGAGTTATTGACTTGTTATCTTTGTGTTCTCAGATAAGCGGGCGGCCACTCAGTAAGATTAGACCACTGAGTTGGTAATCAGACGATAATATTCGGTTAGTGGAATTGTATTCCTCGGTTCAATTCCGTTGTAACGAGTTTGGTTGCAACGGATGGACTTTCGGTTAATAGTTTTGGTTTTGATTATTGAATTATTGGCATGATACGATATTGTGATTTGGTTTACTTGGTTATTATTGGTATTACTTGGTTGGCATGACTATTATGCGGCATGAATAGGTTAGCTACATATTGGCATGACTATTATGCTATATGTGATGCTTGGGCCTTCGGGCATATGTGATTTCAGAGGTCAACACTGGTTGGGTTTGGGGCTATTGTTTGGCTGGCAGGGTTTCCCGATACATGTAGTTGAGGGATGAATCCTCGTCAGTGAAGATAGCTTCCAAACTATCGGTAAGCCACTGTTGGGGCCGGCAGTGGTTGTAGGCTTTCGCTGGTTGGCTAACCAGGGGCCGCCGGTCCTCTTTGACGATACGTGTTTATGATTGCGATGCTTTAGGCGGTAATCATAATTTGTGTGCTTGTTGTTTACGATGCTTTAGGCGGTAAACATTACTTGTTGGTTTGGTTTGTTCGTTGTGAGCTTGTTATTTCTGAATTGAACCGTCGGTTACGGTTCCATTCACTTAGCATTGGCTAATCCCTCGTTGTTAATCTTTTTGCAGGCTTTTATTAGGTGTGGACCGGGTTGTAGATACTTAATGGGATGGCTGACTGTCACGCGCTACTCTGACATTTTGGGAATCTAACTTTTGGTTTTGAATAGTGTTCTTAACACCCGGTTGTTTAGTAAATGTTTGTAACTAAACTTATATATGTGTGTAAATGTTTTGAAAAGTGGGTACTTTGGAAGTATGTAAATTCGGTAAATGTATTTTATGTTTTGGGGACGCGCTCCGAATAGAATATAATATAATATGTTTTGAACAGTTAAGGAGAGGGCCTTACAATAATTTATCTAAATATCAATTTACATACACTATTATATGCTACATGTTATATTTTTTTTTATCTATATGAAATGTTACCCTTTACAAATATATCATATTTCATCATGTATAAAATACGTTGTTTTTTTTTATTTTTTGTATATAATTGTTATATGTTATTACATGTTCTTGTTAAATCATTATACATAATGTATATATTATATATTATACTCCATCCGTCCCAAAATAATTATCATCCGACAAAAAAATATATATTTTATAATAAACATATTCATTATTTGTTTTTGTTTTTTTAACTTCTTTGCAGAATGAAAGTTTTATCCTTAATCAATTAATTACTAATTTTTAGAAGTTTGTAATAATAATTTCAAGTAAGGGTTTATGGTAATTAGATCAAACTTTATTGTCTATATTTAGTAATGGACAATTAATTTGAAACAACCCAAAAAGAAAAGATGAACAATTATATTGGAAGGATGGTGTACATATTATGTAATATATATATATATTAGTTAGTCATTAATTGAAACGAAAAATATTTAAAGAATAAATATTGAATTCGGGGCAAATAATGTAAATTGTTGAAAAATGAAAGAATTATTAGGACATTAACAAAGTTTCAGGGGTTAAGTGTACTTTATAGGGGGAAAACTGGTAAAATTAATATTCATGAGGGGATTAATAAGTAAGTTTTTGGGGGATTAAATATAATTTTTCATTCTAATTTGAAGGATTTTTTTGCAAAAATAAAAATTTGTTTAAATAAACACTTTTAACTACACCCTTTGATCATAATTTGGGAACAAAATGGAAGGGGAGGATCTCCTCCAATTATCCTCTTTTATTTTTAGTCAACTTAAAAAATTTAATATATATGGAATTGGATTTTAAAGGTATCGATTTGAATGTCAACAACCTATATTGTCTTATTAATTGTCACCTATCTATCATTTACAAATGTAAGAATATAATTTATCTAAATATCAATTTACATACACTATTATATGCTACATGCTATATATATTTTTTTTATCTATATGAAATGTTACCCTTTACAAATATATCATATTTCATCATGTATAAAATACGTTGTTTCTTTTCTTTTTTTGTATATAATTGTTATATGTTATTACATGTTCTTGTTAAATCATTATACATAATGTATATATTATATATTATACTCCATCCGTCCCAAAATAATTATCATCCGACAAAAAAAAAAAAATATTTTATAATAAACATATTCATTATTTGTTTTTGTTTTTTAACTTCTTTGCAAAATGAAAGTTTTATCCTTAATCATTTAATTACTAATTTTTTGAAGTTTGTAATAATAATTTCAAGTAAGAGTTTATGGTAATTAGATCAAACTTTCTTGTCTATATTTAGTAATGGACAATTAATTTGAAACAACCCAAAAAGAAAAGATGGACAATTATATTGGAAGGATGGTGTACATATTATTTAATATATATATATATATATATATATATATATACTAGCATAATACCCGCGCTGTGCAGCGGAGATTAGTACCCGTGATTGTAAGTTGATATTGTATTTTGTTTATATGTATAGTTTGAAATGCGGTATATAATTGGTGAAAACTGAAAAGTGAAAAATATGTGAAGATAAAAAAGGATTATATTGTAAAATGTTAATTATATAACTAATTATGGAAATGTTGAATCTTAATTTTTTAAGAGTTTTCTAAAAATAAAACACTAATATGCTTTATAAGTAGTTATAGATATATATATATTAGTTAGTCATTAATTGAAACGAAAAATATTTAAAGAATAAATATTGAATTCGGGGCAAATAATGTAAATTGTTGAAAAATGAAAGAATTATTAGGACATTAACAAAGTTTAAGGGGTTAAGTGTACTTTATAGGGGGAAAACTGGTAAAATTAATATTCATGAGGGGATAAATAAGTAAGTTTTTGGGGGATTAAATATAATTTTTCATTCTAATTTGAAGGTTTTTTTTGCAAAAATAAAAATTTGTTTAAGTAAACACTTTTAACTACACCCTTCGATCATAATTTGGGAACAAAATGGAAGGGGGGGATCTCTTCCAATTATCCTCTTTTATTTTTAGTCAACTTAGAAAATTTAATATATATGAAATTGGATTTTAAAGGTATCGATTTGAATGTCAACAACCTATATTGTCTTATTAATTGTCACCTATCTATCATTTACAAATGTAAGAATATAATTTATCTAAATATGAATTTACATACACTATTATATGCTACTTGCTATTTTTTTTTAATCTATATGAAATGTTACCCTTTACAAATATATCATATTTCATCATGTATAAAATACGTTGTTTCTTTTTTTTTTTTTTTTTTGTATATAATTGTTATATGTTATTACATGTTCTTGTTAAATCATTATACATAATGTATATATTATATATTATACTCCATCCGTCCAAAATAATTATCATCCGACAAAAAAATATATATTTTATAATAAACATATTCATTATTTGTTTTTGTTTTTTAACTTCTTTGCAGAATGAAAGTTTTATCCTTAATCAATTAATTACTAATTTTTTGAAGTTTGTAATAATAATTTCAAGTAAGGGTTTATGGTAATTAGATCAAACTTTCTTGTGTATATTTAGTAATGGACAATTAATTTGAAACAACCCAAAAAGAAAAGATGGACAATTATATTGGAAGGATGGTGTACATATTATGTAATATATATATATATATATATATATATATATATATATATATATATATATATATATATTAGTTAGTCATTAATTGAAATGAAAAATATTTAAAGAATAAATATTGAATTCGGGGCAAATAATGTAAATTGTTGAAAAATGAAAGAAGTATTAGGACATTAACAAAGTTTAAGGGGTTAAGTGTACTTTATAGGGGGAAAACTGGTAAAATTAATATTCATGAGGGGATTAATAAGTAAGTTTTTGGAGGATTAAATATAATTTTTCATTCTAATTTGAAGGTTTTTTTTGCAAAAATAAAAATTTGTTTAAGTAAACACTTTTAACTACACACTTCGATCATAATTTGGGAACAAAATGGAAGGGGAGGATCTCTTCCAATTATCCTCTTTTATTTTTAGTCAACTTAAAAAATTTAATATATATGGAATTGGATTTTAAAGGTATCGATTTGAATGTCAACAACCTATATTGTCTTATTAATTGTCACCTATCTATCATTTACAAATGTAAGAATATAATTTATCTAAATATCAATTTACATACACTATTATATGCTACATGCTATATATATATTTTTTTATCTATATGAAATGTTACACTTTACAAATATATCATATTTCATCATGTATAAAATACGTTGTTTCTTTTCTTTTTTTGTATATAATTGTTATATGTTATTACATGTTCTTGTTAAATCATTATACATAATGTATATATTATATATTATACTCCATCCGTCCCAAAATAATTATCATCCGACAAAAAAAAAAATATATTTTATAATAAACATATTCATTATTTGTTTTTGTTTTTTAACTTCTTTGCAAAATGAAAGTTTTATCCTTAATCATTTAATTACTAATTTTTTGAAGTTTGTAATAATAATTTCAAGTAAGAGTTTATGGTAATTAGATCAAACTTTCTTGTCTATATTTAGTAATGGACAATTAATTTGAAACAACCCAAAAAGAAAAGATGGACAATTATATTGGAAGGATGGTGTACATATTATTTAATATATATATATATATATATATATATATATATATATATATATATATATATATATATATATACTAGCATAATACCCGCGCTGTGCAGCGGAGATTAGTACCCGTGATTGTAAGTTGATATTGTATTTTGTTTATATGTATAGTTTGAAATGCGGTATATAATTGGTGAAAACTGAAAAGTGAAAAATATGTGAAGATAAAAAAGGATTATATTGTAAAATGTTAATTATATAACTAATTATGGAAATGTTGAATCTTAATTTTTTAAGAGTTTTCTAAAAATAAAACACTAATATGCTTTATAAGTAGTTATAGATATATATATATTAGTTAGTCATTAATTGAAACGAAAAATATTTAAAGAATAAATATTGAATTCGGGGCAAATAATGTAAATTGTTGAAAAATGAAAGAATTATTAGGACATTAACAAAGTTTAAGGGGTTAAGTGTACTTTATAGGGGGAAAACTGGTAAAATTAATATTCATGAGGGGATAAATAAGTAAGTTTTTGGGGGATTAAATATAATTTTTCATTCTAATTTGAAGGTTTTTTTTGCAAAAATAAAAATTTGTTTAAGTAAACACTTTTAACTACACCCTTCGATCATAATTTGGGAACAAAATGGAAGGGGAGGATCTCTTCCAATTATCCTCTTTTATTTTTAGTCAACTTAGAAAATTTAATATATATGGAATTGGATTTTAAAGGTATCGATTTGAATGTCAACAACCTATATTGTCTTATTAATTGTCACCTATCTATCATTTACAAATGTAAGAATATAATTTATCTAAATATGAATTTACATACACTATTATATGCTACTTACTATTTTTTTTTAATCTATATGAAATGTTACCCTTTACAAATATATCATATTTCATCATGTATAAAATACGTTGTTTCTTTCTTTTTTTTTTTTGTATATAATTGTTATATGTTATTACATGTTCTTGTTAAATCATTATACATAATGTATATATTATATATTATACTCCATCCGTCCAAAATAATTATCATCCGACAAAAAAATATATATTTTATAATAAACATATTCATTATTTGTTTTTGTTTTTTAACTTCTTTGCAGAATGAAAGTTTTATCCTTAATCAATTAATTACTAATTTTTTGAAGTTTGTAATAATAATTTCAAGTAAGGGTTTATGGTAATTAGATCAAACTTTCTTGTGTATATTTAGTAATGGACAATTAATTTGAAACAACCCAAAAAGAAAAGATGAACAATTATATTGGAAGGATGGTGTACATATTATGTAATATATATATATATATATATATATATATATATATATATATATATATATATATATATATTAGTTAGTCATTAATTGAAATGAAAAATATTTAAAGAATAAATATTGAATTCGGGGCAAATAATGTAAATTGTTGAAAAATGAAAGAAGTATTAGGACATTAACAAAGTTTAAGGGGTTAAGTGTACTTTATAGGGGGAAAACTGGTAAAATTAATATTCATGAGGGGATTAATAAGTAAGTTTTTGGAGGATTAAATATAATTTTTCATTCTAATTTGTAGGTTTTTTTTGCAAAAATAAAAATTTGTTTAAGTAAACACTTTTAACTACACCCTTTGATCATAATTTGGGGACAAAATGGAAGGGGAGGATCTCCTCCAATTATCCTCTTTTATTTTTAGTCAACTTAAAAAATTTAATATATATGGAATTGGATTTTAAAGGTATCGATTTGAATGTCAACAACCTATATTGTCTTATTAATTGTCACCTATCTATCATTTACAAATGTAAGAATATAATTTATCTAAATATCAATTTACATACACTATTATATGCTACATGCTATATTTTTTTATCTATATGAAATGTTACCCTTTACAAATATATCATATTTCGTCATGTATAAAATACGGTGTTTCTTTTTTTTTTTTTTTGTATATAATTGTTATATGTTATTACATGTTCTTGTTAAATCATTATACATAATGTATATATTATATATTATACTCCATCCGTCCCAAAATAATTATCATCCGACAAAAAAAGGGTTAAGTACATTAAAATGTAATTATTTTTGGTCTGATGTTCATTGTATGCAAGAAAGTATTTGGACCTCCATTGTGTGTAACAAACTTTCAATTTGTTCCTATTGTATGTATTTAGGTGACGTGGCAACGTGTAATGATGCCATGTGTAACTCATACAGTGGACACGTATGTAAAAATACCAAAAGTTGCATACAATGGCACTGAATAACAAGTTTGTTACACACAATGGAGGTCCAAATACTTTCTTGCATACAATGAACATCAGACCATAAATAATTACATTTTAATGTACTTAACCCACAAAAAAATATATATTTTATAATAAACATATTCATTATTTGTTTTTGTTTTTTAACTTCTTTGCAAAATGAAAGTTTTATCCTTAATCAATTAATTACTAATCTTTTGAAGTTTGTAATAATAATTTCAAGTAAGGGTTTATGGTAATTAGATCAAACTTTCTTGTCTATATTTAGTAATGGACAATTAATTTGAAACAACCCAAAAAGAAAAGATGAACAATTATATTGGAAGGATGGTGTACATATTATGTAATATATATATATATATATATATATATATATATATATATATATATATATATATATATATATATATATATATATATTAGTTAGTCATTAATTGAAACGAAAAATATTTAAAGAATAAATATTGAATTCGGGGCAAATAATGTAAATTGTTGAAAAATGAAAGAATTATTAGGACATTAACAAAGTTTCAGGGGTTAAGTGTACTTTATAGGGGGAAAACTGGTAAAATTAGTATTCATGAGGGGATTAATAAGTAAGTTTTTGGGGGATTAAATATAATTTTTCATTCTAATTTGAAGGTTTTTTTTGCAAAAATAAAAATTTGTTTAAGTAAACACTTTTAAATACACCCTTTGATCATAATTTGGGAACAAAATGGAAGGGGAGGATCTCTTCCAATTATCCTCTTTTATTTTTAGTCAACTTAGAAAATTTAATATATATGGAATTGGATTTTAAAGGTATCGATTTGAATGTCAACAACCTATATTGTCTTATTAATTGTCACTTATCTATCATTTACAAATGTAAGAATATAATTTATCTAAATATCAATTTACATACACTATTATATGCTACTTGCTATATTTTTTTTTATCTATATGAAATGTTACCCTTTACAAATATATCATATTTCATCATGTATAAAATACGTTGTTTCTTTTTTTTTTTTTTGTATATAATTGTTATATGTTATTACATGTTCTTGTTAAATCATTATACATAATGTATATATTATATATTATACTCCATCCGTCCAAAATAATTATCATCCGACAAAAAAAAAAATATATTTTATAATAAACATATTCATTATTTGTTTTTGTTTTTTAACTTATTTGCAGAATGAAAGTTTTATCCTTAATCAATTAATTACTAATTTTTTGAAGTTTGTAATAATAATTTCAAGTAAGGGTTTATGGTAATTAGATCAAACTTTCTTGTCTATATTTAGTAATGGACAATTAATTTGAAACAACCCAAAAAGAAAAGATGGACAATTATATTGGAAGGATGGTGTACATATTATGTAATATATATATATATATATATATATATATATATATATATATATATATATATATATATTTATATATATATATATATTAGTTAGTCATTAATTGAAATGAAAAATATTTAAAGAATAAATATTGAATTCGGGGCAAATAATGTAAATTGTTGAAAAATGAAAGAAGTATTAGGACATTAACAAAGTTTAAGGGTTTAAGTGTACTTTATAGGGGGAAAACTGGTAAAATTAATATTCATGAGGGGATTAATAAGTAAGTTTTTGGGGGATTAAATATAATTTTTCATTCTAATTTGAAGGTTTTTTTTGCAAAAATAAAAATTTGTTTAAGTAAACACTTTTAACTACACCCTTTGATCATAATTTGAGAACAAAATGGAAGGGGAGGATCTCCTCCAACTATCCTCTTTTATTTTTAGTCAACTTAAAAAATTTAATATATATGGAATTGGATTTTAAAGGTATCGATTTGAATGTCAACAACCTATATTGTCTTATTAATTGTCACCTATCTATCATTTACAAATGTAAGAATATAATTTATCTAACTATCAATTTACATACACTATTATATGCTACATGCTATATATATATTTTTTATCTATATGAAATGTTACCCTTTACAAATATATCATATTTCGTCATGTATAAAATACGGTTTTTTTTTTTTTTTTGTATTTTGTATATATTTGTTATATGTTATTACATGTTCTTGTTAAATCATTATACATAATGTATATATTATATATTATACTCCATCCGTCCCAAAATAATTATCATCCGACAAAAAAATATATATTTTATAATAAACATATTCATTATTTGTTTTTGTTTTTTAACTTCTTTGCAGAATGAAAGTTTTATCCTTAATCAATTAATTACTAATTTTTTGAAGTTTGTAATAATAATTTCAATTAAGGGTTTATGGTAATTAGATCAAACTTTCTTGTCTATATTTAGTAATGGACAATTAATTTGAAACAACCCAAAAAGAAAAGATGGACAATTATATTGAAAGGATGGTGTACATATTATGTAATATATATATATATATATATATATATATATATATATATTAGTTAGTCATTAATTGAAACGAAAAATATTTAAAGAATAAATATTGAATTTGGGGCAAATAATGTAAATTGTTGAAAAATGAAAGAATTATTAGGACATTAACAAAGTTTAAGGGGTAAAGTGTACTTTATAGGGGGAAAACTGGTAAAATTAATATTCATGAGGGGATTAATAAGTAAGTTTTTGGGGGATTAAATATAATTTATCATATTTAATATTGTAGTTATCCAAGAACTCCTGAACAACAGGTAGTGTTCTTGTTCTTGCTTTAAGGGTTTTTTTTTTTTTTTTGTTAGAATTAATTATAGTAATTTATCATAATACAGAATAATGAACAAAGTAACGACGGCTGGGAGACCGTTGGGAAGAAACACCCGAAAAAAACTCAACAGGTTTTGTTCTCTGTTGTCTTTTACACAACTTAACATATAACACGTTTAGAAGATTAACATATAACACGTTTAGAAGAATCGTATGTGATAATTTTGTTGAGCGATATATTACAGGTTCTTTAAGAAAACTGGGATAATTTCAAACGTCCTGCAAACGAACAAGAGTATTCTAATGAAGTTGAACATAATTCTCAAATGGAACCGTCTCAAAATGAGCTTAATGACCTTGGTCAAGCGTGCAGCAAGCTTTGGGAGCTTGATTATAACCGGTTAGTGCCAGGAAAAGACTATGAAGTTGATTGTGGTGAAGGTAAGAAAACATACCAAAAGCAAGATATGGCAGAAGGAAGTTTGTTTACATGGTTAGGTGAAGATGTTTTAAAGAAGCCAACGATTTCTCGATTCTGCTCTCTTTTGGATAACTACAATCCACATGAAGGGTATAAAGAGCAAGTTACATCTCAAGAGAAACAAGAACAGGCTGCTTTTATTGAGGAGATTTGTAGAACTGCACCCATCAAGTATCTGCACAAGTATTTGAGCTCAAAGGGTATTGTGTCTGATGATATTCAAGAATTCAAAAGGCTGTTGACTAGTCTTTGGTTTAATTTATACGGTCGAGGTGGGACGTCTAGTTGTTCTTCAGCTTTTGAACATGTTTTTGTTGGAGAGATTAAGGGCAGTGGGGAGCAGTCGGTTTCAGGCTTCCATAATTGGCTTCAGGTACATATTTTTACATAACCGTGAAGTAAGAATCGTATATATGCCGAAACTTATTTACTTTGTAGCAAATCAGGGGGATCCTTTTTGGTCTTTTTTTAGCAAAAATGGCTTGTTTACGTATTTTTATTCTTGTTACATGTTGATGTTGATTTAGACTCCTTTATCATAAGCTAGCATGTAATGAAGAATATGATCAAATGGTCTTTCTTCTAAAAACTTGTTATTTTTATGTAGTTCTACATGGAAGAAGCAAAGGGGAGGGTTGATTACCAAGGCTATATCTTTCCACGAAGGCGTGGGGAGACGGTAAGCTAACATCCATTTATTCTTCTCTACTGTTTAGAAGCGCATTTTCATAGTGCTTATTTTGCTTCAAGAAGCAGATTACATATATATCCCAAAGTCAATATTAGAGTCGAAAGCTAATGATTACTTTTGCTAATGCAGCCTGATTCGGAGACGCAGTTGCTGACAATTCAGTTTGAATGGAACCGTGTGCTGAAATCAGTGTCGAGCACGATGATAGGAGTGAGCCCTGAATTCGAGATAGCACTGTACACATTATGTTTCTATATGGGTGGTGAGGATAACCATGTCAAACTAGGTCCGTACTATGTTAACATCAAGTGTTATCGTCTTGGTGACAAACTTGGATCTGCTTTTCCTATAGCAGATGACTGAGTCATACCATTTTGCTATGAGTTTTACATCCAAGAAACAAACGTGATTCGTAATGACTGTTGTACGATAAACTTCATATGTTCTTATTTGGTTTGTTGTGTTTGTATTATGTATCAATATCACTTTATTATTAACTTATATAAACGACGAGTTCTATTTGAAATAATATTGTAGGCAAATTGAACGTGTTAGAACTTAGAAGGAATCGGCAAAGAAAGATAACTGATAGGTGTACTTATTTAATCCTAAAATATGCATCAAAATGTGAGTATGAGATATGTTAACTGTCAAGTTTAATAATAATACAGTAATAAATTAGGGAAATAATATAATAGCTGTCATTAAGAACCATTTTTTTAATAATTAAACTTAAAGTTTCTTTATTATCCAAAATCATTTATAAATATATTACATACAAAAGGAATGTTTTAGTAAATTAAATGCAAATATTCAATGTATTAATTATAAATTTATTAAATAAGAAGATTTTAGCTTCAATAAATACAAAATTGTTGTTTTTATTGACAAATGACAACCATAATCATTATCATTTCCCATAAGATTATATAGAAAAGTGTAAAAGACTAAAAGGTATATATAGAAAACATTAATAAAACAACATATAAATGACATAAAAAGATACTCAAAATGAATGTTTAGGAGTAAATTTCTTGTAGTTTGCATAACAAACTTTTATATCTTCAATATTTAGAAATTAATTTTAAAAATCTTCATTTCTGTAATAAATTCAGTCAAAGTCCTTGAATATTAGGGTAATTAAAAGTGATATCTTCAAAATTTACAAATTAATATTCTTACTTATTAATAGTAACTCGGACAGTTTGTCTTGCAAGCTAGCGCCTAATGGAGAGTATGCAGTTGGTTTGTTGCGGCGTGGGGTTAACGATAAACTAGCCACTGTGGGTTTCACCAATATGGTTTGGTTAAAATCAGTCCCTCTCAAAGTTAATTGTTTTGTTTGGAGATCGACTTTGGGTAGGATTCCGGCTGCAACAAAATTAATAGAACGAGGAGTCAACATTGGATCGATAAGGTGTAAAGTCTGCTCGATTCATGATGAAGATGTGGATCATGTGTTGATTAATTGCAATCGTGCGGTGGACACAAGGAGACTGATCTTTGATTGGTGTGGAATCAATATGCCTCATCTTAATTCGGTTGCGGAGCTTATAAACTTTGGTGCAAATTGGGGTAATTGTCCAAAAAAAAGAAAAATTCTGTTGGTGGTTATTTATGGGATGATTTGGTGTATTTGGAGAGCAAGAAATGATTTGCTTTTCAACGACTTGGTTCGATCTCATACTACAATCGCGG
Organism: Helichrysum umbraculigerum; assembly: GCA_949592205.1. NCBI lineage: Eukaryota > Viridiplantae > Streptophyta > Magnoliopsida > Asterales > Asteraceae > Helichrysum > Helichrysum umbraculigerum. Next base: position 117,505,915 of record CATIUR010000003.1, on the reverse strand, counting down.
GCGAAATCACATCAGTTACATTCTCATGGATTAAGCATCGTAGCAAATTTTCTTGTATATTGGCGAGTTGGAATTGTTGTCCTTTTTCAATTTTGTAAGATGTAACTTGGATCTTTCTTGGCCCCTTCTTAGTTTCTTGCTAAGTTTGGGGTCAATATTTTATTTTATATATATATTTGCCGTTTCCAAAAAAAAAAAAAATATTCTTACTTTTATTTTTTCATTTATGCTATAAATTCAGTCAAAGTCCTTGAATATAAAGGGAAATATTGTCGATTTCAACAAAACTTAAAAGGTAATATTGTCGATTTCAACAAAACTTTTTTTAGCAAAGGCATATGTATATAATATAAAAAATCAAAGAAGAAAGTACATATACAACCCCACATCTACAAGAAGTAAAAACAAGGGGCATGAAAAGCAAAAAAACATACAACGCAAACAAGTGAAAGCTGCAGCACAGAAGGCTACAGACAAACACAAAAGAGAAGAAACACTAGGTTACAACAGAAACACATGACCAGAGTGACCTTTACATAACTAAAAAATGAAAAACAGACAATGACAGCACCAGAATGCATCCCTTGAAGTTTACAAAGAGACCATAGAAGAGACCACCAAAACAACCTCAGATTTTGAATTGAGACAGCACCTAAGAACTCAGCAACCAAACAGAAGAAACATAAAGATTCTGAAGAAGTAACCAAGCAATGGAAACACCACATAAAAGCTATCAAAACCAACAACAAACATTTAAAACAGACCCTCAACAGGCTTCTTCCAGCTATCCCAAGAAATTTTTGCATCTTTATATCAAGCAGAAAACCAAACATATGATTTACACTGCACCTCCTTAAACAAATCAGGCACTACCTCCATACCATTTCTGAACACTTTGTTATTCCTATGAATCCAGATAAGATATAAAGCTGACCACACACAAGCACGCCAAGAGACTCTTTTAATGTTTGAAAAAGATCCTGAACCTTCATGCTTAATCAACTCCTCAAGAGACCCGGCATTTGTTTGATCTAGGCCCCACCAAGTAAACATTTTACGCCACAAGTCCTTTATGTGCTTACAATGAAGGAAACAGTGATCAATATTTTCAATTCCTTCTTCACACCATGGACATAACACATTATCCAAATCCATTCCCATATTGTTCAACACCTTTCGCACTGGAATTCTCCCGTTTCTTAGCCTCCAAATGAAAATGCACACCTTCTTTGGAACCTCCCTGGTCCATAAAGTCTCCTTTCTGTTTCTCTCCTCTTTAAGCAATTTTGTGTCAACTGTGCCCCTTAAATCTTTTACGGAAAAACACCCATCCTTACTTAGAGACCATTTCCACTTATCCTGACCCTCTTTTTGACGACACATTTATGCACTAACCTACAAAGCTCCTCAAAATCTCCTTTTTCCCTGCCTCTTAGCTCCCTTGACCATTCCCATTTCCATGACCATACGTCCCCTACCCAAATCCCTTTCTCTCCCACCTTCACATCTTTATTCCGCTCTAAATGATGCAACCGATCAAATTTATTACATAATCTGTCACCTTCTGTCTCAGCCCACCTATCTTTCCAAAAAAAAGTCTCCATACCATTATTTATTTCTTTCACAAAAGATCTTGAGAAATCAACCCCCACCCCGTCAATTGCTTCTCCTATCCTAACAATGTCTCCCCACACCTTACCTTTCACTTCCATTCTCATACCACCATCCCCCAGACCCCCGTCGTTGCCATATAAAGATTTGATTACCCGGACCCATAGAGCGTCTCCTTCCGTCTTAAATCTCCACCACCACTTACCAAGGAGACCCCAGTTAAGCGCCTTTAGGCTCCCAATATTTAACCCACCATTCCCACAACAAGAAATAGTACAATTCCAGTTGATCCAAGATTTACGATTACCCGACCCATTCCCGCCACCCCAAAAAAAATTTCTACGAGTACTTTAAGGAGAATTGAGGATACATGCCGGGGCTCGATAGAGGGAGAAGAAGTACAGTGGAAGGCTTCCGAGAACAGATTTGACCAAGGTTAACCGTCCACCATGAGAAATCATTCTAGCTTTCCAATCCGATACCTACTTTGGAATTTGTTTAAAACCGAGGTCCATGCCGCAGACCTTTTCATAGAACAACCAACCGGAAGGCCAAGGTATTTAAAAGGGAATGATTCGACCCCACACCCAATCACTTCGGCCCAGAGCTTGATAGTCCCATCCTCCACTCCTATTCCCATTAATTTACTCTTCCTTAGGTTCACCTTTAAACCCGATGCCAATTGAAAGCACTTTAATAATGACATAAGATTCACCACATTATTTTCACTCCATTCCCCGAAAAAAATCGTGTCATCCGCAAATTGTAAATGAGAGATGACCTCATTTCCGTCACCTACATTAACACCATTAAATTTTCCACCTTATCTTAGCTCTTTCATAGCAACATTAAGCCCCTCTGCTACCATCAAGAACAAGAATGGCGATAGAGGATCGCCCTGTCGAATACCCCGGGTAGAATTGAATTCTTTCGTTGGCGACCCATTGACCAACACTGAAGTAGAAACCGACGAAATACAGGCACGCATCCACCCGATCCACTTATTCTCGAAACCCATTTGTTCCATGACCGAATACAAAAACCTCCAGTTAATACAATCATATGCTTTCTCAAAATTAACTTTGAAAACATGCCCCTGCCTATTTCGTCGTTTCGCAAAATCAATTAACTCGTTAGCGACTAAAGCCCCATCTAAAATAGATCTTCCTCTAATGTATGCACTTTGCTCCTCTCCAATAACTGACCCAATAACCCGCTTGATTCTTTCTGCTAACACTTTCGAAACTATCTTGTAAAAACATCCAATTAAGCTGATTGGCCTAAAATCCCCCAAGCCAATAGGGTTACTGACTTTAGGGATAATAGATACAAAAGATGCATTGCAGCCCCTGTTAATAGTCTCATGCATCCAAAACCACTCTATCGCCCTCATGAAATCATCCTTAATGATATTCCAAAAACGCTTAATAAACTTAAAATTGAACCCGTCCAGTCCAGGCGCCTTAGAACTGCTACAGAGATTCACCGCCTTTTTTACCTCAACTTCCGAAAAAGGTTCCTCCAATGACAGCCGATCGACCTCAGAAAGTTTCTTGAACTTGTCACTCTTAAAAGTTGGCCTATTATGATCCTGTTCCAAAAACATCTTCGCAAAATAATCCTTTACCGTATTTTTAATTATTATCGGGTCTTCACACCACACCCCATCCACATGTAATCCCAGTAAACTACCTTTTCTAATCCTATTACGAATTAAAGCATGAAACATCTTTGAATTTTCATCGCCTTCCGCAGCCCACTTAACTCTAGCTCTTTGTCGCAAAATACCATTTTTCACCTTTTCCTTCTCAAACCACATTTTGCAGGACTCCATCCACCTCTCAGTTTCGTCGCGATCTAACGCCCTTGTGTTTGCTTCATGTTCCCAAAACTGAACCTTTTTTCGACATTCTTCAATTTCTTGATCCAGATCTCCGAATTTTTGAGTACTCCATTTTTTCAATTCAACTTTTACATTTTTAATCTGTCTCGAAATACACAGTCGGGCCAGTATGATGTCACTGGTCTATCCCATGATCCCTTTACGACATCATCAACTCCTGTTTCATTCCACCACACATCGAGAGTTCTGAAGGGTTTTGGACCAAAGTCCATCGATTTGTCTTCTTTCAAAACTAATGGACAATGATCAGATAGCTTTCTATCAAGAGCAAGGCAACATACTCCTCCCCATATTTCTTGAAAATCTTCCGATACTAAAAACCTATCTAGTTTGCTGAATTTGTTACCATCATCACTGATCCTTGTAAAACGCACCCCTCCAATTGGAATGTCCACCAGTCTGTTATTGTTGATGAATTCATTAAAATAGTCTGCGCCTTTCTGACTAAATTGAGTGTTGAGTCTCTCATCCCTTTTACGAACTTCATTAAAATCGCCAAAAATGCACCAAGCGCTATCAGTAGTGTTTAGTAACCTGACCAGTTTCGACCACAATTCTAATCTTTGGTTTTCTTGTCTCGGACTGTACACATTAACCCATCCAAACGTCTGGTTTTTGCCTACCCAATTCCCCACAGCCGCCACATAAGTCTCCTCTCCAAATACGTGTTGCACATCAAACACCCCTGTGTCCCATATTAAAAGAAGGCCCCCTGAACTCCCTACTGCGTCCACTTTCGCATAACCAAAATGATCCGACCACCACACTCTGGCAACATCTGCATCATCAAGAGATGTACATTTTGTCTCCTGTAAACCCATCATACTCGGTCTATGCGACGAAGTAATACCCCTGATCCACTCCTTCGTATGACTATCACACATACCCCTACAGTTTAGTGAAATCACCTTCATAATACACAAAACATGTGACCAGAGAAAAAAACAAGAGAACCATCATTGATTTTGAGCGTTCCCCGCTCCCTGCGCCCCCCATCCTCTACTTTCTTATTCCACTGAAATCCCACCTTTTCTACAAAAGACATCATCTGTTCCAAATTATTTACTTTTTTTAGTTTGGAGGCTAAAATGTTACCTTTGTTGTTGCTATTTTTCAAGCCTCTGGAACACGTGCCTCCACTGATGAACGAACAAGAAGGCGAATCTCCCCTTAAATTTTTAGTTTTTCTTGACCTAGCTTTTTCTTTTATTTTTTTCATACTTATTTTGCCTTCCCATAAACCAATTCGGTGAGAATTACCTTTTTTGATTGAGCCAGGCTTCTCAATAGATCGACTTTTTAATTTCGCACGATTGTCTCTGGATGTCTTCGCATCTGAATTACTTGACACTTCCTGCATTTTTGAAGCATCATCTTCCTGATTGTCGACCTTTAGCTCATATGTACTGGGTGGTTGAGTTTGATCAATACTTTCTGAATCTGTGTTCATGCGCCCCACTCTAATTTTATTATTTGTTGTTGCATTATTTGGGGCATTTGCTTTCGTGCTTCCACCTAATCTCTTTTCAGGTAAAAGATCCGACTCATGATTCCCATTTTCTATGACCTTCATAGTGCTTGATCCAAATACTTCCTTATTCAGCCCATTATCATTTTCTTGATTATATATTTGCAGCCCACATGACACTTTCGGCCCATTACAGGTATGTTTATCAATCTTTTGGGCTTTTAAAAAATCTCCTTCAAAAGACTCCTTTTGGCCCAATGGATCAAGATCCACATCAGACCCTAGACCATCCATGGTTTTAGGCACTACATCGGTGAAATCACCCCTATGCTTTCTGGACTTTTAACCGCATGACACTTTCGGTGCGGAAAATTTTCCCAGTTTAGGTTGTTTTTTGAAAACAATGCAATATAGGTACCTTTTATTATGTTGCATTCTAATTCTATGCATAATGTTAAATTTAAAGAAAATTTAATGGAAAAAGGATTCTCTCTCATCTCATCTCTTTTAACTTATTCAATCTCTTTGACTTATTCCACTCACCTGCTTTCTTTATTACAAAATTACATACTTCATACCCAATACTATTTTGCTCTCATTTAAAGATAGTAGTAGTTTGAACTTTGTTTTTCGTTTCTTCTAACGTAAATTACAACGGATAACTGATAAATAAGTAATATATTAAATACAAAACAAAATAAGATATAAAAATAAACTAAAATTAAAGATAACAATCGTACAAATGATAACTAATTTAACTATTAAGAGAATATTACACAACAACTCATCTCATGCATCAGAAGAATTTCTCAGTTTATGCTTCTTTTTGAAAGTTGAGAAAACCATATGTTACTTTTTAACTTGTGTACTAAGTATATGAATATTCTTATATTTAATTAGAAAGTATAATAAAAAACACATTTTTTCTCTCTCTTCTGTCTCCTCTCACTTCCGATTTTCTCTCTCATGCGATTCCAAACTCTTTAATTCTTCACTGTCATATTTTTAATTCTTTACTTTGTGAGACTTCCAATTTAGCCTTACATTTAAGATCCTTAAACAAGGAAATATTTAATCTTACATTTTTATATACATACAGGTACATAATTCTTTTTTCATGCTATTCATTTAATCTTATAAATGACATTAAATATTTCACCAAACTGAAGTTAATATAGTAAAACGAAGATGCGCATACACCACCTTGTTTTATTATTTATTTATTTTTTATCTCTAATCTCTATATTCCGTCACCCTTCATTTTGTTTTCTCTCTATCTTTTCTAATCATATATCTTGATTGAAGATGAACTTAAATCGTTCAATTCCCATGACATTATTTTGGGGTGATGGCATTGAATATGTTAATGGCTCGATCAAGACCTACCAATTGTCGTCAACGTCTACAATTATAATTGAGCAGAAATTACGGTATAACGAATTGGTTGATTTAATTTATACAAATGTTGGGGTTGATAAAAACTTGTTTAGGTTGAAACTCACTCTTATTTATAAGTATCGCGGGAAAGCTAGATTTGATCAAATAAGGTGTGATGCGTCTCTACAAACAATTTTTTTTTTGGGTGAAAATGTACCCTTAGTGGGCACAATATAAGAAGTTGTACGAACTCACAGCCTAGATTTGATGATATGTAGATTTCATGATGATGCATGGAAAATTTTCCAAGTTTAGGTTGTTTTTTGAAAACAATGCAATATAGGTACCTTTTATTATGTTGCATTCTAATTCTATGCATAATGTTAAATTTAAAGAAAATTTAATGGAAAAAGGATTCTCTCTTATCTCATCTCTTTTAACTTATTCAATCTCTTTGACTTATTCCACTCACCTACTTTCTTTATTACAAAATTACATACTTCATACCCAATACTATTTTGCTCTCATTTAAAGATAGTAGTAGTTTGAACTTTGTTTTTCGTTTCTTCTAACGTAAATTACAACGGATAACTGATAAATAAGTAATATATTAAATACAAAACAAAATAAGATATAAAAATAAACTAAAATTAAAGATAATAATCGTACAAATGATAACTAATTTAACTATTAAGAGAATATTACACAGCAACTCATCTCATGCATCATCATGAATCAAATCTAGGCTGTGAGTTCGTACAACTTCTTATATTGTGCCCACTAAGGGTACATTTTCACCCAAAAAAAAATTGTTTGTAGAGACGCATCACACCTTATTTGATCAAATCTAGCTTTCCCGCGATACTTATAAATAAGAGTGAGTTTCAACCTAAACAAGTTTTCAACAATTGCAATTGAAAGAGAGATCATACCCTCGATTTGATATACAAGTAGTATGTTCAACAATTGCAGCTTCTCAAAGAATACTCCCTGCTCGCACCAATAGTCATTTTCAATCGATTAGAACAATAAACTTTAGAAACGATGAGTAACATTGAATAACTATTTCTTAGATTTTATCAAACCACCACATGCGTAACAAGAATAAAAACAATGATTTATCTTATATTTTCAATCTAACGGGTGATGAAAGTCCAACGATAAGCCAATCTCATCATGCATAATATTGTAATGTTGAGGTCTTGTTATCAGTTGTTCCAGAAATTCCCTATGCAAATAGCTATTGATTTCTTTTCAAACTTCTATAACATAACAAGAATAAAAAAACAGGGGAGAAACTTACATAGTTTACCATCACTAGCAATGAAATAAGTGATTGTACATCCCATGTTGACCTTCAATTGAACAACTTGTCAGTCACATTAAAAGTAATTGAAGCAAGGTTCTTTAATTCGCAGAGTAAGTAAGAACACAGTGGCACTATACCAAGTCATAAAACAATTATCCCAATATAACCCAACCACATATGTGTACCCTAATGGACACATTAGTCCTAATTTTGTTGGTAAGTGGTGTAGAAGATAGGCCTATCGTATCTAGCATAGATACATGAAGTCTTGTGTAGATGTAAACGATTCAAATAAACACATTACATACCTGTGGGCATGATATAGTAACCTCTGCATCACAAAGAAAATATAAATATACAAGTATAAAAGGAAGAATTAACTCAAACATAAGCTTACAAGATTCGAAGATATCACAAACATCACAAGCATCACAAGCATCACAAGCATAAGTGGCTGCAAAAGTTGAGTAAAGATAATGACATTAGGAATCCGATTACATTTGAACTACCTTTTGGATATTTGCTTACCAAGTTATGTAAGTTCGGATTATTATGCTTATTAATCTTATTAACGCTAACACTAATCTCTTTGGGATAAACGTAAGCATAGATTATAAAGCATCCCGTGAAAAAGGTGCCCTAGCAAAGAATACCAGAACTCAAGGAACATATAAACGTGAGCACAAATCATGGACAGAGCTTCACACTGTGGTGGATACTTGTATACACTTTCCCCAGCAAATAGAAGACAAAAAGTTCAAATTACTTAGCCATGTAGCTTAAGTAGTATCTAAATTGAACAAAAAGTATATCTAATTTGGGTGTAAACTACACGAAATCTATGAGACTGGAAACGAATCAATTGGAGTAATAAGACATATAGCCACACAGGCATGTTTGTTGTTTTCCTAAAACTTGAGATAAGTAACGTCTCATAGTTGCTGCTACAACAACAGTCCTTAAGCCCTGCACATAAATTCCATGGGACCTGAAAGTTGAGATAAGTGTTCCACCGTTTCATTAACTTATTTTTTCACTATTACATAAAAAAGCAGAAATTAAGACTTTTGAGCAGAGGATTTACACATGTTCTTAGTTGATCACAATATAAAATTTATTGAAACTAAACATAATTATACAAATCAATAGTGTCATTACAAGCATTTGCATGAATTGGAATCAACACACCTATCATATTAATGCTACAGATTCGGTTCATGTCTCATAATATATCATGGAGACATTTTATCAAACACTTAATCTGCATATGTCGTGAGCCCGATCAGTCACGGTCGTCAACACAACGGAAGGAGGACACGGCAGTGGAGTTTTAAATTTATAAGAGCTGGGGACCTAAGTTTTACTACGGCTGTATAGCAGCAGTATGACCTAGGGTCGTTCTTCAAGCTAATCGTATTGTGAAACGAGAGTATCAAGACAAGTTGTTTATTTTAGTGATGGGATTTTTAAAACAGAGTTTGAGTGGGTTTTTTTTGTTACTTAGGTCCGTAATTTAAAGCAATTAAGTAAAAAGTAAATAAATGGAAAATAGAAATAGGGATGAAATCAGTATGGAGGATATGTGTCTTTTATGACTTCGTTAGCTTATGCGGGGGTGATGCTAGAGTTTTGATATGAAAACGTCTTTTAAAGGTTTGTGTCTTATCTAAGCTTAATTGTTCGTAGTGTAAACACTAGTACCCTACTGATTGGGGAAACCAATCAGTATGTCACTGAATACTAGGCCAAATTGAGTCTGATCGGAGGAGGATGCTCAACTCTTCAACGTTATCCAGTGATGGAGTAACGACCCTTCTTGGAATGTTAGTTCCTGGGTGCATGAGATAGAGTAACATACCCACTAAGGTTCCGACCTTTCTTAACACTACGGGGATAACAAAGTCAAACAAGGCATTTAAGATTAAGACTTGGTTTTGGTGACTGTTAACTTTATATTAATGGTTATGTTTTAGTCTAGGGCTTTCATTACGGTGTACCATGTGATTATGCATTTCCACAGTTTTCCAGACCCAAGATGTACTAACGGTGTATAGTGCATCTAAGCATTTCCATAGTGTTCCTGATCTTTAGGTGTACTAACGGTGTACAGTGCGATCAAACATTTCCACAGCTTTGAAGTTAAACCAGGATGTGACACAGTCTTCAACCACCGACATTTCCTTAGATCCTACGTATTTGTACTTCACCAAAGATGTTTCCAACGTTACACGAAGTACAGTGCCGTTTACCGTGGTCTTTCCGGGGTCACATACTTTATGGTCACTCTAGACTAGTTTAAACTACGTTTGTATTAAAGTCCAACCATCTATGATATAAACCAGCCCTCACTATTTCCCAATAAATCCCTGATTGATTCACGGTGTACTATACGAAAGGTTTTAAACAGTATTTCCACAGCTACGCAATTCAGACCATGTTTACAGTTTCAGAAAACATAGATAGGTAGTGACCGTTTGATCAAGGTTCGCGACTCCTTGTCATAAAGGTTCTAACCACGTTTAATTGGAGGAGAGGCGATTTGGTTTAGAAATTCATAAATACAAGATTAATAGATCACCGGTTTTCATTTATATAATATAACTGGAAACATTATTTCCACAACGGATTGTGCCCACGACTTTCATAGCTTCCACGTTCCGTACTACACACATAAGTGATGATTCCGGCGCTATACAAATGAAAGCCGTATAACGTTACCTCCGTTATTTCATAATGTTATCCAATTATATGTTTAAAGCAGCATCACCCCACACATATATAAACTAACTACATCATAACAAACACACAAGGAAACTACTCACTACGCATAATAACAGATCCTAAATCTAGCATAATAATAATATCAATTATCATTATAACAGATAAGGAAAGAAGTAACCGTTAATAAAGCGTAGATTGAATAAGCGTTTAGAGAGAGAGTACAAGCAGAACTTCCGCAATATCCTTGACAATATTACAATAAAAGCCCCTGGACTATTCCCTACGCTATTACAAAAGTAGTCCCTCCGTTAGTTTCAGTTAAATATTAACTGAGAACTAACTGGATCAAATCCTAATTTCTAGAGAGAGAAAGAAAGAAAGAGAGTTTAGAGAGAGAGAGAGTGTGTGAGAGAGAAAGTGGAAATGGAGAAATGAATGGAATGATGAAGTGTGTGGAATGATGGAGGGGTGGCCTCCTATTTATAGGCAAAGCTTGAAATCAGCCGTACAACTCGCGAAGCACGCACGTACAAGCAAACGAAGCACAAACGAGCAGCATATGGGGTGCAGGGGGCCGTATACGGCCTTCATAGGGCCGTATACGGTGTGTTATTGGCCGTATACGGTCTATGAAGGGCCGTATATGGTGGCCAAGGCCGTATACGGCTTCCGTCTGATTTCGTTCGTTGCTTAAAACGCGCATATCTCCTTCGTTATGCGTCCGTTTGACCTGATTCTTTCGCATGTGTCTTCGTAATTCCGTTACGCTTCTAATGGTGCCAATCTCACTGAAATTGGATGTGTACAACTTTAGCATATCCGAAATCACTTTATAGGAGTTTGTAATCGTCCAGTCTTTTCCGTCCTTTGTCCGATTTGCATGATTCTTGATTTTCTCGTCTCGATTTTACCTATTACATCATATCATAAGGTTAGAATATGTTTATCATAGGATAAATCAGGGTGCGAGAGTTGGTTGCTGCTTATTTGCACCGTTTTGTTCGTTATTCGGATGTTTTTACTGATTTTTGTAGCAACGTCTATATTTTGAGCACTTTAGTGAATTTTGGTAAATAATGATTGTTTTGGAATGTTTTCACTAAAGATGTGCCCAAAAAGTGTGAAATAATGGCCTTGAAAACATGACTTTTTGCGTCACATCAAGTTATCCCACACTTAGACGTTGCTTGTCCTCAAGCAACACTCAGTTTCTGAAAACATTTTAAAACAATTTTTAGAGCGAGCTTCAACATTTTTAAGAGTTACCACTGTCAAATGCAAATAAGATAGTTTCAGGAATATAGGGAAAGATAAGATGATCCTTCCTTAAACAAGAAAAGATTCTCTTAAGCATACATCCAAATCTCATGATCTTGGAGTACACATGACTAGGCGATCTCACTAAAGGTGGTCACTCAATTCACTCAAAGTGTATCGGGTTTCCTATCAGTCTAGAACAAAAGAAATCGCTCAAATAGCCAGTCATGCAGCACTCATCGTCATAGGCTTGGTCGAGAAGAGGATCTTCACCACTTAGGTGAGGACGGTGCTAATTATCCCAAGACATTCATGAGGGTTGTAGTGTTTGGTGAGGGGTAAAGGGTATGGATAGTGGTATTGTTGGGTTTGTAAGGGTTGCTTATCTTAAAACAACTGAGATCATGAACAACTTTATTTCAGAACGGAGAGAGAGGTAGCTTTTGGTCCTCTATCAGAATCTTGATGATACTTCAAAGGACTTTAAGCTTTATTCTTGCGGAACTATTTTTTTTCTTCTTTTTCTTCTTTTTATTTTCTTTTTCTGCTTTTGTATTTTTCTATTTTTTCTTTTCTTCTTCAGAATTTCTTTGCCAGAGAATTTCCAAGGATATTTTTCTTCTTTGATTCTTTCAGAAATCCCTTATCTTGAACGTTTCGAGTCTTTTTGCGGTGTCAATTTTTCAAGGCAAGGATTCTTCAATCTTTTTGAGAGCACGAAAGGGGTAGGATAAGACATTCTAAAAGATGTTCTTCATAACCTCAGAAATTCTAAGATAAGTTTAGGAGTATCTTGGGAAGTAGGGTTTATTGGGGGTTTTATGAAACGAAAGGTTTAGGCTCAACAGGGTTTACTAGGCGGATCATCGATACTAAAAGTGAGTATCGGAAGGGTTTTGGGCTTGAAGAGATATGTGAAAAGGGGTTTAAATCCTAGGGAATGTCAAGGTCATCTAATTGCATCTATACCGCGTACGGTACACACCAATGTGGTCTTGAAGCGTATGTCAAGAGCAAGTTCTAATTCAGAGATGCATGCATCGGCACACACAAGAAATGATTAGTGAAGCATTAAAGATGAATGCTATTAGGCTCAAGATACCTCACTGCAAATAGGGTTGTATGTACTTCGTCATGCTTCCATCAGATTATTATTTCTTGTTTAAGCAATTTCTACCTTATTTTCCCTAGACTCCGAAATATATTACTCACATCTGAAAATAGCTCCTCTAAAAAGATATTTCGGCTCAAAATTAGCAGAGTAAATCAATAGATTTAGCTCATACTTTTAATTTTCTTAAAAATTTTTTGAAAAATTTGAGGAACATTTTCTGAGTTTACTATTTCGGACATTAAAAATCAAAGAAAACTAACCAAGGGATTCTATACCTGCTATCCCACACTTAGAGGAACATTGTCCCTAATGTTCTCTTTAGTTGAGATTTACTGGAAGTAAAATCCCACACTTAGAGTTTGAACATGTAAGAAAATGTTTCTCAAGTGTTTGTTTTGGGCTGGATTCCCACACTTAGTGATAAGCTTAGGATAGAGTATAGACTACTTTCACAAACTAACAAAGCAAATAATATACAGAATCATAAACAAAAGGGAGTAAAGGTTAAGACACTCCCTAGATAGCGAGCAACAAAGAAGCTGAGAATCTGAATTTTGCTGAAAGGAGATGTTGTCAAGATCTTTTTCTGCATTCATGAAGAGCGGCACAGCTTCAAGCGTCTTGCTATTTGGTTTCTTCTCCATCCATTATTCCCTTTGTGAATCAATCTCGTAAGTGTGAACACGTTGGTCGTACCAGTTTACAAACTCAAGGTATTTATAAATGAAAAGATAAATCACAGTCTCAGAACTTTGAAAAGATATTTTCTACTACAAATCATTTTTATAAAACATGTGTTTTTAAACGAGTTTGAGCATAATGCATAAAAGTAGTATGCAAGTACCTCAAATGCTCGAAACACATGAATTATCATTTTTCAAATTGATTTCCTTATTTCTGAGACGAGTGGTTTATTTGCAAATGAGTTGTAATATCAGAAAGTGTTTTGGTGACGACCAAGTGTGAAGGATAGTCAGAGATATATCTTCACTTATTGACACTGTTCTCTCTACACGTCTTTATTGCACGGGTTGCCTCCCGAGAAGCGCTGCTTTTAGAGTCGAGAGCTCGACTTTGCCTTCCTTCAGATTTAGTTGGTGCTGGAACCACCAGGACCGGAAGTGCGCAGAAGTAGAATCCTGGGGTTACGTGGGTATATCCTCAGAAAATGGCGAGCGATGATGTCGACGATGTTTGGGATCTCAGATGAAAATATGGGGAAGCTCTGCAGATGCTGCTCTGTAATCTTTTTTATGTGCAGCAGGTCCCAAGTAATCTCCTTTACTGTACTGGAGATAATTCCGCGAAAATTTACAAAAGAGAATCCATCAGCTTCAATCATCTCTCGTTCAGGATGGTATTGTCTGAGCGAGTCCATAAATCCAAAGAACTGCAGGTGTAAAGTCTCGTGATCTGCAATACTGGAGTTTACTCCAAGTTCTCGGATAGATTCATGAATACCCTGGATGAGACTGGTCTGGTAGTGGGAAAATGTGAGGTCGGAGTTCTTAAAGGTATTGTTCATCATGTCGTAAACCTCACGTAATCCGTAGTTGAATATTTGGCTGTGCTCTTCATCAGGTACTTCAGCGAAGATTTCCTTGATTCGATCAGTGAGGAAGTTCGCGATGTTAACCATCGAACCTTCTGGTATAGAAGAAGGGATGACACGCGTCCTCTCGTCAGAACTCTCGTACTCGAGATCTTCGGCAATCTTGTGAGCGTGGTACTCGATGGTGCAGTCAATGTAGAACCGATGAGGAGAAGTCTCGTCGATATGATCATTCCTAGCCATAGAATCTAGAAGTCCCCTAAGATCATTCATCAACCGGATGTCTATGTCTGCGTCGGGATTCCCAGTAGCATTGTACATATTGCTGCGGTAAGAATTTAAGAACTCGTGTTGCTCAGCAGAATATGGAAATGCGGATCTGAATAGTGTATCATAGATCTTCCTGTACATGCGTCTTTGGTCTTCAAAGAACTCTAGCTCCTCAGGTGTTGGTCTAGCAATGTGGTGCTCTCGTAGCAGCTGAGCAGCAAGGTCTTCGGCAAAGGTATTTAGGCGGTTGTGGAAGAATCTGTAATCTTGGGAATTCTCGGCTTGGTTGACCTCAGATTCGGCTATGATTTCCTCAATCAGGTTCCTTTGGTGTGGAGTGTAATCATTGGTGGAGTTAATGATAATGCTTGTCATTATAGGTATGTCATTTTCGAATTCTTCAATAGCACTACTCATTTCCTCATGGTTGGAGATAGTCGGAATTTGAGGAGAAGCGGGAACAGTCGAAGATGCAAGAAGTCGGACAGACCGAATATCTATTGGAACATCAGTATAGATGATGTCATCGTCATCACTCTCCTCAGCTGGAGTATCCCTAGCCTGGAAATCAGGGAACTCAACAGTATCGGATGGTGGAAGGGTGTCATCAGTAATCTGAGATATCGGCTGAGAGGAATCCATCTCGATGTCTTTTTCCTCTTGAGAATCAGAATTACGGCTAGATCCGGACGTGCTTCCCTTCTCGAACTGACTTCGAGGTGCAGATGCGTCAAAGGTTTGAATCCTTTGGGGAAGTCGGGATGCTTTATATGCTGCAATCTTTCTCAAGAGTTTGTCTCGAAGCTCCGGGTGCTGTGCGGATAAAGCTATAGTCTTCTCAATATTCAGCAGAGCGTCAAGTCGGGGAGACACGAGAGGTTTGGTGGGATCAATAGCTAATGCAATGAGTTTCTCCATGGTGAGACCAAATTCTGCATCGTGAGAGTAATCAGTCGGTGTATCTTCATCTGATTCATCTTGTGACAGAGGGATGAAGTTCTCGAGGTTCTCGATCTGCATAATCTCTGCTGTCGGTAAATATGAGTCAGGAAGGTATTGATGAGGTGGTGTGGACTGATATACTTCCTCGGGCTCTGATTCTTCCTGTTCTTCCTCGGATTCTTCCATTTCTTCTGGTTCCGTTTCTTCCATCTCTTCTTCCTCTGGTCCTGTTTCAGGTTGTTCCTCTTCTTCTTCATCCTGCTCTGAGTCTTCCTCCTCTTCTATTTCTTCCTCTGGTTCAGATTCTTCCATCTCCTCGTCTTCCGATTCTGACTCTTCAGTAGCTGAGATAAGACAAGTATGCTCGTATGGCCTGTATGGTTCTGGCTCTGAATCAGAAGTGTCATCATCCGAAGTAACTCTGCCCATGGATATTGCGTATATCTCTGCATGCTCCATTATTGAACAGTCGGTCTGATCAATCTTGTATGATATTGTTTGTCCATGTGCTCGTAGACTGATAACCTGAGAATATACGTCAATAATAGCACGTGCAGTATTCATGAATGGCCTACCTAGGATAATGGGTATGTTAATGTCTTCCTGTATATCCATTACTACAAAGTCAGTGGGGAAATAAAACCTGTCAACTTTTACCATGACGTTCTCAGCAATGCCTTTCGGGTATCGGACTGATTGATCGGCAAGCTGGACGCTCATTTTAGTGGGCTGGAGAGGTCCTAATTCTAATCTGGAGTAGAGCGAGTAAGGCATCAGATTGATACTAGCTCCAAGATCGGCCAAGGAGCGTATCGTGCCTGAGTGATAGATGGAACAGGGTAAGGTGAATCGTCCCGTGTCTCCTAGCTTTTCTGGTAAGGCATTCTGGATGACGGCTGAACACTCGGCGTTCAGGGAGACTTTAGGAGTGGAAGGAATCTTGTCCTTAGTTGCCAGCATTCGTCGGATGTACTTCGTACTAGAAGGGATTCTAGACACGGTGTCTAAGAATTTTCCATCAAGTTTGAATGACTTGGCATTGTACTTCTTGTGCAGGCGGTTAGGGAAAGGAATTTCAACTTCACGATTCGGCGTGGGCATTGATTTGGTCTCAACTGTCGGCGGGACAGAAGAATGTTCCCTTGGAGAAGTAGTCATAGAAGGAGTTGGTTTATCAGAGTTTAAGGTCTTGGCTTCCTCTACGTGGGGGTTCTGAATGGTATTGCTTGGTAAGGTCCCTTGCGGTCGGGTATCGAGACGTTGGGCTAACTGACCGATCTGGTTCTCAAGGCTTTTCAGGACCGAGAGTTGATTTCGAAGGAATAGATCAGTTTGGTCTTGTCGAGCCGTAGTCTTTTGGTTGAAAGCGGTCTGACCTTGGATGAATTTGTTGAGGTTGTCATCAGTACTCGTGACTGGAATGATGGTCTTTGCAGGCTCAGCAGGCTGGGTATCCTCAGTGGCGGTTAATGGAAGTGGTTGATTGTATGGAAGTTGTGGTTGTTGGGGGTACGTCGGATATCGTGGCTGAAACCTGGGCTGGAAAGGGGGTTGGTTGTTCCGTGGAGGATATTGGGTTCCTCGAGTTCGTGGTGGTGAAGTTCTAGCGAAACCGGGTGGATTTTGAGGTCTGACAGGAAACTGGGCATAGTAGACTGAACCGTCAGTAGGATCTTCGTACTCAACCTCGTATTCTTCAGCGGGATGGTTGGTACAGTTTTGGCAAGCCTGAACTTGGTGGATCTGCTGTGGTTGTTTCTTCAGATCTGCTATTTGTTTTGTCAGAGTCTCAATTTGATCGCTCAGAGACTTAATGGCTTCAGTTTGGCGGGTGTTGTTTGCGGAGAGGGGTAATGATGAGGATTGCTCATCAGACTTCCAATCGTGGTGATGCATCGTCATATCCTCAATCAAGCTCCATGCTTCATCATCAGTAAGTTTCATGAAGTTTCCTTGAGCTGCTGCGTCAAGATTGATGCGATGGTTAGGATCAAGACCTCGGTAGAAGGTGCACACCTTGTCAGTCTTCGTCATTTGGTGGTTTGGACATTTCCTCAGTAAACTCTTGAATCGCTCCCATGCTGAGTAGATAGATTCATCGTAGGCTTGTTGGAAGTTTGTGATGTCATTCTTTGCCTGAGTTTGTTTGGAAGGGGGAAAGTATCTAGCGAGAAACTTATTACCCATGTCGGTCCATGAGGTGATTGAGCCGGTCTCAAGTCCCTCAAACCAAGTAGAAGCATGTAAAGCGAGAGAATAGGGGAACAAGTATAAGCGGATGATATCCTGCTCAACCCCATTCTGCTTATAGGAGTTTGAAACCTGAATGAATTTGTCAATATGAGCGTTGGGATCATCACGGGGTAGACCGTGGAATTGGCAGTTATCTTTTATGAGTTGTACGATGTGGTGTTTAAGCTCAAAAGAAGCTCCGTCAATCACTGGATAGCTAATCGGTCCTCCTCGTCCTTCGATGGATGGTTTGGTGTTGTCGGCGAGAGTAACACGAGCGGCCATTTGTGGAAAACGGGAACGTCTTTCTTTGCGGATGGTACGGATAATCGACTCAGGATCGGGTACGAAAATGAGAGGTTCAGATCCGGATGATCTGGTCGAATATCGTTGTGGGATATGGGAAGATATTGTCGGTTGGAACAAGGAAAAGAAAATAAGAATGGGAAAGAAGTATCACTAAATAGAAAACTCGTCTGGATGCTTCAGAGTCTTACGATTAACTCCCCGGCAGCGGCGCCAAAAACTTGTCGTGAGCCCGATCAGTCACGGTCGTCAACGCAACGGAAGGAGGACACGGCAGTGGAGTTTTAAATTTATAAGAGCTGGGGACCTAAGTTTTACTACGGCTGTATAGCAGCAGTATGACCTAGGGTCATTTTTCAAGCTAATCGTATTGTGAAACGAGAGTATCCAGACAAGTTGTTTATTTTAGTGATGGGATTTTTAAAACAGAGTTTGAGTGGGTTTTTTTTGTTACTTAGGTCCGTAATTTAAAGCAATTAAGTAAAAAGTAAATAAATGGAAAATAGAAATAGGGATGAAATCAGTATGGAGCATATGTGTCTGTTATGACTTCGTTAGCTTATGCGGGGGTGATGCTAGAGTTTTGATATGAAAACGTCTTTTAAAGGTTTGTGTCTTATCTAAGCTTAATTGTTCGTAGTGTAAACACTAGTACCCTACTGATTGGGGAAACCAATCAGTATGTCACTGAATACTAGGCCAAATTGAGTCTGATCGGAGGAGGATGCTCAACTCTTCAACGTTATCCAGTGATGGAGTAACGACCCTTCTTGGAATGTTAGTTCCTGGGTGCATGAGATAAAGTAACATACCCACTAAGGTTCCGACCTTTCTTAACACTACGGGGACAACAAAGTCAAACAAGGCATTTAAGATTAAGACTTGGTTTTGGTGACTGTTAACTTTATATTAATGGTTATGTTTTAGTCTAGGGCTTTCATTACGGTGTACCATGTGATTATGCATTTCCACAGTTTTCCAGACCCAAGATGTACTAACGGTGTATAGTGCATCTAAGCATTTCCACAGTGTTCCTGATCTTTAGGTGTACTAACGGTGTACAGTGCGATCAAACATTTCCACAGCTTTGAAGTCAAACCAGGATGTGAGACAGTCTTCAACCACCGACATTTCCTTAGCTCCTACGTATTTGTACTTCACCAAAGGTGTTTCCAACGTTACACGAAGTACAGTGCCGTTTACCGTGGTCTTTCCGGGGTCACATACTTTATGGTCACTCTAGACTAGTTTAAACTACGTTTGTATTAAAGTCCAACCATCTATGATATAAACCAGCCCTCACTATTTCCCAATAAATCCCTGATTGATTCACGGTGTACTATACGAAAGGTTTTAAACAGTATTTCCACAGCTACGCAATTCAGACCATGTTTACAGTTTCAGAAAACATAGATAGGTAGTGACCGTTTGATCAAGGTTCACGACTCCTTGTCATAAAGGTTCTAACCACGTTTAATTGGAGGAGAGGCGATTTGGTTTAGAAATTCATAAATACAAGATTAATAGATCACCGGTTTTCATTTATATAATATAACTGGAAACATTATTTCCACAACGGATTGTGCCCACGACTTTCATAGCTTCCACGTTCCGTACTACACACATAAGTGATGATTCCGGCGCTATACAAATGAAAGCCGTATAACGTTACCTCCGTTATTTCATAATGTTATCCAATTATATGTTTAAAGCAGCATCACCCCACACATATATAAACTAACTACATCATAACAAACACACAAGGAAACTACTCACTACGCATAATAACAGATCCTAAATCTAGCATAATAACAATATCAATTATCATTATAACAGATAAGGAAAGAAGTAACCGTTAATAAAGCGTAGATTGAATAAGCGTTTAGAGAGAGAGTACAAGCAGAAGTTCCGCAATATCCTTGACAATATTACAATAAAAGCCCCTGGACTATTCCCTACGCTATTACAAAAGTAGTCCCTCCGTTAGTTTCAGTTAAATATTAACTGAGAACTAACTGGATCAAACCCTAATTTCTAGAGACAGAAAGAAAGAAAGAGAGTTTAGAGAGAGAGAGAGAGTGTGTGAGAGAGAAAGTGGAAATGGAGAAATGAATGGAATGATGAAGTGTGTGGAATGATGGAGGGGTGGCCTCCTATTTATAGGCAAAGCTTGAAATCAGCCGTACAACTCGCGAAGCACGCACGTACAAGCAAACGAAGCACAAACGAGCAGCATATGGGGTGCAGGGGGCCGTATACGGCCTTCATAGGGCAGTATACGGTGTGTTATGGGCCGTATACGGTCTATGAAGGGCCGTATACGGTGGCCAAGGCCGTATACGGCTTCCGTCTGATTTCGTTCGTTGCTTAAAACGCGCGTATCTCCTTCGTTATGCGTCCGTTTGACCTGATTCTTTCGCCTGTGTCTTCGTAATTCCTTTACGCTTCTAATGGTGCCCATCTCACTGAAATTGGATGTGTACAACTTTAGCATAGCCGAAATCACTTTATAGGAGTTTGTAATCGTCCAGTCTTTTCCGTCCTTTGTCCGATTTGCATGATTCTTGATTTTCTCGTCTCGATTTTACCTATTACATCATATCATAAGGTTAGAATATGTTTATCATAGGATAAATGAGGGTGCGAGAGTTGGTTGCTGCTTATTTGCTCCGTTTTGTTCGTTATTCGGATGTTTTTACTGATTTTTGTAGCAACGTCTATATTTTGAGCACTTTAGTGAATTTTGGTAAATAATGATTGTTTTGGAATGTTTTCACTAAAGATGTGCCCAAAAAGTGTGGAATAATGGCCTTGAAAACATGACTTTTTGCGTCACATCAGCATAACAGACTATGCACCTTTCATATAGAAAACAAACTCTATAGTAATAAAAAATACTAGAAATACATATTTCAATATTGAAAACTTCAGTTTCTTATGTTTCGTGAGAAAAGGAAATCAAACTATAATCAACCTTCGAATAATAGAGATCAATAACAAAAAATCAATTTTGGAACCACAATCGTCATTTCAGTAATATCAAAATGCCTACCAAATTTTGTGAAATCATATGCATTGTAATCCATGTGAGAAGCGTCGACTTGGTCGTCGTCTTCCTTAGTTGCAATACAATTAATAGAAAACCTTCATCAAGTTTAATGTCCGTCACAGGAAATTGAGCTTGACTAAATGCAAAATTATGATTAAAGATGAAGATAGTTGTTTTATGGAGATGACTTATCGTAATTGACGGTGATCCACACAACGATTGTGTACTTGCAGAATATGAAGTGCGTCTGCCGGCGAAGATTCGGTTGCCGTCGGCAGTGCGATTGACGGAGTCTCTACGGTTTCGGCGATAATGTGATTAACGGCTACGTTACAGTTGTCGGAGCCGTTGTGACTGCCGACGAAAGTGCGGCTGCCACGAGGAATCATCGAGAGAGTGGATGTGAGTGCCACGGACTTTAGGGTTTTAAATCATGTGTTTTACGTTCTTTGCCTAAATTGGGACAGTAAAAAAATTTATTAATTTTCTATTTGATACTCCGTACCTTTCAGTCAGGAAAAACTTCAGTCATTAAATAGCCTTAGGGCGTGTTTGGTTCGTGGGATTTAGTGGGATTTAGAAGGATTTGTATTTTAAAACCCTTAAAATCCTATGTTTGGTTTGTGGATTTGAAATACCGATGCATTTTTAAATCCTCTGAATAAGTGATTTTAAAATTCCTTCAATATGAGAGGGATTTGAAAACACGGAGAACATGTATTCGATATGACAAAAGTACCCCTTGGCCAATCTCATTTTCTTGTCCTTTAGCATACTTTTTTCACACAGTTCCTCTCCTCGATAAATAAGATTAGACGAAACTTCTACATTATGCCTCGTCTTCTCCGGTGAGCCTTGCAACCGTCATCACCTCATCGGCACAAACTTCACAAATAACAACATGTTTCCTTGTTTCAACACCGTAGATGGAATTTTCACCGGTAGCGACGGCGCTAACTGCAATCCCAAAATACATTTAATTTCTATCGATGCCTTCTTAATCTCTATCGATTGCTAATTTCTATTGATTGTTTGTAGTTACTGTAATTTCTTCTCTGTTTTTCCAGTATGTGTACTTTATGATCTGGTTTTGAGATTTGGTTTAAAAAATTATGTTTTTTTGGGTCTCTATGATTCCATAACCGAACATTGTATACAGCTTCATTTAGGATCAATTTTTGGGCTTGTGTGTTCAAAAGTGAATGCAAGAGTAGAATGAAATTTGGAGATGGCTATACTAATTGATTGTGTAGGAAATTAGGAATTGAGCGATTATGTATGGTGAAAAAGTTCTCTGACTTTGGCTGTAATTGCAAAACATCCGTATTTTTGTGTTTAATTAATGAAGGGTAATTTTGTCATTAGGCTAGAAATCCTTTCAAACCTTTTACACAAAAACCGTAAACCAAACGCACGACAGGATTTTAAATGACAGGATTCTAAATACTTTGGGATTTCAAATCCTATGATATTCTGAATCCTGGGATTTCAAATACTTTAACCAAACGCCACCTTAATTTTGTAGTGATTCTGTCATGGCCATGATAGACTAATGACAGAAGGCATGTTTGTGGCTATCATTACCTTATCACAGCCATGACAGCAGTGGGTAGGAGTAAAATCCTTTCTCATGGCTGTGACTAACTACTGATGACATAAGAATAAGAGTTTCGGCCATGGTCATGTCATATGTGGGTTTTGTAATACCATGTTGTAACTAATTGTAAAATAGGTTATCCGTCTTAACTGTTTTATTTGTAGTCTATGATACTTGGCTAAGCACACTTTGAACTAGAAGGCCATAGTGAGCTACAAGCTTAAGTCCTAAAACACATATGAAACCCTTGCATAGTGAGACTAGTATAAGGAGTCCGATAAACCTAAACCTCCTTAATCAGTAGAGACAGTGAATATTATAGGCGTTTGGTTAAGAGTAATTTAAAACTAGATACTTCAGTTTCTAGCAACAAACAAAACATTTTCACTATTACATTAGTACTTGACATCCTTACTTAACAGTTACATTGGATGTAAACATCCTTATTTGATGATTACAGTGGAGCTAAGCATCCTTAATTCACTATTACAGAACTAAACATTTTAACAGCACATACAACATACAGATGCCGAAATTGTTGCATAAGCAAAAGGCATCAATCATACAAAGAATAAGCCAGGGATGCAATCACCGTAACGACACAACCAATCATTCCTAAACGAGCAATCCTTACGCAAACAGAAGTGGGATCAAAACCTGAACTAATAAAGAGGCGTTCAGCGACATACGCCAAACCGTAGGTGAGCAGACTGGTTATCGAAACCCTCGCAGATATAGGGTTTGTATCAAAAGGGAAACCAGTCTTCCCTTGAGATTTCATATTTGCATATTGAAATAAACCACCGAGTACAACACCAATTGCAGCTGGAGCGATGATGCCTTCGTCAGCAGTATCAACTTCTGACAAAGCCAGATCCCGACCAACCTGGTAACCCTTAACACTGAAGCCACGGATAGCCGTTGCAGCGGAGCGTCCCCATGATATTGTTCGATTGAAGATCGATGTTACCGACGACTGATGGTTGGCTTCTGCTGCTACAACTGGTAACCCAACCTCGATTGCTACCGCCATCTAATCTATAACTTGTTATTATCGATTTCAGGGTTCAAGGAAAGAGAAGATTTTATTTGTGGTTCGTTGTAAATGAGGGTACTTTACTACTTTTTATACTAGTAGATTATGTGGGTGATGACGTTGGTGTGGGACGTCATGATAACTACACAGGTGCTTTTCTTTTTATTTTTGCACAGGTACTTTCTATAAATAGACAATAATGCCCTTAACATTGATCTCCCTTACAAATTTCGATTTCATCCCGGAATATTTTATTAAAAATCATACAAATATTTGAAATAATTAAGTTTTTTCAAGTTTTGTACTCAAATAATAACATTATTTTAATTATAAGGTTTAAAATAAAATATTAAAAATCTGGTGTACACCAAATTTTGCACTATATTAAGTGAGTTGGTTGGATTTTGATACATACATTGGAGATGGCATGAGTAATCATGTTGGTATGGGACGGAAAAACCAAACGCCTATCAACTTTGTTCAAATTCAATAGAAAAACCTGAGCCCTTGGATAGCGGACCTTAGCCAATGGTCACAATGTACGACCGTTGGATAGTGATGGGTGTCCGAAGCCGCAAAGTAGTGAAACTGATGTATATATATTTTAGAGCAATGGAAAGATCACAATAATGTTTCAAAATTATATTTTCAAAATGTGTGATAATCAAATGAAAGAAAAGAAATATGAAAGAGAAAATCAAAATAATGTAATTCTTGAAACTTACTTGTCACTTCGTTCTCCGAAAGTTTCTTACGGAGTAATATAATGTACCTGAATTTAACATTTGTTATAGCAGATAATCATTTAGTCTCGTTAATATAGGAATTGTTTGTTTCAACCACATTGGTACTAGGTCAAATATATATATTAAATCACTATCACACTTCGTGAAATATTTTATTTTTGAGAAAATTACCCAGATAGACTATTCAACGCACCCTTTGCATTAAATAGACCTTGTCAGGGTTTTTTTTTTCAAAAATAGACCCAACTTTCGCCAAAATGCAAATACCCATTTGGCGATCGGCGAAATAATGCAAGAACCAATCAATAGTAGATACGTGTCACAAAAATACTCACCAAAAAGTAGTGCTACGTGCCTTGACTTGTGATCCACTTATGTCCGAATGTGACCCACTCCTATCTATACTCTACTCACGCGCCGTAGCACTTATGTCCGAGTGGCGACAAGTTTGAATACTCGAAAATCGTGCCAGTCCCTTTACACCTTCACCGTATCTCTTTCTTTCCCATTTTGTTTCGGAGTATTTTGTCACCATGAATAACCTCCGTCACCCTAACCTCCGTCACCATGTCCCCTCCGATCGACCTCTTCTCCCTTCACATTAAACTGAACACTATACCCTTCACGTTACTGTTACAGTACAAAGGAAAATGGGGAAGAAAGAGAGCCGTTCAACATGTTGAGGGTTAGGCACGATTTTCGAGAATTTAAAATTTTCGCCGATCGCCAAACCTTTTTATCATTTTGGCGATTTTTTCAAACACGTGTCAGCTTGGCGATAATCTTGTTTTGGCGAGTTTTTGGTTACAGGTGTCAATCATTGATTGGTTCTTGCATTATTTCGCCGATCGCCAAATGGGTATTTGCATTTTGGCGAAAATTGGGTCTATTTTTGGAAAAATAACCCTGACAAGGTCTATTTAATGCAAAGGGTGCGTTGAATAGTCTATCTGGGTAATTTTCTCTTTTATTTTCAATAACACTTAGTCGATCAAATATTTTATTTTTAAAACTGTAGTGATAATGATTACTACTAACTGTATTGATTTTTAAAACTGTATAATGATTACTATTCTCATCTTCATTAGTGACAGTGTGACACGTCATTTTCTATATCAAACTTTGTAAACTTTTTGTATCTGAATCAATTCTCCCCCTAGATATACATTCCAATTTTACACTTAAAAGAGAGTCCGCGTATTCTCCCCCTAGATATAGGGTTTGTATCAAAAGGGAAATCAGTCTTCGTCAATTATCTTCGGTTATCATGTTGTCTAAAATCATACAACAATACATGATTACGCGTATTTTGTTGACGCTATATGGTCTAGCAGGAGTTTTGATGATTTACCAAGGGCCTTAAAGCACTCCGAATGCTTGTTCCACATCCTTTCTAGCAGATTCTTGGTATCACTTGAACTTCTACTCACTTTCAAAATATTGGTGGCTCGTAGGGTCATGCTCAATGGGTTTTTTTATTAGAAAACAACGTAAACATTATATTATATGATAGTAATATTTAAAAATAATTAAAATACAACAAAAAAATAATCTTTACTGCTTTTGTTTTTTGTCAAGTTGAAACCACATTTGACGGATTATTAACTTGCTTTCAATAAGAAATTTTTGTTTATTGAATTAATTTTCTTCATATTTAGAAAATAATTATTCAATAATATTTTATTTGTATATCACTCTGTTCTCAAGTTGATTTTTGAAGAGAGTATAGTACTAATCTCGGATTGAGTTTTAATGATAGAAGTGAAGGTTGAATAAAAAATAATTTACGGAGTATATATTATAAGGGTATAATTGGAAAACTACCATTTTTGAAAACACAAATAATTGTAGTTCCCTTTATTTTCTTTTTAAACTCAAGAACACAATATGATAGAAGACCCTCCCTTACATTCTATTCTTTTCTCTTCCCTTAACAAAACTAAAGAACACATTGTTAAAAATTGATAAAGCTTGAATTTCCTCCATCTTAGTTAAAATGTTAACCTTGAATACACACACACTTTTAGTAATCTCTAATAAACACACTTTTCACCAATCATATAGCGTCCCTAACCATTAAGATTTATTTTGATTGGTTGCTACTATAGTAGCCAAGACAAATGAAGTAATAAAGGTTTATTAATAACATAGTTGTTAGGCTCGTACGAGTCGAGTAAAAAACACATAAAACGAGGTGACTCGCTAGTTGACTCGGAAATAGATTTGACTCGTATTCTGACTCACGATTCATATACCAAATTAGAATGAGTCGAGTTAACTCGTAAATCCTTCAAGTAAAAAAAAGATGAGAAAGAAGATGAAATTTAAGAAGGCTGGAGAAGATGAAGAAATACGCTGTTATAAAAAGTCATTATCTGCAAACTATGCACATGCTGGTTCGAAATCCATGTGTACTTTTGTATAAGCAAACCACAACGTTCAAATACAAATCTGTTGCCCAATAATGACTTAGTTGTTGCTCTCGCGTTTTGTTCTTATCATCAAAAGAAGCTAGAGATAAGGTTTCACCATTAACTAAAGAAGTTGAACACAAAGGCTTTAGAGGGAAGAAAGGTAAATAAATTGTTTTTTGTCAAATGGTTGGATCCGTTGTAAATGTGGTTAACAGTGGTTGTGAGTTGAACTTGGATAGTAGAAGACTACATGGGTGTAGTAGTGAAGGTACGAAAAACAAAGCAAAAGTAATTAAAAATGACACTTTTTTTCTTGGGAACATGCATATGAAATTGTAAAAGCAAACAAAACTTTTATTGGGCAATTTTGTACTTCCTCCGTCCCAAATTAAGTGTCTGGTATCAGTCTTCACGGAGTTTAAGAAATTACATTGTCAGGTAGTAAACATGACAGTTTCACCCTTGCTTTTTTGCACGGACTCCCATGTATCAGTTTTGAGTGAGGGTTAAATGGTAAAGTGGATATGCTATTTTTGGAAGTGGACACTTATTTTGGGACAAACTAAAAAGGAAATGTGGACACTTATTTTGGGACGGAGGGAGTAGTTTGTATTGGGAGTTGACAAAATGAAACATAAATTAGTAATTTTGGAGTGACAAAAAAAGGTACAACTCAGCTTTATATTAGGGGTTTGTCTAACCATACCTAGCATTTTTACTTATTATATAGGTCAACCATCATCATTATATAATAATGATGTCTTTTTCATTTTTAAAATATTTTATTTATGGTCAACCATTATAACTGCTAGGTTGCCCGCGCTTTGCGGCGACAACACCAAAGCAGGAGGAGACGGTAGTGATAGCCAGTGACCAAGAATTACTAATAAAGGAAGAGACGGACACAAACCACAACATGTCTAGCCATGGTGCTAAATGACAACGGAATATACAATATCAAGTTCAACTCTTCAGTTATGTTACTATATACAGAGTATTTGTATTTTTAACAAAGTAAAGTAACCCGACTCATTGGTGGCAAATGCTATGAAATTTGTCCTTCACACTGCAAGAAAAATGATAATCATAAAGTAACATGTTAAATGGTAATAATTCTAAACTTTTAAAACTTTAAAATAGAACTCCTCTAAAGCAATTTCAGCGTATAGCAATCTTTACCAATAAAAAGGTTAATAGACAAACAAAAAGCCATGTATAAGTAATGTAATATGTATACAAGTAGATTATAGATTAATAAAAGCGAGAAAGAAAAAAAAGATGATTAAAGTAGAGAATGAATAAATCAACGTATTGTATATGTGTTGTATAGAAAAGATCACTATCACATTGAATTGGTATTTGATTTAGGGGCCACCAACAAACAAATATCCACACCAAAAATACAACATATTTACACCATGAAATCGTAGACATTACCAAATATATATTGTATTGCAAATTTAAGGGAGTAAGGAAAAAAAAGCTAAACCCATTATAAGATCATTCGCAACGCGGCTCGAAATGGGCGCGGTGGCCGGCGAGAACGCCCATAACGCCCGCAACGCGGCGTTCTGCCCGCAGCATATTGGTGGCGTCGTGCGGCAGTACACGGGGGAGAACGGGTGTCGTGCGGGTCCCACGCGATTATTTAATTTATTTTTTTCCTTTTTTGCAACGTTATAAATATATATATATATATATATATATATATATATATATATATATATATATATATATATATATATATATATATATATAGGATTAGGATCAAGAGAGAAGGAAATTTAGGTGGAGAAGAGAGAGAAAGCAATATGATTCAGTATTTTTATACTATGATTCATTTTTTTTATTATAATAATAAAAAAATGAATCATAGTATAAAAATACTGAATCATATTGCTTTCTCCCTCTTCTCCATCTAATTTTTCTTCTTTTTTGATCCCGTTACTATATATATATATATATATATATATATATATATATATATATATATATATATATATTAATTATTGTAGTATATTGTATTTTAATTGTTGTAGTGTATTGTATTTTAATTATTGTAGTGTATTATATTTAATTAAATTGTATTTGTTTTGTTAAATAAATGAAAATTAAATTTAATTAGTGAGTCCCAGGGGGAAAAATGGGTGTTCTGGTGTTACTATTGCATGTGCTGAAATGGTGTTGTGGTGCTGTGCTCACGTGGCGTGTGAAAAATGAGCGTTCTGGTATTACGATTTGCGAATGGTCTAAGGGTTTTAGATCAAGTACATGATAATTATTATTCTTTCTTTTTTTTTTCTTTTTTTTAAATGAAGTTTTTAGTATTATATTTTCTATAATAGGCAGCGTTGACTTTTTTGTTACTCCCTTGACCTATCTATAACTTGCAGGTGGGTTATAGATTGTTCTGTTAGACCACTCGTACTCGTAACATCAGAACGTCACTTTTTCAAGTGCCACGTCAGCATAACACCAGAAGAAAGTAATCTTGTTACCATAGTTGTTAAACTCTTACGATTCACGAGTCGACTCTTACGAGTCGACTCAGAAATTCAAAAAACGAGGCGACTCGGACCCCGACTCTTAAATGGCTTTGACTCTTACGAGTCATTTATTGACTCTTCCGAGTCGTGAGCGACTCTTACGAGTCTTGAGCGACTCTTACGAGTCAGAAACCCGACACACGTTTAATATAATCTAATAAAAAACATAAAATGACAAAGTATGATAGGAAATGACTAATAATCCATTATAAATTACACATTTGTATTATTAATGACTTTCATCATGTTTTACTTCAATTTAGGATAGAAATTTAAGCAATAATATACATATAGATATAAATATATATATATATATATATATATATATATATATTTATTGTAAAATTATGACTCTTACGAGTCGAGGCGAGTCACGAGTCACGAGTTAAAAATCAACATTCCGAATCACGAGTCGAGTCACGAGTTAACAACTATGCTTGTTACCTTGAAAAAAGCATAGTAAGATGGATGTAAATATTGTTAACAATAATAATAATAATATTTTTTGGGTAAAATTTCATTTGGGAAGATTTAGGGGGTGTTTGGATTTGCGTTTTGAAAATAGATTATGCGTTTTAGATAATTAGAATCAGATCATCCGCTGTAGCAAAACGTGTTTTGGATGAATGGTGTTTGGATTTGATTATGCTTTTTAATAACGCAAGAATCTAATAATCAGTTTTTTAGGTGTTTGAAAAATTGGATTTTCTGATAACTTAAAAAGTAAAATTACCAAAAGGGACATTCTTAAAAAATAATGATATATTTAAATTAAATATGTGAAGGGGCACTTTGGTAATATTAGTGGAAATGAGCAATTGCGTTTCCAAGCAGTAGGTGCTCCATGGATTCTTGAAACTGCGTTTTGAGGATTTCAAAACGTGAAAAATCACTTTTTGATTTAGGATTGCCAAACACTTTTAATTAAATATCTACGTTTTGTAACCGCGATAATCAAAAAATCAATTTGTAATCGCAATCCCAAACACCCCCTTAGTAGAACCCTTTTATACTTATTATTGATAAATTGATTATTGATAATTTCTATTAAAAACGTAATGTTCCAAAATCCTAATACTACATATGTGCGTGTACATATATAATATAAGTATATAAATATATTTATATATTATTTATAACTCTTACGATTTGAGTCACGAATCAAGTCATGACTCAAATTAAAAATCAGGAAAACGAGTCGTGATACGAGTCAAGAGTCGACAACTAATATTAATAATATTATGAAAAGGTTCGTACAATTCCAAAATAAATGTTGTTAAAGCTAACATGAAAATATTCCATACAAAATATTAAAATGTTTAGTACTTATTTTGCTACATAGTTTGGCTTCGGTTATTTCTTCAATTTCCTGAAAATAATATAATTAGTAATTATGTTAGTTACCGGTAATAAAAAATGACTCATGATTTTAAGTAAGGGTTAAAGCTGCAGATTAGCAACGAACTTCCACTTTTATGCCGAGTTAGGTAATGAACCGATTTTATTATTAATGTAATTAGCGAATTTTCAATTTTTTTGTCGAATTAGGTAATATGTATTATGTGGCATATTAGTGTAATGCCACGTATAGTAATTTTAATAATGTCACGTAATATATATTACCTAATTCAACACAAAATTTGAAAGTTCGATACCTATATTAGTAATAAAATTAGTTCATTACCTAATTCGGTACAAAAATGAAAATTCATTGCCAGTTTGTAGCTTTAAACCTTAAATTAACTACAAATAGTGAATATGTTTCAATTTTGGATTACAATCATTTCTTAACGTACTTGTAGTGACCGACAGTCGTCACCTCGACCATCATCCCCAAAGCCCTCTAACAAGCCGTAAAGTTTTGTTTAAATCAATAAAACAAAAAATATGTTTGATTATGATGGTTTCTGAAAGAATATATATTTCTATATATATGGGTTTACACATGTTTATATATGGTTAAAATCCTACAAATTGTAATTTTTGCTGATCTTTACGGTATGGATGAGATACGAATATGTTGTAACGATTTTTTTGTTAAAGTATTTTGTAAGTTGTAACTCTATCATATTTATATAAAAAAAAAATAAAGAAAAGAAATAAGTATTGTAACCAGTGTTTTAAGACCCGGTTCGACTGGTCCAGTCGGACCGGAGATTTAGAGGATTCCGGCCCAAAAAACCCGGATTTTTCGATAAGTTGACTAGTCAACGGGCCGGTGGACCGGGACCCGGAAAAGACTATCGACCCGGGTCAAGAAATTTACTTTTTTTTTTGTAACGTAATTAAATTAATAGATTTTCAATATTATTAACTTGATAAATTATTCACCATCTAAATATGTAGATTTGTGATTTTTTAAAATGTTTGCAAGTGTGTAACGGAATAAATATGTAGATGGGTTGGCCATCAAAATATAAATAGGTTGGGCCTTCGCTTAAATTCTTTACTTTCTGATTGCTTCAATGGGCTGGGCTTTGGCTTTATAGACATTTTGCATGTAAACTATGGCAAAAAATTAGTTAATTAGTTTTGTATGTCTTTATTCCATGTATATAATAGATTTTCAAGGTTTTTAACAATTCCGGTCCGACCTTCCAGCCAACCGATCCGACCAAAAATCTGCACAAATCCGGGTCGATTAAAAACCCGGGTTTTAAAACATTGATTGTAACCCGAACCGCTCTCTTGGATTTTTAAGGCCATCTAAAGTCTAAACTGCTTTAAGTTTACATGTGGCCCAGTTTGATAAAAAAGAAAAGGCCCAAACGGACTATTTAGTAAGTGATTGGGTCCATATTGCCAGGTGCCCGGGTCTACATCATGCGTTCTCATGCGTTCTCATATTGCCTGCCCAACAAATAGATCGAAACCAAGAAATCTCTCACTAACATAACACGTACCGAAGCCATAAAGACGTATATACAATATACTCCGTAAAATGTAACACGAGATATATCTTAATAACATTCTAACAACTAACCAGAAATTATCCATCTTTTTCTTGACAAGACAGTGAGGAACTTAAAATTTTACTTATGCAAATTTACATGGTCTAGATATATTTAAAGAGAACCTGCCAAGTGCACCGAAACAGCGTAAAACAGCCAGAGCTAACACGAGAAATGGAACGTATATCAAAAATAAAATAAAGATGCTAATGATGCAACCAAAATACACAAAGCACCTAATCTTCCCAATCGAGCAATAACTGCATAAAACGAAGTGCGGTCAATACCAACAATAGAAATGGCACGTTCAGCAGCAGAAGCCAAGCCCTAGATGAGGAGACTGGAAACCGAAAACATCATGGTACGACGGTGCGTTTGGAAAGGGAATCCAGTTACCCCCTGTGACTTTATTTCCGCCAAAGCAAGTAATGCATTAATGATGAATGTAAGTGCAGAACGTGGCATGATGATACCACCTTCATCTTGTGCCCCAAATAATACTACTCGCGGGTAGTAGTTAGCCCATAGGTGGCCTAGACCACCACGTAACCGTATGGCTGCTAGATTCAATATGTGGCTCATGCATTTAAACAAAAACACGGTAGTAAACAATTTTCCAGAGTCCGTTTTTGCAGGTTCTGGTTCGATAACATTAACATGTTCCGCAACCAGGATATCAATATCTGTGGTGGAGTCGATATGAGTCATTTTTGTTCTAGAAAAGAAGAAAATGTGTTGGTTTTAAGTTTGGAGGATAAAATTAACCGAAATGATGGTTTTATAAGGGCTCTCAGGTAATCAACATCAGTGTCGTCATTGTTAGTGGAGGGGAGTAGTAGATCATGTCACAATCATATTTCATTAAAAATGTATTCTATGGATTAAATACATCAGTGTCATTGTTAGTGGAGGGGAGTAGTAGATCATGTCACAATCATATTTCATTAAAAATGTTATATTTTAGATCAACTTTAAACCTATCTACCAATTAATCAAGAGTGGTGTCACTCATGCTTAGTCAAAAATGATACCAAAGTTCCTTTCACAGTAAAAAGGATTATTGAAAATTATTTTAGTGATTGTGTTTTTGACATTCAAAAAAAGGGGATGGATGCATTTGTAAAGAAAGGGAATGCATGGAAGTGGAGAAAGAAAAATAAAGGAGACATAAGGGTGCGTTTAGTTACGGAAAACTCTTTCGTTTAGAACTGAAGAATTAGAAAACATGTTCAAGTTTGAATTTAAGATAAGTTCTCTAAGAAAAATGAATGTAATGGCCTATAATATAGGTATCGTAATAACATGCAACGCAAACAATGAATACCAAGTTTCATAAGAAATCTATACTTCTTATAGGAAACGGACTTGTATCTACAACTACTTTTGCTTTGTGTTTTCACTACTAGTGATTGTTAGATGCAACCAATTTCTTAATAATTCCCTTTTTGTTAGGGAATTAAGGTGTGATGATAATCTTGGATAATCTTTGAATTGTATAATCACTTTCTCAATAAAGTATTTCGACCATTTACTGTCTGGGTACACGAAATCTTTAATGGGATAAGACAAAGACAACACTTTGATTCTTGACAGATAATTCAAAGCAAAACCAGAGAGAATTTGTGTGTTTTTCGTATGTGTGTATGAGACCAAAACATTCTGTTTTGTTCCGGAATTGGTTGGCGGTTGGCGGGAACCAACTGTCACATCCTTTCGCGAACCGACGTGACGTTTCACTAACAGATATCGTATCCGTTTTGGCGGGAAAAACGGGTAGAATGGATCCAGATTCAATATGATCAATATATAATCAAACGGGTAGAATGGATCCAACTAGGGGGCTCGGCCGGCCCCCTAGACCCCCGCTATTTAATGGTGGCATCCAAGTCAGTTTAAACGAGTGTGCACTCTACACTTATCGACTCGTTTTATAAGTTAACATGGAATACCCTTTGGTCTCAAGCAAATCCCAATTACACTAAAATTACCAACACTTTTTTGAGTTGAGTTGATAATCCTCCTTCTAATTGGGTACTTGTTGGATTGTCAAAATATTTGGCCACTAGAATTGAAGTCGACTTTCGATTCTGCCCATTTCTAAATTCCTACCCTACCACCCAAGTGAGTAAGAGGGGTACATGGATGGTAATTTCCGTAAACCTTTTTTGAAATTGTTTAATTGTAGTCAGGACTCTCATGCTGCTAATATTTTTTATGCATATTCTTTCCCAAAACCCTTTTTGAAACTTTTTTTTTTTTTTTTGTCAGGACTCATGCTGATAATATTTTATGCATATTTTTCTCACATCATGGGGTCGACTTGATACTTGGATGCTTGGAGTTGGATGGCAATAAATTTTTAATTACCAATTTTATTTACATTTTCTATATACACGATACTACCTCGTCATAATATGATTTCTTATGTAATTCAGAGATATATTTTATTCAGATATTTAAGAAAGGGAGTGGCCACAAATTAACCTCGGTGGGAAAAATCAAGCTAGCCATGATCACCGTTAAGCAACCATAATTAAGCTATATATTTTGTAAATTTAAATTCAAAAGGTTATTGACAATCACAATAAGGCACCTATATGATTAGAGGATCCCCGGATCGTCTAAACGTTTTTAATGGTATCACTTGTTCGTTTACAAATATGTACGTTCATTCATTCATATATATACAGTATATAATATAATGAGAACACATCAAACCCCCTATTA
The DNA here is from genome assembly GCA_949592205.1 of Helichrysum umbraculigerum. Classification (NCBI taxonomy): domain Eukaryota; kingdom Viridiplantae; phylum Streptophyta; class Magnoliopsida; order Asterales; family Asteraceae; genus Helichrysum; species Helichrysum umbraculigerum. The sequence continues at coordinate 117,470,787 of CATIUR010000003.1, read as the reverse complement.
ATTAGATCAAATTATTATATGAATACCATTAATTATTGGGTAAAGTATCTGGAAATGCAACTAACTTGGACCAAATCTCTATTGTGTGTACCCAACTTACGTATGCTATTTTTAATGCAACCAACTTTCCAAAATGGTGTTTTTGATGTAACTTGATGACATGTCGCGCGTATGGCGTGCCACGTGACGTATGGAGAGAGCGACACGTCATCAAGTTACATCAAAAACACCATTTTCAAAAGTTTGTTGCATTAAAATTAGCATACGTAAGTTGGGTACACACAATAGAGATTTGGTACATGTTAGTTGCATTTCCAGGTACTAATCCCTTAATTATTTGTTGGGAAATTAATCGATTTGCCCTTTTTTCTATCCATATTTTTCGTTTTGCCCTTTCAAAAAAAAAATTGCCGATTTGCCCTATCCGGTCGCAGGTCGCATCATGCGACCTGCGACCCATGTCTTGCGACCGACGATCAACACGATGAACTAGTAAAAGACAAGCAAAACATGTCGAAGCCGTTCGGTCGCAAGTCGCAGCCTGCGACCTACGACCTGCGAATGCCGTCCGAGATCGTATACATATTGAAACATTGTTACGTAGTATACTTTTAATATATTTTATGTTTAGTATTTAATTAACGCATTGTTTCGTTTTTCTTTGATAACTTTTTATATACAATGTATAAAATAATTCCGAATATATATTAATGATCAGTGTAATTTTATCTACATTTCGACATAAATTTTATCGTCATATGATATGTATTTAACGAAAACATTTTTTAGTCTCGAAATCAACTTTTTTTTATATCAGAATGTAGATAAAAATAAACTGGTCATAGAGGTATATTTAGATTTATGTAGTATAACCCATAAAGGTTGAAAAAAGTCGAAAAGTCATTCTTATAATATAACATAAGAAAATTTATGTATTAAAGAGAAAATTTATACTACATAAATCTAAATATACCTCTATGACCAGTTTATTTTTATCTACACTCTGATATAAAAAAAAGTTGATTTCGAGACTAAAAAATGCTTTCGTTAAATACATAACATATGGCGATAAAATTTATGTCGAAATGTAGATAAAATTACACTGATCATGAATATATATTCGGAATTATTTTATACATTGTATATAAAAAGTTATCAAAGAAAAACGAAACAATGCGTTAATTAAATACTAAACATAAAATATATTAAAAGTATACTACGTAACAATGTTTCACGATCTCGGACGGCATTCGCAGGTCGCAGGTCGCAGGCTGCGACTTGCGACCGAACAACTTCGACATGTTTTGCTTGTCTTTTACTAGTTCATCGTGTTGGTCGCCGGTCGCAAGACACGGGTCGCAGGTCGCATGATGCGACCTGCGACCGGATAGGGCAAATCGGCAATTTTTTTTTTGAAAGGGCAAAACGAAAAATACGGATAGAAAAAAGGGCAAATCGATTAATTTCCCTTATTTGTTGTGACACCCTAAAGCTAGCTCCAACCCATGGTCTGATACAATATTTAACTCACGCGAGTTTAATTATAAAGCGTTAAAACTTATTTGTGTACACTCCAATATGGAACAAGTTGTTACATATACCCCCTTAAACATCCGATCGACTTTCTCATGAGACCTATACACACTTGCAAGAATCGAGGGGTACACTACAGCTTTCATACAATTTGTACGTAATAGCTAATTAAAGACTAAAAGTTATGGTGTTTTCACCTTCGAATCTCAACTTCAAACCGCAATGGAAATTATTAGTATCCCAAAATTTTAAGCTAATAAGAATATAAGATGGTTATAATAATTTTCTTATTATCTGCCGTTCAAAAAAAGATGGTTAAGATGGTTATAATAATTCTAGCTTCTTGCTATTTTAATATTATCCGCCGTTCAAAAAAAATAATAATTTTCTTATACCAATATGGAACAAGTTGTTACACGCTTACATTAATAAGTTGTATTTAGTGATAGTATGTTTAAAAACAAATCTTGCGAATTCACCCACAAGTTTACAACTACATGTGGATGGGAACGGGATGATATGATAGGTGTGTGACGTTTGAAGTATACGGGTTACAACACAGCACATATATGATTGTTTGTAAAGGTGCTATAGAATGCATGGGTCACATCATAGGATGATGATCATGGTTTCTACTCACCATACCACTTACTTTTTTTAAATTAGCTTTTCTGTACTTTATTCCATTACTTTTTCTTACATTCTGTACTTTATTCCATTACTTTTTCTTACATTCTGTACTATTATGTATTTTTTTCCCCTTTTTTAAGTCAAAAGTGGTATGGTGAATAATTTTGGGGGTATGGAGAGACAAAGCCGATGATCATACATATGTAGATGAGTTTTTAAAAAAAAAAAAAAAAATTCAACCCAATGGAAAGTGGCCCATGGGTCCCACTGTTGGCATGGGTCCCACTGTTGGCAGGGCAGTGCTTTCGTAAAAGGGGGAAGTTGAGGACAAATTACTTTCGTAAAATAAAAAGATAATTTTAATATAATATAATGGAATAATGGATAATAATGGATAATATAAAACGGCAAATATATGTGTGATCAGGGGCGGAGGTACGCGGTTGCAAGGGGGTTCATATGCTACACATGATATTTTGTGGACGTGTACAAAAAACTTTGGGATACTTTGATATTGCATAACTGCATAAGAACCATTAATACGATAACCTTGTGAAATATCACAAAAGTTTCGTTATAGCCCAGCTGGTTATAGACTTTCTTTATTTATGAGAGGTCACGTGTTCAAAGTTTTATTCCATCAACAAATTGCTTATCTTTATTACACATTCGGCACTACTTTTGATTTTATTTACTAGGATGTTTGTTTCGATTTCACAGCTTTAAAGTTTCCTTTCCTAATTTTCACCTTAACAATAGAGGGTTATGGTTTTTTATGCTTTAATTTCCATTTTTGATTGATCTATGTCACCGTGCGGCATGCGCTAAGAAGTGAAGTTACTCAAGCATTATTTGTGCTACCAGTGAACAAATTTTCTAGATCCGCCACTGTGTGTGATTGACTTGGCGGAGAAAATTTAGGAAGTTAGTCGTAAAGAAATTTCAAGCAAGAATACCATATATATAGGGAGGTCTTCCAAAACGAAAATGTGAAAACGATGGTAGAGGTATAATTGACATAACAAAGGGATAATCCGTGCAATTTGCTCGAAAATAAAGTACAACATATTGTAAACCTGAAAAGCAGAACATAGTATCCAAACAGGTACCATATATATTCTATATGGAAGAGCAAACCTGAAAAGCAGAACATAGTATCCAAACAGGTACCATATACCTGAAAGGCTGAAACACAACTTTTTCTATCTAACAATAATAGCATGAGCTGCAGAGCTGGAACCAGAATTTGAAGCATTGATCGATGGCTATTTTGCCGTAATGCCATATAAGCCAAGTGATGCAAAGCACCCTCACAATCTTGACTCCTGGGATCTTGGCATCATGTATAGAAGGAACCCGAACTTTCTTAGTGGTTCAGATAGTAATTAATTCGCGTTTGGTAAGAGAAATTTGTAACTAGTATTATATTGGGGTTAGAGAAATTGAAGTGGTTTAATATACACATTCCATAACCGCTGGTTAACGATGATGATCAATTATTATATGTTCATATGATCATAAAACTAGTTTGATGATAATTTAAGATGTTATTTAGAACGAAATTATAGCACTTTGAAACCGTAGAAAAATAATGTGATGATCTTAATTCACTTTATATTTCCATTAGAGGGTGAGGTTCAAATAAGAATAGAAATTTGTGTGAGAATGAGGGAACCAATAATATTGTGTCATGCGTACAAAGAGAATGTTCCACATGTACAAAACTCATTTACCCCCAACATCAATTATTTCACAAACGACAAATCGAAAAATTATGAAATTTGCACCATTAAATTCAGCGTTTTCTCCTCTTCGATTTGCCGTCCCTCAAGGCATACTTTCGACGAGTTTTTTTTCCATCTTTTTTGGTGGGTTTCACATTTACTAACACATGTGTTAAAGTGTTGCGTTTAGGGTTTAGGGTTTATGGGTTAGGGTTTAGGGTTTAGGGTTGGGGGTTTGGGGTTTCGGGGCCCCTAAACCCCAAACCCTAAACGCTTTACAAAACTCTAAACCCTAATACTAAATCCTAAACCCTAAACTCTGCTAAACCCTAACCATAAATCCTAAACCATAAACCCTAGCCCTAAACCCAACCCTAACCACAAATAAAATGTACAACCAATCACTAACACATGTGTTACTAATTTGTAAAACCCACCAAAAATTGAAGAAAAAAAAGTTGTCAAAAGTATGCCTTTAGGGACGGCAAATCGAAGAGGAGAAAACGCTGAATTTTATGGTGCAATTTTCATGATTTTTCGACTTACCGTTTGTGAGATATTTGAGTTTCAAAAATGTGGGGAAATGAGTATTTGATGAAAATGAATGGTTGAGATTCATTCCTCTATTCTCACTCAAAAGTGATGTACTCATTTTAACTCTACTCTTCCATTAGATTAGAGTACATTATATATTACATTATATCATAAACACCTAATGATTTCGAGTTAGTTCTCACTTTGTTTATTTTTTGAAAACATGTAAAAGTGCATGCTTCTTTACATGCCTAGTTCTCATCTTGTGTTTTTCTCTTTTTATAATAATCCATAAAAAGTAAAATAGTAAAATATGGAGTATATTTTTGTCCGGATTCAATTTCTCTCTACAATACTCCATTCGTCCCGGTAAAAGTGTTCACTTTAACTTTGCACACACTTTTAAGATTTTTCATTAACTACACTTTTATATAATCAAATAACATATTTACTCACTAAAATTTATTTCAATTGGTTGAAACATAAATGTGGACATTTATTTCGGATAAGCCAAAATAATAATGTGGACACTTGAGGAGGGAGATACGGAGTATATTTTATTCTATCACCATCTTTCTTCCTTATCACGATTGTACATAAAATTGATTTTTAATTCCATCAACCATTTTGAGCATAAATCTTTTTAATGAATGCGAATTCATTAAAAGTCAAACAGGTGTTAGGAAAACATGAGAGATGCATCATATACATAGTCAAAATTACCAATATAATAACAACTCTAATCTTGAAACCACCCGGTTCCGTCACCTTAAACGGTAACTTTATCGGTTGGTTTTGGTACGTTGAAATGGTAAGTACGAACAGAAGTAGACAAACAAAAACTAGCTAGTACAGGATAAAAATATGAGTTTCGGTAAAAATTCTACCTCAACGGTATGATGACTTCGATATCAAGTATGGTAAACAATAATCACGAGTTTCTTATTCAAACCGCTACTAACTAATTAACTCTAGCTCTGTGTTTATTTCTAACAAAGTCTATCTCAGTTTATTTTGTATTTGGTTATTTGGGGAGGAATGGCTCTAGAATTGCTTATGGTTCTTGTTATTGTGATTTCTTAGTAAGCTACATATCAACATGTACATATACATAAACAGAGAGTACGGAGTAATCTAAGGTTTATGATATTACATTGAATAAATTAAAATTCAATCCTTCATCAAACTCATGTTTTCGTTAGACGTTAAATAAAATGAATGATTTACGGATAAACAGTTTAAAATAACGGAATGGTTTCATTGATGATAAGATTAAAGAAAATTAAGCTGCTATCAAGTGGTTTTTTGCTTACTGATGAGAAAATAAATTTGCTGTACATTGGTGATAGAGAAGAAAGGTGAAGGATGCAATAAAATGGTGGGAGGAATTCAAATCTGGAAAAATTATATGTTACCTTTTGTACTTTTTATGTGTTATAGAAGAGAAAACACAAGTGGGAACTAGATAATAGATATGTAAAGAAGCATGCACTTTTACATGTTTTCAAAAAGATAAAGTGGGAATTAACTCAATGATTTCTCATTCATCCTAGTTCTATTGGTGAAAATTCAAATATTTCACAAAGTTTCCAAAATATGTAATAACATTAAGAAATCATAAAAGGTAGAATATATTAGAAACTATACTAGATGAAAGTAAGATATAAAGATCATTATTTAGAAATAATATTTTTCATTAAGTAAAAGAATTAGACAGATAAATTTACAAGACAGTATTGTTCATCACGCGTACTTGACTATATGATACTATAGGTAAAAATATAGAAACTATAACATCTGCAGCAGAAGCCAAGCCGTAGATGAGGAGACCGGTGACGGAGACCATGATGGTCTGAGGATGCGTTTGGAAAGGAAATTTATTGTTCCACCACAACTTGATTTCGACTAAAGCAAGTAATGCATATTTGAGACCTTCTTCGACAAATGCTACTCGTGGGTAATAGCAAGCCCATAGAAGGCAGATAGGTGCCATTAGACCAGTGCATATTTCTGCTACTATAAAAATGTGGATCAGACATTGGAAGGAAAACGCGGTGATCAGGATTCTTTCATGGTTGGTTTTTGGCTGTTGTGGCTCGAGGACCATATCTTCTGCATCTATCAAAATGTTAATATCTGTGGTGGACTGAATTATCCTTTTCCTTTGGGAGAGATGGAAAGAGAAAGATAGGTTTTTGACAGACAAGTACGTCAACTCGAAAAACTAATTACAGGCTCTCAAGTGCCGATAAATAGTTCCAAAGTAAAGTGTATCAATTAGTATCCATCCAGCAGGATAAAAACTAAGTTTAACTTGGCGCTGTGCATGTATCAACCATATGACTACTATGTTCTTCCCAGTCATTTTTGACAACATTTATACATATCCCACAAAGATAGTTCATACGTCATACTCCTTCCGTCCCAATTTTATTATCCTCAGACAAAAAACACGCAGTTTAATAAAACATAATCATCTCTCTTACTTTTTGATAAGATAACAGTTTTACTCTTTACTTTTTTACCAACCTTTTTGTCACACATGTATACATTAGAGCATCTCTAATGTAAGCACTATTTGTACCTTTTTGCACTAACATAGTGCAAAAGTGTAAAAATTTCACTCCAGTGTTACCATTAAACACTGCACTATTTTAGTGGAGTGGCAAATAATGTTTAGTGTTGCACCAAATTTAGTGATGCACTAAACTCTGCACTAAACACTATTCACATTAAATAATAATATTTATAATAATTAAAAATATTTTTATGATGCATTAACTATAAATTTGCCATTAATATTTTTAAAATTACTAAATATAATGTTTGTTATCATATTTATCAAAAAAAATTATAATTTTTATTAAAAATACATTTATATATTCGAAATTTTTAAATATAATGATTGTTATTATATATATCTTATATTATAATATAATAGTTATATAAAAGTTTTTAATATTATGTTCTTGAATTGTGTATTTTAAATCAATTAAAAATGATTTAGTGTAACACATTGGACTAACTTTTTTTTTAGTGTAAGCGTATTCCTTAAAGATTCTCTTTTTACATTAAAATAGTGCAATTTGATGCACTAAAATAGTCATACGAAAATGCTCTTAGGGACATAAAAGAACTTTATCTCATTATTCTTATCTATTTATAGAAGTGAACAATAAAATTGAAATATCCATATAAAAACAAAAGAAATACCCAACAATAAAACAGTACGGAGGGAGTAGTACTCTAGTTATAACCGTACGTTTAATACGTAGTAGCTCCCAACTGCATTGGGTTCCATTGAAAGGGTATTTTGGTAATAGTGAACAAGCTTACATGGAAATGGGATGTTACATGGAAACAGAGCAACCTTCCACAAATAAAATAATCTGAAACTAGTTAAAGATTCACTTGTAACAAAAAATAAAATGATTTCACTATTACGGAGGAACTTAACATCCTTCTTCGCGATTACATTGGAGCTAAGTATCCTTAATTTACTATTACTAAACTTAACATCTTAATAGCATCAAAAGTAGAATAGAGATGCCAAAGATGCAATCAGAACAAATAAAGAACCAATCCTTCCAAAACGAGAAAGTACTGCGTACCCGGAAGCAGGATCAAATCCTGCACGAGAAATGAGGTGTTGGGCGGCAGTAGCCAAGCCGTACATGAGCAGACTGGTTACAGAAACCATCACGGACTTTGCATGTGTTTCGAAAGGGAATCCTGGCTTCCCCTGTGACTTAATTTCTAGAAAACCAACTAAACAATGGATTATAAAGCCAAGTGTGGAAGGAGGCATGATGCCGACAGCAACAGCTTCATCTCCAAATATAAATACAGCACGCCGGTAAACGTTAGCACGAATGCGAACGATGGGTGCCATTATAACGACGCGTGCTGTTGCTACAGCATGATTGAAAGCGATGGTAAACGATGACTGAATATTGGTTTCTGCTGCTAGTGCTACGTCAACTCTTGCTTCGGGTATCGGATTAACGGTTACCGACGACATTGAAAGTAAAAGAAAGTTAATATTTGATGGGTGATTATCCCTAGTACGATTAGTGTATTTATACTACATGGATAAGTCAGACTGAAAAAGTTACGGTTCATGGTGGGTGCGATAGAATCCAAAAACACCTAACACGCGTCTTGAGATTATTGGATGGTTACATTTTAGAGAACTTATCTGGGCTTCTCGATTCTTCCTAGTGCACATATTCGTCGATTTATATACGATCTACGGACATGATCTACTCTAGTAATGAAGGAAATAACAAATTAACAAGTGTGTTGGTAATCGATGGGGCCGGACCGTGCGATTGTAGGCAATTTCTGTAAAAAGGTTACACTTTTATGCCTTCAATTTGTTGATATTTATAATATCAGTCATTCCATTTTAGTTATATGCTTAGCTCATGTTTTTTACTTATCTTTAAACCTATTTTGATACCACATCCTACTCCCAAGTCTCCAATGTTTTTCTCGTTGGGTAATTCTTACACTATTTATATATATACTAGTAAAGTTAAAGGTCATGCAACGCACGGCTCACGTTCAAAAAGATTAACACATATTTTTATAGGGTTTATTCTTTCGTTATGTATTAAACTTTACACTTTTACTATTGTATACGACGTACTTTCGTTTGTTCTATTGTATGTAGTGAACTTGTAAATATGGTCTATTGTATGTATTATTTCCTTTTTGGGTAAAGCCAAAAAAGGAAAGTTTCCTTTTTTGGCCTTACCCAAAAAGAAAATAATACATACAATAGACCATATTTACAAGTTTAATACATACAATAGAAGTTTACAAAGTTCGACTTATACAATAATATAAAGTGTAAAGTTTAATACATAATGAAACAATAAACCCATTTTTATACAAAGTTAAACGTGTTTCAACGTAACGAACACAAACTATTATGACAATGATAACATTTAACTAACTAAAAAACTAATCAAGCCTTTAGACTCTAGTTATATATATATATATATATATATATATATATATATATATATATATATATAAACAAAAAGCACTATAAACTTAGATTGAATGATTACACCTAATCATTTAAAGATTTGATGTAACATCGTAAATCTATTACATGATCAATATGATTATGAAGGCTACTTAAACTCTTAAGAAAAACTAAAAGCAGATCCTTTTTAGGTTCATTCATATATAAATGTTCTCTAATATCTTATATCCTAAGAAATAACAACTTAGCTCTTGTAATCAACAAATATTTTAATTTGTTTTAATATCATATCAAGTTAAGCTAATATGATTTTTGGTATTAATTACTTATCTTATAGTAAAAAAATATTTGATTGTTTTGAAAAAATTACGTATTAGTTTTCATTGAGCTAACATGTTCATAAATAGTAATTGAATGGTGTAAATGACCATTAATTTTTGTAACAATTTAGAAAGAAATATTGAGAGAGTGTAAGTGTTTTTGAAAAAGTTTTAAAAAATAAAGATACATATATGTCAAATGAGTTGAGTAGTTGAATTGCATAGCCAAAAAAATCTTATTTTCTTTATAATTTAATAAGAAAACTACATATTATATAAGTGAAATCATTTTGATAAAAACATAAGAGTTAATTGCATGAAGGTTCCTATAGTTTACACACATTTTCACCGTTGGTTCCCGTACTTTATTTGTTGCATGGACAGTCCAAAAACTCAAAAGTTATTACGCACTTAGTCCCTCATATACCTAAAATGACTAAAATACCCTCATCTGGCCAAGGAAAATAGATAGTATCACCAAGGGTATTTTAGTCATTTTAGGTAGATGATGGACTAAATGTGCAACTACTTTTGAATTTTTGGACTATCCATGCAACAAATAAAGTATAGGGATTATCGGTGAGAATTTGTGTAAACTACAAGGACCGTTCATGCAATTAAATCAAAACATAAAAATAAATATGTAAACATAAAAATGGTGATTTGTCAACATATGAAGAGATTAAGTGTTATACTATACTATAAAATGTATTTAATGGGTCTTTTTCGTAAATATTTGTGTTACTCTAGCGGTAAAAAAGTTAACATGTCAATTGTTAAAATGTTATCATGTATGTTTTTAAAATTTACGTATGTAAATGTGACCAATTAGGTATAGCTTAAGTGGTACCGCTTCCGCAAAGAACCAGGCATCACATGTGTGACCGACAGGTCTGTAGTTCGAATTCGTGCCTCAGCGCATGTGGATGACTTGTGGACAAATGATTTACATGGCGCTGATACTCATTGTTGGTGGGAGGACGCGTACCAATGAAATATGGAACGTGGTCAGTGGTACCCTTCAAATTACTCTTTAGGTATGTAAATGTGTTATTAAGGTGTTGATTGTGAAAAAAAGATTGTACTTAAATCCTAATGATGTGCTTAATTTTTTTTTAATATTATAAAGCTTTGACACGTGTCACTTGCGTATGAAGGAATTGGTTGTTTTTATTCTACTTTGAAAATACTAATGTGGCAAGTTGTGGTGAGTTTTAAACATAAGTGTTCTTCTTATATATAAAAAATATATATATACTCCTTCCGTCCCATTTTTATTGTCCTGTTTTGAATTTTGAAATTTTTATTTTTCAACTTTGACCTTAAATATTTTTGTTTGTTGTATATAATACTTGATGAAAATTATATCCAATAAAAATACATTTAAAACCAAAAAGTGAATTCAACGTTTTTTTAATCTCCACCCTTTCACTTATATATATCAAGCTAGATCAAACAAAATGCTGAGATTTAATTTCACCGTTTATTTTTTATCTACTTGTTTTCGACAGAACCCATCCATCCATATATATATATATATGTATATATATATATATAACACCCCTCATTCCATAGTAATAATATTATAGATAATACGGAAGCGCAGGTAATTAAAATACAATACCTTGTTACATGTTCTACGAGAGTACTAAAAACCGTTTACATATTTAAGTCACATCAAATTAACACTTGTTCAAAAGATTAGCATGACGGGGTATTATATAAACTAAACGGAGCTGTTACAAAATAATCAGAGTAGCTTGAATATCAAACATTCCATTCTTCCAAGGTTTGACCTTCCTGCTACCCACCCGCATGCACTAAACAAAAGTCTGCAGGAAGTAACAACGAGGGATTAGCACATAGCTAAGTGAGTAAATCCAACACTCAACATTTAACTTAGCTAAACCAAATAACTACAACAAGTATTCGCAACCACAACAGTCAACAACAACTTAATGAGGATCGGCGGATCCGGGGATAACCTTAATACCCGGGCGGCTCCTCAAGATCACTTATCCAAACATATCCGTATGGCCATAACGGACGAGACCGATAGCTAGTGTTTATTATACTTAGGTACAGTTCAGCACACACAACAAATGAAGTACATCCCTGTACCATTCACACAACAACACAATAGCCCAACCAACAGTTCATCAACTCGTTGACCTCATTAACAACAATGCACAAAGGCCACACAAAGCACATATAGGCATATGATCAACAATAACAACTAATCAACTCAATAATCAAGTCTACGTTTACCCGTCATAATCAAATGATTACAACTAAGCCAAACGGTGAGTTTTGAATCCACTCACCAATACCTTCGTCCTCAACTACTCAGATTCTCGGGCAACTTTGTCTTTCAAAGGATCTTTAAAAATGAAGAAGATGAATAGAAGATGTAGATGATGATGATAGCTTGTAGATTATAACCCCCCCAATTACTTTGTAGTTTGATGATTTTACTTGATTTACTAGCTAGGGTTTGTAGGGTTTGGTTCTATAAGGAAAATGGAATGAAAGGGAATTGGTAAAGTAAACCACAAAAAGGGTCGGCCCCTTTTTAAGCCGACCTCACTAAATGGGTATTTTATACCCGCTCTAAATCTATTGTCTGGCACCTAAATATCGATTGCGAGAAATTTATATTATTGTTCCGTCAACTTCAATAATTTAATTCAAGCAACATTTTATTAACCACAATAAGTCCTGAGACTTATTTTACCAACTTTCACAATTAAACAATTATATCGCAAAATTATTTAAAACAATTAAATACTCAATTATAAATAGAAAAATACCAGGCTACCGGAGTGGATGTTACAATATATATATGTATGTATATATATATATATATATATATATATATATATATATATATATATATATATATAGAGGGTTAGGTTCAAATGAGAACCAACTAAAAGTTGAGAACCTTGAGAACTACTAGATAACGTGTTTGTTCACATGTGATTAACTTCATTCACATGTGAATATTGATTTAGGTTAGATTGAGAAAGAAAAAAATGTCAAAAAATCCTAAAATTACGTCTTAAAACACGTTTTACCTATTTGTTCACATTATCCGTTCACATGTGAACGTATATTTGTTTTTTGTGTTTTTCAATATAATTTTAGGATTTTTTTTTTTTTGATTTTTTTCTGTATCAATTAAATGTACATCAATGTTCACATATGATTGAAGTTAATCACATGTGAACAAACACGTAATCTAGTAGTTCTCAAGGTTCTCAACTTTTAGTAGGTTCTCATATATATACATATATATATGTATATATAACCAATTGGACATTGTCGTACTGCCACATCAAATGTCTAGACTCCACATGTGTGACCGACATGTCAGGGATTTGAATCCGATCACCATATGTGGATGATTTGTGGACATGTGATTTTCTTGATATTGATGCTCCTTGCAGGTTGGGCGGACACGTTCCATTAAAATATAGTACTAGGGTCAATGGTACCCTCCAAATTACCCTATATATATATATATATATATATATATATATATATATATATATATATATATATATAGGGTGTTGATTTGTACACCACCACTTTTTTGCCATACACCACCAAAATCATGTTTTGGATATTTTTGCCCTTGAAGTTGTGAAGGAGTGTTTGAAGAATTTTAAGTTGCTAAGGGGTAAAAGGGTCTAAAAATATATTTTAGTGGTGTATGGAAAAAAAAGTGGTGGTGTACAAATCACCACCCATATATATATATATATATATATATATATATATATATATATATATATATACTAACATAATATCCGCGTTATGCATCGAAATTAGAATATTATTATAATAACTAAACGACAGTTGTATATTTTAGTAATTATTTTTTGATCTAGTTCTTATGATGGTGAATCGATAACGATAAATTAACGTCTAGAGTTATAACTAGCATAGTACCCGTGGAATGCGATGGTAAAAATGATTGTACTAAGTGGCATTACGTGTAACACCCGGTCAAAAAGGTCCATTTTCGCGCCCGATTTAAAACCTTCATTTCACGTACTTGGTACGCCTTACTTTAAATAATGTGTTATTATTTTAAATAAACATTATTTACACGGAAAATATTAAACTATCTCAAAACATAATTCGTTTTGTTTAAAACGTATTTTATGCGACGAAACCATACGAAATGTATCCGTCAAACAAATCCAAAAAAAAGTTATATTTTTATAACTCGAATAAAGTATTTTTATAAAATGCTTCAAATAAAAACATATACGATTTCGTATTAGCAAAATTATGATTTTAAAATAATTTAATTATTTTACGATCGGGTACGCAAACACGGGTATTTTGTACAGCGAATTGGGAACGAAGTGGGGAAAACCCCCTCCCTTTTCCTTTGGTCAGCCAACCCCAACCCCTCACCCATTTCCCCTCCTTGTTTCATTTTCAACCAAACACACCCTCTCTAACTCATCTCTTTCTCTCTTTTTCATCATAACAACAACCACAACAAAATCAAAAACAATAACAATAACAACAACAAATCGGTAACAACAACGACAAGATCGAGATCAGCAGCAACACCGGACCATCATCATCATCTTCATCATCTCGATCCGCCATTTTTTGAGCTCGAAATCGACATTTGGTAAGAACACCCGATTTCACACCTTTAAAACACTTGATTTATGTTTATTAACATGTTATTGAGTCCACACAACAAGAATATGTCCAAGAAATCGGTTAAAAACGTTTTAAAACTCGAAACCCACTTCAAAAATCGCAGCAGTTCGTCGAGCGAGCCGAGTCGAGTAGCGAGCCGAGTCGAGCTACGAACAGAACCGAGTAGCGAGCCGAGCCGAGCTACGAACAGAACCGAGTAGCGAGCCGAGCCGAGCTACGAACAGAACCGAGTAGCGAGCCGAGCCGAGCTTCGAGCCGAGTCGAGCTTCGAGCCGAGTCGAGCTACCTGAACTAACTTGGTCTGCGAAATGAGTTTTTGCCCAACGATTCGACTTTCGCGTAACAACAACTACACTTTTTACAACGATGACTTATGTACAAAAATTATATTTTTGTAAAATAGACAACGAAACAATTTTAATAATGATTTAATTGAGAATTATCATTATTACAAACTGCCACAAACGGACCGTACACAATTCTAAAACTAAACAACGGAAGTTTACTTTCACGACACGTTTATTTAAACCGATTAGTATCTTACTTATATAACCTCACGTGTCTAGGGCACTAGGAGGTTACCATTCGGACAACACACGTATCGTAGGATCGCTGACAACTCACAGGTGAGTTCATAGCCCCATTCTTTCATCTGTTTTACTGTTTTCGGGGTGAGACGCATGCACAACTACTATTTTGGAATTATAATAATAAACTTTTATAATTCACACTTAACTATATTACTACTACGTAATACAAATGTGTAATACTTAGGAATTACACCCACTATATTGTCGTAGGACTATATCATAGCTTAACCTGGATAGGTTACCACTGTACACTACCTCGTTGTTGAAATACAACTACCCTTACATAACAGTTCAGGTTATCATTTTACTTTGGCCATATTGTCGCGGGACAATATCAGTAAATACATTAGAACTGGTTAGTTCTACTTACATTGGAAAACAACTAGACTTCACATAGGATTAGTTCTCCTTTATAGGAACTAAGACTGCCTATACACTCCAGGATTTCTCGAATGGACTTGTACCTAGCCGAACATTTACCAGAATCCTCAATATACTTACTAGGCTGAGGCTAGGAGTATACGTTAGTAACGTAGGTTAGTATAGATTCCTTATACTAATACAAAACAACTAGGTGATGATTAGTCATACCTAGGCTTATGGTGATATACTTAATATCTAAGTATTGTATATACATATTTAGATACGTTAACTACTTTCATGCACGGCATGATACTCTTTTAGACGTGTTTGTTGATTGACATATATATACATACACATACTTGTACACTATCTCGAGCACGTGGTGCTACCTACTACTTACTTATGTATATTGATATACATACGCTGATACAAACACGGTTACTCTAAGTCGGGCATGTCGTAGTACTGCCTGCTCTCAAATACTAAGTCGGGCATGTCGTAGTACTGCCGACTCTCATTTACTAAGTCGGGCATGTCGTATTACTGCCGACTCTCATTTACATACGTTGCGTGGGAGCAATGTTGTTCGAGATCACGGTAAAGTGATTCAAAACGAGATCACAGTAGATGATTCAGTGATTCAAAATGATATCGTGGTAAAGCGATACAAAACATGGGATCTGCGAGATTACACTCGAGATTATTGGTGGAGCAACGGATCGGCGAGCTTACACTCGAGATCGTTGGCTCAAACACGGGATCTGCGGGCTTATGCTCGAGATTCACACATATCAACGGATCTACGAGATTACACTTGAGGTCGTTGATGGAGCAACGGATCGGCGAGCTTACACTCGAGATCGTTGGCTCGGTATTCGGATAAATACTTATTGCGGGACCACACTTATACGTTGCTGGAGGCAACACACTAGGCCAAGTGGCACGTTAGCACTTTACTATAGAATAAGTAATATGATTACTTGTTATTATATAACGTGGTGATACGCATACTTGATAGTACTTAGGCATGTAGTGCCTCACGTCTGTAGACTTACTTATACCTGATAGGTATCTAGGCATAGATTGCCGCTTTTTCTATGTTCTTAGGTACACACCACGGTTACTTAGGTATTAGATACCTCGTTAGACGTATACACATTGATGTTGCAACTTTATAACAATACAAATCAAGATCGTAGTTTTTGAACTACTTTTTAAACATACAAGGTTTATACTATTGTTTTCAACTAACGTATCTATGAACTCACCAGCTTTATAGCTGACTCGTTTTAGCATGTGTTCTCAGGTGCCCAGCAGGATTAGGATTGCTACAAGATTATGCTAGCTCGAGTCGCATATTTTCAAACAATTGGGACTACTCTGCATTTACTTTTGTATTTTCAAATTATGTATTTGAAATTTCTATTAAACTCGCAACGTTGTAAACGTTCTATTTTGACAAATGTATAATTATTTTCAAACGTCTCATTTAGAGTCGTTCATTATGTATCTTATGCTGTGATATTTAATTTGGTAACACCCGACCCGACCGCTTCCGCAAACCGAAATTTGAGGGTGTTACAGATTGGTATCAGAGCCTAAGGTTGTAGTGAACTAGGTTGCATTTAGTGGGCCTAGACTATGACCGTTAGGCAGTATTCCTCGTTAGGTATAACTGGTTCAGGGATTACATCATACGAGTTTAATTTAACATAGCGTAGCTAACTATGTACAATTAAATAAAAATGATGTGACATCTGAAAGCGGTTATGCTGGATCAGAAATGCACTAGTTGACTCTGATTGTTTTGTGCTAGACACCCTAGGCTATTATATGTACTGTAGGTATATATGAATAGGCCTTGCTTGTGTACTACTTCTACGTATCTATATATATTGAGTATGTATAACACAATTCCGCTGTACCATCATATACTTACGAAGAGGCACATCGTCGTCTTCCTCACCATCGCGACTCAACACTTCCTCCATATGTACACATAGGAGAATATGTAACACCCCCGAAATTCACTGTTTTGCGGAAGCATAGTTTGGGGTGTTACTAATTTAATATCACAGCACAAAGATAAAGCAAACGACCTCTAAATGAGACGTTTTGTAAATTAGTACATTCCATAGATATAATGTTTGAAAACTTAGTGTTTTCGTATACAAAATGTAGTTTCCCCTAGAGTCCACGCGTATAGCGGGAGATTCTATTACATAATCGTAATCTACAAAAGATAATGCTAAGAATCTCCGTTAATGCAGTTGTGTTGAAATCATGCGACTCTAGCAAAAATCCTGGAGTAATCCTACTCCATCCGGGTACCTGAGAAAACATGCTAAAAAGTGTCAACCAAAAGGTTGGTGAATCTCACAGGTTTGTAAGTAATATCGGCTTTGAACACGAGATTTCATTAGTAGTGCCCGTAGGCGTAAAATCAGCCATTGCAATCCAGCAATCGTAAAATCAGTATTTGCAATCCAGCAAATGTAAATAAATATGTTTATACCGTTGCCATGAGGCTCATAATCGAAGCTTAACCCGTAAATAATATGTTTGCTCCCGTGACATGCTCGTAAGTGAGCAAGCATCAGTAACGAATAAGTTGTCACCCGTTTATACGTGTAAATCGGTACGTGGCAGCGCTACTGCCCCGGGTGGGGAGGGTCATTTCCCTAATGGATCCATTAACTACTGTTCGCGCTTAAGTCCATAACTAACGATATATGATGGAGAGACTTCTGTAAATAGTAATTAACTCATGCAATTCCGTTTGGTATAGAAATCAGTTTAGTACTTGTGTTCAGGAAAAATCAGTAGCATGTATCTCCCCCAATAAGATAAAGCAGTAAAAGTGGGGCCGTAAGACTCACCTGAGTCCTTGCAAGTACGTTTATATCAATAAATGAGTAAATAATATCAACCGTAGGTTCTCCGAACCCGTAACCTTCAAATGCCTAAACATATAAGGTTAAGTAAGTAGATGTCTCGCAAGACCACCTAGGCTAGTTGTTTACACAACTCATTATGTCCAAGTGTTTGTTTAGTAATCCGTTTGTAGTTTGAAAACAAATATGGCCCGTTGGTGACGGTTTGTAATAATGATTCAAAGCGTTATCATTTATAACGCAATTTAGTGTATTTGTAATAGAAAGTATGTTCTATGACGTTTGTTCAGTCGTATGACATAAGTATTGAAGTTGTGTAAGTTCGACACTTAGTAAAATCTGACTTTTCAAGGTTCTGGTTTGTGCGACGTAGCATGCGACGTAGCATGCGACGTAGGGTGCGACGTAGGGAGGTACGTCGCATGATGCGACCTTCGCAAATCAATGCGACGTAGGTTCGGTTTGCGACGTAAAAGTCTACGTCGCTATGTGCGACGTCCGCAAGTTAATGCGACGTAATAGGCTGCGTCGCTAGTGCGACGTTGGGATTTTTGTGCGACGTAGGCCGCGACGTCGCTAAATGCGACGTTGGCCACAAAATGCGACGTTTTGAGCTACGTCGCAGATAGTCCAGCGTCTCTGCGACGTAGCGGTCTGATCGGAATTTGGTGGCCGGAAAATCGGTCGAAAAGCTTCCGTTTGGTCCAAATCTTTTACCCAACCCATTTTTGGACATATTAAGCATATATAAACCATAAAAACGTAAAAATGAGTAAAAACGGAGAGTTTCGGGTTTTGTCGGGAACTTACAACTTGCCGAAATGAAATTCCGGAAAGATAGGATTGTAGATCGTGTTGTCGTGGTCACTTTTCTCCAAAAGAGTGGTATGATTCGGCGAGGTTTCGTGGTGTTATTTTGCGATTGTAGTGATGAAATTGGTTTGGTGGTTTGAAAGTAAAAGAAAGAGAGAGAGAGAGAAACTAGAAGTGGAAATGAAAGAGAAGGTGGGGAAATGGGAGGTTATCCTCCCATTTTCCGGTCCCCGCACCCCGTGCGGTGTTCGTTTCCTCCGTCGTTTAGGCGTTAAATCAAGCGGTTAAATTTTTAAAAGATGACGGGGATATTTTAATGAAATTCCTTGAAATTAATTATAAAAGCAATTTGTCGAAGTATTAAAATTCTTAACTCGCGTTTAATACGTATTCGTTAAATTATTTAAATTGTCGTCGTGGTATTATAAATAATGTTTGTTCGCTGTGTATTTTACATAATAAAATACGTTCTCATTATTTAGGTAAGTTTCTGTCACCAACGTCCAAATAACTGTGTCGGACTCCGTCCGGTTAATTCGTACGATTTATCCAAATCGCGTAAAAACACACATATATATACAAATAGAGCCTGTAATTAGTCCTATTACATACTAATTACAACTAGTTACAATCAATTAGGCATAAATAATTATCCTAATTTAGCAGGTGTTACAGAATATCACACTTATCACTGAACCTCGGGAAGGAGGTATAAGCATTACCTATGGGAATAGGGACCCACGTACACTAATCGTTCATGAAGTTAAAACCAACAAGGACGTTACTACAAATAATTTATTCAAAAGAGATCTACCTGAAGAATTTAAATTCTGAAAACAAACCAACAAATTTCTCATTTTATGAGGAATCGTTACCAAGGCGCGTCACATTTATTTCTCTCACATTATCTTCACTCGCCCTCATCGTCAGACAAACGATCACTATATAACTTGGTCAACCGCAACACTCGCATCTTGGGATGTTGTTCCAATAAGTAAAACCTGACTGCCGGGTGACAACTATAGGTAAACGATTTGTCTACAATTACTATATTACCATAGGGTGATCCACTGGTTTAACACGGTACTATAATTGTACTTACTGATTATATGCATACACTTTTGGGCACGTAATGCCAAAAACGATTACTACTGCATGTACGCTAGATATAGGTACATGTACATTTATATGCATACTTGATGATACTACTGGGCACATTGTGCTACTTTCGGGCTCGATAAGCTACTTCCTGGCACTAGGTGCTACTTTCGAAATACATGTAGACTTCTTAGAGTTACATGTACACTTTATATGTATATACGATTATACTACTGGGCACGAGGTGCCAGACTCGACTACTTTATACATGTATACATGTTATAGTTACGTGTACACATCATATACATACTTGAATTCACTACTGGGCACGAAGTGCCACACTCGATTACTTTACGAATGTACACTTGCTGTAGGCACTTGTACACTTGTATGCATACACGACTACTTTACTAGGCACGAGGTGCCACACTTGACTACTACTTGCATGTACGCTATTCTATAGGTACACGTACACACCCGATTACATTACTGTGCTATTAGCACTGCGTTACAGTACGTGACTACACACTGATTTATTAGGATTACACCTACAGTACGCTAGTACTGCACTATTGTCTGTTGGACTAGTTATAATAACCTAGTCTTAGTTGACTACACTGAAAACTCGCGTGAACTGTTCACGGCATGACGAACCCAAAAAGTCCGAGGACTTTCGAACACATACTTTAAGGAATTCCTGAAATCCCATCATTGTACATCATTGATGGTCACTTTGCACGAGTGTGTGACACTCTCCTATGTATGCCACTGTGATAATCATAATCTTTGAATAAAGATCTCACCCTTTGTTATTTCATCCTTATTTAAGAATCATGCCGCCTAAACAACGAACATACATTCAAGCTGAGCTTGATCAAATTGCTGAACAAAGAGTGGCTGATGCTTTAGCTACTCGAAACCGAGCACGACCCTGCACCTATAAGGATTTTCTGAGCTGTGAGCCACTAAATTTCGCTGGAACTGAAGGGGCTGTCGGATTAATCCGATGGATCGAGAAAATGGAATTGGTATTCCACATTTGCAACTGCCCCGACGACGACAAAGTCAAATACTCTACCTACACTCTTCAAGATAATGCCCTTACCTGGTGGAATTTCTACGCCCAAACTGTAGGG
This sequence comes from Helichrysum umbraculigerum, assembly GCA_949592205.1. Classification (NCBI taxonomy): domain Eukaryota; kingdom Viridiplantae; phylum Streptophyta; class Magnoliopsida; order Asterales; family Asteraceae; genus Helichrysum; species Helichrysum umbraculigerum. Next base: position 117,449,467 of record CATIUR010000003.1, on the reverse strand, counting down.
ATCGACACCGCTCACAAACTTCTTTGGGAGGAACTGAAACAACTAATGAGGGACGAGTATTGTCCCAGTGAGGAATTACACAAACTCGAGGATGAACTTTGGCACCTCACTATAAAAGACAACGACATCATGACATACACCAACCGTTTTCACCAACTCGCACTTCTTTGCCCAACTATGGTGAACCCTGAGAACAAACGAATCGAAAGGTACATCGGGGGACTCCCGATGCAAATTGAGGGGATGGTCACCGCCTCTAAACCCAACACTATTAACGATGCCGTTCGCATGGCCCACAAACTCATGGCACAGGTGGTTCGACGCGGAACAGCTGTAACTGGAAACCAACAAGGAAAATGGAATGGAGATTCCAGCACTAGTCATAACCCAACGAATCAACCCGAACCCTTGAGGTCCTACGCCGCCGAACCTAAAGAAAAACGAGGCTATGCGGGGAACAAACCATTTTGTCACGGCTGTAAACGTCATCATGATGGTTCATGTGGTCTACCTTGTGAAAGATGCCAACGATACGGACACAAAATCTGGGATTGCAGAGTTCCCGCGAATCCCAACTCACAAAGGATATGCTTCAAATGTGGTGAACCTGGGCATTACAAGAAGGGTTGCCCAAAACGGAAACGCAAAATCCATCTGATCGGCTCCGAGTGAACCGAGCAAATCTTCGATAATAATGTAAGCACATCCTTCCTCGAAAACATAACCCTCCAATTTTGGTTTAAAATAATTGTGTACTTGATACTTTCCGAAACCGCTTTTATCGACTTATTGCCGAGTGCATCATAAGATTAGTTAATCTAGACCAACGTAAAACTCAAGGTTTGCTTTCAGCAGACTGGACAAACTGAACGATCACAAAACACTTAGTCCTGAATGGATTACTCTGTAAACGGTCACCTTGTGAAAATTATCTAGTCCCGAATGGACTACAATTTTAACGGTTACGTAGTAACCATGACTTAATCATACCTTGAGCAATTAACATAGTCAGAATGTCAATACAATAATAAACTGCGACACAGTCATGGATTTCCACCCCGTCATAGAAATGGTATGTCTACTATCTATTCGACCAACCTCTCTTGCGTACATGTCTCCCCAGACTCCACGCGACCACGACCTCACATGAAATTTCGGGATGAAATTTTCTTAACAGGGGGAGAATGTAACACCCGGTCAAAAAGGTCAATTTTCGCGCCCGATTTAAAACCTTCATTTCACGTACTTGGTACGCCTTACTTTAAATAATGTGTTATTATTTTAAATAAACATTATTTACACGGAAAATATTAAACTATCTCAGAACATAATTCGTTTTGTTTAAAACGTATTTTATGCGACGAAACCATACGAAATGTATCCGTCAAACAAATCCAAAACAAAGTTATATTTTTATAACTCGAATAAAGTATTTTTATAAAATGCTTCGAATAAAAACATATACGATTTCGTATTAGCAAAATTATGATTTTAAAATAATTTAATTATTTTACGATCGGGTACGCAAACACGGGTATTTTGTACTGCGAATTGGGGACGAAGTGGGGAGAACCCCCTCCCTTTTCCTTTGGTCAGCCGACCCCAACCCCTCACCCATTTCCCCTCCTTGTTTCATTTTCAACCAAACACACCCTCTCTAACTCATCTCTTTCTCTCTTTTTCATCATAACAACAACCACAACAAAATAAAAAACAATAACAATAACAACAACAAATCGGTAACAACAACGACAAGATCGGGATCAGCAGCAACACCGGACCATCATCATTATCTTCATCATCTCGATCCGCCATTTTTTGAGCTCGAAATCGACATTTGGTAAGAACACCCGATTTCACACCTTTAAAACACTTGATTTATGTTTATTAACATGTTATTGAGTCCACACAACAAGAATATGTCCAAGAAATCGGTTAAAAACGTTTTAAAACTCGAAACCCACTTCAAAAATCGCAGCAGTTCGTCGAGCGAGCCGAGTTGAGTAGCGAGCCGAGTCGAGCTACGAACAGAACCGAGTAGCGAGCCGAGCCGAGCTACGAACAGAACCGAGTAGCGAGCCGAGCCGAGCTATGAACAGAACCGAGTAGAGAGCCGAGTCGAGCTACGAACAGAACCGAGTAGCGAGCCGAGTCGAGCTTCGAGCCGAGTCGAGCTACCTGAACTAACTTGGTCTGCGAAATGAGTTTTTGCCCAACGATTCGACTTTCGCGTAACAACAACTACACTTTTTACAACGATGACTTATGTACAAAAATTATATTTTTTGTAAAATAGACAACGAAACAATTTTAATAATGATTTAATTGAGAATTATCATTATTACAAACTGCCACAAACGGACCGTACACAATTCTAAAACTAAACAACAGAAGTTTACTTTCACGACACGTTTAGTTAAACCGATTAGTATCTTACTTATATAACCTCACGTGTCTAGGGCACTAGGAGGTTACCATTCGGACAACACACGTATCGTAGGATCGCTGACAACTCACAGGTGAGTTCATAGCCCCATTCTTTCATCTGTTTTACTGTTTTCGGGGTAAGACGCATGCACAACTACTGTTTTGGAATTATAATAATAAACTTTTATAATTCACACTTAACTATATTACTACTACGTAATACAAATGTGTAATACTTAGGAATTACACCCACTATATTGTCGTAGGACTATATCATAGCTTAACCTGGATAGGTTACCACTGTACTCTACCTCGTTGTTGAAATACAACTACCCTTACATAACAGTTCAGGTTATCATTTTATTTTGGCCATATTGTCGCGGGACAATATCAGTAAATACATTAGAACTGGTTAGTTCTACTTACATTGGAAAACAACTAGACTTCACATAGGATTAGTTCTCCTTTATAAGAACTAAGACTGCCTATACACTCCAGGATTTCTCGAATGGACTTGTACCTAACCGAACATTTACCAGAATCCTCAATATACTTACTAGGCTGAGGCTAGGAGTATACGTTAGTAACGTACGTTAGTATAGATTCCTTATACTAATACAAAACAACTAGGTGATGATTAGTCATACCTAGGCTTATGGTGATATACTTAATATCTAAGTATTGTATATACATATTTAGATACGTTAACTACTTTCATGCACGGCATGATACTCTATTAGACGTGTTTGTTGATTGACATATATATACATACACATACTTGTACACTATCTCGAGCACGTGGTGCTACCTACTACTTACTTATGTATATTGATATACATACGCTGATACAAACACGGTTACTCTAAGTCGGGCATGTCGTAGTACTGCCGGCTCTCAAATACTAAGTCGGGCATGTCGTAGTACTGCCGACTCTCATTTACTAAGTCGGGCATGTCGTACTACTGCCGACTCTCATTTACATACGTTGCGTGGGAGCAATGTTGTTCGAGATCACGGTAAAGTGATTCAAAACGAGATCACGGTAGATGATTCAGTGATTCAAAACGATATCGTGGTAAAGCGATACAAAACATGGGATCTGCGAGATTACACTCGAGATTATTGGTGGAGCGACGGATCGGCGAGCTTACACTCGAGATCGTTGGCTCAAACACGGGATTTGCGGGCTTATGCTCGAGATTCACACATATCAAAGGATCTACGAGATTACACTTGAGGTCGTTGATGGAGCAACGGATCGGCGAGCTTACACTCGAGATCGTTGGCTCGGTATTCGGATAAATACTTATTGCGGGACCACACTTATACGTTGCTGGAGGCAACACACTAGGCCAAGTGGCACGTTAGCACTTTACTATAGAATAAGTAATATGATTACTTATTATTATATAACGTAGTGATACGCATACTTGATAGTACTTAGGCATGTAGTGCCTCACGTCTGTAGACTTACTTATACCTGATAGGTATCTAGGCATAGATTGCCGCTTTCTCTATGTTCTTAGGTACACACCACGGTTACTTAGGTATTAGATACCTCGTTAGACGTATACACATTGATGTTGAAACTTTATAACAATACAAATCAAGATCGTAGTTTTTGAACTACTTTTTAAACATACAAGGTTTATACTATTGTTTTCAACTAACGTACCTATGAACTCACCAGCTTTATAGCTGACTCGTTTTAGCATGTGTTCTCAGGTGCCCAGCAGGATTAGGATTGCTACAAGATTATGCTAGCTCGAGTCGCATATTTTCAAACAATTGGGACTACTCTGCATTTACTTTTGTATTTTCAAATTATGTATTTGAAATTTCTATTAAACTCGCAACGTTGTAAACGTTCTATTTTGGCAAATGTATAATTATTTTCAAACGTCTCATTTAGAGTCGTTCATTATGTATCTTATGCTGTGATATTTAATTTGGTAACACCCGACCCGACCGCTTCCGCAAACCGAAATTTGAGGGTGTTACATTACGGTAGGTTGGTGAAAACATGTTGTATGTACTTTGAATGAAGTACCTAATATTTTATTTATCCGATAATATGTTAATATATAAAAGAGATGTTAGATTTATTTATAGTAAATTTGCAATAGATGTATTATTAATATGGAATAGATTTTATTAATGGAAATGTTCTAATTGAGTGAAGGGTAATTTTGACATTTCCCGTTGTTGAGTCCATTTTTAAGATAGTAAAGAGATGTTTTATAGATAGTATAGATAAGTATAATTATATAAATTGATATAAAATTTGGAAGTGCTAGGTCTTAATTTTTTTAGAAAGTGTGTTTTTTTTTAGTTGTGAGATTCAAACTAAAAGATTGATTTTTAGAGCATACAGTGTGGGATCATTTTCGTCGCCATTTTCCGTCGAGAACGGCGTCGGACGGCGTTCTAACGCAACGGTACGACGTTCTCAACGATGTTCCCATCAGCGTTCCCGAGCAACGTCCTATTTCGAACGCCGAGCCGTGCACCATTTTCCCTTTTGTTTTTGTTTTTTTGTGATCTCAACGTTAACAAAAAAAAATGTTTTTTTTTAGAAAAAAATAGCCGTTGAATAGCATGAAGTTTTTTTTTAAAAAATATTTTTCAAAAACTTTATATATATGAAACGCCCCGAAAACTTAACCATTTTTTTTTTACTATCTCCGATTCATAATACTGATGCATTTAATTATATTACAACTACATTGGTCCCAGATTTAATAACTACAAAACATTTTCTAAAAATAGGTAGTACCCGCCGGGTACCACCTTTACCCGTCGGGTAAACAGGTTGGCCCGCCGGGTGACTTAGGGGAATCGCCGGGTGAATTAACTTTTTGGCAACAGAACTTTTCTTTCGTTTAAAGACTCTAGTAGCCGCCGGGTTGGGGTTACAAGCCGCCGGCTTGTTCATTTTTGAAGAGTACCCGTCGGGCACAGGGGTTACCCGCCGGGTAAACCCCCTGCACAGCAGGTCCTGAACCTGTTTCACTTAATACCAAAACTCGAAATTCTAACGCGCATAACTTCAAAACGACAAATCATTAAGACATGAAATTTTGCAGGCACGTTCATATGGTCAAAACGAAGACTTCCCTTTTTGCACTTTTTCAAAATTCATCATAACCCGAGATTTGAACATTAGACTCATTTCGGCTCTAAAATGACACATTTAGTGAACACACTAAATCTAAAACCATAAGTCCTGAAATTCTGAGCTTTTAACCATAAGTCATATATGTCAAAACAAAGTTGTGGAACTAAACACCACACCATTAACCCTTCTCTAACCCGACATAGACCATAGGTGCATTTAACGACCCAAATGGACCCTTTTTGACCCGATGATCCTCAAAGACTGTTTTGACCCATTGACTAGTCAATTACAACCCATAATTGACTAATAGAATGCTTGACTACAAATCAATACTCCATATCCACTGAAAACACAATTTGACTATTAATTCACTCTATTTTTACAAAACCAATCCATGAACACTAATTTACTTCAAACACTTTCAAAACCATAATTTACATCATATACAATCGTTATTGACTTTTTAAGTCAAACCACATCAAAATTTCATATGTCATGGCTCACCATGACTAACTTTTGAAACATGTCTTAAAAGGGCGATTTACACAAGAGTTATCTAAACGACATAAAAGAGAAACTTGCCATACACTAACTTCATGCAATCCACGCTATCCCCTTTTTAAACCGCCTTCCCTTTACCTTGTCCACTTCCACCTAAAACATAAAACACTTAACAATAAGCACTTTGCTTAGTGAGCATATAAGCAACTTAATCAATTAACACATATCATGGCTACATAAACACTATGCTAGTAAAACTAGCAACTCTATATCATAACTTCATAAGCTTCATATCACTAACTTATGATTGTACCCACCTCTAGCTCGGAAGCTATCCGGTAACATATACAATCACAATTCATATCACTATGATCATATACAATTAGTACATTAAATCTCCACTTGATTGTACCCACCTCTAGCTCGGAAGCTATCCGGTAACATGTACAATCAATTCGTATCTTTAACAATCCATAAATCAATTTAAACAATTAAAACACAATTAACTTCCAATGATCATATGCTCCTCATACTCAAAAGTAATCCGGACACATATTACCATTTACTTGATCAAATTCTTATATCACTCACCTTAGTCTTGAAATGACGATTTACAAGATACAACAATTGATGATATGCCCAACTCTTTAACACCTAAGCATACAATACATAATAACACATTTAAGCCACTAGAATTCATTAAGTTATACTAATAACCTCTATGTGACAACTCCCCCACTTTGATTAACCTAAGTAATTTATTAACACTTTCACTCAAATCAAGTTCTAACATAGTTTTCATAATCTAATAGCATCATAGTTCACACTTTTAGCTAATTAACACTAATTCACACATAATTAACCAAAACCCCATATTTGCTCAAGAACACATATAACAATTTAATCATACTCAAGGTGAAATTTCATTATAAACTAGTTCAAGAACACTTACAAACAACAATTCTAACCACTATAAACCCTAATTTCGTATTAATTTTACCAATTAATCAAAACCCATGATAAACCCCTCTAACTCCAAGAACTAGGTTAAAAAGAATGAGAATTCAACTTACAATGATTAAGGAATGGAAAAGAGATGAAAACTTGAAGATTACAAGCTTGATTCTAGGATTTATTTGATGAATTTGAGATGATGAATGGTCCCTGCGATTTCTTAACTCCTTGTGTGTTTTTCTGGAATGCTTTGGAATGAAATGGAATAAACCACAGACACTTCACGTAGTTATCTGCTCTTTTATTTTATTTCCTTTAATTTTACAGTCTGGAACTGATAATCCGTTTTACGTTTTTCACTATATCTTATTATTTACACAGTATTACCTAATTATAAAATTATATCCGTATACGAAATTAAATTCCTGATAAAATTGGGGTGTTACAATATACATACACACTTTTATACTAATTCACACCTCACCATCTCATCTTTCTCTCAATTTCAATACAAAATTCACATATATTTTACACGACAAAATGTCATCCGATTCATTCTTCGATGACGAAACACATACAAACTTCTCATGCTCGCTCGTAACTATCGTAACGAAGTTATAATTCCTCAAGAAGATGCCCAGAGTTCCATGGCTTGTTCACGTCGTTTTATATATCGTGAGCGAGTAACGGCGGAGAAAACGTTACTAAATGATTACTTTGTCGAAAATGCGAAATATCCGCATGAATATTTCAAACATCGATTTCGAACAAGTCGTCGTTTATTCCTCAAACTTTGTGAGGATATTAGTGTAACACCCCAATTCTCGAGGTATTATTTCGTTGTATAAATAAATAGTCATTTTAATTTATTTCGGCTATAGGTCTAATAAAATAATATAAATCGTAAATGGTTTTCCAGTTCCAGACAATGGGAATTAAAGGGAAATAATTATATTACTTCCCTGTTATTTGAGAATACTCATACGTATCCATATTCCTTCTAAAACTTCCAGAGAACTCAAGAAAATAAAAGAGTAAATCGCAGGAGCTTTCTTCTTCCCCAAATCATCATCTCACGTTCAAAATTGAAGCTTCAAATCATCAGATTATTCATCCCTTTCATCTTCTTCAATCTTTTGTAAGTGTTCTTGATTAAATTTTTAACCTAAAAATGGGTAGTTCATAGGTTTGAATAAATTGATGGGTTTAATGCGAAATTAACCCTAGGAATTGGTTGTACTGGTTAATTAGTGTTTTGATGTTTGTGGATGATCATAATACAACTAAATGATGTTGGAATCATTAGTTTGTGTTATTGGGTAAGTTTATAGGTTTTACTAAATTCATCTAGGTTGAGCTTAATTGACCTAGAATGATTCTAGTGATGTTATTAGAGTGTTAATATGTTACTTAAACATGAATTTAACTAGAAATCCAAGTAATCAAAGGTTAATGATGATTATGATTATAGAGGGAATTTGGTGTGTTAGTTTGATTGAGGTCAAACTAAGTCAAACCCAAAGTGGGGGAGTATAATTTTGGTTTCTAGTTAATCTTGAAGATTAGCAAGTTCTAAATACTTGTTGTGTTATTATGTGTTATGCGTTTAAGTGATTAAAGGTGTGGAAACAATTGTGTTGAATTGTGCCTAATCTTCATCTAAACACCAAGGCGAGTGTTGTGGGGATTAATTGGGTAAGGGTCATGGGTTCTGATGCGCCACCAGCGGTCGGTAAGGATTTTACCCTTGTCGTTGCACCGGCTACTAGCGACGGGTATCAGTAGGTGTTTTAAATTTGTAATTGCGGGGCCTAAGTTTTCCATAACGATGCTAATCCTAAGGGCGAGCAAATGGTAGGTATGACCTAGAGACGTTCTTCAAACCGACTGAATTGAAACTAAGGCGTGGCAGATGAGGGCTTTCAAACTAGTGAAGGGTTTGTAAAATAGTGGGGGAGTTTTGGTTTTTTCATTAACTAACTTAGGCAAGTAAATAAATAAAAGTAAAATAATAATAAAACGTAAAGCAGATAAAATAAAGATAGTGTTTGCTGAGATTTCGTTAATTAAGTTATGGGATGATATTTGGAGAAACTGTTTTGAAAGATATTAGTTAATTATCATTCTTGAATACTTGTATGTAAACACTAGATTCCCTACTAATTAAAATCCCATTAGCATGTCACACCGGGAGCTAGGTTATGGTAACATTACAAAGTATTTAGAATAATACGCAAAACCTTAATTATGATTTAATAATACTTTCGTATGAACGGGAACAAAATCTTAAGGTACGAGACATAATTGAATCATATAACGATTCCTCGTCATCCTAACAGATTCGTATACTTAAAAAGTTCATTTATGACTTTAAACCAACCCTTGCTTAAGACTACCCAATAAATCCCCTAATTATCTACAGCGTTCCTCACTTAAAGTGGTTCCGCCGCTTTAAACCTTGGCCATGTCTTGTCCTATGATAATCCCCCATGTAGCCTTGTGGTTCCATAGTTTCATACATTTGACAAATTATATTGACACAGATGACTGACTACCTTTTAATTGGACGTCGTTAAAAAGGTGTTGTAATCACGTTTATTGGTGGAAAGGCGATAGATTAATTTGAAGTTTAATAGTCTATTTAGAAAGGTTAATTAAACTAGGTTTCTCATTTTATATATTAGTCCGTAATATAACTACCTTCGGTCGTTACGCAGCTTCCTCGTATTTGTACTACACCTAAAGTGTTTCCAACGCTATACTGCGTAACAGTCGAATAGGGGCCATCATATTACTTCGTAATATTGTACCGTTTCGTAGTATGACTACCTTCGGTCGTTCCTCGACTTCCATACATTTGTACTCCACCTTGAAGTGTTTCCAGTACTATATCGAGTAACAGTCGAATAGGGGCCGTCATATTATTTCACGATAATTAAGACCGTTTATATTTTACTACTATGATGATCCCAAGGCAACAATCAAACAAGAACATGCAATAAGATGATCAAACCAATACTTCCGATCTTTAATATTTAATTATAAATCATCCCATAATTAACTAACTACATCGCAAGCAAACACAACAAGCGTACTACTCTCGAATCATGGCAATAACTAAATCTAGCATAATCAATATAAACATAATTAATTAAGTAGATAAGGATAGAAAGAACCAGGATTAAATGCGAGAGAGAATATACTTGAATTAATTGACACAATTCCGAGCGTACACCAGAGATTACAAGCACGTTCCTTGCTTTCGTTCTATTCTAAACAAATTTTCTAAACTAGCCTATTACTAATTTATAATAAGAAAATAGAGGGAGAAAGTAGAACTAATAATTAGAGAGAATTAGTAGCCTAAAGAGAAGTATGGAAGGTGTTTTTGCTAAGAAATGTGTAGCAAATAAGGTGTGTCTTGCAAATGAACCATGGGCACCCTATTTATAGGTGAAATCCGGCTCATGTTAGCATCTTGAGGAGCACATTAGAAAAAGGTGCAAAAGTTGGTGGCACATGTACCCTAAAGCATGTAAAGGTGTAGCACATGTACTCTAAAGTTGCGGGAAAGGTGTGGCACCAAGTACGAGGCGAGTACGGGCAAGGACCAAAAAGCGGCAGGGGGACGGGTGGCAGGAGGCCGGTGGCGGCTGGCTGGTGGCCGGCGGCGGCTGGCAGCCTGCCGTCCCGGTTCACCGTCTTTTGCTTCGTTTCTTGATTCGTGCGTGTTTTCTTTGTTAGGCCTCCATTTGCGTTGATTCTTTTTTTGTTGGATTCGTTTTTCAAAAACGAAGATTTGATGAAAAGAAATCCCAAAAATATGTCTCTGAACTTTATATGTGTCGTGCGAATCGTTTGAATCTTCCAGCGTACGTAGAATCTTCATTCTACATCCATTTTTACCGATTCTTCTTCTGTTGGATTCGTATTTTGAAAAAGAACGTATTTTGAAAAAGAATATCTTGGATAAGAGAAATATTATTGGTGGGTGCTTTGTCTCTAAATCTTGTTTTGATGTCTCGAATCTTCAAACGTGTGTGGAATCTTCGTTTTTCGTCCGTTTTGCTTGATTTTTCTCGTGCAACTTCATTTTGACCTTCTTGGCATAATATCACTTATTTGTGCATTATTTGAGTCCAAATGCCAAGTATTTTTTCAGAACGAGAGAGATATCGGTGATAAAAACGTGACTTTTTACGCGATATCAGGTTCCGGATTGCTTACGAGCAAGAGGTTCACATGATCATGGGGTAGATTGTTGTTATTTATCGTTAATTATTGTTGATTAATTGGCGATACTTGTGGATTATGTGGATTGAGTGTCTTTGTAGAGGTTGCTAACTTTGTTAGCATAGAGTGTTGTTGACTTAGTATCCATTTCGACGTGATTTGGTGCTAAGTGATATCGGCCACGGATCCGCATAGAGATTTGACCTCTACTTAGTACTCATTAGTTGTTTGAATAAGATTATGTGATTAGAGTAATTTACCTTTACTTGATATATATGTTTTGGTGAATTACTTGATTAATTGCTTACGAACTCACTAAGCATTGTGCTTATTGTTTAAGTGTTTAATGTTGTAGGTGGTAAGTGAGCAAGTGGTGGAAGGACGATTATATGCAAGTAGCGTGGATTTTAGCTTGCAAGTGTGTGAGTAGCAAGCTTTCTCTCTTGTACTTATCGTTATGTACTTAGCTTGTATAAATCGCCCTTGAAACAAGTTTTTGAAAGTCAAACATGGTGCGCCATGGAAACATGTAGTTTTGTTAAAGGTTGACTTTGAAAGTCAACTAAGATTGTAAATGATGTACATGTGGTTTAAAAGTATATCATATATATATATATATATATATATATATATATATGTATATATGTATATTAGTATTGAATACTTTATTGTTAAATGGTAAATGTGGTGATTGGTCAATCTTTTGTGATGACATGTAGTCAAGTATTTCATTGGTCAATTATAGGTCATAATTGACTAGTGAATGAGTCAAAATAGTCTTTGTAGACCAATGGGTCAAAAAGTGTCCAAACGGGTCACTAGTTGCACATGTGAGCCAAATGGGGTTAGATAAGGGCTAGAGTTGTTTTGTCGAGTCCTCTAGCTTTGTAATGAGGTATGTGAAAAGTGGTAAAAAGTTCCAGGTCTGATTCTTGATAGTTTGTGATTTGGGTAGTAACCAAAAGTGGCCCAAAATGGCTTCAAATTGGTCATACGCTTAAATCACGCGTTTTTGTGAAAATTGAAAATGTGTAAAAACGGAAACTTCTGTATTGGTATTATGGAGGTGCTCGTAAAATTTCAGGTCATAACTCGCAACGAGTTAAAACTTATGTGCATTTGAAATTCGTCAAAATCTAAGTTTGTGCATGTAGCTGCTATCAAGCTTCCATACGCGATCCCAGGATTGGGGCCAGGATCGCGTATCCCAGTACAAAGTCACACATATCGAATTTCTTCTTGAGTACGCGATCCGACCACAAGTTCAGGATCGCGTACCTCAGTGCAAATCGGTAACGATACCAAATCCTTCGTTCATACGCGATCCGACTGGAATTCTGGGATCGCGTATGCATGCTTAATTCTGGTGTCTTGGTCATTTTTAAGTGTTAAGCTTATTTGTGTATGTGTAACTATTGGTAACCATTCAAATTGAATTATTATAATTGTTGGGACCAAAAGAAGTTTAAAAAAAAAAAAATTGGGCGTTTCAATTAACTCTTACTCCGTTGAACCACTTCCCGACTATTATTTGTGGTTTCGTCAACGACCGGATGCACGTGACGTACCGGGCTTTACTTGTCTTCAAAAAGTCACTTCTGCCCTTCCTCAATTGGCTTACGGTACATCTCCGGATACCTTTGATGAATACTTGCAAATGTCGGAAAGAGGTTCTTGTGAGACTTTACAAAATTTCACAAGGTGCGTTATCGATTTATATTCAAATCTGTAGATGACAGATTCAACAAATGAAAACATACATCGTTTGTATGATAAACATAATGAGCTTCATGGTTTTCCCAACATACTTGGTAGCATAGATTGTATGCAGTGGCGTTGGACACAATGCCCAAATGCATGGAAAAGGTAATACACACGAGGCGGTCATGGGTATCCGACGATTATGCTTGAAGTTGTCGCCTCGTACGACATGTGGATATAGCATGCATACTTTGGGGTTGCATGGTCCAACAATGACTTAAATGTTCTTAATGCATCTCTTTTATTCAGGAATTTTCTAAATGACTCTGCTCCCCAAGTTTCATATACAGTGGTCGATATGGATTACGATAGAGGGTACTATCTTGCTAATGGGATATACCCGTCATGGCAGCGTTCGTTAAGGGATTTTCAAGCGAGATTGATCAAAAGACGGTTTATTTTAGTAGGAAACAATCTGCCGCCCGAAAGGATGTTGAGCGGATTTTTGGTGTTTTACAAGGAAGATGGCATATACTACAACAACCGGCAAGAGCTTATAGTCTAAACGCTATAAAACGAATAATGTATGCTTGTATCATACTGCATAACATGATAATTGAAGACAACGGTTTCAACTTGCCGAGAATGAAGAATATTATGTACCTGTTGGGAATATACAAGGTTCTTGGATCGAGAGGTGTAACACATACGAGAGGAAAACAAAGGAACTACGTGATCAGGAGACGCACTAGGGACTTCGAGCCGACCTTGTGGAGCATCTTTGGAGGTATCGTGAACAAAGGTGGAATGAAGCGCACGCTTCGGGATTGGGAACGGGAGCTAGAGATGATTGATTTTATTTGTATTGCATTTTAATATTTAGGACTTTTTCAATTATGTCTTTGAAATTATGTATTTTAATTTTTAGGACTTGTAATTTTTTTTTTTTTAATGAATTAAATGTTGTTTTATTTGATTTTTTTGTTTTTAAATGTTAATTTATACAATTATTTACATTAAAAAAATAAATAAAATAAACAATAAAAAATTTCAGAACACTGTGAATACAGTGTCATCGTACCACATAATCCTCAGCAACAACATTATCCAGAACGCTGTAATTACAGTGTCACCAAACCCAGTGCTCTTATAGGTCTCAACCAATAAAGGCGTAGTTACTTATGAGGTGGAGGGTACCATGACTGCTACAACTATAAGTAGACCGGTTTACAAATCACTCTTATTGTCACGGTAAGGTACGTCTTATCGTCCAAAACCCGTTCCAAAACCGTGTTTAAGATCACTCCCAACAATGACAGAAACTGACAGAAACCGACACGCCACGTTTGCGCCACGTATGCACCACATCAGCTTTTTTCAAAACTGACTGAAACTGACGGACCCATGCCATCAGTGACTCCGTCACTTTAATCTTTGGGCCCACATTTAACAATTTACCTTTACTTATACACACACAAAAACAAAACAAAAAAAAAAAGAAAAAAGAAACCCACGTGCGTCGGTTTGGAGATGAAGGGAAAGTGACGGACCAAGTGACACTTCCGTGCCAATGGTGTCACTTAAGTGACGAAAACTGACGGCCCAACCGACGATGGCGTTGGGAGACGTCTAATAACAATACATCACACTTACCAAAATCACTAATATTGATGATGGGTGATAATAATATTCAATAACTTCTATATACTTTAAATTCATTGTTTAGGAGAATTAATTAGATTAGTTTGTTCAGATCATCGACAAATTATTTTTCGTTGATAATTTATTGCTTATATTACAAATAAAATTTTCACGTTATATATAATTTATCAATTTTTAATTTGGATAGTTTATATTACAATTTTATAATTCAATAACTAGGACTATCAGACGTTATTTTATTATTTATTATATAGAAAGAAAAAAAAGATAGATGGATGGATTAATTAACGCTGTTATTTGGACAGGAAATACTAAAGTCACCTAAATTTGTTTCTTAAATTGAATTGAGGAATTAGTTTTTGTAGTTATTGCCGCAAACGAATTATCCAAAAAGTCTGGGTGTATGAAGATGACTTTAATTTGCAGAACAAGATCATTGACACTATCCAGAATATTTTCACGAAGGAAGAAAGGAAAAAAAAAAAACCAAACATAATCGAGTATTGGCTATTAATAAAAATGTATTATTTACTCGAAATCATGGATTTACTTTCATGTGAAGAAATAATAAAGAACAAAAAGATTGATTCAGAGATGAATAAGACTTGAAAAACATAAGCGAGAAAAGTTTTTTAATGGATGGAGAGAGATGTGGAAAAGCTTGAGACTATGACGCGGATGGTTGCACTTCTTAGAGTTTAAAGTATTGTCATGTCATTATCTATATTTTTTACATCACCCATTAAATGTTTAGTGTATAAAGATAAAACCTGTTTATAATATTATGGAAAACGATAAAGATAATCCTTAGAGCTGTCAATAAGATTCTAACACGTGCATTAACATTTGTACTCTTAGAGCTGTCAATGGCCCCCTGAATTTTAGTTGACATGTCTAAATTTTTGTTGAAGTACAATCATTTTATGTGTGTTCAAATTGATTATTGACAACCCTTAAGGCTGTCGTTAATATACCCTAATTTTATATCCAGAAAGTAACTTGAACCTACAAGAAAGTAACATGGCCCATTTTTAGAGTTAATACATCGTGTGTGGAGTCTTGCAATGGGAAATGGGTGGCCAAATTTTTGCACGATGCCACTTTATCTCGTTGGAGATACTTTAAGAATGCCACATCAGTTTGTGTAAAATTTACATGACACTAGCAAAACTCGTTTTTGTATATATCTAAATTTCTTGACAACGAATTTTAGGAGTTGACGAATTAATACTGGTTGTCATCAGCTATCTATTTGGCCCGTTAAAAGTCGACTTTCTACCCACTTTAAAGTTTAAATATCCGTACCCCACAAGTGTGAGGTAGACGGGGGGACATGGATAGAAATTTCTCTAAATTTCTTTTTCTTTTTCTTTTTGCCAGACTTATGCATATTTAATCTCATAGCATGTGGTCGACTTTAAAATGAAAACACATCTAAATGGTTATTAGATCAACTCATCAAAGGTATCTTATAAAGATCCTAGTCATGGTCTGAAACAATAACTTCGTCTCTCAACTTAAATTTATGGTAAAAATCATTATCATCTAAAAACTCTTACCTTACAAGGCATCAAAACTAATTCGTGTACATTAATTCGAACTAGTTTATTACCGTGTAATATACGGGTATCATTCACCAAAAATAAAATAAAGCATAACTATATTTAAGTTACTAAAATGAACTTTAATGTGTCATTAAGAAAAGGGTTTAAGTCAGCGATCGCTAACGAACTTTCCATTATGTCCCGAGATCACCAATCAACCGGTTTTATTACCGTGATCACCATCAAACTTTCAAATTTCGTTCCGAGATCACCAACCATATACTTTTTTGTGACAAACAAGAATCACCATCTGACGTGGCATTGCCACGTAGGTATTTTTAATGACGTGGCAATGCCACGTCAGATGGTGATTCTTGTTTGTCACAAAAAAGTATATGGTTGGTGATCTCGGAACGAAATTTGAAAGTTCGATGGTGATCTCGGGACAAAATGGAAAGTTCATTGGCGATCGCTGACTTAAACACTTTTATAATCAAAAGGAACTCAATCTTAATTGATCATAAAATCACGTTAGGTAATCACTAATAATCAAACAATAATCAAGGATCATCAAATAAAATACACCCGATTTTGACTTTTTTAAAAATCGCTTCGGCTCCTGTCACGAGTGGGTAGAAGAAGCAAGAAGAATCGGAGGTTTTTGTTAGTTCATTCATTTTTTCGGTTTCTCGGTTCGAATACGTTATTCCTTTTCATTTGATTATGATTTCGATTTCATTTTCGGGTCTGAGTTTCTGTAACGTTATGATTGGCTATTTACTTAGATGATGATATTTAGATGATGGGTTGATTATTGATTTGTGAAAGATATTGGATTTTATAAATGTTTATGTGTTTATTTAATGATCCTTGAAAATGTATAACGTATTCGAACCGAGAAACCGAAAAAATGAATGATACCAACATTTGGACCGAGAAACCGAAAAAATGAAATCGAAATCATAATCAAATGAAAAGGAATAACGTATTCGAACCGAGAAACCGAAAAAATGAATGAACAAAAACCTCTGATTCTTCTTGCTTCTTCTACCCACTCGTGACAGGAGCCGAAGCGATTTTTAAAAAAGTCAAAATCGGGTGTATTTTATTTGATGATCTTTGATTATTGTTTGATTATTAGTGATTACCTAACGTGATTTTATGATCAATTGAGATTGAGTTCCTTTTGATTATAAAAGGGTTTAAGTCAGCGATCGCCAATGAACTTTCCATTTTGTCCCGAGATCACCATCGAACTTTCAAATTTCGTTCCGAGATCACCAACCATGTACTTTTTTGTGACAACCAGAATCACCATCTGACGTGGCATTGCCACGTCATTAAAAATACCTACGTGGCAATGCCACGTCAGATGGTGATTCTTGTTTGTCACAAAAAAGTACATGGTTGGTGATCTCGGAACGAAATTTAAAAGTTCGATGGTGATCACGGTAATAAAACCGGTTGATTGGTGATCTCGGGACAAAATGGAAAGTTCGTTGGCGATCGGTGACTTAAACCCTTAAGAAAAACTTGTTACTAAAATCTAAAGCATTGTAATCATAATAATGTTATGTTACAAAGTGTACGTTTTAGTTAAAAAGTGGAACGAGTTTTTACTAACACCTCCACTTAAACATTTGTAATAGCTCAAAGCCTAAATTAAGGTCCGTTACCTTTGAATCTCAACTTTAATATCCCATGATTTTAAAGGTTTTAAATTAACTTCTTATAACATGTTACATAAATGGTTCTTAATATATTAATGTTTGTTTAGGAACCAAATCTTGTGAATTCACTTAAAAATCTAAAAATGTTGATGGAAAGTGAATGATGATGATGTGTGTGACGTAAATTTGAAACGTTTTGTCACATAAATCGTTCTTAATTAATGTTTGTTTAATAAACAAATCTTGTGAACGCCTACCACTCTACAACCTAGGAGTGGCAATGGGGTGAGTTCGGTGCGAGGGTGTCAGCCCCAACCCCAACCCCATTATTCTAAGCAATCCCCAACCCCACCCCAAACCCCAGCGGGGTCTGATCGGGGTGCCCCATTGGGGGAATGGCTTACCCTAAATTCCAACGTGGTCTTATCAGGGTACCTCATTGAGAACATGGGTTCTTCAAATCTTAATCTAGTACTCGTTCTCTATTAATAATACCAAAAATTCGGACGACTTGTTGATTTTTCTTAAATCGTTATCTAGACATACACATAAAATAGCATCCTCGTTTCAAAAACAAATAGTAACATGATCAAGACAACAGATAGTAATTGACCTCGTTGATAACACAAATATATTAAAAATATTAGAAGGATTACACATGTACACTACAAATAAATAATAACTAAATCGTTGTTGTGAACGAATCAAAATTCTCAATTTCAACACACCATAGTCTTATAGATAAAATAATGTTATAAATATTATTGTAATTCAAAAGGTTATAAATAAATATATTTATTGATGATATTAGTTATTTATAGATATATAAAATAATTATATATACATATATTGTAATCATACACATATATATATTTCGGGGAGGAGCGGGGCAGGGATGATATAAACCAACCCCAACCCAATAGAAATCCCCATTTATCGCCCCATACCCCACCCCATCCCCGATAAGTCATCCTCAATTTGATCCAAAAATTACGGGGTTCGGGGATCCCCACCGGGTTCGGATCTTTTTGCCATCCCTACTACAACCAAATGTTGATGGAGTGAATGATGATGATGAGTGTGACGTTAAAACTACTGAGTTGCAACGACACAAGGGTGTTCGGAAAGGTGTTTTAAGATTGATGGAAAATGATGATTCACAGATGATGTTTTCTACAATTTACAAAAGTAGCAAATAAAATCTAACCCAATCAGAAGTGGCCAATGGGTCCCATTGTGGGTAGTTTCGGAAATTACATGCTGTTAACTTCTTTTTACTTTTCTTCTTCTTTTTAATTCTATCTTCTTTTCCCCTTTGAAATGGCCAATATTATTATACTCTCATATTTTTCAAAATAATTATATAGTAACTATTTATACCTGTCCTAAAATAATTGTTCCCTGGCAGAAATTAACTGTAAAAAAAAATTAAACCCCCATTTATTACTCTACCAACTTGTCAAAATTTGACAATAAAAAGAATATAAGTTGTGTCGATGCTCAAATCGGACTCACGGTCGTAAAACCGTGCCATAAAATGATTTAAGTTGTCAGAAAGTAAAGGTAAAAATTACTGTTTAATTTTAAAAACGTGCAATAAAAGAATTTAGTATTTTAAAATCGTGCCACAAAAGAATTAAAGATTTTGAAATCGTGTCATAAAAGAATTTAACACTCAAAATGAAATTCGGATTTAAACACTCCAAAGGTAAAATTAGTGTTTATACCGTATGTTTTCTAAGTAATAAATGTCACATATTATTTGAATATTTCTTAACTTGTAGCGACAGATAGTCGTCACCTCGACCATCATCCCCAAACCCATCTAACAAGCCGTAAAGATTTGTTTTAAATCCATAACACAAAAAATATCGATTATGATGGTTTCTGAAAGAATATATTTTTCTATATTTATGGGTTTACATATGTTTATATATGCTATTAAAATCATATCTGGAACAACCTTAATTAGTAAAAACATCTACTAATTGGGTTTTAGTGGACATAATATTAATATCTGTGGTGGATTGAATTATCCTTTTCCTTTGGGAGATATGGTAACAGAAAGATTGATTTTTGACAAACAAGTCAACTCGAAAACTAAATTAGGCACTCAAGTGCCAATACATGGTTCCAAAGTAACGTGTATCCATTAGTATCCATCCAACAGGAAAAAACTAAGTTTATTTTGGTCTCTTTGAAGGGGTATTTTAGTAATTGTGAACAAGCTTACATGGAAATGGTTACAGAATACAAGTTTTCAGATATCATTACAGCCATTTTAATACCATGGAATCATAAACATAACACCGATTGAGTCACTGAACACATGAAGAACACAAAATCAGATTACCTCTTTTTATTGAAAATGAATCAGAACACTCAATAAATAAATATAAATGATCACATAAAAAATGACGCGTTTAACAACTACAAACAATCAATCAGGAGTTTGTTACCTCTAACCATGGTTTGACACCCTTCTGCTACAATTTTTATTACAGGAACTTGCAATCTGCAAAGCAAAGATGTGAGTGAGCTTACACGGATATGAAAACAACATACATTCAACTACTCTGTTAATTACCAACTTCTAGAAATCGACTTAGCACCTCAAACCAATAGTGGGAGGCTGGAACAGAATTTGCAGCACTGATGGTCATTTTGTGATGTAAGCCAACCTGGTAACCCATACTGATGATGGCAGTCTTAAGGTCTTAGTGTATGTTTCGAATAGATAATGACTAATGAGATTGCTAGAAAATCCAGAAGCACCCTTATTTTCCATTCCAAACGCACCCCAAGACCATCATGGTGGTGGTTGTTGTGGTGTCAAGTTCTGAATCCTTAACTATCTGTTGTCCTGAATAAGAACAGAAAAAAGCTTATAAACTACATATAGAACAAAAATAAATACGTTATACAATTAATGATTTAAGCCAGGATTGCTGCAAAGGTAGCCAAAAGAAAGAGAGGACTGCAGACGGACGTGCATATTCATGTGGCCATGGATACAAAACATTCTAAAGTTCAGCACTAATGGTCAACGCATGGGATCCTATGCAACAGTAAACAAGAAAGGAGCATTTGATTTCACTACCTTTACGGTTTAGGGGAGGTTTAGGATGTATCATTATGGAGCATTGAAATACTAAATAATTTAAGCACACAGCCTTAATCAGTTGCATAAACTAAACACGTTCTCATTTGTAAAACAAAGTGGATGACTTGAACCGAGCCCAATTACTCTACTGTTTACAAATTATGAGCCACTCAAGTCGGATTCTGTAGCTAATTTATCAGCTCCCAAAAATATACATATAACAATTCACATGTAAACCCTCTAAAAGTGCCATCATCTCAATAAATACACCAAATACACACTTATACATGTTTGTGGGCAAAAGAATATCAAAAGCGAAAGAGAGAACAACAGATCAACATGCATACAAGTGTACTCACGAAGTGCTACAAACTGTTCAATTCAGCATTAATCAATCAGGTTTAATGCCAGTTTATACTCATTCAACTATACATCTTGAGAAAATGAGTGATCCTAATCAGAAAAAACAGAGCATCTTCATAAATAAAATACAACAAACTGTAAAGCAACGTACACAATCAAGTATAACCTTATCCCAAACTAAAACCTAAAACATTAGACTCATCTAAATATCATACACACACGCACTAAGAGATCAAGCCCTATGACATACTAACAATCAGCTAAATGAAACGTTACCTCGTACAACAAGTGTACACCGTTCTCCTACAATACAATACATCGAATTAAAATAACCTCTTGATACCAAAAAGTGCATTGCTAATAGCTCAGTACCTAGATTGTCAAGGAGCTCATGGTTTACAATCAAAATTTACTAAGGTGAGTGGAGATTTTATAAAGTTCACCACTCTAAATTGTATTGCACTAATGAAAAAAAGAAAGAAAAAAAAAACATCTTCCAGATAGCCACACGGGGCTCTAAAGGCAATCTAAAAAATCATAAGTAACCTGAGATATTGTGTAACATCTTGGCCCAAAACCACTAACGGTCCAAACCACGAATTCCATGGCACATGTGAGTATTCAAGAAAGGAACATCAAACAAAGTTCAGTGCCCAGTTTTGTCGGGGTTAGGTTACATTACAGAAATTATATTCAGCTATACATCTTGAGAACCCAAAGTGATACAGTAGAAGTTTATACTTTATATATAAAAAATGAGAAATATAATGAAATCTTGAACACATATGCTTGGCAAATACTATAATCAAATAACAATCAAATAATAAACCATTGTTACAAAAAGGCCAAAACCATCATCCCTAAAACGTCATAAACCCTAAAAACTGTAAATTAATTGGTAACTAGTTTGTCAATCCACAAAATCAATTGCAACCTCATAAACCCTAAAAAAAATGTAAATGTAAGGTTCAGATAACAGCCTCGAAACGTTGTGGAAAGTAATTGGTGAGTAGCAAGATCATAAATGGGGTCTAACGCTTAACAATTAACAACTATATGTTACAACAAAAGTAGAGATAATCAAACAACACTAAGCAGCCTACCTAAACCATTCAGGCAGTGCTCAACTACACATTATGTAACAGAATATAATCAACATACAACAATAAATTAATGAAGCAAATCAAGAATAGAATAAAGATAACAAAGATGCAACCAAAATGGACAAAGCACCTAATCTTCCCAAACGAGCAATGATTGCATAAACGGATGTGTGATCAATACGCGCAGCATAAATAACAAGTTCTGCAGCTGAAGCAAATCCGTAGATGAAAAGACTGGTAATTGAGACCATGATAGCTCGAGGGTGCGTTTGGAAAGGAAATTTATTATTCCCCTGCGACTTTATCTCTGCAAATGCAAGTAAAGAAGCGATGATAAAACTAAATGTGTGTGGTGGCATCATCACCACAACTTGTTCCTGGAATACATATACAATCACAGTTATGCCGCCGCGGTGTAGTGCCGCCATTGCTTCCCTGAACAAAGAAGAAACTCTGTTTTTGTCATTTTCTGGTGCAGGTTGAGCCTCGGCCTCCGCCTCAACCTTAACGGTGACGTTGTTAGTACTATCGACTGTGGAAGTTGGCATTGTTTTTTTACTTTTTTTTAGTTTTTCTATTTAGGTTTTTAACGAGTAAGGTTAAAGGGTTTTGGAGAAGTCGAATGTATTGGACTATCGGTAACTGAATGTGAGAGATTGAGAATGAGAGTTGTCTTATATAGTAGTTTTGACTTTTGAAGGGGTAGAGATCTACGGTCCGGATTTCATTGATGGAAAAATTAGATTATATATTCTTTTCCTTAACTATCTTAATCTTAACTTTTAATATAAATTTAAATATAATATATAATATATAATTACTATTGACGATGTCATTAAAAATTCAATTAACCAAATCAAATTGATTGATTCTATCAAATTGACTAAACTTTAGAGAAATAATGACATCATAATTAATCATATTCTCATCCTAATGTTTATTTCAATCCTAATTCTAATCAAAGTCCAAATATTAATTCGTGAGTATAGTTAGATTTTTGTGCAATTACGAGTTTTTAAGTAATATGTTCAACTAATAGATACATAAAAAACTTATCATAATTTTTTTTGTTGGATTACGTGATAGACTAATTGGCAAGTTTAATCTAATTGTTCCGACTTGTTAATATAAAGCAATATATTTTCAAATTAAATTAAAGCATATGACTAATTAAAAATATATTAACACTTACAAAAAAATAATAAAAATTTATCAAATGGAAGTTAGAGGTAGTTTATTTTTTTTAAGTATTAGAGGTTGACTTTTAAAAACTTCACAAAATAAAAGGACCTAATTGACTAATTGAATTTTTTTAATTTGATGATGACATCATAAAGAATCATATGTTATCTTTACTTTAAGAATTTGTAAGATTTTTTTTGTTAAAGTGGTTGGAACTTAGAACCTTAAGCGTATTTATATAACAGTATTGTAACCCGAACCGGTCTCTTAGATCTTTAAGCCCATTCAAAACTGCTACAAATTAACATATGGCCCAATTCGATAGAGAACAAAAGCCCCAAATTCTCTTTTAGATCTTTAACCTTTTAGGGACTATTTAATACGACCTTACGAGTAAGTAATTGGGTCCATATTGCCTGGATCCCGGGTCTACATCTTGTGTTTCTTTAATCTCACTAACGTATGTATGATCTGAATTCTTTTGTCTTCTTTATATGATCCAGTCGCTATTAATACTTTACTATCATAGTCATAGTTGAAGTATGAATATCATGTCAAAGCTTACTTTCCATTTTTGTCTATGTATCATCTGCAATATATCGAACCCTGTATCTACCAACGTATTCGATTATTCTTCATATATGTTTTTCAATTAGCAACAAGTCAAGTACGATTTCATATAGATTACCATGTATTATGGAAATCAGTTCTTTAGACATTTAGTTACACATTTTTAGAGGAGTACACAACATCATCTCAAGTCAATATACGAACTACAAAGCACCACAAGGATCTCATACCTGATAGTGTACCCCTACTATTGGGCTTCTACATAGCCTAGCCCATAAGCTTTTCTCTATTGGGATTCCCCCTCCCCATATATAAGGGTACAAACCCTAGACCTCCACACAATCTCACATAATAATTACACACACAATGTGTGCAGCCTCCATAGGCTCTCCTCACCTCCAAACCCCATCTTCTTAGATGGGTATTCGATCATCCTTTACCACCCTCGATGAGAACTATCTCGATCCGGGTTACGACACTAGTGCAGTGTAAAGAGGTGATTCCCCCCATGCGCACTCAAGCCGAAATATGCTTGAACAATTGGCGCCATCCGTGGGACCTGCAACGAATTGCCGGTGTTCGACAATTAAGCTTAAATCGGTTTGTAAGTCTTCCGATTCACGATTATTAGTTGAAACGTGCACACATATTATGTGTGAGGGTCCTGATACAAAAATAAAAATGTGTCAATTTGGAAAAAGCCGTTGCTTGGGGTTTGTGAACAAATTGATTTCAGAAAGCAAAAGAAACAATTTTTTCAATTGTATCGATATGGAAACTACCAAATCTTGTTTTTACACATACCGAACACAAAGAAAAAGTTGATCTTTGACGGACTTCCTTCTACTGATCATATTAATATAAGTTATTATTAGTTTTTATACAAGAAAACCAAATTACGAAGCAAGTAATAAATTGTTTCAGACAAGGCCACCACGATAATTGCCTTTTCATTCTAAATGAAAAGCCCACCAAGTATTGGGTTAATGAAAAGTCCAGGTTTACATATACATGTTAAAAAGTGGTGCAAACCCACACTCTGATTACAAAAGTAAGAGCGGATGTCTAGTATAATTACTGACTGTTATTGATCAATTTATTGTATGATGCTAATAAATGGCTCATTCGTATACAAATGCTGCTCAAATTTGATGAAAATCATTGTGCACACCAAGTGTTCGATAAAATGCCTCAACCAATTGTACAATTCTTATTGCATATTGTACAACATTGTATTGCTCAGTGTGGTATCTAATTGTCAACAGGTAATGAAGTGCACAATGATGTATGATGTTGCTCAAACCTATCGAAAATCTTAGTTACATGTTTTGTAACGGTCCTAATCGCAAGTAGCACCAGCTAATCGCTAGCCTACTGTCGCATCCATGTTGTTACCTTTTTGCAGCTCTATTTTGTGAGTCGGGCCCGATTTGCGAGCATAACTAACATCCCATTCGGGTCTGATTTGTAACCCGATTTGCTGCTGATCTCAGTCACGCTCATGCCTGAACGCAGCCCTTGCGGGCATAATTTGCGGCTTCTGTCTGTTTAGATTTTACAGCCATGTTCGCGCTTGTTCGCAGCCACATTCAGGGCCTGCTTGCAGCTATTTACAGAGGATACTCGAAGCAACACTTGGGCCTGATCTCAGGCTGAGCTCCAAGCACCGGGATCGTTTTATACTCCGGTTCAAGCTCCGAACACCGGGATCGCTTATACGCTCCGGGCTCGTCAAATCAAACCGAGCTCCTGGATCGCTTATATGCTCCGGGCTCTTCAAGTGTAAACCGAGACCCAGGATCGCTTATATGCTCCGGGCTCGTCAAATGTAAACCGAACTCCGGCCTCGTCAAATATAAACCAAACTCCGGGTTCGTCAAAATGTAAACCGAGCTCAGGCTCGTACACGTGAGCTCCGGCCTCGTATCAAGATAAACCGAGCTCAGGCTCGTACACGTGAGCTCCGGGCTCGTACATGCACTCCGAGCTCCGGGCTCACACTGACATACACCGTGCACCGAGCTACAGGCTACTTTCAACAGCCACGAGATCCGTGTCTGTTCGGCATATCTTCAAGCTACATGTTCACCTTCGAGATAGATAACCAAGGTCCGGGATTGTTGCCGTACTCCGGTCTTATTCCGGGATAACATCAAGCTCTGGGACCGCTTATATGCTCCAGGCTCCAAGTTTCGAGTCGATTCCGTTCCAAGATGAAACCGAGCTCCGGTCTCATTTATGTAAGCCGGGCTCGTGCTCCTGGTTTGTTCGTTTCGAGAGATGAGGCCGAGCTCCGGTCTCGTTCATATATGTCGGGCTCGTGTTCAGAGTTCACCCAAGATAAACCGAGCTCCGGTCTCATTCATGTACGCCGGGCTCGCGCTCTGAGTTGGCTCATTTCGAGACGGATCCGAGATCCCAGCTCGTCCGAGATAAACCAAGTTTCGGACCCGTTCGATATATAATCCGAATTCCACACTCGTCTTGACATAGCTCCGAGTTTCGCACTCGTTTTGACATAGATACGTATGAGAGTCCCTAATTCACTATTGATTAGTGAAATGGAATCACAATAAGTAAAGTTTAATTGTAAAAGGGGGGTTGAATACAATTAAAAACTTTTCTCTTGTTTTAAACAGATTACATAAGCAGTTTTTAATTGATTAACAGAAATAGAGTGTGTTGTAACAGATAATAAAACGGATATGACAATATCAAAGAACAGTAGTAATAGTTGCTAAATAGTGAATTATATTGATCATAAAATTCACAAGTGTTGATTGCGGAATGGACTAGCCAAAGCTAATCCAAATCAAACACACAAGCTAACCTATTACAAAATGAGATGAGCAGTAGTGGACAAACATGCTAACTGCTCACTCGCTGATCGATACAACGTGCTTAGACTTACTACTCACTGACAAACAAGTGATTAACACGTGTAAACGATTAACCTCTACAGTACAATATACTGAACTATTTATACTACAAGAGTTCCTAGAATATCTCCTAAAAAATAGGATCTTGGAAGGACACGTGTTGCAACTTGATTGCCTTGATCTCTGATGAACAGACATACTGCGGGTCCCAATTCAGTTACCGCAAATATCTCGTTACCTTAAATCCAATCAATTGCCACCACGTAATCATTCGAACATTCTTCAAGTACGAAGACTCTTGCTGATGTGTATAAAGTACAGTACTTTTGCACTTGATGATTGAGAGGCTTTATTGAATAGTCACTGAAGATGCAGTAATTCTCCTCGCTCACTGCGAGCTAACATGCTCTTGTAGAATGACTTGAATTACGGATTTTCAGAGACTAGCTATTATTCGGGCAGTGACTTTTGCCTTATTAGAATTGAAGATGTAGAACTCTCGCTGCTTATTATCAGCGACACACCAAGTTGAGTTCTAATCTTCCTCAGCATATCATATTCCTTGAGAGTAGAGTGAATAACGATCAGCAATAATAAACTCCAGCAACAGCAGCTTTGATACAATCCATTTCTTCATCGAGTAGTGCACAGTTGAGTTGGTCAACGATCAGTGACTCATCATGATCAGCGACCAGCGACTCAACAATCTCCCCCTAAATGATTGTGATCGAAGCTCCCTAGACAAACTTGCTGCTGAAAAGTTTATAGTCAGTTTTTAAGATTTAAACATTCAAAGACTTCCACTTGTGATCCATTCATTTTTCTTTTTGGATTCTTTTGATATGATCTGAGTTTTTGTACTTTGATATTCTCAAAAGATCAGATATTATTGAACTGCAAAATATAAATATTACAAGTGTTTTTCAGTTACAATAAACCTTATCTTAATATGCTACAAAATTTCATTATCTAGCTTTAACAATCTTCAATTTGTAGCAATTTCTTCAGCTTCAGTAACAAATAGCTTCAGTTATCTTCATCAGCAAATATCAGCCTAAGCAAAACCAAATCCTTCAACTTTAGCTTTTGTCCAGTGAGCTTGGATACCTTCTATCTTCCGCTTCTGTGCAGTGATCTTGGATACCTTCTATCTTCAGCTTCTGACCAATCATTTCAAAGTCAATGAGTCGAATGTTGATGGTCACTTCTTTCACTATAGTGTGGCTCATTAGTGACTTCTACATCCATCTAGGAAGGCAGCTCTTTGTGAAATCAAAGAAATGATCAAGAAAACCAAGGAAAGGATCAAGAAAACCAAAGATGAGAAAAAGATCAACATTTCTGGTAATATCATCACTTGAATCAAGATCCGCATATGTCTCCCCCTTGATGTTAGCACGAAATGTTTTAAGTATGGATTGGGTTTCCTCATCATCACCAGCTTGTGTTTTAGCTGATGGATCCTTGGAAACAGAGAGTTCAGCTTGTATTTCTCCCTGTGACAGGGGAGAGACATTGACAGCTGGTGCAGTGCTAGATGAGAGATGGCCCGGGTCTGTAGCCTGTGATGTGTCATCAGCGAAGAGTGTGTTATCACTCTCTGATGTCACTTGCCCTTTGTGTAAAACATCATCCTTTTGTGAGGATGATGAGTGGTTGGTGGGTTGACTCGATAAAAAGGTGTGGGTTGCACCCGAATCACTGCTAACAATGGGTTGAGCCATTGTAGCTGTCTATAGGTTTCCCTTGATAGAGTCACTGGATTTTCGGGAATCCAGTGAGGCGGTTGAAGGCTTGGTTTCAGCAAGGGTGCCCACAGTGACTGAACGTTCAGACCCTGTTTCACCATTGGCGTCCTTAGACGTCTTCTTTTTGCTATGTCCTTGATCCATTAATGTCGGGGATCCTAATTTGGATTTTCTTTTGATGGTTCTGGATTTTTTTCTTTGGTGGTTGACCAATTGTGGTCACTGGGGGTGTAGGAGCGGTCGGATGTACAGCAGTTGCAGGCTAGAGAGCAAGTATCCCTTTGTAATGACTTTTTAGTGATCAGTTTCCCAGAGATCGCACTTTCTTAATCAATCCTGAGATAGTTGATTAGCGACTAACTGATCAGCTTGTTGATTTTTGTGCCCATAGTTTGAAGAAAATCAGTAACACAAGCAGGGAGAAGAAAAAGATTGAAAAAGAATTTAGTATCTCCACATACCCTGTTATTGAGCACGAAAGGTTTCTTTGATGATTTGATTTGAAAATTGTACTAACAAGATCGTTGGTTTCTGCAAAGGCTCGAAGAGCTTTAAACTTTTGCAAAAATGATGTATGGAAAACCTGATTAT
Source organism: Helichrysum umbraculigerum (assembly GCA_949592205.1). NCBI lineage: Eukaryota > Viridiplantae > Streptophyta > Magnoliopsida > Asterales > Asteraceae > Helichrysum > Helichrysum umbraculigerum. The sequence continues at coordinate 117,420,118 of CATIUR010000003.1, read as the reverse complement.
GATCTTGCTAGCAATAAAGATTTTTTTTTAAAATAGATTTTCACGTTTAGAACAGAGGTTTGAAGGTATGATCATCAAGTAGGCGTGAAATAAGGTGAGATAAAGTATTGTTTTATAGTGGACTGAGTAGGATTTATGTGGTTGAGAATGGATCATCGTGGTCGATGATGGTGGTAGTTAGAGGTGGTATAGAGGTGATAATTGATGGTGATTAGTGGTATAGGGGTATGATTAAGGAACCTGGTGGTATTAATGGTAATTGGAGGGGTGCGCCGGAAAAGTACACCGACGTAAGAAAGAGAGTGTCAGATTGTGCGACTTTTGTGACACACCGAAATGATTACTGTTAATAAACCACCATTAACAATTGCATCAGGGAGTCCCTGATGCACATCATCAAATCAATTGATTTTCCTCTGAGAAGAAAACACAAGCATTAAAAAAAAAAAATTAATCTTCTATCTGGCAGGGATGTTGTCTCGCTGATTTAGACACAACTTAGAATACTGAATAAATAATAGAGATGTAGTCACTGCACATATATAAACTATGGAAATCTTTCTTGAATTTTTTTTTTATTAAAAGAAATCATGAGTATTTATTATGTTGAGTATAAGTTGTATACCATATCATTATATTAACTTTCACTGATCGAATTACAACTTAGAATACTAACACGATCAGTTTAGAGAAAAGATAAATCAGTGATATAAAACTAATAATGAAACATAATAAATACTCAAGCGACTATAAGAAATATAAAGTTAGATAATCATAGCCAGACTGATTATTACATTTGTAATTGGATCAGTGACTATGCTTCTCTAAGTTTATATTTTACATAGCCATTTTTTTATGAGTATTTGAAAGAGATAAACTGCAATGAATAACTAAACTCAAGGAGTTTAATTATTCATTGAAGTTTAACATACCAAGCTCGCTGATGAGGTAGTTAAATCTTTTCTCATCCAGAGGTTTTGTAAACAGATCAGCGAGTTGATAATCAGTTGGGATGAAATGAATTTCAATGTCACCTTTCATCACGTGGTCCCTGATGAAATGATAACGGACATCAATGTGCTTTGTCCTTGAATGCATCACTGGATTGTTAGCAATGGCTATAGCACTTTGACTATCACAGTAGATGGGTATTCCACTGAAGTCAAATCCATACTCAGCGAGCTGGTTTCTCATCCAGAGAATTTGAGCTGTACAAGCACTGGCAGCAACATATTCAGCTTCAGCGGTAGAGGTTGAAACAGAATTTTGTTTCTTGCTAGACCAGCTTACAAGCTTTTCTCCAAGAAATTGACAGCTGCCAGAAGTGCTTTTTCTATCCAGCTTGCATCCGGCATGATCAGAATCTGAATATCCTTTCAGCGAGAAAACTGTCCCAGAAGGGTACCAGAGACCCAGATTTGGTGTACCCTTTAGGTATCTGAATATTCTTTTGACAGCGAGCAAGTGTGATTCCTTCGGGTCAGCTTGATACCTAGCACAGAGACAAGTAGCAAACATAATGTCTGGTCTACTTGCAGTTAAATACAGTAGTGACCTGATCATTCCTCTGTAAGCAGTGATGTTTACAGATTTACCATCAAGGTCAGCATGTAATTTTACTGCAGGTGACATAGGTGTGGCAAGGGATGAGCAGTTGGTAAATTCAAATTTCTTCAATAAATCTTTAACATATTTCCCTTGATTTATGAAAATACCAGTTTTGGTTTGTTTTACTTGCAAACCAAGGAAAAATGTTAATTCGCCAATCATGCTCATTTCATAACTCTTTGTCATGACATCAGAGAATTCCTTGCACATGTCACTGTTTGTAGACCCAAAAATGATATCATCAACATAGATTTGAACTAGTATGACATCCCTCTTATCTCTTTTTATAAAAAGTGTACTGTCAATCTTACCTCTGACATATCCACTTTTAACTAGATAATTAGAAAGAGTGTCATACCAGGCTCTGGGAGCCTGTTTTAGTCCATAAAGAGCTTTTTCAAGTTTGTACACATAACCAGGGTGCTTGGCATTGATGAATTCAGGTGGTTGTTTGACATACACTTCTTGCAGCTTGCCATTTAGGAAGGCACTCTTTACATCCATCTGATAGACTTTAAACTTTTTGTGAGCTGCATATGCCAGGAATAGTCTGATTGACTCAAGTCTAGCCACTGGTGCAAAGGTTTCATTATAGTCAATGCCTTCTTGCTGGCAATAACCTTTAGCAACCAGTCTAGCCTTGTTTCTGATTACTACACCATCAACATCTCTTTTATTTTTGAATACCCATTTCGTTCCAATTGTTGTTTTACCAACAGGTTGTGGTACCAATTTCCAGACTTTGTTTCTTTCAAACTGTGCCAATTCTTCTTGCATTGCAGATATCCAATTATGATCAGTGAGTGCTTCATCAACCTGCTTTGGTTCTACCAGTGACACAAAACTAACAAACAGACAAAAGTTAGCAGTTGATGATCTTGTCTAGACCCTGGATTTTAGATCACCAATAATTAGTTCATTATTAATGTGTTTGGACCATTTAGTCATTCGTTGAGGATCAGCAGTGACTTGTTGATCCAGTGGTGGTCCAGATGTCAAATCAGTATTGGAACCTTGGGAATTATCATTTTGTGACCCTTGGTTTGAACTTTGAGTTTGAGATGATTGGGCATTAGTAGGTAAAGATGATGTTCCTGAAAAATTCTCAGCAGAAGTAGACCGAGAAATGTTTTCAGGGACATTACCTTCATCTTCTGAATCAGATGAAAATTTTGTATATTTTTCATTGATTGGTTTTTCATTAACTGATGAGTCACTATCCAACTTGTTGATTTCATTAAAAGCAAGATTTTCATATTCTTTTGGATCAGTGAGTGACTCTTCATATGATTCATCAAAAGTAACATCCATTGATTCCTCAATGCACTCTCTTCTTTTATTGAAAACTCTGAAAGCTTTAGAGATGATTGAGTAACCAATAAATATTCCTTCGTCAGCTTTTGGATCAAACTTTCCTAAGTGATCTCTTTTGTTTTAGATGTAGCAGGTACTACCAAAAACATGGAGAAAACTTATGTCAGGTTTTCTCCCCCTCAGTGACCTATTCTGGGTGTAGCAGGCAGTGCTCACTGCTTCAGCCCAGAAGTAGGTTTTAAGACCAGCATCAATGAGCATTGACCTGGCAGATTCAATCAAGGTTCTATTTCTCCTCTCTGCCACCCCATTTTGTTGGAGTGTTCTAGGTGCTGAAAATTTTTGAGAAATACCTTTTGAATCACAAAAACTTTCCAGGTCAATATTTCTAAATTCAGTCCCATTATCAGATCTTAAATATTTTACCAGATTACCATTTAAGTTTTCCATTTTCTTGATAAAGGATATGATCTCGCTGGCAGCATCACTTTTGGCTTTGAGAAAAGATACCCATGTATATCGGGAGTACTCATCTATGATAACCAAGCAGTACTTTTTCCCTCCAAGACTTGGTGAACTTACTGGACCGAATAAATCCATATGAAGCAGGTAGAAACATTCAGTTACTGATGAAGTTTGTTTACTCTTGAATGATGAGCTGTGATGCTTTCCTTTTTCACATGCTGAACAGAGCTTATCTTTGTCATAAGATGTAACAACCCCGAAATTAGGGCCAATTTAAAATTTTCCTAATTACTTGTTTATTACTTGTATTTAATATGAAATAGGATTAAATACATTACTTACTATATATATATATGGATGGAATATATGTATATATACGCGTATACGATTCGTACTAATATCGTATAAAACTATAATCGTACAAACTTGCGTACACTGATAAAACAATTATTAAATAATGTGAAATTATTTAATTACTTTGATTGTTACTTTATATTATGTTTATAATATAACGGAAAACGTACGTTTTGATTAAAACGTTACCGAACTCTACGAAAACTCGATTAACCGACAAAACTAAACGAAGTTATATTTTATAACTTAGAATCAAGTATTTTATTTAAATACTCCAACAAAAATACCGGGGAACGACTCGTATTTTAAAACGTATATTAATCGCTTATAAAAACTATTTTAACGCTTAAACGACCGAGGAAACGAACACGAATTTGGGGAAACTAGTAAAAGACCAAACCACCCTTGTGGGACCCACTAGGGGGCCGGCCACATGCCAAGGGATGGCATGCCATACCCTTGACCTCCTCCCCTCACTTTCTTCCTCACTTATACACTTACACACACCACCACACCACACCTCCATTATTCTCTCCAACCTCTCTCTTCCCCATCTCTCTCTCTCTAAAATCGGCAGCCCACAAACCACCCAAAAACCACCATCAAAACTCATAAAAACGCTAGGCTCGTTTGGAGAAAGTCGATCACCATCACGAGAGCTACAAACCCATCTTTTCGGTTTCTCGATTCGATCACTTTGTAAGTTTTCCGGCGACTCGTAAACTTTTCCGATTATCATTATTTTACATATATGTTGTTCCCCTAGCTTTATAATGTCCAAATTATACGTTAACACTCGTTTTTGGAACTCGAAAACTTAAACCGAGAACCACCACTGAAAACAGTCCACTTCCGGATTTTTTATAAAATCGTGTGTTCAAAATCAACGAAAACTTTCTAAATAAGAAATCTTCGTCTCTTCGTCGCCTACGACTTTCATGAAGGGCGTTTTGCCCAGAAATACACCCATCTTCGGCTAATACTAGAACTTTGGACTTAGTTCTGTTTGGAACCAAATCTGACCACACTTCACTTTTATTTTTGTTTAAAATAGTAAACGGACATAAGAAAATACCATAAAATGCAGAAATGAACTTTAGATATATGAGAATATATGTGATTTTTCGTTAGGCTTGAAATGGACTACAAATGGGTTAAATCGAGGGTTGGAACCGAGTCAAGAATCTGAAACAAGAACCCACTAAACTGAGATCAGTCCACTTCTCGAATTTTTATAAAATCATACGTTTGAAACTAGCGAAAACTTTCTAAACATAAAATCTTCGTCTTTTCGTTGACTACAACTTTCGTGAAGAAGGTTTAGCCCAGAAATGCCCTCGTTTTGCTATAAAAATCAATTTACAAACATATATATATTGTGTCAAAACTTTGGAAAAGATTAACTAAAAACCGACACCTCGAGGACCTCTAGAACCGAAAACTCAGTTGATAAAGTGATTATTAGCCATAATATGACTTAGGTAAAAGCCTCGGGTCAAGACTCGAACGTTTGACCTCAAAACGTCGCATTTTGTGGCCAACGTCGCATTTAGCGACGTCGCGGCCTACGTCGCACAAAAATCCCAACGTCGCACTAGCGACGCAGCCTTTTACGTCGCATTAACTTGCGGACGTCGCACATAGCGACGTAGACTTTTACGTCGCAAACCGAACCTACGTCGCATTGATTTGCGAAGGTCGCATCATGCGACGTACCTCCCTACGTCGCACCCTACGTCGCATGCTACGTCGCACAAACCAGAACCTTGAAAAGTCAGATTTTTACTAAGTGTCGAACTTACACAACTTCAAATACTTATGTCATACGAACTTACAAGTTCACCCACTAGTTACGTGCTGGATTACACGTTAACTGATACGAACTTACATACAAATACTTACGAGGTTTCACTCGTACCCTTTGGGGACAAAGCCCATTGGAACTTACGCAAACGATATACAATGCGATACGAAACAAACAGTTATACACGTACGCTTTACAAAAGTATAACTATTACGAATACATAATAATAATGGATGGAATTATTATTATACACCGATAACAAACGAACCGTACAAACTGTATACAAACTACAAACGATTTACAAACGTACAAACAAACTAATGGACATTAACTAGTTTGGGAACAACTAGCATGGATACTTTACAAGTATTCCATTTACTTACTAAACCTTGCGCGTATTAGGACGCTAAGGGTTGCTAGTTCGGGATACTACTTGCTTACCTACTACTTTGTCTGCTAGGCTCAGGTGAGTCTTACAGCCCCTACTTTACTGTTTTATACTCAGGGGTGAGATGCATTACTGTTTTACATGAACACACAAAACTTACTTGCTGCCATGATTTACTTACTGTACGAGATTAACGATACGCCAATTGCATGGGTTTACGACTAATCCAATGAAATCCTCCTGAACCATAGTTGTTAGTTATGTGATAAGCGCGAGTTTTAGTATATGGATCCATATGGGACTGACAATCCCCGCCCGGGGTAGCAAGCACTACCACGAACCGTTCCTGTAGAAACGGGCGTTTCTTACTCGTTCCGTATGAATGTTTTGGATTACATTCATGAGGGGGTACCGATATTTACTGTACGTTAAGCATCAACTATGGGGGCTCATGGCGATTGTATCAAACGGTTGTATATCCTACAACCACCCACTTATTAAAACTTAAGTAATTGATGAGCATAACCTGTGATCATTACTTGCTGGCTAGCTATGATTTACAAATACTACATGTGTGTTCAAACTGTTTACTTACTTACAAACCTGTGAGATTCACCAACCTTTTTGGTTGACCGTTTTAGTAATGCTTCTCAGGTACACAGCATCAGTAGGGATGCCCAGCAGGATAAGCTTACTTAGCTCGAGTCGCATGCATTACAAGCTTGGAGATTTTATTGCATTACTTTTGTACTTACTGTTATGTATTAGAATCTCTAGGAAATTACTGAACTCGAGCTTGTATTTTGAAACTACTTATGTATTAATGTATTAACTTTTCGAACGTCTCATTTAGAGTCGTTCACTGTATCCTTTGTGCTTGTGATTATTGATTAGTAACACCCAAAACGTCGCTTCCGCAAACTGTTAAATTTGGGGGTGTTACAGATTGGTATCAGAGCCTAAGGTTATAGTGAACTAGGTTGCATTTAGTGGGCCTAGACTATGACCGTTAGGCAGTATTCCTCATTAGGTATAACTGGTTCAGGAATTACAGCATACGAGTTTAATTTAACATAGCCTGATCAACTATGTACAATTAAATGAAGATGATGTGAGTTCTGAAAGGGGTTATGTTGAACAGGAATGCAATAGCTGACTCTGACCTCGAGAGAACCGAGACTTCTACTTGACTGTGCTAGGCACGAACTAGGCGGTTATGTGTTATATATATATATATACATAGGCCTCTTTCCCGACACGATGCTCTCTCTCAACTGCTGCGAAATTTATTCTCAACTTACATTAACCAAACGACACCTCGATTCTCGTCATTCTATTTTTATTCAATTTTTACGAATTCATACGTCTGACGACTTCTACACCGTTATAACTGACAACCATAGCTAATCGAATATCCTTTGATATGAAGATCGGGATTCTGTCTTATTCACTAACTCTACCCAATTCAACGTTTATAACATTTTACAACGTACCCACCGTACTGTTAGATGTATCCTAATAAAATCATTTTCAACTCAAGTCTCCTTCAGACTTCAAAACTTTTCAACAAATTCTTACTATCAAAATTATTACTCAATTTCTTACAAAATGTTTTATAAAATTCTCAAAATTTCAAAACTATATAACTTAATTATAATTCACAGCTTTGAACAAATTTCAACCTTTGACGAAATTCTTTTGAACTTACTAAATCATCACAATCATAATTCTTGTTCAAACCTTCACATGTTCTTTATTTATTGTTTCAAGGAACATGCCTCCTCGACGACAAATCATGCTTACTGAAGCCGAAGTCGCGGGCCTAATTGCCCGTAGTGTGGCCCAAGCCCTAGCTACCCGAACATCAAACCCTGGTAGCGAAGATACAGCTACTAACGGACCGCAACCCAAAACCTGCACCTACAAAGACTTCCATAACTGCAAACCCTTGACCTTTCAAGGAACCGAAGGAGCGATTGGTCTGATTCGTTGGACCGAGAAAATTGAATCAGTGTTCCTCATCTGCAACTGCAAGGAAGAGGATAAAGTCAAATTCGCCGCCAGCACCTTTTCTGAAATCGCCCTAACCTGGTGGAATACTTATGCGCAGACTGTGAGCGTTGCCGATGCTTACAAATTACCTTGGGATGAACTGAAGAATATGCTGAGGGGCGAGTACTGCCCGAGAGACGAACTGAAACAGTTGGAATTAGAATTCTGGAATCACAAGATGCAAGGCGACGATATCACCGGTTACACCAACCGTTTTCATCAATTGGCACTGCTGTGCCCATCCATGGTTGATCCTGAATACAAAAGGATCGAAAAATACGTTGATGGACTGCCCGAGCGACTTCAAGACTTAGTTACTTCGTCTAAACCGGGAACCATTCAGAGCGCCATTCGTATGGCTCATGAGTTAACGGCTAATTCTGTTCGCCGTGGCTCGACTTCGACCCCACCTGCGAATAACAAACGTAAATGGGAAGTGATTCCCCACTCATCCAACTCTACCTCTGACAAAAAGCCTGCAACTGTCAATGCCAATGACTCAAGGGCTTACAAGGGGAGCAAGCCTTACTGCTCCAAATGTAGTCGTCATCATAACGGCTCCTGTCCCTGTTCCAAATGCAAGAAATTCGGGCACTTGGCCCAAGACTGTCAAACCAACCCCACTGGTACTGATACTCCTGCACCCAAGACCTGCTATGAGTGCAATGGTACCGGGCACTTTAGGAAAGATTGCCCAAAACTGAAACTCCGAACCAACAATACGAGGAGCAGAGCTTATGTGATTAATGCCAGGGAGGATGACCCGAACCCGAGACTTTGCGATTTACTCAACCCGGGTACGCTCATTCTTTGACTACCCGAATCTGTTTTCTCATAAATCTCTCGCATAATGATTGATGTATAACTGTATTTTAGTCTGTGTGTTTTCTTTGATCCTAAGTACACAATAGGATTAGGAGACGACCGATAACTTAAATCCCGACAACACAATTTGCCTTACAATTTAGATACAGTAACCAAACTTCCTTCCCAATTATCTCACACTGGTTGAGGCCGGGAACTCATCTACTATTCATTACTTTAAACAGATGATTTAATATAACTTCACTTACTTGGGGCAAATTCTTAAATAGAACACTTATTTCGTAGGAAATGACAACTTCCTCCGTCAACAACCCTACACTGCAAAATGAACTGCTAAGTGAGGAACCGAAGATGTTTCCTTACCTCCTTGAACTCGAGTGTGATACAGAACACTCCGCTGAATCAGCAATGGCACATGCTGTTCCTGCTGATCCAACTGCTGCAAAAGCACCAGTTGATGAAACCCTGGCTACTGAATCAGTCAGCCACCTAAACCAAACTATTGATTCACTGCTAAAACAACTGACTGAAGCACGGGAGGACATTGATGACCTGCGACGAATTGCTTTCCAAAACGACCTGCGTATGCGTGAGTACGAGCTACGTCTGACAGCCTTAGAAAACCCTACTCCACCACCAACTTCACGAAGTAATCCTACTGAAAAGGAGACCGACACTGACTGTGCACCACCTCCAGCAAAGAGGGTGAAAGTTTACAGGGGAAATAGACCTTACTGTGCTCGATGCACTCGACATCATGATAACCCTTGTACCACACCCACCGGTCGATGCAAGGCCGACCCTAAAAGTACGAACCCTCCTAAGGAGAAACTCTGCTTCAACTGTGGGAGTGCTGGCCATCTCAAGGCCCAATGCCCACTACCTTCAGGCAACAAAAATTAGGGTACGTTACCACCTGACAACTACTTGATTTCAAACACTGTAGGACCTACCCTACTATCGATTACTACTTCGAACAAATTTCGGGACGAAATTTTCATAACAAGGGGAGAATGTAACAACCCCGAAATTAGGGCCAATTTAAAATTTTCCTAATTACTTGTTTATTACTTGTATTTAATATGAAATAGGATTAAATACATTACTTACTATATATATATATGGATGGAATATATGTATATATACGCGTATACGATTCGTACTAATATCGTATAAAACTATAATCGTACAAACTTGCGTACACTGATAAAACAATTATTAAATAATGTGAAATTATTTAATTACTTTGATTGTTACTTTATATTATGTTTATAATATAACGGAAAACGTACGTTTTGATTAAAACGTTACCGAACTCTACGAAAACTCGATTAACCGACAAAACTAAACGAAGTTATATTTTATAACTTAGAATCAAGTATTTTATTTAAATACTCCAACAAAAATACCGGGGAACGACTCGTATTTTAAAACGTATATTAATCGCTTATAAAAACTATTTTAACGCTTAAACGACCGAGGAAACGAACACGAATTTGGGGAAACTAGTAAAAGACCAAACCACCCTTGTGGGACCCACTAGGGGGCCGGCCACATGCCAAGGGATGGCATGCCATACCCTTGACCTCCTCCCCTCACTTTCTTCCTCACTTATACACTTACACACACCACCACACCACACCTCCATTATTCTCTCCAACCTCTCTCTTCCCCATCTCTCTCTCTCTAAAATCGGCAGCCCAAAAACCACCATCAAAACTCATAAAAACGCTAGGCTCGTTTGGAGAAAGTCGATCACCATCACGAGAGCTACAAACCCATCTTTTCGGTTTCTCGATTCGATCACTTTGTAAGTTTTCCGGCGACTCGTAAACTTTTCCGATTATCATTATTTTACATATATGTTGTTCCCCTAGCTTTATAATGTCCAAATTATACGTTAACACTCGTTTTTGGAACTCGAAAACTTAAACCGAGAACCACCACTGAAAACAGTCCACTTCCGGATTTTTTATAAAATCGTGTGTTCAAAATCAACGAAAACTTTCTAAATAAGAAATCTTCGTCTCTTCGTCGCCTACGACTTTCATGAAGGGCGTTTTGCCCAGAAATACACCCATCTTCGGCTAATACTAGAACTTTGGACTTAGTTCTGTTTGGAACCAAATCTGACCACACTTCACTTTTATTTTTGTTTAAAATAGTAAACGGACATAAGAAAATACCATAAAATGCAGAAATGAACTTTAGATATATGAGAATATATGTGATTTTTCGTTAGGCTTGAAATGGACTACAAATGGGTTAAATCGAGGGTTGGAACCGAGTCAAGAATCTGAAACAAGAACCCACTAAACTGAGATCAGTCCACTTCTCGAATTTTTATAAAATCATACGTTTGAAACTAGCGAAAACTTTCTAAACATAAAATCTTCGTCTTTTCGTTGACTACAACTTTCGTGAAGAAGGTTTAGCCCAGAAATGCCCTCGTTTTGCTATAAAAATCAATTTACAAACATATATATATTGTGTCAAAACTTTGGAAAAGATTAACTAAAAACCGACACCTCGAGGACCTCTAGAACCGAAAACTCAGTTGATAAAGTGATTATTAGCCATAATATGACTTAGGTAAAAGCCTCGGGTCAAGACTCGAACGTTTGACCTCAAAACGTCGCATTTTGTGGCCAACGTCGCATTTAGCGACGTCGCGGCCTACGTCGCACAAAAATCCCAACGTCGCACTAGCGACGCAGCCTTTTACGTCGCATTAACTTGCGGACGTCGCACATAGCGACGTAGACTTTTACGTCGCAAACCGAACCTACGTCGCATTGATTTGCGAAGGTCGCATCATGCGACGTACCTCCCTACGTCGCACCCTACGTCGCATGCTACGTCGCACAAACCAGAACCTTGAAAAGTCAGATTTTTACTAAGTGTCGAACTTACACAACTTCAAATACTTATGTCATACGAACTTACAAGTTCACCCACTAGTTACGTGCTGGATTACACGTTAACTGATACGAACTTACATACAAATACTTACGAGGTTTCACTCGTACCCTTTGGGGACAAAGCCCATTGGAACTTACGCAAACGATATACAATGCGATACGAAACAAACAGTTATACACGTACGCTTTACAAAAGTATAACTATTACGAATACATAATAATAATGGATGGAATTATTATTATACACCGATAACAAACGAACCGTACAAACTGTATACAAACTACAAACGATTTACAAACGTACAAACAAACTAATGGACATTAACTAGTTTGGGAACAACTAGCATGGATACTTTACAAGTATTCCATTTACTTACTAAACCTTGCGCGTATTAGGACGCTAAGGGTTGCTAGTTCGGGATACTACTTGCTTACCTACTACTTTGTCTGCTAGGCTCAGGTGAGTCTTACAGCCCCTACTTTACTGTTTTATACTCAGGGGTGAGATGCATTACTGTTTTACATGAACACACAAAACTTACTTGCTGCCATGATTTACTTACTGTACGAGATTAACGATACGCCAATTGCATGGGTTTACGACTAATCCAATGAAATCCTCCTGAACCATAGTTGTTAGTTATGTGATAAGCGCGAGTTTTAGTATATGGATCCATATGGGACTGACAATCCCCGCCCGGGGTAGCAAGCACTACCACGAACCGTTCCTGTAGAAACGGGCGTTTCTTACTCGTTCCGTATGAATGTTTTGGATTACATTCATGAGGGGGTACCGATATTTACTGTACGTTAAGCATCAACTATGGGGGCTCATGGCGATTGTATCAAACGGTTGTATATCCTACAACCACCCACTTATTAAAACTTAAGTAATTGATGAGCATAACCTGTGATCATTACTTGCTGGCTAGCTATGATTTACAAATACTACATGTGTGTTCAAACTGTTTACTTACTTACAAACCTGTGAGATTCACCAACCTTTTTGGTTGACCGTTTTAGTAATGCTTCTCAGGTACACAGCATCAGTAGGGATGCCCAGCAGGATAAGCTTACTTAGCTCGAGTCGCATGCATTACAAGCTTGGAGATTTTATTGCATTACTTTTGTACTTACTGTTATGTATTAGAATCTCTAGGAAATTACTGAACTCGAGCTTGTATTTTGAAACTACTTATGTATTAATGTATTAACTTTTCGAACGTCTCATTTAGAGTCGTTCACTGTATCCTTTGTGCTTGTGATTATTGATTAGTAACACCCAAAACGTCGCTTCCGCAAACTGTTAAATTTGGGGGTGTTACATAAGATAGCTTAGGAAGTCCAGTGACTAAGCCATTCTTGCTTAACTTGTTGATAGCTTTTAGATTCAAATGAGGGAGTCGCTTACGCCATAACCATTTTTCTTCTGAAATGGTTCTGGAATAAAAACACGTTAACTGCTCACTCGCTGATCGATACAACGTGCTTAGACTTACTACTCACTGACAAACAAATGATTAACACGTGTAAACGATTAACCTCTACAGTACAATATACTGAACTATTTATACTACAAGAGTTCCTAGAATATCTCCTAAAAAATAGGATCTTGGAAGGACACGTGTTGCAACTTGATTGCCTTGATCTCTGATGAACAGACATACTGCGGGTCCCAATTCAGTTACCGCAAATATCTCGTTACCTTAAATCCAATCAATTGCCACCACGTAATCATTCGTACATTCTTCAAGTACGAAGACTCTTGCTGATGTGTATAAAGTACAGTACTTTTGCACTTGATGATTGAGAGGCTTTATTGAATAGTCACTGAAGATGCAGTAATTCTCCTCGCTCACTGCGAGCTAACATGCTCTTGTAGAATGACTTGAATTACGGATTTTCAGAGACTAGCTATTATTCGGGCAGTGACTTTTGCCTTATTAGAATTGAAGATGTAGAACTCTCGCTGCTTATTATCAGCGACACACCAAGTTGAGTTCTAATCTTCCTCAGCATATCATATTCCTTGAGAGTAGAGTGAATAACGATCAGCAATAATAAACTCCAGCAACATCAGCTTTGATACAATCCATTTCTTCATCGAGTAGTGCACAGTTGAGTTGGTCAGCGATCAGTGACTCATCATGATCAGCGACCAACGACTCAACAACGTACGATGACATCGTAATACTATTGATCTGAAGTCTGATTGCTTGAGATAACTTCGAACTCGTTCCGAGATCGACCCATGTTCCGGGCTCGCTCCGCATTACTCCGAGCTCCGCCCTCATTTGGTAATAGCTCTAGCTCATTACAAGATGATTTATACAAGGATTTTCCGAGCTCCGCTTTGTGTCTCGTTGCAACTGACCTCTGTGCTCGTCATGAGATAGCTCTAAGCTCATGTTGACGTTAACTCCAACAGCTCTGTGATGCTCCGATTCAACCAAGCTTCATGCTTGTTTCAACAGGCTCCGAGGTCCGCGCTTGGACACCTTAGTTCATGTGAAGATGAATAGCAGTACAACATAGGATTTCTGCATGTGTATATTCTGTTCTTATCTACACAAGAGAAAAAGGGATGTTTCGATCACATCCCACTCACGGCCCCGATCACAGCTTATACGATGTCCCGATCGCAGCCATGTATCGTTTCGATCACAGCTTACACGTTGTCCTAATCGCAGCCCACACGCTCCCCTGGGTCACAACTAACATGTTGAAAGTAAAGGCAACTCATCTTTTAAGTTCAATACTACTAAAAATATTAGTACTATTGAACTGGGGGCAAGCATAATATGATTACATTGGAACTCATGGCCTCTTCTGCTTTGATTAAAGAGCCCGGGTTCCGCGATGCCGGTGGGTTTCACGATGCCGCCGGGGTCCGCGATGCCTTCGGGTTCCGCCACCGGGTTCCGCGGCTGAGTTTCGCGACGCTGCCGTATTCCGCGACGCCGCCTGGTTCCGTGATGATGCCGGGTTCCGTGATGAGGTTCCGTGATGCCGTCGGGTTCCACAACGCCGCCATGTTCAACGATGCTCCCAGCTCTCACCTCATCAGATATGAGAACTTAGCTCTAAGCTCATCTATTCAATGACTGAATTTTCGAGCTGATTCCGTCCCAATATAACACCGAGCTTCGGGATCGTTTATATACTCTGGACCTCATGATCAGCTGTATGTTAAACCGAGCTCCGGGCTCGTGCGTGAAATCCGGGATCGTTTATATACTCCGGACCTCATGGTCAACTGTTCTGTTAAACCGAGCTCCGGGCTCGTACGTGAAATCCGGGATCGTTTATATACTCCGGACCGCTGTTTTGGTAAACCGAGCTCCAGGCTCGTACGTGAAATCCGGGATCGTTAATATACTCCGGACCCCGTGTCAAGGATTGATTTAGGGCTCCGGGCTCGTTCTATATAATCCAAAATCAACTTTTTCCGCAATGACGTGTTTCCCTTGCGACGAGTGGCTGCAAACCATAAACCCTTTAAAAAGGTCGTTTAGGCCTACAACTGTGTGGTATAAAGATGATAAATCAATACCTTTTTCCGTGAGGACGTGTTTCCCTTGCGATGAGCGGCTACAAACTGTAAACCCTTTGATAAGGTCGGTTAGGCCTATAAATACATAATAATTAACTTTTTCCGCAAGGAGGCTTGCGATGAGCGGCTGAAACCGTAAAACCTTTATACAGGTCGGCAAACCCATAAAAGGTAACCACTTGATTCCACAAGGACGTATTCTCCTTGTGGCGAATGGCTACACACCATAAAACCTTTAATCGAGGTCGGTTAGGCCCATATAAATAACCGTATAACAACATTGACTTTTAAGCTCGGAGGGAACTGATCCACCCTCCGCGAAGCATCGAGGGGACTGATCCACCCTCGAGGCTTTAGCTTAACCTAAAAAAGTTTACTTATATGTTCTTACGTACGGTCATAAAGCAAGCGAGAAAAAAAACCCCGTCTTCGGCGTCGTCGCACCGCGCACTGGCATATGATTTTCATGTAATCAGCTAAGCCCATGAGCGCGCTGCGAGCCTGCCCCCGTAAGGGAGTGCCTTCTAGCCTCCCGCTGGCAGAGGTCCACCAAATTATCATTTGAGAGTGACCGGAATATTGGTCGAGCCGAGGTCAAACCTCCGCCATACACCAACCCATAATGTAGTATAGAAATCTACAATTGTCATGACTTAAAACAAAATAAATCCGGTTTGAATAAAATATAGGACCTGATTCCAACTGAAACTGATGTTAACAGGCATGAATAAATAACGTTGTGTTGCATGGATAAGCCCTTATCCCAGCAGAGTGTTGAAGCGAGGCAATATGACACGACACAATGACGAGTTCAATATGATACTTGACAAAGCTATCATACTGAACTGGGGGGAGACATTAAGTCAAAAAGTCCTCGGTAGCTCCAATGGTTATACACAAAAGCGGAGAAACAGGTCAGCGCTAAGCTTATTAAAAACCTATCTCTTTCCAGAAGCACCTTACCTCTTATAGGAAGCAGGGTTTAACTCTCCTTATACCTTTGTGTTTGTCAGTACTCCCAATGGGTGAGCCAATTTTTCGATTTGACTTAATTATACAAAGATTTATATTTTTACAGGGAAAAATTAAAAATTTTAAATTACCGCTCCCAGGCAGCGACGCCAAAAACTTGATGTGCGTGAAGTATATGCAAATAAATTCATAACAAGTTTTAAATCAAAGAAATACTAAATAATACTTTATCACACAATTCAGGCAAGAATAACATGTTCGTATAATATAGCTTTTATAAGTAAGTCCAGGTATCGAACACAGGGAACGTGTTTATTAAAATAATTAATTTATTCCACAATTAATATTACAATTATAATTAATTACATATAATATTACAAATAAGGAGGGTACGTTTTAATTCCGTATGAATATATATTTATATTTACTTTTGATATCGAACTAGGATATACAAGACAATTAAAGTATTAAAGAATTATTTAAGCTGAATAAGGTAGATAGAAGATATATTTTATCTAGACTAACTATGTTGTATTCAAATTTTTCTATATGTTTATCTTTGTCAGCCAATTGATCTATGTTGAAATATAAAAGTAGATAAAGGCCTTGGTCCAGCTCAATATCCTAAGATTAAGCTCTTCAACGTATATTAAGGTTAACTAACTTCGAGGTCTCGAATGTTATTATCTAATCAATTATAGGTTAATCCAGTAATGACTATAACCTATCACCAAGTTCTCGTTTATCTAGGTATAATCAAAATATAAACCTAAATTATTAAGTCAATCCACACAAGAGTTCTCTATATAGCATGAATATCATAATCATATAATTAATATAGACATAACCTTAATAACATTCATAGAAACAACTAACATAAACATATACTCAAATAATCATACAAACATTATTCATCTAAATAAATATGTTAAAGAAATAATCAATAATCATTGATAATATAAACAAGATTCCAAATACAAGTAAACAGTCATTTATCAAGTAAAAGGACTTAGAATACAAACCAAAGATATTGAATTACCCTTCGTTAGGCTTGAAGGTCTTCAATCCCTAGCCTCCTAGCCTCCAAATTTGACTTAAAGTCGTTCTTTAACCCTAATAATCGACTTTTACCTCTAAAATTCATATATGGCTTAACCTAAACCGTTACCTCTATTTATACTTTTTAGAACCGCCATTCCAACCGCCGGTTGGGTCATCCAACCACCGGTTGGATGTCTTGCTTCCCAAGCCAAACTCTGCGATTAGCCGCCTTATTAATATTTATATTCAACCGCCGGTTGGGTATTTCAACCGCCGATTGAGCCTTCATTCCAGAATCTTCCAACTTCGGGCCAGATCTTCTTTTGGGTTATATTTTTTATTTCTTCGGGTCTTTACTCTTATCTTGGCCCATTCTTTAATAATACGAATTTAGTCTTCATGTTTGGGTCTTCTTTTCTTCAAGTCTTCATTTCTTCTTAGTTTTTCTTCACTTTAGCTCTTTTTTCGTTCATTTTCTTCAATCCTCGTATTTTAAACCTAAATTGCAAATATGAAAGAATTAAGTATAAAAATCAATAGAAATGCAATAAAAGTATATATAAATATAGGGATAATAAGTGTATAAATATGATATTATTTGATGTTATCATGACCCATATGTAAATATTCATCAAATGCGTCAGCGGCATAACCGTATGCCAATTAGCATAAAGCGGATGTGACCTTTTGGAAAATATTAAAATCAAGCCTACCAATTGCGTCGTGACTTTGATGAAAACAAGCAAGGTAGTTTGATAAAGGAAGATGAGAGTACGACAATATATCTTGACATATACGGATAAAAAAGAGTTGACTCATCCGAAAATATCACCGAAAGCAATCTGGAGGGAACGTTTAGTGCTCGGCAAAGTAGTCTTAAAGCAAACGTTGATCGGCACCTTCTTGATCTCTAGGTAATTATCGTCTTGGTGCTATGGTTCGGCATCATCGTCTGAATCTGTGACCCGACCCATTCATTTTACCACTTATAAATTGTATGAATCAAGCTTCATCAATAATAGATGTAATAACAAAGTATTATTGTGGATTGCTATTGCATTGTTTATTATTCCCTTAGTATTACCTTACCTTTTCCGATTCTCATTACTCATTTTGAATTAAGCGGACCCTTAGAGTAAAATTATTTAAATTGTCTTTCACACTTTTTCAATCGGTAGTTCCCGACTTCTAAAAGTTATTTTAATAGTCCATTTTTTATTCTGGTTCACTAATGATCCATTTTTGTATCATCGGTGAACTAAAGTTTCACAAAGTTTTTTATTTAATAGTCAAATTTTGGACTACCGGTGAACCAATATTTCAAAAAATAGAGTATTAAAATAGCATTTAGAAGTTAGGGACAACCGGTGGAGAAAATGTAAAACGTGAAAGGGGACGAATTAAAAGATTCCTTTTTAGTATGGTTTGATATAGTTTAGATATATTGTTTCCTTATATTTTTTTTATGATGATTCGCCTTTATAGGAACAGGGATCCGAGTGTGGTGAGATAAACATACGTTTAATCTGCAACAGCTACTTGCTTGGCTTTAGTCTTGGGCTGATCTCACACTTCAATCAAGTCTTTCGTACATCGATCGAATCATATCGATTGATCAAGAGGCTAATCAAACATCTATCTATCGATCTATCTATACATATAAAACAAAGATTTTTCTTGATTTTTAGACATGTCATATCATAACATTTCCTTTTCTTTAGAGCCTCCTAACTTGCCACATCATCATATTATTTTTTTCCTTGAAAACCTTAAGTAATAATTACTAAGATTATTATTTATCAATTATACTTTATTATAATAGCCTTTAAAATTCCTATATTATATTTAATATATAACAATTTTTACCTACATAAAAAAAAAAATTCATTTTCTAATCCATATTATATTTAATATATAACAATTATACATTGCTATTAACAAATATTATCATCATCAACTACCATGTTTTAAGAAAATTAGTTTTAATAAAGATATTTGAAACTGATTATTTTCTGTACATTTTTGTATATATTAATATTGAATATCAGTAATAAATTTTAAATTTTCAACAATATTAAAATACAGTTGAAAACCTAAAAAACATATGATTAATTTTTATTTTTTTAATTACCTTACATTGCATAGGCTCAAGAAATGTATTAAAACTTAACATAATAACTTACAAATTAACTTAATTGTATTATGTATTCAAACTTAAACATAATAACATACAAACTAATTTAATGGTATTACATAAATGGTTGTGCATCGCACGGGCTCAATGCTTAGTTTTTATATATAAAATAAAGTTCTTTAATTACCTATTAGAGCGTATTATTTTAGTTAACGATTACGTGTTATTAATTTACAAACTCTTGAACATTGTTTGCAAAGAAGTTTGGTTTATAACAATATGCTGAAAAGTAAAGGAATGATATATATGAAAATATTCAAGTAAACGTAAAGTAATTGGTCAACACCACAAATGAATTGTGCTATAGATAACATTGATTATATGCCCATTAATATATTCGGCTACTTACAAATTACTATATAACTACAAATGACCATGTATCGCACGGGCTCGATGCCTAATATTTATATAGAACTAATATTGTAGAATTATAGATCAAATCATTGTCATAAATTGATATATTCTCATTAATTTGAAGGAAAATGATAACGACAGCTGGGCTGTCAATATCAATTTAGAACACGCATTAATACTTGTACCTATATCATAGTAAACTCTCTAACCCCATGTATATTAGTTAACACCCCCTCCTCCCATATATATCACTCGAGTACAACAAATTGACGCACCCCCGGCCCATATATATCACTTGAGTACAACAAATAAACGCACGTTATTGACAGCTCTTAAAGTTGTCATTAACAATACCCTAATTTGAATTAGGCCCAACAATGGATGGATATGGATGGATTTTGATCCGTTCCATTAGTGATCAAATGTAAAAGGGATTTTGATCGGATCCATAATCCAATTAAGTGGATCATAATCCGATCCATGATCCAACTAATTAAACGGATCGGATCACAATCCGGATCCCTCCATCGAAATAAAAATAATAAATAAATTAAATACCATAATTTAGTTTCTGTTGATCGAATTTCATCATGTTGATAGTAGAAACATTATAAAGGTATTATAAAAAGATAAAAAAATATAAATAAATTAAGGGTTTAGTGCGCGCAAATTTAACAAATTATAGTCTGACATTCATAGTATGTAACGAACTATTCGGGCTTCCATTGTATGTAACCAACCTTGTAATTGCTTTACATCGTATGTAATTTATAAAACTTTTTCCATGATATATATTGCCACGTGACATCCATTAGAACCGTTAATTTGACGAAAATACATATAATATAAATAAATTACAACTTCGTTATGTACAATGTAACTTTGAATAATTCGCTACATGCTACAAATGTCAGACTATAGTTTGTTACATTTGTGCACACTAAACCCATAAATTAATGCCACATAAATCGATAAAATTGATAACATAAATACAAATCGTGGTGTCGCACGTTATTATAGCAATTGCATATATCACCAGCAAAATCAACAGAAACATCCATTAAATAATAAAATTGAATCGAAAACACACGATAAAATCGGCAATTAACAGGTGGCGTTGATGAAATTGTTGACGGAAAGATGAACGAAGGAAGTTGATCAATAACATGGGTTCAATAATTTAGTTCGTATTAGCAGTTTTCTCATCTATAGATTTCATTATAGAGTAGATTTCATAACGGAGTAGAGTAGTGGATGACCGGCAGGTGGTAACTCTAATTACGGTAAATCAAGCAACGGAATTTTAAAATTGTAAATGGATCGATTCGGATGGATCATGGATCGATTGATCCGTCTTAAAGGGATCGATTATTGGATTGATGGATCACTTTTTTGATCCAATAGACCAAAATAGATGGATCGGATTAGATCAATACCAACCCATTGACAGACCTAATTTGAATACATCTTGTGTATCTCTCAATCTCTGAAGATCTTTGTGTAACATTTACAAGTTAACATTTTTGACTAAGTACGTGTGACTTAAATGAAAATTTAGAAACATTTACGTGTGTTTAGTTACAGAAAAGTTTTTCCATTTTTCTCTAGAAAACGAGAAGTGTTTTACTTATTTAGAAGAACGTGGAAAATCTTGAAAACGTGTTTAGTTGCAAGGGGTGGAGTTATATTTTTTCAAGGAATAGTAGAGATGGTAAACACAAAAAACCATGAAAAGAAGTTTTCAACTTTGTAGTTATAAAAAGGAAAACAAATGATTTTTCTTTTCTTATTAAAGTTTTTTATAAAACTCGAATTTGAACATATTTTCTAGTTTTCTTAGAAAATTTTTCTATAAAAGTGAAGAATTTTCAGTAACTAAACGCACCCTTAATTACCTCTTAAACAAATATCTAGTTATGGCAAAATATAATTCATAACGCCCTGAGGATGGCAACAACTCAACCATCAAAATGATAGCTCATACCTGCCCCTTGAAACTCCATATATCACTATGAAAACTTTTCTTACTTTTTAATATAAAAAAAGTAACAACAAAGAAAAGAAGCTACTTATGGAGTACCTTAATTTATTATTAGTAAGGCAAATAAAAATATAATTAGTGGAGATAATATATAAATACTGATGAGTATCAGCCACATGATAGTGATAAATTTATTTACCTACTCCTGATTTCTGGCCAATGGCAATTTTTATTTGCATATTATCTGCCAGCTAGATCATGGAAACAATAATACAGGTTGACCATAACGACTAAAAGCTACGGAGTACTATAAACAAAGGTTGAAAACATTGTACCTACGCACACATTTCATCAACATACATCTCTACCTACCTATTATTTTCTTAAATTTGATCTCATCATAATTCATAAACAATGGCTGAAGTCATTGCTTCCGATCTCGTCATAGCTGTCCTACATAAGCTGGCCTCTGTAGCTGTGGAGAAAATTGTTCGTTCTCAAGGTATTCAGTCGGAGCTCGAGAATTTGAAGACGACGTTGTTCCAGATTCAAGCTTTGCTTAAAGATGCTTCTCAAAAGGAAGTAACCGATGAATCTGTCAAAGGGTGGTTGAACAGCCTCCAACATTTGGCTTACGACATAGACGACATACTCGATGATATAGCAACGGAAGCTATGGACCGTGAGTTCAATGAAGAAGAATCTGTTGCCTTCACCAGCAAGGTAAGAAACCTCATCCCAACTTGTTGCGCCAATTTATCACTAAGTACCAGGATGAGTCACAAGTTAGATCATATTACCACCAAGTTACAAGATTTAGAAAACCAAAAAAATACTCTTGGTTTGAATGTCAAAGATGATAGGCCAAAAGATAGAAATAGAAAATTACAAACTTCTGTTGTAGATGTCTCCAGTATTGTTGGACGACGAGAGAAAAAAAAGGAATTAATTCACAAATTACTGTCAGATGAACCCTGTAATCAAAGCTTTAGTATTGTTCCCATAGTTGGTATGGGTGGGGTTGGTAGAACAACTCTAGCTAGACTTTTGTATAACGCAAACCAAGTGAAGGATCACTTTGAACTCAAGGCCTGGGTTTGTGTTTCAGATGACTTTGATAGCTTTAGTATAAGTAAAACTATCTTTCAATCTGTGGGTGGTGAGAATAAGGAATTTGCAGATTTTAATCTACTTCAAGTAGCTCTTCAAAATCAACTTATGGGAAAACGTTTTCTACTAGTACTAGATGATGTGTGGAGTGAAAGTCATGAGGATTGGGCAACCCTTGTACGTCCATTCCACGCATGTGCTCCCGGAAGTAAAATCATATTGACAACACGGAAGGATCAGTTGCTACAAAAGCTAGGTTATGATAATCTAAACAATCTACAGAAGCTGTCACCTAACGATGCTATGTCTTTATTTGCTAAACATGCATTGGGTGCAGATAACTTTGAATCACATGATTCGCATAAAATACTTAAACCATACGGTGAAGGGATTGTGAAAAAATGTGATGGCTTGCCTTTGGCTTTGATAGCACTTGGGACACTATTGAGGAGCAAAGAAGATGACGAAGAGTACTGGAAGGAAGTGTTGCATAGTGAGATATGGAGGTTACAAGCTGGAGGTGAAATACTTCCGGCACTTAGACTAAGCTATCATGATCTTTCGGCACATTTAAAGAACTTGTTTGCTTATTGTTCCTTGTTCCCTAAGGACTTTATATTTAATAAGAGGGAGTTGGTTCTATTGTGGATGGCAGAAGGATTTTTGCACCCATCCACACCAAGCAATTTTACCATTGAGACATGGGGCCATCAATGTTTTGAAGAGCTGTTGTCAAGGTCATTTTTTCAACATATGAGTAATGACAAATCATTATTTGTCATGCATGACCTCATGAATGACTTGGCGACATCTGTTGCTGGAGAGTTTTTTATAAGGTTAGACGGTAATGTGGAGAAGGATATTAATAGGGAAGGGTCGGAAAAGTACCGCCATTTTTCATTTGTTCGTGAGAGATTTGGAACTTACAAGAAGTTTGAATCATTGACAGGAGCTAAAAATTTAAGAACAATTTTGGCTGTGAGTGCTGGGAAAAGTTGGGTAGATAATTTCCTATCGAATAAGGTTTTGGTTGACTTTCTTCCTCAATTACCATTCTTAAGGGTCCTCAATTTAAGTAATTTTAATATAAGTGAGGTACCAGAGTCCATCGGTAGTCTAACGCATTTACGTTATCTTAATTTATCTCAAACTCGAATCACACACTTACCAGAAAATGTGTGTAATCTTTATAATTTACAGACTGTTATCCTGTTTGGCTGTCATAGTTTGGCTAAGTTGCCCAACTTCTCGAAGCTTAAAAATCTAAGGCATTTTGACATTAGGTATACTCCACTTTTGAGTAGGATGCTAACAGGGATTAGTGAGTTGAAAAGCCTACAAACACTCTCCAAGATCATTATTGGAGGTGAAAACAGCTGTGAAATTACAGAGCTTAAAGATTTAAGGAACCTGTGTGCGGAAATCTCTATCGAGGGTTTGGAAAAAGTGAAAAATGCAATTGATGCACGAGAGGCAAACTTTTCGCAGAAGAGGATTAGTGGATTGGAGTTGAAATGGAGTGATGTGTTTGACAGTTTTCGTAACGAAAAGCTTGAAAATGAAGTCCTAGACGAGCTTAAGCCTCATTATGATACTTTACAAAAACTCAAAATTGAATCGTATGGGGGAATAAAGCTTCCAAATTGGATCGGAGATTCTTTGTATATTAGGTTGACACATGTGTCAATACTTGGCTGTAAGAAATGTACATCTTTACCGCCACTTGGTCAGCTACTGTCACTTGAGGAGTTGAATATTGAGGGCTTGGATGAGTTAAATACACTGGAATTGGAGTTACTTGATACTCGTGTTTCATTTCCCTCGCTTAAAATTCTTAGTTTTGAAAATATGAAGGGGTGGGAGCTATGGTCAACCAATGGTGGGGCTGTGTTTCCGTGCCTTGAGAAGCTTACTATCGTAAGCTGTTGTAATCTGGTAGATGTATCATTTGAAGCACTACCTTCACTAAGACATCTTATGTTAAGTGTGTGTGATCATAGTGTGTTGACAAGTTTGCTTCGTGCAGCTTCATTGGTCACTGAGTTAACACTAGATCGTATTTTAGGTCTTAATGATGAGGTGTGGAGAGTTGTTACAGGGTATCTTAGTGCAGTTAAAGAATTACGCATCAGTTGTTGTAATGAATTAAGATACGTGTGGGAATCAGAAGCAAAGGCAAGTATGGTTCTTGTGAGTTTAAGGAAGTTGGAAGTACGGTATTGTAATAATTTGGTGAGCCTTGGAGAGAGAGATGATGATGATAAGTGTGGAAGTAATCTCCTAACATCTCTTAGGATTTTAAACATATCATCTTGCAATAGTATGGATCGTTGTAGTTGTCCAAACAACATCGAGACATTGTGTATTTGGTGGTGTTTTTCACTTACAGATATTTCCTTCTCATCGGTAGGTGGTGGGCAAAAGCTCAAGTCACTCAGGATATAAGGATGTAAGAATGTAATGAAAAGGGAGTTGGGAGGATATGAAGGAGGAGGAGACAAGAGTGAGATGCTTATCAACAACAACAACAAAGGCATGCCATTGCTTCAAGATGTATCTATATCATCTATGCAAAATCTGAAATTCATCCTTAAATTGAGTTGCTTCGGTCATCTTACCACTTTGAGGATAAGTGATTGTGAAAGTCTGGAGTCAATACCCGATGTTCAACTGCCGAATCTCACGTCGTTAAAAAATATGTGGATTACAGATTGTCCAGGAATGGATGGTTCATTCCCTCGTGGGCTTTGGCCTCCCAAATTGCAATCCTTAAGAATAGGGCGGTTGAAGAAGCCCATATCAGAGTGGGGCCCACAGAATTTCCCACCCTCACTTGTTAACCTAAGCTTATGGGGGGATCGTCAGATAATGATGAAGTGAGTATTAGTGGTAGTCAGTTGTCTAGTCTCCTTCCATCATCTCTTACTTCTCTGCGGATAATTGATTTGAAGGAATTGGAAACAATATCAATGGGACCGCAACACCTCACCTCCCTCCAACATCTCTACATTAGCAAGTGCCTAAAGATGGAAGATCTACCAGAAATGCTGTTGCCTTCACTTCTCAGTTTGTCAATTGTTGGATGCTCGAAACTGAAAGAAAGGTGTATCAAAAGAAAAAGTAAAAGTTGCAGTAGAAGAAGAGGATCCTACAACTACTGGCCCCTCATTTCCCATATCCCCAATATCTACATAAATTGAAGGTGCTCGTCTCTCTCTGTTTCTTTTTCTGCATTTAATTTATTCTTTTTAATAATAAATAATAAATAACAATAATAATAATTGAATAACTGATAATGCTTTCTTTTAAGAAAACAAATAATTTTAAATTTGCTATCTTAATATATGGTTGTTAACATGGACATACTTGATTGCTGATTTTATATCTATTCTATTCTACGAATATAATAAATAATAGGTGGATAGTGTCAATATTTTTTGAATCATAACCATAATACTCTGTTGCCAAATGTATTGTGGGCTTGTGGCTATTCCCATTAATTTTGTTCAAGTTCATTACAACCTGTCAACCTGTTTGAAGAAAAATTGAATATTAAAGCTGACGGAATTTTCATTTAACAGGTCGATTGTGAAACTTCTGCATTTGACTTTGTATTTTAGTCAAGTTATTACTTATAGAAATCTTATTCATCCATTTCGTTTTCATTTAAGGTCTGCATTATTAAAAATTTATTCTTTGGACATAATTCTATTACAAATGGATTTACATGCCTTTTTCTTTCGTTTCATTTAGTTTTATGAAATATTTTAATACTATTGTGTTATTAATCCTCTTTGACTAACAATCATGTTGGCTTGCGGTTTGATAAAATTACGTTAACAACAAATGCTTGTCTTCCCTATACTTACTGTATCATAGATTCACTGGATGATACGAATAAAACAAGACTAGAAATGCACAACTGTATTTGAGATACATCAGTATATGTTTAGGTAGTAACATCAGAACACCATTTCATTGGAAGGAAAAAAAAAATGAAGTTTGTATACTTGGTTTATAGCATCTATCCAATCTTATAAAACAGTTTTAAATTGTACCAATAATGTATTTCTTATCTGTATCCTTTTTTAAGATCCAGAATAGTAAAAACTGTGCTTTGCCTTTACATAACCTTTAATGTATTTAGTCATCACACTGTCAGATTAATTACATTTTACATTTTAAAGTTAAAATTTTGAAGTAATCATGATACTTATTGGTATTTTGTATCAATATTTACTATATTTGTTGACTTGATTGAAGAAGCAGCACCTTATGCAGCACAGTGAAGGGATTACCACTACGATGATCTGCTTTATCATCATCAGTAATCCATGCACCAATAAAGGAATAGAACACCATCTCATTGGAAGGAAAAAAAGTTGAAGTTTGTATACTTGGTTTATAGCATCTGTCCAATCTTATAAAACAGTTTTAAATTGTACCAATAATGTATTTCTTATCTGTATCCTTTTTTAAGATCAGAATAGTAAAAGCTGTGCTTTGCCTTTACATAACCTTTAATGTATTTTAGTCATCACACTGTCAGATTAATTACATTTTACATTTTAAAGTTAAAATTGTGAAGTAATCATGATACTTATTGGTATTTTGTATCAATATTTACTATATTTGTTGACTTGATTGAAGAAGCATCACCTTATGCAGCACAGTGAAGGGATTACCACTTATCATCATCTGTAATCCATGCACCAATAAAGGAATAATGTACCAATTATCATTTTTCTGTTGCTTTTATCATTAGCGTGAATTTTTAGCAGAGAAACGTTCGGATAAATTGGGAAGCATCCAACAATATCTACCACGCAAAGTTTGAACTCCGTATAGTTGTTGACAACGATTTGCCAATCATCACGGTTTAAAGTATAGTCCTCGTAACATGGGTAGTCCTCAAGGTAGGGGGGCTACCTTCAACTCGGAAAGGTTTGATTGAAAAAACTCTTCCAGCCAAATTCATCTGCTCATATTTGTGTATCAAATTTCCAGAGATAACCGTTGCCATTCGATCTCTCTATGACAACAAAAATGTGTAAAAAAATTGTTATGCACAGACATACTAAGTTTATAGTATTATGCTATTTGTAACGTACCTTTCGATCAAGCAAAACACATAAAATTTGTTGTTCACAACGTCTTTCCATGTTTCCAATACCCGAACAGCTCGGATGTTAAACCAAACGTAGTGTTGTTTAAGGGCAAAAAAGTTTTTGACAGTTTGATGATAGAAATCCGGCTACGAAAAATGCATGACAATTAGTAGTGATATATAAGAATGTAACTAACTAATATATGAGAATGTTACCTCATCGATTGTGTTGTGATCCATACAAACGGGAGTAGGAGCAATTGTAGGCACCCGAATGAGATCAGCAACGACGGGAACAATAAGATCTTTTCCATCAGCATGCTTGGCATATGAAGACATTTAGAATGGTTGGTCAAGTCTATATTATTGAAAATGATGATGTAATGTTATATAAGCAGTAGACGTTTAGTAATGTCATAAGCAGCTTTATGATTCCATTGTAGTAAGAAAATGAAAACTTTACTTTTTTTAAATAAAAAATTATACATTGAATATGAAGGGTTGACTACATAAATTGTCATTGAATTACGCATTATATTAATAGCAAATATGTTAGTAGTATAGTGGTGGAATGAATGACTTTTGACTTGTACATTGTGCTTTGGGGGAGTTTTATGTATCTTAAGAGAGAAAGTATGAAATGTATAATAAGGAGTAGAGATAGAGATAGAGATTATCTCAAGTAGTCAAATTCTTTAACCGAACTCGTTCATATACGTCAACATATGCCACAATATATATAATCACTCAACCATTACTTAATCTATTATAAACTTTAAGAGGGTATTAAAATTATAGCTTATGAACATACAAATAAAGAGAGAGAAACACAATTACTTTAGTGAGGAAACAATGCGATTCATACCTTTGAATTGAAATTGGAAGACAAATAAAAAAGACATATAATTAATAGATGATGAATAAAGAAAAATATAAATATGGATGAATGAAGAACTAAAACATACATACTATTATTGTATTCATAACATAACATAACATACACAGAAGAATCAAAAAATTTAGCTTAACAATATGAATAAATAACTAATAAATAAATTAGTTTATTGAATTATCCAAACTACAAGGAATCTTAAGTTATGTAATTATCAGATAGTTAGAAGGGGCTTATTGTAATTTATATGATTAGAATTTGTTAAAAACGTTTAGTCGGTTAGTTAGATAGCATATTACAGTTTTGATGTTTTCTTGATTTTCTCTCTGTAATATGGCGATAGAACAATTTCATCAATAAAATTGAAATTGATTTCATATACAATTCGTTCATCAAATTCAGAATTGTATGATGGTATCAGAGCAAAATGATCCGTAAGTTCGTGATATTTTCCCCAATTTCGATCGATTGTTCGTAATTCTTTCAATTCGTGCCCTAATCTGTTCAATTCATTCAATTTGCTAGTATAATTGAACGATTCTTGTTTCAAGTTCATTTCTGAGTACATATTTCATAACATCACTTTGTTATAATGACAAACGATCGAAATTCTACTTCCGGTGCATCACCGTTTTCTGATTCTGCCACAATTGACTCCAATAGTGAATTGTACATTCATCATGGAGATACTTCAAGCAATTTTATGCTTGCTACACAAAGATTGAATGGTGATAACTATGGTGAATGGAAAAGAGCAGCAGAAATTTTTCTAAGTGCTAAGAATAAACTAGGTTTTGTTAATGGAAAGTGTGTTCAACCAGATGTGACTTCCAATGAATATGGACAATGGGAGAGGTGTAATAATCTTGTGTTGACGTGGATTCTTCATTCTGTTGAACAAGAGATTAGAAGGAGTATAATGTACTATAAGACTACAACTGATGTTTGGAATGAATTACGAGAAAGGTATGCTTAGTCTGTTGCACCTAGGAATTTTCAAGTTCATAAATCTCTTAGTTCACTTTCAAGGTAATAATTCTGTTGCTCATTATTATACTCAATTGAAGACCGGCTGGGATGAGTATATGTCAATGTTATCTTTACCTGTTTGTTCATGTGGAAGTGGTTCTGGTTTTCTGGCAATTTTGCATGAACAACAAGTCATGCAGTTTCTTATGGGATTGAATGATGATTACAAGCATATTAGAGGAAATATTCTCATGATGCAACCTTAGCTTTACCTTCTCTTAGCCAAACTTATAGGTTGGTTTTGCAAGAAGAGAAACAAAGAGAATGTAATAATCCTATTTCTTTAGGTTTTGAATCCACTGCACTTGCTGCACAGAGAAGCTTTTCTCAATCAAATTCAGTTAATAAAGTTGGTGATAACAAGTGGTCTGGTTATAAATCTAGTACTGGTACAAGCAACAATAACCAGAATGTTGTTTTTGGGATTTCTCCTTTTGGTAGAAGATCTAAGTTTTTATGTAGTAGCTGCAAAATTTGGGGGCATAGTCTAGATCGATGCTTCAAGGAAAAAACAAAGAAGAGTGTGAATTGTGTTCATACTGATTCTAATGATTCTGTTTCACAACAAGATGATCCTGCACCACAACTTTCATTAAGTCAAGAACAGATTTCTCAGTTAATGTCACTGCTCAACAATCAGAATTTGAATTCACCTTCTACATCAGATATGTCATCTGCTTTCATGGCTGGTACACATTTCTGTTTCCTAACAACTTATGTGAATAATAAGTGGATCATAGATAGTGGAGCAACATATCATGTTACTCCACATTTAGGATTATTTACCAATTATAAAGTACTTGACTCTCAAGCTTTTATTCTTTTACCAAATGGTTTAAAGGCTAAAATACTTCACATTGGTACAGTAAAAGTTTCTCCTAAAATCATACTTCATAATGTTCTTCATGTTCCTGAAGTTCATTTCAATCTCATTTCTGTGCATAGGTTAGCAAAACAATTGTACTCAAACATTGTTTTTACACCTACTTCATGTTTCATTCAGGTGCCTTCCATGAGCCATCTGCTGGCACTTGGCAAAGCACATAATGGTCTGTATATTGTGGACAATTCAGAAACCATAACTCCTTTCTACTTTTACTGTTCAGAGTGCCAAATTACAATATGAGATTTGGCATTGCAGGCTTGGTCATCTTCCTTATGATAGAATCAAGTGTATTTCTCATATTCCTTGTATTTCTTCTTCTGTTGGAATATGTGACATTTGTCCTAAGGCAAAAATGCATAGATCTTCATTTTCTCATAGTTCTATTAAGACTAGTTCTATTTTTGAAATGTTACATGTTGATATTTGGGGTCCTTATGGACAACCAACATACAATGGTTTTAGATATTTTCTTACTATTGTAGATGATTTTTCTCGAACCACATGGACTCATCTTTTAGTTGCTAAAAGTTCTGCCTTTAATGTGTTGCATTCTTTCATTACTTTTGTTGAGAAACAATTCAATTCTTCTGTCAAGATAATTAGACCTGATAATGGAATTGAATTCAAAGATTCTTGTGCTTTGAATTTTTATGCAACTAAAGGAATTTTACATCAAACTACTTGCAATAATGATACACCACAACAAAATGGTGTTGTTGAAAGAAAACACCAACACCTTCTTGACACCGCTCGAGCTTTATTTTTCCAAGCCAATCTTCCAATTAAATATTGGGGGTGATTGCATCTTAACTGCTTCACATTTAATTAATAGATTTCCCCTCACTTCCATCAACAATAAAACACCTTATGAACTTTTGCATGGCCAACCTCCTTCTTATTCTCATTTAAAAGCTTTTGGTTGTCTTTGTTATGTTTCTACCTTGAAACATAATAGACCAAAGTTTTCTCAAAGAGCCATACCATGTGTTTTCTTAGTATACCCTTCTGATAAAAAGGCTTATAAGTGTTTAAATTTACAAACTAAACAAATTGTGTTTAACAGGGATGTTTTATTTCATGAAACACATTTTGCATTTCATCATTTGGCCAAGCATGATCAGTCTACTCCATTTCCTTCATATCAAGATGATGTTTCTCCTGTTTTTCTTCCTACTGTCACTCCTCACATTCCTTCATATTTTTCTCGAACCACATGGACTCATCTTTTAGTTGCTAAAAGTTCTGCCTTAAATGTGTTGCATTCTTTCATTACTTTTGTTGAGAAACAATTCAATTCTTCTGTCAAGATAATTAGATTTGATAATGGAATTGAATTCAAAGATTCTTGTGCTTTGAATTTTTTTGCAACTAAAGGAATTTTACATCAAACTACTTGCAATGATACACCACAACAAAATGGTGTTTTTGAAAGAAAACACCAGCACCTTCTTGACACCTCCCGAGCTTTATTTTTCCAAGCCAATCTTCCAATTAAATATTGGGGTGATTGCATCTTAACTGCTTCATATTTAATTAATAGATTTTCCCTCACTTCCATCAACAATAAAACACCTTATGAACTTTTGCATGGCCAACCTCCTTCTTATTCTCATTTAAAAGCTTTTGGTTGTCTTTGTTATGTTTCTACCTTGAAACATAATAGACCAAAGTTTGCTCAAAGAGCCATACCATGTGTTTTCTTAGGATACCCTTCCGATAAAAAGGCTTATAAGTGGTTGAATTTACAAACTAAACAAATTGTGTTTAGTAGGGATGTTTTATTTCATGAAACACATTTTCCATTTCATCATTTGGCCAAGCATGATCAGTCTACTCCATTTCCTTCATATCAAGATGATGTTTCTCCTGTTTTTTCTTCCTACTGTCACTCCTCACATTCCTTCATCATCATCTTTTTCTATTCCTTTTAATAATTCTTTTCCTACTCCTATTCCATCTTCATCTACACCTCCTATTACCGTTCTCATATAATCTACTAGACCTTCTATTCCTCCTGCTCATTTGAAACAATTTGTGTGTCATCCATCTATTTCTACCAAATTCTGTAATTTGGTTTCTTTTTTTGCTTTATCTGTTTCTCATCAAGCTTATGCTTTTCATCTTTCTTCTTTTACTGAACCAAGATCATATAAAGAAGCTTCTTTAGACCCTGATTGGGTTGCAGCCATGAACAAAGAGTTGGATGCTTTGCAAGCAAATGGTACTTGGGAATTATGTGACCTACCACCTGCCAAAATAGCATTGGGAAACAGGTGGGTTTATAAAGTCAAATTGAAGTCAGATGGTTCAGTAGAAAGACTTAAGGGTAGGCTTGTTATTCAAGGAAATCATTAGAAATATGGGCTTGATTACTTTGATACTTTTTCACCAGTCATTAAGATGGCTACCATTAGAAGCATTCTAGCTTTAGCTGCTTCTAAACATTGGTCAATTCATCAAATGGACATTAACAATGCTTTTCTTCATGGAGATTTAGAAGAAGAAGTTTATATGAAGGTTCCCCCTGGTTTTCCTAATCCTGAAAATAAGGTGTGCAGACTTAAAAAGTCACTTTATGGTTTAAAACAGGCTAGTAGACAATGGTTCCATAAATTGTCTACTTCTTTGGCTCAACAAGGTTTTGTTCAATCAAAAAATGATTATAGCCTATTCTTAAAGAAGACTTCTCAGCACATTACTATTGTTGCTATTTATGTAGATGACATTATTGTCACAGGATCTGATCCTTCTGAGGTTGCTGATTTGAAGCAATTTTTACATACCACTTTCACCATAAAGGATTTGGGTCTATAACATTATTTCTTGGGTCTTGAAGTTCACTATGTTTCTAATGGGATAGTTCTTACTCAAAGAAAATTCACTCAAGAGCTATTAGCTAACTCTGGTTTTCTGCACAAGCCTTCTGCTGTTACTCCTTTACCATTACATACCAAATTTGCTGATACCGATAGTCCATTTCTCTCATATCCCACTTCTTATAGGGTGTTACTTGGTAAACTCATTTTTTTGACCCATACACGTCCAGACATCTCTTTTGCTATTCAAACATTGAGCCAATATATGCAGACTCCTAGAGAGGTTCATATGGATGTAGGCCTGTAAGCGAACTGAACGTTTGACGAACTATTCGCGAACCGTTCGGCGGGAAGTGCGTTTATGTTCGTTCATTTCATTATATGAACGAACATGAACAAATTTTCACGTTCATTTAATTATATGAACGAACATGAATACATGTCTCGTTCGTTCATTTACGTTCATGAACGTTCGATAACATGTTCATAAACGTCCGGTTAAATGTTCGATCATTAACTAATAGTTTAATTAAATTAATACATATTTTGTATATCTTATTTTGATTTAAGTTAAATTTTAAATATAATATTATTAACTATTTAGATATTTTAATTTAATAATATTAAACATCTAGATATTTTTACCTCACATTTCTCACTCATATTTCCCTACGGTCCAAACGCACTTCCACTAGTTCCAGATCTGCTGCTCTTACCTACGATCGGACTAAGCAAAGGAGTTTATCTTCATATTGTGATCGTTTTGTAATGTTGAATATGAATTGCAAAGTTTCAAGTTCTATAATATATATGTGTAGATGTATATATATACGTTCATTTATGTTTGTTGAGGTTCGTTTAAGGTATTAACGAATAAATGCATTAAATTATGTATTTGTTCGTGTACGTTCGTTTGTGTTCGTGAACAAACAAATTTTCTTAGTGAACGAACATGAACAACAAAATCCATTGGCTTATCCGTTCGTGTTCGTTCATTTGTTCGTCAAAACCTTAATGAACGAATACGAACAGACTCCGTTCGTGTTCGTTTGGTTCGTTTACAGGCCTATATGGATGGTGTTTATCATTTACTGAGGTATTTACATGGTACTTCTGGTCAAGGTATACTTCTCAATGGTTCTTCTGCCATTTCTCTCCAAGCTTACTCTGATTCTGACCGGGCAGCATGTCCTTTGTCTAGACGTTCATACTCTTTTACTTTGTGGTTCTCCTATAAGTTGGAAATCAAAGAAACAGTCCACTATTGCTCGTTCTTCTGCAGAAGCAGAGTATCGTGCAATGGCACATGCTGCTGCGGAAGTTACTTGGTTAGTATGTTTGTTGAATGAACTAGGGATATTTGAACTCACTCCTGTTACCTTGCATTGTGATAATCAATCTGCTTTACACATTGCTAAGAATCCAGTTTTTCACAAACGCACTAAACACATTGAAATAGATTGCCACTTTACACGCGAAAAAGTAATGGACGGGCTTATTCAACTAAGCTATCTTCCTACTCAATCTCAACTTGCAAATGTGTTAACAAAGATCTTGCCTGCTTCACAGTTTCGCTTACTTTTGTCCAAGCTGGGAATGGTTCCCTATCCTCCAGCTTTAGGGGGGTATTGAATTATCCAAACTACAAGGACTATTATGTAATTATCAGATAGTTAGAAGGGGCTTATAGTAATTTATATGATTAGAGTTTGTTAAAAACGTTTAGTCGGTTAGTTAGATAGCAGATTACAGTTTTAATGTTTTCTTGATTTTCTCTCTGTAATATGGCGATAGAACAATTTCATCAAAAAAATTGAAATTGATTTCATATACAATTCGTTCATCAAATTCAGAATTGTATGATAGTTAACATCAAGTAAAAAAATTAAAAGTGATTCCGCGTCAAAAAGACGATGTGGTTAATGCTATTGGCTTTAAACCTAAAAAGATTCGAACGTAATTAATATTCTTGTATACAATATGATCTCTATATTGGCCATGAGAATATATTTTAAATTAACAACAATTATCCACTGTTTGCAAATTGTATATACATTCAAAAATTGTTTTATATATTTGTAAATAAATTATAATTTATAGTAGTAAAAAATAAGGATTGATAACACATAGATTTAATTTTAATTATTATAATTATATAATTAAATTATAATATTTTAGTTGATATGCTTATGAACAATTAGCCGATCGTTTAGACTTTAAACTTTTTGTTCAAGCTTTTTATTTTTATTTAAATATAACTTAACTAGGTATAAACCTGTGAGATGCACGGTAATTCTATAATCATAAAATTAAAGAATATTATATTTTCAATGACATAAATACATTGAGTATTAACAAACTTGAAATGATGAACAATTATAAAAAAATCAATACATTATACATGCTTGAAGATGAACAGAAAGCCTATAAACAAATGAACAATTTTTCTTTTATCAAACATGCGTCAATGAAAAAAAAACATATGCTATAATAATGATTGTTGTGTTCACGACGGTAAATAACAAAAAGATCATAAAAAATAGTTCAACAATCACAGTAAACAATTACTCCGTAATACAAAAAACAATCAATTTAGAGTTAGAAAAAGTTGTAAACCTGCTTTCACTTTGAAAAGAGGATGACGATTCATACTATTGGCCTCAAAACTTGAAAATAATGATAAAAAGAAATAAAACATACGGGATATAATCTCATTCGGATTCTAACATAATAAATAGATCTTAGTAACTTTAATAAATAATAATAACTAACAATTGAAAATGTGGTTTACGATAGTATCGTAGTCATGGAGAAACAGTTATTAAAAATAAGAAATAGCAAGGAATCCGAATCTTGCATACCTTAATAGCTATTTTTTTGGATTTTTCTAACTAGTTTAGGTCCCGCGAAATTCGTGGAATCATCCATAAAAAGGATATATTGAAATTCCATCATAAATTCGTCAATTATCGTAGTTCTAATATATGAAATAAAATGAAATATATAACTCGAATGATATGAGTATATATGTGGCGAATGTGTACATAGATCAAAGAGGTTGTGACCAAAAGAATGTTTGAATGTACATCGTCTGGATTGGATGACATGCTGAAAACATACACTTATACATTATTATAATACACTTAATTCCCGATCAATTTTTTTCATTGAAGCATGTTTTTGAGCATGTCATCTGGAGCCATCTTCAATGGTAATAAATGGGTTCCTGGTCTAATTAAAGCAGCCCCATTCTGACCTACACACACATAGGGCCTCTACATCATGAAGAACGTGATAGAAGTCAATTTGACCACTTTACTCGTTGATCAATTTGAGAAGGGTATCAAAATCCAACTCGTTGATTAGCATGTACTTCACCAAAGTAAGTCTCGAAGAACATCTTGAACTTCGAGGCTTCAAATGAAGCTTTGAGGCTTAATATCTATGTGTCTATATTTTTCAACTAACGACCACCTACAAAAGAAACGATTCAATGTAACACGATGCGCAACATGATTATATAATTAACACTTTCTTATATATGAATTATTACTATATTTACTATCGAAGCATGGCAACATTTGTCTCTTTTATGATTCTTGGCAGCAAGATTCAGTTCTGGACCCAGCAAATTGTTTTATAAGACTCACAAGCCGATAATAATAGTGTCTAACTTGGTCATTGTTTTTGCTCTGAACACGCGTAGTTCAAAGTTCAAATTCTGCAACACATTAGGTTCATAACATTTAATTTTCCTCCTCGCCCCATTTATTTATCAATTACGCATCACATAAATACTTGTCTTGCTAAGTTGATGTAAAGCATTCAAAAGGGTTTCTTCTTCCTGACCTGTCCATACTTGTGTATGATTCTCTTCTTAATCAAATTATACAATTCTTAAACATTGATCGCAAGCTCGGTACTAACTATACCTTATATAAATACTATATAATAGTCCAAATTGTACCTGTATAATTTGAGGCAACATGATATGATGTTAATTGGCTTCAATTCAAGTCTACAACTATGATAAACCCATTTGCGGAAGTTACGTGATATGATGTTAATTGGTTTCAAGTCTACAACTTTACTATAATAAACCCATTTACATAAATAGCTCTCGCCTTTTATATAAAAAACTCCTTTATAATGAGAAAACTTTTCAAGCCAATTAGAAATTGAAGTGAATTTGCAGCTAGAGCACAATGTCAAATATTTATTTTCTATTAATTTACACATTTAATCAAACATCCAGTGTTTATTAATCGATAAAACAAATAGAATCTTGAACCCTAAGATGAGAGCTAACATAAAATTCAACAACAAGCATATAGAAAACATTATTAAACCTTGACATAAGAAAATCGTATTAAACCCAAACACAAGAAAATTAACATAGAAGTTTAATCAACAACAAACATTAGAGAACCTATATATTAGATTCTTTCTAAATAAGCATACGGTTTTGAATTTCAAGGAAAGAAAGAAATAAGGAATAAATCGATTTTAGAAAAGGGAATGATGCAAAATCAATGACAAAATTTTTTTATGAGATTGTAAGAAAATAAAGTAGATTATTTTGATTATTTTTGAAATTGAAAACGCTTCCACATAAATAATAGAAAAACAATCTTTTTTGAAAATTGAATATCATGCAATAAATAAGGAAACAGTTATAAATTTTAAATTTTTATTAAAATAGCTATTAAAGGTAGAGTTATCTAAAAGATATTATGAGGATGATAAATAAAAATTAATCAAGGGCATAATAGTCTTTTACTATACAATTAATTAATTGAATGATGTCATGATTTAATCCTAGGGTTGTTTTATGAAAGATTATCTAAAATTTAAGGATGCAAATTCATTTAAAAGTTTTTCTTATATATGTTAATATAGATGATAGCCCTAATGGTTATATTCAAGAAACATTTTATGCATAAAGAATTATACATTAAGATTAGTGGGGTAATTATTAAAAAGTTATTGTGTTGGTTATCATCTGTGTACAACAATACAATGCGTGTCTGAATATATTAAGCATAGCCCTTAAGGTTATGTTTAGAAAAATTCATCTATTCTATTCATATATATAAAACAAAGTTTTTAGATTGCCTATTAGAGCATGGTATTTTAGGTAACGATGACATGTCATTAATTTATAAACTCTTGAATTAATCACAAATTTTAAATATGCTACATGGCTTTCCATATATCAACTTATTTAATTTAATAATAATAATAATAATAATAATAATAATAATAATAATAATAATAATAATAATAATAATAATAATTAAATCCGTTATATGTCTCCCATGAAGGTCAAGGCCACCTAAATATCATATCTAATTAATTAATAGCTTAAAACGCCCATTTTTTTATTTTTATTTATTTTTACATCTAGTTACTCTTTACATGATTTCTTGACTGATTCGGTAGGTCCATATAACAGTTATACTATTTATTTATTTATTAACAACTAAGTGGCTGAAACTAGTGTTACCTGCCGGCTAAGGTGCTACCCGCCGGGTACTACCTTGTTCTACCCGACTCAAGTTCTGATCAGAAATCAATCTTAGTTACCCGCTAGTGTAACCCGCCGGCTAACCGACCGGATATCACATTACCCACCGGGTACTCCCTACCTGCAGCACAGCACACCTGTACTTAACCAAATTCTGCACTTTTTAAGATTTCTACGAAATTCAACCACGCATAACTTTTAACTCGTTAAGAGTTAATACCTGAAAATTTGCGAACACCTCCATCAAGTGAAGGTTTACCTTTTTACACTTTTCTAATTTTCACAAAAACGACCCATTTGGACTTAAGACTCGTTTTGGCCCATTTTGATCTTGGTGAGCTACTCAAAACACAAGTAACACACCCTTTACTTCTAACTTTTTGCACACCATTTTAATAACTCAAAACACAACTAAATGGTGCAACAAATGTACTATTACTCGAAATCTATTCATTCTAGCTCATGGACACCAAAGTCACATATACCATAAAAAGCAATCTTTACCCAAATGGACACTTGTGACATTTCTTTTCATATGATATCATACTAAAACAAACTTTCCATTAACCATGACTTATCTAATTCACATACTAATCATTCCTTACAAACTACTATTTCTTTGACAATTTCATACTACATGTAGCTTTACAAAAACAACGTTCAAAAGGATTATCGGGCGATTTATACAAGTTTAATCTTCACGACAATTATAGAGAGAGGCTTGTTATACACTTACAACAAGCTATCCACCCTACCCTTTGGTTACCTCCTTCCCTTTTCCACTTCCACTTGTACCTACACATTTGCAACTTAACATCATAAGCATATAGCTTAGCGAGAATATGAATTTCTAATCAAATTGAAAAGCACAATAATACAAGTACTAAATAATGAACAAGGATTAAAGACTACTTCCCTTTTCTTGGATCCACTTTCACTTTCTAATCATATGTGCACATATCTAATCATCAATCTAGCTAATATCAATTAGCTAGTCTAATCACATAATTAGCTAACATAAGTTAGCTACTAATCATGGGCATAGCTAACCTTGGTTAGCTATTCTAATCATTACATGGCTAATATGAATTATCCATTCTAATCATAAATCTTCACCATGTTCATTTCATAACAAACAAGCTAATCATGAATAATTTACACAATTATATGAATATCTTGCTCGGAAGCAATCCGATTCACTTAATTATGGTCTAATTACTTTCATATACTCACCTTGATGTATTAGGCCAATTTGTAGTACTTGTTCAAGAGTTGATTCCACCTTTTTAACACCTAACACATATACATAATAACACAATTAAGAATAACTAATTACAATTTCACTAAAATCATCTAATTTCCCCTCCCCCACTATAACTAAACTAATTTCATGTTCAATTTACTATTCTTTTTAGTCAATAATCTTCTAACAACCTTTCTACTAACACTTTAAGCTAATACACATGATTCATGAAAACCTTCATGAACCCTAATCACTATCTTTCAATTCTAACATGAAATTAAGCTGTCAATTATCATTACCAAGCTAAACTAACATAATTTAACAATTACAAGCCCTAATTTCGGATTAATTCATACTAACTAATCAAAACCCTTGAAAACTCAATTTCTAGGGTTCATGGAGAAGAGAAACTACTTACAAGAGATTAGAGATGATGAAAAGATGAAGAATTAATCCTTTAGAGCTTGAATTTGAAGTTTAATCACTGATTCCTTGACTTGGATTGGTTCTGGCGATTTTTAGTTCTTCACAGGAGGAAGTTCTGGACAATTTTAGAAAGTAAGGAAATGATACTTAGGTCCGTACGTACTATACATAATTACTATGTTATTTTTATCCCCTTTAACTCCTATTATCTAGAACTAATAAACCATTGGCGATTTATTATATTATATAGGGTAGTGATCAAGAGGGAAGTGCCTTTTTGGGGAGAAGGGGGAAGCGTTAGTATGCATCAAGAAGCATATTACAGTTATCAATCAAAACGTCAACAAAAAATTATTTTTATTGGTAAATAGTAATCAAAATTGATGCTATAAAGAATATTTTAACGAATGAATTTCAGTTTTAAGTCATAACATTAATTGATGAATATTTATGTAATAAATTGTTAATATGCAGTGTGATGCGGGTTTATACACACGGAGAGGATTAAAGTATGCCCAAATGTTCGCCTAGGGGATTAAAGATCACGTTGTAACATTTGCATGAATTAACTTTTAAAACTTCATCTATGTTGAAATAAGGCCAATTAGGACTCATCATTTTGAACAATTTTATAAACGTTAGTTATCATTGTACACATTTTTATAAACTTTAGTTATCCTTGTATACATTCTTATAAACTATAGTTACCTTTAAACACATTACGTATAGTTTAGGTTGATTTAAGTAAACACATTTTGATCATTACCTTAGGCGAACATTTGGGCATACTTTAATCCCCTCCGTGTATATTAACCCGTGTGATGCATATTAACTAATATGCATCGTGATGCATATTAAAACTTCACATTATTTGAAATATATTTTTATTGTGATGCATATTTTAACTAATATGCACCGCAATGCATATTAACGGATTTGGATCTAATATTCTTAAATCGATGCTATAACTTGAAGAAAGAATTTATCAAGGAAGCTTAACATTCATAGCATCGATTCTGATTAACATTTACTAAGTTTCAGTTTGCTTTTTTCGAGATTTGTATGGGTGAAGGCAATATGCATCCTGATGCATACTAACGCTTCCCCCTTCCCAAAAAATGCCTTATTCCCTCTGGATCATGCCACTATATATATATAATGGGTATTTGGGCCACCCACTGGAGCTGCTCCATATTTCAATGGAGCACGACCGAACCCCCACAAGGTTCAACAACGCCAATTCTCTACTAGAGGGATTGGAAAGATCGAGGGTAATTTCTGAGTCTTGATGGACCTTTCTTATTATAGACGAAAGGAATAGCTAAGGACTTCTTCCCTCATTCTCATCAAATTGGGGGAACTATAGAATCTCTCAAGCTCAGGAACTATAGAATCTCTCAGAAGTTGAATAAACTCTTTTATGCTAGTGGAATTGGGAAGCATGATAAGTCCGTACTCCACATTCTAGCTTCATCCTTGGTTTTCAAAGAAAGGAAACTTTAAAGACTGACAGAAGAGAAAGGTAAGAATTAAATCACCTCCATCACATATACAACAACGTCCGAGTCGAAACTCGCACCGACTAAGCATTAATATAACGCCCCTCATTTAACATCACAATATAATATTAAGTTTGGCGGAAGCGAATACTTGAAATACATATTCTATTACAATCCTGCTAGAAATTTTCGCAAACCTTTATACAATAGGTTTAACTATTAAACAAACATAGTTAACATGTTTACAAACCCGGGGCATTACATGCTATAAAACATTATTTATTACAAACTGGATCAGAGTTGCAAGTTTCAAACATTCCCAGCACCAAAACATCCTTCCTGACTACCCACATAATATACATCACCTGCAGGAAGTAATTTGAGGGATTAGCACAAAGCTAAGTGAATGAATTATCAACTACAATTCAGTTTAGCTAGCAATATGTTCACAATCAATAATGCAACAAATATCGTCAAGAGGAACGGTGGTTCCTAGAGACCCTGTTCCGGGTGGCCCCATCAGAACACTTAAATCAACTGTAGGCCAAAACAGTGATTAACCGCTAACTAAATGCTAATCTCCATCAACACATGTACGCAACCCTGTGTTGACCAACATTAGCAATCAAGTCCAACCAACAATCTAGTTGACCTCTGGATTATACATTTCAATTCAATGTTCAACAAACAACCAATCAAATGGCATATCATTTCAAGGTTAACATACTATCAATAGTAATCCTATAAATACTGATTGAAATCAAACTGTCACAACCAAATCAAACTGTGAGTTTCAAATCCACTCACCTGATTGTCTCGATTTACTTACTCAGCTGTCTTA
The DNA here is from genome assembly GCA_949592205.1 of Helichrysum umbraculigerum. Taxonomy (NCBI): domain Eukaryota; kingdom Viridiplantae; phylum Streptophyta; class Magnoliopsida; order Asterales; family Asteraceae; genus Helichrysum; species Helichrysum umbraculigerum. The sequence continues at coordinate 117,376,916 of CATIUR010000003.1, read as the reverse complement.
TCTCGCTGAGCTCTTTGATTATCTGAGAATCAAAATTGATGTGCTAAATCTAGTCTTAAAATTTATCGTTGAAAGTGAACTAGAAAATACCTTGCTAAGACTAATACACAACCGGGCAGTGGACCCTATCGTGTGGTAGTAAAGTTGGGTAAGTTCGGGTTCGAACACAGGGAACTAGATTGGATGATCAATAGAAGTGTGAGCAATTTAAAAAGAGAAAATAAAATGTGGTTGGTTTGTGTGACCGGATTGTCACGATGCTTAAAACTACAATCTTTTAGTTAAACTAGGCCAGTGGACTCTTTAGAGTCAAAGTGATTGATTTGGAACTTATAAATGTTAAAAACAATGATTGCTTGAATTATTTCACTAGTGATTTCGGGGTGTAGAATTATAACCGGTTAAGATATATGCTAAATGGTAACATTCATCAAACCTAAACTCAAAGTTCTCTGAGACCTAAGGTTCAACTTCAATCAACAAACCTATGATTTAATCTAGTAACGGACGTTCGCCGTGGTTACTATCTTATACAATTGAGCCAAATCATTTAACACATTCCAAAATTACATTCGCAATTTTGTTCAATCATTTATAGACAAATAATCGATAGCAATTTACTTGGTTGAAAACGTTCGCTATATCAATTAGTAAATTACCAAATGGTTAAATTCTAGTGATTAAGCTCAATCACAGAAGGTTCTACGATTAAACATAAATTTAGATTTGTGAGTTTGCAAATCATCCACACGACAAACATTCGCTATAATCGCTAACTTGTATGAATTTAACTAGTGTTGTTACAATCATCAAATGCTTTGTTCCACAAATGACAAACAACTCATTTAGGTATTTTTACTAAACAAAGAACATTCGCTATAATTGTTTAGCTAAAATGCCGAAAGTTCATAACAACAACCAACTAAATGCATTCAAATCCATGGATGATTCACAAACTCAAAGCATAAATTAACACCAAAAGATACACCCCTAATCATCTAGTTATCTCATCCAAGCAAACACAAAGGTAACTAGCCACACATAATCACAATCATCAAGCAAAAATCATAAACACTAAACAAATCCATAAATAACTTGAAATTAGATTAAATCGAAATTATACCAAATTTGTTACACAATTGTTCCAAATGATGTTTGCTCGATGTTTCCCTCACAAATTCCTAGCTATATCCTTGCGAAAATGTGAAGTAAAATGGTGATTTTTGGTTGGGTGAAGTGGAGTAAATGTGGGTAGTAAATGAAGATGGAAGTTGGAGAGTAATGTGTGTTGTGGAGAGTGTGTCAAATGAAGATGAAGATGATGGATGATATGAAGCTGCCGAACCAAACACCTCTATTTTCCCTTTTTTTATTTTTTTTTTATTTTGAAAAACGGATGGGAAAACGGTTGGCATTAAATGCCAACCAATCAGAAACGGACAGCTCATCAACCACCATACCTCTCACTCAGATCCAAACATAGCCGATCGGCTTAACATGTCCAGCCGATCGGCTCTTCATGACCAGCCGAACGGCTCACGAGCTCCAGCCGATCGGCTTCTTCAGTATATTAGGCCAAGCTCCAAACGAGGTGAATTTCTGCAACGGAATTTAACTGTAAAAGCCGATCTGCTTTACTTAGCCGATCGGCTATACATGGGAAGCCGATCTGCTTTACTTGTTTAGCCGATCGGCTGTAGTCTTTTTCCAGCCCAGCCAGCTTTGATCCAAACTTCACCAATTCCACACCAAATTGCATGCGTTTCCAGCATTTCACCTTAAATGAGTTTCCAAACAAAATAAGTATCGAAAGTTCTCGAAATCCACTAAAATACAAATGCATAACAATGATATCGCGATATATTTATATAGACAAAATGAGCGATATCAAATATCCCCACACTTGAACTTTGCTTGTCCTCAAGCAAACCATTATTTTACCATTTCAAAACCACTCTTGCAACAACAATAGGTGAATATCAAGTTTACCAAAACAATACTAATACTAACTACCAAGGCAATTAGGCTAGCAACATATGTATAAGCATTAAAACTCGAGATGTTTTAGTTGTCAAGCCCGAATGCACGACCTAGCACCTCACATAAGGATAAGTGTTTAGTCACTCACTCTCAACCTATACAACTACAAGGTAAGGAAGTAAGCAATGTAACACTCAATCAAGCCAAGTCGTGATGCATTGTTACCATAAGCTTGCAAGAGGATCAAATCTCCACCGACTTGGCGTGAGCACCAAGTGAGATCTCAAAGGAGGTATTCTAGCATGTGTTGTAACAATGTAGGCTAATTATGGAATAGGGGTATGATAGACACAATAATTGGTGAAAAATGGTAGTCAAGACCCATGAAAAATGTGGAAATGTTACCTATTGGTTGAAACATGTGGCAGTAATGAAACTTAGGACTCTCGTGCCAAATCAATTCAACTTATTATTTGTTCTCATTTATGATTCATACTTTAACAATTTCGCACAAATAACTCAAATTGATTTTTTTTTTCACATTTGATTGGAATAATTGCATTCTATGACTTTCTATGAACCCTGTGTAACGAACTTTCGGACCAACCATCCTAGACCGGATAAAGGCCTTCGGTGGTTAGGTGTAAAACACCCCTCGGGAACTACTTGTTCAGGAATTCAAAGGCCATTTAGTTGACTACAATCATCCCACTATAAACTTTAAGCTCAAAGGTTAACTTCTATTCATTTAATTGTTTCCAACCTCACTCATAGAATTTAACACCAGAATCCCAATTCAAAACGGTTTAAGTCACATTTTGGTAAAATTCATCATAAATTTCAATTAGGCAACATTTTAGAAAAGTGATGGTTCGGGAATTGACTACACAAAAATAAGGCTAATATTTAGTGGATTGAATGTGGAAGTTTTCTAGGGGTTTCTTAGCACTAAAAATGAGTGCTAACGACCTGTGTTAACTGGATATAAATGGTTTTAAAGCAAAATAAGATCAAAAATTCCTAAGAATACCTCCTCGTCTTTGACCCCACCTATATCACATTTCTGTGATCCCACAGCGGTCTCAAAATGCATCACTAAGGCAAGTTCTAGAACAAACTACAATCACCGGCACACTCATAGCAATCAAACAATATAAACACTAAAGGTAAGTGTTTTTCTCAATAAGGCTCGAATTTCTCACAATCTTTTCATAGTGGGGGCTACAAGTGTGCTAGTCATGCAATTCACCCTATTAGGTTGCTTTTATGACTGTGACACCCGGTCAAAAAGGGCCAAAATTAGGGGCCAATTTAAACTTTTAAATCACGTATTACATACTTGTTAACACTTAAGCATTCAAGTATTATATATATATATATGTATATATATAAACCGAAACGATTATTTAAATAATCGCGAATACCAAATTTAACAAAACGTAGAAACTCAAAATGAAAGTGAGCGAAAAACATTTTTAAATCAAGTATTATTATTAAGGATAATAATTACATAATCCGTTTGAAATTTAAATACAGTTTAGATACAGAAAACTATCCGTACATTTTAGGTAAAACAAAGTTACAATTTTAAACATCCGAGAAAACAGTTTTATAAAATATTTTAATTAAAAGCTTATACGAATCTATTTTTAGAAAATTATCATTTTAAAACATTATACTACATAACGATCGGGTACGCAAACACGGGTCGGAAAGTACTACCAAACTTCAATTATTGAGGCCGGTATATACACCCGACCTCAATAATGCAAAACACACACCCGCTCACATTTCATTCTCTCGGTCTCTCCTCTCCCTCTCGGTTTCAATTTCAAAACAACAACAACACCATCAAATCATCATCTACATATTTATCTTGGATCATCATCATCATCTAGCAACATCATCATCATCTTCATCGTTCATCATCATCCTCCTCGACCCCAATTTTTCATTGTAAGAATCACTCACCATTTTCTTTAATTTCTGGTTTAAAATACGTAATATAGCATGTATTAGCTTTGTATTAAGTTGTTGTAAGCGGAAATAGGATTTAGAAATGGTTTTGTATGTTTTCTGCACGTACAGAGTCGAACCAGTTACGTGAATCCGGCGGATTCGGGTGAATCCGGCGGATTCCTGCCCAGAAAACATGAACACGGCGTATTCAATGGAATACGGTCGTATTCCCGTGGTTTGTCATGAATACGGTCGGATTCTTGGGAATCCGGCGTATTCCCTCTATTTTTCCGGAATACGGCGTATTCAAGGGAATACGGCGTATTCCCCACAAATGTCACCAATCCGGCGGATTCAAGTGAATCCGGCGGATTCCCCCTATATATTTCATGATCCAACGGATCAATAAACTAGCCCTACGAATTCTAGCTAAAACAGAACAAATAAATTTTCGAAAACGTCGACGATTTTACAACATATTTCAGGGTAGCTTCTCGATGAAAATTTTATTATAACGGATTGGGCTCAAATTCGCTCGGTCATTCAAAAACAACCCAATGATCAAGGCTAAGTATCTTAGCCTTGTCAGTTTTAGGCCATCCGGGGTCGTTTAGGGGCCGAAAATGGCAGATTACTGTTTTCAGACTCGTACCAAATTTTGTAAACTCAAACATAAACATTAAATAATACATTGGACAATCCATTTACTCATTAGAATCTCGCGTGTTTAGGACTCTAAGGGATTTCAAAGATTGTCTATTCCACGTCGAATATATTCATTGCTCGGATTGACTCAGGTGAGTCTCACAGCCCCATTTTTACTGTTTTAAATATTGGGGTGAGATACAATGCTTACATGTTTTCGTGATCATATGTTATTTGATTAGTTAATTTAATTATTAACTCATGGAATTAAATGATTATTTAGTTCGGTTAACTATATTAGTTACATTGTTTGGCTACCATTCTTTGGTCCTGATTAGCATTGTTAAACTTCACATTGTTCGGAAACCTGCGTTGGTTTGTTCCATGTTGCGAAATCTGCGTTGGTTTCATTATTGTTTAATTGCACATTGTTCGAAGACCTGCGATGGTTTGTTCAATGTTACGAAACCTGCGTTGGTTTCATCATAGTCTAAGTTCATATTGTTCGCAAACCTGCGTTGGTTTGTTACATGTTGCGAAACCTGCGTTGGTTTCATCATTTTCTAATTCACATTGTTCGAAAACCTGCGTTGGTTTGTTCAATGTTCCAAAACCTGCGTTGGTTTTATCCTAGTTGATTTTGTTATTGTTTAAGGAACCTGCGTTGGTTTAAAAATCATTGTGTGAGTAAATTGCTTAAATCACTATTCATTTATAACTTTTTATTATCGTCGGATAATCATATTGATCACATCAATGTTTATATTAAAACCTGTGAGATTCACCAGCTTTATAGCTGACCTTTTAGTGTTGTATTCTCAGGTACTCATCAACAGTAGGAATGGCCTACAGGATAAGCTAGCTATCACGAGTCGCATGCATCCATTTAGACATGAAGATTTTCTTGCATTATATTTTGTATAATGGTTATGTATTAAAATCTTCTGAAATCATTTTGCGAACTCACTACTATGTTTCAAACTTATGACTTAAACTTTGTACTACTTTTGAAAAACTTATGTAATGTAATGTATTATCTACAACGTCTCATTTAGAGTCGTTTGCTTGTACTTTGGTGTTTTGATTATTGATTAGTCATGCCCCAAAACAGTCGCTTCCGCAAAGCATGAAATTGGGGGTGTGACAATGACACATCTCAAAAATTATGTTACAAGAGGGAAAGATTTAATTGCTTTTAATAGATTTTAACTAACACATTTCAAAGCAATTAATTTAATAAGGACAAGCAAATTCCTAGCATACTACCATTCCATAACCCGTTATTAGAATTCGTAAAGTTCAATTGGAAAATCCAAGATCAATAACAGACCTAATAAGTGGCTATAAAACAACAATATACTAGGAGCAAGATTCAAGTGAATACCTCCCCACACTTAAGGTTTGCATTGACCCCAATGCAAATATAATCAATAAATAAGCAAAAGCGCGTGGGTAAAAAGAAACGAGAACTTCCCCGGGGGTTTTGCATGAAGGTGAGAATGGAGGAGCTGGCTCATGATAAACTTGTAGAAATCCACTCCAGCTCCGCATGCTACAAATGGGCAACAAACAAACAAACACCAAACACAAGCCCATATGATAATAAAATAAAATAAAAATGATACAATGAATGCTAATCATCCAAAGAACCAAAAAGAAAAATAACGCAGAATAAAAAAAATTGTTTAGAGTTTTACAATCCCAGAATAAATAATAACAATGCCCAACTACCAACCCCCATCATGGGGCGGGTCCTGGGTGGGATCATCCTGCTGATACGGCTGCTGATAAGGTGATGGCGATCCAAAAAGCCAATGGTGATGAGCCTCTTGTTGCCAGTTGGAGGGCTCAGGAGGTGTCCAAGTGTTAGGCTGGGATGGAGCTGAGGACCACGGAGTGCCCCAATCCTGCTGCTGCTGGTGATAATCAGAAGTGTGCATGTGCTCCTGATGTCGCTGGAGCTCCACTAAAGCAGCATCCCGATCATAAATAGGAGCAGGGAGGATACCCCCGGCTCGCCCCGACGAGGTGGTGGATGATACGGGATAGGCACATGGTCGGGCACATGGTGGCCCATTCGCTCATGGTCGTGAATTAGCCAATCATTTTGGTATTGATTAACTCCCCACTCATACCTAGACTCGTCCCTGAAAGCCACATTCTCCCGTTGCCAGGCTTCTTGTTCTCCCCATCTTCGATTTTGCTCAAGCTGCATACTGTTGAAGCTGGACATAAAACTCTGCCAGTTCGCGGGTTCTCCAGAATGAGATGAATGATCACGACCCGGATGTACATTAACTTCAGCTTCTTCTTCTTCTTGCTCTTGCTCCGCCTCTTCTTCTTCATCAGAATCCTCATTTGTGACGGGCCTTTTTCCCCGAGACCCGGCTCGAGACACAGAGGCCGCCTCTTGAGGAGTGGGATTATAAGCAACATAAGAACCACCCTTCTTTCTCAAGATGTGGGCCGTGGCATAGGATTCGGCCCCAATTGGAAGGGTATTGTTTTCCACTAAGGTATAGGCTGGGACTCCTCGGGGCTTCAAACTGACCTTTAAGCCCTTGACCACCACAAAGCCTGGAAGTGGGCTTATGCCCACTAGCATAGGCGTGAAGGTACTTGCCCACTGCATATGGGACATTGATCCTGTCCCTACTCTTCAACTTATCCAAGAACCACAAGTCGATCAAGGTCACCTTCTCCCTATTGGTTCCCCTAAGAGTCAGTGTGTTCGCTAACATTTTGTGTATCACTCTATATTTGGGGGACGTAAGATGTTTGTTCAAATTTTCCCCCCCAAGATATCGTGATGTACTAAGCGTTGCCCAAACTTCAGCATCACACTGCCCCTCATCCAGCCTTTCCCCAGTCATAATATACCTATCAATCCAATGGGACGAATATTCCTCATCCGTATAAATCCCCAAACAACCAGCAAGTTCTTTCAAGGATAATCTTCTAGGGCCCCCACCAAGTCTGAAACTCAAGAATTTATCGTCGACATTGTTGATAAGGAACATTTCCAAAGTTGCCAGAAATTCCATTACCAACTCTTCGTAAATATTTTCTTGGATCCCAAGAAGCTTTTCAAAGTCATTTACACCAAAAGCCTCGTCATCGAACTTCACAGTTTGAGTAAAAGTTTTGCGAATATCATGAGCAACCCCGACAACCTCCAACGGGTTCCAGTTAATTTCCCGAGGGTATTCGCATTCCTTTTTATGAATTTTATACAAGGCTTCTGTGTATTCCAGGTAGTTATACGTATGGCGTCCAAAAATCAAATGAGGGTGGCGGTCTGCAGGCATTAAACCCTCATAAATACTTTTAGGGTACTGAGGCTCATAGGTGTCAGGTTGGGTATTCCTGCCTCTCTGCACAACACAACACAACAAGATACAAAATTTTCAAAATTGTGTTAGAGTTAGCAAAAATATGACAAAATGAGCGATTTATGTCAAACACAACCACACCCCCTAGTAACCGAGTACACACGTTAATAACCGCATCACAAAGCAAAACAATCAACAAATGCAAGCATAGCATAAACCGACAGTTACCAATCAATCACATAGCCAAAACTTCAACTCAAATAGGATAAACATGCAACCTAATATTAAACCATGCTTGAATCATGCCAATGACATACAATGTGACTCAAGCAAGCCTTACAATCAAAGTTACATACCAAACTTATTGACTACCTTATAAACACATAACTTCAATATCAAACATGAATTTGAATTGAGCAAAAATGATCACTCAAATGGTTTCTAGTCATGTATTACAATCACAAGTTACACAAAAGTCAGTCAAAGCAAAAGTCAAAGTTGACCATAAAAGTCAACTCCTTCTTCCCCAAATTCCACATAAACCCTAATTTTTCTAAATCATCCACAAATGGAAATCAACCCACCAATTAAGTTCATTATACTTGCAAACACGAATTACACCACAATTAGCACCAACTATCAAGCATAAATCACTAAATTCGAATTATCCCCAAATTAGCATATGAACCCTAATTTGTAAATCATCTAAATTGAGCAATTTAAACAAAAGATCATGGTATAAACTGAGTAACATGTATGAATCAAGCATAATACACAACAAAATCACAAAGGAATTCATCCCCACACTTGAATCAAACCAAACCCGGATTCAAGATGTTCATCTCAAAAATCACTAGTAGGAAAGATTAAATGGAGACATGAGATACCTTATTTTGTCTAGACATGTTTAGAGGTTGATTTCCTTGAAAGAATTGAAGTTTAGATGATGATTTAGTGAGGATTTTGGAGATTTTCGTTTTTCACTTGGGAGGAAAAAGAGAGCAGATCGGTTTTTTGTTTTTGTGGTTGTGGAAAAAGAGAAAGCCTAGCTCTTTAATTAAATCGCCCAGATAACTTACAAAGCCGATCGGCTTATGAACCTTAGCCGAACGGCTATGTTAGCCGAACTGCTTCAAACCAATAGCCGAACTGCTTAGATAGTTAAAATGCGCTTAAGATGAAGGGGGTCGAGTTCTGTATCGATTTTTAACTAGTATAGCCGATCGGCTTTATATAGCCGATCTGCTTCAAAGCGTTAGCCGAACTGCTAGCTTTAAACCGATCTGCTAGCTTTTTGGTAAATTAATGCTTCAGAAAAGGCTCAAGTTCTGTGATCGTTTTTCAAAGAATAAACCGAACGGTTATATGAAGCCGATCGGCTATTGATCTTTAGCCGAACTGCTATTTTAAGCAGATCGGCTTTCCCTGTGCAAAAATCAGCAGAAACAGCAGTAACACAAAAACACCTAACACTTAACAATTCACACAATCACAGCAGCAGCAAACACATCAAAATCATCAAAAATGCAGGCCAAAAATTTTAAGTTTATCAAAAAGGATATAAACACGAGTTTCCTCGTGTATGGGCTTCATTTATTAACGAGTCCAAGCTAGACTCGACCCCGAATTCATTTGTCCTTGGGGTAAGTTGCGAGTTCCTCCCACTCGCTCTCTTGTTCATCCTCATGGTATAGTTTCAAACGGTGCCCATTCACAATAAAGGTTCCGCCATCTTTTTGAAAAAGCTCCACATATCCGGATGGATATTGATGCTTGACCACGTATGGGCCTGTCCACCTTGGTTTGAACTTTGGTTGTTTCAACTTGAATCTTGATTGGAACAAAAGCACTTTTTCACCGGATTTAAATTCTTTTCTCACTTTCAACTTCCGGTCGTGCAACACCTTTGTCCGTTCCTTGTAGAGACGAGAATTTTCATAAGCTTGCAACCGAAGCTCATCCAACTCGTGAAGTTGCAACATTCTCTTTTCCCCCGCTTCAATCAAATCCAAATTGCAATTCTTTAGCGCCCAATAAGCTTTATGCTCAATTTCAAGGGGTAAATGACAAGTTTTGCCATAAAGTAACCGATACGGTGTCGTTCCAATAGGTGTCTTGTAGGCGGTCCGAAACGCCCACAATGCATCTTCAAGCTTTTTGGACCATATGGCCCGGTTGTCTTTAACCGTTTTCTCTAAAATCCTTTTCAAAGCACGGTTAGTGTTCTCGACTTGACCACTTGTTTGTGGGTGGTATGAAGTCGAGAACCGGTGATTCACCCCATACTTCTTGAGAACCTTTTCCAATTGAGCATTCGCAAAGTGAGTCCCCCGGTCGCTAATCAATGCTTTGGGCATCCCAAATCGGCAAAATAGGCTTTTCAAGAAATCAATGACCACACGAGCGTCATTCTTTGGTAAAGCCTTAGCTTCCGCCCACTTGGACACATAATCAACCGCCACAAGAATGTATTCATTTTTGAACGAAGGTGGGAACGGTCCCATGAAGTCTATGCCCCAAATATCAAATACTTCACAAACTTGGATGCTAGTTTGTGGCATTTCATCCCTTTTGGAGATGTTTCCGGTTCTTTGACAAGCATCGCAAGTTTGACATAAAGTGTTGGCCTCTTTGAAGATTGTTGGCCAATAAAAACCCGCATCATAGACCTTCTTTGCGGTGACCGAGGGACCATAATGTCCACCGGTGGGCCCATAGTGACATTCATCCAAAATCTTTCTTGTTTCACCACCCGAAACACATCTTCTCACCATGCCATCCGCACAAACACGGAATAAATAAGGTTCCTCCAAGAAATAATGCTTCAAGTTGGAGAAAAATTTGCTTTTCTCTTGGTGACTCATGCCCTTCCTCAAAACTCCACCAACCAAATAGTTTGCCAAGTCGGCATACCATGGTGCTTCCTCATCCTTGTTTTCATCACCTACCTGCAAAAGAAATTCCTCGGGAAAGGAATCATCAATATTAGTATCGCCTTGCTTGTCAAGATTTGGATTTTCCAGTCTTGACAAGTGATCGGCGGCAAGGTTCTCGGCACCTCTCTTATCCTTAATTTCAATGTCAAATTCTTGCAAGAGAAGAATCCAACGAATAAGACGCGGTTTAGCGTCTTGTTTGGCAAAGAGATATTTGAGAGCCGAGTGATCCGTGAAAACTACGATTTTAGATAGCACAAGATATTGCCTAAATTTGTCAAAGGCATATACGACGGCAAGCAATTCTTTCTCGGTGGTTGTGTAGTTTTGTTGGGCCCCATTCAAGGTTTTGCTAGCAAAGTAAATAGGTTTGAAATGTTTATCAATCCTTTGTCCTAGGACGGCTCCTAAGGCAAAGTCACTTGCATCACACATGAGTTCAAAGGGCTTGGACCAATCGGGTGAGACAATTATGGGTGCATTGGTCAAATGGTCTTTAAGGGTCGAAAATGCACTCAAACATGGTCCATCAAACACAAAAGGGGCATCCTTTTCAAGTAGCCTAGTCATTGGACGGGTGATCTTCGAAAAATCCTTAATGAATCTACGGTAAAAACCGGCATGACCAAGAAAACTTCTAATGCCCTTAACATTGGTCGGAGGAGGTAATTTGGCAATAACATCAATCTTAGCCCTATCAACTTCAATACCCAACCCCGACACTTTGTGACCCAACACTATGCCCTCTTTCACCATGAAATGGCATTTCTCCCAATTCAAAACTAAGTGGGCTCTCTCACACCTCTCGAGCATTTTATCCAAGTTTCTTAAACATGACTCGAATGAATCGCCAAATACCGAAAAATCATCCATGAAAACTTCCATGGAAGTTTCAACCATATCGTGAAAAATGGCAATCATACAACGTTGGAATGTGGCGGGAGCATTGCAAAGACCAAAGGGCATTCTCCTATAGGCATAGGTCCCAAATAGGCAAGTGAAGGTGGTCTTTTCTTGATCCTCGGGATCTATGGGTATTTGAAAATATCCCGAAAATCCGTCAAGGAAACAATAATATTCATTACCCGCTAACCTCTCAAGCATTTGGTCAATGAATGGTAAGGGAAAATGGTCTTTTCTCGTGGCATCATTCAACCTCCTATAATCAATGCACACACGCCATCCCGTGACCGTCCTAGTGGATATCATTTCGTTTTGGTCATTGGCAACTACGGTCATCCCCCCTTTCTTTGGTACACAATGTACCGGGCTCACCCAAGAACTATCCGCAATGGGGTAAATAATACCCGCATCAAGAAGCTTAATTACTTCTTTCTTGACCACACCCACCATATTGGGATTAAGCCTCCGTTGTCTTTGGACAACGGGTTTAAAATCATCAACAAAATTAATTTTGTGTTTACAAAAGGATGGGCTTATTCCCGGTATGTCGGATGTCCGCCAAGTGAAAGCTCTTTTGTGAGCCTTAAGTACATTCAACAATTTAAGTTTTTCATCATTCACAAGGGATGAAGAGATTATTACTGGGAGGAGATTTTCCTCATGGAGATAAGCATACTCCAAATGACTTGGAAGTTCTTTCAACTCCAAATCACGTGGTGGATCCTCCAATGACGTTTTGATCCTCATATTATCATCCTTTGTGAGCTCCTCAAAAGCATCCTCACATTCGAGCTCTTCTTCGTCATTTGTCTCTTCCATGCTCATGACCAACTCCTCCTCGGTCATTCCTTCAACATTTGACTCTAGCAAGTCAACAAGCTCCGATTCCAATCCAAGCAAGCTTTCCAATTCTTCCTCCACCGCATCATCTATCACATCAATTCTAAAACACGAATCATCATTAGAATAAGGATGCTTCATGGCCTTATCGACCGTGAACGCAATCCTTTCATCACCCACCCCCAAGGTCAATTTCTTATCTTTAACCCCAATTATGGCATCCGCGGTATGTAGGAAGGGTCGTCCTAAAATCAAGGGCACTTTACTATCCTCCTCCATTTCGATGATAACAAAGTCAACCGGGAAGGTAAATTGCCCTACCTCTATCAACATGTTTTCCGCAATCCCAACGGGATATTGGAATGACCTATCGGCAAGTCGGATGCTCATGCGAGTGGGGGTTAGGGATCCTAGGGCCAATTTAGCATAAAGTGAATATGACATTAAATTTATACTAGCACCTAGGTCCGCAAGTGCATCACAAGTAATGATTTTACCCAATGTACAAGAAATGATGAAACTCCCGGGATCTCCAAGCTTGGGTGGAATTTGGTTTTGGACAAGTGCCGAGCATTCCTCATTCAAAAACATTGCCGAAGCCTCCGACAATTTCTCCTTGTTGCTCACCAAATCCTTGATGAATTTGGCATAATTCGGCATCCCGGCTAATACATCAACCAAAGGCACATTGATTCGAATGCCCTTGATCATGTCCACAAACTTCCCATATTGAGCCTCAATCTTTTCCTTCCTTAGCCTTTGGGGATAAGGAATCTTCGGCTTATAAGCTTTCACAACCGGAGTAGGTGACACCGGTGTGACCGTTGGTGTAGGAGCATCAACATTCTCTTCATTGTCTTCCTCCTCAATTTCCTGCATAAAAGAGTTAGGAACATTTTTGTCTTTGGTTTGAGGTGGTGGAAGTTCCTTTCCGCTTCTCGTGGTTATAGCATTCACATGCTCATTTCTAGCGGGTGGTGGTTGGTAAGGTTTGGAACCGCTAGAGGGTGAAGGTTGTGGTCTTGGGTTTTGTTGTGTATTACTTGGTAAGCCACCGGTTGGCCTACTACTTTGCCCCTCGGACAACCTCTCCATTTTCCGCTCCAAATCTTGAATTGAAGCTTGTTGATTCTTTTGCCCTTGTTCCATGCTCAACCGAATATTTGTCATTTGAGTTTTCATCCTTTCGGTGGCAGTTTCTTGCTTTGACATAAACTCCTTCATCATTTGTTCCATTGGAGTCAATGTTGGTTCTTGTTTTTGAACCGGTGGTGGTTGTTGATCTCTAGATGGGCTTTGGTGTCGATTTTGGTTGTAAGGTTGGTTTTGGGATTGGTTTTGATTGTATGATTGGTTTTGAGATTGGTTGGAGTTTTGGTTGTAGGGTTGGTTAGGTCTAGAAAATCGGATTTGGTTTTGGTTTTGGTTTTGGTTATACCCTCCGCCTTGGTAACCTCCTGAATTTCGGTTTTGATAACCCCCTCGTTGGTAGTTTCCGCTTTGATAATTACCTTGTTGAAGAAAGTTAACACCTTCCTCACCTCCTACCATTGGCAAATCGTCTTGTGCACAATTAGCCGTGGCATGATTTCCGCCACAATTACCACAACCATCTCTAAGCTCTTTAATTTCACCTTTGATAGTCTTGAATTGTGCATCAAACTTAGAAGATAAAGCCTTGATTTCTTTCATCATGGCCGAGTCATTGGAGCTTCCACTTCCACTACTAGTACCCTCGGCGAATGCAACATGCTTTTTAACCGGTTTTCCTCCTTTATCCTTAGCCCAATTTAAGCTTTAGATAACCTTGTCTTCAAGAAGTTTCCATGCTTCATTCGGTGTCTTGTAGAGGAATTGACCTCCTCCCGAGGCATCAAGAATACTTGCCGAATCCAAGTTAAGACCATTGTAGAATAACACAATGATTTCTCTCTTCTTCAAATCGTGACCATGGCAATTCCTCAACATGTCTTTCATCCGACACCATGCCTCTACCAAAGTTTCGCCTTCTTGTTGTTTGAAAGCTCTAATCTCATTCAAAAGTCTTTCGGCCAAAGCCGGAGGATAAAATCGTCTAACGAATGCTTCCCTCATCTCATCCCAAGTAGTGATTGTGTTTGGTTCCAATTCTTGATACCAAATCTTTGCCTCACCACAAAGTGACATAGGAAACGTCCGTAGGCGAATCACTTCATCCATATTCGCCCCATACTTGAAATAGCTCCCGATTTCAAGAAAGCTAGCAATGTGTTGGTGTGGATCGACCCGCACCCTTCCATCGAATTGTTTATCTCTAATGAGTTGCATATGATGCCCCTTCAAAGAGAAATTATCATTTTCAATATCTTGAACCCGTATGGCCGACTCGGGTGTCGGTGCCACGGTTCTCGTCCGTGAGAAAATAGGAGTATCATCCTCATCCGCCATCTCTTCTTCACCTTCGGAAGGTGTTGAAAGTTCTTCTTCGGGTGATGGAATTTCCTCCACAAAAGTTTCTACCACCTCAATGGTGTTTCCCGAAGATGTATCGGTATCCGTTTGACTACTAGATGATTCCGATGATCTTTGCTTTGGCTTCCTCATTCGTTTACTCTTTTTGGTCTTCTCCGGGTTGGACAAAGGACTTAGAAGCTCTTTACCGGAGCTCCTTGTGTTCATCCACTACCAAATCACACCTGAAAGCACACAAACGATAAAACCATAAACGCTCCGGCGCAATACAAACAAAGGTAACTTTCCAAGAATAAATTCTAGAAAGGATCAATTAATCACACTTAAATCAATTTCACAAATCAAGCTCCCTGGCAGCGGCGCCAAAAACTTGATGTGCTAAATCTAGTCTTAAAATTTATCGTTGAAAGTGAACTAGAAAATACCTTGCTAAGACTAATACACAACCGGGCAGTGGACCCTATCGTGTGGTAGTATAGTTGGGTAAGTTCGGGTTCGAACACAGGGAACTAGATTGGATGATCAATAGAAGTGTGAGCAATTTAAAAAGAGAAAATAAAATGTGGTTGGTTTGTGTGACCGGATTGTCACGATGCTTAAAACTACAATCTTTTAGTTAAACTAGGCAAGTGGACTCTTTAGAGTCAAAGTGATTGATTTGAAACTTATAAATGTTAAAAACAATGATTGCTTGAATTATTTCACTAGTGATTTCGGGGTGTAGAATTATAACCGGTTAAGATATATGCTAAATGGTAACATTCATCAAACCTAAACTCAAAGTTCTCTGAGACCTAAGGTTCAACTTCAATCAACAAACCTATGATTTAATCTAGTAACGGACGTTCGCCGTGGTTACTATCTTATACAATTGAGCCAAATCATTTAACACATTCCAAAATTACATTCGCAATTTTGTTCAATCATTTATAGACAAATAATCGATAGCAATTTACTTGGTTGAAAACGTTCGCTATATCAATTAGTAAATTACCAAATGGTTAAATTCTAGTGATTAAGCTCAATCACAGAAGGTTCTACGATTAAACATAAATTTAGATTTGTGAGTTTGCAAATCATCCACACGACAAACATTCGCTATAATCGCTAACTTGTATGAATTTAACTAGTGTTGTTACAATCATCAAATGCTTTGTTCCACAAATGACAAACAACTCATTTAGGTATTTTTACTAAACAAAGAACATTCGCTATAATTGTTTAGCTAAAATGCCGAAAGTTCATAACAACAACCAACTAAATGCATTCAAATCCATGGATGATTCACAAACTCAAAGCATAAATTAACACCAAAAGATACACCCCTAATCATCTAGTTATCTCATCCAAGCAAACACAAAGGTAACTAGCCACACATAATCACAATCATCAAGCAAAAATCATAAACACTAAACAAATCCATAAATAACTTGAAATTAGATTAAATCGAAATTATACCAAATTTGTTACACAATTGTTCCAAATGATGTTTGCTCGATGTTTCCCTCACAAATTCCTAGCTATATCCTTGCGAAAATGTGAAGTAAAATGGTGATTTTTGGTTGGGTGAAGTGGAGTAAATGTGGGTAGTAAATGAAGATGGAAGTTGGAGAGTAATGTGTGTTGTGGAGAGTGTGTCAAATGAAGATGAAGATGATGGATGATATGAAGCTGCCGAACCAAACACCTCTATTTTCCCTTTTTTTATTTTTTTTTTAATTTTGAAAAACGGATGGGAAAACGGTCGGCATTAAATGCCAACTAATCAGAAACGGACAGCTCATCAACCACCATACCTCTCACTCAGATCCAAACATAGCCGATCGGCTTAACATGTCCAGCCGATCGGCTCTTCAAGACCAGCCGAACGGCTCGCGAGCTCCAGCCGATCGGCTTCTTCAGTATATTAGGCCAAGCTCCAAACGAGGTGAATTTCTGCAACGGAATTTAACTGTAAAAGCCGATCTGCTTTACTTAGCCGATCGGCTATACATGGGAAGCCGATCTGCTTTACTTGTTTAGCCGATCGGCTGTAGTCTTTTTCCAGCCCAGCCAGCTTTGATCCAAACTTCACCAATTCCACACCAAATCGCATGCGTTTTCAGCATTTCACCTGAAATGAATTTCCAAACAAAATAAGTTTCGAAAGTTCTCGAAATCCACTAAAATACAAATGCAAAACAATGATATCGCGATATATTTATATAGACAAAATGAGCGATATCAAAAATCAAATATAAGTTAGTAACAACGTTCTTAAAACCATCGCTTATATTCGAATATTACATATATACATACGTTTCACAACATATATAACACAATCAATATATATGCACATTTGTCAAGTACATTAACAAACTTATCGAATAATATTAACACATCAAGAATTAAAGAAGTTTATTCAAAAATTCAATTTTTTCTGAAAAAGGGTTGAATCCGCCGGATTCATCTGAATCCGCCGGATTCCGGACCGGATTCAACACCATTTCGTTTCCTATTTTGATCAGACCAATTTCCAACGAATACGTTCTTGAATACGTTCCTGAATACGCCGTATTCACTAAACTTCTGGTTTTCACTTTCGGGGGAATCCGCCGGATTCAGTGGAATCCGCCGGATTCCCGGGTTTCGCGCAGAAACCCTGTTCCTGTCATGGCATAATCTCAGCAAGTAAAAACAATAACTAAAAACCACAACAACGATTACAGCAACAGTTTTTAGCTCACATATCATCATATATGCATGTTAAAACATGTAATAACATCAAAATCATCAATCAACATCAATTAAATCAAACTATGTACTAAACAAAATCAAGAACTCACCAATTTACAAGTTTCAACTAGATGATGATGATGATTATGTTATCAAGAAATCACAGCTGCTAGTTCACAAGTTTTTAGTTAAAACTTAGCTTTGGTTTTAGATATCTTAGGGTTTTAGAGGTTTAGGTTATAAGTTTCTAAAAGTGGAAAGTGAGGAGCTTTCCTATTTGGGAAAGTTTATAAGTCGGTTAACTTTTACACCGACCCGCATCCACTTAAAACTAGTCCCCTTTCAATCTATTGCCTGGAACCTAAAAACCATTTGCGAGAAACTTATTTTATTGCACCGTCAACTATAGTAAATCAAAACAATCACTAATTTACTAAGCACAATAAGTCCTAATGCTTATTTAATTAAGTTTCGCAAATTAAACATATATTATCAAATAAATTCTAATACTATTAAATACATCAATTTAAAATTAGAATTTACCGGACCAAAAGAGATGATGTTACAACTCTCCCCCCCTTAGGAAGATTTCGTCCCTGAAATTTCATCACGATCAAATAATCCAGGATATCTGGATCTCATACTGTCCTCGGTTTCCCACGTTAGGTTTTCACCTAAACTATGTCTCCATTTCACTAACACCATGGGAATCTGTTTCTTCCTAAGTTTGGTCACTTTTCGGTCAAGAAGTTCAACTGGTTCTTCTACTAACTTATGACTCTGATCAACTTTCAAATCTTTCAAAGGAAGAATCTGAGACTGGTCCTCAACGTTACATTTCCTCAAATAACAAATGTTAAACGTGTCATGAATACCAGCAAGCTCTGGAGGAAGATCCAATGTAACAGACTGATCATTAACAATCTGACGAATTCTAAACGGTCCAATATATCGAGGAGCCAATTTGCCACGCTTCCCAAACCGAATTACCCCTTTCCAAGGCGAAACTTTCAGGTAAACAAGTTCACCTTCAACAAAAGTAACTGGTCGACGTTTAGGATCAGCATATTGTTTCTGTCTATCACGTGCAGCTTTCAACTTTTCACGAGCCACTGCCACTTTATCAGCTGTCATTTGAACAATATCTGGACCTGCAAACTGTTTCTCACCTGCCTCTAGCCAACAAGTTAGAGTTCTACAACGGCGACCATAAAGCATTTCATATGGAGGCATGCCAATACTGGAATGATAAGAGTTATTATAAGCAAACTCAATCAATGGCAAATGAAATCCCAAGAACCACCATACTCCAGAATACAAGCTCTCAACATATCTTCCAATGTCTGAATCGTACGTTCTGACTGACCATCTGTTTGAGGATGATAAGCTATACTAAGATTCACTCTGGTGCCCAACTCATGCTGCAAACTTTGCCAAAATTGAGATACAAACCTCGGATCTCTATCAGATACAATCGATAATGGAATACCATGCCGAGTAACAATCTCATTCAGATACAACTGTGCAAGCTTACTCAGAGATGCAGTCTCACTAGTAGCTAGAAAATGAGCACTCTTGGTCAATCGATCAACAATGACCCAAACCATGTCATTTCCGCGGACAGTTCGAGGCAACTTGGTAACAAAGTCCATAGTCAAATGTTCCCACTTCCATTCTGGAATCTCAAGCTGTTTCAACGATCCATACGGCTTCTGGTGTTCAGCTTTAACTTGAGAACAAATATGACAAGAACTAACATACCTTGCTACATCCATTTTCATTGTAGGCCACCAATACAAAGGTTTCAAGTCATTATACATTTTCGTACTTCCCGGATGTACAGACAATCTAGACTTATGGGCTTCATTCAGAATAACATCCCGAAGACCACCAAACAAAGGAATCCAAACACGAGACTGAAAGGTTTTTAATCCCCTCGAATCATCTAATAACAATTCCTTTCGATTCAACATAATTTCAGCTTTCAAATTATGATCTAACAAAGCCTCTAACTGTGCAGCTTTTATCTGAGCCACCAAATCAGAAGAAACTTCTAAACGCATAAAATAAACTCGATCAGAAGTTACCTTGCGGCTTAAAGCATCAGCAACCACATTGGCTTTCCCTGGATGGTATTTAATTTCACAATCATAATCCTTGATTAATTCCAACCATCTTCTCTGCCGCATATTCAACTCTTGCTGTGAAAATATATACTGAAGACCCTTGTGATCTGTACAAATAACATATTTGGTACCATACAAGTAATGCCTCCAGATTTTCAAAGCAAACACAACCGCTGCAAGTTCTAAATCATGGGTAGGATAATTTCTTTCATGAGGTTTGAGCTGACGAGAAGCATAAGCAATCACACGATCTCGCTGCATTAATACACAACCCAAACCAGCAATAGATGCATCACAATAAACAACAAAATCATCGGACCCATCTGGCAATGCTAATACAGGAGCCTGACATAACAACTGTTTCAGAGTCTGAAAAGCAGCTTCCTGTTGTTCAGTCCATACAAACTTTTCATCCTTACGGGTTAGTTTAGTCAATGAACCGGCAATTTTAGAAAAATCTTTAATAAACTTCCGGTAATAACCCGCCAAACCAAGAAAACTCTTTATTTCAGAAGAAGACTTTGGAACTTTCCAATTCATTACAGCTTCAATTTTCGAAGGATCAACTTTAACACCCTCATTACAAATGATATGACCCAAAAACTGTACTTCCCGAATCCAAAATTCACATTTCAAAAACTTTGCATACAAATGTTCTCTCTTTAAGGTTTCCAATACTAACCTCAAATGCATCCCATGTTCTGATTCGGTTTTAGAATATACCAAAATATCATCGATAAATACAATTACAAATTTATCAAGAAAAGGTCGACAAACACGGTTAATCAAATCCATAAAAACTGCTGGAGCATTCGTCAAACCAAAAGGCATAACCAGGAATTCAAAATGACCATACCTGGTTCGAAATGCAGTTTTAGGAATATCACAATCACGAACATGAATTTGATGATAACCTGACCTTAAATCAATCTTTGAATAAAACGAAGATCCCTGCAGCTGATCAAATAAATCATCTATCCGGGGCAGAGGATATTTATTCTTTACTGTCCGTTTATTCAATTCCCTATAATCAATGCACATTCTAAAAGACCCATCTTTCTTTTTCACAAACAGAACTGGTGCACCCCAGGGAGAAGAACTAGGTCTAATAAACCCTTTATCCAACAACTCCTGTATCTGATTCATCATTTCACGTATCTCAGACGGAGCTAATCTATAAGGGGCTTTGGCTATAGGTGAAGAGCCAGGAATAAGATCAATCTGATATTCAACTTCCCTAACCGGTGGTAAACCAGGTAATTCATCAGGGAACACTTCCGGATACTCAGAAACAACCGGTACATCAGAAAGAGACTTCTTTTCTAACTTAGCATCAATCACATAAGCTAGATACGATTCACAGCCTTTGGACAAAGATTTCCTAGCTTTCATCATACTAATCAAAGGTATGCAAACATTATCCCGTTCTCCTCGAGCCACGACATATGACTCTTCAGAAATTGGAATTCTAATCAGCTTATTGTGGCAATCTATGATTGCTTTATACTGACTTAACCAATCCATACCAATAATCACATCAAAACTAGCAATTGGCATCAACAGAAAGGAAATTGGGAAAGTCTGGCTATCTATCATAATACTAGCTCCAATTACCGAGGTGGTAACAGGAACCGACTTGCCACTAGCTATTTCTACTTCAACTGGGTTTGTTATCACAGTAGGCATCATTTTCAACTTATCACAGAAGTACATGGATATAAAAGAACAATTTGCACCAGAATCAAACAAAACACGAGCTGGTACAGAATTTACAAGAAAAGTACCCGTGATCACGTCATCTGTATGGACAGCTTCATCCACTGTCATTTGAAAAGCCCTACTAACTGCAGATGGCGGAGTCTTCCGTTTCTGATCGGAAGAAGCTGATGAACCAACAACTGACCCCGAACCCTGTCTCTTAGCCTCAGAACACTGATTTGCACGATGACCTTCCTTATGGCAATTCCAACACACATAAGTAGGAAAAACACAATCTTTAGCTTCATGCCCAATCACACCACATTTCACACATCTAGTGGTTTGCACAGTACACGGCCCAAAATGTCTAGCTCTACATTTAATACACCAATTGGGACGATCAGAAGTACCACCACGACTTTCTTGTTTCTTACCCTGTTGATTTCCTTGCCACCGTTGCTTACCTTTACTAGAAGATTCACTTCTAGATTTTTGAGAAACCATTTCTTTACTTGGTGCTTGTTGAGGTTTCAAATCACTGTCAACAGATCGAGCTACCATGAAAGCTTGAGAAAGAGAGCCCGCTAATCTCACTGAAGTTCGATAATGATTAGGTAAGGTACCCACAAACTGTTCTATCTGAGTTCTCTCATCAGGAACCCACTGCTGAAAAAACCTGAGTTTCTCTGTAAACTGATTTATCAAATCATCCATTGACATGTTATCAGTTAATTGCAAATCCATAAATTCTTTTCTAATCCGAGCTATATCATAGTTTGAACAATACTGCTTACAAACTTCATTACGAAAGTCAGACCATCGGATAGATGCTTTCTGAAAAGAAGATAATACAGAAGTAATCGAATCCCACCAATTCATAGCTGCTCCTTTTAAAAGTTGAGTTGCATAAGGAACTTTTAGTTCTTCCTCACATTGACAGACTTCAAATTTCTTTTCAACATCTCTCAACCAATCTAGTGTTACAGAAGGATTCGTACTACCCGAATACACAGATGGATTACTGCTCATAAAGGTTTTAAAAGAACACACCTTTTGCTTTGGCGGTGAAATCGTACCAAACACAGGATGAGAAGATTCAGCCTCTTTTTGGTGTTTATACATTCTAAGCGCTTGGTTTTCCTCTTCCAAATGAAGCAAATACTGATCTCTTTCTACCTCCTCTCTAGCATGAGAAGAAGTACCAGCATGTTCATTACGGTCATCATGAGTCTCAGCAATAACTTCAGGCCTTGAGGCATTATTAGGGTTAATAGGTAGTTGCTCGTTATCCGCCATATCTGTAAACACCACAACAGCTTACAAATCATTAGTCGTTAGCACCTATTCTACTAACAGCTTCACATTCAGTACATAATCCCATTCCCAAGAATGTTTGACACAACACAATCAAAGTTTAGGATTGAACATACAATCATATTCAATTGCCCCAAACTATTGCTCCGATACCAACTTATAACGCCCCTCATTTAACATCACAATATAATATTAAGTTTGGCGGAAGCGAATACTTGAAATACATATTCTATTACAATCCTGCTAGAAATTTTCGCAAACCTTTATACAATAGGTTTAACTATTAAACAAACATAGTTAACATGTTTACAAACCCGGGGCATTACATGCTATAAAACATTATTTATTACAAACTGGATCAGAGTTGCAAGTTTCAAACATTCCCAGCACCAAAACATCCTTCCTGACTACCCACATAATATACATCACCTGCAGGAAGTAATTTGAGGGATTAGCACAAAGCTAAGTGAATGAATTATCAACTACAATTCAGTTTAGCTAGCAATCTGTTCACAATCAATAATGCAACAAATATCGTCAAGAGGAACGGTGGTTCCTAGAGACCATGTTCCGGGTGGCCCCATCAGAACACTTAAATCAACTGTAGGCCAAAACAGTGATTAACCGCTAACTAAATGCTAATCTCCATCAACACATGTACGCAACCCTGTGTTGACCAACATTAGCAATCAAGTCCAACCAACAATCTAGTTGACCTCTGGATTATACATTTCAATTCAATGTTCAACAAACAACCAATCAAATGGCATATCATTTCAAGGTTAACATACTATCAATAGTAATCCTATAATTACTGATTGAAATCAAACTGTCACAACCAAATCAAACTGTGAGTTTCAAATCCACTCAACTGATTGTCTCGATTTACGTACTCAGCTGTCTTATCTCGCTGAGCTCTTTGATTATCTGAGAATCAAAATCAAATATAAGTTAGTAACAACGTTCTTAAAACCATCGCTTATATTCGAATATTACATATATACATACGTTTCACAACATATATAACACAATCAATATATATGCACATTTGTCAAGTACATTAACAAACTTATCGAATAATATTAACACATCAAGAATTAAAGAAGTTTATTCAAAAATTCAATTTTTTCTGAAAAAGGGTTGAATCCGCCGGATTCATCTGAATCCGCCGGATTCATTTGAATCCGCCGGATTCCGGACCGGATTCAACACCATTTCGTTTCCAATTTTGATCAGACCAATTTCCAACGAATACGTTCCTGAATACGCCGTATTCACTAAACTTCTGGTTTTCACTTTCGGGGGAATCCGCCGGATTCCGGGGAATCCGCCGGATTCCCGGGTTTCGCGCAGAAACCCTGTTCCTGTCATGGCATAATCTCAGCAAGTAAAAACAATAACTAAAAACCACAACAACGATTACAGCAACAGTTTTTAGCTCACATATCATCATATATGCATGTTAAAACATGTAATAACATCAAAATCATCAATCAACATCAATTAAATCAAACTATGTACTAAACAAAATCAAGAACTCACTAATTTACAAGTTTCAACTAGATGATGATGATGATTATGTTATCAAGAAATCATAGCTGCTAGTTCACAAGTTTTTGGTTAAAACTTAGCTTTGGTTTTAGATTTCTTAGGGTTTTAGAGGTTTAGGTTATAAGTTTCTAAAAGTGGAAAGTGTGGAGCTTTCCTATTTGGGAAAGTTTATAAGTCGGTTAACTTTTACACCGACCTGCATCCACTTAAAACTAGTCCCCTTTCAATTTATTGTCTGGAACCTAAAAACCATTTGCGAGAAACTTATTTTATTGCACCGTCAACTATAGTAAATCAAAACAATCACTAATTTACTAAGCACAATAAGTCCTAAGGCTTATTTAATTAAGTTTCGCAAATTAAACATATATTATCAAATAAATTCTAATACTATTAAATACATCAATTTAAAATTAGATATTACCGGACCAAAAGAGAGGATGTTACAATTAACGTTGTGGGATATGCGCTTCATTGGTGGTAGGTACCTTTATGATAAATAATACACATGGCAGGAATCAAACCCATGACCTCTAAGAAGTCATGGGATGCCCTTACCACTAGCATATTTAGCCATTGTGTATATATGTGTGTGTATATATATATATATATATATATATATATATATATATATATATATATATATATATATATATATATATTCACAAAATAATACCTTAAAATCTGGGGTGTTACAATAACGATGAAAAATGAACTTATTTTTCTTAACGAATAACCATCGAACGTAAAAGTAAATAAATTAATAAAATTATATATTCAAAGGTATTGACTTGCAATGTTAGTAACATCGTCAGTTTAAACCCTTTATTTCTGGTTAATACTGACAGTTGGTATAGTTGATAAAAAAATTTTGTAACATTTATAAATTTAACATTTTCGGTGATATATTTGTATGTATAATACTTTGAAATTCATCGTTTTTTATATGTTTAAATCTATGCTAATAATTAATTTTAAATTATTAGTAAAAAACTTACAACTTCAGACAACAAAACTAATAATATCTGACGTACATTGCAAGGGCTTAAAAACAAAGTGTTGTATAACTTATGCGGTATGTGTCTTTGTCTTTCATTTTCTTACAAATCATATGTTTCATTAAAACAATTTTTTAAAAATTTTTTAATTTATTTTTATTTATACCACATATTTAGCATGTTATTTCTTTTCTGAATAACCAAATCATATTATTGATGAAGAAATCTCCTTATAAATATAAAGTTGAATAACCTCTTTTTACTTTAATAATAATAACATCTTAATATTCAAAGTGTTTAATAACATGTGTTCTCAAACCTCTATTCAAATCTATTGTTTGATGTCAATAAGCTCTCTTATATATTATAATAAAATGCAAATTAGGTTGTCATCATTCAATAAGTTTAATCTTAACCTCTTAAATTTATTAGCCTTTTTAACATAAACCTTTCATTATTTTTAGATTTAGTGACAACCTAAATAGTAGATTAGGGTTAACTAAAAGTCTAAATTATCCCTCAACTAATCAATTACAAAGCCATTAATCACTACAACAAACATGTCATTTATCCACACTTTTTTTTCACACTTTTTAAAAATGTGTGGAATTATGTGAAATTATTCACACTTATAAGTGTGGAGAAAATTGTTACATCAATAAGTGTGGAAATCACCACAATCTTCACATATATAAATGTGAGGAAAAAAGTTTATACTTAAAAGTGTTGAAAAAATTTGTAACACTCAATTTATCCACACTTTCTCTTGTGTGAGAAAATCATGTGTTTTTTTCCCACATTTTTAAGTGTGAAAAGTGGTAAGTTCTCCACACTTTTAAGTGTGAGCTTCTTTTTCTTACATATATAAGTGTGGAAAATCTTATAATTTTACACACTTTCTAAAAGTGTGAAGAAAAAAGTGTGAAAAAATAACATTTTTTTTGTAGTGAATAAAATATCGGCAGAAATTAAAAAGAAAAAGAAAATTAATTAGAAAGTCAACTCATTTTTTTCATTTTGATTCGATTACTTAAATGGGTTCATTAATTGTAGTTTATACTAATTTCAAATAACGATTTTAAATTTAGGAAAATGCTAATGACAACCCTTAGGGCTGTTAATAAGACAGATATAATGCATTTATTGAACTTAAAGTTTCCTTTATAATAGATATTTCAATTAATACATCACCAATAAAAGAAAAGTTTTAATGATTTTAATGCAAATCATAGCTGTATTAATTATAATTTTGAATAAATAAAGAAACTTTAAGTTCAATAAATGCATTATATATGTCTTATTGACAGCCGTAAGGGTTGTCATTAGCATTTCCCTTAAATTTATCCTAATTTCTAATTCTAATTCTAATTATAATAAAGAGAGATTGTAGTTGTAGTCAAGTCAATAATATCTATATTTTGGGAACTTAGATTATGCATATATAATTTAATTCAAATTTAACGCAAATTGTTGCACCGAGATTTTCCACCCTTTTTATTTAAGTAAACTATTTTCATGGTTCTCTTCTTGCATCATTCAAACAAGAATCCATACCTAATATTGATATGGCAATTTAATTCGAGATTCACCGTATTTCTTCCCAATTATCAAATACACTGAACTATATATATATACAAACATCATTACCTTAATTACCATAGTCTTGATTCTATTCAAAAATTGCGGCCAATGATGGTTTCACTCAGTTGAATCTTATTCACGATCAAAGGGACGACCGGAAGGTTGGTATGAAACTGATTTTGGTATCGAAACAAAACTAGATGAACAATCATTTAGATCGATAGAAACGATGCTTATAGATCAGTAGGTATTGAGTTAACTTTAATTTCCTTCATACACTAGTAAGTTAATAATTTCTAGTAAGTTGTAGGTTGAATTATATTCATACATGTTAAATACTTATAAGTCGCCTCATATATTCATGATTGGTTGTTGCCTTAAAATATTCATTATATAAGTACTGTTTGTATTATGTTTGTAGGTTAACCCTATATGTATCTACAATTTGTTGGTATAGTACAAGATAAACCTTCTAGCAATATCTGTCTAATTAACAAAATTGTTTTTCTTACATGGTAATGTCAATTTACACTATGCAGATTTGGTTGGGTCAGTTGGTCTCGAGTAAGTGATGGAGGCCCAAGTGTCAAAATTTGGTTGGGTCGTTTGCATGGTTTTTCATCTTCTATTGTTTCTGACCGGGACACTAGATTTTTGAGTCATTTTTGGCGTAGCTTGTGAAAAATGGTGAACACTCAGCTTAATTTCAGTAGTGCTTATCATTTTCAAACAGATGGGCAGACTGAAGTTGTTAACCGATCTCTTGGTAATCTTTTGCGGTGTTTGGTTGGTGATCATGTGAAATCTTGGGATCAGAAGCTATATCAGGCTGAGTTTGCTCATAATCATGCAGTCTACCGTAGTACCGAATTTAGCCCGTTTCAAGTGGTGTATTCTGCTCAACCTTGGGGACCACTTGATCTAATGTCACATTCTATTTCTGGTAATGTTCCTAAAAAAGTGCATGATTTTGTGGAAGGGTTGCATGGTATCCACCAAAATGTTCGTGAGGACTTGGCCAGAGCCAATGCCAAGTACAAGCAGGACGCGGATCAAAAGCGCTAGCAGGTTGAGTTTGAGGAGGGAGACTTTGTCTGGGCAGTTTTGACTAAAGATCATTTTTCAGTTGGTGACTACAACAAGTTGTCAGCCAAGAAGATTGGATCAGTGGAGATTCTGGAGAAGATCAATTCTAATGCTTATTATTTGAAGCTGCCAAGTCATATTCGTTGTTCTGATAGGCGAAAACGTTATCAGCTTAAAGACTAGAGAAGATTGTTCTTGTGATCTTCGGAAACATGTGTTCGTCGTATATATAGTGCTGAATTGGTGTCCCATGTTTCAGGATTTTTTATATTATTTAGACATGACACCATCGAAGTCTCCTAGTCGTTATAATTGCATATTTCAGAAATCCGTTAGATCCTTCTACATTACATCTCTACCGTATATTTTCTAAAACACCGACATTATCTTTAACTATGGTTATTATTAACTGGGGTGAGAGGACTTAGCTGAAATTGTTGACTTTTCCATTGACCTGGCAATATGTTGGCCCACGTCTATAACTCTATATTGGGCTTTGCCGAATTATATATTAGAAACTCCACCATTAATTTAAGCTCCTAAATTTATTTGAACCCAGATAGCAAAAAAGGCCTACCCGTCGTCCACGTAACTAGGGGTGTCACTTTTATCCGAATCCGAATAATCCATCCGATCTAATCCGATTTAGGTTAAATGGACATGATTACGGATTGCTTAAATTGATTATGGATTGCTTAAATGGATTACACGGATATGATAACGGATCAAAATCAAAATATTTGAATATATCCGAATAATCCGAATAAGGATTAAGTAATTAAATAATATATTTTTGATAGTATATTACTATGTACCGTATGCTATTCGAGTATTCGAGTGGCTATTCGTACTTGTCTTGACTTCAATTAGTCCTCATTTGGCTCAGAGATCATTTAACTAGAACCATAATATTACCCGTACCGTATGCTATGAATAAGTATGAGTGTCTCTATTAAGATAATGATAATAATAAAAAAGGGTCATAATCAAAATTCATTATTGATGGTGATTAAAATAGGATATGATTTTGTGTCTTATAATAGTTAGATTAGAAAGAAAGAAAGAAAAAATTGAACACTTAAACCATATGTATATGCTCAACAATTATTACATATATGGTCGTTCTTAAGCAATGAAGCTAGACAATTACAAACATTTCAAAACTTAGTCATGATATGAAACATTTTACTATAAGTCTATTTATTACCTATACATAATTGATTCTACACGGAATACGGTTGGATCTGAAATTAAACTTAATATATAATTTTATAATCGCTTTATTCAGGTACTTCCTAGTATACATTTTACATCTTAAAAATACGCTCTAGTAGGTGTTCTTTGATAAGATTTATATTAAAATGAAATTGTGTTAGCCTAAATACTTTCAGTTAATCGTAGGTGTTACGGACAGTGGCGGATCTAGGAATATGAATCAGGATATGCACAATTTAGTGGAAATCTTCAATAAGCAACTTAATTTGATGGACAAAATTTTTTTTGCCCGGCAGTTTTTCCGACCATATGTGGTTATTTAAGTTTGATTTTATGTTTTACATTGGAATCCTTTAGCATTGATGTGGTTTATTGAATTCAAATCTTCTTGAATTCATTTTATCTTTAGGGTTCAAGTTATTTAGTTTGATTGATTTGGAGCTGAATGAGGTTTAATGAGGAGGGTTTTTTAGTCTGTTGAAGTCATTTGGGCTAAATTAACAAAAACTAACTTCTAAACACTAATGCAAATATACAAATGATCAATGAGTAGTATGTGTTTACTTATTCATCACTTCCTAATTAGAGCAAAACTAATAACCCAAAAGACATGTTCCCTCCAATAGGGTCATTAAAATTTTATCTGTGGATTTCACCAAGTTGGCTTGGATGTTATAAAAGTTTCCTCTTTCAATGCCCAGTACGTATCTTTATTCACGAACTTGACATGTTAAAAGTATAAATTCGATGCATTAGATATTTAGCCGTATTATAAACACAATGACAATTCCATAAATTTACTCCTAATTTTGAGATTAATTAATGTAAAATATATTCTTTAGCCCCCGTCCCATTCTTTTTAGGGTTTTGATAACTAGTGCCCTTAGGGCATTGGTTAACACTTCTATACTTATTCAAAAACTATTTAATAAACACAAAGTTACCATATTTATAACACATCTTAAGATAATATGATGATGATTCTAATTATTTATAGCAAGTATTCATTTTATACATGGTAGGTGATTGTTCATTTAATGCATTTTGTTTATATTTAGAAGTCTTAAACATTACCCTAGGGGCATTATTTATCAAAATCCTTTTTGTTGTTATCTTCTTTTAAAAACCTGAAATATTGTAAGATATACTAAATAATCAAAAAAACATATTAATTAGTACTTCAATAAAATCTGAATTTAATATCTTTGGTTGCTATATGGGGGTTTGCCATTAAGGACTTGGGAGATGAGCCGGTGGCTCACGGTCTTCTTCTTGAATATTGAGAGTATTAAAGGGACTATGGAACTTGATGCATTTATTGTTGTTTTACTCTCGTTAATAAAGGTTAATTCTGCACTCTCCCTTCTTCTTCTTCTTCTTCTTCTTCTTCTTCTTCTTCTCCTCCTCCTCCTCCTCCTCCTCCTCCTCCTCCTCCTCAAGGGTGTTCACCTCCATTTCAGTGGGTATGCACTTTTAAGAACTTCATCAAAAATATCATAAAAAGCTAAAAAATTACATTGCAATTGTAAATCTAAGGGAATGCAAGTGCATACCCTATGTTGTGAGTAGGTCCGCCCCTGGTTACGGATAATATATTGAAACTTACGATACATTGTACCCACTTCTTAAGTGAACCTTGTATATAATCAAATAAAGATGAACTTGACATGGGGATTCGTAGAATATATTCGGAAACGTTACCCGTACCTATATTTGAATAAATGCATAGATTTTTATGTTCGTTAATTTCGGGGACGAAATCATTATTTTAGTGGGATATGTTATAATAGCCGGCAAAATTGTATGACTATATTTTATTTTTGTTGATTTCGGGGACGAAATCAATTTTAGGGCGATAAGTTATAATAACCCGAAAGATAATTTAAGTAATATGGGTAGGGTTTTATTTTCGTTGATTTCGGGGACGAAATCATTTTCTAGCGGGATGTGTTATAATCAGTGGCGGATCCAGAAATTTAAGGCATGGGGGGCAAAACTTATTACGTTGAAAAATTTTTAGCACAAAAACATAATATAAAACTTAATTTAGTGTTTGTAAAAAAAATATTAGAAGAATAGGTTTATATTGTATAATAATGGGGCCAGTTCAATAATTTTCATACATTTGGGCTATTTTAAGGGGGGCCTGATAACATTTGGGCCTAATTTTCATAAAAGATTACATGAAATTATATTGATAAGCCCATATCCATGGGGCCCTGGAACCCCCTTCTAATACATTGTATCCACCCATAATAACCACAAATATATAAAAGCAATTTAGATTTATAAATTTGTAGATTTTGGGGACGAAATCATTTTTAGAGGGATATGTTATAATAACATAAAATTATTATTTATGATTTCGGGGACGAAATCAATTTTTAGTGGGATATGTTATAATAACCCGAACTAAATTATGATATATTATATAACTGATAAATGTGAGTTATTAATATTATCTAACTAACACTAATGTTTGTAGATCTTGAGAAAAGTTAAGTGAAATCGAAGATAATAATAGTGGGTGTTATACGTGTGTGATTTAGTCAACATTAATTAATTAAATATAATATAGAGTATCAATCACCGAATTATCGTGCAAAATCGTTTTGTAACTATTCACCGTAAATACAACACAAGAAAAACTCGGTCAAAAACGATAAATGCAAATCCCGTTTCTTTTGGGAAGTATCGTTTCTCTCGGCCATAATTCAAAACCATATACGATCTCAAGTCTCTATACTATTTGTTCATTGTAAAACTCACCTAAACAATTAGTTAGAGTTCGATTCAAGAGAGAAACATTTAGACAAAAAGGAGGGAGACCGGTGAGTCAAACAGGAATGGAATTTACGTCTTTAGTTTTGGATGTATTTTGGAGTCATTTCAAAAGGTAATTCTTAACCCAATCGGCATATTTAATATGTATAGTTTATCTTTAACCTATTTATACATTGATTTAGTAGTTTATGAAATTTTAAACGAATGAAAACTTGTTGTCTAAACCACCGTTTCGATTACGTTATTTTTTTTTGAAAGTGTGTTGTTTTTGAGTTGTGAGATTCAAACTAAAAGATTGATTTTTAGAGCATACAGTGTGGAATCATTTTCGTCGCCGTTTTCCGTCGAGAACGGCGTCGGACGGCGTTCTGACGCAACGGAACGACGTTCTCGACAATGTTCCCATCAGCGTTCCCGAGCAACGTCCTATTTCGAACGCCGAGCCGTGCACCATTTTCCCTTTTGTTTTTGTTTTTTTGTGATCTCAACGTTAACAAAAAAATTGTTTTTTTTAGAAAAAAATAGCCGTTGAATAGCATGAAGGTTTTTTTTAAAAAATCTTTTTCAAAAACTCTATATATATATACACACTTTTATACTAATTGACACCTCACAATCTCATCTTTCTCTCAATTGCAATTATATTTTACACGACAAAATGTCATCCGATTCATTCTTCGATGACGAAACCACATACAAACTTCTCATGCTCGCTCGTAACTATCGTAACGAAGTTATAATTCCTCAAGAAGATGCCCAGAGTTCCATGGCTTGTTCACGTCGTTTTATATATCGTGAGCGAGTAACAGCGGAGCAAACGTTACTAAATGATTACTTTGTCGAAAATGCGAAAGATCCGCACGAATATTTCAAACATCGATTTCGAATGAGTCGTCGTTTATTCCTCAAACTTTGTGAGGATATTAGTGTAACACCCCAATTTTCGAGGTATTATTTCGTTGTATAAATAAATAGTCGTTTTAATTTATTTCGGCTATAGGTCCAATAAAATAATAGAAATCATAAATGGTTTCCCAGTTCCAGACAATGGGAATTAAAGGGAAATAGTTATATTACTTCCCTGTTATTTGAGAATACTCATACGTATCCATATTCCTTCTAAAACTTCCAGAGAACTCAAGAAAATAAAAGAGTAAATCGCAGGAGCTTTCTTCTTCCCCAAATCATCATCTCACATTCAAAATTGAAGCTTCAAATCATCAGATTATTCATCCCTTTCGTCTTCTTCAATCTTTTATAAGTGTTCTTCATTAAATTTTTAACCTAGAAATGGGTAGTTCATAGTTTTGAATAAATTGATGGGTTTAATCCGAAATTAACCCTAGGAATTGGTTGTACTGGTTAATTAGTGTTTTGATGTTTGTGGATGATCATAATACAACTAAATGATGTTGGAATCATTAGTTTGTGTTATTGGGTAAGTTTATAGGTTTTACTAAATTCATCTAGGTTGAGCTTAATTGACCTAGAATGATTCTAGTGATGTTATTAGAGTGTTAATATGTTACTTAAACATGAATTTAACTAGAAATCCAAGTAATCAAAGGTTAATGATGATTATGATTATAGAGGGAATTTGGTGTGTTAGTTTGATTGAGGTCAAACTAAGTCAAACCCAAAGTGGGGGAGTATAATTTTGGTTTCTAGTTAATCTTGAAGATTAGCAAGTTCTAAATACTTGTTGTGTTATTATGTGTTATGCGTTTAAGTGATTAAAGGTGTGGAAACAATTGTGTTGAATTGTGCCTAATCTTCATCTAAACACCAAGGTGAGTGTTATGGGGATTAATTGGGTAAGGGTCATCGGTTCCGGATTGCTTACGAGCAAGAGGTTCACATGATCATGTGGTAGATTGTTGTTATTTATCGTTAATTATTGTTGATTAATTGGCGATACTTGTGGATTATGTGGATTGAGTATCGTTGTAGAGGTTGCTAACTTTGTTAGCATAGAGTGTTGTTGACTTAGTATCAATTTCGACGTGACTTGGTGCTAAGTGATATTGACCGCGGATCCGCATAGAGATTTGACCTCTACTTAGTACTCATTAGTTGTTTGAATAAGATTATGTGATTAGAGTAATTTACCTTTACTTGATATATATGTTTTGGTGAATTACTTGATTAATTGCTCACGAACTCACTAAGCATTGTGCTTATTGTTTAAGTGTTTAATGTTGTAGGTGGTAAGTGAGCAAGTGGTGGAAGGACAATTTTATGCAAGTAGCGTGGATTTTGGCTTGCAAGTGTGTGAGTAGCAAGCTTTCTCTCTTGTATTTATCGTTATGTACTTAGCTTGTATAAATCGCCCTTGAAACAAGTTTTTGAAGTCAAACATGGTGCGCCATGGAAACATGTAGTTTTGTTAAAGGTTGACTTTGAAAGTCAACTAAGATTGTAAATGATGTACATGTGGTTTAAAAGTATATCATATATATATATATATATATATATATATATATATATTAGTATTGAATACTTTATTGTTAAATGGTAAATGTGGTGATTGGTCAATCTTTTGTGATGACATGTAGTTAAGAATTTCATTGGTCAATTATAGGTCATAATTGACTAGTGAATGAGTCAAAATAGTCTTTGTAGACCAATGGGTCAAAAAGTGTCCAAACGGGTCACTAGTTGCATACGTGAGCCAAATGGGGTTAGATAAGGGCTAGAGTTATTTTGTCAAGTCCTCTAGCTTTGTTATGATGTATGTGAAAAGTGGTAAAAAGTTCCAGGTCTGATTCTTGATAGTTTGTGATTTGGGTAGTAACCAAAAGTGGTCCAAAATGGCTTCAAATTGGTCATACGCTTAAATCACGCATTTTTGTGAAAATTGAAAATGTGTAAAAAGGGAAACTTCTGTATTGGTATTATGGAGGTGCTCGTAAAATTTCAGGTCATAACTCGCAACAAGTTAAAACTTATGTGCATTTGAAATTCGTCAAAATCTAAGTTTGTGCATGTAGCTGCTGTCAAGCTTCCATACGCGATCCCAGGATTGGGGCCAGGATCGCGTATCCCAGTACAAAGTCACACATATCGAATTTCTTCTTGAGTACGCGATCCGACTACAAGTTCAGGATCACGTACCTCAGTGTAAATCGGTAACGATACCAAATCCTTCGTTCATACGCGATCCGGCTGGAATTCTGGGATCGCGTATGCATGCTTAATTCTGGTGTCTTGGTCATTTCTAAGTGTTAAGCTTATTTGTGTATGTGTAACCATTGGTAACCATTCAAATTGAATTATTATAATTGTTGGGACCAAAAGAAGTTTAAAAAAAAAAAATTGGGCGTTTCAATTAGCTCTTACTCCGTTGAACCACTTTCCGACTATTATTTGTGGTTTCGTCAACGACCGAATGCACGTGGCGTACCGGGTTTTAGTTGTCTTCAAAAAGTCACTTCTGCCCTTCCTCAATTGGCTTACGGTACATCTCCGGGTACCTTTGATGAATACTTGCAAATGTCGGAAAGAGTTTCTCGTGAGACTTTACAAAATTTCACAAGGTGCATTATCGATTTATATTCAAATATGTAGATGACAGATTCAATAAATGAAGACATACATCGTTTGTATGATAAACATAATGAGCTTCATGGTTTTCCCAACATACTTGGTAGCATAGATTGTATGCATTGGAGTTGGACACAATGTCCAAATGCATGGAAAAGGCAATACACACGAGGCGGTCATGGGTATCCGACGATTATGCTTGAAGCTGTCGCCTCGTACGACATGTGGATATAGCATGCATACTTTGGGGTTGCAGGGTCCAACAATGACTTAAATGTTCTTAATGCGTCTCCTTTATTTAGGAATTTTCTAAATGACTCCGCTCCCCAAGTTTCATATACAGTGGCCGATATGGATTACGATAGAGGGTACTATCTTGCTGATGGGATATACCCGTCATGGCAGCGTTCGTTAAGGGATTTTCAAGCGAGATTTATCAAAAGACGGTTTATTTCAATAGGAAACAATCTGCCGCCCGAAAGGATGTTGAGCGGATTTTTGGTGTTTTACAAGGAAGATGGCATATACTACAACAACCGGCAAGAGCTTATAGTCTAAACGCTATAAAACGAATCATGTATGCTTTTATCATACTGCATAACATGATAATTGAAGACAAAGGTTTCAACTTGCCGAGAATGAAGAATATTATGTACCTGTTGGGAATATACAAGGTTCTTGGATCGAGAGGTGTAACACATACGAGAGGAAAACAAAGGAACTACGTGATCGGGAGACGCACGAGGGACTTCGAGCCGACCTTGTGGAGCATCTTTGGAGGTATCGTGAACAATGGTGGAATGAAGCGCACGCTTCAGGATTGGGAACGGGAGCTAGAGATGATTGATTTTATTTGTATTGCATTTTAATATTTAGGACTTTTTCAATTATGTCTTTAAAATTATGTATTTTAATTTTTAGGACTTGTGATTTTTTTTATTTGTTTTTAATGAATTAAATGTTATTTTATTTGATTTATTTGTTTTTAAATGTTAATTTATACAATTATTTACATTAAAAAAATAAATAAATAAACAATAAAAAATTTCAGAACACTGTGAATACAGTGTCATCGTACCACAAAATCCACAGCTACAACATTATCCAGAACGCTGTAATTACAGTGTCACCAAACCCAGTGCTCTTATAGGTCTCAACCAATAAAGGCGTAGTTACTTATGAGGTGGAGGGTACCATGACTGCTACAACTATAAGTAGACCGGTTTACAAATCGCTCTTATTGTCACGGTAAGGTACGACTTATCGTCAAAAACCCGTTCCAAAACTGTGTTTAATAACAATACATCACACTTACCAAAATCACTAATATTGATGATGGGTGATAATAATAATAATAATAATATTCAATAACTTCTATATACTTTAAATTCATTGTTTAGGAGAATTAATTAGATTAGTTTGTTCAGATCATCGACAAATTATTTTTCGTTGATAATTTATTGCTTATATTACAAATAAAATTTTCACGTTATATATAATTTATCAATTTTTAATTTGGATAGTTTATATTACAATTTTATAATTCAATAACTACTAGCAAAACAACCCGGGCAATGCGGCGTAAAACAAAATCGTAAATTATATTGATCCGTGATAGTGTTACATCGTTTTTCTGATTTTCTGATGGATTAGCTAGCTTTGCTGATGAAATATGACCATTATAGTGCTGGAAACATTATGTTTAGTTATAGAGAAATTAAGTGAGTTAATTGTTATTTAATAAAATAGTTATCATAATACAATTTCTAAAAGGATAAAAGACAAAAATCGGCTACGTTGCCAGCGGATACTCCAAGTATGTAATCTACCCTTTTTATTTCTCATGTATGCAACCAACCGGGTAATTTTGTGTTATGATTTTCAAAAGTTCAATATTACCTTCTCATATTATAAAATGCTGATTTGGCGTACACATCAGTTGCCACGTAACCAATTTTGCCATGTCATATGTACAAGTGACACGTCATTATTTATTTATTAATACAAATTAAAAAACATGCATCAGATGCTCATATAATATGCTAATTTTCTTGAACATTTTTCATCATCAAAATCAACAAGTTAAATATTTTTCTTCAAGAACATTATTCAACTGTCCTTGGAACTTGTCACAACAATCATCTACCACCACACCCATTACCCAAAACATATTAGTAATATTAAAATTTAGAAATTAAACATTCATTAAAACAATACAGATATACAGATTGTGAAGGATCAGGGGAAGGATTAAATGCTAAGAAAAATGTAACAGCAACAAATATGATAACAAAAACATAAGCAGAAGCCTCTGTTTTCTTGGTTCTGAATGAAAATATGTTCTTTAATGGGTACCCTTCTTTAATTTCAAGTCTGAAACTAAATTTCTTCCATGAAGTGATGAAATTTTGATTTCTAAATTTACAACAAATTTAGAAACATCAACATCACTCGTCATCGTCATCAACATCCTAAAACCACATAATCACCACCATCAGCCAAAAACCTTCATATTCGATGACCACCATCACCACCTTCGTCTCGTCGGAATCTGCTATTGTTCGAACTCCGAAATGCCTTCCATTTTTCCTGGCGAAGTCACAATTTGATGACGAAAACGAAACCGTAGCTTCCAGCAACCAATTTCTGGCAAATGGTGGTGGTGGTGCCGTCGCCGTCGCCGGAGATGAAACTCTAGATCCACACACTATCAAACATAAAACTCTAGATGTACAGCAAACGGACGATGGTAGCGGTGATGGTCGATTGGTCGGTGTCTTATACTACTAAGTTAGGGTGGTGGTGGTCGTCTCTCACCGAAATCTCTACTCTAGTGGTGCGCCACCGTCGCAAGTCTCAACCGTCCCTCCATTTATTCGGAACAATTTTATAGAATTTACCTTTTTTTTAACTAAAATAAATAGCCACCTAAGAAAAAGAAAAAGCCATGTAAGCATTATATTAAAATAAAAAATCCAAACAATCAAAGTTACCGGTTCAAGAGGTTACTGGTTACCATGTTACTCACATTGATATAAGTTTGTCCAGTTGGTTGCATACATGAGAAATAAAAAGGGTAGGTTGCATACTTGAAGTATCCGCTGGTAGTACGTAGCCGATTTTTGTCATTTACCCTTTCTAAAAATATGGATATTTACGTTGTTGAGTCTTAAATTTGTTCTTAAAATTTGCTAAAAATAGAAGGCTAAGATGCTTTATATGTAGTAATAGATAGAAGGCTAAGATGCTTTATATGTAGTAATAGATAACTATCAGACGTTATTTTATTATTTATTATATAGAAAAAAAAAAGATAGATGGATGGATTAATTAACGCTGTTATTTGGACAGGAAATACTAAAGTCACCTAGATTTGTTTCTTAAATTGAATTG
The DNA here is from genome assembly GCA_949592205.1 of Helichrysum umbraculigerum. Taxonomy (NCBI): domain Eukaryota; kingdom Viridiplantae; phylum Streptophyta; class Magnoliopsida; order Asterales; family Asteraceae; genus Helichrysum; species Helichrysum umbraculigerum. Next base: position 117,337,866 of record CATIUR010000003.1, on the reverse strand, counting down.
AGGAATTAGTTTTTGTAGTTATTGCCGCAAACGAATTATCCAAAAAGTCTGGGTGTTTGAAGATGACTTTAATTTGCAGAACAAGATCATTGACACTATCCAGAATATTTTCACGAAGGAAGAAAGGGAAAAAAAAAAACAAACATAATCGAGTATTGGCTATTAATAAAAATGTATTATTTACTCGAAATCATGGTTTTACTTTCATGTGAAGAAATAATAAAGAACAAGAAGATTGATTCAGAGATGAATATGACTTGAAAAACATAAGCGAGAAAAGTTTTTTAATGGATGGAGAGAGATGTGGAAAAGCTTGAGACTATGACGTGGATGGTTGCACTTCTTAGAGTTTAAAGTATTGTCATGCCATTATCTATATTTTTTACATCACCCATTAAAATGTTTAGTGTATAAAGATAAAACCTGTTTATAATATTATGGAAAACGATAAAGACAATCATTAGAGTTGTCAATAAGACTCTAACACGTGCATTAACATTTGTACTTTTACCATAATAAATATATATCATGGCCCCCTGAATTTTAGTTGACCTGTCTAAATTTTTGTTGACGTACAATCATTTTATGTGTGTTCAAATTGATTATTGACAACCCTTAAGGTTGTCGTTAACATACCCTAATTTTATATCCAGAAAGTAACTTGAACCTACATTTTAGAGTTAATACATCGTGTGTGGAGTCTTGCAATGGGAAATGGGTGGCCAAATTTTTGCACGATGCCACTTTATCTCGTTGTGGATACTTTAAGAATGCCACATCAGTTTGTTTAAAATTTACGTGACACTAGCAAAACTTGTTTTTGTATATATCTAAATTAAATTTCTTGACAACGAATTTTCGGAGTTGACGAATTAATACTGGTTGTCATCTGCTATATATTTGGCCCGTTAAAAGTCGACTTTCTACCCACTTTAAAGTTTAAATATCCGTACCCCACAGGCCACAAGTGTGAGGTAGACGTACGGGGGAAAACAAAGGAATATAACACATACGAGAGGTGTAACACATACGAGAGGAAAACAAAGGAACTACGTGATCGGGAGACGCACGAGGGACTTCGAGCCGACCTTGTGGAGCATCTTTGGAGTTATCGTGAACAATGGTGGAATGAAGCGCACGCTTCGGGATTGGGAACGGGAGCTAGAGATGATTGATTTTATTTGTATTGCATTTTAATATTTAGGACTTTTTCAATTATGTCTTTGAAATTATGTATTTTAATTTTTAAGACTTGTAATTTTTTTTTAATTTTTTTAATGAATTAAATATTGTTTTATTTGATTTTTTTGTTTTTAAATGTTAATTTATACAATTATTTACATTAAAAAAATAAATAAAATAAACAATAAAAAATTTCAGAACACTGTGAATACAGTGTCATCGTACCACATAATCCTCAGCAACAACATTATCCAGAACGCTGTAATTACAGTGTCACCAAACCCAGTGCTTTTATAGGTCTCAACCAATAAAGGCGTAGTTACTTATGAGGTGGAGGGTACCATGACTGCTACAATTATAAGTAGACCGGTTTACAAATCACTCTTATTGTCACGGTAAGGTACGTCTTATCGTCAAAAACCCGTTCCAAAACTGTGTTTAATAACAATACATCACACTTACCAAAATCACTAATATTGATGATGGGTGATAATAATATTCAATAACTTCTATATACTTTGTTTAGGAGAATTAATTAGATTAGTTTGTTCAGATCATCGAACAAATTATTTTTCGTTGATAATTTATTGCTTATATTACAAATAAAATTTTCACGTTATATATAATTTATCAATTTTTAATTTGGATAGTTTATATTACAATTTTATAATTCAATAACTACTAGCAAAACAACCCGGGCAATACGGCGTAAAACAAAATCGTAAATTATATTGATCCGTGATAGTGTTACATCGTTTTTCTGATTTTTCTGATGGATTAGCTAGCTTACCATAATAAATATATATCATGGCCCCCTGAATTTTAGTTGACCTGTCTAAATTTTTGTTGACGTACAATCATTTTATGTGTGTTCAAATTGATTATTGACAACCCTTAAGGTTGTCGTTAACATACCCTAATTTTATATCTAGAAAGTAAGTTGAACCTACATTTTAGAGTTAATACATCGTGTGTGGAGTCTTGCAATGGGAAATGGGTGGCCAAATTTTTGCACGATGCCACTTTATCTCGTTGGGGATACTTTAAGAATGCCACATCAGTTTGTGTAAAATTTACGTGACACTAGCAAAACTCGTTTTTGTATATATCAACGAATTTTCGGAGTTGACGAATTAATACTTGTTGTCATCTGCTATATATTTGGCCCGTTAAAAGTCGACTTTCTACCCACTTTAAAGTTTAAATATCCGTACCCCACAAGTGTGAGGTAGACGTACGGGGGACATGAATAGAAATTTCTCTAAATTTCTTTTTCTTTTTCTTTTTGCCAGACTTATGCATATTTAATCTCATAGCATATGTGGTCGACTTAAAATGAAAACACATCTAAATGGTTATTAGATCAACTCATCAAAGGTATCTTATAAAGATCCTAGTCATGGTCTGAAACAATAACCTCGTCTCTCAACTTAAATTTATGGTAAAAATCATTATTATCCCAAAAACTCTTAGCTTACAGGGCATTAAAACTAATTCGTGTACATTAATTTGAACTAGTTTATTACCACACGGGTATCATTCACCAAAAAAAAATTAAAGCAAAACTATATTTAAGTTACTAAAATGAACTTTAAACTAAAGAATTGTAATCATAATGTTATTTTACAAAGTGTACGCTTTAGTTAAAAAGTGGAACCATTTTTTACTAACACCTCCACTTAAACATTTGTAATAGCCCAAAGCCTAAATTATGGTCCGTTACCTTTGAATCTCAACTTCAAACTTGGAATGAAAATTTAACTATTAGTATCCCGTAATTTTAAGCTTATAAAGGTTTAAAATTAACTTCTTAGAATAAGGTTCAAATGAGTACAACATTTTTGAATGAGAATTGTAACACCCCCAAATTCACTGTTTGGCGGAAGCAAGGTTTGGGGTGCTACTAATCAATAATCACAGAACATAATATAAAATAGCAAATTACCTCTAAATGAGACGTCGTAAAACAGTTTCATTTCCATATGATTTAGATGTTTGAAAACTTATTGTTTTCGTATACAAAATGTAGTTCCCTAGAGTCCACGCGTATAGCGGGAGATTCTATTACATGATCAAAATATACAAAAGATTATGCTAAGAATCTCCGTTAAATGCAGTGTTGAAATCATGCAACTCTAGCTAATGTCCCGGGGTAATCCTACTCCGTCTGGGTACCTGAGATACAAAGCTAAAAGTGTCAACAAAAAAGGTTGGTGAATCTCACAGGTTTAGAAGTAAACAAGTAATAGTATGAACCGCAGTATGAACACTAGTTGCCCAACCGGCAACAAAAGTAAGTAATAAATGGTTGATCACAGATCCTTAGATCCCCAGGTCGTTACACAGTGCCATGAGCTCACAAGTTGAAGCGTTAACGTTTGGTGTGGCATGGTACAATCAAGTACCATCCACGTACCCCCATGAGTGCTATCCGGACACTCCTATGTACTCAATTCCTAATATGCCTGTTTCTACGTGTAAATCAGTACGTGGTGGGGCTACCACCCCAGGCAGGGATTGTCAGTCCCAAATGGATCCATCTATTAGTAATCGCGCTTAAATACCATAACTAACAACTCATGATGTGAAGGATTTCAGTGGATAAAAGTAACTCATGCAATGCTTGTGTGAAAACAGTAGTAAAATCAGTTCAGTTCATCGCGTTCATAAGTAAAATGGTAGCTAAGTATCTCACCCCGTTGTTTAGAAAAGCAGTAAAAGTGGGGCTGTAAGACTCACCTGAGTCTTGAAGTGTTTAGCAAATATACGTGAGGTTGATTAGCCGAGTAATGAAGTCCAAGGAATGTAACCTGAGGGTGTCCACGACACGCAATGGTTATAAATATGGTTGGGTATCTCAAAAGATCACCCTTGTAGTTGTTCGTCTAACTAGAATGTCCAAATAGTTTCGATTTGGTTGATTTGTTAAGTGTTTGAAAACGTGTACGGCTCGTTGGTGATTAGTTGTAATAATAATCTCAACTATTATTATTTTAATTTCGTAGTGTTATACAAGTTTGACACTTGGTGTGAAATGTATTTACAAACTCTAAGTGACGGGGGTCCGGGGGCAGCACCCCTGGTAAGCGGGGTTGGCTAAGTTGTTGCTTTAAAGTTCGGAAAGCTTGTTTAGCTTGATCATTCCATTCAAATTTCACATTCTTTCGAGTAAGCTTTGTAAGAGGTGTGGCAATTTTAGAGAAATCTTGGATAAACCGTCGATAATAACCGGCTAATCCTAGAAAACTCCGAACTTCTGTGGGATTTGTTGGCGGTTCCCATTTCAAAACAGCTTCAACTTTAACTGGATCAACTTTAATCCCTTGATTATTAACAACATGCCCTAAAAATTGAACCTCACGAAGCCAGAATTCACATTTTGAGAATTTAGCATAAAGCTTTTCATCTCTCAATGTTTGTAGTACTTGCCTCAAATGAACTTCGTGATCACCAACAGACTTAGAGTAAATAAGAATATCATCTATAAACACGATCACGAACTTATCGAGCATAGGGCGACATACTCGATTCATAAGATCCATGAAGGCTGCAGGAGCATTAGTCAGACCAAAAGGCATAACCACGAATTCATAATGGCCATACCTTGTTCTGAAAGCGGTTTTAGAAACATCTTCTTCTCGAACTTTCAATTGATGATATCCAGAACGCAGATCAATTTTAGAAAAGAAACTTGCACCTTGGAGTTGATCGAATAGATCATCAATTCTAGGCAATGGATACCTATTCTTGATGGTCACTTTATTTAATTCCCTATAATCAATGCACATCCTCATTGTACCATCTTTCTTTTTAACAAAAAGTACCGGAGCTCCCCATGGTGAACTACTCGGGCGTATGAATCCCTTATCAAGTAATTCCTGCAATTGCTTCATCATTTCTTGCATTTCCGATGGGGCAAGCCTATATGGAGTTTTGGCGATAGGTATAACTCCAGGTACTAATTCAATACGGAATTCAACTTGTCTATCAGGTGGAACACCAGGTAATTCATCAGGAAATACATCAGGGAATTCTTTAACTACTGAGAGTTCTTCAATCTTAGGAACAGATTTTTGAATATCCACTACATGCGCCAGAAAAGATTGGCAACCATGCAGTAAATATCGTTTAGCACGAGCAAAAGTACAGACAGACAATGGAACTTTTCGCTTTTCCCCATAAATATCAATAACTCCCCCACTTGGCGAAGTGACCCGAATTATTTTCATTTCACACTGAATAAGAGCATTATGTTTTCCTAACCAATCCATGCCTACCACGGCATCAAATTCACCCATTTTCATCGGGATAAGGTTTATAAGGAAAATTTCATTATCTATCTCTAATTGACACCCACGATATACATTGGTTACAAAAACAACCCTATCATCAGCAACTTCAACATCTAAGGGAGTATCTAAAGCAGATAAGGGAATTGAAAAATCATAACAAAACTTTTCAGATACGAAGGATCTCGAGGCACCCGAATCGAATAACACGTAAGCAGGTTTTTGATTTATAAGGAAGGTACCTGTCATAACATCCGGGGCCCTCTTAGCTTCTTCAGCAGTAATTTGAAAAGATCGACTTTTAGTCTTAGCAGGTTCTTCAGGCTTTCTTTTAGATTGACGACGAGGTGGAAGGGGAGCAGATTGAGCTTTTAAATCAGGGCATTCAGATTTGATGTGGCCCGGTTTATAACAGTTATAACATACCCTAATTGGGTTAGGGCAGTCACGAGCTATATGGCCCACTCTCCCACATTGATTACAAGCGTTAGTTCCTACTCGGCATTCACCGTAATGTCTTTTATGACAAGTCTTGCACTCAGGTTCTTCCCTTCTATCCCCTTTCTTCTCATCTCCCTTAGAACTCTCAGCAGGCCTAGCTTTGTTAGCTGCATAAGAAGATTGTTCAGCTTTTCTTTTCGCTACTCGACGACTCCATTCAAGCTCTTGGTACCGAGCTTCATCTATCATTTCTTCCAGAGTGTGACAACGCTTAGGATTAACAAACTGACGGATCTCAGGCTTCAAAATATGATGGAAATGCTCCATGAGTCGTTTAGGATTCTCCATATATTCTGGACAGAAATGAGCTCTGTCTAGAAAAACTCCAACAATTTCATTTATTGACTCAGTGGTTTGCTCCATAGCTATAAACTTACGATGGATTTCCATCAAATCAGCTTCTTGCGAATAAGCTTGGTGAAACATTTCTTTAAATTCGTTCCAAGTTAGATTTTTAATTGCTTCAGCGCCCTTAGTACGACATTGAACTTCCCACCATCCTTTAGCTCTAGATTTAAGAAGATTTGCTGCGTATCTTACCTGTAATCTGTCAGGACATTCAGTAGTGGAGAACGCTCCTTCGACTTCAGAAACCCATCTTTGTGCCTTAATAGGATCCATGTCCCCATCATATGAAGGTGGATTACAGGCAGAGAAATCCTTATAACTAAACCTTCTATCTTCAGGAGCCTGTACCACAGGTGGATCAACATGTGGCACATTCCTGAAAATATTCGCCTCTTCTTCACGCCGATAAAATTCATCTGTAATGGTTTCCGAAATTCGGCTAAGTAATAAAGGCAGAGATGCCTCTTGAGCATGAGCAACCTCTTGAGCGATTACTGTTCTTAATTCAGGAAGGGATAACCTAGCTTCATTAGCAGGAGATCTCGGTCTTTCACCTCCACCTCCTGCTTCCCTATACTGGGCTCCACCTTGAGGGTTTAGCCCAAGATTTAAATCAATGTCCCTTTCATCCATCTTTTACTGAAATAGATACAAAAGACTTAATACACACTTACTTTCACAATCAACAAGCTTATTTAATCTTAACTTATTACCACACATAAGCAAATACCACTAAAATTTCATTCTCTCAACATCTCGTGCTTTTCATGACACCGTATCGAGTCATATGATAATTATTGTGTTGGCCAGGCACATTAATTATCACATTATCACATACGTCATCATGGTCCACACGTGATATCTCAATGCAGAAATATTAGTGCTTCAGTCAGAAATAAAACAATATCACAACATAATTATATATCATGCTCAACAATAATAACAATGGTTTAAGATCAAGTACCCACTAATGGTGAATACCCGAATCCCTTAAACCGTGCTCTGATACCAACTTGAAACACCCCAAAAATTTAGAGTCGTTTTTTTTTTTTTTACACTGAAATATACTTCTATTGGTCCCCTTATCTGTATTATCATAAATTGTATACTATTATTATGATCTGAATTACTTTTAGAACTTTAAACAAAATTTTGCTGAGATCAACCTATACCCGCCGGGTAGCAGGGTTACCCGCCGGGTACCCATGCTTAGCCGTCGGGTTCCTTTCATCAACCGCCGGGTGAATTAACTTTTTGGACCACAGAGATTTTCTTTCGTTTAAAGACTTTAGAAGCCGCCGGGTCAGGGTTTTTGCCCGCCGGGTTGTTCTTGATTTTAGTTTACCCGCCGGGTACAGGACTTACCCGCCGGGTAGTCCTGTATTCCAGCAGATCCTGGCTTAAGTTCTTTCAAACCAAATTACTAACTTCAAATGATCATAACTCGAAAATAACAAAGTGTTAGAACCTGAAAATTTGCAGACACTTATAATATGACATTCCAAACGCTTCCTAATTTTCACTTTTCAAAATTTCACATTTATTCGGGATTTGGACTAATGACTCAAAAATGACCATTTTAACCCATTTTCTTGACATACTAAGTTGCAAACCATTTCAAACCAAGTTCTCAAACTTTGACACTTACATTAGCTATGGAAATGAGACTTAAAGCAATGACTACCATTTCCATACTTACACTATAACTCATTTTAGCTCTTTAACTCAATCGATGCCCATTTAGACACTTTCTTGACCCGTTTAAATCTTCACCCATATAACCACCTATCTAACACTTAAACTTCATCACATTGACTATTCTAAGTCAAACCAAAGTACTATTATCACTAAACTTCAACTTTCAACATTTACATACTTAACTATACATAATATAAACTAGCTTTAAGTGACAAAACATCATTTTACAACAAAAGGGGTGACTTGTATCAAGAGCATGATATTAAGAGATAGCTTGTTACCGACTAGTACACAAGCTTCACCATTAACCTTTAAGCCGGTCCCTTGCCCAAACCTTCACGCTTACCACTTGATTCACCTAAAAATGATAAACTTAAAACAATAAGCACAACGCTTAGTAAGTAAGGGATACTTCAATAATAACTTAAACACTTAAACAATTAAGGATCCTTAACCACTTCCACAAAGTTAATCACAAGGATTAACTACTTCCACAAGTGACTCTAATGTCATTCCTTGATTAACATCAAACAATGGCATAGAAATCACTACTTCAACAAAATCCCAATACTTACCTTGCTTGAGATTAAAAGAAACACTTGGTCCAACTTGAGCACTTTGATCACCTAATCATGTAAACACATAATTCACATAAAATTACTTAATCACATATTAAGTTCTTGACTTTCAATATATATGTTAATTCATTAACACTTCTTTACCCAATTAACTTGATTCTTGTTTTCTTACTTCTTAGGCTTTCATAATTTCAACATTAGAGGTGATTACATATCACTATCTTCATCACTTTCATATTGATTTTCTTTACAACTTACTAAGTTAACAATAATTATAAGCATAAATTTGATTGTAATAAAACTTTAACATATTAACTTCAATAATCACTTTAACATCACATATCTATCCTTACTTTACTCAATTCATCATTATATTCAAAGTTTAATCAAAACCCCATGACTAGGGTTTATATAACTTACTTAAATTCACAAATTAAACATATGAGAAGAGATATTATACCTTATACAAGTAGAATTAGAGATTAAGACCTTAATCAAACTTAATCCTAGCTTCAATTCTTGATCTCTCTTCCTCTCTCTCTCTCTCTCTCTCTCTCTCTCTCTCGTCGCCTCTCTCTCTCTCTAGTGTTTTCTGTTTACTTCACGTACAGGAAACAAAGGGAAGAAGCTGGAAATCCAGTTTTAATATTACACTTTTCACTTAAACCCTTCTATTTACATCATTTACAAGTTTAGTCCCTATTCTCACAACTAACTTGACATATTTAATCCTTTTTAACTAACTTTTAACTTATAACAAAAACTTAAACACATAATACATTTAATATACATATTTTACAACTTAAACAAATAAACACATATTATAGTATTTAAAACTTACAAATTTAGGGGCGTTACAACTCTCCCCCACTTATTTAGGATTGTGTCATCACAATCCATTCTTGAAGTAAAGCCGGATAGTACTTAATCATTTCCTCCTCCGACTCCCAAGTAAATTCGGATCCTTTTCTGTGCTTCCATTGCACCTTGAATAATTTAATTTCTTTTTTTCTTAACTTTTTAATCTTTTCATCAAGGATTGCAATCGGTTGTTCTATATAGTTCAATTGATCATTGACTTCAATCTCTTCTAAAGGCACGTAAGCCGCTTCATCAACCAAACACTTTCTGAGATAGGACACGTGGAAAGTATCATCTATTCCCGCCAATTCATTTGGCAATTCTAGACGATATGCCAACCTTCCAACTCTTGCAACGATTTTAAATGGACCAATAAATCGAGGGCTCAACTTTCCACGTTTTCTGAAACGGATTATACCCTTCCAAGGAGATACCTTCAACATAACCAAATCTCCTTCTTGAAACTCTATCAAACGCCTTCTTTTATCAGCATAAGATTTCTGTCTGTCTTGTGCCGCTTTCAATCGTTCTCTAATCTGATTTATCTTTTCTGTAGTCCTTTGAACAATGTCAGTGCTTCCCAACTCCCTTTGCCCGATTTCGCCCCAACATAATGGAGTTCTGCACTTTCTACCATACAACATTTCATAAGGCGCCATCTTAATACTCGAGTGGTAACTGTTATTATAAGAAAATTTAGCAAGAGGCAAATGAGTATCCCAGCTACCACCGAAGTCAATGGCACATGCTCTTAACATATCTTCTAAAGTTTGAATAGTTCTTTCACTTTGACCATCCGTTTGTGGATGATAAGCTGTACTTAGGTTGACACGTGTACCTATATCTTCTTGGAATTTGTTCCAAAAACGAGAAGTGAATCTACTATCTCTGTCTGAGACAATAGATAACGGCATACCATGTCGAGCAACAACCTCTTTTACATACAAATCAGCAAGAGCTTCAGTAGACATAGTTTCTTTAATTGGTAGAAATAAAGCACTCTTTGTCAGACGATCTACTATTACCCAAATTGCATCATATTGGCGCTGAGTTTTAGGCAATTTAGTAATAAGATCCATCGTAATGTGTTCCCACTTCCAAACAGGTATATCTAAAGGCTGCATTTTGCCATACGGCTTTTGATGTTCGGCCTTAACCTGTAAACAGGTTAAACATTGTTCTACATACTTAACAACTTCACGCTTCATACCTGGCCACCAGTAGTCAGATTTCAAATCATGGTACATTTTAGTTGCACCAGGATGGATTGAATATCGAGATTTATGAGCTTCATCAAGTATTAACTTTTTCAGCTCAGAAGAGTTTGGAATCCAGATTCTCCCATATCGAGTCTTAATTCCTCGAGAATCTTCAACAAAATCATTGACTTGACCTTTTATACGTTCTGCTCTAATGTCATTTTCTTGCCAAGCTTTCATTTGAGCTTCCTTAATTTGATCCAATAAATTCGGAAGAATAGTAATTCGGAGAGATTTGACAACTAGAGAATGATGCATAGCTTTTCTGCTCAAGGCATCAGCTACCACGTTAGTTTTTCCAGGATGATATAAAATTTCACAATCATAATCCTTCACCAAATCCAGCCAATGTCTTTGCCTCATGTTAAGATCACGTTGATCGAAGAAATACTTGAGACTTTTATGGTCAGTGTAAATGGTACACTTAACACCATAAAGATAATGCCTCCAAATTTTTAAGGCAAAAACTACCGCTGCTAACTCCAAATCATGAGTGGGGTAACCTTTTTCATTCTCCTTTAGTTGTCTAGAAGCATAAGAGATCACCTTGCCACGTTGCATCAGAACACAACCTAGACCATTGTGAGAGGCATCACAATATACCACCATATCTTCAGTACCATCTTGAAGTACTAAGATAGGGGCTTGGCTAAGTTGTTGCTTTAAAGTTCGGAAAGCTTGTTTAGCTTGATCATTCCATTCAAATTTCACATTCTTTCGAGTAAGCTTTGTAAGAGGTGTGGCAATTTTAGAGAAATCATGGATAAACCGTCGATAATAACCGGCTAATCCTAGAAAACTCCGAACTTCTGTGGGATTTGTTGGCGGTTCCCATTTCAAAACAGCTTCAACTTTAACTGGATCAACTTTAATCCCTTGATTATTAACAACATGCCCTAAAAATTGAACCTCACGAAGCCAGAATTCACATTTTGAGAATTTAGCATAAAGCTTTTCATCTCTCAATGTTTGTAGTACTTGCCTCAAATGAACTTCGTGATCACCAACAGACTTAGAGTAAATAAGAATATCATCTATAAACACGATCACGAACTTATCGAGCATAGGGCGACATACTCGATTCATAAGATCCATGAAGGCTGCAGGAGCATTAGTCAGACCAAAAGGCATAACCACGAATTCATAATGGCCATACCTTGTTCTGAAAGCGGTTTTAGAAACATCTTCTTCTCGAACTTTCAATTGATGATATCCAGAACGCAGATCAATTTTAGAAAAGAAACTTGCACCTTGGAGTTGATCGAATAGATCATCAATTCTAGGCAATGGATACCTATTCTTGATGGTCACTTTATTTAATTCCCTATAATCAATGCACATCCTCATTGTACCATCTTTCTTTTTAACAAAAAGTACCGGAGCTCCCCATGGTGAACTACTCGGGCGTATGAATCCCTTATCAAGTAATTCCTGCAATTGCTTCATCATTTCTTGCATTTCCGATGGGGCAAGCCTATATGGAGTTTTGGCTATAGGTATGGCTCCAGGTACTAATTCAATAAGGAATTCAACTTGTCTATCAGGTGGAACACCCGGTAATTCATCAGGAAATACATCAGGGAATTCTTTAACTACTGAGAGTTCTTCAATCTTAGGAACAGATTTTTGAATATCCACTACATGCGCCAGAAAAGATTGGCAACCATGCAGTAAATATCGTTTAGCACGAGCAAAAGTACAGATAGACAATGGAACTTTTCACTTTTCCCCATAAATATCAATAACTCCCCCACTTGGCGAAGTGACCCGAATTATTTTCATTTCACACTGAATAAGAGCATTATGTTTTCCTAACCAATCCATGCCTACCACGGCATCAAATTCACCCATTTTCATCGGGATAAGGTTTATAAGGAAAATTTCATTATCTATCTCTAATTGACACCCACGATATACATTGGTTACAAAAACAACCCTATCATCAGCAACTTCAACATCTAAGGGAGTATCTAAAGCAGATAAGGGAATTGAAAAATCATAACAAAACTTTTCAGATACGAAGGATCTCGAGGCACCCGAATCGAATAACACGTAAGCAGGTTTTTGATTTATAAGGAAGGTACCTGTCATAACATCCGGGGCCCTCTTAGCTTCTTCAGCAGTAATTTGAAAAGATCGACTTTTAGTCTTAGCAGGTTCTTCAGGCTTTCTTTCAGATTGACGACGAGGTGGAAGGGGAGCAGATTGAGCTTTTAAATCAGGGCATTCAGATTTGATGTGGCCCGGTTTATAACAGTTATAACATACCCTAATTGGGTTAGGGCAGTCACGAGCTATATGGCCCACTCTCCCACATTGATTACAAGCGTTAGTTCCTACTCGGCATTCACCGTAATGTCTTTTATGACAAGTCTTGCACTCAGGTTCTTCCCTTATATCCCCTTTCTTCTCATCTCCCTTAGAACTCTCAGCAGGCCTAGCTTTGTTAGCTGCATAAGAAGATTGTTCAGCTTTTCTTTTCGCTACTCGACGACTCCATTCAAGCTCTTGGTACCGAGCTTCATCTATCATTTCTTCCAGAGTGTGACAACGCTTAGGATTAACAAACTGACGGATCTCGGGCTTCAAAATATGATGGAAATGCTCCATGAGTCGTTTAGGATTCTCCATATATTCTGGACAGAAATGAGCTCTGTCTAGAAAAACTCCAACAATTTCATTTATTGACTCAGTGGTTTGCTCCATAGCTATAAACTTACGATGGATTTCCATCAAATCAGCTTCTTGCGAATAAGCTTGGTGAAACATTTCTTTAAATTCGTTCCAAGTTAGATTTTTAATTGCTTCAGCGCCCTTAGTACGACATTGAACTTCCCACCATCCTTTAGCTCTAGATTTAAGAAGATTTGCTGCGTATCTTACCTGTAATCTGTCAGGACATTCAGTAGTGGAGAACGCTCCTTCGACTTCAGAAACCCATCTTTGTGCCTTAATAGGATCCATGTCCCCATCATATGAAGGTGGATTACAGGCAGAGAAATCCTTATAACTAAACCTTCTATCTTCAGGAGCCTGTACCACAGGTGGATCAACATGTGGCACATTCCTGAAAATATTCGCCTCTTCTTCACGCCGATAAAATTCATCTGTAATGGTTTCCGAAATTCGGCTAAGTAATAAAGGCAGAGATGCCTCTTGAGCATGAGCAACCTCTTGAGCGATTACTGTTCTTAATTCAGGAAGGGATAACCTAGCTTCATTAGCAGGAGATCTCGGTCTTTCACCTCCACCTCCTGCTTCCCTATACTGGGCTCCACCTTGAGGGTTTAGCCCAAGATTTAAATCAATGTCCCTTTCGTCCATCTTTTACTGAAATAGATACAAAAGACTTAATACACACTTACTTTCACAATCAACAAGCTTATTTAATCTTAACTTATTACCACACATAAGCAAATACCACTAAAATTTCATTCTCTCAACATCTCGTGCTTTTCATGACACCATATCGAGTCATATGATAATTATTGTGTTGGCCAGGCACATTAATTATCACATTATCACATACGTCATCATGGTCCACACGTGATATCTCAATGCAGAAATATTAGTGCTATAGTCAGAAATAAAACAATATCACAACATAATTATATATCATGCTCAACAATAATAACAATGGTTTAAGATCAAGTACCCACTAATGGTGAATACCCGAATCCCTTAAACCGTGCTCTGATACCAACTTGAAACACCCCAAAAATTTAGAGTAGTTTTTTTTTTTTTTTTACACTGAAATATACTTCTATTGGTCCCCTTATCTGTATTATCATAAATTGTATACTATTATTATGATCTGAATTACTTTTAGAACTTTAAACAAAATTTTGCTGAGATCAACCTATACCCACCGGGTAGCAGGGTTACCCGCCGGGTACCCATGCTTAGCCGTCGGGTTCCTTTCATCAACCGCCGGGTGAATTAACTTTTTGGACCACAGAGATTTTCTTTCGTTTAAAGACTTTAGAAGCCGCCGGGTCAGGGTTTTTGCCCGCCGGGTTGTTCTTGATTTTAGTTTACCCGCCGGGTACAGGACTTACCCGCCGGGTAGTCCTGTATTCCAGCAGATCCTGGCTTAAGTTCTTTCAAACCAAATTACTAACTTCAAATGATCATAACTCGAAAATAACAAAGTGTTAGAACCTGAAAATTTGCAGACACTTATAATATGACATTCCAAACGCTTCCTAATTTTCACTTTTCAAAATTTCACATTTATTCGGGATTTGGACTACTTACTCAAAAATGACCATTTTAACCCATTTTCTTGACATACTAAGTTGCAAACCATTTCAAACCAAGTTCTCAAACTTTGACACTTACATTAGCTATGGAAATGAGACTTAAAGCAATGACTACCATTTCCATACTTACACTATAACTCATTTTAGCTCTTTAACTCAATCGATGCCCATTTAGACACTTTCTTGACCCGTTTAAATCTTCACCCATATAACCACCTATCTAACACTTAAACTTCATCACATTGACTATTCTAAGTCAAACCAAAGTACTATTATCACTAAACTTCAACTTTCAACATTTACATACTTAACTATACATAATATAAACTAGCTTTAAGTGACAAAACATCATTTTACAACAAAAGGGGTGACTTGTATCAAGAGCATGATATTAAGAGATAGCTTGTTACCGACTAGTACACAAGCTTCACCATTAACCTTTAAGCCTGTCCCTTGCCCAAACCTTCACGCTTACCACTTGATTCACCTAAAAATGATAAACTTAAAACAATAAGCACAACGCTTAGTAAGTAAGGGATACTTCAATAATAACTTAAACACTTAAACAATTAAGGATCCTTAACCACTTTCACAAAGTTAATCACAAGGATTAACTACTTCCACAAGTGACTCTAATGTCATTCCTTGATTAACATCAAACAATGGCATAGAAATCACTACTTCAACAAAATCCCAATACTTACCTTGCTTGAGATTAAAAGAAACACTTGGTCCAACTTGAGCACTTTGATCACCTAATCATGTAAACACATAATTCACATAAAATTACTTAATCACATATTAAGTTCTTGACTTTCAATATATATGTTAATTCATTAACACTTCTTTACCCAATTAACTTGATTCTTGTTTTCTTACTTCTTAGGCTTTCATAATTTCAACATTAGAGGTGATTACATATCACTATCTTCATCACTTTCATATTGATTTTCTTTACAACTTACTAAGTTAACAATAATTATAAGCATAAATTTGATTGTAATAAAACTTTAACATATTAACTTCAATAATCACTTTAACATCACATATCTATCCTTACTTTACTCAATTCATCATTATATTCAAAGTTTAATCAAAACCCCATGACTAGGGTTTATATAACTTACTTAAATTCACAAATTAAACATATGAGAAGAGATATTATACCTTATACAAGTAGAATTAGAGATTAAGACCTTAATCAAACTTAATCCTAGCTTCAATTCTTGATCTCTCTTCCTCTCTCTCTCTCTCTCTCTCTCTCTCTCTCTCTCTCTCTCGTCGCCTCTCTCTCTCTCTAGTGTTTTCTGTTTACTTCACGTACAGGAAACAAAGGGAAGAAGCTGGAAATCCAGTTTTAATATTACACTTTTCACTTAAACCCTTCTATTTACATCATTTACAAGTTTAGTCCCTATTCTCACAACTAACTTGACATATTTAATCCTTTTTAACTAACTTTTAACTTATAACAAAAACTTAAACACATAATACATTTAATATACATATTTTACAACTTAAACAAATAAACACATATTATAGTATTTAAAACTTACAAATTTAGGGGCGTTACAGGGTCCAAGGGGCTGGCCCCTGGTTGGGGTCGAGATGCCAAGTCAGCTCGAAAAATTTTTATTTCTACTATATTGCTTTGGTGAAAAACGCATCTGGGATTTGAATTTGGGTATAATCAAGTGATAAATTTCGGGTCTCGACACTTAGTAAAATCTGAGTTTTCTAGGTTCTGTTATCTGCGACATTAGGCGTAGTGTCGCAGGCCGTGACTGCGACGTTGATCATGGCGTCGCTAAGTGCGACGTTCGCAATTTAATGTGACGTGACGTGTTATGTCGCTATATGCGACGTTGTTGGTTCTTGCGACGTAAAGGTCGGTGTCGCTATGTGCGACGTTAGCAACTTAATGCGACGTTGAGACTGATGTCGCACCATGCGACATCGTGAGAGGTTTTGCGACGTTGCAGACGATGTCGCATAATGTCTGGCCCAAAAGAGACATTACGGTTTGATGGCCGAAATTTGTGTCAAAAACGAGTTTTTCGGTTTTCGTTTGGTCCGATTATTTTACCCAACCCATAAATGGACATTACAAGTTATTACAAACAACAAACAAGTAAAAATACTAAAAATCGAGAGGTTTCGAGATTTTGTCGGAAACTTACAAAGTGTCGAATGGAAATTCCGAAAAGATAGAAAGATAGATCGTGACGTGGTGATGCTTTTCTTCCAAACGGCCGAGATGATCCGAGGTCGTTTCGTGGTAGTAAATGGTTATTAATGGTGGTGGTGGTGTGGTGATGTTTTGAGAGAAAAGAAGAGAAGAGAGAGAGAGGAAGATGGAGAATGGGAGGGAAAAGGGGGTGGGAACCCCTTTTCTTGGCTGACTTCGGTGGGGGCCCACCGGAGTGTGGGTCTCCACTTTTAACTCCGTGCATTCGCGCTCCGTGCGGTGTTCGTTTTTCCGATTTTTTTTAAACGTTAAATGATTATTTAAAACATTTAGTTATACGTTTTAAAATGCAAATAATTACTCGATATTTTGGTTGAAGTATTTTATCAAAATACTAAATATTGGAGTTATAAAAGAATTATAACTTAACTTTTTTTGGTTAGTTTGTGCGTTTAGAATTTTTAATCACGAAGTCACTGTTTGTACGATATGAAGTGTAATTGAAATATTATAAAAAATAATATTTTGGATAAAGTATCGTTATTTAATAAAATTGATCACCAACGTCCGTATTTAATTGAACCGAATTACATTCGATTTAAATTTGTGTACGATCTAATCAAATCGCATAATTGTATATATTCATCAATATATATTTCGATACATAAATTAGCCTAAAACCAAACTAATTACATGTATTAACAAATGATTAGGCACTAATCACTAGTCCTAATTTGGCGGGTGTTACAAGAATGTTGGAACCAATCAGAATATGACATGTGTCACTTGTTTCTCTTTCCTCCACATTTTTAAAAATTAAATCTCTCTCAAACGGTAAGTCGAAAAATCATAAAAATTGCACCATAATAATCAGCGTTTTATTCTCTTCAATTAGAGATGTGACAAGGTATACTTTCGACGAACTTTTTTTTTTTCATTTTTTGGTGGGTTTTGAAAACAGCTAACACATGTGTTACCGTTGAGTAACACATGTGTTACCGTCGAGTAGTAGGTTGTTGAAACAACTAACACATGTGTTACCGATGAAGTAACACATGTGTTACCCGCGAGTAACACATGTGTTACCGGCGAGTAACACATGTGATACCAGCTACTAACACATGTGTTACTAATTTTGTACAATTTACAAAACCCCAAAAAAAAAAAATGTCGAAAGTATGCCTTAAGGGACGGCAAATCGAAGAGGATAAAACGCTGAAAAATATGGTGCAATTTTCATGATTTTTCGACTTACTGTTTGTGAGATATTTGATTCTATAAAACAAGGGGGAAATGGGTTACTGTGACACATGGCGCATTATGAGTGGTTCCTCCATTCTCACACAAAATCCCATTCTCATTTAAACCTTACCCTAACTTCTTATACCATTATAGAACATGTTATATAAATCGTTCTTGATATATTAATGTCTCTTTAGGAACCCAATCTTGTGAATTCAACTATAAATCATTTATGGAATTTACTCAATCGAGTAAATTTCATAGATGGTCCATGTGGTTTACACCGATTTACGAAAACCGTCCCTGTACTTTTTTTTCCACCTTTTCAGTCCAATATGTTTATATTTTGTTTGAAAATGGTCCTCATCAATCTAGAATGACTAAAATACCCTTTATCTCTTTAATTTATTGAATTCCTTATACATTAATTACTTTTTTTAATAATAGACTATTTTTAAAATTAAAAAAAAAAAACCCATATATCTGGATCTATGAACAACCTCCCATACATTCACTTTTCAAAAAATTTGTCTTTCACATGCTACTTAATCGGCAACTAATTTTATTCGAGAGCAATTCCTGGTGAAGTATTATACACATGTACTAGTATAAACAAATTGACCTCTCCAAACCCCCCAACTAATTCAACACTATTCCGGCAGCATACCGGGCACCATTTTTGAGTGGATTTTGACGAACAATGACGACGAATCCAAGCAAAATCCTGCAAACCCCTAGAAGACTCCGGCGTTCATGGGGTGAGCTTGTCGACTAAAATACTTCCGGGAATAATTGATGTTCCGGATCCGTCAATCGTCTCGTACCCGTTTTCAGTTCCGGTCACTTTCATCCACTTTCCAGTTTTAGTTAGTCCCGTTTCCTAGATTTCTTTTTTGTTTCCTGGGTCTCGGCTAACGGCGGCGGGGGTAGTCTTTTCCCCGCACACCTCCTAAAAATGGGTGAGAGTTTCCGTTAACGACGATGCTTCCGGCATTAACACCCGCCGCCGGAATCGTTGGTGTAGGTGTGTAGATCGAAGAAGATAATCGTTGGTGATGATGTGTAGGTTGAAGGAGATGGTGGTGGGCATCGTATACAACTAATTAATTTAGTGAGGGAAGGAAAATGGTTTATGGTGATTGAATCTCAGATGTATATGATTTGTGCGTGTGATGGGGATTGGAAAACAGGATAACTGAGTCTTATTAAGTTATTATTATCATATTAATATTAATTAAACTGAATATAAAATTATAAAGGGTTTTGCTAACGTGTGGCCCGTGGCACACGTTAACATGCATTTAATGAACTCGTAATTTCTTTAAATATTAAGATTTGCATTTAATAGTCATTAATTATATCTATTATTTACCTTTTTTATACATATATTAATTACAAATTCTGTTATTTAAGGAAATTACAAGTTCATTAAATGCATGTTAACGTGTGCCACGGGGGCACACGTTAGCAAAACCCAATTATAAAATGAGTTTAAATTCAAGAAATTCGATAAATTAAATAGATAAAGGGTATTTTAGTCATTTTAAATTGATGAGGACCATTTTCAAGCAAAATATAAACATATTGGACCGAAAAGGTGGAAAAAAAAGTACATGGATAGTTTTTGTAAATCGATGTAAACCACATGGACCATTGATGGAATTTACTCAATCTAAAATGTACATTGATGGAAAGTGAATGATGATGATGAGTGTGACGTTAAAACTACCGAGTTGCAACACATGGGTGTTTGGAAAGGTGTTTTAAGATTGATGGAAAATGATTCACAAATGATGTTTTCTACAATTTACAAAAGTAGCAAATAAAATCTAACCCAATCGGAAGTGGCCAATGGGTCCCATTGTGGGTAGTTTCGGAAATTACATGCTGTTAACTTTTTGTTTTCTTCTTCTTTTTAATTCTATCTTCTTTTCCCCTTTGAAATGGCCAATATTATTATACTCTCATATTTTTCAAAATAATTATCCACTTTACTATTTATATCTGTCCTAAAACAATTGTTCTTTAGCAGAAATTAACTGTAAAAATAAATTAAACTCCCCATTTATTACTCTACCAACTTGTGAAAATTTGACAATAAAAAGAATATAAGCTGTGTCGATGCCCAAAATGGATTCACGGTCATAAAACCGTGCCATAAAATGATTTAAGTTGTCAGAAAGTAAGGGTAATAATTACTGTCTAATTTTAAAAACGTGCAATAAAAGAATTTAGTATTTTAAAATCATGCCACATTAGGATTAAAGATTTTGAAATCGTGTCATAAAAGAATTTAACACTCAAAATGAAATTATGATTTAAACACTCCAAAAGTAAAATTAGTGTTTATACCGTATGTTTTCTAGGTAAGAAATGTCATATATTATTTGAATATTTCTTAACTTGTAGCGACAGATAGTCGTCACCTCGACCATCATCCCCAAACCCATCTTAGACCATCAACAATGCATTAGTCTTTTTAGGGTCCAATATATTGACAAATCATCATCTCATCAATTTACATACAATCACCCATCAAATCTTTCAAAGTTGGTGCAATGAAGGTTGGGACCACAAATAAGGTTGAATAATGCTTATAAAAGAAAAGGAATTGAAGGTGGGGACCACCTTTTGAGTCTAATGAAAGTTGAATTAGACAAGGTTGCTCTTTAAAGTATTGAATGATTTGGCAATACACAATGCATGAGATAGTTGGATGAATTTGTATTGGACCATCCACGTCATCCCATTGTGGATGGTCTTACAAGCCGTAAAGATTTGTTTAAATCCATAACACAAAAAATATCGATTATGATGGTTTCTGAAAGAACATATTTTTCTATATTTATGGGTTTACATCTGTTTATATATGGTATTAAAATCATATCTGGAACAACCTTAGTAAAAACATCCACTAATTGGGTTTTAGTGGACAGAATATTCTTCCTATACATTGATCAAGGCAAGTCAACTGCTTTTGTGTAACTTTTAATCTCAACCGTTCAAAGTCATTTCATGTTTGATCTTATCCGTCTAAAGTCTCAGATGTACCCCCTAACAGTTATAATCATCTTCTCAGTTATGTGTTACCGACTTCCCCCTATTATTTCTTCAACCGGTTTCCCCACGTTCATTGATTATTCCCTCTATTCATATATAACACCCGTCTCGAAATACAAGGACATTTTTTTTTTAAACATATCGGAAGCGCATGATTAATAGAAATCAGTAGATTGCATAAATACATTTCAAATAGCAATCCACTTATATACAAACCTTTAAAACTAGATTATTCTAATCATTACACACATTAAGTTTAGGTGTTATAGAAATCCAAATATGTTGTTAAATCATTAACGTATTATCCATTTCAGAGTGAGCTTGTCAAACATTCCATTCCATATGTACTTCTTGCCCACCCACATACAAAAGTAAACCTGCAAGAAGTAATGAGGGGTTAGCACGAAGCTAAGTGAATAGATCCCAAGCTATCAATCTAACTCAGCTTAACACATGCCTATAACCAAGCAATGCACAAGCAACATAGAAGGATCGGTGGTCCTTGAGGTACCCTCATGCCGCGGATGGTTCCCCAAGTAACACTTAAAACCAACTGACGGCCAAATCAGAGGTTAAACCGATAGTTTGGTACTATTACTACACACGACGCAATTTCAGTGTCCAACACATGTACAAGGCACTTGCGAAGTCCTAGTAATAGTATCCAAACCCAACACATTAGTTGACCCCCACCAAATCAAATAGTCCACAACTATCATAGTATGCGAACGCCAATAATCAATCAAGGATTAGCCATCATGCCAATATAATATTAATGCAATCATTGCAATAAACCAAGTTTACCCGTTGTAACCACGTTGTTACAACCAACTTAGACAGAAAGTCCAAGATCCACTCACCGACAATCATAGTCGCCCACTCAGTAGTCTAATGTCACTGAGTCTTCTCCATATCTGAGAATTCAATTAAATAACAAGTTAGTAACTCGTCCATAACCATCAACTTGATTCATAAACTCAATTTCAATGAGTTATTACTCTAATCATTATAGGCCTTTGTTTCAAACTCATTATCAATATGTCACACATTTAGTAACTACAACTTCATAGTTAATTACTTATGATCATCAACCTTTCATTAATCCTTTCAAGCTTACGAATAATCGCATTATCATTATTAATTCACAGTCACTTCTCAATTCATGATCACTATGATCACAACATCTCTTTAATCCATTTACTTATCACTAAGTAGCATGACTAAATCATTACAAGGTCATTAACCTAATTTATCACAAATTCATCAAAACCTCAAGGCTAGGTTTTATGAATTCTTATTCCCATGAGTGCCAAATTTACTCTTTGATTACTTATTAAGTATTCATAACCACTACTAATATCAAGTTCATCACAATCATCCATTTTCTCCAAGAACACATTATGAACACTTAATCAAATTCTTAATTTCCAAGTTATGGCTTAGGTTATAATCACAAATTAAGCACTAACTAACCCTTCTAACATGACTACAAGTTTTATTTCAAGATTAATCCCACTAATTAAACAATTACCCAAAACCCCAATTTCTAGGGTTATATCAAACATGAAATTAACACATATAACATGATTAAGATGATGCTAGAATGATTATTACATGTTATTGAAGCTTAACTAACATCAATTTACACTTTAGAAACCCTAATTTCTGATTTTGCTCAAGAACATCAAAACCCCCAATTTCTAGGGTTCATAAATCAAAGATTTGAGACTTACAAGTTGATTAGGATGATTAGAAGATGATAATCTACATGTTAGAAGCTTGAATCCGAATTATGAAGCTCCAATTTTGATGATTTCTTCATGTTTTGTGAATTGATTAAATGTGTGTGTGTGTTTGTTCATACGTACGTATGTATGTATTTGTGAGAGATAAAACCGACCCAAACATATAATATACCATATAAGTGTTAGTTTTCGTTCCCCGTATTTATTATTGTCTGGAACTTAAAAACCATTTGCGGGGAAATACAATTTTATTTTACTGTCAACTAAATAAATTTAAAACAATCAATATTTCACTAGCCACAATATTTCCTGAGGCTTATCGACCTATTTATTATCCAATCAAACACAATAACAATTTTAAATCGCATTTAAAATTTACAGAAAATACCTATCACTTCTAGGCCCAATTTGAGGATGTTACAAATCTCTCCCCCTTAAAGAGATTTCGTCCTCGAAATCTAATCGTCCTTAATTAATCTAGGGAATTTAATCACATCATACCTCGTGTGAAGTTTGGTTCACACTTTATTTCCAATTCCCTAACTACATAATTATTGATCACTATATGCACATAAGATATATGTGCAATTTAAATTATTTATGCATATCATCTCTATGCGTATCTTAATCACTAATCATACATACACAAAATATGTATACATTTAATCCACTTTAAGATATATGTTTTCCACCTAATTACACATGCACATATCCAAATGTACATGCTTCAATTTCTCATTTCAGCACATATAATGTACCCAAATCTTATTATTATTTTTATATACACAATGATCACTTTAAAAACAAGTTATCACTTACCATAAGTAAATCACTTAACTAAGTAAAGTAATATACTCTCATAACCAGAATCTAGCGACATGCTAGATCTTAAAAATCAGTATATGAATTATATCCTTTTCAATAACAAAAACAGTGGTTATGGAAACCACAATACACATATCATCAATGAAATTCAATTTTCAATTATAATTAGCATCCACGCTAATCTCCACATATCACTGAGGTACATGAAACCCATTTTTATAAAATATCACGGAATCATGTAACACTAACCACATATTAATAAGCAAAGTAGAAGTCAATTTCCATGATTAAAATCATAATCTACAAAATCAAATAGCACCAATCTCGACAGATAATTGCTATTATGCATCAATGGGTACTTGCTATCTCAGCACACGTACCACATTATCAAAATGTGCTAATCATCAACACATTTTCAACAATATCCACTTATTTAATTTAATTTAAGTGACATCCACTTAAGCTTATTTCATCACATAACTTCTCAAATAGCAATTTACTACTTCATCTAGCCATTAGATATACAACACACATGTAATCACACGTCATTCGCACATAATGATAATAATAAAATTATCAATTTGTCAATTTTAAACCCTTATTTATGGACTATTTTGTCTTTCTCATCGACATAATTTCATACATTTTTCTAACAATGAACTATCCGGCTATGGCAAACCTTACCAAGCCTTTATTATCATGAATGAAAAAATCACGTATACATTTTTAACAAGTAGTAGAAACAGTCCAAAATTTTCCTTTACAATGATATCACATTGAACAATAATTTTAATAGTCTGCTACTCCTTAATTTTTGTCAATCTATGACTATTTCTCGACTACAGGTCGTCATTCTTTACCTACCATACCATTTAAATCCGTATTAATTTCCCTGGTACTTGGTAACCTCAACAATTCCATGTGAAATGGCATAATACAAATACGTTGGCCAGACGTCGTCATATTATGTCAGTCACACTTCATTCTCAGGTCACTTCATACCGTTAATCTTCAAAGGGATTACTCTTTAATTTCATATATATCATTAACAATGATATCACTTTAACAACAAGTACAAAATCAGATATTAACTTGTTACCATTTTCCTTTACCACTTGAATGTGAAACTACTCACATAATTAAGTAGACATAATAACCCAATTGATCAATAATAATTCTTATTATTACATTAACACAGGTGTAGAGTTTAACATAACTAAGTCAATTTAACACATTTATCACTGGATTCAATATCAATCCCTTAATACATTAATTAATACGTATGATACTATATATAACATTTAGCACCAAGTGCCTTATTAAAATGTCATGTCATATTCCCCCTATATTCATCAATATATAATTCCTAAGTTGATTAACAATAAACTTTCCATGTTCAATTATCAAACAAGAGTAAGTTCATATAATTATTTCCTCAACTCTTAAAACACTTATTTCAACCATATCTCATATTTTCATGATTCAAATACTTCATATAACATGATTCACATAATCAATATCTACTTACCCTAACAAGCACCAATCAACAATACCCTTACTGGTATGTTATGCAGTTAGTTAAACCGCTTACAAACGATTCATACATAATAAGATGGGTGAACCTCTTAAAACAAGTTTTTACATTATATTTAGTCATAGGAATGATCCCTGGGCTCAAAGAAACAAAAGCCCAATACAAATCGTAAGCTAAAAGTCCGAAATAAGGTCCGAAAAACAATAAAACGCAATTTTCGGGCCCCAAACGACCCCGAAGTGCCGAAAACTGACAGGGCTCATAGCAATGCGATGAGCTTTGACCGTTGGCCCGTTTTTGAGTGGATATGTAAATTTCGTCTTAATCGGACACAGAAATTTTCTAACGGAAAATTCTACGTCAAACGTAACTACGAATGTCGAAAAACTTAAAAATTCTATTTTTCACATAAAAAAGCCACAAGCCGCCGGCTATAGGGTCAAGCCGCCGGCTTCAGACCCCAAGCCGCCGGGTCCTACACCGTAACCGCCGGGTAAATTAATTTTTACACAAACAGAACTATTTTGCCGTATTTGGGCTGGATTAGCCGCCGGTTTGGGGCCTCCAGCCTCCGGGTCATACCACCTACCCGCCGGGTCCACCATCTGACCCGTCGGGTCCCTGCCTGCACAGCAGAATCTGAACCAGCAAGCTTTATGCAATTTTACAAAATTCAAACGTGCATATCTTACAAACCG
Source organism: Helichrysum umbraculigerum (assembly GCA_949592205.1). Taxonomy (NCBI): domain Eukaryota; kingdom Viridiplantae; phylum Streptophyta; class Magnoliopsida; order Asterales; family Asteraceae; genus Helichrysum; species Helichrysum umbraculigerum. The sequence continues at coordinate 117,311,596 of CATIUR010000003.1, read as the reverse complement.
TAAAGAGTTAGGTCCTGAAATTTTGCAGGCACCCTCATATAATCAAAATGCAACTTTCCATTTTTCCACTTTTTCAATTTACACATTTTACAAGAAAACGGACGTATAACCAATTTTAGGCCATTTTGAGCCATTTTCATTGACATGCCATATTCCAAATGGCATACTTTCTGGTTTCAACTCTTTGCCAACATGCTTATACATATAATTGTGATGTGTGGGCACTTTCAACACCCTCATATACTTGTCCTATCATGTTATAACTCATTGACCCGTTTAGGGGTCCAAATGGGCAAATTTTACCAAACAACCACATTGACTATCCAAAACACTTTCACGCACTTTGTTACTATACTTATGACTTAAAGTCACTTTAACATTCATTATTTTCGAACCAACATGCATTTTAACCATTTGACCAATAACCGACCCATTTGGATACTTTAACAACCCATTTGGGTTTCAACCCATATAACCACTATTCAAACAATCAATTCACACTTTCTTGACTATTCCAAGTCAAACAAAACCATTTTCAATATTGGTATTATGCTATAACTCTAAAACACCAATCCACATTAAAATCATCATTTTTTTTTAAATCAATTTCAACAAATTTTCCAAATTCATAATCACTTTAACTTTTCACAACTTGTCAACACACATTTAGACTCGTTGACCACTTTGACTTTCTATCTTAACTACAAAGATCATAATTCAACCCAATTATGATCAATGCTAAACACATAAACATCTAGTCACATTCGTCACTTTGTAACATAGTTATTATCAAGTTTGACACGACCACATTCAACTTTGACTTTTCCAAGTCAATACACATATTCCAATAACTAGACTCTTTATAATTCACATAACAACACGACTCGAAACCTATTAATGGAGAATACCTACATCCCATTAATTTCATCATATCAAGTCACATCAATTTAGTTTATCATTTATCAAATAATTCCCTAGCAAGGATCTATAATCACACCTTGCATTTATTAACTTATTAACAAGCGATATTCACCAATAATTCAATTTACTTTACTAACAATCATATCATAATAAAGTAATCAGTCAAAGCTTATTAAAATTCATCAAGCTTATCAGAAATTACCTGGCACATCTAGGCCCACGAGTATTGAGGAATCATTGAGAATACCAGAAGGTTCCTCATGTTCCTCCGTCTCTGCATCCAAAACAACACTATTGCATATTGTTATAGGTTAGCACACATTTAATAGCAACTTTCTTAAGCAACCACTAAACCCCATCCCTGGAATGTTTGACTTGAAACAACCTAAGTTTGGGATTGAACATCTTATAATGTACAATTCACCCAAACCTAGGCTCTGATACCAATTTATAACACCCGTCTCGAAATACAAGGACATTTTTTTTTAAACATATCGGAAGCGCATGATTAATAGAAATCAGTAGATTGCATAAATACATTTCAAATAGCAATCCACTTACATACAAACCTTTAAAACTAGATTATTCTAATCATTACACACATTAAGTTTAGGTGTTATAGAAATGCAAATATTTTGTTAAATCATTAACGTATTATCCATTTCAGAGTGAGCTTGTCAAACATTCCATTCCATATGTACTTCTTGCCCACCCACATACAATAGTAAACCTGCAAGAAGTAATGAGGGGTTAGCACGAAGCTAAGTGAATAGATCCCAAGCTATCAATCTAACTCAGCTTAACACATGCCTATAACCAAGCAATGCACAAGCAACATAGAAGGATCGGTGGTCCTTGAGGTACCCTCATGCCGCGGATGGTTCCCCAAGTAACACTTAAAACCAACTGACGGCCAAATCAGAGGTTAAACCGATAGTTTGGTACTATTACTACACACGACGCAATTTCAGTGTCCAACACATGTACAAGGTACTTGCGAAGTCCTAGTAATAGTATCCAAACCCAACACATTAGTTGACCCCCACCAAATCAAATAGTCCACAACTATCATAGTATGCGAACGCCAATAATCAATCAATGATTAGCCATCATGCCAATATAATATTAATGCAATCATTGCAATAAACCAAGTTTACCCGTTGTAACCACGTTGTTACAACCAACTTAGATAGAAAGTCCAAGATCCACTCACCGACAATCATAGTCGCCCACTCAGTAGTCTAATGTCACTGAGTCTTCTCCATATCTGAGAATTCAATTAAATAACAAGTTAGTAACTCGTCCATAACCATCAACTTGATTCATAAACTCAATTTCAGTGAGTTATTACTCTAATCATTATAGGCCTTTGTTTCAAACTCATTATCAATATGTCACACATTTAGTAACTACAACTTCATAGTTAATTACTTATGATCATCAACCTTTCATTAATCCTTTCAAGCTTACGAATAATCGCATTATCATTATTAATTCACAGTCACTTCTCAATTCATGATCACTATGATCACAACATCTCTTTAATCCATTTACTTATCACTAAGTAGCATGACTAAATCATTACAAGGTCATTAACCTAATTTATCACAAATTCATCAAAACCTCAAGGCTAGGTTTTATGAATTCTTATTCCCATGAGTGCCAAATTTACTCTTTGATTACTTATTAAGTATTCATAACCAATACTAATATCAAGTTCATCACAATCATCCATTTTCTCCAAGAACACATTATGAACACTTAATCAAATTTTTAATTTCCAAGTTAGGGCTTAGGTTATAATCACAAATTAAGCACTAACTAACCCTTCTAACATGACTACAAGTTTTATTTCAAGATTAATCCCACTAATTAAACAATTACCCAAAACCCCAATTTCTAGGGTTATATCAAACATGAAATTAACACATATAACATGATTAAGATGATGCTAGAATGATTATTACATGTTATTGAAGCTTAACTAACATCAATTTACACTTTAGAAACCCTAATTTCGGATTTTGCTCAAGAACATCAAAACCCCCAATTTCTAGGGTTCATAAATCAAAGATTTGAGACTTACAAGTTGATTAGGATGATTAGAAGATGATAATCTACATGTTAGAAGCTTGAATCCAAATTATGAAGCTCCAATTTTGATGATTTCTTCATGTTTTGTGAATTGATTAAATGTGTGTGTGTGTTTGTTCATACGTACGTATGAATGTATTTGTGAGAGATAAAACCGCCCCAAACATATAATATACCATATAAGTGTTAGTTTTCGTTCCCCGTATTTATTATTGTCTGGAACTTAAAAACCATTTGCGGGGAAATACAATTTTATTTTACCGTCAACTAAATAAATTTAAAACAATCAATATTTCACTAGCCACAATATTTCCTGAGGCTTATCGACCTATTTATTATCCAATCAAACACAATAACAATTTTAAATCGCATTTAATATTTACAGAAAATACCTATTACTTCTAGGCCCAATTTGAGGATGTTACATCATCGCCGGTAACTTCCCCTCTCTTCCACCAATTATATCAATTATATCAATGTCGTAGCAACTTTCGCACTCGGCTTCCTTCATCTTCCACTTATGGCGCAAAAATGATTGTAATCTCTTAATGAAGGTAAAATCTATCTATAAGTATTGATCCTTTTTTGGAAATAAAACATTATTTCTGTTGGTAATATATAATTGATTTCAGTAGTTTGTTCTTTGTAGCTAGATGATTATACGTACTCAATTGATTGATTCTATGGTATGTGTTTCCTTGCTTAGTATGAGGATTCAACTTATTGTTAAAGTTTCAGGCATACCAACTATTCGATGTAATGCCTGAATGAAAATATAAAACCTGTACTTGAGCATCACTTACTTCTGGTTCTTTATTGTGTTTTGTATTTACTTTAATTTTTACGAATTCAGCTCGCAGTGTTTTAATGTAGGCTGAATGTTAGTTATGCTTCATTCTTGGTCAAGTGAGTTAGAATATATATAGAATGGTTATTTTTAGTGTTGCACATCTATGTATTAGACGGACATTGATGAATTTTACCTTGAATTTCTTAGAATGTATACAAGTATGTTCAAATATTTTTATAAATTTCTATTTTTCTCTACATTATGTAATCGTCTTCATTCTGTGTCCAGTGACGTTTCTTGGTGATTAGAATTGATTGTATAATTGGTGTTGGCATGTCTGTGACAAACTAATTGTTGATTTATAACCTTAAGTACTTCATAGTTCATATATTCCTATATAATTATTGAAGTCAGAAAACCCTGTTTGATCTCTTATGTACGTGTATCTCTTTGATATGTTTTTATTAAACTGTCCTTATGCTTGGTTTGTAATAGAATGCTAGCGTTGATATGTTTTTTATGTGGTTCTTTGTTGACTTAGTACATACTTTGTATAAGGATGAAAAGAGTGTCCGTGTAGCTTATAGGAATAAAAGTTGCGATTCCGTAATTTCGATCTCATGCTGTTGAGAACATAACACTACATGATGTAATAGGTGTGGAGAAAAAGGTGAAATCACGACCCAAAATTAATTTGTTATCCACACGATTAATAAATTCCTCAACTTTCTCCAAATATGAATGGAGCAGCTGATTCATATTCATAACTAAAAGTATAATAATAAAAAAGCAACTTATAAAACCTGAATTACTGTCTTTTTAAGGTGTGGTCAGAGTCAATGAGAACCAGCAATCCCTATATTTTTGCTTGCTTAGGTTCGTGTCTGTTAAATTGATTTTGTGAGATTCTGTTAAATTGATTTGGAGAAAGCTAAGTTGCCTCCGATTGTTCTCTACATTTGGAGAGGTTCATGGGCTTCATTTTGTAATTTGTGGTGGCTTCCTGGCCTTGTCTACTTCATAGAATTTTTTTTTTTTTTTAAACCTGGAAGCATTGAACAAAACATACATAATATATCATTGAAACCTTGTACATTACATCATGTCTTAACTTAGTACATATTCTATATATATATATGAATACGCCGGATTCACTTAAATCCGGTTACCACATTTGCCCGGAATCCGCCGGATTCATAGGAATCCGACCGGATTCCCTTGTTTTTCAGCTCAGTGCAGAAGCAGATTTCCTGCAGTTTGACATTACGAACCACAACTCCAAAATCTACCAAAAATTCAGTTTCTACAAGGTTTTGAACCAATTTCAAGCATCAATAATCTCTATAAACTTAGTAAAACATCAACTAACAACTTTCATGTTCAAATCTCTAACAAATCATTATTTCATATGTTAGAACCCTAACTCTAGTTCAAGAGCATAATTTCCACCTTTCCAACTAAACTTAAAGATTCCAACAATTATTTCAGCATACATATAACAAGTAATCACAACTCAATCTTCTTATAACACTATCCCACTTCAATTTCTCTTTCTCTATCTCAAACTTATACATAAGTTCATAAAATCAAGTTCAAAGAGATAAGATACTTACAAATTGAAGAACACAAAATTGAAGATGATGATGAGTAAAATAAGATGATTAAGATGTAAGCTAGCAATCAATTAAAGTTCCTTACTAATTTAGTTCTTGAGGTCTCTAGGTTTTCTGAAATTTGAAGATGAAAGAATTTAGGAAAAGAAGAAATGAGGGAAAAAGGAGGTCGGCCTCCATATAACCGACTCCCACAATTTTGGGTATTTTATACCCGTCTTAAATCTATTGTCCGGAACCTAAATACCAATTGCGAGAAACTTATTTTATTGTACCGTCAGCTATAACTATTTAAAATAAACAATATTTCACTATTCACAATTAACTAATTGATCAAATCATCTAAGTTACACACAAAACATATAAATGTGCATAATTTCTTATAAAATATTAAATAATTATATAAAATAAAAAGGGAAATTACCGTGTTACCCCTAGGCCCAAGGAGTGGATGTTACAAATCTCCCCTCCTTAAGGAGATTTCGTCCCCGAAATCTCGCTATGACCAAAAAGAGTCGGATATCGAACTCTCATACTATCCTCCGTCTCCCAAGTGAGATTGGAGCCCAAGCTGTGTTTCCATTCGACCAAAACCATAGGAATTTGCTTCTTTCTAAGTTTGGTCACTTTTCTGTCTAAAAGTTTAACGGGCTCTTCTATTAACTTTCTATTCTGGTCAACTCTTAGGTCGTGCAATGGAAGGATTTGGGATTGATCCTCCACATTACATTTCCTTAAATAACAAACGTTAAAAGTATCATGAATACCAGATAATTCAGGAGGAAGATCTAATACAACCGTTTGGTCATTAACAACTTGCTTTACTTTAAATGGGCCAATAAATCTAGGGGCTAGTTTTCCTCATTTCCCGAAACGAATAACGACTTTCCACGGTGAAACCTTCAAATATACCATTTCACCTTTAACAAATGATATCGGACGACGACGTGGGTTAGCATACTGCTTTTGTCTATCTCTGGCAGCTTTCAATCTTTCACGAGCAATAGACACTTTATCGGCAGTAACTTGAACAATGTCGGGACCGGAAAATTGTTTTTCTCCAGCTTCAAGCCAACAAGTAGGAGTTCAACAACGGCGACCATAAAGCATTTCATATGGCGGCATACCAATACTAGAATGATAAGAGTTGTTATACGCAAATTCCACTAATGGTAAATGAGTATCCCACGAGCCACCATATTCAAGAATACAAGCGCGAAGCATATCCTCAAGAGTTTGAATCGTTCTTTCTGATTGACCATCTGTCTGAGGATGATAAGCAGTACTTAAATTCACACGAGTACCCAATTCATGTTGAATACTTCGCCAGAAATGAGAGATAAACCGAGAATCACGATCAGAAACAATTGATAAAGGAATACCATGGCGAGAGACAATTTCATTAATATATAATTGGGCTAATCGAGATAAAGATGCCGTCTCAATGGTAGCAAGAAAATGAGCACTTTTTGTCAATCTATCAACGATAACCCATACCATATCATTTCCACGTGGTGTTCTAGGAAGCTTGGTGACAAAATCCATAGTCAAATTCTCACATTTCCATTCAGGAATCTCTAACTGCCGTAAAGAACCATAAGGCTTTTGGTGTTCGGCTTTGACTTGGGAACAGATATGACAAGACTCAACAATACGTGCCACGTCAGGTTTCATTGTTGGCCACCAATATAGAGGTTTCAAATCATTGTACATCTTTGTGCTTCCTGGGTGAATCGATAACCGAGACTTATGAGCTTCTGTTAGAATCAAATCACGAAGACCACCCAATAATGGAACCCAAACACGAGATTGAAAAGTTTTCAAACCTCGAGAATCCTCCATCAATAAGTCTTTTCTCTTTAACATTATTTCAGACTTCAAATTATGATCTAATATGGCTTCGGACTGTGCAGCATTTAACTGGTTCACTAAATCAGAGGAAACTTCTAATCGCATAAAACAAACCTTATCAGAAGTGCCTTTTCGGCTCAGTGCATCTGCAATTATATTTGCTTTACCCGGATGATATCTGATTTCGCAATCATAATCTTTAATTAATTCTAACCAACGGCGCTGCCTCATATTCAATTCTTTTTTAGTGAACACATAATGTAAACTTTTGTGATCAATACAGATTACACACCTGGTGCCATACAAATAGTACCTCAAAATCTTTAAGGCAAATACAACAGCTGCTAATTCCAAATCGTGTGTAGGATAGTTTACCTCATGTGTTTTCAATTGCCTAGAAGCATAAGCAATCACTCGTTCTCGTTGCATTAAAACTGCACCCAATCCAGCATAAGAAGCATCGCAGTAAACAACAAAATCTTCTGAACCATCCGGTAACGCCAAAACTGGAGCCTGACATAACAACTGTTTTAATGTCTGAAAAGCTAACTCTTGCTGATCATTCCACTAAAATTTAACATCCTTGCGAGTTAATTTAGTCAAGGGACTCGTAATTTTCGAAAAATCTTTGATGAACTTTCGATAATATCCAGCAAGACCGAGAAAACTCTTGATTTCCAAAGGATTCTTGGGAGCATTCCAATGCATAACTGCTTCTACTTTAGATGGATCCACTTTTACTCCATCCTTGCAAATAATGTGACCTAGAAACTGAACTTCCCGAAGCCAAAACTCGCATTTGGAAAACTTTGCATAAAGCTGTTATCTTTTCAAGATTTCAAGAATCATTCTCAAATGCATAGCATGATCAGATTCAGACTTGGAGTATATTAGAATATCATCAATAAAAACGATCACAAACTTATCTAAAAATGGTCGACAAACCCGATTCATTAAATCCATGAAAACTGCCGTGCATTAGTCAACTCGAAAGGCATAACTAAAAATTCATAATGGCCGTATCTTGTACGAAAAGCTGTCTTTGGAATATCTTCATCTCGTACCCGCACTTGATGATAACCTGATCTTAAGTCAATTTTAGAGAAATACGATGCTCCCTGTAACTGATCAAATAGTTCATCAATTCGAGGTAAGGGATATTTATTCTTTACTGTTCTTTTATTCAACTCCCGATAATCGATACACATACGAAGGGTACCGTCTTTCTTTTTATAAAACAAAACAGGAGCACCCCAGGGAGAAGAACTTGGTCTGATAAAACCTTTATCTAATAAATCTTGTATTTGATTCATCATTTCTCTAATTTCAGAGGGAGCTAATCTATAAGGAGACTTAGCTACAGGATTCGAACCAGGAATTAAATCAATGTGGTATTCCACATCTCTTACAGGAGGTAACCCGGGTAATTCATTAGGAAACACCTCCGGGTATTCAGAAACTACCCGAATATCAGAAACATATTTCTTATCTATTTTAGCATCTACCACATAAGCCAAATAAGATTCACAGCCCTTTGCCAGAGATTTTCTAGCTTTCATTAATGAAATTAAAGGAATATGGCTGCCTTCCCGTTCGCCTCGAGCCACAATATATGACTCACTGGAAATTGGGATTTTCACGAGTTTCTTATGACAATCTATATTAGCCTTATAATGGCTCAACCAATCCATACCTAAAACCGCATCAAACCCGGGAATAGGCATTAATAAGAAAGAAACCGGAAAGGTACAACTTTCAATCAAAATATGTGCTCCGGTTACCGATGTGGTAACAGGAACCATTTTACCACTAGCAACCTCTACTTCAATAGGATTTTTAATCACAGAGGGAATCAGATTCAGTTTATCACAGAAACCAACATATATAAATGAGCAGTTAGCTCTAGAATCAAATAATACACGAGCTGGTACTGAGTTTATAAGAAATGTACCAGTGATCACATCCTCAGTGTGAATAGCCTCATCCACCGTCATCTGAAAAGCACGGCTTGTTGCAGGAGGCGGATTCTTTCGTTTCTGCCCAGATGATGACGACCCACCAACCACTCCTGATCCCTCAGTCTTCGCTTCAGGACATTGACCAACACGGTGCCCTTCTTTATGACAATTCCAGCACACGTGTCTAGGAAAAACACAATTTTGAATTTCATGACCAAAACCTCCACATTTAACACATCGATTCGTTTGAGGAGTACAAGGTCCATGATGTCGATCTCTACAATTATTACACCAATTTGGACGATTACTCGAAACACTTTCCACACTTTTTCCTTTACTTTGCCGTTGACCTTGCCAATTTTGCTTTCCTTTCCCAGAATTATTACTTTTGGAACGTTGTGCAAACCTTTCCTTATTTTGCTGTGCTCGACCTCTTATATCGCTATCAGCTGCACGCGCTAAATTAAATGCCTGGGGAAGAGTACCAGCAAGTCTCACAGTGGTGCGGTAATGATATGGCAGAGTTCCAACAAAATGCTGAATCTTTGTTCTTTCATCGGGAACCCACTGATTTACAAACCTCAATTTCTCCGAAAACTGATTAATTAAATCATCTATTGACATTTTCTCAGTTAATTGCAAATCCATAAACTCTTGTCGAATTTTAGTCATTTCAAATTCGGAGCAGAATTGCTTACAAATTTCATTATGAAAGTCCGTCCATCTGATTGAGGCTTTTTGTTGTGGTGTTAACGTTGCGGTAACTGAATCCCACCATGACATGGCTAATCCCTTTAATAATTGAACCGCATATGGAACTTTAAACTCTTCTTCACATTGAACCACTTCAAACTTTCTTTCCACGTCTCGAAGCCAATCCAAAGTAGTAACTGGATTAGAACTCCCAAAATACTCAGATGGTTTGCTTGACATAAAAGTATTAAACGAACAACCCTTTTTATGAGGTGATGGAGTCTGTGAAGATGGAGGTGAAGATCTCAATTGTTGTTCATGTAAATATTGCTGTCTTAAGGCTCTTAATCCGATTACTTCATCCTCTAATTTATGCATGTACTCACTTTGATCAACATCACTTTCAGGAGGAAGAGAAGTACCCGTTTGATTTTGATTTACTCTAGGTATCTCAGTCTCTGGAGTTTGATTATGAGTGGTGGTTGGTTGTACATTATCTGCCATCTGTATTCAAAACAACAAACTCACAGTTCGTTAATGGTTAGTACCTAACATACTAAAAAATTGCTAATTCATACTAATCCCCACACTTAGAATGTTTGGCGTACACAAATAGGTTTGGGATTGCACACCTTACAAATGTACAATTCACCCAAACTTATGCTCTGATACCAATTTACAACACCCCATATTTTTATTTTTTTATTTTATTTTTTTTTAAACCTGGAAGCGTTGAATAAAACATACATAATATATCATTGAAACCTTGTACATTACATCATGTCTTAACTTAGTACATATTCTATATATATATGATACCAAAAGACATAATTTCGGTGTCATATCATACTACTTCAGTGTTAATTTACATCAAAACAGATCAGAGTAAGAGGTTGCCAAAACATTCTTCAAAGCCCAACTTCTTGACTTAAGCATAGCAAAATTAACAACCTGCAAGAAGTTGAAGCGGTGGGATTAGCACGAAGCTAAGTGAATAGACTTATAGCAATCAGTCTAACTTAGCAATAACAATTCAGTTTACAGCAATTAGCATGGTAAACACAATATCAGAGATGATCGGTGGTTCTTGAGGTAACCCTCATGCCGCGGTGGCTCTCAAGAACGCTTATAACCAACTGTATTTGGCCGATACAGGAAACCGATTAGCTAGTGTACTATTTACTCACACAATACAGTTTCCATAACAACACATGTGCAAGAACCTGTATTGGCCAATTAATAGTAACCTTAAGCCCAATAACATTTGACCTCTCATTAAACACATATATGCACATGGCATTATAGCATAGTATTAATAATAATTGGGCATCATGACAGGCAACAGTATAATCAGTAAACCACAATTACTTGTTGTAACCTTAATCATTACAACTAAATTATACCGAGAGTATAAATCCACTCACCTGTCCTTTGTATCTTCAACTCAAAGATCTTATATTATTGAGTTCTGGGATTATCTGAAATACAACAAAACAACTGAAATCATTAACTTGTTCCAGATATTCATAAAATTGAAAAATCACATCAATCATTCAAACTATAGCAGTTAAATTAAGTACATCTTAACATATGTATTGGTACTAACATATATTTACATATAGGCTAGAATAAGTAGTCTCTGTACATATACAATACAAACTTATACAATTACTACAAGTAAACATTAAAATTTCAAATTCTGAGATAAGTGGGGAATCCGCCCGGATTCAGACTGAATCCGCCGGATTCCCGACCACTTTTCAACTCAAATTTGAGACAGAACAAAATCTAAGGAATACGCTCAGTGAATCCGCCGGATTCACTTAAATCTGGTTACCACATTTGCCCGGAATCCGCCGGATTCATAGGAATCCGAATGGATTCCCTTGTTTTTCAGCTCAGTGCAGAAGCAGATTTCCTGCAGTTTGACATTACGAACCACAACTCCAAAATCTACCAAAAATTCAGTTTCTACAAGGTTTTGAACCAATTTCAAGCATCAATAATCTCTATAAACTTAGTAAAACATCAACTAACAACTTTCATGTTCAAATCTCTAACAAATCACTATTTCATATGTTAGAACCCTAACTCTAGTTCAAGAGCATAATTTCCACCTTTCCAACTAAACTTAAAGATTCCAATAATTATTTCAGCATACATATAACAAGTAATCACAACTCAATCTTCTTATAACAATATCCCACTTCAATTTCTCTTTCTCTATCTCAAACTTATACATAAGTTCATAAAATCAAGTTCAAAGAGATTAGATACTTACAAATTGAAGAACACAAAATTGAAGATGATGATGAGTAAAATAAGATGATTAAGATGTAAGCTAGCAATCAATTAAAGTTCCTTACTAATTTAGTTCTTGAGGTCTCTAGGTTTTGTGAAATTTGAAGATGAAAGAATTTAGGAAAAGAAGAAATGAGGGAAAAAGGAGGTCGGCCTCCATATAACCGACTCCCACAATTTTGGGTATTTTATACCCGTCTTAAATCTATTGTCCGGAACCTAAATACCAATTGCGAGAAACTTATTTTATTGTACCGTCAGCTATAACTATTTAAAACAAACAATATTTCACTATTCACAATTAACTAATTGATCAAATCATCTAAGTTACACACAAAACATATAAATGTGCATAATTTCTTATAAAATATTAAATAATTATATAAAATAAAAAGGGAAATTACCGTGTTACCCCTAGGCCCAAGGAGTGGATGTTACATAGTTAATTGGGGATTGGTGCACATTAGAATGGGGGATTTAACTCATTCATTGAGTAAAGATATGGATTAGACATGACTTTCATTGTTTGTGCTGATTTTGGTTTCATGTTGATACTGTTTAAATTTGTAAGGTTCTTCATGTCTTGTGGAGTTGATGAAATGAATTGATTAACCTTTGTCACTTTGTGTGTGACTGTGTGACTATTTTTTATTCGTTTATCAAATTTGTCGTTAATTGTTAAAGTCTTGTAGAGTCAATGAAATGCATTGGGTCTGTGGGTTAGTATATTTCTAAAGAAGTCTAATTTATTAAATCCTGGGTTGTTTGGTTGACATGCTAACAAATTACTACTGTATTAATTTTGTGTGTGTTCCCTATTGCTTTGTCATTTCATTTCTTCAATGACTTTTTTTTACTACGTTCCTCTTTACGTCTTTTTTTCCCTCTTTGGTACATAGCAACACACAACAAAAAATATTTGGTAGGTTATCAGACAACATGGTATCGATAAATAGTCTGCCCGGGGCACCGCCCGGGTATTACACTAGTTAATATATGTGGTGGATTGAATTATCTTTTTCCTTTGGGAGATACGGTAACAGAAAGATTGATTTTTGACAAACAAGTCAACTCGAAAACTATATTAGGCACTCAAGTGCCATTAGATGGCTCCAAAGTAACGTGTATCCATCCAACAGGAAAAAACTAAGTTTATTTTGGTCCCTTTGAAGGGGTATTTTAGTAATTGTGAACAAGCTTACATGGAAATGGTAACAGAAAACAAGTTCTCAGATATCATTACAGCCATTTTAATACCATGGTAAAATCATAAACATAACACCGATTAAATCACTGAACACATCAAGAACACAAAATCAGATTACCTCTTTTTATTGAAAATGAATCAGAACACTCAATATACAAAGATAAATGATCATATAAAAAATGACGCGTTTAAAAACTACAAACAATTAATCAGGAGTTTGTTACCACTAACCGTGGTTTGACACCCTTCTGCTACAATTATTATTACAGGAACTTGCAATCTGCAAAGCAAAGATGTGAGTGACCTTACACGGATATGAAAACAACATACGTTCAACTACTCAGTTAATTACCAACTTCTAGAAATCGACTTAGTGCCTCAAACCGTATGCTAGTGGTTTGGTGGTCAGTGAGTCATACAATAGATAAGAATTGATACGCAAAACAAATCTTGGTTCCACGTGCAGGATACAGGATACTGGTCAAACGTAAGTTAAGCAAACCCTGGTTCTAACTTATAAAATGTGCAGGAGTTAGAGAAAGTAGGTAGGATACCTAATCTGGTTACTGGTTACATGCAAATGTCTAAGCGTAGACAAGATAAGCAACAAGTAGTAAAGTGTTGCAAATTGCAATGGACAAAACCAACTATATAGAGATGTGACATTATAGGACATAATAAAGACCTAATATCAAGAATGAAATGCTGAACATAAATAGCAGAACATAGTTGCCAAACAGCCCATTAACATGTACCTGAAACACATCATTTCCTAGCAACCAATAGTGGGAGGCTGGAACAGAATTTGCAGCACTGATGGTCATTTTGTGATGTAAGCCAACCTGGTAACCCATACTGATGATGGCAGTCGTTAGGTCTTAGTGTATGTTTGGAATAGATAATGAGATTGCTAGAAAATTCAGAAGGACCCTTATTTTCCATTCCAAACGCACCCCAAGACCATCACGGTGGTGGTTGTTGTGGTGTCAAGTTCTGAATCCTTAACTATCTGCTGTCCTGAATAAGAACAGAAAAAAGCTTATAAACTACATATAGAACAAAAATAAATACGTTATACAATTAATGATTTAAGCCAGGATTGCTGCAAAGGGAGCCAAAAGAAAGAGAGGACTGCAGACGGACGTGCATATTCATGTGGTCACGGATACAAAACATTCTTAAGTTCAGCACTAATGGTCAACATGTGGGATCCTATGCAACAGTAAAAAAGAGGAGCATTTGATTTCACTACCTTTACGGTTCAGGGGAGGTTTAGGATGTATCATTATGGAGCATTGAAATACTTAAATATATTTTAAGCACACAGCCTTGATCAGTTGCATAAACTAAACACGTCCTCATTTGTAAAACAAACTGGATGACTTGAACCGAGCCCATTTACTCTACTATCTACAAATTATGAGCCACTCAAGTCAGATTCTGTAGCTAATTCATCAGCTCACAAAAATATACATACAACAATTCACATGTAAACCCTCAAAAAGTGCCATCATCTCAATAGATACACCAAATACACACTTATACATGTTGGTGGGCAAAAGAACATTAAAAGCGAAAGAGAGAATAACAGATCAACATGCATACAAGTGTACTCATGAAGTACTACAAACTGTTCAATTCAGCATTAATCATTCAGGTTTAATGCCAGTTTCTACTCATTCAACTATACATCTTGAGAAAATGAGTGATCCTAATCAGAAAAAAACAGAGCATCTTGATAAATAAAATACAACAAACTGTAAGGCAACGTACACAATATAGTATAACCTTATCTGCTAAATGGGTAAAACTGAAACCTAAAACATTAGACTCATCTATATATCATACACACACACACACACTAAGAAATCAAGCCCTATATTTCTCTTGAATTCTTTCAACAAATTACTGAAACCTAAATTATCTGAATTGGATGATTCAGCACTGAATGCTGAATCGGTCAGCATTCAGTGTGTTTGTTGGTAACCTCTGAACGGAATATTGTGCTGAACGACAAAAAAAATGGTGCTGAACCATTCAAACTCTAAACACACTCTTAACCATCCAGAACCTTTAATTTTACCCTAATACCCTTATTCACCCACCTCTTCTATTGTATCATCCTAATTCACTCTCTGCTTTATATTTCTCTTGAATTCTTTCAACAAATTACTGATAGTGAAATTCGCTATCAGATTCATTGACCATGGTGTTCAATGATTCTTATTGAAATTAGAAGTAATTGATTTGTGTACCTGTTACCAAAGGTTGAAAGTGGACAAATACTTATCAATTACCTTGAGAAGCTCCATCTCATGAAGTTGCTCTGCAAATTTGACCATCGCATGATGTTCTTTTTTTTTAATTTTATTCTCTGTAATTATTTTCTTTTTTATCTTTTTTTTTTTTTTGCGTGAACACTTTAGTAGGAAGTAAAAAAACTTGGCTTGTTTCAGTTTAAGAGATAAGATCTCAAAAATATCGTATTGAATAATTGATAGTTTTAACAATTTTTTATTTAAGAATTTAATTAATTAGTATAATACAATCGAAGTAGATTATGTGTCCATTAAAAAAATTATTAACTGGTATAAATTCATTTTATTTGTAGGTTTTGTGTTTTTATAAATTTTATAAATTTTTATAATTTTAGATTGTCCTAGTTACACTTCGTTTAACAAAAAGTTATTAGAAGGAAATGTGTTATATGTTTGCACCAAATCGGTCATAAGGTTAAAATGGTAATTTTGTATCGTTCAGACCATTCATTCGGAACATTAATCAAACAGTTTATTTCGTTCAGAATCAAATGGATTCAGAGACTTCGAACCATTCAGGTCTTTGAATTATTCAGTGCTAAATCATTCTGATTTATCAAACGCAGCCTAACAATCAGCTAAATGAAACGTTACCTCGTACAACAAGTGTACACCGTTCTCCTACAATACAATACATCGAATCAAAATAACCTCTTGATACCAAAAAGTGCATTGCTAATAGCTCAGTACCAAGATTGTCAAGGAGCTCATGGTTTACAATCAAAATTTACTAAGGTGAGTGGAGATTTTATAAAGTTCACCACTCTAAATTGTATTGCACTAATGAAAAAAAGAAAGAAAAAAAAAACCATCTTCCAGATAGCCACACGAGGCTCTAAAGGCAATCTAAAAAAATCATAAGTAACCTGAGATATTGTGTAACATCTTGGCCCAAAACCACTAACGGTCCAAACCACGAATTCCATGGCACATGTGAGTATTCAAGAAAGGAACATCAAACAAAGTTCAGTGCCCAGTTTTGTCGGGGTTAGGTTACATTACAGAAATTATATTCAGCTATACATCTTGAGAACCCAAAGTGATACATTAGTAGTTTGTATATAAAAAAATGATAAATCTAATGAAATCTTGAACCCATATGCTTAGCAAATACTATAATCTAATAACAATCAAATAATAAACCATTGCTACAAAAAGGCCAAAACCATCATCCCTAGAACGTCATAAACCCTAAAAACTGTAAATTATTATTGGTAACTAGTTTGTCAATCCACAAAATCAATTGCAACCTCATAAACCCTAAAAAAATGTAAATGTAGATAACAGCCTCGAAAAGTTTGTGGAAAGTAATTGGTGAGTAGCAAGATCATAAACGGGGTCTAAAGCTTAACAATAAACAACAACTATATGTTACAACAAGAGTAGAGATAATCAAACAACACTAAGCAGCCTACCTAAAACATATTTAGGCAGTGCTCAACTACACATCATGTAACAATATATAATCAACATACAACATTAAACTAATGAAGCAAATCAAGAATAGAATAAAGATAACAAAGATGCAACCAAAATGGACAAAGCACCTAATCTTCCCAAACGAGTAATGATTGCATAAACGGATGTGTGATCAATACGCGCAGCATTCATAACAAGTTCTGCAGCTGAAGCAAATCCGTAGATGAAAAGACTGTTAATTGAGACCATGATAGCTCGAGGGTGCGTTTGGAAAGGAAATTTATTATTCCCCTGCGACTTGATCTCTGCAAAAGCAAGTAAACAGATGATAATAAAACTAATTGTGTGTGGGGGCATCATCACCACCACTTGTTCCTCGAATACATTTACAATCACAGTTATGCCGCCGCGGTGTAGTGCTGCCATTGCTACCCTAAACAAAGAAGAAACTCTGTTTTTGTCATTTTTTGGTGCAGGTTGAGCCTCGGCCTCCGCCTCAACCTTAACCTCGACGTTGTTAGTACTATCGACTGTGGAAGTCAACATTGTTTTTTTTTTTTTTAGTTTTTCTATTTAGGTTTTTAACGAGTAAGGTTAGAGAAGGGTTTTGGAGAACTTCTTGAGTGGTAGGTAATTGGTAAGGGACGGTGATAAATCCACCTCCATTTTTTATAAATTCACCACTAACATGTAGTATTTACTTGTACAATATAACCCTGTAATACACATCCATGATGGATCTATCAAAATTGTTGGTGGAAATATTATCTCCCATTGGTAAGTGAATGTGAGAGATTGAGAATGGTAAGTTATATATCTATCTATCTATCTACCTATTTTATATAAGGGTGCTCTTTTTTATTGTGACCAACCCAAAGAAAGACACATCAGCATGAATAGTCTGAAACTGTTCATGTATACTTCTCTTGAACTACACCATCTTTGGGTTTCTCATCTCATACATCCCTCTCTTTTTCATTCACTGCATGTCTCTTGCTTTCTATTTTCTCTCTTCCACATACGGAGCATCATTCTATGTACATGTACACACAAAAAGAGAGGAAGAAAACACAGACCTTAAGCTCTCGAAACTGCAGGTATGTTTTTTAATTATGAGTAATTGTATTGTATTTATCATTTGGTTGAGAAATCGTATTAAACTATTATACATGGACCTTATGGTAATACCAATTTTTTGCTCAGATTCGTTAATAACATGTTAGTAACTTTGATTTCGACATCTTCTTTCTTGTTTTCTTCTAATTTCTTATACGCAGAACCTACTTTTTGGAACTTCAGGTATTTTTTTTCCTTCTCGATCTTGCAGTGAAACTTTTTAATATTGTGAGAAGTGTTTGGAATTTTGATGACCGGAAAATCTAATGTTTTTATTTTGACTAATCTTTGTTTGGTTGCAGTTGCGATGGGTGAGCACCTGAGTTTGGAGACTTTCCACCTTTTTTTAGTTTAAGAAATCGTTGGAAGTTAAGTTTTAGGATTTCGTTTACTACAATGTTACTTGGATATACATATACTTTTTTTATTTTTTATTTATATATTGAGGAATCAGTTTAAAGCGAGCAGATCAGCAGCTCCAACAAATTCGTGAAGAACTCTACTTTTTAGTTACTTTTTATCGATTGTGGTTTGTGGTGCTTATCTTGAATAAAGATGGTAATTCTAAATTTTCAAGTTGTATATTTGGTGACATCGGTGCTACTTTTTAATATAATATATTTCATGAAAACCAAATTTGCTCTAAGGCATCCTGATAGTTTAATTAGTTAATGCATTTATTGTTTTAGAAAAGAAAAAAAAAAAAAAGGAGAAAAAACAAATATGTTTATAGCAAATCTATTTGTAAATTGTATGAGATATTGAGATCAAGTTAATTTATATATATATATTTTTTGTGTATTACTCGTATATTATTATTATTATTGTTATTGTTATTATTCTTTTACATACTACGTATACTCAGAATAAATCATAATTAGTGGTGTCTTTGAAATAATAATTATAAATTACGGAGTATAATATACGAAGTACTTGTTATTATTAATTATTAACAGTTGGATGGAAAACAGTTGGTTCCCCCAATGTGTTACACATAACCTATAATTTTACATTGACGCACAGCCTTTTAAAATAAAATAATACGGAGTATTAGTAATAGAGGAAATGTTGGGTAAATTTGTGTAGACAAGTATATCTTCTATATAGATTTGAAAGAAATATAAAAAGAATTAAATAATAATTAAAGGTACAAGTATGACAAGAAGGGCAGAAAGCATGGTGGCGGAGGCATGGAGGGGAGGCATGGAGCTCTGGCAGGTTTGCTTACAGTAGAGCAGAATGGAGGTCAAAGTTTAGGTAGCCCTCAAACTATTCCATCAAAATTTTACTGTAACGAGTAATATGGTTTAAAAAAAAAATCACATTTGCTTTGAAATAACAAACAAAAACAATCTATATACCCAAAAACAGACTATGCTTTTCGTGTTTATCAATCTAAGAGTGGCTATATATTGTTAGCTCAATCTTCGTTAGACATCTCGAAAATGACTTTCAAATATTGATTCTGATAGAATAAAAAATAAATGTAAGGAATAATATGAATGGGTTGTGTTTGATTGAGAGATATGGTAATGGGAGTATGGATTTGACTCATTTGATTACATACATTGCTCAATCGGGTGGGTGTGGGTCAACTTACAATAAAAATTTACTTGCACACATAGTGAACCACTGAACCTGACTAAAAAGGCAGATCAAATTCTCCAATTTGCAAATCATTGGAGCTAATACAGTAACATTTTTGAAACAATACATATCTAAGTTACTTAACAATATGCTTTAGCTACATATGCCGATGTGCGCATATATGTCGTCTTGACGTGCATAATGGGTTATATAATCTATCAAAGTATTAGGTTAGAAGTTTGTGTTCTATACAAACATTGTAAGTAATTTATTAACAACTGATCATTGTTTAATTCAAAAACATACAAAATTTTTAAACCTAAAACTTTATAGTTTCAAATTATATGTTGGAAATCAATGTTAACAATCATGGGCTGTGCTACGCACAGCCTCAGAAGTTACCTAGTATATATATAAATAGTTTTCAAGTAGAGATCTACTGTCCGGACATTGATGGTTTTCCACATTGTCAAAAACTCCATTGCATCGTCAAATACACCACAACCCTCGAAATTGCAGATAAGTATAAGTCCTAATACGGACCATATGCTCCAAAACTTTGTCTACGAGTATCAACTTAAATATCGAAAATTAGATTATATATTCTTTGTTGTCCATCTGATTCATTGTTATTCGTTTATGTAATTATTATACATCGTTAGACTATCGAAAATTAGATTATCTATTATTTTCCTTAACTATCTTAATCTTAACTTCTATGTATATACTAAGTGAGCAGTAAAGATGGCTACAGGATTTGGCACGTAGACACAAATGACACGTGTCAATCTCTAATAATATGCAATTAATTAATAAAATAAATAAATAAAGTTTAATTAATAATTTAATAATTTATTTATAGGAATACCAATTGTATACAAATTCTTGCTAATATTGGAGTATTTTTTTAGTAATAATTTGTTAACTATTTATACTCATTTACGTATAAGTTTTCCTATATATATTCAACTTACCATACATTGTCAATACTTTAAATTAGAGTTTGATCCATATATGAATAGCTTGATTATTTAAAAAGAAGGATCATCACTATAATCAATCAAATTTAGTATTTAAACTACATCTCCATTCATTATTTTTCTAAGGTTAGTATCCGTTTCTTTTTGCCCTTTTTTTACTAAGTGGTATGCATATTATAATTTCTTACTATTTTATTGTGTTGTTTAAATTTGTTGATTGATTAGGTGTGTCGATATCATTACTCATGTGCTTAATTTCATGTGTTTTTGTGTATATGCTTTTCAATAGTTATTCCGTTTGGGTTTAAGAAAACGAGGTCATATACACACCGTTTTATGAATGTCAAGTAATAGTTAGATCCACAATGTTACTTTCTTTGAGATAGAATATAGTTTATGATTATGATTTTATTAATAGATGATCATGTGTATTTTACTTTTTTATATTGCATCAAATTGTCGTGCATCGCACTATATATATATATATATATATATATATATACACACACAATAAGGAAGTATAAATAATTGCTTCACATTTTGCCATGTAGGCAACAGTGACACGTGACAATTTCTTATAATCTATTAAAATACTTAAAATTATAAATAGAATTAGATTAGAATTCCATTTAAGTTAGGATAGATAGAAGTTATAATTAACTAAAATTATATAGTTTTCTTAAAATAAAAAATGGTAAGGAGAAGTTGAGAATGTCTAGAAAAGTTATTTTACAGCCCTTTTTCTGTAAGTAGGAGAATTGATAATTAATTAGTAATAAAATATATTTAATTTTAATATTATTAGTTCAAGTACGTATTTAACTTATGAAGTAATTCTTATAATTATAATTATAGTCCGTGTATGCTTGGGAAAGTCATACCCAATGTCAAAAGATTCATCTGCCTTTGACAACTTTAAACGATTTTTGTTTATATATTGTTTCTTTCTAATTTAACTATCACTACATAAATATTACTACTACTATCTATTTATATCTATATTTCTATTTAATATTAGTTCAATTACGTAGCATGTATTACTGTATTAGTGACCTTCAACGTTTTTGCGAAAGCGAACAACAATTTACTCTACACTAAGTTGATTACGAAATTTCAGAGATGTCACACAATAATCTTTTATTTATGTATTCATCGTCCAATTGTTTCCGTGTTTCTTCATTTTTTTTCAATGATTCTTTTTACTTTTTAATAGCCGTGCATCGTACGGGTTTGATATAACACCCCTCATTTTGGAACCATTATAATAATGATTTTACTCGAAAGCGTAGATTTAAAATATATCCATTAAGTATTATACGAAATACACGTTAACTTTTTCCAACCAAAACCTGGTATCCAACAGTTCAAAAACTATTACAATATTAATATAAGCAAAGCGAGGTGTTATATAATTCCAAAACCACGCTGATTTAGTCAAATCAGATATCAGAGTAGACGCTTGCTCTTCAAACATTCCATTCCAGGTCAACATCTTCTTGCTCAATCAATTATTAAATCATAATCTGCAAGAAAGGGAAATGTGGGGGATTAGCACAACGCTAAGTGAGAAGATCAATAAACAACAGTTTAACTTAGCATAACAAACTTGTGTTCAACAAATAATCATATTCAATCAACAAGTCTGTTATCAACTTTTAATCACACAACCAACTGGTGTCATAGAGGACCGGTGGTTCTTGAGGAAACCTTCTCAAAGAACACTTTAAAACCAACTGCAGGCCAATACAGCGGTTTAACCGACTACTTGGTGCTATTAACCCAAACAACACAGGCTACGACAAATAAACTTGTACTAAGACCCTGTGTTATCCAAACAATAGCAAACCCCAAGCCCAGCCCCATGCTGGCCTCCGACTAAACGATGCCCAAAGGCAACACAACAAGTGATCACATATTCACATATTCCAATCAATATGTCAAACAATAATCTATTCACAGTATTATTACTAATAACCTAATCATCATGGCAATTAAACAATAGCAATACTACGGTTACTCGTTGTAACCCAAACCTGTTACAACTAAACCAAACTGAAGGTTATCGATCCACTCACCGCTACCTCAGTCGCTCCACTCAGTAGTCTAATGTCACTGAGTTCCTCTTGTTTATCTGAAAACATAACAGAGTAACACAAGTCAGTCACCTGTCTCAATATAATAGTACTTGCATAAATAGTAGCATTACTCAAGTCATTATGCCATTAATCAATCACAAGTACTATTAACTACACAAGTACTTAAATTCCAACATAAACCTTAAACTTATGTTATATATATCACTTCAAGTATATTTCAATACAATACCACAAGTACTCGTTATACTAATCACATAAGTTAAGTAATATAATCAATTATTAACGTGATTAATATGTAGCAAATACTTAAACTTAAGGGAGACCACTTATGTCATAAATACATTTATATCTCTTTACTTCTCATAATTAAATCTAGTTACTAATAACTTCGGTTACTAGCATGTCACAAGGATACAACCCATTTCACTCACAATAGCCATTAATCACTACAATCAAGTTATAAAAGTATTCATAACTTGCTTACTCGAATCATTAATGATACCCTTATATTGTTCCGTATTTAGATAACATAAAATGCCCATCTATCAATTACATGGCATCACACAATTATAATCAGGTTCATTCATAAATACTTATCATCAATTGACTAGATTACGAGTTATTAAACTTATTTTAATCTAGTCCTATTATATAACAACTTATTACTAAAATATTATAGGCATCAATACAACATTTTTAGTAACACAATTACTTGAACTCCAATAGGTCATGTACTTACTCATCTACACTAAATCTGCTATATTAAATTATTCCACAATTTACTAAACTCATTTGGTTATTACAACCCATCTAAGTGAGTTAGCGATTATATATTTTCCTTTTCGTTCATAAACCTATATATTACTATCAATATATAAACATTTGAACTTGGCTTGTTTTAAAAATCAAAACATAAAAAAAAAAAAAAAAAAAAACAGAAGTAAAAGCCGCCGACTTCATGGCCTTTTTGGGTCCAGTTCGAGCAGCAGCAGCGCAGTATAATTCAGCATAACCAAATACGAACCACATCATGATTTCAGCTACTAAATTGCTATCTCAAGAGTTCTATCATCATAGTAGCACCATATACGATATATAATTACCTTTCAACATCAATTTCCTTTTCTAATTTCATATTCATATCTCATCACTAGTAAACCAAATTAATTTCTTCAAACCCCCAAAAACTAGAAGAACTTAAGTTACCATCATATATATCCATGAATTTCAAAATCAATTCTATACATCAGATAATCACCTATTAACACAAGAAATCTTTATCAAATTTCAATTGATTCATATAACTTTTAACCCAATATTTCAATCAAATTCATAACTAGGTTCATATATAAGTAAAAGAGCACTTACCACTTAAAAGAATAAGGATGATGATGTATATTTAAAGTGAAGAATCGCAGCCCTCACGTGATTTTAGTTTGACGAAATATTTATTAGTAGTGGTTAGGAAGCATAAAAAGAGTAAAGGGAGAAATGGTTAAAGTTGGGCAAAAAGAGGAGATTAGGTCGGTCTCCCAAACCGACACCAATCTTATTAGTATAATTTTTTTTAATACCCTCCTAAATCTATTGTCTGGAACCTAAAACCATTTCGCGAAATAAATACTTTTATTATTCTTTCAACTCAATTATTTTAAAATAATTAATAAATTATCTATCACAATAATTATTTGACTATTTTTCCCATTATTTTCAAGTTCACCTAAACAAAATATTTCCTAACACAATAAATACTCATTTAAAATCGGAAAATAATATAAAATGACTAGGCCCAGTTTGCGGACGTTACAAATCTCTCCCCCTTAAAGAGATTTCGTCCTCGAAATCTAATCTTATCCGATACCCCAAGGTAGCATATTAAATTCAAACTTGCTCCCATTATACGATTACTATAACATGTCATCAACTGGTATCTGCTAACTTCATTGTTAAATTCCATCATTAAGATTTCAACTATTTCAGAGATCCACTACGCACCTGATATCCAATCTTACTCATGTCATGCATGATATAGTCTACAATCAAAATCATATCTGCTTTGCTTTCATGATAATCCATCAATACTCTGTTGTCAAATCATGGTTTATCCGCTAGAATCTCAAAGATTCAATAGCCAAGACCTGTGAGCATCAATTAAAATCCTCTTATGACGACTTCGAGTCATTAATCACAATATACTTTCAAAAGTATGATCCACTAACTCTTTTATAAGTTATATCCTTTAACATAAGGATTTCAAACCATAACATGGTCGATAGTCAAAACTCGATGATAAATCTCTGCCACAGTCAAATTTCAAGATTCTTAATCTCACAGAACCTGGATACAAGATTAATTAATCTTTAATCCTCTATCATGGTTCACATAAACAAAATTACATCTGTATTAATGATGATCCACTTTTTAATTCCATTTCTGCTTTTAATATATCTCAAAATTTCTATCTTTTAAAGTCAAATTCAACTCATTGACAATCCATCACAGAAATAATCCACTTTTCAAAGTTTCCAAAAAACCATTCCTAACACAGGTTCATATATCAATTCAAGTCATAGACTAAATCAGTCAACTTCAATCAAGCAATTACAATGTCAACTAGCAAATTGCCGCATCCGGATTATTAAATCCTTTAACCTCACGATCATCTACAATCTCATCAGACGAGAATAACTCTTTTCAAATGTCAACATATGCCATTCATCAGATTTATAAAATCCACACCGCCTTTCTGAACTCCATAACCTAACCTCTTTTTTCATCAAGTCCTTCGAGCCAATCACACAACTCATGCAACAAGGATATTTATCAATTTCTTTTAATAGTCACTTTTATTTACCCAATTCAAGTCAATCCTATATCAACTAAGGATTGACACTAACAAGGTTTATCAAATACTATGACCCTCAATCAAGTACTTAATTTCAGTCACTAACACAGTAACAGAAATTATTTCATTATCAAGTATCTTTATTCTAAAAGAATTAACAATCACTAGGGGTCAATTTCAGTTTATCACACAATAAACAAATATAAAGGAACAATTGGTTCCAAATCATATAAACACATACCAGTACAAGGTAAATACAGAAATACCTGTAATGATGTCAACTGTCTTGACAGCTTTATCAACTGTCATCAGAAAATCTGTCAGCTGCTGACTACAGATTCCTCCGCTTATGGCCAGAAAATGAATACGCACCGACCAACCCCGATCCCTGTCTTATCTCCTCTAGACACTGCCCCGCATGATGACCTTCTCGTTGACAATTCCAACACACTTTATTAGGATAACCACAATCCCTGACTTTATGTCCCATCAATCCACACTTAACACATCTAGTAGTCTGGGAAGTACATTTTCCCGTATGTCTGGATTTACAATCATTACACCAAAGAGATCGATTATCCAAAACACTATGACTCTTTGACTTTCTGCTCTGTCTTTTATGTTTACCTTTATCATAAAGTCCACTTTCAACTGGATATAAAATCTTTTCTTCATTCTGTTTATTCTTAGCTCGTAAGTCATTATCCACTAAGCGAGCTAAGGCAAAAGCATCTGCAAGAGAACTTGCCAATCTCACTGTAGTACGATATTCAGGTGGTAAAGATTCAACAAAATGATCTATCTTTGTTCTATCATTAGGTACCCAATGATGTACAAATCTCAATTTCTCGGTAAACTGGGTAATCAGCTCATCAATCGTCATCCCATCAGTTAACTTTAATCCCATAAATTCCTGTCTAACACGTGACATATCAAACTCAGAGCAATATTGTAGACATACCTTATTATAAAAGTCACTCCACTGAATAGATGCTTTCTGTTGAGATGTTAGATTTGCTGTAACTGAATCCCACCAAAACATGGCCTGCCCTTTCAAAAGCTGAACTGCAAAAGGAACTTTAAATTTCTCCTCACACTGACATATCACAAATCTTCTCTCGGTATCCCGCAACCAATCAAGTGTAACAGCTGAATCAAAGCTTCCATAATACTCTGAAGGTTTACAGGACATAAAAGTCGCAAAGGAACAACTGTTCTCTGTATGAGGGGCATCCGATCTAGGGGAACTGTCAAGGGTACTGGTCGGGTGCTCGTGTTCTGTCATATCTGTATTCAAAACAACAAAACTTGCAATTTGTTAATCGTTAGTATTCAATAAACTAACTACTTCTCAACTTAGCTAAACCCCACATCATGGAATGTTTGACTAACACAAAAATAGATTTGGGATTGAACACTTACCATGTCCAATTCACCCAAACCTATGCTCTGATACCAACTTATAACACCCCTCATTTTGGAACCATTATAATAATGATTTTACTCGAAAGCGTAGATTTAAAATATATCCATTAAGTATTATACGAAATACACGTTAACTTTTTCCAACCAAAACCTGGTATCCAACAGTTCAAAAACTATTACAATATTAATATAAGCAAAGCGAGGTGTTATATAATTCCAAAACCACGCTGATTTAGTCAAATCAGATATCAGAGTAGACGTTTGCTCTTCAAACATTCCATTCCAGGTCAACATCTTCTTGCTCAATCAATTATTAAATCATAATCTGCAAGAAAGGGAAATGTGGGGGATTAGCACAACGCTAAGTGAGAAGATCAATAAACAACAGTTTAACTTAGCATAACAAACTTGTGTTCAACAAATAATCATATTCAATCAACAAGTCTGTTATCAACTTTTAATCACACAACCAACTGGTGCCATAGAGGACCGGTGGTTCTTGAGGAAACCTTCTCAAAGAACACTTTAAAACCAACTACAGGCCAATACAGCGGCTTAACCGACTACTTGGTGCTATTAACCCAAACAACACAGGCTACGACAAATAAACTTGTACTAAGACCCTGTGTTATCCAAACAATAGCAAACCCCAAGCCCAGCCCCATGCTGGCCTCCGACTAAACGATGCCCAAAGGCAACACAACAAGTGATCACATATTCACATATTCCAATCAATATGTCAAACAATAATCTATTCACAGTATTATTACTAATAACCTAATCATCATGGCAATTAAACAATAGCAATAATACGGTTACTCGTTGTAACCCAAACCTGTTACAACTAAACCAAACTGAAGGTTATCGATCCACTCACCGCTACCTCAGTCGCTCCACTCAGTAGTCTAATGTCACTGAGTTCCTCTTGTTTATCTGAAAACATAACAGAGTAACACAAGTCAGTCACCTGTCTCAATATAATAGTACTTGCATAAATAGTAGCATTACTCAAGTCATTATGCCATTAATCAATCACAAGTACTATTAACTACACAAGTACTTAAATTCCAACATAAACCTTAAACTTATGTTATATATATCACTTCAAGTATATTTCAATACAATACCACAAGTACTCGTTATACTAATCACATAAGTTAAGTAATATAATCAATTATTAACGTGATTAATATGTAGCAAATACTTAAACTTAAGGGAGACCACTTATGTCATAAATACATTTATATCTCTTTACTTCTCATAATTAAATCTAGTTACTAATAACTTCGGTTACTAGCATGTCACAAGGATACAACCCATTTCACTCACAATAGCCATTAATCACTACAATCAAGTTATAAAAGTATTCATAACTTGCTTACTCGAATCATTAATGATACCCTTATATTGTTCCGTATTTAGATAACATAAAATGCACATCTATCAATTACATGGCATCACACAATTATAATCATGTTCATTCATAAATACTTATCATCAATTGACTAGATTACGATTTATTAAACTTATTTTAATCTAGTCCTATTATATAACAACTTATTACTAAAATATTATAGGCATCAATACAACATTTTTAGTAACACAATTACTTGAACTCCAATAGGTCATGTACTTACTCATCTACACTAAATCTGCTATATTAAATTATTCCACAATTTACTAAACTCATTTGGTTATTACAACCCATCTAAGTGAGTTAGCGATTATATATTTTCCTTTTCGTTCATAAACCTATATATTACTATCAATATATAAACATTTGAACTTGGCTTGTTTTAAAAATCAAAACATAAAAAAAAAAAAAAAACAGAAGTAAAAGCCGCCGACTTCATGGCCTTTTTGGGTCCAGTTCGAGCAGCAGCAGCGCAGTATAATTCAGCATAACCAAATACGAACCACATCATGATTTCAGCTACTAAATTGCTATCTCAAGAGTTCTATCATCATAGTAGCACCATATACGATATATAATTACCTTTCAACATCAATTTCCTTTTCTAATTTCATATTCATATCTCATCACTAGTAAACCAAATTAATTTCTTCAAACCCCCAAAAACTAGAAGAACTTAAGTTACCATCATATATATCCATGAATTTCAAAATCAATTCTATACATCAGATAATCACCTATTAACACAAGAAATCTTTATCAAATTTCAATTGATTCATATAACTTTTAACCCAATATTTCAATCAAATTCATAACTAGGTTCATATATAAGTAAAAGAGCACTTACCACTTAAAAGAATAAGGATGATGATGTATATTTAAAGTGAAGAATCGCAGCCCTCACGTGATTTTAGTTTGACGAAATATTTATTAGTAGTGGTTAGGAAGCATAAAAAGAGTAAAGGGAGAAATGGTTAAAGTTGGGCAAAAAGAGGAGATTAGGTCAGTCTCCCAAACCGACACCAATCTTATTAGTATAATTTTTTTTAATACCCTCCTAAATCTATTGTCTGGAACCTAAAACCATTTCGCGAAATAAATACTTTTATTATTCTTTCAACTCAATTATTTTAAAATAATTAATAAATTATCTATCACAATAATTATTTGACTATTTTTCCCATTATTTTCAAGTTCACCTAAACAAAATATTTCCTAACACAATAAATACTCATTTAAAATCGGAAAATAATATAAAACGACTAGGCCCAGTTTGCGGACGTTACAAATCTCTCCCCCTTAAAGAGATTTCGTCCTCGAAATCTAATCTTATCCGATACCCCAAGGTAGCATATTAAATTCAAACTTGCTCCCATTATACGATTACTATAACATGTCATCAACTGGTATCTGCTAACTTCATTGTTAAATTCCATCATTAAGATTTCAACTATTTCAGAGATCCACTACGCACCTGATATCCAATCTTACTCATGTCATGCATGATATAGTCTACAATCAAAATCATATCTGCTTTGCTTTCATGATAATCCATCAATACTCTGTTGTCAAATCATGGTTTATCCGCTAGAATCTCAAAGATTCAATAGCCAAGACCTGTGAGCATCAATTAAAATCCTCTTATGACGACTTCGAGTCATTAATCACAATATACTTTCAAAAGTATGATCCACTAACTCTTTTATAAGTTATATCCTTTAACATAAGGATTTCAAACCATAACATGGTCGATAGTCAAAACTCGATGATAAATCTCTGCCACAGTCAAATTTCAAGATTCTTAATCTCACAGAACCTGGATACAAGATTAATTAATCTTTAATCCTCTATCATGGTTCACATAAACAAAATTACATCTGTATTAATGATGATCCACTTTTTAATTCCATTTCTGCTTTTAATATATCTCAAAATTTCTATCTTTTAAAGTCAAATTCAACTCATTGACAATCCATCACAGAAATAATCCACTTTTCAAAGTTTCCAAAAAACCATTCCTAACACAGGTTCATATATCAATTCAAGTCATAGACTAAATCAGTCAACTTCAATCTAGCAATTACAATGTCAACTAGCAAATTGCCGCATCCGGATTATTAAATCCTTTAACCTCACGATCATCTACAATCTCATCAGACGAGAATAACTCTTTTCAAATGTCAACATATGCCATTCATCAGATTTATAAAATCCACACCGCCTTTCTGAACTCCATAACCTAACCTCTTTTTTCATCAAGTCCTTCGAGCCAATCACACAACTCATGCAACAAGGATATTTATCAATTTCTTTTAATAGTCACTTTTATTTACCCAATTCAAGTCAATCCTATATCAACTAAGGATTGACACTAACAAGGTTTATCAAATACTATGACCCTCAATCAAGTACTTAATTTCAGTCACTAACACAGTAACAGAAATTATTTCATTATCAAGTATCTTTATTCTAAAAGAATTAACAATCACTAGGGGTCAATTTCAGTTTATCACACAATAAACAAATATAAAGGAACAATTGGTTCCAAATCATATAAACACATACCAGTACAAGGTAAATACAGAAATACCTGTAATGATGTCAACTGTCTTGACAGCTTTATCAACTGTCATCAGAAAATCTGTCAGCTGCTGACTACAGATTCCTCCGCTTATGGCCAGAAAATGAATATGCACCGACCAACCCCGATCCCTGTCTTATCTCCTCTAGACACTGCCCCGCATGATGACCTTCTCGTTGACAATTCCAACACACTTTATTAGGATAACCACGATCCCTAACTTTATGTCCCATCAATCCACACTTAACACATCTAGTAGTCTGGGAAGTACATTTTCCCGTATGTCTGGATTTACAATCATTACACCAAAGAGATCGATTATCCAAAACACTATGACTCTTTGACTTTCTGCTCTGTCTTTTATGTTTACCTTTATCATAAAGTCCACTTTCAACTGGATATAAAATCTTTTCTTCATTCTGTTTATTCTTAGCTCGTAAGTCATTATCCACTAAGCGAGCTAAGGCAAAAGCATCTGCAAGAGAACTTGCCAATCTCACTGTAGTACGATATTCAGGTGGTAAAGATTCAACAAAATGATCTATCTTTGTTCTATCATTAGGTACCCAATGATGTACAAATCTCAATTTCTCGGTAAACTGGGTAATCAGCTCATCAATCGTCATCCCATCAGTTAACTTTAATCCCATAAATTCCTGTCTAACACGTGACATATCAAACTCAGAGCAATATTGTAGACATACCTTATTATAAAAGTCACTCCACTGAATAGATGCTTTCTGTTGAGATGTTAGATTTGCTGTAACTGAATCCCACCAAAACATGGCCTGCCCTTTCAAAAGCTGAACTGCAAAAGGAACTTTAAATTTCTCCTCACACTGACATATCACAAATCTTCTCTCGGTATCCCGCAACCAATCAAGTGTAACAGCTGAATCAAAGCTTCCATAATACTCT
Source organism: Helichrysum umbraculigerum (assembly GCA_949592205.1). Taxonomy (NCBI): domain Eukaryota; kingdom Viridiplantae; phylum Streptophyta; class Magnoliopsida; order Asterales; family Asteraceae; genus Helichrysum; species Helichrysum umbraculigerum. The sequence continues at coordinate 117,279,469 of CATIUR010000003.1, read as the reverse complement.
GAAGGTTTACAGGACATAAAAGTCGCAAAGGAACAACTGTTCTCTGTATGAGGGGCATCCGATCTAGGGGAACTGTCAAGGGTACTGGTCGGGTGCTCGTGTTCTGTCATATCTGTATTCAAAACAACAAAACTTGCAATTTGTTAATCGTTAGTATTCAATAAACTAACTACTTCTCAACTTAGCTAAACCCCACATCATGGAATGTTTGACTAACACAAAAATAGATTTGGGATTGAACACTTACCATGTCCAATTCACCCAAACCTATGCTCTGATACCAACTTATAACACCCCTCATTTTGGAACCATTATAATAATGATTTTACTCGAAAGCGTAGATTTAAAATATATCCATTAAGTATTATACGAAATACACGTTAACTTTTTCCAACCAAAACCTGGTATCCAACAGTTCAAAAACTATTACAATATTAATATAAGCAAAGCGAGGTGTTATATAATTCCAAAACCACGCTGATTTAGTCAAATCAGATATCAGAGTAGACGCTTGCTCTTCAAACATTCCATTCCAGGTCAACATCTTCTTGCTCAATCAATTATTAAATCATAATCTGCAAGAAAGGGAAATGTGGGGGATTAGCACAACGCTAAGTGAGAAGATCAATAAACAACAGTTTAACTTAGCATAACAAACTTGTGTTCAACAAATAATCATATTCAATCAACAAGTCTGTTATCAACTTTTAATCACACAACCAACTGGTGTCATAGAGGACCGGTGGTTCTTGAGGAAACCTTCTCAAAGAACACTTTAAAACCAACTGCAGGCCAATACAGCGGTTTAACCGACTACTTGGTGCTATTAACCCAAACAACACAGGCTACGACAAATAAACTTGTACTAAGACCCTGTGTTATCCAAACAATAGCAAACCCCAAGCCCAGCCCCATGCTGGCCTCCGACTAAACGATGCCCAAAGGCAACACAACAAGTGATCACATATTCACATATTCCAATCAATATGTCAAACAATAATCTATTCACAGTATTATTACTAATAACCTAATCATCATGGAAATTAAACAATAGCAATAATACGGTTACTCGTTGTAACCCAAACCTGTTACAACTAAACCAAACTGAGGGTTATCGATCCACTCACCGCTACCTCAGTCGCTCCACTCAGTAGTCTAATGTCACTGAGTTCCTCTTGTTTATCTGAAAACATAACAGAGTAACACAAGTCAGTCACCTGTCTCAATATAATAGTACTTGCATAAATAGTAGCATTACTCAAGTCATTATGCCATTAATCAATCACAAGTACTATTAACTACACAAGTACTTAAATTCCAACATAAACCTTAAACTTATGTTATATATATCACTTCAAGTATATTTCAATACAATACCACAAGTACTCGTTATACTAATCACATAAGTTAAGTAATATAATCAATTATTAACGTGATTAATATGTAGCAAATACTTAAACTTAAGGGAGACCACTTATGTCATAAATACATTTATATCTCTTTACTTCTCATAATTAAATCTAGTTACTAATAACTTCGGTTACTAGCATGTCACAAGGATACAACCCATTTCACTCACAATAGCCATTAATCACTACAATCAAGTTATAAAAGTATTCATAACTTGCTTACTCGAATCATTAATGATACCCTTATATTGTTCCGTATTTAGATAACATAAAATGCACATCTATCAATTACATGGCATCACACAATTATAATCATGTTCATTCATAAATACTTATCATCAATTGACTAGATTACGAGTTATTAAACTTATTTTAATCTAGTCCTATTATATAACAACTTATTACTAAAATATTATAGGCATCAATACAACATTTTTAGTAACACAATTACTTGAACTCCAATAGGTCATGTACTTACTCATCTACACTAAATCTGCTATATTAAATTATTCCACAATTTACTAAACTCTTTTGGTTATTACAACCCATCTAAGTGAGTTAGCGATTATATATTTTCCTTTTCGTTCATAAACCTATATATTACTATCAATATATAAACATTTGAACTTGGCTTGTTTTAAAAATCAAAACATAAAAAAAAAAACAGAAGTAAAAGCCGCCGACTTCATGGCCTTTTTGGGTCCAGTTCGAGCAGCAGCAGCGCAGTATAATTCAGCATAACCAAATACGAACCACATCATGATTTCAGCTACTAAATTGCTATCTCAAGAGTTCTATCATCATAGTAGCACCATATACGATATATAATTACCTTTCAACATCAATTTCCTTTTCTAATTTCATATTCATATCTCATCACTAGTAAACCAAATTAATTTCTTCAAACCCCCAAAAACTAGAAGAACTTAAGTTACCATCATATATATCCATGAATTTCAAAATCAATTCTATACATCGGATAATCACCTATTAACACAAGAAATCTTTATCAAATTTCAATTGATTCATATAACTTTTAACCCAATATTTCAATCAAATTCATAACTAGGTTCATATATAAGTAAAAGAGCACTTACCACTTAAAAGAATAAGGATGATGATGTATATTTAAAGTGAAGAATCGCAGCCCTCACGTGATTTTAGTTTGACGAAATATTTATTAGTAGTGGTTAGGAAGCATAAAAAGAGTAAAGGGAGAAATGGTTAAAGTTGGGCAAAAAGAGGAGATTAGGTCGGTCTCCCAAACCGACACCAATCTTATTAGTATAATTTTTTTTAATACCCTCCTAAATCTATTGTCTGAAACCTAAAACCATTTCGCGAAATAAATACTTTTATTATTCTTTCAACTCAATTATTTTAAAATAATTAATAAATTATCTATCACAATAATTATTTGACTATTTTTCCCATTATTTTCAAGTTCACCTAAACAAAATATTTCCTAACACAATAAATACTCATTTAAAATCGGAAAATAATATAAAACGACTAGGCCCAGTTTGCGGACGTTACATTTGAATCTAGTTTAATATAAATAAGTAAATTAAATATAATATATGATACTATTGATGATGTCATTTAAAATTCAATTAACCAAATCAAATTGATTGATTTTATCAAATTGGCTAAACTTTAGAGAAATAATTACATCATAATTAATCATATTCTCATCCTAATGTTTATTTCAATCCTAATTCTAATCAAAGTCCAAATATTAATTCGTGAGTATAGTTAGATTTTTGTGTAATTACGAGTTTTTAAGTAATATGTACAACTAATAGATACATAAAAATTTTATCATAATTTTTGTTGTTGGATTAGGTGATAGACTAATTGGCAAGTTTAATCTAATTGTTCTGACTTGTTAATATAAAGCAATATATTTTTAAATTAAATTAAAGCATATGACTAATTGAAAGTATATTAACACGTACAATAAAATAACAAAAATTTATCAAATGAAAGTTCGAGGTAGTTTATTTTTTAAGTATTAGAGGTTGACTTTTAAAAACTTCATAAAATATAGGGATCTAATTGACTAATTGAAATTAACAAGGTTTATTATGCCCACGCTTCGCGATGGGAACATATAATTTGGTTCATCGTATTTATTTTGCATTTTGTTTATCCGTTAACTGTTTCAATGAGTTCATCTTTTTAGTTACGATCATTTACAATTGATTTGTTGTTGAAATAGAGAACTGAAAAATGCTAAAGAAAGAGAAAACAAAGTGAATTGAAATTGTTGGTGTTTTTGAGAAAAAAAACTTATCTCATCACGTATACTTTTAATCACGGTTGTCTACTTATATCGTGAAACATATAATTTTTGTATTTTGACATGTACAATTTAAATTTTCATTTAGTGATATATAACTAAATCTACTTCATAAACATATCATTTAAATATCATACGAACCAAAATTAATATGTAAAAGTATAATTTGTTATACATAATTTTTTCGGTATGGCAATTATCTATCTTGAAAATACATAATCTATATCTATAACTGTTACCTAACATTTTTTTACCTAGTAGAATATAGTTTTAAAAAAATAAAATATATTAAAGTGATCATAGATAGTGTGACACCCGTCAAATTAGGACTATTAATTAGTGCCTAATCCTTTGTAAATACATGTAATTAGTTTTGTGTTAGGCTAATTAATGTATCAAAATATATATATTGTTGAATATATACGATTATACGATTTAATTAAATCTTACAAGTTTCAAATCGAATGTAATTCGGTTCAATTAAATACGGACGTTGGTGAACGATTTTATTAAATAATATATTATTATTTGATAACACTATTATATCCCAAGGTATTATTTTAATAATATTTCATATTCATTTCAAATCGTACAAACAATGTCCACGCGATTTAAAACATAAAAACGCGCAAACAAAACAAAATAAATTAAAGTTATGATTTATAATTCAAGTATTAAGTATTTGGACAAAATACTTCAACCGAAAATTATCGAGTGATTAATTACATCTTCAAACGTATAAATTAATTTATTAACGTTTAAACGAACGGGAAAACGAACACCACACGGAACGAAATAGCAGGAAACGAAAAAGGGGAGGTCAAAACCCCCACCTCCTTCCTTTCCTCCTCACTTTCTCTTTTCTTTTCTCTCTTTCTTCTTCTTTTTCCTCTCAAACCTCAAAACCCCACCAACACACTAAATCGCAAAATAACAACGCTAAACGACCTCAAATCATATCACTCGTTTGGAAGAAAAGAACCACGGCTTCACGATCTACCTTCCTATCTTTTCGAATTTCTCCGGCGCGAACTTTGTAAGTTTCCGACAAATCCCGAAACATCTCGATTTCGTTCATTTTTACATACAAGTTATTCCTATATGTTTAAAATGTCCAAATACGGGTTGGGTAAAAGTATTGAGTCGAACGGTGGTCGGAAAACTCGTTTTCGGTCCAAAATCCGACGAACAGTTGTAAGTGTCGCTAGTGTGCCAAAAACAGTACTAGCGACACTAGCAAAGTGTCGCTATCCCTAAGTGTCGCCCCTATAGCGACACTACTTAAGTGTCGCTGAAATACTTAACCAGATCTATCCTAGCGACACTCCCTTAGTGACGCCAAAATTATAAGTGTCGCCCATAGCGACACTAATCAAGTGTCGCCCCTAAATTGAAAATCAGAAATCTAGCGACACTCACTAAGTGTCGCCTAACCAGTACCACCTATAGCGACACTCCCCTAGTGTCGCCCAACTAGTGTCGCCTATAGCGACACTAGCAAAGTGTCGCCAAAAACAGAACCCAGAAAACACAGATTTTACTAAGTGTCGAGACCTAAAATTTTATCACTTGATTTCACCCAAATTCAAGTCCAGATGCGTTTTTCACCAAAGCAACTTAGTAGAAATAAAAATTTTTCGAGCTGACCTGGCATCTCGACCCCAGCCAGGGGCCAGCCCCTTGGACCCCTCCAGGGGTTGCCACCCCTGGAACCCCGCTTGCCAGGGGCGCTACCCCCGGACCCCCGTCACCTAAAACTTTTAAATACTTTTAAGTATAGCTATTCAAAAATCAAAATAATAATGTTGAAGATTATTATTACAACTAATCACCAACGGGCCGTACACGTTTCAAAACAAAAGTTAACCAAACAACCAAATCGTAGTAATTTGGACATTATAGTTGAACGAACAACTACAGAGGTAGTCTTTGTAACTACCTATTCATATTAATAACCATCGCGTGTCGTGGACACCCTCAGGTTATCTGTCTGCGGACATCTCATTGCTTGTTTAAGCATCATACGTTTATCGGTTTAACGCTTCAAGGCTCAGGTGAGTCTCATAGCCCCTCTTTTTACCGCTTTTCACTCAGGGGTGTGATTCAATGCTTATTTTAACCTGTGAACGCAAGTACAAACTTTACAATATACTACATGAGTTGTTTTCCACTAATCATTTCAAAGTCCTCCGTCAGCATAGTTTGGTAATACATTGTAGCGTGATTATTAGTATATGGTACCATATATGATTGACCCTCCTCGTCCGGGTTAGCATGCACTAACTTGGTAAACGGACGTACTAATAATTGTTCAGACGAGTGTGGATTAGGCACTCGTGGAGGCACCTCGCTCGGAATTCTCTATATGGGACCCGACCCTCGAGTTAAGCTCAGACTATGTGCTCATGGCTGTATACATTACTATTTATTTGCTGATTGCAAATCACTACTTAAATCTTGCGGTTCATACGATATTATCTGATTTCAAACATGTGAGCTCACCAGCTTTAGCTGACCCATTTTAGCATGTTTCACAGGTACCCAGCAGTAGGTTGGACTGCCATCAGGGATACTATAGCTCGAGTCAGCATGCAAACATTAGAGATTTTCTTGCATTAGTATATTTTGTACAAGTACTCATGTACTGAAATCTCTTATTTAAATCGAACGCGAGCTATGTACAGCTTTAAATGTTGTAAACATTTCTTATATTAAATATATTTTGTTAAAACGACGCATATAGAGTCGTTTGCTATACATCTATGTGCTTTGATTATTGATTAGTAACACCCAAAGTATGCTTCCGCCAAACAGTAAATTTGAGGGTGTTACAGATAGAAGGTAGAAAAACGAAAAAAACTACTAACATCCATCATGATTTGAACTTGGGTCAAAAATATAAATCATGATTGGGAACCCACCTATTTATCACTACTCTAAATTAACTTTGTTGTTTATATTTCACTTAATTAGTAATATATTAAATCACATAAAGTTAAATTTAGAATAAAACAAACAACTTAATATTCATTAGGTTTGCTAATTGATATTATATGATAATAACATGATAAATAGAGTTAGTCAAAGTTACTATTCATAGTTGTCTCTTAATTGATATTGTTAATAATAATAATAATAATAATAATAATGACAAATGTAATTATAAACTCAAAAAGGATTTAAAGCCCAAAAAAAACATGTACTTTGAATGGTGATGGATCGAACCATGGACCACCTAAATTAGAGTAAGAGACTTTGCCATTGGACTATGATAATTAAGTTGTTAAATCTCACAAATAATTAATATAACATGATAAATAGAGTTAGTCAAAGTTACTATTCATAGTTGTCTCTTAATTGATATTAGGGGATAATTAATTTAATGACATCATAAAGAATCATATGTTATATTTAATTTAAGAATTTGAAAGATTTTTTTTGGTAAAGTATTTGGAACCCTAAGCATTTATATAACAGTATTGTAACCCGAACCGGTCTCTTAGATCTTTAAGCCCATTCTAAACTGCTACGGAGCATAAATTAACATGTGGCCCAATTCGATAGAGAACAAAAGCCTGGATACTTAGGGCACTTTGGGAACAAACGATTGACATGATTATATCACGGTTCCTCAACACAATCACTAATCAAATAGGTATTTCACTAAACTAGCTGATTTGTGGAAAGAATTACAAGAACACTACTCTCGATTAGATGGTTACAGAATCTACCAATTAACAATTGACATTGTTCAATTAAAACAATATAATTGCACAATGGAATGATTCATGCACATGTGGATAATAGGACCAAAGTTCTCTCCCAAGACATTTTTCTGACTTAGAAAGATGAGCTATCATGTGGAACTGAAATAGTTATTCGAATATAAGGCCGATGGACTGGACAAACTTTTTCTGATAGACGTTAGAGTTTTTATCAATCTCCTGGTAGGTGCTTGGTTTGTTTTTGGGGCATTTTTAAAGTTTTTATCAATCTCCCATTCAAGCCAGAAGCACTAATTAAGTTGGTTGAAGTTACATCTAAACAAGAAAAGCCATAAGCACTTAATTATTAGGGATCTGTTCATATTAAATACTAGGTTTTATACCCGTACGATGTACGGTTATAGTTAAAGTGAATATGCACCGCTATACATGAGAAATATGAAATTTCACATCACCAAATAAGAAAAATGTAATTTCACATCACGAATAATAATGGCATTGCATAATTAACGTAACTTTGTTTGTTCCCCTAATTTTTAGATGCAATCTTTATATCAAATTATCATTTACAGCACGAACGTCTTGAAATTAAAAGATTCATAATCCATCGTATTACTCATACAACTACAAACACAAATAACTAAGAAATTGTATATTACTTGTAATGATTGCGTAATTCAAAGTTTATCTATATTTTGCATGATTAGATAACCAATCTTAATACGAATACCTTATAGCATGTATATATTATAAGGGTATACGACGTTCATAAAAGCAACATAAAAACTAACAAACAAAATTAGCAAAGTGCTTATGGCAATATGTGAGAAACATTTCAACCCAGTGGAAATGGAAGGAGTAGTAATATTAGGTCACATTACGTTTATTATCTAATATCTAATACTACTTATAAAGCATCTTAATATGTTGAATCTTAAACTCTTAAAAATAACTAAAATTCCCAATTTACCCTCATTACATTTATAAGTAACAACTACCTTAAATAGAAAATATTTTTTTCAAAATTAATACCTGATTGATATCTTTGACTTTGGTTTATCATGCCTTTTAATTTCTTTCAAAATTTAATTTTTTTCCCACACACTGGATACTTATTTTCTAATTGTATATATAATTTTTAAATTTAATTTACGTCCTGAAATTTAATACCTTAACATGTTTTGTTATATACATACATGATAATAATTATAATAAGATTTATCTTAGTTTATATTAAATATTTATACCTCTATATTTATTTGTAAAGCATTTGACATATTATTTTAACCAATAAAACTATTATCTATTTAATAATATTAGAAAATGTTATATTACTATTCGAAGATGTCGTGTTAATTTGACAAAGATACTATCACATGTAGCGAAAATAGATAAATTAACTATCACCGCCGCATTGCGCGGGCAACATGCTAGTAATTATTGATACATCCCATTATTTATATTCATGTAAGTTCAACAAATATGATAATGGAAGACATTAAAATTCTGTATTATTAAAGTTAAGTCATAAAAAATAAAATCAATGCGTATACGGTTAATAGAAGAAAATAACACAATCAACATATATATTAAAGATTAGAACGATGATTCGTATACCATCATTTTTTCTTTATACACCACTAACTTTGTTTTACAGTGTTGTACTCTACAACACCATAAAGTACAATTAGTGGTGTACAGAGAAAAAGTTGTGATATATGAATCACTCCCCATTAAATTATGGACACTGATATTTCCACCCAACATTTTTATAAATCCACCACATTTATGTTATTACAACTTGTACTGTACAAACCAGTATTGCACGATAATGGTGGATTTATTAAAATCCTAAGTGGATTTATCATCACCCTTAAATTATGATACGAAGTTCAAACGAAGTTAACATTGACAATATACATGATTTCATACTAAATGACAAAATAATTCAATAACGTTATACCTTGTTGAATATATTATTTTTATAATGTTTTGAGATGATGCTTCTTATGTGTTCTATATAAATTTAGCTTTAACATTTTAATATTATTTGATGATTAAGAATAAAGGTTACACGTTTATATGGATATTATAGTTATCTATCTAATTTAATTAATTAAGTTAAAATTCTAATTTCAAATTATCAAAAGTAAAAAATCGTTCATTATAAAAGATGAGTGACGTTCAAGTGAAAATGAAAAATTTGATGAGAATTGAAGAACCAATAAGAATGACCTTCACATGACACATGAAATTTTTGAAGAACCTCATTACAACACATAGGAAAAATGATGAGGTTTCGAAAGAAAGAGATGACACATAGGACAATTGTGATACTCCCTTAGTTATAGAGAGGGATTTCAAATTCTTAATTAGTCTCAATAACATAAATATGTAAAGTCATGCTGCTAACCGATCTATAGAACTTTGTTAGACCACTTCCAACAGTGACATAAAGTGACAGAAATTGACGCGCCACATCAGCGTCACGTTAGCTTTTTCACAAAACTGACGGAAACTGACAGCCCCGTGCCAACAGTGGTCCGTCTCTTTTTTCTTCAGGGACCCACAACTAATAAATTAATTAAACAATACACGATTAATTAAAATAAAACACATTTCATTCAAATTAAAAACATTACAATAATTAAAAAAAACGTTACACTAATAAAAAAATTACAATTATTAAAAATAAAAGTATCCTAATCCGAGCTCGATTCTTCATCTTCGTTCGCGGCCTCGTTCTCGTACTCGTTCTCGTCTTCATCCGAATTGTTGGATCCGTAGACATTTTGATATTCTTCGACTTCTTTGCGAGCCAATTTGATAATTTTTAGTTCCTTTTTTGAGGCCCGTTTTGGAAGACTTTTGCAAAGAAAACTCAACGCCTTAAACGTCGCTTTTTTATATTGTTTTCTTTATTATTTCTAGCGCTTCTGTGGCTTTTAGAGCCTGTGATTTAACCGTTTCAAGGGTCTCAAGTTTCTCGGATGAGATACTATCTCATGAAGACAACCGGCGTCCGAGGATTGAGAATTCTTTGGCGCTTTTCGACCTAGTGGATGACGTATCGGGTCGTCGCGGAACAAGGTTCTCATGTTTGCTTCTAGAGACGACGTCATCGGGTTGTCGTTTTCGCCAAGATCGGTTGCTTCGAGTTCGGGTTGGAATGGGCGTTTCTTGCTCATGACGCCTTGCTCGGTGAAGAACTTTGGGTAATGTTTAAGAATCTACCAATGAACAAATGACATTGTTCTATTAAAACAAAATAATTGCACAATGGGATGATTCATGCACATGTGGATAATAGGACCAAAGTTCTCTCCCAAGACATTTTTCTGACTTAGAAAGATGAGCTATCATGTGGAACCGAAATAGTTATTCGAATATAAGGGCCGATGGATTGGACAAACTTTTTCTGATAGACGTTAGAGTTTTTATCAATCTCCTGGTAGGTGCGTGGTTTGTTTTTGGGGCATTTTTAAAGTTTTTATCAATCTCCCATTCAAGCCAGAAGCACTAATTAAGTTGGTTGAAGTTACATCTAAACAAGAAAAGCCATAAGCACTTAATTATTAGGGATCTGTTCATATTAAATACTAGGTTTTATACCCGTACGATGTACGGTTATAGTCAAAGTGAATATGCACCGCTATACATGAGAAATATGAAATTTCACATCACCAAATAAGAAAAATGTAATTTCACATCACATAGAAATAATGATGGCATTGTATAATTAACGTAACTTCGTTTGTTCCCCTAATTTTCAGATGGAATCTTTAAATCAAATTATCATTTACATCAAGAACGTCTTGAAATTAAAAGATTCATAATCCATCGTATTACTCATACAACTACAAACACAAATAACTAAGAAATTGTATATTACTCGTAATGATTTCGTAATTCAAAGCTATATTTTGCATGATTAAATAACCAATCTTAACACGAATACCTTACATCATGTATATATTATAAGGGTATACGACGTTCATAAAAACAACATAGTAACTGACAAACAAAATTAGCAAAGTGCTTATGGCAATATGTGAGAAACCTTTCAACCTAGTGGAAATGAAAGGAGTAGCAATATTAGTTCACATTACGTTTATTATAATTGTCGATACATCCCATTATTTCTATTCATGTAAATTCAACAAATATGATAATGGAAGACATTAAAATTGTGTATTATTAAAGTTAAGTCATAAAAAATAAAATCAATGCGTATATGGTTAATAGAAGAAAATAACAATCAACATATATATCAAATTAGGGCGATGATTCCTATACCACCACTTTTTCTTTATACACCACTAACTTTGCTTTACAGTGTTGTACTCTACAACACCATAAAGTATAATTAGTGGTGTACAGAGAAAAAGTCCATTAAATTATGATACGAAGTTCAAACGAACATGATTTCATACTAAATGACAAAATAATTCAATAACGTTATACCTAGTTGAATATATATATTTTTTATAATGTTTTGAGATGATGCTTCTTAGGGGTATTTATCGGTTCGGTTTTCGGTTTCCTCGGTTTATTCGGTTTGGGTTGTTCGGTTTTGAAATTTTTTTGGGCAAAACCGAAAACCGAACCGAACACCGAATTTAAACCGAAAACCGAATTCGAATTCGGTTCGGTTTCGGTTAAAACCGAAAGAACCGAATTCCAACAAAAACCCGAAAAACTTTAAAAAAAAAACTGAAAACCGTACAAAAAAAAACCGAAAACCGAACATAAAAACCGAAAAACTAACAAAAAAAACCGAAAATCGAACCGAAAAACCGAAAACCGAACCAAAAAACCGAAAAAATAATATTATTTTTTTGAATTCGGTTTTCGGTTAAACCGAATTCAAAATTTTTAAAACCGAAAACCGAACCGAAAACCGAATTCAAATTCGGTTTTCGGTTTTATCGATCCAAAAACCATTTTCAAAATTCGGTTCGGTTTTTTTTCGGTTCGATTTTCGGGTTAAACGGTTTCAAACCAAATACTTGAACACCCCTAAATTGCTTCTTATGTGTTCTATATATAAATTTAGCTTTAACATTTTAATATTATTTGATGATTATGAATAAAGGTTACAAGTTTATATGGATATTATAGTTATCTATCTAATTTAATTAATTAATTTAAAATTCTAATTTAAAATTATCAAAAGTAAAAAATCGTTCATTATAAAAGATGAGTGAAGTTCAGATGAGAATGAAAAATTTGGTGAGAATTGAAGAACCAATAAGAATGGCCTTCACATGACACATGAAATTTTTGAAGAACCTCATTACGACACATAGGAAAAATGATGAGGTTTCGAAAGAAAGAGATGACACATAGGACAATTGTGATACACCTTTAGTTATATATATAGAGGGATTTCAAATTCTTAATTAGTCTCATAACATAAATATGTGAATAGGCCTGTAAACGAACCGAACGAACACGAACGGAGTCTGTTCGTGTTCGTTCATTAAGGTTTTGACGAACAAATGAACGAACACGAACAGATAAGCGAACGGATTTTGTTGTTCATGTTCGTTCACTAAGAAAATTTGTTTGTTCACGAACACAAACGAACGTACACGAACAAACACATAATTTAATGCATTTCTTCGTTAATTCCATAAACGAACCTCAACAAACATAAACGAACGTATATATACAAATCTACACATATATATTATAGAACTTGAAACTTTGCAATGCATATTCAACATTACAAAACGATCACAATATGAAAATAAACTACTTTGCTTGGTCCGATCGTAGGTAAGAGCATCATATCTTGAACTAGTGGAGGGAGAGAGTATAGGTGTGTTTAGAGTGGAGGGAAATATGAGGTAAAAATATCTAGATATTTAATATTATTAAATGAAAATATCTAAATATTTAATAATATTATATATAGAATTTAGCTTAAATCAAAATAAGATATACAAATATGTATTAATTTAATTAAACTATAAGTTAATAAACGAACATTAACCGAACGTTCACGAACATATTATCGAACGTTCACGAACGTAAATGAACGAACAAGACATGTGTTCATGTTCGTTCATATAATTAAACGAACGTAAAAATTTGTTCATGTTCGTTCATATAACGAAACGAACGAACATAAACGAACTTCCCGCCGAACGGTTCGCGAATAGTTCGTCGAACGTTCAGTTCGCTTACAGGCCTATATGTGAAGTCATGCTGCTAACCGATCTACATAACATTGTTAGACTACTCCCAACAGGGACAGAAACTGACGCGCCACATCAGCGTCACGTCAGCTTTTTTCACAAAACTGACGGAAACTGACAGCCCCGTGCCAACAGTGGTCCGTCACTTTTTTCTTCAGGGACCCACAATAAATTAATTAAACAATACACAATTAATTAAAATAAAACACATTTCATTCAAATTAAAAACATTACAATAATTAAAAAAAACGTTACACTAATAAAAAAATTACAATTATTAAAAATAAAAGTAGCCTAATCCGAGCTCGATTTTTCGTCTTCGTTCGCGGCCTCATTCTCGTTCTCGTTCTCGTCTTCATCCGAATTGTTGGATCCGTAGACATTTTGATATTCTTCAACGACTTCTTTGCGGCCAATTTGATAATTTTTAGTTCTTTTTTTGAGGCCCGTTTTGAAAGACTTTTGCAGAGAAAACTCAACGTCTTAAACTTCGCTTTTTTTATATTGTTTTCTTTATTATTTCTAGCGCTTCTGTGGCTTTTAGAGCCTGTGCTTTAACCGCTACAAGGGTCTCAAGTTTCTCGGATGAGATACTACCTCGTGAAGACGAACCGGCGTCCGAGGATTGAGCATTCTTTGCCACTTTTCGACCCAGTGGACGACGTATCGGGTCGTCGCGGAACAAGGTTCTCATGAATGCTTCTAGAGACGACGTCATTGGGTCGTCGTTTTCGCCAAGATCGGTTGCTTCGAGTTCGGGTTGGAATGGGCGTTTGTTGCTCATGACGCCTTGCTCGGTGAAGAACTTTGGGTAATGTTTAAGAACATCCCAACAACACTCGTAATTAAATTTTCGTTTCACTTGTTGAAAAAAACCTTTTTTGGCCGCATTTAAAACGTCGTTGTCTCCGGCACCGCTTTGATGGAAACTCTCTCTAAAATTTTTGTGAATGCCTTCGAAGGACTTTACGTCGTGAGATATTTTATTCCATTTGCCCGTTAGTTGATTGAGGTTACGTTTCGTTTGAACCACCGAATTGTAACCCGAATGGACGTTTTTACAAAAACTCTTGTTTGTTTGATTGTTTCCGATGACGCCTTCGGAACAATGTATCCACCGTTCAGCCAAGATTCTTGCTTCGTCGTCGGTCCACCTAATTTGAACCCTTTTTGGTTCGATATTCTTTTTTTTTTTTGCCCTTTTTGGGCTCCGGTTGGGTTTCGGGTTCGTCATCGGACCCGGGCTCGGTCTCGTCCGGACTTTCTAGTATATGTTGATGTTGACTTTCGGTTACGAAGTTTTGGCTTGATGTGTTTTGTGAGTGACGGGAAGGTGTTTGTTGGTACCCGAGCAGGTTTGATGAGGTAGTTCCGTAGTATGTGTTTGGTGACCAATCAACCGATGGTGGAAATTGGGGGTTTTGGTACCACCCGGGGTTTTGGTACCACCTGGGATGTTGGTAATTCTTTCGGGGGTCGTCGGGTGAAAAGGAATAAGGATTTGCAATTTGTCCGAAACTAGCAAATCCTGAAGGTGGAGGTTGATTAATTGGGTGTCGGATTGTTTAATAAGTTCTGCCACATATCGTGACAAACTTGTTCTTGCTCATTTTGTTGTGATTTGGATTTGGTTTTGGATTTGGAAGTGTTGTTTTCTGACATTTTTTGTGAGTTGAGTGTTTGAAAATAGAGTGTTTTGAAAATAAATGGGTAAAATGTAGTGAATGTAGTGTAGTTTTATAGGTAAAAGTTAAATTAAAAAAAAAATTAAAAAGTGTCCAATGGCCATATGACCGCTTTTAAATTTTTTTTTTCACAATGGATACTTTTTTTATATATATATTTAGTGTTTTTTTTTATTTCGCTCGATCCACGCGTTTCCAAACCAACGATCCGTCGGAAAAGCAACGAGGTGAAACCGACGAGCCAAGTGACGAGCTCGTGCCATCGGTGTCACCCTCGTCACATGAAACCGACGAGCCACCGACGGTACCGTTGGGAGGCATCTTAATGAGGTTTCGTTAGAGTAATTAGAAACAACTTTATTCATGACTTGTAACAACATACAAAATATTATCATTATTGTAGTGGGATTTAACATCCTTTTTCTGTTCGCAGTGTTATAAAACTTAACATGATAGGCATTGATAGCATGGCAACATATAGAAACATAGAAATGCCAACCAAACACGGACCAAAATTCATTAGTGGATTTACGAAAGTTAATACGAAAAACATCATGAATTAATAGAAAAGATAGACCAAAGATACCACCAAAACACATAAAGAAGTAACCCTTCCGAAACCAGCAATAACTGCATAAACTGAAGTGGGATAAAAACCTAGACCATATATGAATTAGATGTTCGACAGCGGAAGTCGAATCGTTGATGAGAAAACTAGTTACGATCACTGTGTGTTCTGAAAGAGAATTCTAGCTTTCACTGCAATTTAATATCCGCAAAAGCAAATACACAAGATATTATAAAGTCAGGTGTGGATGGAAACATGATGCCTACATCAGAACAAATAACTAGTACCAATAACTGCCCAAATTAGAGTCGCAACACCTTGGTAAGTGTTAACACATATGCGACCAATAGATGCCATTATAATGTCGTTTACCATAGTTGCAACTGCTGCCATAATGGGTTTAGGGAGAGATGATTGCATTTATTGGTGAATTTTTGAATTTATAGTGTCATGAGTATATATCATACTACTCCCTGTGTCCAATTAGAAGGATAATAAGTTTCTATTCAATACCAACATTATTTTTATATATTCAATAAATGGTAGAATAAGATAAATTACCAATTAGTCTTTCAGGAAAGAGAAGATTAATTGGTAATTTCGATTCCACCAGGCACCAGCTAGCTTATATATCACTATATTATCATTATTCCAGTGAAACTTCAATTATCTTCCATAATAAGACCGAGGGAGTAGTATAAAAATATAATCCGAGAACTCCAAAAACTCACAAGTAAATTCAATCACCCCTTTCTCTAGACCCATTATGGCAGCAATAGTACGTAACTATAGTAGGCGACATTATAGTGGCACATATTGGTCGTATCTGTATGTGTTAACGCTTACCAGTGTGTTGCGGCTATATTTTGGGCAATAGTTGTTATTGCTGATGTAGGCATCATGCCTCAATCCACACCTAACTTTATAATATCTTGTTTACTTGCTTTTGTAGGTATGAAATCCCAAGTAAAGCCAGGATTCCCTTTCGAAACACACCATAAACCCGTGATGGTTTTCGTAATGGTTCGACCTCTTATGTCGAACGCATCATTTTTGGTCTAGGTTTTGATCACACTTATGCAGTTATTACTCGTATCAGAAAAAAATTGCTTCTTTCCACTTCAGTTTATGCAGTTATTACTCACATCCGAAGAATTGCTTCTTTCAGTGCTTTGGTGGTATCATTGGCATCACTCTTCTATTTCTGACGTTTTTCATGTTAGCTTCTGTAAGGCTTAATGAATGTGTGTCGATGTTTTGTTGGCATTTTTGGCATCTCTATGAAATGTTAAGTTCTACTCCAATAGTAATAATATTTTGCTAGTATTTGTTGTTACAGGTGAATAATGAATCGGTTTCAAATTCTGTAACCAAACTCCATTAATGCATCTCCAACGTATGCACTAAACACTACACTAAATTTAGTGTACTAAAGAATCTTTTAGGAATATGATTGCATCAAGGGAAATTTGCAATTTTTGTCCCTGTGGTCTTACGGTTTGGCCGATTTTATCCTTAAAGAATTTTTTCTGCAATTTTTACCCTATGGTATTCATCTTTTGCAATTTTTGTCCGACTAACTTTCATTAAAAATTGCCGTTAAATCACTGCAAATGACAAAAGTTTATAATTATTTGTTCTTTTATTTTATTCCCAAAATAAACTTCGTTTATTCCCATCATCAAACGACACGTTTCATTTTCTTTTATCAGATTCCAAAGAATCATATACATATACATACCATATATGACAAAATCAAGACATGAGATAAGTGAATCAATTCATATACATACCAAATCACCATCACAGCAACCAATTTTGAACACCGTTAAACACCAGATCTACCAACAACAACAAAAAAATTAACTAAAAACCCAAATCCGTACCCAAGTAAAAAATCGAATTTGAAGTTCATAAACCCAAATTGATCTTCGGGTATAAAGACGACCGGCCAACCTTCTTTCTCCTGCGGTGTCGATCGGAATCTGGGAATGAAGACGACAATCGGCCGGACACCGACCTGACGACTTGCGGATCCGGTTGCTTTTCGTATTCATGAGGTGGTGGTGGTGGGTTAGGTGTTGGTAATCTGCAGTGGTGGTGGTACGCAACTGAAAACCCCAGATCCGGTGGGAATTTGCGACCAAATCCGACAAATTCGGTGAGAAAACGAAGGCCTCACCACTAAACTCGATATGAATATGTATGTATCGGTCTGATTTTTGTTACCGTATTCAAGGTCGTCGCCGCCGCCACCACCATGGCATCAATCTCCATCTCCAGCAATCGACTAACTCCGGCCGCCGTTTGTTCAAATATACAGATTTGTGTTTGGGTGTTTAATTTGTAAGTGGATTTCAATTTTGTATGTTTTAATTGTTTGTGTGAAAAAAGGAAACATATGGGTTTAATTTGTGCATCAAGAGAGAAATAAATTTGAGTATTCTTGTATGTTTGTAGCTGTTGGGGTTTGGAAATAGGTCACAAAAGAATGAAGAAGGTAATATGAAAACAAAAGGTTATTTTTGTGATTTGAGAAAGAAGAGAGAGGGTATTTTGGTCGCTTCACAGGATTTAACTAGGGTTTTTAAACAAAAGTTAGTCAAAAGGACAAAAATTGCGAAAAATGGCGATCACAGGGTAAAAATTGCAGAAAAAATTCTTTAAGGATAAAATCGGCCAAAACGTAAGACCACAGGGACAAAAATTGAAAATTTCGCTTGCATCAAATGTATTCATCTCCAACATTAAATTTTTGTACTAAAATAACTTTTAACATCTACACATTGCCCCCTAAACTTTTTTTACATTATACACTTTGTTTCAATTCATTATTTTTATAGTCAATTAACCTTTTAACCTATTAACTTAAATGTCGAGTTTTTTTTATTTACTTTCGTAAAGTTTCAATTACATAAGTTCTTTGCATATATCAATGCTTGAATTATCACAAATTGTTTTAAAATTATATTTTTATTGTTTCAATAATTATATTATCTAATCTAAAGTATGGGTGTTGATATATACAACAAGCTTTTTGATTCATATATAAAAAATGTGCATTGTAGTGTTTTACAGTACTGTATCAACATGCATAAAACTTGATGTATGAAATAAAATATTTGTTGTATATATCATTAGCTCTAAAGTAAATAAATAAACTTTTCCAAGTATTGTACTTAAATAATAACAATATTTCAAACATAAGGACTTAAATGAAACATTATAAATTTTTGGCAAAGTTTAGTGCTGCACCAAATTCGATGTAGAATCCTCAAATATTAGTGTACACTAAAACTTACACCAAATTTGGTGAGTTGGATGGAGAAGTAGTTTTACACCAAAACACCAAATTTAGTACAATAATGCATACATTGAAGATGACCTTAGCAAAGTTTGATCGGGTAAAACTATAGGCCGGTTATCAGGTTGAGGAAACCTTCTATACAAAATCTACTATTTTAGGCAAAGATAGTAAAATTAGAAATACTATCAATTTATCTTTCTCTTTCCATACACCAACTATAAAAAAAGGATTTTGTTAACGGAAGCCCTTAAGGCTTTTGTTAAGACTTTCAGACATTCATAAAAAATTTGTACCTTTATTAAATTTCAAGGGGTCAAAATAATTTCAAGGGAGACAACAAGTTAGTTATGGTTATAGTATAATATTTAATGCATGTCTGAAGGTGAAGGTGTTAACGAAAGCTCTAAGGGATTCCGTTATCAAATCCCTAAAAATAATTTTACATCTATCATTTATTTTCAACCGATGATCGAGTCTTTATTGTCTAAAAGTTGTACAAAAATAACCTAACGTGAAAGCGAGATATATTACTCCCTCGTCCGAAATCATCCATATATTTTTTGTTTGATGTAAAATATGTTGGCTAAATGTCAATTTTGCCCTTATATTAGAGGCAAATTTGATTGAATTTATTTAAAATATACATTATTGAGAGTAACAAATGATGGTAAAATAGGGAGATTGATGATCTTTTAATAATTCAGTGCAATAAATTGGAGCTACTTTTTTAATGCAAACATATATTATCAACAGATTCTCTTTTTGTAGTAAAATAGTACAATTTGATACACTAAAATAGTATATAGTTGTATACATTGAAGGTGCTCTTATACATCTCAGAATTCCCCGTATCGTACGTATCATTAGATTATTTGAGAATGTATTGAAGGAGCAACTACGATCGATATGATAAGTATGATTCGTTATAAATGAAATCATAGCTGAGGCATCATACAGAAACATATTATAACACTTTTCATGTGATAACTTGTTCGAAAATACCATAGTTCAAAAGTAAGGTTTCACTAGGAATGGTATTATAACGTACATAGAATCAACTAGGTCATGAGCCCTACGGTGCATGGGAGCCATTTTCAAAATACAATTATATTTAATTTGTATGTATCCTAAGAAATTAATGATATTAAATTAATTAAAGCTACATTAATCACTAAAAATAAAAAGATTAATAACATAATCTAAGTTAGAGAAGGACTTTAGAAGTTAAACTCCACAAAATGATAAGCCTGTGGGGAAAACGCCAACCGCAAATTGGTGATACCATTTGTTCCTCAATGATACCATTTGGGGTTGACGTTTTCCCCTCGTTGAGTTGTTCGTGTGAAACGACAATTCTTTAACCGATCTAGAAAATATAAGTATACAATGAGGAACAAATTTAGATAAAAGAGGAGTTAACTTACATTCGGTTAGATGTCCGGTGTAATGAGGATCTTGAAACGGCGAATTGTCTTTTTGTGAAATTTCAAGTGGCAAGATAATCATGGATAACGATATAGAAGTTGCCTCTAGCCTTCTACCAACATTACACAACATCCGTGATGCCTTAAAAATCTTCAACAAGCCATCTTCCTGAAAAGCTTAGTACTCTTTAAGACGCAGTGGTTGACACTACTCTTTGGATGTTGTAGAAACACTAGAACGAAGTTACTTTGTAAGTCGAAGAAGCCAAGTAGAGAGACAAATTGGTGATTACGTAATTTTATTTGGATTAATTGTAAATGTCGCAAATGAAATATTTCTTGGAACGATTGGACTTGGGACCCTAGTTCATCGATTACCCTCACTATGTAACTCATTTATTTACTCTAGTTTCTGCTCCTTTCGTTTGACAAATGGTAACAATTTGTACGTGAGGTTGAATTCAATAATATCGGAGTTACAAAAGAGCACTTTAAATTAGGAGTTAAAACGCAGCATTTAAATATAATATCAGTTCTAAATGGAGGTTAGAAACACAATTTGAATGAGTTAGATTAAATAAAATAAACGAAACTTCTTTTATAATTAAATTGCACGTTTAATCATGAATATAATAAACTTCACTTCAATTTAACTTATTAACTATTATCGATCCATATAAAAAATAGATTAACGATGGCAAAGATAATACCTGCACCATAAATAACTACTTCACGTAGAAAATTAAGGAGACTGGAAATCGAGAACATGATGGCCGTATGAGTTTGAAAAGGAAATTTAGGTCGCATTTAGTTAACGAAAAAAGTCTCCATTATTCCTCTTATGTTTGTCTAGAGTTTTGTTTCCCTAAAAATTAAAGAAAATTTAGAAAACACGTTCAAATCTAATGAATGAAGTTTTCATTTTCAAAATACAAAATATAGGAAACCATGAATCATAATTTCCCCTTTATTAGAAATCTTTTCCATGAAACTTCAACTTGAACACGTTTTATAATTTTTCAACTTTTTAAAATTATTTTTTAGAAAAATAGAGAGGATTATGCATCAAGGTTGTCAATTAAGATCGCGATTATGATCGTAGGATCGTACGATCCTACCAAGGGAAAACGTGCAGGATCGGAGTAAGATCGGTCAGGAGGTAGGATCGTAGGATCGATCGTAAAATTGTAGAACGATCCGATTCTACAAATGGGTTTTTTTTTAGCAATTGGGCTTGTAAGGCCCATATGTAGTCCAAATCCTATCTCAAAACTTACCATCAATTTGTTTCTAAATTCAATTTCCCCATTTAATCCATTTATTATTAAATTATAACCTAGGAAAAAGTCTAGAACCTCTAAAACGACGATTGGAGATAGGATAATATCTTTTGTTTTAGAACGTTTATCGTCCTAGAAATATATGTTGACAAATTGCATCATTTTTGTAATATAAAAGTTTGAATATTAGATTAATTTCTCTAATTACTAGTTTTCTACAAGAATTTAGATATTTTTGTATAAAAAATGATATTTTGGTAGGATCTACGATCCCGATCCTGATCTTACGATCCCGATCTTGCAAAGGCAAAAACAATCGCACGTAGGATCCCGATCATGACAACCTTGTTATGCATTCTTCGGCGACTTGATTTCTATGAAACCAAGTAAACAAGTGATAATAAAGGTAACAGTGTTTGTTCATATAATTTTTTTTAACGACAGTAGTACATTAAAAAGGCAACTAGCAAGAAGCTAGAGCAAGAAAAGTTACATGGGACCGAGAAGAGTGGAACTTGGGTCACAAGTCCACTCAACCCATTTTACATTGATTTTCTAACATATAGTCGAGATCCAAATAAAAGAAAGAAGTTTTACATCATCCCCTAGCATATCACTTCCTGGCTTCCTAGCTTTGAAAGTGGCATCATTCCTATGCCTCCAATTGATCCAAAGGGTAGTACGAACCACAACATCAAAGACTCCCTTTTGCCTTTCCGGAACATGAACCATATTCGTCAAATTTAAGATATCATTGAAGTTATGAAGATGCGGGTTCATGATTTACCACCAACGAAAGATATCTTCCCATAACTTTTTTGCAACTCGACATTCTAAAAAAATATGAGATTCCATATCAAGGTCATCATCACATATCAGGCATCTTGTTGAGTGAATATCAATACCTCGTGCGTCAAGATTTATCCTTGTTGGAAGTCTTTCTTTCGCCAAACGCCAAATGAAAATGTTAACTTTAAGAGGGAGAGATTTAATCAACTTAAATTCAATGGATTGTGGAATACCCGAATCTAAGATAGAATTCTCTATAATGTAATGACCCATGGCTTTCACATTGAAAAGTCTAGATGAGCCCAATTTAAAAGCCCATGTGTCGGGCCCACTTGATAAGCCCAATCCCGAAAGCAAACTTTGAAGATCTCCAAATTCAACCAATTCCGGGCCATCTCTAAGTTGCCGATGCCATACCCAATTATTAGGCAATAATCTCTTTCACTTACCATGACATCCTTATGAGTTTCCAATTGAAAAAGCATTGGATAATCTTCCTTTAAGGTTGTATTTCCAACCCAAATGTCACTCCAAAATTTGGTATACTTGCCATCACGAACATTCTTTTTGAATAAAGATGGTAAGTTGATATCAACTTTGAGAAGCTCTTTATTCAAATTCAATGTTTGTTTCCAAATACCCGAATAATTTGTGGTTTGATCCAAACGATTAAATCCACCATCTTTACCATAAATTGACTTAATAATCTTGCACCAAAATGCATTTGGTTCAACACGAAATCTCCACCACCATTTAGCAAGCAAAGATTGATTACTAGAGTGGATACTACCAATGCCTAACCCTCCTTTATTTATTGGCAATAAGTCAATAACACTTTGTCCCAAGCAACCCATACCATTTTAGTATCATCCATTGAACCACCCCAAAAGAAGTTTCTTCGAATACCTTCTAATTGTTTTAAAAAAAATTTAGGAGCTTTAAAAAGAGACATGTAATAAGTACTAAGACTACCAAGCACCGTTTTGATCAAAGTAAGACGACCACCTAATGATAATGTCTTGGCTTTCCAATTAGACAATCTTCTTTTAAAGTTAATTATATTTGTAGTTCAATTAGAGATGTTAGTCATGTTGGTACCAATGGGGAGACCAAGAGATGCATTATCCGTTTGACACTTTGACTCCTTTAATTAAACGGATCATAAAGACCGGTCCAGATTGGGTACTTTCATAGTTTCACCCTTAGTCTTTTCAGCCCATTATATATTATACATGTGGCCCAATGTGACCCAAAGCATGCCCGATCGGTCTGTTTAAGTGTTTATTAAGTAATTGGGTCCATATTGACTGCCCAACAAATAGAAATCAGGAAATCTCTCACTAACATAATAACACATAAGTACTGAAACCCATAATGACGTATACAATATAACATGGAACACGATTTATGACGTATTCGCCAAAATGAATAGATTTGTCCAAATAACAACATTTGAACAACCAGAAACCATGCATCTTTTTCTTGACAAGAATACAGAGGAAGAGGAAGGGATGAGGAACTTAAAATACGGAGTATCACTTACGCATTTTACATGCATGGTCTACATATATACTAAAAGCGAACGTGCCAAGTGCACGGAAACAACGTAAAACAGCTAGATAGGAGCTAGCACGATCGAGATGTGGAAAATATATTAAAAATAAAATAAAGATGCCAAAGATGCAACCAAAATACACAAAGCACCTAATCTTCCCAATCGAGCAATAACTGCATAAACCGAAGTGCGGTCAAAACCAGCCATAGAAATGACGTGTTCAGCAGCAGAAGCCAAGCCATAGATGAGGAGACTAGAAACCGAAAACATGATGGAACGATGGTGGGTTTGGAAAGGGAATCCAGTTTCCCCCTGTGACTTTATTTCCGCAAAAGCAAGTAACGCATTGATGATGAATGTAAGTGCAGAACGTGGCATGATGATACCACCTTCTTCTTGTTCCTCAAATACTACTACTCGCTGGAGGTAGATAGCCCACAGGTGGCCTAGACCACCACGTAACCGTATGACTGCAAGTATAAATATGCGGCCTATGCATTGAAAAAAAAATGCGGTAGTAAACAATTTGTCAAAGTCTGGGTTTGCAGGTTTTGGTTCGATAACAAGAATGTTTTCCACAACCCGGATATCAATATCTGTGGTGGAGTCGATCTGACTCATTTTCTTTAGTTTTAGAAAGTGTGTTAGTTTTAAGTTTTGAGGATAAAACTAACCGAGATGATGGTTTTATAAGGGCTCTCAGCCAATGATCAACAGCAGTAGTGTCATTGTTAGTGGAGGGGTGTAGTCAAATTGTTCGTAGGAAGGGCCATGCTATCACAATCATATTTCATTAAATAATGTTATAGGTTATGAGACTTATATTACTACCGTTCCTCGTAAGACTTGTTTTTAATTTTTTTATTATGCATGGGTTCCTCGTATAAAATTATGTTGATATTTTCTCAAACCATCCATAATGTCGACCGATTTAGAATTTGAGATGACTCGTATTATAAGTATCTTAAAATTTGTAAACATGTAACACACAAAAAAATGAAACAAAGAGCAAAATTTTCATAAAGAAAGAATCCACGTACACTACCCTTTACTTTTACTTTTAATGTGTTTTCACCCTTACTGTTAGATGCATATAATTTATTTTTGATAATGCCCGGCTTTTTGAGTTGATAATGCCCTTGTTGGGTACTTGTTGGATTGGGAAAATATTTGGTCACTATTTTCCCAGTATTCCTACCCTACCAAACCCCACAGTGGACATGTATGGTAATTTCCTTAAACCTTTTTTTGAAATTGCTTTTTGTTGCATATACGTACTCTTTCCAAAACCTTTTTGAAACGTACTATATTTCTTATGTTTTGTCAGGA
The DNA here is from genome assembly GCA_949592205.1 of Helichrysum umbraculigerum. Lineage (NCBI taxonomy): Eukaryota > Viridiplantae > Streptophyta > Magnoliopsida > Asterales > Asteraceae > Helichrysum > Helichrysum umbraculigerum. The sequence goes on along the minus strand of CATIUR010000003.1, from coordinate 117,253,893 downwards.
CTCAGGCTGGTAATATTTTACGCATATTTTTCTCAGAGCATGGGCCATGGGGTCGACTTGATACTAGGATGCTTGGATGGCCATAAATTTAATTTCCGATTTTATTTACATTCTATATCACGTAAGATACTAGCTAGCTCCTCATGATATGATTTCTTATGTATATAATTCTTCATACATATATATAAACATATTTTATTCAAATTCTTTAAGAAAGGGAGTGGCCACAATTTTAGGAATTCTATTGAGACACGTTGAATTTGAGCATGAACCTCGGTGGGAAAAATCAAGCCATCACCATAATCAAGCTATTACACACACACAATATATATATATATATATATATATATATATATATATATATATATATATATATATACATACACATATATATACATATATATGTACATATAGATATATGTATACATATATATGTACATATATATATATATATATATATATATATATATATATATATATATATATATATATATATAACAACAATTCAAAATTTATAATTATATATCAATGACAATAAGGAACCTATGATTAGAAAATCGGGAAATATTATGCGGTGTTGAACTTCACAAGTGCACAAATGAATGGTATTGGTATTGTAACCTTTGATTGAAGGACTTTTAATTGTATATATTTTATAAAGTTGAAGGATCAAATTAGTAAAATATGTAATATTCTTATTGATCAAGTGTGTCTTTGTTTTGTCTTTCTAACACAAGATTTTAATGGTATCGTTTGTTCGTTTTCAAATATGTAATTTCATTCATACGCAAAAAAATGTGAACACGTCAAAACCGCTATCAGATAAAAGTATTTTATAATTGAATACCATTTTTGTAACACCCTAAAAACTCCAACTCATGGTTACAAATTGCAACACATTGTAGTTTCGAAAGATGTTATAAACTAGACGGAAAATGATCACATGTACGTATGTAGATGAGTTTGTATAAAAAGTAATACTACGTAATATAAAGTCCAACCAAATAGGCAGTGGCCAATGGGTCCCACTTGATGGGCTATAAGGGAACCGTTTTGGTTTAAATAATAAAGACATGTTTCAACAAAATGTAATGGAAGTAATTGATAAAATTAAAAGGTAAAGATACCCCCACATGTTAACGGACAAAGTTAGTAAAAAGAGAATTGGATCCAGAAATACCATACCAATACCATATATAGGGAGGTCTTCTGAAACGAAATTTTGAAAAGAACACTAGAGGTACATAATGACATAACACCGACGACCCGTGCAATTTGCTCAAATATAAGAGTACAATATATATATATATATATATATATATATATATATATATATATATAGAGAGAGAGAGAGAGAGAGAAGTAGGATCCAGTGAAAAGGATTTTATGGGAGAAAAATGGGAGAAGCATTTCTAACCACCGGATCCGTAAATCAATGGAGGAGATGATTCAATGGCAAAATTGTAATAATTATTAACTTTAATTGAACTTTCAGGGCAAAACTGTATATTTAGTTGATTCTAAAAAGAGAAGAAATTTATTAATTAAAAACCGTAACATGAAAGTAGGGGTGACGAGTTATATCTCTTCTAAAAAAATAGTGATTCATTTAATTATCATACAAAATGTTGGTTTGAAGTTTGTCTATTACTAATTAATTATACATTATTGATGATGAGGATGATGCATTTTATGACTCATAAATAAAAATAATCAATATGAAACTCTTCAGCAAATTGGCAAGCGTTGTGTAAGGAACCTACTCATTTAGAATATATTTAGAATTCATAATTAGATTTCTTGAATCCATTATTAGTAAGCTTTAGGGCTATAATTTTGAGAATCATTCATTTATTATGTGCGCTACTTATTAATTTTATGGATCAAACGTCAATACTTACTTAGGGTGTGTTTGGTAACAACTAGCTGGAACTGGAGATTATAGCTTGAGCTGGAGCTGGAGATTGTGGTTGGAGATAGGGCTGTAATCGAGTCGAGCCGAGCTCGAGCTCGACAGGGCTCGAGCTCGGCTCGATTCATTTATAATTGGCTCGAGCTCGGCTCGATAGCTCGACGAGCTTTCATGACGCAAGCTCGAGCTCGACTCGAAAATGTTTTAGGATGGCTCGAGCTCGGCTCGAAAAGCTCGAATATTCTTATAAAAAATTATTTTGAATACCCAAACTTATTTTATATAATTTTATGTATATATAAATACCAAAAATTATTTGAAAAATATATATAAAATAAGTATAAAGTGTGAAAATTACTTATAACATATGTAAAGTAGTATAATAAAATCATTTTAGATTCAAAGTTACATATATACAATGTAAAAATATACATATTAATAAAAGCTCGAAAAGCTCGATAACAGCTCGAGCCGAGCTCTTGAAGCTACTACTTTTAAGTAATCTCTTCTATATTTCGAGCTCTACTTTTAAGCTCGAGATCGGGCTCGAACTCGATAAAAGCTCGACTCGAACGAGCTCAAGCTCGAGCCGAGCTCGAGTTGCTCGATAAAAGCTCGACTCGTTTGCAGCCCTAGTTGGAGATGGAGCTGGGGATTATTTTTCAAGCTACTCAAAAGAGCTTCTCTAAAAAGGGATTCTAGGGGATTCTCGGAGATTCTTTTTTCAGTAATCTCTTCTATATTTTAGTTGCCAAACAGGGATGGGAGATTGAGATTCTTAAAAACTAGAAACTCAATCTACTAGAATCCCCTAAAAGTGATGTGCCAAACACACCCTTAATATATAGTAAGGTTCAAATGAGTACCCCAACTTTGAGTGAGAATGAGGGAACCAACAGATTTCTGCTATGTATAACTTTATTCTCTCTCTCCTCCACATTTTTAAAAATTAAATATCTCACAAACGATAAGTCGAAAAATCATGAAAATTGCACCATAAATTTCAGCGTTTTCTCCTCTTTGATTTGCCGTCCCTCAAGGCATACTTTTGACAACTTTTTTCCCTTCCATTTTTTGGTGGGTTTTACAAATTAATAACACATGTGTTAGTGATTGGTTGTACATATAATTTGTGGTTAAGGTTAGGGTTAGGGTTTAGTATGATTTAGGGTTTAGTAAAGCGTTTAGGGTTTAGGGTTTGAGGTTTGGGGTTTCGGGAGAAACCTCAAACCCTAAACCCTAACCCCTAAACCCTAAACGCAACACTTTAACACATGTGTTAGTAAATGTGAAACCCACCAAAAAAATGATAAAAAAACTCGTCGAAAGTATGCCTTGAGTGACGGCAAATCGAAGAGGAGAAAACGCTGAATTTAATGGTGCAATTTTCATAATTTTTGGATTTGTCGTTTGTGAGATAATTGATGTTGGGGGTAAATGGGTTTTGTACATGTGAAACATTCTCTTTGTACACATGGCTTGATATCATTGGTTCCCTCATTCTCACACAAATTTATATTCTCATTTGAACCCTACCCACCTAATATAATAAAAAGATAATAATCTTTATATTAACTAATCAACTTACTTATTTTGTGAATCATAAGTGTATAATTTAGTGAATCATAATTTTAAAATTTTGTGTATCTTAATATTAAAATTTGTGCATCATAGGATGTTACTAAATCGTAAATAGCATGTGCTATATCATAGATAGATATACTTGTTAAAATAAAAATGGAAAAAAATTATAGATATACATATATATATCTTGAATTATGCTTTGTTAACTTAGTTTAAAATTACTGAATCATAATACTAATTTTAAGAATCAAAATCATAAGAATGAAATATTGAATCTTATTTTAAACATGAATCATACTAACTTATTTTATTGTTACTTATTGAATCGTAGTGTAACTGAGACTTAAAAGAGGTATCAATTAAAACCTTACATGGATCTTGTCATCTTGAACATCATCAATATAATCAAACTACCTTATTTGTTTACTTGGTCTTAAACAAATTTGTTAAACATAATTGTACAAATTTTAAACAAGATAAATCGCTAGAGTAGAGCATTATTACGATGATTCTTCTGTTCAACCGAGAATGGAAGATTCAACTTGAATCATCAAAAAATGTTGAATCACATTAATAAAATAGCGAATCTCAGTATACATATGATGAATAATTTGGTTTACCGTATCATAAATATTGAATCCCAAATATTCTCTTGTGTTTCACATGTATTAATAAGGGTAAATGACAAAAATCGGTAACGAACTGCCAAAATTTGTTCCAAGTATGCAACCTACCAATATAATTACTCAAGTATGCAACAAACCGGATAGTTTCGTGCTTGGATATTTGAAAAGTCATTTTATACCGGATTATGTTTAAAAATGCTGAGTCACGTTACACGTGGACTGTCACGTCTAAAATTTGCCACGTCACATAGACATGTAGATGCCACGTCATCAACATGACTTTATGTCATTTTTTTTATTAAAAAGGGTGAAAATTGCATTTCCTTTTTATAATTCTTTTTCTATTTTTCTCTTATCAACATCATAAACAAAAAATCAGTTGCATATATTCAACGAAATGTATCAAAAAACAACACAGCAACACAAATTAAATAAACTGATTCCAATATCTCAATTTTCAATATCATTTCAACGGTCACATACAGCAAGCCTGCAAGCCTCGTCATTGTCATTATTTATTACTACGGTGGCCTTTCAGACTCAGTGGAAGATGAGGAGGTGAAGTCAAACCCGGTGACATCATCGGATTCATACACGGTAGAAGATGAGGGGGTGAATTCGAGAGGCGAAAGAGGGTTGTTATAGAAAAAATCACTCTCAAACCTATATTGTAGAAAAAAGGACAATAATTAAAGAAATTATGTTTATTCGTATGTGTTTAAAGTCATCGGAAATTTCATAGAATTCGTCAGCGGAAAATACGCCATGGAGGTGGGCCTTAAAATGGTATACGGTTCGGATATGTTCGCACTCCAAATCCGGCCAGATCCGTAGGTTCAGATATGCGGCGGTGGTGCAAGTCCGGTCAGATCCGTAGGTTCAGATATGCGGCGGTGGTGCAAGCAGCACAGGGTAGTGGCAGGTCTGGTGGTGCCGTGGTGGCAACACTAGTTTTGGTGATGATGTGAATCGATAGATTATTTCATTAAAACTAGTACTAAATTTTAGGAAACAGATAGAAAATTGGGGAAATCGTTTTACATTTTGATTATGATAATGAGGATTGACGAGAGTTATTTTGTAACGGGTATAGAATCGTAATATTTGTTTGTGTTTAGTGTTTACATTGATTATGTGAGGTATACTTCCATTTATATATTTACTTATTTTTAGAAAATGAAAATGAATTTGAGAAAATGCAGATGATAATGAAATTTGTTGACGATGATGGTTGTTTCTTATTTCTGACTTTAAGTAATGAGACGATCGTGTTTACAGTGATGTTCTTATTTGTTGATGATGAAGATTGATTTTTTTTATATATTTGGCATAATGGCATAATTAGTTGTACTACAAGTATTAAGAGTTGTACATTTTGCCACGTCGCATATTATGTTATTAATATTCATTCGTATTTTAATTTTAAATATCCACGTCATCTTTTATTTCCATGTCACCTTTAACAAATAAATGAAAATTGTTTAAAATAGAAGTTGACCGGTCAAACCGGTTGCAGGTTACCATATTACTGACTTAAGTACGAAACTATCCGGTTCGTTGCATACTTGAGTAATTATATTGGTAGGTTGCATACTTGGAACAAATTGTTCGTTGGCCATTTTTGTCATTTATCCTATTAATAAATAAAAAATATAACATGAATTGCAAGTATTCTTCAATAAAAATATGTCAGCAACACCAAATCACCGGTACCTTAATATTTACGATTGGACAAATGAAAATGTAGAAGAAATTAAATGAATTGACATAAAATCCTTTGTAGACTTTTTGAATACATGAACAGCAAAAACTCATTTCTAAATTGAAATAATTGAAGATATCGAAGAATTTTAGGGTGCGTTTAGTTACAGAAAACTCCACACTTTTCTAGAATAATTCTTTAAGAAAACAAGAAAATTAGGTTGCGTTTAGTTACAGAAAACTACCAACTTTTCCAGAAAAAATTGCAAAGAAAATTAGAAAACATTTCAAATTTGAGTTTTCTAAACAAACTTTTTTAAGAAACGGAAAATTCTTGTTTTCCTTTTTGTAACTACAAAGTTGAAAACTACTTTTGATGGTTTTCCAAGTTTTCTGTCTCTTCTCTTGCTTGGAAAAATAAAACTCCATCCCTTACAACTAAATACGTTTTCTAGATTTTCAATGCATTTCTAGAGATGTAAAACACTTCTCATTCTCTAGAGAAATAGAATAAGAAAAATAGAGAAATTTTTCTGTAACTAAACGCGCCCTTAGAAAACGTGTTCAAATTCGAGTTTTCTAAAAAACTTTTCTAAGAAAAGGAAAATCCTTGTTTTCCTTTTTATAGCTACAAAGTTGAAAACTACTTTTGATACTTTTGGTGGTTTTCCAAGTTTTTCATCTCTACTATTCCCTGGAAAATGAAAACTCCACCCCTTGCAACTAAACATATTTTCTAAATTTTCCATGCTTTTCTAGAGAAGTAAAACACTCTCATTCTCTAGATAAATGAAAAAAGAAAAATGAAGAAACTATTCTGTAACTAAATGCGCCCTTATCATTTTTAGATTAGATGAATTTCTTACACCATCAATGTTTGTTTAAATTCTCCAGCAGTTGATCTCCGTAATACCAATAACTGAGATGAGAGGGAAAGGATTTTGTGATTACCACTTTGTGAATAAAATGGTGATATTACGAGATTGTGAAAACCTATTTAATTGAGATTGCATGACTAGTTTGTTCATGCGTTTAACAAAGACTTGGTCGGTTGGTCCCCTATAATATTGGAAAAAGTAACCACCATTTTTAATAAATTTAAAAGAATTTATATTTATTTTATTGATTAAATACAAATTACTAGAATACCCTTAGACTCTAAATTTAATTGATTGGTCCATATTACTTCTCCATTTTCTCTCCCTAAATTTATTTCCTTTTTACTCCCCTAGTATATCTATTTATACATATAAAACAAAGATTTTTCCTTGATTTTTAGACATGTCACATCATAATATTTCATTTTCCTTAAAGCCTCCTAATTTGCCACATCAACATATTACTCCCTCCGTCCCAATTTTATTGTCATGTTTTGACTTATTGTCATGTTTTGACTTCTGAAGTCTTTCTTTTTCAAATCTGACCTTCAATATTTTTGTTTGTGTTATATAATATTTGATGCAAAATATATGAATGAATTGAGTTTTGAATATAATTTCATTGGTATAATTTGCATCAAGTATTATATAACACAAACAAAAATATTGAAGGGCAAAGTTGAAAAAGAAAGATTTCAAAAGTTAAAACAGGACAATAAAACTGGGACGGGGAGAGTATTTTTTCCTTAAAAACCTTAATTAATAATTACTAAGACTATAATTTATCAATTATATACTTTATTATAAAAGTCTTTAAAATTCCTATATTATACGTAGTATTTAATTTATAACAATTTTTACCCACATAAAAAAAAAGATTCATTTTCTAATCCATATCTTATACATTGCAATTAACAATTAGTATCAGCATCAACCACCATGTTTTAAGAAAATTAGTTCTAATAAAGATATATGAAATTGATTATTTTCTGTACATTTTGGTATATATTACTATTGAATTTCAGTAATAAATTTTAAACTTTCAACAATATTAAGTACAGTTGAAAACCTAAAAAACATATGATTAATTTTTATTTTTTAAATTACCTTGCATTACATAGGCTCAACAAATGTATTAAAACTTAACAAAATAACTTACAAATTAATTTAATTGTATTATATATTTAAACTTAAACATAATAACAAACAAACTACTTTAATAGTATTATATAAATGGTCGTGCATCGCACGGGCTCAATGCTTAATTTTTATATATAAAATAAAGTTTTTTAATTTACCTATTAGAGAGTATTATTATAGTTAACGATTACGTGTTATTAAATTAAAAACTTTTGAACATTGTTTGTAAAGAAGTTTGGTTTATAACTTCATGTTGAAAAGTAAAGGAATGATATATATGAAAAATATTATTGAAGTAAACGTAAATTAATTGGTCAACACTACAAATTAATTGTGCTATCGATAACACTGATTATATGCCCATTAATATATTCGGCTACTATACTTACAAATTACTGCACTTTTCAAACGACCGTGCATCGCACGGGCTCAATGCCTAGTATATATATATATATATATATATATATATATATATATATATATATATATACTAGTTTAGTGACCCGTGAAAACACGGGTATGTTGAAGAAACGTAAATAAAGTAAAAGGTTAAAAAATAAGGAAATTTAGGGAGAGAAAAGGGAGAAAAAATTTTCATTACTATGATTCAATATTTTATTGCTAAGATTTAATTTTTTTATTAATATAATTCTACATTTTAATATTTTGGTTCATAGTTATTAATAAGATTTAGTCTTTTGTTGTTATGATACAAAAGTTATAGTAATACAAATTTGAATCTTAGAATGTAAATACTGAATCTTAGAATAAATATATGGAATCATAGTAACAAAAAATCATTCTCCCTTAAGATCAAGAAGGAAGTTAAAAAAATTGGGGAAGGAGAGAAGCTATTCTCATCCACACATTCTAATTAACTCAAAAGTCAACGCAATGGTAAACTTGTAAATAACTTGAAATCACCTTCCAGTACGTTAACATGCATTTCAAAAGCATGAACGACTTATTTGAAAATTATGATTAAAGGGTATAAGGCTAAAAAGTTCGGAATATTTGGTATCCGAAAACACGCTAATGTCGGTGAATCGGTTAATATGACATAGATCGGAGAATGGTTTAATGCTTCTTTGGGAAAAACGAGAATTATTGACTCATTTTTTGGCAACGAACGGTCGATTAATTTGGTACCGATACCCTTTAATCATAATTTTCAAATACGTTGTTCATTTTAAAAAGTTAGGAATATTTATGTGACACCCGGCATTTTAGGCCATTGTTATTACGTTTAATATTACCATTAATATATGTATTTGTCAGAAATAGGACTAAGTACATATACACATTTCGTATATTTATATATTTATACACGAACGCGATCTATCAAAAATCTCGCAACAACAAATTTGAAAGCGCGCAGAAATACAAAAACGGACGTTGGTGCAAAACTTTATAAATAAGGTATTATTGTTAATAATAATTATTATTTATTCGGACAAAAATAAAACATATTTCATTTTATTCAAAACGCATCCTGCGCGACGAAACCACGCAAAACACATCCGTCCATCAAATTTAAAACAAAGTTATAATTTTATAACTCGGATAAGGTAGTTTTATAAATATACTTCGATTAAAAATGGTACGAAATTTCATTTGTAAACTTATCATTTAAAAATATTACACAAATATACGATCAGGCACACAAACACGGGCTTTTAACGCAACAATTGAGGACAACCAACCCCCACTAAAAGTGAGGGTCGGCCTCCCACCCCACCCCATTTTTATGTTTTTGTTTTTCCTGCACCAAAGCCCTTCACTCCATTTTCTTCTTCCTCTTTCTCATCTCTATCTATCTCTCTCGGTTTTCATCTGAAAATCAACAACAACAACAACACGACAACAACAGCAACAGCAGGTCATCAACATCATCATCAACATCATCGTCTTCTTCATCATCATCGTGTTCATCATCACCACCATTCTCGAGCTCCAACTCAAATCGTAAGAAATTACTCCCTTTTCTTTGATTTCGGGCTTAAAACACTTAAAATATCAAGTATCAGTGTTCTACCAACAAGATTATGCTCGAAAATAGGTTAGATCTCGATTTTGGGGGAAAAATCGTCGAACAGCTTGTTGTGTCGCAGAGGCCAAAAACAGTGTTGCGACATAGCCAATGTCGCAGGTTAATGTCGCAATAATTAATTATGTCGCATGGTGCGACACAAGCTATTATGTCGCAGAAAATCCGAACGTTGCACATAGCAACACAACACACTAGGTCGCATTAAATTGAGGACGTCGCATATAGCGACACAAGCTCCTATGTCGCACCCAGTGTCGCTACTAGTGTCGCAAAACACAGAACCTTAAAAACCTATGTTTTTCAACAAGTGTCAGGACTAGATTTTACCACTCGATTTTACTTCGAATTTGGATTTCGGATGCGTTTTACTAAAGCAATGTAGTAGAAATAAAAATTTTCCAATAACCAAGGGCGCTGCCCCCGGATCCCCGTACACAGTTTCCTGCTTTATCAAAGTACAATGGGACAAATATAATAATAATATTTTCAGAGATTATTATTACAAACTGTCACCAACGGGCCGTACACGATCTTTACAACCAAGCAACAAATAAATACTCGAACGACTTACTTTGTTAGACTATTTAGTCTCGTACTCATATAACCTCACGTGTTTAGGACACTAGGAGGTTACCATTGTGACGACACGCATATTGTAGGATCGTTCGCTCCTACAGGTGAGTTCATAGCCCCACTCTTTCAACTGTTTTACTGTTTTCGGGGTGAGACGCATGCACACATATTGTTTTCGAATTATATTGATAAACTTTTATAATTCACACTTAACTCTATTGCTGTTATGTAATACAAACTGTGTAATACTTAGTAATTACATCCATTATATTGTTGTAGAAGAATATCACTATTTGACCTAGATAGGTTACCACTGTACACTGCTAGATTGTTGAAAAACAAATGCCATTACATAACTTGACTACGTTATCACTATACTTTGGCCATATTGTCGCGGGATAATATTATCGAATATACTAGAACTGGTTAGTTCTACTTAAGCTGGTCAACAACTATACTCTTTACAGGATTAGTTTTCCTTTTAGGAACTAAGACTGTCAATATATCCCAGGATTACTCGAATGGACTTGTACTTAAGTGAACATTACCCCGAGACCTCAATATGCTTGTTAGGCTAGAGGCTAGGAGTATACGATAGCGACGTATGTTAGTATAGTTCCTTATACTAATACAAAACAACTAGGTGATGATTATTCATACCTAGGCTTATTGCGATACACCTAATATCCAAGTATTGTATATACATACCTAGATACGTTAAATCATTTTATGTGATACATGATACTTTGTCGGATGTGTTTGTTGATCAGGCTTATATATATATATATATATATATATATATATATATATATATATATATATATATATATATATATATATATATATATATATATATATATATATATGCGTACATACTCGTACTTAATCTCAAGCACTCGATGCTACCTACGATTTACTTATGTATATTGATATACATTGTAACATCCTCCTTATGGGCCTAGGAGAAATACGGTAAATTCCTTATTTTATTCGTTATTTAAATTGTATTTAGAAATAATTGGTATTATTTGAATAATTTAATTTAATAGGTCAAATGGTCAAATGACTTATTGTGATAAATAAATTATTACTAGTTTTAAATTACTAATGTTCACGGTAAAATAAAATATTTGGTCTCGCAAAATGGTTTTAGGTTCCAGACAATAGATTTAGAATGGGTATAGTATTACATCACTTATACAGGGGTTAGTTAGTTAGGCCGACCTAATTCAATTCATTCCTAAATTTCTCTCTAACTCTCTCAAGAACACATACACATTCAAAATGAAATTGATAATCTGATTCAATCTATTGTGAGACCTTGATTTAGCGTTAACACCTGGATTCATCTTCCTCTTCTTCATCTTGTTCATCTTGTTCATCTTCCTTCTTCATTTTAATTGTAAGTTTGAAAATTTTAATTTCTTGAACTCACTTGATGAATTAGGTCAGAAATTGAATGCATGAACCAAACTTGATGTTAGAATGATATATGCTACTGAAATTGCTTAACTCTCATTATCATCACTTTGTGTGCATCTGAATTGTAGGTTAATTGTACTCCATTTTTCATGCTTATGAATGAGTTTGGTCATTTAGGTTGAATACAAGATGCATGAATCTAATTTGTGATCATATGGTGTTGTTTGTTGTTACACTATGTTTATAACTGATGTTTGTGAGCGATTACTTGATAAAAATGAGAAATTCGTCGGCATTTTGAAAAAATTAGGGTTTTGGTTCGAGCTGAATGTAACATCCTGTTTCTGGGCCTGGAAATAAATTGTATTTTAATAAGTTTGGTTAGTTTATTTGAAAATAAACAAGTAAAAGAGCCTCAGTTTTTATTGTGACAAGTAAAATATTGTTTGTTTTAAAAAGTTAAAGTTGACGGTAAAATAAAAGTACTTTGACTCATGGGTATTTTCGGGTTCCAGACAATAGGCTAGGAAGTGGTATAATATTTACACATAATAAAAGTGGGACGGTGGAATTCTCTGGATCATTTCTCACCTAATTCATTTCTTCTTCTTTTTCTAAACTCTCTCAATTCTCTTATCTCTTTCAAATTAATCAAGAACAAATCATTGAGATTGAATCTAGCTAAAAGGAAAGTGATTATCATCATCATCTATATCATCTTCTCCATTTAATTGTAAGTAATCTAGTGTTCTTGAGCTCATTTTATAAAGATTAGGTAGATATGTGATTTGTTTGAATTGAAGGTTAAATAACATATGTTTGATGTTTCTAAATGGTTAGATAACGATTTTACATGATTATATGGTGATTGAATGCTAGAATTGTTAGTGTTCTTCAAAGTTGAGTTCATAGCTTAAGGTTTGGTGATTTTGTTGATTTGATGATGATGCATGAGTTAGATTGTTGCTAGAAGATGTTTGTTGTAGTTGTTATATGTTTATGGATGATGTTTGTGGTCTTTTACTTGGTAAAATTCGTGTTTGCAAATGGTTTTGGGTGAAATGGGGTTTTGGTTCGTGTTGTGTTTATGCTGAAAGTGCAGGTTGTTTTTGAACTAGCAAACGCGATCCCGGCCATGTCTCCGGATCGCGTTCCTTAGTTATAAAATGGCGCAGTCGAGTTTTGGTCATACGAACGCGATCCTGCCCCTTGTTCCGGATCGCGTTGCCAAGTGTATTTCGGTGACAGAACTTTTTCTAAAGGTGAACGCGATCCAGCCACCTTGATCCGGATCGCGTTTGCATGAATAATTTTGACAAGTTGTGTAAAATTTGAAAATGCGTAAGTCTTTTCAGGGTTACGGTTATGTAACAATTTTATTAACTCGGTTTGGGATGAGATTCACATGTTCACTCGGAAACGGCCCAATGGTCAAAACTATATTCTAATAGCCTAGGCGGTTTTTGGCCATTCGGGGTCATTTAGGGGTCGAAAATGGCATTTTTAGTTTTTAAACGTCATTTCAGGATTTTCTGATTTCATTTCTGATTGAACAATTGTTTGTCTGGACTCCAGAGATTAATTGATTTGATAAATATGCTATGATGATGATTATGAGACGAGTTACTGACTTGATATTATTTGTTTATTCAGATAAGCGGGGGGCAACTCAGTAATATAAGACCACTGAGTTGAAGATCGGACGATAATTGGTGAGTGGAATTGTAGTCCTCGGTTCCACCCAGTTGTAACGGGTTCGGTTACAACGGGTAAACCAGGATAGTTTATATCAGTAGGTTGTTGTTATTAGTCGTACTGGTACCAGTCTTGTCTGTTTGTTTATGTTGCCGAATATATGAGTTGTTGTGTGATTATTGTTGAATTATTGTTTAGTTGATAACAGTTGTGAACTGTTGCTAGTTGTTGATTGCTTTTGCATTGTGAATGCAATGTGGTTGTTTTCAGAGGTCAACTGTTGTTGGTTAGGTTTGAGTACTACTGTGTAGTTGTCGAGGTTTCTTTGAGACACATAGTTGAGAACAATCCTAGTCAGTGAAGGTAGTACTCAAGCTATCGGTTGATTACTGGGATTGGCTTGGCGCCCAGTAGTCGTGGTTTCTGGGTTGGGTGGATACCAGGAACCGCCGGTCCTCTTGACGTTATGTGCTTATATGTTTAATTGTGGTTGTTGCTTAGTTGTAAGACTTGTTATGAGTGGGTTGAACCGTCGGTTACGGTTCCATTCACTTAGCGTGAGCTAATCCCACTTTGTTGATCCTTTTTGCAGATTAGGTTAGCTTGTTGTTAATGTAGATGTTCGGTTTGTAGAGGTTGACTGGAAGTTTGACTAAGCTTGGCGCAACTCTGATCTTTTGTAGATGTCTTTTGGAAACGTTTTATATAAGGCCCGTTTTGTGTTAATATGGGTTGTAATTAACATGGTTGTAAATCTTAACTAATGTTGTCATATTTTGGTCGTCGTTAAACTTGGACACATTATAACTTTAGAAAAGGCCTTTGGCGTGTTCAAATGGCGGTTTTGATGTAATTAACGGATAGTAATGTTGTGGGGACGCGCTTCCAAGTGTTTTATAATATTAAAATGATATGTTTTGGTTTCAAATATTTAAATATGGTAATTGAAAAAGGGTCGGGTCTTACAAGTTGGTATCAGAGCATAGGTTTGGGTGAATTGGGCATTTGCGAATGTTCCATCCCAAATCTATTTGGTGTTAGTCAAACTTTTCGGTTTGTGGGATTAGCTTTTGGTTGGGGGATTGGTTAGTATAGGTGATACTAACGATTAACAAGTTGCAAGTTGTGTTTTGATTGTGAGTACAGGAATGGCAGAAAATGAGAACCCGACTCTCAACAATGTTTCTAGAACTGAGCTTCCGCCTCCGGTAAATAATGATGGTAATCATGGGCAAGCCGGGACTTCCAATGTGAATCAGGATGAAACTAACTAAGATGATTATTTGTTGCATATGGAGGATGAGGTTATAAGACTTAGAAAAATTGAACAGTTGTATTTGGAGCAACAAGCTAGGTCAACTCAGCAGAGGGACATCGGTTATCAGTTTCCTTCTCCACAACAGAATAAGTTGTGTTCATTTAAAACTTTTAAGGCGTGTGGACCCAAAGAATTTGAGGGAGGTAATGATCCGATGGTGACATTGAACTGGTTAAGGGACACCGAGAGGAAATTTGATGTGTGTCAGTGTGAAGATGAGTTAAGAGTCAAATATGTGGTTCAGTTATTGAAAGGTCAAGCGATGAACTGGTGGGATTCTGCGACTGCACAAATGACACCGGAACAGAGATCTAGAATCAATTGGGCCGAGTTTCATAGGGAAATCTGTAAGCAGTTCTGTTCGGAGTTTGATATGATTAGACTTAGGCAGGAGTTTCTGGATTTGGAGTTTTCTGAGAAAATGACAATGGATGAGCTTATCAATCAATTCACCGATAAGTTAAGATTTGTTCAGCAATGGGTACCGGACGAGAGGACTAGGATTACCCATTTTGTTAAGACTTTACCACTACAGTACCGGACATCAGTGAGGTTGGCTCGTAATTTGACCGAGGCTTTTGAGTTAGCTAGGTCGGTGCATAGTGACAATCAAGCATGGGAGAAGTTGGGTAAGAATAAGTTGGTGCAACAGTCTAAGAGTGGTACTACTGGAAGTAAGAGTCAGAATCGAAGGATTGAGTTTAGCGAGGGCTCGGTGGGTAGTGATCCAAACCCTTGGTGTGCCGCTTGTAGGTCGAGGCATTCGGGTCCATGTACTCCTCAAACATTAAGGTGCATTAAGTGTGGGGCATTTGGGCATGGTAGTAGAGAATGTACCTTTCCTCAGTCTGTGTGTTGGAACTGCAAGAAAGAGGGTCATCGGGCAGGGCAATGTCCGGAGAATGTTAGGCAAGGCTCGGGTTTAGCTGGAAGTTCGGGTTCGGGTTCTACATCATCAATTGGACAGAAGAGAAAGATGGCGCCTCCTCGAGCTTTTCAAATGACAGTAGAAGATCAAATGACACTGGGGGAATTGCTCGAAGTGAATAACCAAGGTAGATTCTATATTGACTTTGATATAATATAATTTATAGTATTGTATGCTTATGTGTGATTGTAGCGTTTGGTCTATTTATGTGTGGGATTGGATTTCGGGGACGAAATCCTCTAAGGGGGGAAGATTTGTAACATCCTGTTTCTGGGCCTGGAAATAAATTGTATTTTAATAAGTTTGGTTAGTTTATTTGAAAATAAACAAGTAAAAGTGCCTCAGTTTTTATTGTGACAAGTAAAATATTGTTTGTTTTAAAAAGTTAAAGTTGGCGGTAAAATAAAAGTACTTTGACTCACGGGTATTTTCGGGTTCCAGACAATAGGCTAGGAAGTGGTATAATATTTACACATAATAAAAGTGGGACGGTGGAATTCTCTGGATCATTTCTCACCTAATTCATTTCTTCTTCTTTTTCTAAACTCTCTCAATTCTCTTATCTCTTTCAAATTAATCAAGAACAAATCATTGAGATTGAATCTAGCTAAAAGGAAAGTAATTATCATCATCATCTATATCATCTTCTCCATTTAATTGTAAGTAATCTAGTGTTCTTGGTGTTCTTGAGCTCATTTTATAAAGATTAGGTAGATATGTGATTTGTTTGAATTGAAGGTTAAATAACATATGTTTGATGTTTCTAAATGGTTAGATAACGATTTTACATGATTATATGGTGATTGAATGCTAGAAATGTTAGTGTTCTTCAAAGTTGAGTTCATAGCTTAGGGTTTGGTGATTTTGTTGATTTGATGATGATGCATGAGTTAGATTGTTGCTAGAAGATGTTTGTTGTAGTTGTTATATGTTTATGGATGATGTTTGTGGTCTTTTACTTGGTAAAATTCGTGTTTGCAACTGGTTTTGGGTGAAATGGGGTTTTGGTTCGTGTTGTGTTTATGCTGAAAGTGCAGGTTGTTTTTGAACTAGCAAACGCGATCCCGGCCATGTCTCCGGATCGCGTTCCTTAGTTATAAAATGGCGCAGTCGAGTTTTGGTCATACGAACGCGATCCTGCCCCTTGTTCCGGATCGCGTTGCCAAGTGTATTTCGGTGACAGAACTTTTTCTAAAGGTGAACGCGATCCAGCCACCTTGATCCGGATCGCGTTTGCATGAATAATTTTGACAAGTTGTGTAAAATTTGAAAATGCGTAAGTCTTTTCAGGGTTACGGTTATGTAACAATTTTATTAACTCGGTTTGGGATGAGATTCACATGTTCACTCGGAAACGGCCCAATGGTCAAAACTATATTCTAATAGCCTAGGCGGTTTTTGGCCATTCGGGGTCATTTAGGGGTCGAAAATGGCATTTTTAGTTTTTAAACGTCATTTCAGGATTTTCTGATTTCATTTCTGATTGAACAATTGTTTGTCTGGACTCCAGAGATTAATTGATTTGATAAATATGCTATGATGATGATTATGAGACGAGTTACTGACTTGATATTATTTGTTTATTCAGATAAGCGGGGGGCAACTCAGTAATATAAGACCACTGAGTTGAAGATCGGACGATAATTGGTGAGTGGAATTGTAGTCCTCGGTTCCACCCAGTTGTAACGGGTTCGGTTACAACGGGTAAACCAGGATAGTTTATATCAGTAGGTTGTTGTTATTAGTCGTACTGGTACCAGTCTTGTCTGTTTGTTTATGTTGCCGAATATATGAGTTGTTGTGTGATTATTGTTGAATTATTGTTTAGTTGATAACAGTTGTGAACTGTTGCTAGTTGTTGATTGCTTTTGCATTGTGAATGCAATGTGGTTGTTTTCAGAGGTCAACTGTTGTTGGTTGGGTTTGAGTACTACTGTGTAGTTGTCGAGGTTTCTTTGAGACACATAGTTGAGAACAATCCTGGTCAGTGAAGGTAGTACTCAAGCTATCGGTTGATTACTGGGATTGGCTTGGCGCCCAGTAGTCGTGGTTTCTGGGTTGGGTGGATACCAGGAACCGCCGGTCCTCTTGACGTTATGTGCTTATATGTTTAATTGTGGTTGTTGCTTAGTTGTAAGACTTGTTATGAGTGGGTTGAACCGTCGGTTACGGTTCCATTCACTTAGCGTGAGCTAATCCCTCTTTGTTGATCCTTTTTGCAGATTAGGTTAGCTTGTTGTTGATGTAGATGTTCGGTTTGTAGAGGTTGACTGGAAGTTTGACTAAGCTTGGCGCAACTCTGATCTTTTGTAGATGTCTTTTGGAAACGTTTTATATAAGGCCCGTTTTGTGTTAATATGGGTTGTAATTAACATGGTTGTAAATCTTAACTAATGTTGTCATATTTTGGTCGTCGTTAAACTTGGACACATTATAACTTTAGAAAAGGCCTTTGGCGTGTTCAAATGGCGGTTTTGATGTAATTAACGGATAGTAATGTTGTGGGGACGCGCTTCCAAGTATTTTATAATATTAAAATGATATGTTTTGGTTTCAAATATTTAAATATGGTAATTGAAAAAGGGTCGGGTCTTACACTGAAAGTGTTATAGGTTTGAGTTTTGTTGCTGGAAAACGCACGAACGCGATCCCAGCATATTTTTAGGATCGCGCTTCATAGTTATAAAATGACACGAGTCAAAAATTGTTCTTCAGAACGCGATCCTGGCCCCATGTCCGGATCGCGTTTCATAGTTAAAATTTGTTACAGAATGTTTTGGTCTTTAGAACGCGATCCCACCAAACCTTTCAGGATCGCGTTTGCATGTGTTAAAGTGGTAAAACTGGATTTCTTCTTTGGAACGCGATCCAGCTCACTAGCCCAGATCGCGTTTGCAAGTGAAAAATGGTAACAGAATGTTTTGAACTGTTGCACGCGATCCCACCACCCTAACCCAGATCGCGTTTGCATGTTATAACTTGACGAATTTGATAACTTGTGACACGAACACTTGTGATATTTTAAAGAGTATTATATGTACATTATGTGCACTTATTTGATTTATATACTTGTGTAGAATGTAACGAATCATATTTTGAGAATCTAACTCGGGTTTTGATCGTGTCCTCAGATAAACCGAAGACTCAATAAAATAAGATCTTTGAGTGGAGGCTGTGATCAACAAGGGTGAGTGGATCTTGGACTTCAGTCTAAATTAGTTGTAACAACATGGTTACAACGGGTAAACTTGGTTTACTATTATTTTGATTATGTTATATATATATATATATATATATATATATATATATATATATATATATATATATATATATATTGCCATGATGGTTGTGGACTAATTGAATGTCGGAGGTCAACATGGATTGGGTTTGGGTACTATTACTTTGAACAACATGAGTGCTTTGTACATGTGTTGTTTATTGTAATTATGTTGTATGTAGTAATAGTACCAAACTATCGGTTTAACCACTGTTTGGTCTTCAGTTGGTTTTAAGTGTTACTTGGGGGCCACCGCGGCATGAGGGTACCTCAAGGACCACCGATCCTCTTTGATTATTTGTTTACGAGGCTTTGCTGTAGACATTTATTAATCTAAGTTAGGTTGATGGTTAGATATCTATTCACTTAGCTTTGTGCTAATCCCCCCTCATTACTTCTTGCAGGTTAAGCTTTTGATTGTGGGTCGCAAGAAGTTTGGGTTAAAAGAATGTTTGATGGCTCACTCTGGTTTATAAAATCATATTAATGGTTTAACGTTATGTTTTGGATTAAATAACACTTAACTTAATGTTTGTAATTATTATGGTAATTTGGAATTAAAACCATGTAATTGTGAATTGCCATTTTGGGCTTTGTAATACATGCAATCTATGATGTATGAATTTCAATATACGCTTCCGAGATATATATATATATATATATATATATATATATATATATATATATATATAAATGGTCTTGAAATACAAGGGTGTTATATACATACACTTATACAAACACGATTCCTCTAATCGGACACGTCGTAGTACTGCCGACTCTCAATTACTCTAGTCGGGCATGTCGTAGTACTGCCGGCTCTCAATTACATACATTGCTTGCGAGCAACACTGTTCGAGATCACGTTAAAGTGATTCAAAACGATATCACGGTTAGAGTGATACAAAACGAGATCACGGTAAAGTGATTCAAAATGATATCGCGGTAAAGCGATACAAAACATCAGTAAACATACGAGTTGATACTCGCACTCATCAACGGATCGGTGAGCTTGCACTCGAGATCGTTGACACAGTATTTGGCTAAATACTCAATTATAGTTCTGCGGGACTACACTCACATGTTGCTTGGAAGCAACACACTATGCCAGGTGGCACACTAGTACCTTACTACTAAATAAGTAATGCTTTTACTTGTTATCATATGACGTGGTCATACACTTACTCGATTTGTTCTTAGGCATGTATTGCCTCACATTCGTAGACTTACTTATACCTGATTGGTATCTAGGCATGGACTGCCACTTCCTCGATATGACGTGGTCATACACTTATTCGATTTGTACTTAGGCCTGTATTTCCTCACATTTGTACACTTACTTACACCTGATAGGTAACTAGGCATGAAATGCCATTTTTCCTCGATGTACTTAGGTATACACCACAACTGTATAATACTGCAAATCTAAATCGTAGTTTCTGAACTACTTTTCAAACATACACAGCTTATACTTCATGTTTTCAACTGACAAACCTATGAACTTACCAGCTTTATAGCCGACTCATTTTAGCATGTGTTCTCAAGTGCCCAGCAGGATTAGGATTCCTACAAGATATGCTAGCTCGAGTGATGCAGCAGAAAAATAATAAAATACAGCAGAAATATAATTAAATATTTTATCTAATATCTAAGTAAAATAAATTTCATAAAATAAATGGAAGTCCCAAAACTGATGCATTGATTGTCTTGTGATGTCAAGTGGTCAATATCTTTTGGGTTTCTTTTAAGGTAGTCTAGAAGTCTCTTTGAGGGGTTATAAGGGGAGGTTGCTGGCATCTAGGAAGGCAGAGAAAAATTTTATTCCATGTATGTAATCAGCTTTTCAAGCTTGAATCTTTATCTAATCTGCTGTTAAGAGTTTCCTTCGCTTCTATATTTGTTCCTTCTATAGTGTTGCAGATTGTTCTGCACCAGTTGGTATCAGAGCAGGCTGTTAGTGTTTCGCTTGTGTTCATGGCTCCTAGGCGCAGGCCACGACAACCTACAGGTGGACCTACTAATGACAACCAAAGAGAAGTGAATGAATTAAGGAGGCAAGTCGAGATTCAAACCCAGCTATTGGCACAACTCGAACCTTCTCAGGAAGAAGAATCATCGGATGATACCTTCGAGAATCCATTCCATAGGCATGGTCATCATCATGAACCACCTATGCGTTATGATCGAAGGTGGGAGGCCAGCATCAAAGTTGAAATTCCTGATTTTTTTGGAACTTTGAAGGCCAAGGAATTCGTTGATTGGTTAAACACTGTTAAGCGGGTGTTTGAATTCAAGGATGTACCTGGCGATAAGAAAGTGAAACTGGTGGTTATCAAGTTAAAGGGTAGAGCATCATCTTGGTGGGAGC
This sequence comes from Helichrysum umbraculigerum, assembly GCA_949592205.1. NCBI lineage: Eukaryota > Viridiplantae > Streptophyta > Magnoliopsida > Asterales > Asteraceae > Helichrysum > Helichrysum umbraculigerum. The sequence continues at coordinate 117,232,424 of CATIUR010000003.1, read as the reverse complement.
AACTCCGTTTGATGCGAGAAAGAAGAGGGAAACCTAAAATTGTAGAGTGGGAGAAGATGAAAAAGAAACTCAAGGAGAATTTCCTTCCATTTAATTACACACAGTTAATGTTCCAACGTTTGCATAATTTGCGACAAGGAACTAGATCTGTTGAGGAGTATACTGAAGAATTCTATGAGTTGGTGTCGCGTAATGAATTATTAGACAGTGAGGAGCAGCTTGTGTCAAGATACTTGGGTGATTTACGCCAAAGTATTCAAGATGTTCTCAATCTTTACACTTTCTGGACAGTTTCGGAGGCGTATCAGAGAGCTTTATCTGTGGAGAAGCAACAATCAAGATCAGAATATTGTACCGCGGGATCACAAGGGAAGTCCTCTGTAGTGAATCAAGTTCAGCATGGCGATAAGAGTCATGAATATGATGTCGGTACATCAAAGAGACCAGCTGTAGTACGTGGAAGTCAGGTTGGAAATGTTGCTAGTTCGTCAAATCAGAATTTTAAATGCTTCAAATGTGGGGAACAAGGCCATAAATCTTCAACTTGTAGAAGAGAAAGGGGTAAGCAGTTTATGATTGAAAATGAAAAGTCTGAAAACTTTGATTATGAAGATGAAGGAGAGGAGTATGTGACTGACCCACGTTATGATGAGGATGAAGGAATCAATGAAGAAACTATGGTATATGGAGATATTGGTCAAACACTGGTTATTCAGAAAAATCTTTTACTGCCCAAAGAGGTGGAAAAGGATGATTGGCGTCGAAATAACATCTTCTATACCACTTGTACCATCAAAGACAAAGTATGTCGTCTCATCATTGATAGTGGGAGTTGTGAGAACGTTGTTTCTCGAGAAGCTGTAGAGAAGTTAAACTTGAAGCATGAGAAGCATCCAAAGCCCTACAAGTTGTCTTGGTTCAAGAAAGGAAATGAGGTAAATGTTGATGACCGTTGCTTAGTTTCCTTTTCAATAGGGCATAAATACTTTGATAATGTGTGGTGTGATGTGGTTTCGATGGATGCTTGTCACATCCTTTTTGGAAGGCCTTGGCAATTTGATCGGTGTACAATTCATGATGGTAGATCAAATACTTACAGCTTCAAGAAAGACAATATTCAGATTACTTTGGTTCCGACTAAAGAGATTGGCCCTACTAAACCGGGTAAAAGAGACAGCGGAAATTTTCTCTCGATCTCCCAATTTATGGAACAGGTTGATGAATCTGAAGTTATGTTTGCTTTGGTGGTTCGTGATAAGGAAGCTTCCATTACAGCCCCCGATTGTGTGAAGCCTCTTCTCGATGAGTATGCTGATGTGATGCCGGAAGAACTCCCACCAGGTTTACCACCAATGAGGGATATTCAGCATCACATAGATCTCATTCCTGGTTCTAGTTTGCCAAACAAACCGGCATATCGTTTGAGCCCAAAAGAGCATGAGGAATTACAACGTCAAGTAGAGGAAGCTTTGATAAAGGGCTTGTTAAGGGTAAGCATGAGTACATGTGCTGTTCCTGCCCTCTTGACTCCTAAAAAGGATGGTTCTTGGCGCATGTGCATTGATAGTAAAGCTATTAATAAGATAACAGTCAAGTATCGTTATCCTATTCCTCGCTTGGATGACATGTTGGACCAGCTTGCTGATGCTAAAGTATTCTCAAAGATTGACCTTCGAAGCGGGTATCACCAGCTTCGTATCAGGCCCGGGGATGAGTGGAAAACAGCATTTAAGACTCGTGATGGCCTCTATGAATGGCTAGTGATGCCGTTTGGTTTATCTAATGCTCCAAGTACGTTCATGAGAGTGATGAATCATGTACTTAAGCCATTTCTTCAAAAGTGTGTCGTCGTATACTTCGATGATATCCTTATATACTCTCCTGGATTTGAAGAACATAAAGAACATCTCAGAGAAGTACTTGAAACTTTGAGGCGTGAGAGACTTTATGTGAACTTAAAGAAATGTAGTTTTGTGACTTCAAGCGTTTTATTTCTTGGGTTTATTATTTCCGCGGAAGGGATACAGGTAGATCAATCCAAGGTTCAGGCTATCATGAAGTGGCCTACTCCTAATTCAATTCATGATGTTCGAAGTTTCCATGGACTCGCCTCTTTTTACAGAAGATTCATTCGTAATTTCAGCAGTTTAGTTGCTCCAATTACCGAATGTATGAAGTGTGACAGAAAGTTCATTTGGACTAAGGAAGCTGAACAAAGTTTTATACTTATAAAACAGAAACTATCAAATGCCCCTGTTCTTGCTTTACCAGATTTTGTGAAGGTATTTGAAGTGGATTGTGATGCATCTAAGGTCGGTATTGGTGATGTGCTGAATCAGGAAGGGCATCCTGTCGCATTTTTCAGTGAAAAATTAAGCGGCTCACGACTAAATTACTCCACTTATGATATCGAGTTTTACGCCATAGTTCGAGCCTTACGACATTGGCAACATTACTTGGTACATCAGGAGTTTATACTCAATTCTGATCACGAAGCTCTCAAGTACATAAATAATCAGCAAAAGTTAAGCCAGCGACATGCCAAATGGGTAAGTTTTTTACAGAATTTTACCTTTACACTAAAACACAAAGCTGGGACTCAGAATAAGGTTGCTGATGCCTTGAGCCGGAGAGCCTATTGTTTGTCGGTAATGAGAACAAAGGTGCAGGGTTTTGACAATTTTAAAGGAATGTATCTTGAGGATGATTATTTTGGACCTATTATGTAACAGGTTCTAAATGGTCAGCGCTGTGATTATCATGTTCAAGATGGGTTTTTGTTCAAAGGGTTGCAATTGTGCATTCCGGATTGTTCTTTGAGGGAGAAAGTTGTTGCTGAACAACACCTATTGGGGCATTTTGGACGTGATAAGAGTATTGCATTGGTGGAAAGCAAATACTATTGGCCAAAGTTGAGACGTGATGTTACTAGACATGTAGAAAGGTGTCAAATATGTCAACGCTCTAAGGGTGTCTCCACTAATGCAGGCCTTTACACTCCTCTACCCGTTCCATCTTCTCCTTGGACTGACGTGAGTATGGATTTTGTTCTTGGCCTTCCGCGCACCCAAAGGCGAAGGGACTCCATATACGTAGTCGTTGATAGATTCTCCAAGATGGCTCATTTTATACCCTGCCGAAAGACGTTGGATGCCTCCAATGTTGCTGATCTATTATTTAAGGAAGTTTTTTGTTTGCACGGACTCCCTCAAAGTATAACATCAGACCGTGATCCTAAATTTATGGGGCATTTTTGGAGGACTTTATGGAAAAAGATGGGCACTCAACTTTGTTTCGGTACTTCTTATCATCCAGAGACAGATGGCCAAACGGAAGTGGTAAACAGAAGCTTGGGAAATCTGTTACGTTGTTTGGTTGGAGATAAACCGAAACAGTGGGATTTGGTGCTTCCATATGCTGAATTTGTGTATAACAATTCCAAGAATCGTACAATTCAGCGAAGCCCATTTGAGGTTGTTAATGGGTTGCGTCCGAACACTGTAACTGATTTGACCCCTATTCCCAATTTAAAGACAACTAGTGTAAAAGCTGATGCTTTTGCAGAATATATTAGGAATATTCATGAAGAAGTGAAGCTGCAAATTGAAACCAACAATGGTAAGTACAAGGCTGCTGCTGATTTACATCGTAGGAAGGTTGTTTTTGAGGAAGGAGATTATGTGTGGGCTGTTTTGACAAAGGACAGATTGCCACCCGGAGTGAATGTCAAGTTACATGATCGAAAAGTTGGTCCATGTCGAATTATCAAGAAAATCCATGATAATGCATACAAGTTGCAACTACCGAGTCATCTCAATACCTCTGATGTATTTAATGTCAAACATCTACTCCCGTTCAAAGGAGATCTTCCTAACAACTACAACTCGAGGGCGACTTTTTTTCAAGCCGGGGCGACTGATGCAGCAGAAAAATAATAAAATACAGCAGAAATATAATTAAATATTTATCTAATATCTAAGTAAAATAAATTTCATAAAATAAATGGAAGTCCCAAAACTGATGCATTGATTGTCTTGTGATGTCAAGTGGTCAATATCTTTTGGGTTTCTTTTAAGGTAGTCTAGAAGTCTCTTTGAGGGGTTATAAGGGGAGGTTGCTGGCATCTAGGAAGGCAGAGAAAAATTTTATTCCATGTATGTAATCAGCTTTTCAAGCTTGAATCTTTATCTAATCTGCTGTTAAGAGTTTCCTTCGCTTCTATATTTGTTCCTTCTATAGTGTTGCAGATTGTTCTGCACCATCGAGTCGCATGATTTCAAACACTTGGATTTCCTTGCATAACATTTGTACTACAACTTATGTATTGGATCACATTTTGCGAACTCGCGAACGTTGTAAACGTTTTATTTTGGGAAATGTAATAATTATTTTCAAACGTCTCATTTAGAGGTCGTTTGCTGTATCTTTATGCTTTGGTTATTGATTAGTCGCGCCCCGACCCGACCGCTTCTGCAACCCGAATTTGGGGGTGCGGCAATTTAATATCCCAAAATACAAAAATGAGAATTATTTGACTCCTTTTTCGGCAAAAAATGCTATTTATATTAATGAATGTAATAACTTAACATTCATTACTGTATAATAATGAGTATTAGTTAATATTCATCTTAAAAAATGTTAATATCTTACTTTTTTTTTTAATTTTTAAGATTCACTTGTGATGAATGTTAGCTTATATGTATTATTGACAATGATGAACATTATAACATTCATTTACAATGCATATTAACTAATACATTATACACAATGAACATTATAACCTTCATTTATGATGAATGTTAACTCATATACATTCTTATACACTGATGAATGTTATTTTATTACATTCAATAGTGTGTAATAACATATATACGTCAATATTCATCATAAATGAATGTTTAGAACTATGAACTTGTAATTTTGATTAACATGCTTTTCAGATAATGCTAACGTTCTGGGAATTTTTTGAGTTTGTAAAATTCGATTGTAATGACTACCAAAATTCGATTAATTACTCGTTTATATATTTTTTACAAAGAAATTCGTTTAATTCTATTGTTTTCATTACCGAATTAAAATTTTCTCAAAAACTCAAAAGTTACACCAAATTCATAATTGTTGATGAATCAGAATTATGACGAATTGAAGATGTGTATGAATGTGTTTGATGGATTTGAAGATTTACAATGTTTTTGATTGAAGAATCATTGAATAACATGCTTTAATTTTGGATTTTTGACAAAAATTGAGAAAATTGATATTGTAGAAGATGTGAGAAAATGAGTGGATGAGGTTTGCTTTCTTCCTTCCTCCAATTTTAGAACTTCCCTCCTGATCTTTCCCCTATATATATATATATATATTGTAAATTACACTTGAATTGAAACAGCTCTGCAATATAAGCATTTTTACTACTTTCAATGATGCACGACCTGTATAGAGTGATTTATAATGAGGCAATGAAGTAGATGAACCAAGGGAAAGAGTACGGGAACTCGTTGGCAGAAAACTACATACAGTTTCTTTATTTTTATTTTTATTCTTTTTGAAAAAAAATCAAAAACTACTTTGTTAATAACCAACTTTAGATATCCAGCTAGCGTCTCAAGCCACATATGTCTGTTAGAGTTTTGTAATAGGGTGTGATAACAGTCTGGACTAATTTCTTGAATCGCGTTGAATCACTTTCACAATAAAGTATTATGACCCAACATTGTTTATGTATCACAAAATCCATACCAGAGTAATTCAAGAAATCACTCAATATCTTGGTAGATAATTTTGAGCATAACAAATACTCCCTTCGTCCAATTTTTATTGTCCAGTTTTGATTTTCAAGTCTTTCTTTTTCAACTTTGACCTTAAATATTTTTATTTGTGTTATATAATACTTGATTAAAATTATACCCAATGAAAATACATGTAAAATCCAATCCATTCATATATTTTGTATCACGTATTATATAATACAAACAAAAATATTTAAGGTCAAAATTGAAAAAGAAATATTTCAAAGGTCAAAACAGGACAATAAAAATGGGACTTTGTCCAAGAGAATCAAATGTTTATGTGTTAATTTTGTTATATACAGAAACATTTTAGCGGTTAAATCAAATGAACAGACACACATTTTAACAAAAAGATGCAACATGTGCCAGCAGACATACCTGTTGAAAATACCTATTCGGTACGGCCCCTGGATCCCATAAAGGGGTGACCCCTTGAGCCCCACTTTTTAGTGGCGGTTCAAGTTAGTATAAACAAGTGTGCACTCCGCTTATAACAACTCGTTTTATAACTTAACTTGATATACCTTTTGATCTCGAGTAAGTCCCAATTACACTAAAAAATTACCAACAATGTATATGTCAGTGCGTCGGCGGTCAGAGAGACGAGAGTCGTACACACGATAAGTATTGTAGCGTATGTAAGGGATGCTTGGTTCGTACAAAGGAATAGGAATAGGAAAGGTAATGGGAATACAAATGAATGGTAATGTCTATGATGATTGCATTAACAATGCCAGGTTAATGCCAAGGTATGATTATAAAAAAGTAAATAGATGACAAAATATTTCTTTTGAATATTCGTAAAATTAACTGCATAAGATGTAATATTCATTAACCGATTAAAATCATGAATTCTTCCTTGTTAATGTGAATGAGAAAAGAAAGAAGAAAAGATGAGAATATAATTAGACAAATTAAGGATGGGACATATGCTACGGAGTATAAGCAATTTGGAAACTCAAACGATCTTTTTACAGAGTGTAAGCAATCTTGACTCTTGTGATCTTGGCATCATGTATACTATGAAAAATTAGATTACTAGAAAACCAAGGAAAATTTTCCGTCTGTAATGCACTAATTATGTACGCCAAGAGCCCAAGACCATCACTAAAGTACCAGATGATTTGAACAAGCCCAATAACACAATTTACTACGAAGTATCAACTTTTGAAATTCAAGTTAGAGATTGAAACGACATTCACTTGCAACATAATTCTTCTGCTCATAAAACAAAACAAAATAACCATCTAAAAGTTCTACTATTCATGTTTTTGGGATAATGGGTATAAAAGGAAAAGGGACTACCAGAGAATTACAGATCAACATACGCATATGATCAGTGGCGGATCTAGAAATTTAGACTAGGGTGTGCAATATACGACCAATTTTTTTTTTCCTGATAAAAGACAGATCAATAAGTATTTGATTTTATAAATTCAACCTTTTCGGGTTTGGATATTTTTTTTTTAAATGGTCATAATTCAATAATGACTTACAGTGGACTTTTAGTTCCAAGATCAGGTCGGTTTTGGAGTTAGATAAATTTGAAAAGTGATATAAGTGTAGTTAATTTAAGTACAATTTATTTTGGCCATTTTATATATATATTAATACCCTTTTAACAAAAAGCTTCTATATCTACAGTAATGATATATGGATTATAGACATATACTCCCTCCGTCCCAAATTAAGTGTCCTGGTTTGACTTTTCGAGTCTTCCCTTTTCAACTTTGACCTTAAATATTTTTATTTGTGTTATATAATACTTGATGCAAAATATATGTATGGATTGGATTTTAAATATATTTTCATTGGTATAATTTTCATAAAGTAATATATAATACAAACAAAAATATTTAAGGTCAAAGTTGAAAAAGAAAGACATCCAAATCTGATACAGGACACTTAATTTGGGACGGATGGAGTATATACTAGAAACAAATGTTATGTACTCATGAAAGCTCTAATATCATATGAGATTGAGATTGTTATATTATATTAGCAAATCTAAATTAAAAGTTTAAAACCGAAAATAAAAAGTAACATGCTGTATGGTCCACTAACGTTTATTTACATTTTATTGAACGAATCATCATTAACGAATAACCAAGTAATAATATTATTAATTACTTAAACAACTCAAGCAAATTAACTTGCTTCACTCAATGTAAAATTGTCTAAAATATTGAAAGAGACTATAAAAAAATACTATATTCACTATATTACTTAAAATAATATACATATTCTTTTTCAAGCTAGAAATTAAAAATTATACTCTGCAACCTAGTTAAGATCTACTGAAGAAGGTAAGATTTAAATTATTTAATTAAGCATCATGGTACGGCTTGGATTACTTTACTGTATTATTTACTGTATTAGTTTGTTGGGAGAGTTGATTAGTTGAAGAAGTCAACAAGGTATGCACTCACATTTATTAGGCTATGCACTCTATGAGTATGTATCTAAAAAGGTATCAAAAATAATTTTTTTTCTACTACCAAGAGGAGTCATAGGGTATGCAAGTGCATACCCTATCTTGTTCATACATCCGCCCCTGCATATGATCCATTTACTATTTACGATTCATTATGAAAGAATTATGTGTACGATAATTATATTAAATCATTTAATCCGGTGATTAATATACTAATGGGTCATACTTATGCATCACCAATAAAAATATATATATGTTTATTATATGTGATAAATAATATGTGGTTATTAATTAGTTATGAGAATTAATTAACAAAAATAAAATAATTATGTAGTGACTAAATCTAATTGTAATTAAGTTTAGTGGTTAGATTATAAATGAGTTATAATTTAAAGGGTGGTGATTCATACACTATCAAAGAATCTCCTTACACCACTAGTTATTCTTTATAGCGTTGTACTGTGCAACACTGTAAAACACAATTAGTAATGTAACAATTTTTGGTGGTGTATGAATCACTCTTATATGAATACTTGTTGAACAAGAATTATGTTTAATATTTAACTTTATATACAAACCTAGGCCTAACATAAATTAAAAGAGGTTAACCAACACAATGTCACAATATACCTAACAAGAAAAACCCCACGAAATATCTCTCCCTCCTCTCTCTTTGTTTGGCCGAACCCCACAACACCCAGAAGTCGATTTCGACTTTGGGTTTTATACCCAAATATGTTTGTGCTTTTGCTTAGTTGTTAAAACATTGGTTCGTACGCGATTACTTGTGTATGTGTAACAAAGATTAATCAAGAACAAGGATTTAACAATATAGTGATTTCTCCCGTGACTAGTATCGGTATGAACACGTTAGCATCTTCTAACAAGAAGAATGTAGAAGAATAATTAGTCCGCTTGTACTAGGGGTACATGTTTGAAGAGTAGAGATATGGGATTGATCATACCGAGAATGTAAGTCTTCTAATCTTCTCATTTTATATAGATTGATTTAAATACAAGTACATGCGTATGCGGCGAGAGTTTTAGTTTAATTATTATCCGCATAATATTTTTTGTTATCCCCTTTATTATTTTAAAGAAACAAATATATAGGTAGCCTTGCCTAATATAGACCAAATTAAATTAATCCCACCCCTTAATTGTTGGAGGTCAAATATTAAGAACCATTGATCATCTCATTTTTTGGTTGTCTACCTAAATAGCAAACTCCTATTAGCCTAAATGACAATATTAACCCCATACTTATCTGTGACACTCCTCCTAATTAGGTATATATTTATACTTAATTTCACGCATTTATTACACTAATTCACTACAAATTTAAACTAAACCTTTGATGTGAGATAAGTCTAGCGAGCCCAAAACCGTTGAACAAAAAGTAATTCGAAAATTTATAATTTATTATAATTATAAATTAAACAATACGAAATAATATCGGAGTGAATCCGACAAAACAAATACAATCGTTGGTGATACAAAAGTTCAGAAATGAACTCGAAAATATTTTTAAATATTTTATTTGAAAATATTATACGATCAGTCAGAAACGAAAATGAAACGAAAACAAATATACGTTTTATTTAAAACGTGTCCTGCGTGAACAGAAACAAATACAAAACGTACCCAAATGTCAAAAATAATAAAAGTATTATTTTTCCCCTTCATATTAAAGTATTTGGAGAAATACCTCAAAATATAATTACGAAATTTGAATGAAATTTGGCACACAATTGGACCCGTACACGAAATTAACGGGTTAAAAACCCAAACTTTTAACACCTTTAAAACATCTGTCGACAAACACTATACTGAACCACTCCCTCCCTTTGAAAATCAAGACCTGATACATATTTTATATACTCCATTCTCACATATGAGTGATCACCAAACTACAATAATACAATCTACCAAACTTCTTCTTTTCTCTCTCTGGTTCATTCAACGCCAAGCAACAGCAACAGGAAGTAGAAGCAGAGCTTCAATCCTCCATCTCCTTCATTCTTCATACACAAACAACTAGCAAAAATGATCACATAATCTTCACCTTCACATCGTCATCATCATCCGCCGATCATCATCATTATCTTGGATCATTATCATCATTGTAAGGATCCTCATCCAAATAATTCCTATTATTTATTTGTTATATAATTGTGATTATATTATGTATGTGTTGATGACGATGATGATTGTGAGTAAAATACACACTCTGTACAAAGGTTGTTACATATACATGTGAAATTAGTGGGTAAAAAAAATTTTGTTGAAAGAACTTGTAAAATATTAACTACAACTTGTGTGAATGATTTAACTCGATATCGAAGTGTAACATGAAAACCGAATGGGTGAGGGCCACCAACCGATCGGCTTGGTGGGGGTGACCTGAATGGGTAACAAATTAGACCCGGATGGGTCTTGCTATGGGGCATCATAAACATTTTAACATAATCGATTTTTTTATATTAAATTTGCTAGACGTCAAAATGATCACGTGGAGGTTAATATGCCAGTGCAAACATCTCAGTTAAATCATATATGTAATTTTAATAACAAGCCCAAACTAACACATATATATTACTATTTTTGGTACTTACTTTTATTAGAAAATCATTAGTATTAAATTGAATTATATTAATAATAATCCTTATCAACAAAATTAAATATGTTTTTTTAATTTTATTTTTTATATATACACGAGTATATATACACCACGACAAATAAGACGGGTATAAATTTATATACATTCGGATAAATAAAACTTACGCATTTGTACCTATACCCGACTCAAATGAAAATATATTATTACGACAATTTTTGGAACGAGTTTAACAACTTTATATACATATAAGTTTTGCAATATAATTATGGTGAACGGATATTTATCTTGGACCCGGACGAGTTAGCTTTTAAAACCGAACGGATTATGGTACATTGTTGGGCCAAAACTGTTAATTGGTAAAACTGGACTGAAAATATATTGGGCTAGATTGGGATTGGACCGTGAATCATTAAATTGTTATTGGGTCGAAACCACGTTGGGCCAAACCCATTATGTTTATTAAATGGGCCGGATTGATTTAGTAAATAAATAGGGCCAAAGATTTTAAAACCATAAATGTTAATGGGCTAAATTCATTTGGATCGTGTATTTGGGCCAGATTGTTTGGGCCGGACTATTGGGCCAAGCGAGTTGGGCCGTGTAACCTTAAAACATAAACGCGTTTTACATACGTACGACTAATAATATACAACAAGTATCTTTTTATACATATATATATAGAACAATTATATATATGTACAAAGGAAACGAAACGATATTCATATATATATAGACAACCACATACATGTATATATATACTTAGCATGATAAACGACTCGAGAAATATTACTTATATTTCAAAACATCGTCACCAACAACTGGTACAAATTAAAAAATCAACAATTTCTTCAAAACAATCAAATTATTAACATAATTTGACAAACTATCAACATACTTATGTTTACATACCTATATCGTATATGTTGACTATCTTTGGGCAACGCTACTACTCGCTAGCTTTCACATCTGCGCATCTACTGTGAGTCTCATAGCCCCACTTTTACTTATTTGAACTATTTTGGGGTGAGAATACATGCTCAATTTGTTTTCATAATACGCAAGTATCAAATCATTACTTTGTACTGCATGAGTTTGTTTATCTAATCACTAAAGCCCTCCACAACATAGTTTGGTAATACGGTTTGTAGCGTGAATCTTAGTGTATGTTACCATATAGGATTGACGATCCTCGTCCGGGTTGGAAGCCCCAACTGGTCAAACGGACGCATTAGTGTAACATCCTGTTTCTTGGCCTGGAAATAAATTGTATTTTAATAAGTTTGGTTGGTTTATTTAAGAATAAACAAGTTAAAAGAGCCATCGATTTTATTGTGACTAATAAAATATTGTTTGTTTTAAATAAACAAAGTTGACGGTAAAATAAAAGTATTTTGACTTACGAGTATTTTCGGGTTCCAGACAATAGGCTAGGAACGGGTATAATTAATACTAATAATAAAAATGGGCGGTGGAAATATCTGGATCATTATCACCTACCATTCTTCATTTGCTTTATTGAAAACTCTCTCAAAACCTCATATTTCATCTCTTTCAAATTGAATCAAGGAAACAAAATAGAGATTTAATCTAGCTAAAGGAAATCTTATTATCATCATCATCTATATCATCTTCTTCATTGGATTGTAAGTGTTCTTGGTGTTCTTGAGTTTATTTTGTAGAATTTTGGAAAATGATGAACATATGTGATTAGTATAAATTGAAGCTTGAAAATCATATATTGTTGATTACTAGATGATTATATGACGATTTTACATGATTACATAGTGATTATATGCTAGAATTTGTTAGTGTTCTTCAAATTGAGCTCATAGGTTAGGGTTTGGTGATTTTGTTGATTTGATGATGATGCATGAGTTAGATTGTTGCTAGAAGATGTTTGTTGTAGTTGTTATATGTTTATGGATGATGTTTGTGGTCTTTACTTGAGAAATTTCGTGTTTGCAAACTGGTTTTGGGTGAAATGGGGTTTTGGTTCGTGTTGTGTTCTTGCTGAAAGTGCAGGTTGTTTTTGAACTAGCAAACGCGATCCCGGCCATGTCTCCGGATCGCGTTCCTTAGTTATAAAATGGCGCAGTCGAGTTTTGGTCATACGAACGCGATCCAGCCCCTTGTTCCGGATCGGGTTGCCATGTGTATTTCGGTGACAGAACTCTTTCTAAAGGTGAACGCGATCCAGCCCCTATAGTCCGGATCGCGTTTGCATGAATAATTTTGACAAGTTGTGTAAATTTTGAAAATGCGTAAGTCTTTTCAGGGTCACGGTTATGTAACAATTTCATTAACTCGGTTTGGGATGAGATTCACATGTTCACTCGGAAACGGCCTAATGGTCAAAACTATATTCTAATAGCCTAGGCGGTTTTTGGCCATTCGGGGTCATTTAGGGGTCGAAAATGGCATTTTTAGTTTTTAAACGTCATTTCAGGATTTTCTGATTTCATTTCTGATTGAACAATTGTTTGTCTGGACTCCAGAGATTAATTGATTTGATAAATATGCTATGATGATGATTATGAGACGAGTTACTGACTTGATATTATTTGTTTATTCATATAAGCGGGCGGCAACTCAGTAATATAAGACCACTGAGTTGAAGATCGGACGATAATTGGTGAGTGGAATTGTAGTCCTCGGTTCCACCCAGTTGTAACGGGTTCGGTTACAACGGGTAAACCAGGATAGTTTATATTAGTAGGTTGTTGTTATTAGTCGTACTGGTACCAGTCTTGTCTGTTTGTTTATGTTGCTAAATATATGAGTTGTTGTGTGATTATTGTTGAATTATTGTTTAGTTGATAACAGTTGTGAACTGTTGCTAGTTGTTGATTGCTTTTGCATTGTGAATGCAATGTGGTTGTTTTCAGAGGTCAACTGTTGTTGGTTGGGTTTGAGTACTACTGTGTAGTTGTCGAGGTTTCTTTGAGACACATAGTTGAGAACAATCCTAGTCAGTGAAGGTAGTACTCAAGCTATCGGTTGATTACTGGGAATGGCGTGGCGCCCAGTAGTCGTGGTTTCTGGGTTGGGTGGATACCAGGAACCGCCGGTCCTCTTGACGTTATGTGCTTATGTGTTTTAATTGTGGTTGTTGCTTAGTTGTAAGACTTGTTATGAGTGGGTTGAACCGTCGGTTACGGTTCCATTCACTTAGCGTGAGCTAATCCCTCGTTGTTGATCCTTTTTGCAGATTAGGTTAGCTTGTTGTTGATGTAGATGTTCGGGTTGTAGATGTTGAGAGGAAGTTTGACTAAGCTTGGCGCAACTCTGATCTTTTGTAGATGTCTTTTGGAAAACGTTTTATATAAGGCCGTTTTGTGTTAATATGGGTTGTAATTAATATGGTTGTAAATCTTAACTAATGTTGTCATATTTTGGTCGTCGTTAAACTTGGACACATTATAACTTTAGAAAAGGCCTTTGGCGTGTTCAAATGGCGGTTTTGATGTAATTAACGGATAGTAATGTTGTGGGGACGCGCTTCCAAGTGTTTTATAATATTAAAATGATATGTTTTTGTTTGTGAAAGGTCGGGTCTTACAAGTTGGTATCAGAGCATAGGTTTGGGTGAATTGGGCATTTGCGAATGTTCAATCCCAAACTTATTTCGGTTTTAGTCAAACATTCCGGTAAGTGGGATTAGCTTTGGGATTGGGGATTGGTTAGTATAGTGAATACTAACGATTAACAAGTTGCAAGTTGTGTTTTGATTGTGAGTACAGGAATGGCAGAAAATGAGAACCCGACTCTCAACAATGTTTCTAGAACTGAGCTTCCGCCTCCGGTAAATAATGATGGTAATCATAGGCAAGCCGGGATTTCCAATGTGAATCAGGATGAAACTAGCCAAGATGATTATTTGTTGCATATGGAGGATGAGGTTATAAGACTTAGAAAAATTGAACAGTTGTATTTGGAGCAACAAGCTAGGTCAACTCAGCAGAGGGACATCGGTTATCAGTTTCCTTCTCCGCAGCAGAATAGGTTGTGTTCATTTAAGACTTTTAAGGCGTGTGGACCCAAAGAATTTGAGGGAGGTAATGATCCGATGGTGACATTGAACTGGTTAAGGGACACTGAGAGAAAATTTGATGTGTGTCAGTGTGAAGATGAGTTAAGAGTTAAGTATGCAGTCCAGTTATTGAAAGGTCAAGCGATGAACTGTTGGGATTCTGCGACTGCACAAATGACACCGGAACAGAGATCTAGAATCACTTGGGCCGAGTTTCATAGGGAGATCTGTAAGCAGTTCTGTTCGGAGTTTGATATGATTAGACTTAGGCAGGAGTTTCTGGATTTGGAGTTTTCTGAGAAAATGACAATGGATGAGCTTATCAATCAATTCACCTATAAGTTAAGGTTTGTTCAGCAATGGGTACCGGACGAGAGGACTAGGATTACCCATTTTGTTAAGACCTTACCACCACAGTATAGGACATCAGTGAGGTTGGCTCGTAGTTTGACCGAGGCTTTTGAGTTAGCTAGGTCGGTGCATGGTGACAATCAAGCATGGGAGAAATTGGGTAAGAATAAATTGGTGCAACAGTCTAAGAGTGGTACTGCTGGAAATAAGAGTCAGAACCGGAGGATTGAGTTTAGCGAGGGCTCGGTGGGTAGTGATCCAAACCCTTGGTGTGCCGCTTGTAGGTCGAGGCATTCGGGTCCATGTACTCCTCAAACATTAAGGTGCATTAAGTGTGGAGCATTCGGGCATGGTAGTAGAGAGTGTACTTTTCCTCAGTCTGTGTGTTGGAACTGCAAGAAAGAGGGTCATCGGGCAGGGCAATGTCCGGAGAATGTTAGGCAAGGTTTGAGTGCAGCGGGAAGTTCGGGTTCTGGTTCGGGTTCTGCATCATCAATTGGACAGAAGAGAAAGATGGCGCCTCCTCGAGCTTTTCAAATGACAGTAGGAGATCAAATGACAGTGGGGGAATTGCTCGAAGTGAATAACCAAGGTAGATTCTATATTGACTTTGATGTAATATAATTTATAGCATTGTATGCTTATGTGTGATTGTAGCGTTTGGTCTATTTATGTGTGAGATTGGATTTCGGGGACGATATCCTCTAAGGGGGGAAGATTTGTAACATCCTGTTTCTGGGCCTGGAAATAAATTGTATTTTAATAAGTTTGGTTGGTTTATTTAAGAATAAACAAGTTAAAAGAGCCATCGATTTTATTGTGACTAATAAAATATTGTTTGTTTTAAATAAAAAAGTTGACGGTAAAATAAAAGTATTTTGACTTACGGGTATTTTCGGGTTCCAGACAATAGGCTAGGAACGGGTATAATTAATACTAATAATAAAAGTGGGCGGTGGAAATATCTGGATCATTATCACCTACCATTCTTCATTTGCTTTCTTGAAAACTCTCTCAAAACCTCATATTTCATCTCTTTCAAATTGAATCAAGGAAACAAAATAGAGATTTAATCTAGCTAAAGGAAATCTTATTATCATCATCATCTATATCATCTTCTTCATTGGATTGTAAGTGTTCTTGGTGTTCTTGAGTTTATTTTGTAGAATTTTGGAAAATGATGAACATATGTGATTAGTATAAATTGAAGCTTGAAAATCATATATTGTTGATTACTAGATGATTATATGACGATTTTACATGATTACATAGTGATTATATGCTAGAATTTGTTAGTGTTCTTCAAATTGAGCTCATAGGTTAGGGTTTGGTGATTTTGTTGATTTGATGATGATGCATGAGTTAGATTGTTGCTAGAAGATGTTTGTTGTAGTTGTTATATGTTTATGGATGATGTTTGTGGTCTTTACTTGAGAAATTTCGTGTTTGCAAACTGGTTTTGGGTGAAATGGGGTTTTGGTTCGTGTTGTGTTCTTGCTGAAAGTGCAGGTTGTTTTTGAACTAGCAAACGCGATCCCGGCCATGTCTCCGGATCGCGTTCCTTAGTTATAAAATGGCGCAGTCGAGTTTTGGTCATACGAACGCGATCCAGCCCCTTGTTCCGGATCGGGTTGCCATGTGTATTTCGGTGACAGAACTTTTTCTAAAGGTGAACGCGATCCAGCCCCTATAGTCCGGATCGCGTTTGCATGAATAATTTTGACAAGTTGTGTAAATTTTGAAAATGCGTAAGTCTTTTCAGGGTCACGGTTATGTAACAATTTCATTAACTCGGTTTGGGATGAGATTCACATGTTCACTCGGAAACGGCCTAATGGTCAAAACTATATTCTAATAGCCTAGGCGGTTTTTGGCCATTCGGGGTCATTTAGGGGTCGAAAATGGCATTTTTAGTTTTTAAACGTCATTTCAGGATTTTCTGATTTCATTTCTGATTGAACAATTGTTTGTCTGGACTCCAGAGATTAATTGATTTGATAAATATGCTATGATGATGATTATGAGACGAGTTACTGACTTGATATTATTTGTTTATTCATATAAGCGGGCGGCAACTCAGTAATATAAGACCACTGAGTTGAAGATCGGACGATAATTGGTGAGTGGAATTGTAGTCCTCGGTTCCACCCAGTTGTAACGGGTTCGGTTACAACGGGTAAACCAGGATAGTTTATATTAGTAGGTTGTTGTTATTAGTCGTACTGGTACCAGTCTTGTCTGTTTGTTTATGTTGCTAAATATATGAGTTGTTGTGTGATTATTGTTGAATTATTGTTTAGTTGATAACAGTTGTGAACTGTTGCTAGTTGTTGATTGCTTTTGCATTGTGAATGCAATGTGGTTGTTTTCAGAGGTCAACTGTTGTTGGTTGGGTTTGAGTACTACTGTGTAGTTGTCGAGGTTTCTTTGAGACACATAGTTGAGAACAATCCTAGTCAGTGAAGGTAGTACTCAAGCTATCGGTTGATTACTGGGAATGGCGTGGCGCCCAGTAGTCGTGGTTTCTGGGTTGGGTGGATACCAGGAACCGCCGGTCCTCTTGACGTTATGTGCTTATGTGTTTTAATTGTGGTTGTTGCTTAGTTGTAAGACTTGTTATGAGTGGGTTGAACCGTCGGTTACGGTTCCATTCACTTAGCGTGAGCTAATCCCTCGTTGTTGATCCTTTTTGCAGATTAGGTTAGCTTGTTGTTGATGTAGATGTTCGGGTTGTAGATGTTGAGAGGAAGTTTGACTAAGCTTGGCGCAACTCTGATCTTTTGTAGATGTCTTTTGGAAAACGTTTTATATAAGGCCGTTTTGTGTTAATATGGGTTGTAATTAATATGGTTGTAAATCTTAACTAATGTTGTCATATTTTGGTCGTCGTTAAACTTGGACACATTATAACTTTAGAAAAGGCCTTTGGCGTGTTCAAATGGCGGTTTTGATGTAATTAACGGATAGTAATGTTGTGGGGACGCGCTTCCAAGTGTTTTATAATATTAAAATGATATGTTTTTGTTTGTGAAAGGTCGGGTCTTACAATTAGCATTTGTTCATAAGAGTGTAGATTAGGCACTCTCAGGGAGGCACCCTCGATCAGGTCCTTGAATGCGGATCCTGACACCACAGTTAAGCTCAGACTATGTGCTCATGGCAGTGTTATATATACATTATTTATTTGCTTGGTTGCAAATCAATTTACTAAATCTTGCGTAACATACATTAAATTGTATCAATTAAACCTGTGAGCTCACCAGCTTTTAGCTGACCTGTTTTACATGTATTCTCAGGTGATCAGCAGTAGTAGGACTGCCCACTTAGGATCTTAGCTCGAGTCATATGCAAACACTGTTATCAAGAGATTTCATTGCATTTCTACATTTTGTATAATTAGATATGTATTAAAATCTCTCAAATCAATCATGTGAACTCAATGCTTTTGTAAAACTTATGTACTATTATTATTTTAATGTATTTTATCAAAACGACGCATGTAGATGTCGTTTACTATATCTTATGTGCTGTGATTACTTGATTAGTAGCATCCCAAAGTATGCTTCCGCCAACAGTAACTTTGGGGGTGTTACATTATCCCTTAATCTGATAGAGGTCCACGTTTTCAAAATTCAAAATTTCAATTATTATACAATTAATACTTAAATACTTAATTGCTTATTAATATACTATAAATGCTAAAAACTTAATTACTTCATTAATTAATTTAATATTTATAGACACAGAAGCGTCAAGTGCACCAAATTGGTAAACAATTCATCATACGGGTCAAAGTCCAACCTGAATATATGTGTTTTGTTTACAGTAGGTTTTGAATCCTACATCATTACATCTAATTTAATTTCACCCGAGCATTGATGTATTGATACATGTAATCACAAGTTGCTAATGGGTTATAGTCTTTTTTGTTATGATGATTGTAAAATTCCTAAATAAATCATAATATATTACAATGTTCTCAGGTAATTTCTATATATATATTTTTTAATGTTACACTTGAAACAAAAATATTAATTGGCTTTGCTTTTGTTAGTAGATTATTATTAAGGGATGTAACTCATCGTATGAAAATAAATATTTGTGTTTTGTGTAGAGTAGGCTTTGGATCCTATATCTAATTTTTGGCACCCATGCATTAGATGCATTGATACATGTAATTACAACTTGCTAAGGGGTCGTAATCTTTTTTGTTAGGATGATTCTAAAATTTTCATGCTAAATCATATTATATTACTATTACAATGTTCTCAGGGGAACAAGATAATTGCCTCGATGAAGAAATTCCTCATTCCTGATTTCGAGGATACATTGAAAGAAGGCAACTTCGTTGATATCTATGATTTTGGTGTTGAAGAGTATACCGGAGATTATCGTTTATTTGATCATTCATGGAAAATAAACCTTTTAAGATCATCTAAAGTGCGCAGATGTCCTACCTTTGAGTCTGTGTTGGATGGTTATAATGTATTTTCATTTGATGATGTCTTGACAAAGAATGTCCCGATCTTTGGCTTTGGTTAGTCTTACTACTTTTTTATATGCCATTTATTTATTTTAATGATGCAACAATGTAGCATAAATACATACAGCTAAATTTATAATATGCGTGTAGATGTCGTTGGTCTACTCGTGTCAAGTGAACCTTTGAAAATCATTAGAGAGAATGGGAGGGGGGGAAAAATCACTCGAGTTTGGACTGCAAGATCTTGCGTATGAACTCACCTATTTATATTTTTTCATCCTGCATTTATGTATTATACATACTTAAAACATTATATATTGTCATCATATCCTTATGTTTTATCTCTCAATCTTATTTGGTAGTGGAAAGAATGTGAACTGCAACGTATGGGGAGATCATGCGGTCCAGTTAAACGATTTCATTGCTAAGAATAAGCATACGACTGGTCATGTTATCATTTTGCTTCAGAACGCTAAACTAAAAACCCGGAGTACGGATATGATTGACTCTTCTAGCTATGCAATATTTTTTGAGACTAACCACATTATTTCACCACTAACAATATAAATACCTTTTTTGAGCACAGATGGACTTCAAGTTTCAAACCAATTTTTTGGTTCTCGAGTCCACATCAATTATGAGATACCTCCCATTGCCAACTTCCGATCTCGGTAATTTTTTTTAAATCATTCATATACAATTAAGTGATTGTCCTTACTTTCTTATTCATGATATGTATAACTGTCCATTTAAATCGTAAGTTGTTGAATGGAGAAGAAATGGCTGTCCAACCCACGCAACTTGCTAATCTGGCACATGAAGCGGTAGTCAATACTGATTTGCTAATCTGGCTGTCCATTTAAACAACATGATGTTTGCTTTCACATCAATGGGCGGTAAAGTAGATTACAAGATTAATAACGGTCATGGTCCATATGTTTTCCGAATGCAAGGACAGAATTATCATTTACACGGTAGTATGTTGCCTCCAGAAGGTGAAGATGCAAAGTTTTCGCAGCTCTATATATATGACACTGAACATGAAGTTGAAAACCGTATCAATGCATACAGGTAAACAAAATATATTTCTCATGTTATCATTTCATTAACATATGTTCATACACATAGGGTAATATATATACAATTGCCTTAACTATACTCTTTTTTTCTCACCCATTTCTCAACTTCATGCATAGTTCACGCAAAGTTTCACTCTTAAGAATGACGCATGACGCTGCCCTACAAGATTTGCTATCAATTGGTGAATGACATGGCGTAATAGATTTCTATATTTTAGATCGACGTCAGATTCCAAACCTACAACATGGACAATAAATTGTTTACTCCAACACACATTTTTAGTAATCATATGATGTACTATGCATGTGTTTGCGTATTTCATTTTTAAATTGATTGTATTTTATGTCCTTTCAAACAAAGTCATTTTACGTGGTACACAATTCATAAGTTCCATACTAATACATGTAATGTTGACTACATTCGGTACATTATTTTTATTTCGATCAAATGACAAGACAAATTTAAACGAGCCCCGCAAAATTTGCGGGCTATAAACTAGTCCCTATCCCTATCCCTATCCCTATCCCTATTATATTTATAACAAATACAAAATTCAGTAGACAATCCAAGATTAACCACCCCTAATTAAATCTAAACCATTCAATATATTAACCTAACTAATTTTCCACCATTGATTTTAATCCCTATCCATGTCCATGTAATAAGTAGTATTAACCATTGCTAATTTACCTAATTACCCTTATTTGTTTCATAATAATGATGCCAGCAAATATGCATTAACTTTCAAATTAAAGGGTTTGACTCCTTCTCCCATTAAAAACGGACCTTAATTCGTATCCTCAAGCCTAACAAATTGAATTCAAAAATTGAGATCAAATGATTGAATTCATTCACTGCCTTCTCCCTACTTCCTTCGATTGATTCATACGGTACTAATATTACTTGCGCTATCCATTAATTCAATCTACTATTTCCTTGATTTTGCTTTTACTTCAATGTTTTCCTTGATGATCAGTTTTGATTTTACATTCTAATCGATCATCTTCTACATCTAAAACCCTAAATCGCTCATCATCAACATCAGGTATATTGCAAATTTCGTTTATATATATTTGATTCGGAATTAGGGTATATATCGATTATGCAAATTTGATTTTGATTCTGCAAATGATTATGTTGCTTCTTTGATGTAGAATACATAGAGAAAGCAATTTCACACTTATCAGAATCACAAAAATAAAGGTATGCCACTTTTCATATAAACAAAATCTTACATAACTTTATTTATATGAATAAACATATTTAAAGGTTTGTTGATACATCAAGATTATGGAATACAATTTTGAATTCATGTTTTTCATTTGTCAAATTAGTCATAAGAATGGCCTTTTTGCGAATTTATATAGTAATTACTTATATAAGAATTTACAAAACACCCAATTAGATAATTATTAATTTAAACCATCGGGATATCTCTGAAGCAATGCATTGATTGTTATTAAAATTTGACTACTATATTTTGCTACAGAGGCCACTTAAGCAAGGTACGTTCATGTCAATATGACATCTTACAGCGCGTAAAGACCAAAAGAAATAATATAAAATAGAGAAAATGCGATCTATGAACTGTAACATGATTCAATGTATGTAGCTTTATTTAATAGTTTACGTTTTGGTTTTACTGATCTAAGCAGATCCAAAATGCCAAAACTTGAGTAAAGAATCTCAACATCTTTGTTTTATATCTGAAGGTAAGGAGATATGAGTGAAATACCAGATTAAATCTTTATGGTTTAAAATATATTCATTTGTAATGTTCATGAGTCTTACAGGTTAAAAGTGTGCTTGATCCTGGTGAGGATGATAATGTGAGTTTGGGAGCAGATTCAATGCAGAGAGATGAAGATAGTGAAGCTGATATTGAGGTGAAGTGCCATCTGCCAAATATATTATTACGGTCACTTACTTTGATAAGTTGAGTTTTAATAGCTTCGTACTGTTTACATCTCATCAACACTTATTTTGGTGTTTTATTTTTTTAAGAGGTGGATAGGGGGTCAATATGGGTATTTTTGGTGGCTTGCTTTGGGTTGACAAGGAACACTATATTTCATAAATAAAAATATACCAATTAAATAAATATTTACTATGACAACATATAATTACATATTAGTAGTATTGGTGGTATGACTATTCTTCGTAAAGGACAAACTCATTATTTCTTTTGGCAATTATTGATGACCCGTTGGTTTACTTCATGAGTTAATTTAGTGAGTTAATATAGGCTTCTATAATATTCTACTCCCATTTGTTTTCTGTAAGTACCATCTGATTATGAACCGGGATGATGGTTGACCTGTTTGAATGAAAATATTTGGCCTATATGGCTGAAAAATATTGTTTCACAAAAAGTTCTATTCCCAATTTAAGAATGTTTATGATATAGTAGAGCCGTGGGATAAAATGCATATAACGTTTGGTTTCAGGTTTTTCATTTTCAGTACATTTCAGTAAAGTATGATTCTTGCATCAGAGGGAATTAATCTTAGCATAATGATCGGCTAAATGGTTTTCAACAAAAAGAGTCACCCATAAGCCTTGAAGATGAAGACGCTATTCACCGTGGACATAAAAGCAGCTGTTCTCCACTTACATCAGGTGAAGACACGCCTATTAAAGTGACTTGCAATATTTCTTAGCTAAAGTTATGTTGCTGCATTTTGTTTTTCATGTTCATGGATATAATAAATTTCGGATCAGGTTTGGGTATTTCATAGACGGGTCAGAAAATTCAAACCACCTACATGACATATATTAGTACATACCTACTGATCTAGATTTTAGTTGCCATTGAATTATATCTTTTGACATATTGCTGACATGTATCACATATGTTGTGCACGTGCTAAGGTTTGTTTTATCTGCAATCCCTGACTTCACACAAGAGTTGTTCTTGCTTCATTTGATGCCAATTAAATTAATGTTATGAAGGTAGTTTCTTTAATATCTTTGTGCACAAATATGACTGTCATCTCTTTCTAAATTTTGATGTTATAATGTTCTTAGTTATTTTTATTAGATTGCTACAGTGTAGAACATTGGTATAGTTGTTTCTATGTGAGACTTTCACTCCTTCACTTTTAAAATGTAGCACCACCACACGTTATCATATACCTTCTTTTGTCAAAACAATTGAGTATTGACTCATTCATAGTTATAGTGATTAGAACGTTTTCTTAATATAATTGCAATTCAGGTATCTAAAGAACTATTTGTGAGTATATAGGTCTTACATGATTCAATTGTTACTCATCTATCCATTTATGTGTCCGGGTTGGGTAATGCATAACACAGGTTCATGTAAACTAGCTAGGCTAAGGATTTGCATTCGAGGGTAGGAATGTGAATGTGAATGTGAATGTGAATTATATGGAGTGCAACTGTGGGTTCATATTGGCTTCTATAATTGGTACAACTTTTCATCTATTCCTACTTTTTATTTGAAATCTGGGTATATCCATATTATTCTCTAAACATGGATGACAATGTTACTTTCATAACCAATTAACAAGACTGTATATTGAGTTTTTTTCTTCCTTATGTCAATTTTAACAATTGGTCTTTTGAAACCATGGTAATATTATGCAGGTTGAATGGGTACATAAGAAGCGGGTTAATTTGGATTTGGGCTCTGTTAAGACTATCTCGACATCACATATTTTGGATGGAAAGTCTTCTTAGTAACTCTTACCAAGTTTAGCAATCGTTTATTTGGGTCAAAGGTTAAATGATCTTAGCTAGATAATTAGAAGTACGTATCTATAAAAGTACTTTTTTTTTTTTGCTATAACAGTTGCCTGTACATTGAAACTATGATTGTTTTGTGAATCAATACGTTTTGTCTTAGGTTTAGATGGAATGGCCAAGATACTAAGTTTTTGTTCAATCAACATTCAGTGACAGCATGCTTAGTTTGGAATTGATATAATACACTCAAGTGATATGTACTTCTAATTTAAATAAATGTCCTGCTTATTATATGGTCATGCACTTTGTAGATTTCTAGATATTCTTGGTTCACGTTGATGCTTAGAAGCAATAATTATGCATTATTTGCAACTATGCTCAGATCAAATTTTTACACTTTATGTCATACTTTGGACTCTTTGTCCTACTCTGTGAGAAGTAGATGGTTGGGCTTTGTATCCAAACAATCGAGCTTAACTATATTATAAAAAGTATCATGTGTCAAAGGAATTGATATTGCAGTCTATACTAGAATGAAAAGGAAATAAATGTTTTTTGTGTGAATGAGTCCACATTAATTCATTGTTGTTGGTTTACAAAGAGATACAAAGCAAGCTTGAGATTGTAATATGTAAAATTTGAATACAGCAGTCATATAAAAATCCAACATTAAACTTTATAAGTTGATTTCTAAAACTAAAAACAATGTTGTGCGCTAAATGGGAGCTCATTTTTGCTATGACAATCTAGGTATTAATTTTAAATATCTCCACACGCCTGATAATCTAGGTATGACAATCCGTATTATATGAATTCAATTCATATTTTATATATTATCAATAGATAGTTTTCTGCTGTAGCCCCGCGAATTTCGCGGGTTATATTCTAGTTTAATTAAAAGTAAACATGAAAACCCTTCCAATTATACATCTTGAGCGCCAAATAACTGAATAAGTGATCCTAATAAAAGAAAAAACAGAGCATCTTGACGCACCTGATTCCCTTTGGTGCAACCTGATAACTAACCTAAAGTTAGAGTATATATATATATATATATATATATATATATATATATATATATATATATATATATATATATATGTACAAATAAGGGATGCAATCAATTTATGTTAGATTTATAATTATTTTTTTAATGAAATATCACCACCCTTCCATAATGAGTTCAGATAGTAATTCACGTTTGGTTAGAGAAATTTGGAACTAATTAATATATTTGCTTGCAACATCAAAACAATATACCTCCAATATTACGGCGGAACTTAAAGACGACTATTTTCACGAGTACAGACGTACAGTGGAGCTCAACATCATTTCTTCGAGATTAAATTGGAGGTAAACATGGTACTAATATTATCACCAAAAACCACGTACACTAGTATACAACAAAGGAAAGTTAATTAGTGAAAGAGATACGGAAAAACATCAAAAATGGAAGAGAGTTCCAAGTGTTGATGGAGGCATGATCTCTACATCAGCAACAGCGACAATAGCGATAGGTGCAATTATAAAGTCACATATACTACTTTTACTGCTAGTTTGAAGGCCAAGGTGAACCATGAGTGATTGCTGGTTTCTGCTGCTAACGACTCTTGCTTCAGCTATCATATCATCAAAAGGCGAAAACATTATTGTTTAAAGACTAACAAGATTGTTTTTGTGACTTTCGGAAACATGTGTTCATCATATTTATAGTGCTGAATTGTCCCATGTTTCAGAAATTTTTTACATTTTTATACATGACACCATCTAGACGTTATAATTGCAATTCACAAATCCGTTAGATCCTACTACATCACATCTCTACCGTATATTGTCTAAAACACTGACATTATCCTTAATAGATATGGTTTAATTATTAACTGGGGTGAGACGCACTTGAGACCTGGCTCACGTGGTAGAGCTATCAGGCATTTATGCTGCAGGTACAGGGTTCAAACCCTACTCGGTGCATGAAAATCCCTTGGGCCTTTGGGCTCCGGGGTGAGGAGTTTTACCCACTTAGGCAACCGGATCTGTCGGCACTTGGGCCGGGGACGAAGCTGGGCTTTCTTCTCGAGGGTGCATTATGGTGAGATGATCGGGTGGGCCTAAGTGGCCCGTCAGTGATTCCAAACTGCCTTTCAAAAAAAAACTGGGGTGAGACTGTGAGAGGACATAGCCGAAATTGTTGACTTTTCCGTTGACTTCGGCAATATGTTGGTCCATGTCTTAAACTCGCGGTATATTGAGCTTTGCCAAATCTTATCTTATATAAATTATATATAGGAAGCAGGTTGTGATGTCATCAAAAATCAAATCAACCAATAAAATTACTCGATTTTGTCAAATTAACTAAAATATAGGAACGATGATATCATATTTTCTCAATTATCTTGTCTTATTATTATTAAATTAAATAAATTAAATTTATACGGAGATTATTATTATTTGTATTGTTATATCATAATCCGATTCGATCAAGAATTCTAATTAATTTTTAATTGTTTTTATTAAATTATTTTTAAAGGAGGTAAGCCCAACATAAACAATATTTGGCGAAGTTGAACGCATATTTCTAAATTTGTTGTAAAATAATAAAGAATAAAGAGAATAACAAGAACAATATAGAGAAACCGAAAAGAGAATTATTTTATTCATCTCTCAATGGAGGTATATATAATGTTACAAGGTGGAGTATTCCCAAAGAAAGAATCTCGTAATTATAGTAACCGGTATCTAGCATTGTTATAATAAGATATGGACATCCATCACATAATTATTTATAACACTCCCCCTTGAATGTCCATTCAAAGATTATGCCTCGTTAAAACCTTACTAGATAAAACCCAGTGGGACAAAAATCTAATGAAGGAAAAAGAGTACATAATTCCTACATACGCTTGGGGATGTTACCTCATTAAAAACCTTACCAGGAAAACCCAACATGGACAAAACCATGGCTAAGGGAAAAAGAGTGCAACGCGTATCTTATCTTTTCTCCCCCTGATGATCACATCACTTACATGTATAGTTTTTACACAACGAATGCCATTCAAAAGAAATTAGTTATATCTCGCCAACAAAAATTGTCTCATATGACTAATCATAAATCTCAACGCCCAATGATAATTTAATACTATACTTCTTGACCACTAATTTCCAATAACTTAATAATACATATGCATATGCCAAACAATTAGAAGCACATGTATAACTTAATCATGAGTTCTTTAGTTGTTGAAATCCAATATCATAAACCAACTTCTTTAATCAAGGTAAGAAGTTTCTTGATAGAATAAATATGTCTAATTCTCGCATTAACAAATGTCCTCCATTTGTTGTTCACATATCTAGAAGGATTTAATATATGCCATACATATTTTCTAGTACAACCTAGTGCTTTACAAGTTATACAATCCCAACAAATTCAGAATTTATTATATCATGTATGACCAGTACGAAAACTATTAATACTTCAGTTTAATTATGACACTTTTTAGATTAATATTGTGATCATCATCTTTGAAAGTCAAATGGGGTCTTTCAACATCATGTAACCTCATAACCATGAGTGTCAACGAAAAATTTAATACAATATTTCTTGATCACTAATTTCTTTGTCATCCTTCGAGGGTCGAAAGGAATAAAATAATATTATACAACCATTGAAGTGCTTAGTGAATGTAGTTAGCTCATAAATTCTTATTAGCACTTCTTATATAGGTTTCTATTAGGGCACAACTATTACGTCATCAGGATGCTTCAATCCTTAACCTATGATAGTACAAAATCGTTCATCTCAATTTCTTTAATGAGTACCAATCGCCTTTGGAAGCTTCCAAATAGTTCTAATAATATATGAATTTCAAAATGCTTACATTCAAATGATGCATGGGCTAATACAATCAATGTATATAGCATATTCTTTTCATAAAATATTGCAAGAACGATTTTATCATATGTGCCAAAATGTTTTCTCATCGATATAAGGACTTACTTATTCCGTTTGATCAAATATTGTTCTCGAGAACCTTTCCTTCTATCTTAAGATCTTTTAAATCGTGAAACATGCTTTATGCATTTCATATCTTTCACGGAGTTTCATTAATAAATGAGCTCTAATAATATCCGATATACGCGATCTCCTTTATTGCCAGACCTTTTAAGAAATAAAATGAAATAGTTGCATCCACCAAATAAAAAATGTCTCCTCATATATAAATCTCGGTCTTTGCACAGAATCTTTATATCATCACTCTTGCCTTATATCTTATAATTTCCTTCTCATTGGGCTTTTTGCATCAAGACCGATTTATATACAATATATTTTACACTTTCAGGTGTATAGAACTTGATCCAAACCATCTCACATCAAGAGATTCCATTTTTCATAAATTTCTTGCGTCTTTCCATATTGGCCAATATATTCAACATCTGCACTTCTTAGCATGAATACTTTTCGATCCTCATTTACAATATCTAGCGCTACATAATACAAAATATTAACGACGTCGATTTCATTTATTCGATTCCACACTTTCCGAGACACAACTTAATAAGATCATTTTACTTTTCAGTTTTCACTTTTAGGGTACCCGAGGTTCATCTTGAACCTTCATATCTAGTGTCTCTTTATTAAACTCTCATGGGGTCTTTGTTACCTCAATTTGACCACCTTAATTTCTTGCTCCCTTTTTACTTTGAGGATTTTATTGGAATCGATTAATCTACCACGTTTCACATGCCGTGGACTTAGTACCAATCTTAAGTGGAGCATGAGCAGCTTATACATGTGACTTAGTCACTCAATTTCGGTCAATGAATATGTCTGACAACTATTTAATATGAATTATCATTTGAACTTTGAGTTCATTCTTCACCATGAGGATCAATATCATATTGTGATAATTTCAATTTATGCTGCTTATCCCCTCCCCATACATATTCCCAATATTCTTTCACATCTAGAGTTTGTGCCTTGTAGTGGAGCAACAAAAATATATATTGCACAAACAAATAAAACTTTTAAGATGTGATATATCTTTTTCATGACCACTCAATTATCAAGGGGGAATCATAATCTTGTTAGCCCGATGCGAATTCATATTATTTCATATATATTTATTAACATGGCCCCATACTATAAGTAATAGTTATGCTCTCATCATGACAGTAGTCATGTTGTATACTAAATACACTTGTTAGCGTTTCGACAAAAATAATCGATGTATGAACTAATAAATGTTCAACACTTATTACAATCAACCAAAATGCTAAGTATATATGTGATTCATCATAATATACATTTACCGACGTTGTCAAAACAAATATGATATCTAGAGAATATGTGCTCGCGATCTAACTAAGCGAGGAACTTATTCATGCAAACTCTAGGTTGCAATTTTCATGACCATTTACACGATGCATCGATTTAAAACTTCTAAATGGTCTACTTGGCGGATATATAGGCCTACATATATCCCCTTTTTATCAAATCCACAATCTTAAGATATTCAATCTCAATTTTAGTCGGTAATGATTAACATTCTTCGAGAGCATTCAAATCATATCAAAATCACCACTTCCAAGAACTTCCTAGTTCTTATATACATTTTGCATCATCATTGACTTGGGATGGTCTAACCGGTCATGCTAATTTATATAATTATCAAGGTCCATAAAACACCAACTTTATGGCCATACGTGCTTCAATCGCACTTATCTTGTTAATATATGTTATTGCATGCATCATTACGTTATGTTATTCTTTCCCGGATGTATGCATTATTATCATGATCACTTAAAATATGGTTCTTAAAGTAAGTGATATGTATATATAACTTTTCACAATTTAAAATTATCAAATAAATCATATAGTACACCAAATAACTATCACATCCATAACAACGACATATATGCATATCGTATAATACATTTATCCATTTCATGCAATTTATTTTATAGCTCATAATATTTGTTCATGTAGTCACAATTGTAAATCAAAACTTCGTTAAATATCTTTTTCAAGATATTTCTCATAGATAAAATTTTCTCACATAGTAGCAAGCTAACATATAGCATTGATTAAAAAAACAATATTACATGATCAAGTAAAGCCCAATCCACCAATTTCACTTCTTATAAAATAGACAATTTTGTATATAGACTAGCGTTAGGGAGTATCATGCTTTATCTATTTGTGTCAAATATATATATTCCAAATATAGATAATGTACTTAATGTTCAAAATCGTTTAGAGTCTAACGGGCAAAATAAATGTCACTCTAAGTCAAATTGCAAAAACCGATAAAAATAATGAAATGTCATAGAAGCAAATCATACATCTAATTCCATGAAGACCAAAGGTTGTATCAATCTAGTAAAGCAATAAAATAACATATGCCCACAATTATAACTCAACTCATAATTAAAAATTATATATTACATGCATAACTATCAACAAATCATCAATTGTAAATACAATCACATAAGTATGAGAAATAATAGTGTATTAGTGTAACTTAGAGAATGAGACTCATTCGAGCACATAACAAATCATGGGGTTATCGTGTGAGTCTCTATTGAAAATATATTTACTTTATCAATCACGTCCTCAAAAAAACTAAACTTCTAGTATCTACCGTCACAAAATAGTTCTTAATTTCAAGCATAAAGATATGGGGCAAATTATATATCAAATCATATTGAGGGGATCAACATAATGGATATAAGTGGATATTCCAAATTTGTAAATTGTAAGCGAAACATAAACAGTATATATAGATATAGCTTAATACCCGCATTATGCAACAGAATACGATAGTTGTATATCATGTCTATTCTTCAATTACTATCCACTAAGATGACTGAATAACAATAGTCTACTCATATATAGAGTTGAGAATTCAAAATACGATGGTGAGAGTAATAATAATGAAAATGGTAAATTAATATAAAATAAAGATTACATAAGTAAAATTTGGAAGTGTTTAATTTTAGAAGGAAATACCTAGCATTAAATGAGAGATGTAAGAAGGGCAAATTTGTCACTTTAAATAATTTAAGAATTTTAAGATTTAATAGTTGGACATGCTTTATAAGTATTGTAGATAATTACCATCGTTCCAAATCCTTTAGCTCAAATTTTGTTCTCAATAGGACACAAGTATATGTTTCAATTCCTTAAGTTTTAGCATCTATAATTCTTAATCTAATAGTGTCGAAGTCACAAGTTTTTTTAAGCAACATGGATTTGCACAAAAATGTTACAATCGTAACCAGTGTAGACAAAACATATACCACACGCATTGTGTAAATAAAGCCTATATCACATGCATATCAGTTTCAAATACATACTCGCAACTTTATTGAACAATAGTTAATTTCTTGGATCCTCAAATCATGCTAAAACACATGTCCAAGATTTTATTCACCAGATATAACTTTCGAAAATTTCTTTAGCAGGATGATTAACATTGTTTAGACTCTAGAAATGTAAGGCTCATAAGATCATGTGGCTTTTGCATTGAGAATTTAGCTAATGGTATATTAGTATTAGTATAAATATAATACTCCTAGCAACGATTTATATGCTTCACCATGGTCTATTAGATTAGAATTTATAGATCCAACTAAATTTGACTAACACGTACAAAATCATCATAATAAGTAAACTTGATCACCAATTTGATGCATGAAGCAATATCTACGATATATTATAATCACAAAAGTATAGGTCGTCATTCATGTTTAATTAAAACAATATAATAAGCAATCTAAAGATTTCAAAATTGCAACCATGCTTTACTGTATAACAAGAATAATGTACTTTTTAGCAATTAATTACTTTTAATAATTTACTAAATTACATATAATGAATTTTATTATTCTTTCAGATCTTACATCTACTATATTAATGATAAATTTGTTTAACATATATTAGAAGTCGTATATATGTAGCAGCATGATTCTCTAAATCATATATAAGTACCTGATTAATGCAATTCCCTTTTAAGTTTTAGAAAATAAACATTGCGAAGATTAATCATAGTGCTAGAACAATTATAACTTAGATTAAGTGACTCATGTACTCATGGAGATCATTAAACGTACGGTGATCTTAACACATGGCAAATTAAAGGTTTTATATTATAATCTAAAATCAGATATAAATTATTATGTATGCATCACGTGTACTATAACCAAACATGTAAAAACTGAAAACCACTAATCAGGTCCTTTGTATTTATTATTTACTTATATATATTTCAATTTGTGAGAAAATAGAATTTTATATGACTAAGTATGTATCAAACAATACAGATTACAGAACATATACCAAACAAGAACTTCATAATTAAAGTCCTTACCGATGCAAACAGTATAGATATAGACTGTAGTCATATAACGTGATTTTCTTTCTTTTGAGATCTTCGGATTAATATTTGGTAAAGTATCATGCTAATAATAACTACTCCAATATTTAGATCTATAACAATTAACATAAACTCATGTGAGTCAATGTAAATGCAGTAATTTATATTTAATCAAGTTATGATATTACATCTTTTATAAACAAATAATACATAATAAATACTAATACGGATACGGATTTTAGTAAATACTTATTTATCTATTATTTGCATAATCTGATCCGTAATAAATTGAGGTAATCAAGTAGAACCATTACATTAAAAATTAAATCTTCTAAAGTTATCGAGGCTTCACTTTAATGTATTGCGTGTTGAATTTAGAGGACACGTATTGTATACTACCTTTATAGTTCATATACTAAATTGCCATCTAACACCTCAAATAACACATTATTCAAGAAACATAAATCCATGCGATTGATTATAATAAAGAGATGAAAGATTTTTGGACCGTACGTACCTCAAAAATAATTACCGATGACTACGAACTCAGCTGGTTAGAGTGTCGTGTTGATAACGTATTGTAAAATAATAAAGAATAAAGAGAATAACAAGAACAATATAGAGAAACCGAAAAGAGAATTATTTTATTCATCTCTCAATGGAGGTATATATAATGTTACAAGGTGGAGTATTCCCAAAGAAAGAATCTCGTAATTATAGTAACCGGTATCTAGCATTGTTATAATAAGATATGGACATCCATCACATAATTATTTATAACAAAATTTACTTTTTTCATAAACTTTTTCATCATCGTTAATTGCTGTTCCCTTTTTTATTGTTGATTAATTTTTTATTTACAACCCTAAATTGTAATTAATTTTTGACTAATTTCTTTTAAACGTGTGATATAATTTTAAATATTTGAATTAATTTATTCTTTTTTAAATCCTTATCCAAAGCACTTAGGGCTCTTTTCATCAATTCCCTAAATTTTATTCATTAATCCGTATTAATTACACATGTGACTATTAATTAGTTACTTAAGGATTCCAAGTACAAATTCAGTCCAAATTGTATAAGAAGATTAACATTTAGTGTATATATTACGTACATACTTAATAAAATCAAATATAAATTTAACGACCCTTGTGTATACACGGGTTTAAAAGCTAGTAATTTATAAAAACTTTACCAATCTACCATATATTTAAGCTCCTAAATTTATTAGTAACCCATTTAGCAAAGAAGGCCTAGTGGCCCGCACATCGTAAAAATAACCAAGAGGCCAGTAATTAAGCCGTATGGCAAATTGGCAATCTACAAAATGTCACAATAGAATGACTTTATTTAACCTTTTAAAACCACAAAGAACTAAAATTAAGTAGTCAAGACATCTGGAATATGGCTTTTGGGCCTAAATCAAGAAAATTCTATATGTGTTCTTTCAAAGTGAAATCCAGAATACCCGGGCAAATAAGGGTCAAATTATTAATTGCTTTTCAGGCATTTAAGGACTGCAAACAAATCAGAGTAAAAATGGTGGATTAATAACTAACTATCAAAAATAGAAGAAATATGCTAGAGATCCCACCAAAATGTACAAGGAACCCTTCCTTCCCAACCGAGCAATAATTGCATAAGCAGCGGCACGTTCCACTGCAGAAAACAAGCCGTAAATGAGGAGACTGGTAACAACGACTGTACAAGCATGAGGGTGTGTTTGAAATGGGAAACCAGTTACTCCATGAGATTTGATGGCAGTGAAACTAAGTAAGCCAACTATAACAAAGTTCATAGCAGATTCTTTATCTTCTTGCTCTTCATGACCCATTGCTAATAATGTTGTTACTTGGTGGTTTGTCTACAAACCATGCAGAAACACTATAATAGGACACTTTGATACAAGATTAACGATCCTCGGAAATAGTCCTGTAGATGGTGTCATATGGTTGGTTTCGGTTGGTTGATCGTTGACCGAGATTACTTGTTCAACGTCTGGATTCGTTGCAACAATGGAACCCATTAGTCTTTTGGTTATAACTTGGTACAGTTATAAGTTGTATCTTTGGATATATTGAGACTTTGAGTTTACCTTTGAATTTGTTTTCGGGTAGTATTTATATTTAAGGAAAGGTGATAAAGTGGTGGTGTTGTCAAGATGATGACGAAAGTGGTGGTGGCAGTGGAGAAGATGGAGAAACATCACAGTTTGTTACGTCCGGTGGAGGCCGGTTCACCAACGGTGGTAGTTCGCATCTCAAAGTCTCCGGCCACAAAATACTCCATCGTTTCTCCGCTTATATTCTCCGGTCACGAAGACGGTGGTGGTGGAACGGCAGTGGTGGCGGTGGTGGCGGTGGTGAACGATGAAGGAGGTGGTGGTAGTTTGTTAGTGTGTGTGTTTTGTAGAGAGAAAAAGAGAGAGAGAGTTAGAGAGTATACGTGTGTGTTTTTGTGAAAAGTGAGAAAGAGGGAGGGTGACCAGATTTCTGCCCTAGACTACCCCTTTCATCTATTTAAATAAAAATTGCACCTTAGTCCCTCCGCCCAAAAAACAATTGCAAAATAGTCTCTGAATGACATGGTTTGATCTGGACCATTCATGAAGGAAATGGATAATCTGGATTTTCTTACCCTCCCTAACCCTCATTCTCGTCTAATCTGAAATCAATAATATTTGGGAAGAATCTCACGTGTAGCTAATATCACGTAATTTTGAGAGGAATCAGTTGTGTAAATTTGAGAAAACTGAGGGTTGAAAATATAGATTTTTTTAAAAATAAAAAAAATAACTTTTTACTACACATTCTCAAAAAGGTTGTTTCGACAAGCAACTCATAGCAGGATTTTTTTGAATCCGATGCAACCCTTCCACAAGGATCACACCTCAGACAATGTTCAGCTCTTTTCTGTGAAATCACGGAGAGTTGAGATTGAACCCATGACCTATTTCTCAAAAGCCATCCATTTCACGCCTCACGTGGACATTTGGATTGAGGGAATAATACCACCATGCTAAAGCCGTAATGGTACTTTTTACTACACCTTATTATCCTGCAATCAACAAACCGATACAAAATACACCTATGATTTAGTATTTCCCTACTTTCTAATTTTATTATTATCTCCCTCTTACGCATTATTATTTCAATTTTCTCTATCATAAGTTTTAATACATCCTGAAGAATGGAAGGGTTATTTGGGCCAAATATAATTTTAAAAAGGTAAAAGTGAGTAACTTTGTTTCTTTTGTTGATGGACCGAAATTATGAATATCATGTTATTTTGTCTAGGCTTTATAATTTATGTGGTGGTGCACATTGTATTTGTCTAGGCTTTATAATTTATGTGGTGGTGCACATTGTATTGACACATTATAGGCAAATATCCTAGCTCTTTTAGTACTAGAGAGAGAGATAAATAAATATATGATTAAGTGAATTATTTCGTGTAACTAATACTACGTAATACATTTCGTCATCGCTCAAGTTGTCAAATACATTCATCAATCACGACCCTACTTAATGCATTCTTATTGACCCATAACTCGAAGGCTAACCATGGTTTCATCATTTGTTCATGTCTACGATCTCAAAGTAGTCTATAAAATTTAGTTAGTCTTTCAAATTCACACCTAAATTAAGACGGAATTGATCCATTGAATTTCCTTTAATTGTTTTTGTTTTCTAAAAAAAGAATTCACATTCCAGATTATTAGAGTGGGTTTAGTTATGGAAAATTTTCTCAATTTCCTTTTCTGTTTTTGTAGAATTTGGAAAGTATTTTACGTCCCTAGAAAAGTAATGAAAACTTTGAAAACATGTTCAAATGTGAGGGATGGAGTTTTCCTTTTCCAAGAGATAGTAGAGATGGAAACTTGAAAAACCATAAAAAGTAGTTTTCAAATTTTTTAGTTATAAACGGGAATATAAGGGGGTGTGTTTAGTTACGGAAAACTTTTCCAATTTTTCCTTTTCTGTTTTTGTAGAAATTGGAGAGTACTTTAAGTCTCTAGAAAAGCAATGAAAACTTAAAAATGCGTTCAAATGTGAGGGATGGAGTTTTCCTTTTCCAAGAGAGTAGAATTGAAAACTTGGAAAACCATCAAAAATAGTTTTCAAATTTTTAATTATAAAATGGAAAATAGGGATTTTCCTATTCTTAGAAAAGTTTTTTGGGAAACTCAGATTTGAACACGTTTTCTATTATTCTAGTTTTCTTAGAAAATTTTCTAGAAAAGTGGAGGAGTTTTCTATAACTAAACGCACCCTAGTTCCTGTGTTACAAAACATTACATTTCTAGAAAAGGGATCAGGACTTTGTTACCTCAAAGTCAGTACATAGCTAAAGAACAACCAAATAAATGTACTCTCCACGTCTGCTAATTCTGTAAAAGGTGGAACAAACCCAGTGAATTGGGGGGCATGCAATCACGGAATCACCTTCAGGAGCACCTCTAACCATTGTTGACACCCTTTGGTTACATTTTCTTAAAAAGCACCTGCAAAACAAGGATGCGAGTGAGCTTACATGGATATGAAAAACAGGTAAGGTCACTTCAGCGATTCAAGTGACTGAAACATCCTCCAATAATAAGCATACTAAAAACAAACCATCAAATGTCAAAGATAGAACTCAGATAGAAAACCGTCAATCGGATAGCAACATTCATATTTACATTTGTAATCTTTATTCTGCATCTCAAGACCAAATTGATCCAAAAATGAGGCAGTAAAAAGAGTATGGAAACTTGTAAACAGAAAAGCACACGAGTCAAAAAAATCAAAATTACTCTGTTAACTAATAGTAGTAGCTTCTACATATCGAAAATAGCATCTCAAAAAACATTTGAATGTGTGAGTGGTTTGGTGGTTAGTTATACAGAAGATAAGCATTGTAATGTACATAAATCTTGGCTAGGCATTCAGGATTTATGCTAATTCAAGCATATTGGTCAAACAGTAACTTACACAAAACCTGGTTAAAAAACTAATAAATCATGCAGCAGTTTGAAACAGTAGAGGATACCTCCTTTGTTTACTAGTATCATGCTAATGTCTGAACGTAGCCAGGATAAGGAACAAGTGACAAGCCATTCCTATGGACACAACCAACTGAATAGAGATGCGATGTTCTTAAAGGACATAATAAAGACCACATACATTGACACTAAGAATAGATTATCAAACGTAAAAAACACAATATTGTAGCCTAACAGCCTACCTGAAACAAATCTTTTCCTAGCAACCAATAGTGGCATGGGGTGGGACAAAAATCTGCAGCATTGATGGCCATTTTACAGCTTTTGCCATATAAGCCAAACCATCATAAGCACACTGGTAATGGCATTCTTGAGGTCTTGACATATGTTTGGAAGAGCAAATCAGATTGCTACACAACCAAGAGGCAACTTAAATTTCTATTCCAAACGCACCCAAAGACCATCACTAGAGTACCAAAGATTGTAATGCACATAGATCGGTGGTGGTGGATGTGGTGTCAAGTTCTGAATCCTCATCTTTAACCCTGAATACATAGGGAACAAAATAAATAACACAATCCAGGATTTCAGTCATGTTTGTTGTAAAGTAACACAAAAAGAAGATAAAACTGAATGCAGATAGAGATGCACATTAAATGTGGAAAAAAGATACGAGACAATCTTAAATTCAGCAATCAGCATTCATGGTTTAAGTTTAGTTCTGCACCTCCAAAACATACTTGCTCATAATCCAATACAAAATAATCATTCACATGTAAACCCTCTAAAAGTGCCATCAAGAAGTACTGATTAGGTATACAAGCCTATTTATGTTTGTGGGTAAAAGAGCATAAAGGGAAAAGAGAACTACTGTATGCATATATGTGTATTCAACAAGTACTAGACAATATTTAATCCAGTATTAATCATCCAGGTTTAATGTCAGTTATTATTCAATTATTATACATCTAGGGAACCCAAAGATGTGATCTCAATCAACACAAAACAGAGCATCTTAAGGTATTTATACTTTTGGGATTGCAGAAAAGTTTAAGGTCATTGGGTGTGCCACCACGGAGCTAGGTATACGAACTAAGCACTGCTAATGTTTAAGTTCATTTATCGTTATTACATAATCAACATACACGGTGGAAATATATCCGCACCTGCTCAACATTACCCAGCCCAATCAACAAGTGTCACGCCTGAGGTCCTGACTTCTGACAAAACGGAAAAGTCCTGCAGTAAACAATCCATATTACGTCCAGTAATACCTAATCGTACTCATGAACTGCAACATATTCATTATTCATTTTTGATATCATTGTTTAGTTCATCATCATTCTTACCATGAAGTTGCAATGACAAAATCCAACTGATTACCTACTTCTCTATGTAAACTATTAGACTAAGCTCATTATGAATGTGATTGATGGTTAGCAGGAAGTTGACAGTCTATTACAAAGGTTGACGGTTTATTTAGAGCAATTACACTTTTAACATAGTCCTAGCAAAATCCTTAACAATCACAAACTATGTAAACTATTAGACTAAGCTCATTATGCAATTCAAATTAATTAATCCACTTAATCACAATTCATGCTTCTATGATTGAGATAGTTATTTGAACAATTTGATAGACGGTATTGCCTAAAGAATGATTGGAGAATTCAATGGTGTGAAAATATAAAGAAAATGATTAAGATACTTTAATGCTAGCCAATGTAAAATGAAGATTGGATTTAAAGACATGAAAATAGAACGTGAAACCTTTTTTCACGAAAAGACTTGGATCTAAGTGACAAAAAATGGGCCTAGTCGTTTTATCAATTACAATAGGCCTAAGATTTTACGATTTAAACTCTTGTGAGGCCTTATAATGTCGTTTCCTCACACAAATTGGGTATAATATCTTGAAGCTTATATTCTCCAAGACCTTAGAATACCAATACAGTGAAGATCTTTGTCGTTATACTATACTAATATATGACATCGATAATTTTGAGGCCTTAAAAATTCGGGGGCCTAAAGCTGTAGCTTCACTGGCTTTACCCGCGAGCCACCCCTGTCTAATAATGATAGATAATCATTAATCAATAATCGAAGATATAGATTCAAATTAAATCAACATTTATAACAGGAAGCAGTTATAAGATATGTTTGAATTGAATCATTACAAGTGAGTTTTTATTAACAAATAACAAATTACAATGATATGCTTGAATACAGAAGTATTACATAACAAAGGCTAGTTATAAATGGTGTGTTAATGATAATAGTCCTAATGTATTACGAATACCTATTTGGATAAAGTTATCATAATTATTTTTCTTTATAATGAATAATTAATGATTTATGATGTCAATAAATCCTATAATTTAGCTAATTGGACAAAATTAAGTAATTCTATTGGTTGATTAGATTTTTGATGACGTCATTAACTGTTTGTTATATATAATTTAAGATTTCAATTTTTTCATGAAATTTTTTTGAGGCAACAATGTTGTGGCTAAAGGTTCTAATGTCGTCCCAAAAAGTTATTTTAATTTATTTCAACCATAAATCAACAAAAATTTAAAGACTTTATTAATTAATAATCTTGTAAATTCGTATTTAGTATATGTGTCATCGAAATTTATAATATAGTAATAAAAAATATTTCTTATTTATTAATAGTCGTGAAAACATCATGTGAACTACTATGTTGAATGCGACGATAATGTGATAAAACTATGGTTTACAAACCGGTATACATTATGTTAGTGTAAAGCATCGAGTAAACCATGTTTGATCTACATCTCACAACTTTTGCATATACTTGCCAATTATATACTCACAAACACATTCGCCAACATATATTGAGCTTTTGACATAAATAGTATAAACGTCTTAGGGTTTCATGAACATAAACGGTCTTTAAGGTCAACATAATTAGTGATGAAGTGCA
Source organism: Helichrysum umbraculigerum (assembly GCA_949592205.1). Lineage (NCBI taxonomy): Eukaryota > Viridiplantae > Streptophyta > Magnoliopsida > Asterales > Asteraceae > Helichrysum > Helichrysum umbraculigerum. Next base: position 117,191,623 of record CATIUR010000003.1, on the reverse strand, counting down.
ATGATACCACTTGATTGAATAGAAACGCACGTATTTCATATGACTCATTGGTTAAGATGTGATCAACCTTACGATGATGTACATCAACAAGAACCATGCTTGATCAACATCTCACCATCACCGTTTCTTTTTTCAATATCAACTAATTACTTGATGTTACACGTTCTATTTTCAAATTCAATATGTGTGACATTTGTTTTATTTTCGTGATAAAAAATGACATTCCCATAATGAAATTCATTAAGGAAACCGATATATTTTACGGTTAAGTAAATCACCTAGTATACCCTATTTCAACTTCTATATGATTTGACTCGGCACAACCTAACTATACATCAAATACCAATTATATATGCTTAGAATAAAATCCCGTTAATATACTTACAAATATCTCCGTCAAAATAAAGTCATTACTTTTGAAAGACGACTTTTGTTAACTAAGTTGTTTCGCTACTAACACAAATCGTATAATATTTTAATATATTACAGTTAATCTTTTCAATCTAGTTAAAATGCAATTAACACTTATTTCACAAACTAATTAATGTTTATTCCACAAGCTAAAAGTGACCCGGGAAAAAAATTCATTTTGGAGAAATAAAAAGTCAAAAATAAAAATAAAACTTTTAGACACAACACCCTAAAAATATTTTTTGTTAGCCAAAACAGAAAAAATCAAAAATAAAAACTAAACTTTTAGCCACGACATTGTCGTTGCAAAAAGTAGCCCGGGAAATATTTTCATGTTGGCGCCAAAACTAAAAAATCAAAAATAAAAATAAATTTTTTTGCAACGACAGTGCCGTCTCAAAAGGTAGCCTTGAAAATATTTTTTCTTACAAAAAATAGAAAAGAAAATATAAATATCTTTAGGGACGACATGTGTCGTCCCTGAAAGTTTAGTCAACAAAGAATAAGAGTCAAAGTTAAAAAGGGAGAATTTTTTGTCTTTTAGCGACTTTCAGGGACGACATCTTGTAGTTGCTAAAAGCCCTCGTTGCAATAGGTCTTTTTTCTTGTAGTGTTAACGACTCTTATAAAATTGAGAGCCACTTCTTAGACATTAGTTGAGTAATAATTTTTGAATGGACTCGAGTTTTCAGCGAGCCAAGTCCGAGACGCCCCTGATTATTTCGTAAAATCTTGACAAATTATACGGTAAAGAACGTATGAATGTCTTCAACATCTATATACTATTGCATTCGAATGTGAAATTGCAAATACAAAAAGGGAAATACACAGTAGTACAGTACGTATATATATAGGACCTACCACACATGAATCCAACATCGTTCCATTGTAAGTTGAACTTACGTTAGACTTACAAAAATTACAACTTTAATTATCGTGTAAGTGTGTAGTATCAAAAATAGAACAAAGATGACAAAGAGGCAGCGAAAACGCACAAACAACCTGTCCTTCCTAGTTGTGCAACAACGACTGAACGACATAAACGGAAGTGGGATCAAGATGTGAAATAGATATAAAAAGTTTGATGACAGTAACCAAGCCATACATGATAAGACTAGTAACGGAGACCATAATGGTCTGAGGGTGCGTTTGGAAAGGAAAATCAGAATTTCCTTGCGCCTTTATTTCTACCAAAGCAAGTAAACAAGTGATAATAAATGTAAATGTGTTCGGGGGTAACATGACAACTAGAACTTCCTCACCAATAGCAGCTAGAGGGAAACTTGCCATTAGACCATGGCGTATTGCAGTTAGTGAAAAGATGTCGAACACAGCTGCGACAAATTCGAAGAAAAAAGCAGCTGTGAATTTGTTGTGATTAGTTTTCGCCTGGACGGCCACACCTTCTTCTTCATCTACTCTAGTGTCAGTGGCTGAAGAAGGCATTGTGTGTATTCTTTAGTTTGGATGTTGGGTGAGTACTTAAAAAATGACGGTTTGTAGTGTAGGTTTATCTTTATAGTTTTATACCAGTCAGCTAAAAGTCAAAGACGCGTTCTATGTTAGTGACGTAGTGGAAAACGTGTTTTTCAAATATTAGAAGAAGTGTGTTGGCTTTAGGGGCTTTAGGGATTTTATTATTAAAACAAGAGTAATGCTAAAGAGGCATAATTACACAGATCTTAAAGTAGGTCTAATTTTCTGATTGGTTGAATTGTTTCCCTCTCCTAATCTCATCCAATCAATATTTCAAACCTACCAATCACATCTTTAGGTCGTTATTTAGTCTCACAAATTTAGATCTCTCAATCATTTCTTTAAAGCAATACAGACATTTTTGGTTTAATTAACTTCAAAGAATCGCACATTCACTATCCAGACCAAAATAACATAAATTAGTTACCAATTGGTGAACGGAAGGCTTTTTGTTCGAACGGTATGTGAGTTATCTTCAATTTAATGCATGCGGGTTCAAACCTCGTGATAAGAATTGTGTAATTTTTTGTGATTGTATATATAATGTGTAAAGTAGTTGTAGGTTTACCTTTCTATAAAAATTACATGAGTCGTTCTAAATTACACAGGTCATATATGAACTCTTTTTTGACGCAAACCATCTTCGTGGTTACATATTATTCATACACTGTACTTTACAATAAAAACCGTTAGTTCATTCCGTTAAAGGACGACGAGTGTAATATCATAATCAAAGGGATTACTTGCGTGATTTTTTATTTTTCAAATTTTAAAATCATTTAATATTATATTCTCTTTAATTTATTTAATTAGTTTATTTCTTTAGTAAAATTCAACTCAATTCATTTTACTATAATTGATTTTCTTAAAAAAAATTATTTTATGTTGGAAAATAAAAATAACCAACTTTTTTATTCTAGTTAATATAGTGTTCATTTTGAGTATCAACATATATTTCTATGGTTAAAGTCATATGTTTGTTTAGGTTTTCAAGTTCAATTTTATGTTTGGATTGTGTGTACTAAAGAAATATTAAATGAATTGAAGTTCATTAAAAAAAGTAATCAACTCAATTAAAAAGAATATTAAATGAATTTAAATTTTGAATTATAAAAGGGCAAATAGCCCAAAAATGTAACATAAGTTCCAAAAATTCCCAATCAAGGGAATATCAGGTTTACAATCGCCCAAAAAGGATTCTGATATCAATTTAAGGCCTAAAAAGGAGTTTTGTTATAAAAAAAACGAAATTAAGAGAAAAACGACTTGGTTGAATTATTATTATTTTTTTTACTCCCGGTTTATGCTGATGTGTAAATTACACCTCACCCTTTCATTTAATACGTGGCTTCTACCTAATTATTTACAAAAAATGAATTAAAACAATAACTCCATTTTTCAATGACCCGATGCTCTCAAAATCCCAATTTATCTCACAACCCTAAATAAAAATGGCATCATTAACTTATAAACCACAACAAGTTTCTAATATCACTCGTGGTTTCCGGCAACGTAAGTGACAGAAAAATAGGAAAAGGGACAACTTCGGTGGCGACGTATTTAGAAAGGGTCGGTACTTCGGCCATCCAATGGTTATTTACAAATCTGATAGTAGCCAACTAACTCGCCGACGACCGAAACTTGCAGTCACCGAAATTGCTTGCTGGCCGGATTCTATGGCCGGACGGATATCAATTTCGTAACCAAATCGATTTACTCTTCTATTTAAGCCTAAATATGCCACCGTTCACGATTTCGTTGCCGGATGTTTTTTGGTTGCACTTGCAGGTTCTACTGGAGTTTCGAATGACGTGGAATCGATTTTGTCAACGAAGTTATGAAAATTTTGGTTTAGAACCAAATGAGAATATGTATGTATATGCAAATCGGTATATATGTATGTGTATCTTATGGAATTTCGTTATTAATCTGTGGTAAATTTTTATCATGATGGCCACACCAAAACCTCAATTTATCTCACAACCCTAAATAAAAATGGAGTTATGGTTTTAATTCATCTTTTTGTAAATAATTAGGTAGAAGCCACGTATCAAATGAAAGGGTGAGGTGTAATTTACACATCAGCATAACCTGGAGTAAATAAAATAAAAATTTTTAAAACAAGTCGTTTTTCCCTTAATTTCGTTTTTTTGAAACAAAACTCCTTTTTAGGCCTTAAATTGAAATCAGAATCCTTTTTGGGCGATTGTAAAACTGATATTCCCTCGATTGAAAATTTTTGAAACTTACGTTACCTTTTTGGACTATTTGCAAAATAGTTCATGTGATTTATGATATTACACTCGCGATCCTTTCACAAAATAAACTAATGTTTGTTATTGAAAAGGACGGTCTATGATATTTTGCAACCATATAGATGGTTTGTGCCAAAAATAAGTTAAGGGTCGACTTGTATAATTTAGTGCAAACCACATGGGACACGATGTATGTAATACATACATACATACATACATACATACATACATACATACATACATACATACATATATATATATATATACATACATACATATATATATATATATACATACATATATATATATATATATATATATATATATATATATATATATATATATATATATATATAAAGTATTTAGGTATTTTGCTTAATGTCTTACAAAAAGTAAGATCAGAAATAACTTCCATCACTACAAGAATCGAGGGTTTTAGAGACAGAAGGTTTTAGCGACGACACAAAATCGTCGCTAAAGCCCACTAAACGACAAAAATAATGGTAACTTTTGACCAAAACCAGGTCAACATTTTGACCAAACCCTTTATCGATGATTTTATCGTCGCTAAAACATTTTAAATTTATTTTCGTATTTTATTTTCGGCTAAAAAAAAAGTAATTTCCCGCCAACCCTTTAGTGACGATTTTATCATCGGTAGTCAACTGTTGACCAGGCGTTAGACTGGGCCCACATTTTCGTCGCTAAAGACAAACAGATGCGAGGCATTAGCGACGTTTCTTTAGCGACGATATATCGTCGAATATGGTACTAGCGATGATATCTGGGGCATTAAGGACGTTTTTAATCGTAGCTAATGGTCCCGATTCTTGTAGTGCATGCCCCTCAATTTATTGCACATTCCATAATCAAGAAAGTTTCTAAATATATAAAATCAATTTTTAAATAATTTACATGAACATCATATGTAATTTTAGGTATTAGAAAGGGAGATGTGTGAATTGATTCATCTGAATAACAAATAAACTAAATCGATAAATGTTCAGTTGCTTCCCGCCGCTTTACACGGGTTACTTACTAGTATAGGCATATATATTTTTTCATTTTCTCTTTTTGAGTCTTGGTGGTCTTAAAGATTCTTACAAATAATAGCGAGGGAGATTGAATATATACTTCAATATTCTTAAGTTTTTTATAGAATTGAGTTTGCTTAGATAAGTACTACTCCCTTCGTCCTAGTTTTATTGTCCTCTTTTGACTTTTGGAGTCTTTTTTTGACAACTTTGATCTTGAATATTTTTGTTTGTGTTATATAATACTTGATGCAAAATATACGAATGAATTGCAAATTATACCAATGAAAATTCATTCAAAACCCAATCCATTTTTATTATTAAATGTATTTACTTTAACAAATGATAACTAAGTTGTTCATGAGACGTTTTTCATTTTTTTTTTAACATTTTTTTTGTTGTCATTTATATCCGTGTCAATGAATTTGTCTAATTATATTTTCAATTTTAATATCATATTGTTAACAAATATATTATTTTTAATTATAACTAATTGGTATAACTAATATAATGTTAAAACCTGTTTTTGAACCTTGAGAAAATACAAATAATAAAACCGAGCATGATATAAATTATAAAAGTATTATTTTCTATCCCGTCGCAACGCGCAGGCAAAAATTATCCTTGTAATATACGTAGTATCATTTTACACAAAACGCTAGTTAACGGCTAGGTTTTTGTATTTTTAAATCAAATATAGCAGTTGGAAGAGAAAATGAAGTAAAAAACACTTGCCTCACTGTGCAAGGTCGAAGACTGACCTTGAACGCTGAGATTGAATGCCGGATCCCGGTGTTCAAGTTATTAAACGACGGTCCCTTCCTTCGTTCACATTGTGTGCTCTTAAATTTTCTTACAAGTGAAATATAAATCTTACGGTACTTTTTAATACTTTTCACTAACATATAGGACTGACTTTTTATGCAACATCTTTACGATATTCGTTCACGTATACTTTTATCAATCAATCATCGAGAAAGAAATTGGAGGTTGAAGCAAGGTGTTTGAGTTTTGGATTTAAATATTCTAACTCATTTCCTACTAATTTTACGTAGTAATTTTTTATGTTCTCTAAAATTTCAAAACCAATAATTCAAGACGTAGGGTTGATAGATTTTTGCATAAAATATATGCCATTTATAAGCTAACAGAATTTGCAGTTAATATTCAAAAGAACACAAAAAATGTTATCAAAATAACTAGTCTTTAATAAAAAGACGGTCGTTAGATATTAAACCTCCTTCCACATTTCTGGTTGTAGGTCCACAAAAATGGAACCAACAAGATCATCAAATAGTCCAAAATAGTCTATAACTCCCTTTGACCAAATCCCAGATAGAAACAAAAACAAATAAATGGAGGGTGGGAGATCATTGGTAGGACGCAACCAAGGAATTGTATTGTCAAATTTTTGGCACAAATATAGTTCAAAAGCACAATCACAATAATCATATTCTTGCCTTTTCAAGAAAAAGGAAACGAAAAAAAAAGAAGCAACACTCATACATTCCTATTCCTAATAATAATGATAGTAGTATACTACTACGAATAATAATAATAATAATAATAATATCCTTGTTATAAAAGGCTAGTATCAAACATTCAAATTAAACATCAAACATACAATATATATGATAAAGATGCAATCAAAATGCACAAAGCACCTAATCTTCCCAATCGAGCAATAACGGCATAAACTGAAGTGTGGTCAAAGCCAGCTGCAGAAATGACTAGTTCAAAAGCTGAAGCCAAGCCATACATCAGGACTGTAGAAACTGAAAACCTGATGGAGCGAGGGTGCGTTTGGAATGGGAAACCAGGTTGCCCTTGCGACTTTATTTCCGCAAAAGCAAGTAACGCATTGACGATAAATGTGATTGTAGAACGTGGCAGGATGATACCACCTTCTTCTTGTTCTCCAAATGCTACTACTCGTGGGTAGTAGTTAGCCCATATTTGGCCTAGAGGGCCACCGAATATGTTAAGTATTTGGCCGAGGCTTTGGGAAACGTAGGCAACGATAAATAAGAAACTGTTATGGTTGATTGAAGCGGGCTTTGGCTCAACTACTGGAATATCAGTAGAATGAATGTGAATCATGCTTTCTTTTTATTCTTTTTTTAATTCTTGAGTTCTTTAGTTATTGCGAATATGATGATGAAGAGATTGAACCAATTTAAAGTTGGCTTTTATAGGCCATTGTTAACCGGCAGTCAGAACTAAAAGGACCCACACTACCGGCAATCAAAAAACACATATGATATCAAAAAGCCCCACCCCCGTCACAAACACATATGATGTCAAAAAGGACCCACTTCCGTCACAAACACATATGATATCAAAAAGGACCCACCCAATCGGTCCCACAAGTCCACAACCACAAGGTCCCCAACTCCACCGGTTAAGGAAAGTTCCTTTTAATTTCGTTATTTTAAGATAAAAAATAATATTAAAGAAAAAAGTGCATGCTTGGTTTTCGCCAACAAAATTCGTCAGGTGACTCGCCACTCACGCGAGATTGCAAAGAAATCAAAAACCATACCACTTTTATCAACACCTTTTTTGAATATATATTTTTTCAATAAAAAATCGATCTCACACATATATTAGTATATATTAAAAATAAAAGTCAAATGATTAGGTGAAAAAATAACTATTACATGTTTAGCCCAAAAAAATGGGTTAGCCCTTTTGTAGCATAGGAGCCTTCACCGATCTTACTTGCGATCATACTATAGCGGTCCTACTCTGATATTTGCATGTTCTCGTTTGGTATGATCATACGATCAAGATCGTAGTCTTGACAACCTTGATTTGTATAGATGATAAAACAATTATTTTTCGTTAATAATTTATTTCTTATAAATAAAATATTTCCATTACACGGAGCGCCCCAACAATTCTCGCCGTTCAACACTAGAAAACGCCGGGCTCTGGCGTTTGGCGCACCCATCCGATTTTCTGTAGCTTCATGAATTAAACGATTTCGCCGATTCCATATATACCACATTGCCACGTACGATACCCCCGAGAAACTTTGAAATAATTCTTTGATCGATAGCAGTTTCTGTTGGTAATTTCCGAGGTTAAAGGGGACTTTGAGATAAGTCTTACACAATGTGGTGTAGGATAATTATTATCTATTAATACAAGTTGGTATTATAATAGAATTCAAAGTTCTAGTTTTATGGTTATCCACATACATGCGTGTAGTATATATAGGGGTCTAGATATCGAGTTTATGGTATCGAGAAAGGGAACGATTGTAACAAAGTTTTGAGTTATTTTCTTTGTTATAATAAGAGATATTCCCACATTTGATTGTGTTTTGTTTACGTTTCTGTCAATTGTTTTCTTATATTTGGTATCAGAGCATCGTAAAAGACATGGGAGACACCAACCCTCCGAATACAGACAACACAAAGGAAGGGTCATCCTTCTCGTTCCGTGCTCCGATGCTGAATTCTACAAAATATACGGTATGGGCGATTCACATGAAGGTTATTCTCAATGTACACCAAGTATGGGATGTCATTGATCCAGGAGCGAGTGAACCTAAGAAGAACAATGTTGCCATGGCAGTACTTTTTCAATCGATACCCGACGACTTGATCTTGCAAGTCGGTACAACGGGAACGGCGAAAGGGATATGGGATGCCATTAAAACCCGCCATCTAGGTGCCGACAGGGTTAGGGAAGCACGATTGCAAACCCTAATGACAGAGTTCGAAAATCTGAAGATGAAGGAAACGAGTACTATTGATGAGTACGCGAGTCAACTATCAGGTATTGCATCAAAGTCTTCTTCCTTGGGTGAAACTCTAGATGAAAGCAAACTTGTGAAGAAGTTTCTAACAAGTTTACCAAGAAGGTTCATTCACATAGTGGCCTCGATCGAACAGATACTTGATCTCAAAACAGTTGGTTTCGAGGATGTGGTAGGACGGTTGAAGGCCTATGAGGAACGAATCAAGGAAGATGTACCAGATAGTGATCAAGGAAGGTTACTGTTGCACAAGTCAGAATCACCCAAACGCAACACTGAGTCGGGACGGGGTCGAGGCCGAGGATCGGGATGAGGGCGTGGTGGTCGCCAAAACAACTCATCCCAGCAATACAATCAGTCCATCGGTGTAACCCAAAGTAATTCCGGTAACCGAAAGAGCAGAGGCAAGGATCGTTCCAAGGTGCAGTGTTATAGGTGTGACAAGTACGGTCACTTCGCCTCTCTATGTCCAGATCGAAAGGCAAAGGAGCAGCAACCGGAGGCTCATATATCCGAAGTTGAAGATAAAGATCCTCAGTTGTTCATGGCCAAGACTCTTTATGAGACAGTTCTCTTAAACGAAGATGGTATAATCCCGTGCAGATATGAATCTCAAGATGGTATTAGCGACCTATGGTACTTGGATAATGGTGCTAGTAATCACATGACCGGTAATCTCTCGTTTTTCATTGAACTAAACAAACGAATTGGAGGGAGAGTCAAGTTTAGTGACGATTCGTTTGTTGAGATACAAGGAAAAGGGTCTATATTGTTCGAAGGAGAACAAGGCAGTCAAAAGTTGCTTACTGATATCTACTATATTCCAAGTCTAAAAGCTAATATTATTAGTTTAGGTCAAGCAACCGAAAGTGCGTGTAAAGTGTTGATGGAAGATGACCACTTATTTCTTAGAGATAGCCAAAATACTCTCTTATTTAAGGTAAAAAGATCGCTAAATAGACTCTACAAGACTAGAATTTCAGTTGGAAAGCCGATTTGCCTACATGGTCGACTTAATGATCCAGGATGGTTATGGCATGCAAGACTAGGGCACGTAAGCTTTGAGACAATTGCCATGATGACATAGAAAAACCTCGTTTCTAGTTTACCATCTATAACTGGGAATAATTAACTATGCGAGTCATGCTTGGTTGGTAAACATGCACGAAAACCATTCCCCAAAAAGTCACCATATCGAGCAAGCAATACGTTGGAGCTAGTTCATGGAGATCTCTGTGGCCCGATATCACCATCTACAGTTGGTGGAAACAGGTACATCTTAGTTATGATTGATGACTTTTCACGTTTCATGTGGTGTTTTCTAATGAAGGAGAAGAGTGACGCTATACACTGCTTCAAGAAGTTCAAAGCAAGGGTCGAGACCGAAACTGGAAATTATGTTAAAGTTTTCAGGACCGATAGGGGTGGTGAATTCACATCGCTGGATTTCGATTTACTATATGCTGACAAAGGAATAGTAAGACATCTCACAGCCCCATATACGCCACAGCAGAATGGCGTTGTAGAGAGAAGAAACTGCACTCTCCTCGAGATGACAAGAAGCATATTGAAAGCAAAGCAAATACCAAACTGTTTTTGGGGAGAAGCTGTGCAACATGCAACATACATCATAAATCGAGTCCCAACAAGAGCCTTGAAAGAGTCAACTCCATACGAAGTCTATCACCAACGAAAACCCAATATCGAACACTTACGGGTTTTCGGATCTCTTGCCTACACAAAAGTTAATGATTCACATCTAAGAAAGCTTGATGATCGATCAAAGAAAACCATTTATTTTGGAACGGAACCCGGTTCTAAAGCCTATCGGTTATATGATCCACAAAGTCAAAAGATCATAGTTTCACGGGATGTAATCTTCGATGAAAACTCAAGCTGGAGTTGGAACATCAAGTCAAACTCTAAACCAGGTATGTTTTGGGTTCACTGGTCAAGGCTAGTGGATACGGGTGAAGGACCAGTGGCAGATGAAACAAGTGAAGAAAGTGGCGAGAACGAAGAAGGCCAACATTTAAACTCACAAGCCTCGGATATACTATCAGAACCGGAAGTTGAAGCCGAATCTGATCAAGGAAACGAATCCGTAGCAAACCACAATGCTCCTCCGTTGCGAAGGTCAAACCGGAACCCCCAACTCCCACGAAGGTATAACGATTTTGAGGTGAATTTCTACGCTGAGAACTCTCATCTACTGCTATCTTTTAATGATGATGAACCATCAAACTACCATGAAGCCAAGAATAATCCAATGTGGGTAAAAGCAATGAAAGAAGAAATTGACTCGATTGAAAAAAATGGCACGTGGGAGCTAGTCACGCGACCAAGCAATACAACCGTCATTGGATTAAAATGGGTATTCAAGATCAAAAGAGATGCAAACGGTTCAATAAGCAAGTACAAGGTAAGAGTAGTAGCTAAAGGTTATCTTCAACAACCAGGGATTGACTTTCAAGAAGTATTCGCGCCGGTTGCCCGAATTGAAACGGTTCGAATCCTAATAGCTCTAGCAGCCTTAAAAGGATGGAAGTTGCACCACCTCGATGTGAAATCTGCATTTTTACATGGTGAACTACAAGAACAAGTATATGTCCACCAACCAGAAGGCTTTGAAAAGAAAGGGTACGAAGACTCAGTATACAAACTGGTGAAGGCGTTATATGGCCTAAAACAAGCACCTCGCACATGGAATATGAAACTTGACGGGATATTGAAGAATATGAAATTCCAAAGATGTATACAAGAACAAGCGGTATATCGAAGAAGCATTGGAGCTGATTTTATCATTGTTGGAGTATACGTTGATGATCTCGTTGTTACCGGAACTAGCATGGATATCATATCAAAATTTAAGCAAGCCATGGGTACGAAGTTTGAAATGACCGATTTGGGTGTTCTCACATACTACCTCGGTATCGAGGTGTATCAAAGAAAGGAAGAAATTATAATCACTCAAGAAGGTTACGCAAAGAAAGTGCTCAAGGATGCATGTATGATTGATTGCAACTCCACTTTAGTTCCTATGGATTCAAATGTAAAATTCTCGAAGGGAGAAGGCGAGGAAGATACTGAAGTCACAGAATATCGTAGCTTAGTTGGAAGACTGAGATACTTACTCCAAACCAGACTCGATCTCTCATATGCGGTTGGCATTACAAGTCGGTATATGCAAGCTCCAAAAAAATCTCACATGGCAGCAATAAAACAAATACTAAGGTACGTGAAAGGAACCTTAGGATATGGAATTCGCTATGCTCGAGGTGAAAATGCAAAGCTGATAGGATATAGTGACAGTAGTCACAACATAGACCTGGACGATGGGAGGAGCACAATCGGGCATATTTTCTACCTAGGAAAATCACATGTTACTTGGTGCTCACAAAAGCAAGAAACCGTAGCTTTATCGTCATGTGAAGCAGAATATATGGCTGCAAGTTCGGCGAGTTGTCAAGCAGTTTGGCTTCGAGATCTACTTGCAGAGATAACAGGATCGGATGTACAAGAAGTGGTGCTCAGAATCGACAACACATCCGCAATTGCGTTGGTTAAAAATCCAGTTTTTCATGGGCGGAGCAAGCACATAAGGTCTCGTTACCATTACATTCGAGAGCGAGTTGAGGCAAAAGAAATTGTGGTGGAACATGTTAGTGGGAAAGAACAACATGCAGATATACTGTAACACCCCCAAATTTGCTGTTTGGCGAAAGCATACTTTGGATGTTACTAATCAATAATCAAAGCACATAGATGTATATCAAACGACTCTATATGCGTCGTTTTAACCAAATATATTTAATATAAGAAATGTTTACAACATTTAAAAACGTACATAGCTCGTGTTCGATTTAAATAAGAGATTTCAGTACATGAGTACTTGTACAAAAATATACTAATGCAAGAAAATCTCTAATGTTTGCATGCTGACTCGAGCTATAGTATCCCTGATGGCAGTCCAACCTACTGCTGAGTACTTGTGAAACATGCTAAAATGGGTCAGCTAAAGCTGGTGAGCTCACAGGTTTGAAATCAGATAATATCGTATGAACTGCAAGATTTAAGTAGTGATTTGCAATCAGCAAATAAATAGTAATGTATACAGCCATGAGCACATAGTCTGAGCTTAACTCGAGGGTCGGGTCCCATATAGAGAATTCCGAGCGAGGTGCCTCCACGAGTGCCTAATCCACACTCGTCTGAATAATTATTAGTACGTCCGTTTACCCAGTTAGTGCATGCTAACCCGAACGAGGAGGGTCAATCCTATATGGTACCATATACTAATAATCACGCTACAATGTATTACTAAACTATGCTGACGGAGGACTTTGAAATGATTAGTGGTAAACAACTCATGTAGTACATTGTAAAAGTTGTACTTGCGTTCACATGTTAAAAATAAGCATTGAATCACACCGCTGAGTGAAAAACGGTAAAAAGAGGGGCTATGAGATTCACCTGAGTCTTGAAGTGTTTAGTCAATAACGTACGGTGCTTAATCAAGCAATAAGATGTCCGCAGACAGATAACCTGAGGGTGTCCACGACACGCGATGGTTATTAATATGAATAGGTAGTTACAAAGACTACCTCTGTAGTTGTTCGTTCAACTATAATGTCCAAATTACTACGATTTGGTTGTTTGGTTAACTTTTGTTTTGAAACGTGTACGGCCCGTTGGTGATTAGTTGTAATAATAATCTTCAACATTATTATTTTGATTTCGAATAGTTATACTTAAAAGTATTTATAACTTTAGGTGACGGGGGTCCGGGGGCAGCGCCCCTGGTTGGGGTCGAGGTGCCAAGTCAGCTCGAAAAATTTTTATTTCTACTAAGTTGCTTTGGTGAAAAACGCACCTGGACTTGAATTTCGGTGAAAACAAGTGATGAAATTTTTGGTCTTGACACTTAGTATAAAATAGTTAAAATTTCTGTTTTTGGCGACACTATGCTAGTGTCGCTATAGGCGACACTAGTTGGGCGACACTAGGGGAGTGTCGCTATAGGTGGTACTGGTTAGGCGACACTTAGTGAGTGTCGCTATATTTCTGATTTTTAATAAAGGGGCGACACTTATGAATTTTGGCGTCACTAAGGGAGTGTCGCTAATCTAAATCCGGTTAAATATTTCAGCGACACTTACGTAGTGCTACGATTTCAAGGTATGTTGATACCACAACTTGAGCACGTTAGTGCAACCTTCACAGTACGTCGATACTACAATCATGGCATGTTGATGCCACACTCATAGTACGTGGGTACTACAATATAAATGCCGCGGGCACTTCATTACAGCATGTGGTGCTGCGTTTCATGGTACTTTGGTACTACAATTACAAAACATTAGTATTTCAATTACTGTGCTGATAGCACTGCATTATAGCATTAGGTGCTACTTCAATTATACATGTAGACTCGTTATAGTTACATGTACGACTTACATATATACATATACATTTACTTAATTGGGCACGAGGTGCCACCACTGACTTTTACTATGCACGTATACTTGTATAGTTACGTGTACACCATATATGCATATATGACTGCTCTACTGGACACGAGGTGTCCCACTTGATTGCTTTATGTAGGAACACTCGCCATAAGCATTTGTACATTTACACGCATACATGACTACCTTACTAGGCACGAAGTGCCACACCACGACTACTAAGGCATGTGATGCCTCATACGATGAGTGCAGTCTAATTCATTAGGATTACATCTATAGTACCTTAGTACTACATTATATAGTCTGTTAGACTACGACAGCAGCATGAACTCGATTGATTACAAATAAAATACAACGGAGCCGTTAATACGACTACACATCTAAAACTCTAAAGTCCGAGGACTTTCCAACGAACACCTTAAATGATTCATGGATCCTATCTCACTTTGATAAAATACTTGGAGAAATCAACACTATCACGACAACTTACACCCGTTTGCCTTTCTTAAAGGAACATGTCTTCAAGGCAACTGACTTTCGACGAAGCTGAACTCGCCCGATACATTGCTCAAGGAGTGACCGATGCGTTACTCTCACGAAATTTACGAACAGACGGTGAGGCCACACTAAACAACCCACTCCAAACGAGACCCTGCACTTATAAAGAATTTATGAGGTGCAAACCATTACACTTCTCTGGAACCGAAGGAGCTATTGGCTTAACTAGGTGGATTGAGAAAATGGAATCCATATTCTGTCTCTGCGAATGCCCTGACGACCGCAAGGTCAAACTCTCTACCTGCACTTTTGAGGAAGGTGCACTTACCTGGTGGAACACCCAAATTCATTCCATGAACACCGAAGTTGCTTACAGGATGCCCTGGGAGGAACTGAAACAAATGCTCAAGGAGGAGTACTGTCCTAACGAGGAAATACATCAACTTGAGGTTGAACTCTGGAACCTCGCTGTAAAAGGGAATGACATCACCTCATACACCACTCGATTCCAACAATTGGCACCTTTATGCCCAAACATAGTAAACTCAGAGCCCACGCGTATCAGAAAATACATTCTAGGTCTTCCTGAGCCTATACGAGGGAACGTCATCTCATCCACACCTACAACCATCCGAAAAGCCATACGTTTAGCTCATGAACTAATGGCGATGAAATCCGACTATGAGACACTCCCTCGATCTCCTAATCCCCATAGCAAGAGGAAATGGGATGGAAATCCCAGCAATAGCCACGAGCTAACCTTAAGACCTGAACCCGTACCACTCAGTATAATCAAACCCGGAGAAAAGAAATACAAGGGAAACAAACCCTTCTGCCCCAAATGCGAAAGCCATCATACGAGGGCGTGTGGCACGCCATGCAATAGGTGCAAAAGCTATGGACACCCAACTAAGAACTGCAGAGTCCCTACTACTATCTCAAACCCGAACGGCCCGAAGGTCTGTTTCGAATGCGGAGACCCGGGACACCTCAAAAGAGACTGCCCGAGACTTTACAACAACGCCTAGCGGGATCTCTAAGGTAGGAAGGTTACGTCCTTTCTCAACAACTTAATCCTTTAACTCGTTAAACATCTAGGTGTCATCCCTCACACCATTTTGGAAAATTCAAACGCTTAGGGCAAAGTTAAGCTTAGAGTTTGCTTTCAGCAGACTAGTTAAATTATTATCTGCTAGATATTTGGTCCTGATAGGACTACTCACAAAACGGTCACTATGTGACAACCATCTAGTCCTTAATGGACTACGACGTAAACGGTTACCTAACAACCACAAATTAATCATACCTCGAACAAGCAATATAGTCAGAATGTAACTACGACGATAAATTTCGACACAGTCATGGATTGACTGCTCCTCAACTCCGTCATAGACATGATATGTCTACTATCTACTCGATAAATCTCTCGTACGTGCATTGCTCCCCAGACCCCACGCGACCACGACATCATTTTAAATTTCGGGACGAAATTTTCATAACAGGGGGAGAATGTAACACCCGGTCAAAAAGGCCAATTTTCACGCCTATTTTAAACTTTAAACAATCGTATTCAGTACGTATTACTTTTAGATAATGTGTTATTATTTTAATAAACGTTATTTACACGGGAAATATTAAAATATTTTAGAACATAAATCGTTTTGTTTAAAATGTAATTTAGCTAGACGAAACTTAAATACTTTCGTATCATTTAAAAATGATATATTAGAAAACTAAAACGACTCGTACGACTTAAACTTAGACATTTTATTTTTATAAAATGTTCCAACTCGAAACCATTATTAATTATACGAATAAATATTACGAAATTTAAAAACATTATTTATTTTACAAACGGGTAACGAAACACGGGTATTTGACACTGTGGTTGGAGACCACAGTCCGCGAAGCGGGATCTGGAATTGGGTAAAACCCACCTCCACCCCACCTCACTCTCCCATTCCCTTTCATTTTACACACACAAACACTCTCCACCCAATTACCACAAATTTTCGGAACTACAAATCGACCCACGAATTTTACATTTTCGGAATCACCAACAAGAGAGGAACAACATTTACAAAGGCAACATCATCATCTTCTTCCTCGTTTGACCTCGATTCGCAATTGTAAGAAATTCCTAAATTTTTAGATTTAATCATTTTAGTGTAATGTTTGGGTGTAATAATGTTTACACAACTTAGTTATAACCTAAACAACCAAGAAACCACGATTTTTCAGCTTGAAAATGAGTTTGATTTGCGATTTTGGCCGGAAAAACGCGAAACCCGAAAGTTTCTGGGCTGCTGTTCTTGAGTGCGACACAAGCCTTGTGTCGCATACTGTGTCGCATGGATTACTCATGCGACACAACCCTTATGTCGTATTCTTGTGTCGTACCTTGTGTCGCAGACTCCATGCGACACAACCCTTATGTCGCTATTGATTTAGCATCACACGCATTATGCGACACAACCACTGTGTCGCAGAGCTTCTGTGTCGCACTATGCGACACAATGATTGTGTCGCATGACACATTTTTGTGTCGCATGTTATGTCGCAGAAAACAGAAAATAACCAAATTTTTCTAAGTATCGGAAGACGTTTTCAAGTGACAATTTAAATACGAAAACTCGAACCCAATAATAATATGAATTATTATTACGATTTCCCCAATCAAGAACCACACTTGCAAACCTACGAAATCTCTCGTTTTTAGGACACTAGGAGATCATATTTGGACACGACTCGTTACATTAGGACGCTAGCTCCTCAGGTGAGTTCATAGCCCCTCATTTTTACTGTTTTCACTGATTTCGGGGGAGATACATACTCATGATTTACTTACTTTTCATTGGTAAATGAATTTACAACTGCTTTACAAATGTTTGCAAATGACATATTAGATTCCAACACCCTCGAGACAACTGTACATCATATGCAAGCTAAGTGTGCCTTAGCAAGACAACAACTAGAATTATACAAGGAACAACATTTAAACACTTCGTCACATCGACGATTCAGTATTACTAGATTTGGCTAGTTTACTCGTGAAACACAACCTAGAGACCACACTTACTAATCAAGTCACGATTTATAGAACCGACTGATAGTATCCATCATTTAAGTGCTGCAGGTACTTTTCGACAACTAAGTGATATAATGACACACTTAGGCATTATGTACTAATCCGAATAGCTAGGTGACATTTATACGCATCTAGACATGACATGCTACGCCCATCATCTAGGTGGTGATTAGTCTCACTTAGATGCATTGTGAACACTAAACTTTACTCATAGGTGTAGATTGTTAGATTACACCTTCAACATTACCGTAGGGTAATAAACGCACATAAATTGAGTGTAGTGTTTATCTGTAGATAGCTTACACTAATTTATGCATACATAAACTGTTAAGCACGTAGTGCTTCATTAACGATTAAACAAGCATGTAATGCTTCATCTGATTACACAGTAGGCATGTTATGCTACTGCCGAGCCTGTAGGGCCATCACTGGGCGCGTTGCGCTACTTCCGGGCACGTTGTGCTACTTCCGGGTTCGTTGAACCACTACTTGGCACGTGGTGCTACTTATGATTACATGTACATGATGATGTACACACGCTTACACTAACAAGCACGCGGTGCTTCGCTTATATATATATATACATGTACACACCCTATTTACACCATTAAGCACGTGGTGCTTCATTAACGTTAAACAAGCATGTAATGCTTCATATGATCACACAGTAGGCATGTTATGCTACTGCCGAGCCTGTAGGGCCATCACTGGGCGCGTTGCGCTACTTCCGGGCACGTTGTGCTACTTCCGGGTTCGCTGAACCACTACTTGGCACGTTGTGCTACTTCCGGGTTCGCTGAACCACTACTTGGCACGTGGTGCTACTACTGATTACCTATACATGTTGATGTATACATTACTACATTGCTAAGCACGTGGTGCTTCATACATATGCATACCTATTACGCATCTCAGGTACGGAGTGCCTCGCTACATTTGACCTTAAGCACGTGGTGCTTCATTGTTTATCCAGTTTAAGCACGTGGTGCACTTGAACATAAAGTATGCACGTAGTGCTACTTTCATAACTATATACTTGCGGGATAATCCGTTGGATTATTGGGACTCGGGATACTTATTAACTAATCAACATATGTTGTGGTTCCTACATGGGCAGGTGACTTACTTCTAGGAACCCGTACTTCTAAGTAAAGATTAATAGCCGATACATACTAAACTCCACTATCTAGTAAATCATATGGTTAGGGTAACCTACACCCCGATATATAACTTTTGTAATGTCCTTGCAAACTCATTAAATCTAAACACACGGTGTATAACCGCTTTTTATAATACGGATGGTATTATCACACGATTTCATATTAAATACTCTGTGAACTCACGAGCTTTATAGCTGACCTGTTTTAGTATGTATTCTCAGGTGGCCAGCAGGATTAGGACCACTACAAGATATGCTAGCTCGAGTCGCATGTTTTCAAACTTTGGGACAACACTACATTTACTTTTGTATTTCAATTTATGTAATTGAAAACCACTATTAACTTTGTAAACGTTTTATTTGGTAAATGTATAACTATTTTCAACGTCTCATTTAGAGTCGTTCATTATATATCTTTGTGCTTGTGATATTTGATTTAGTAACACCCGACCCGACTGCTTCCGCGACCCGAAATTTGAGGGTGTTACACATACACCTATCAGAGGTTCCTTGTTGACAAGACCACTCCCAACCGTGACACAAACTGACGCATCAGTACCAGTTTGTGTCACATTAGTGTCATGTCAGCACTTTTCAAAACTGATACAAAAATTCCAACAGTAACACATCACTCAGTTAATTTTGGACCTCACATTTACCAATATATCTTTATTTTTATACACTAAACAAAAACAAAACGAATAATAAATTTTATAGCTCCGAATAATATCCGTTCGCCAAATGATTAGGGCGAATAGTTTTAGTTGCGGAAACAGCTTTTTAGAATGTGCAATTAAAAAACTCTACCCAAAAAATTTAGAACTTAAATAAGAAACAAGAACTGGATAGCAATATTCATATTCATTGTAGATATCGGACACTGATAAATTAGAGGGCATTTGGTTTTGTAGTGATTTATCATGAGGGAGAGACGTAGATGAACCAAACGAAAGAGTATGGCACCTAGTTATTAAAAAACTACATGAGTACAAAACAATTACAACTACTCTGTTAATAACCAAATTCTAGATATAAGCTAGCATCTCAGACCACATATATGTCTATTTGAGTGTGTCGGTGGTCAGAGAGACGAGAGTCATACACAAGATGAGCATTGAAAGGAATGTAAATTTTGGTTAGGCCTTCAGGGTATACGCTACTTCATACTTCAAACATAAAGGTTAAACGAGAAATTACAAATAACCTGATTGGAAACTTATTATGTGCAGTAGTTTGAATCGGTAGATAGGATACCTCCTCTAGTATCATCTACTTCTTAATATAATTGATCACTGGTGGCCAGTGGTGGTATGGCTCTAGCTAGTCATGGATTTGAACACAGGAAGTACTATATATATAAACTAAATTAGGAACAAAAATGAAACATAGAAGACATGATTTCAGTCACAATTATTGCAAAAAGAGAACTAGACAAGCCAAGCACAAAGCCCTACATTATTACATAAAGTAAGCATCCTTCATTTGAAGAAACAAAGTGAATGATTTGAACAAGCCCAAGTATGCAAATTAATATCAACTTTTTCATTTGAAGTTAGCCATTCAAACCACATTCTCTCGCAACATAATTCATCTGTTCATAAGTGCAAAATAACCATTACTGTGTAAACCATCTAAAAGTGCAATTATTGATGTTTGGGTGAAAAGAGCAATATGGAAAATGAACTGCCAGAGAACTACAGATCACTACAGATTAACAAACATATAAGAACCACTCAGTAAATTCATTCCCGCTTAATGAGAGAGTTTATATTCATTTACAAATCTCGAGAGCCATATAAGTGATGCTAATCAACAAAATAAACAGAGCATCTTGATGAGTTATACTTCCGTGATTGCCGCAAATTTTAGCTTCATTAAGTATGTCGCTATGAATCTAAGGAGACGAACTCAGCACAAATAGCTTAGTTTGTGGCAAATTACACACAAATTAAGCTATTTGTGCGTGAAGCATATATAAGCACATATAGCTTAATGATGAATCATGTTTATATACGATAGATAGGTCAATAGCCCTCCGAACAACCATAACCATGAAGGGAAGTTACTGATGGCTGACAACCAAGATCATATATACATGGGGCTCACGGTTCACAATCACGGCCAAGGTGAATGGGGATTTCATAAAGTGCATCATTCATATTCGTATCATGCACTCAGTTGACGATAAACGAATTTATCATCCACTTTTCTCCGTGCCCGTTCCGCATGCGCTTGGCGCGCCATTGGCGCTTTGCTCTCCTATGACACAAGTGAAGATATAAGGCTATTTACAAAAAAACCGTAACCTCGCATATATAGTCTTGTAACCCCAAACTAATAAATCAGTCAAAATATCCTCCAAAGAAGTAAAACCGCGGCCTTATAAGGATCACAATGAGAACATAAATGGAATGCAATTGATTCCCTTTTAGTGCCGCATGATAACTGACCTAAAATTATAATATACGTACAATAATTGAGTTACCGATCAAGCCACAACCCACCCGAGACTAGTACTATAAGGAACCGGATTAACCCAAACTTCCTTAATGGGTTCAAATAGTTAACTCGCGCTTGGTTAGAATACTTTGAAACTAGTTAACACACTTGCAACACCAAACAAAATATTATCACAATAACAATGGAACTTAAAGATAACTATTTTCACATCGTTTCTGCACGATTACATTGGAAGTTAACATGTTACTAACAATAGCATCAAAAGGCACATGCACTAGAGCCCTTGTATGATTGGATCCTTAAGAGCGTTTTTTTCAGGTTGTTTTGGGGCTAGTGTTGCTGCTCTCGCTTAGAGCCCTTGTATTCATAATCATTTGTTTCATGCTTAATTAGCTTAGATTGAGCTTGGTTTTGTTAATAATACTGAGCCTTTAAAAAAAAAAAAAAAGGCACATACACTAGCATACAACAACGTAAAATCAAGTAATGAAATAGTGATGGAAAAACATCAAAAATAGAAGAGAGCTCCCAAAGATGCAATCAAAATAGATAAAGAACCAATCCTTCCAAAATGCGCAATAACCACATAAACTGAAGTGGAACTAAAACCTGAACGAGAAATGACAAGTTCGGCCCCAGTAGCAGAGCCATAGATGAGCAGACAAGTTACTAATATCATCACGGACTTGGTGTGTGTTTCAAAAGGGAAACCAGCCTTCCCCTGCGACTTAATTTGTGCAAAAGCCAGCAAACAATTGACGATAAATCCAGGTGTGGATGGAGGCATGATGCCTACGTCAGCAACTGCGATGCAAGCAATAGGTGCCATTATAAAGTCACGTACTATTTTTACACTTAGATTGAAGGCCAGGGTGAACCATGATTGATTGTTGGTTTCTGCTGCTAGTGATGGTACGTCAACCGCTCTAGCTTCGCCTATCGAATTATCAATAGGCGAAAACATATCTGCTTAAAGACTAGAGAAGATTGCTTCGTGATTTTGTGAAACATAAGTTCCATCATATTTATAGTGCTAAACTGGTGGTCCAGGTCTCATATTTTTTGTATTATATTTTACGTACCTAACGCCATCTAAAGTTAGAAAAATTGCAAATTTCACATATCCGTTAGATCCTACCTACATTACATCTCTACCGTCCATATTCTAAAACACCGACCCGTTATATTTAACTATGGTTTAGGTTTATTAACTGGAGTGAATAAGCATGGCCCAATTTCTTTGACCTTTCCGTTGACTTGGCAATATGTTGGGCCTTGTCTAAAACTCGCATTATATTGGGCTTTACCAAATTATTTAGTAGAAACTTTACCATTCAAGCTTCTAAATTTATTGGTAGCCCATAAAGCAAAAAGGCCTACCCAACATCCACAATTCCACATAACCAACTAACCAAGAGGTAATTAAGTCATATGGCAATGTACAAAATCTAACAATACAATAACTTTTTATAACCTAATAAAACCAAAAAATGGAGTTATTAATAATAGCCTACTACCAATTGAAAAACGAAGTTGCTACATTCTATAATTTGGATGTTCTATGTATAAGTAAAATAGAAGAACTAGAGTTAAGTAGTCCGGACATTTGGATTATGGCTTTTGGGCCTCGAGCAAGAAAATTTTCTCTGTATTATTTCAAAGTGAAATCCGTAATACCCGGCCCCGGGCAAATAAGGGTCAAATTATTGGTTTTCAGGCATTTAAGGACTGCAAACAAATCAGAGTAAAAATGATGGATAAATAATTTGCTATCAAAAATAGAAGAAATATGCTAGAGATCCCACCAAAATGTACAAGGAACCCTTCCTTCCTAACCGAGCAATAATTGCATACACAGCGGGACGTTCCACTGCAGAAAACAAACCGTAAATGAGGAGACTAGTAACAGCGACCATACAAGCATGAGGATGTGTTTCAAATGGGAAACCGTGAACTCCTTGGGATTTGATGGCAGTGAAACTAAGTAAGCCAACTATAACAAAGTTAATAGTAGATTCTTTTTCTTCTTCTTGTTCTTCAACCAATGCTAATAGCGTTGTTACTTGGAACGTCCACAGACCACGCAGAAACACTATAAGTGGCCACCTTAATACTAAATTAACGATCCCCATAAATGGTCCTGCAGATGGTGTCATATGGTTGGTTTCAGTTGGTTGATCATTGACTGGGATTGCTTGTTCGACGTCCGGATTCTGTGTAACAATGGAACTCATTACCGTTTTATGGTATTGTTTCTTTGGATGTATTGAGACTTTGAGTTCACATGTTAATTTGATTTCACTTGGTATTTATACGAAAAAGTGATATGAATTTACACGGGTGGAAGTTTCAGAGTTATTTAGGAAAGTGCCGTACTTTATATGAAAAGCTATTGCTAATGCTATCGTCATTCGTCAGTATAGTGGCGTAGCCACAAAGGGACCAAGGGAGTAAGGAGGGCCAAGGCCCACCCAAGAGTCATTATTTGTAGTGATAAGCATATATAAACTTAGTAATATTTTGAGGGAAATTAAAAAAATGTCACTTTTTTTTCAAGTATATATCGTTTTGCCCTCCGAAAAAAAAAATTGACGATATACCCCATGAAATCGCAAAAGCAAATTTGCGATTTGCGATCTCGTGATTTGCTTTTGCGAGCCGTTCACTGACCGAGCCGTGGCCGAGACACCCAGTGCCATCGCAAATCGCAAATTTGCGATTTGCGATTTACCTATGCCTCGAGAAATACTTACGATCTCCTAGTCGTTTTGCACGTTCCCGAGAATTCAGTGCCATAGCAAATGGCAAATCGCAAATGGCAAATCGCAAATTTGCGATTTACCTATGCCCCGAGAAATACTTGCGATCTCCGAGTCGTTTTGCACGTTCCCGAGAATTCAGTGCCATAGCAAATGGCAAATCGCAAATTTGCGATTTGCGATTTGCTAAGGCCTCAAACGCCGTCAGCGACTCGGTCACGTGCACGGGTCGCAAAAGCAAATGCACTGGTCGCAAAAGCAAATTTGCGATTTGCGAATGGAAGGGGCATATCGTCAAATTTTTTTTCGAGTGGCAAAACGATATATATTTGAAAAAAAAGTGACATTTTTTTTAATTTCCCATATTTTGATCAATAAAAGGCTATTGGCCCACCCTACATTGTAAGACTCAAAACATATTTCCATATTGGCCCACTTATATACTTGGTTGAATTTATAAGTTGTATAGTACGGAGTATTTAATTTAGACAGCCTAATAATATGGAATAAGGAAAGTCATGTTTATATAGAACCAATTATGTAAGTTGATTACCTTCAAAAAATACCAAAACTAAACCCTTGACGATCAACAATTGGGTCACTAGTAATAACAAATCTATTTTTCTTATTGCATCAGATCAATTCAATTCGTTGATTAATTCAGTAAATTAACTTTGAAATCAATATATTAAATATTTTAGTGATTCTTTTATAATTGTTGATTTGCATATTGCAATCATTGTCTGTTTCTTGCGATTATTTATTTGTTCGACCAACAATATCTACTTTCTTGATGCATTCAGTTTGAGTACCCAATTACTCGTTTTGATTTACTACTTGATGAATATTATGCTTATGTGAATATTTAAAGTTAGAGATTAGTTGAGGTTTTTTCATAATGTAAAAAAGACGGTCTCATAGAGTTTGAACATTCTAATTAACTTAAAAATTGTTGCAACTTTTATACTCTTTATTATCTTATATATTTTCGAAGTATTTTTTAATACGAAGTATTGGTTTTATTTTGGCCCACCCAAAGTAAAAATACTGGCTACGCCACTGGTCAGCACTATATTTTTTAGATGACGCTATATTTTGCTTTTTAAAAGTCATCATCACAGAGTGATTTTGCTTTTTAGATGACACTATATTTCTTAGCCTTCAAACGTACGTTCTTGTAGTATGGACTGATCAAAAGCTTTTTCTTATGTCAATTTTCTAAAAGAACGTGAATCTTTGTTGACGTTTGCAATAATATAAACTCATGATACTTACCAAATGTAACTTTTAGGGCTACGATTACAAAATAACTTAAGTTTTTCATCTTTTAGATATGATTTCGCTAAACGTAGTCTTTAGAGCTATGTTTAACAACTGAAAATACGTGGTTGGTTGACGGATACTAGTTATAAAACCACCCGACATTGTAAGGCTTGCATATTAGCCGATTAATCCCTCCCATGTGGTCATGTTACTAATTAATCACTTTTCAATAATCAAATAATATTTGTAATTTGAGTAAATCGTCGGTACAACTAATTAAAAGTATGTAATCTTATGTATTAGAAAAAAATACTCATCGATGCATCTAATTTCTGTGCGGTCAAGAACACTAATACAATTCCATTAATGGTGGCTATGGGAATGAAGATAGAACGGCCGATTAGCCGGAAGGGAAACAAGTTTGAGGTTTTGTATGTATGAATATACAATTGTTGATGTAGACCTTATTTTGTAAGGGTAATGATAAATACAACACACTTTTTACTACATACACCAAAATATATGCATAACAGTTTTGTACTGTACAACTGGAGATGCATGAAAATTGGTGTGTGCATTGAAAAATGTGGTGTATCTATCAGCTCCCATTTTGTAACTCTTTTTTAATATATAAGAGCTAATTACACTGGTCGTCCATATGGTTTGTTCAAAATTACACTTGTCATCCTTGTAAGTTTTTTTTTGCATTGGTCGTCCCTGTGGTTGCTAGTTGTTGCACTCGTAGTCCTTGTCACTAACGGCCGTTAGTTTTCTTCGTTAAAGGACCATCCGTGTAAAAAAAAATTCAAATTGTAAGTTTATTTAAATTTAATATTATTTTTAATTGTACTTAGTTAATATATTTTTTGAATAATCTAATCAATTTAATTTAATTATTTCAACCAACTTTTTTAGTGACAGTTAATTTGTTCTATTTTTTTAAGTGTCCCGATCTATATAAACCCACTAAAAATATAATAGTTTTTTAAATAGTTTATACTCTTAATTTTGCATATCATCGTCGATTTTATGAGTCCGTATAAACAATTCTACATGCCTACATATATATTGTTAATAGTTTTGTATATTATGAACGTACTCAAGTTGCACATTATCAACATGTAACATTTGTTTTTGAGTTAATTGAAGAAAAAATTGTAAAATACTAAATTGCAATAACTACGTAACGTATAGTATTATTATACTCCGTATGTTGAACATTATGTGTTTTTTTCTTTCAAATAACCGACACATATTAAATTATGTAAATTAGTAGAAAAATTATACGGATAGTACCTCACAATTTTTTACATTGTTTTTTTTTAAAAAAAAATTATGGTATTCTTAATGGGTCGATGTAGATTATGACACTTACAAAAATTAGAATAAAGAAATATTTAAATTAATCATTTTAATTGTCAAAAATAAAATAACCGTTACTAAAAAAGAAAATTAACTAAATACAGTTATTTAATACTATACGCTACGTAGTTATTGCAATTTAGTATTTTACAATTTTTTCTTCAATTAACTCAAAAACAAATGTTACATGTTGACAATATACAATTTGAGTACGTTCATAATATACAAAACTATTAACATTATATATGTACGCATGTAGAATTGTTTATACGGAGTCATAAAATCGACAATGATATGCAAAATTAAGAGTATAAACTATTTAAAAAACTATTATATTTTTAGTGGGTTTATATAGATCGGGACATTTAAAAAAATAGAATAAATTAACTGTCACTAAAAAAGTTGATTTAAATAATTAAATTAAATTGATTAGATTATTCAAAAAATATATTAACTAAGTACAATAAAAAATAATATTAAATTTAATTAAACTTAAAATTTGGAAAAAAAAAAAAAATTACACGGATGGTCCTATAACGAAGAAAACTAACGGCCGTTAGTGACAAGGACTACGAGTGCAACAACTAGCAACCACAAGAACGACTAATGAAAAAAAAACTTACAAATTAACTTAATATATAATAGCCCAATCAATTTGAATGATAATTATAGTGTTTCATTTCAATTTAATAGAATGTATGGTGTTTTACTTGAATTTATATACATTTTATTATATTTATAAATTACTTATATAAATAAATGTACGAATATTTGATAGCCCAATTAATTAATTTTATCATACTTGAGGGGCAATTCCATATCATTACCCCATAAATTGATGGATAACAAGTGTATAAGAGCACAAGG
Organism: Helichrysum umbraculigerum; assembly: GCA_949592205.1. Lineage (NCBI taxonomy): Eukaryota > Viridiplantae > Streptophyta > Magnoliopsida > Asterales > Asteraceae > Helichrysum > Helichrysum umbraculigerum. The sequence continues at coordinate 117,163,757 of CATIUR010000003.1, read as the reverse complement.
AGTGGTGACACTGTCATCACATTGTTCAGGAGAATGTTGTGAGTGAGGATTCTGTGATGCGGTGACAGTGTTCTGGACAGTGTTCTGAAATTTTTTATTATTTGTTTTATTTGTTAATTTAATGTTATAAAATGTATAAATTAATATTTAAAAACATATAAATCAAGTTAAATGTGTGTTGTGAGTGAGGATTCTGTGGTGTGGTGACAGTGTTCTGGAATTTTTTTATTATTTGTTTTATTTGTTGATTTAATGTTATAAAATGTATAAATTAATATTTAAAAACATATAAATCAAATTAAAACACATTAAATTCATTAAAAATAAATAATAAAAATTACAAGTCCTAAAAATTAAAATGCATAATTTAAAGACATAATTTAATAAATCCTAAAAATTAAAAATGCAATACAAGTAAAATCATTTATCTTCATCTTCATCTTCAACTTCATCTCCCATTCTCGATCCCAAAGCGTGCGCTTCATTCCACCTTTGTTCACGATACCTCCAAAGATGCTTTATAAGGTCGGCTCGAAGTCCCTCGTGCGTCTCCCGACCACGTAGTTCCTTTGTTTTCATCTCGTATGTATTACACCTCTCGTGCCAAGTACTTTGTATTGTTCCCAACAGGTACATAATATTCTTCATTCTCGGCAATGTTGAAACCGTTGTCTTCAATTATCATGTTATGCAGTATAATACAAGCGTACATGATTCTTTTTATAGCGTTTACTTGATAAGATCTTGCCGGTTGTTGTAGTATATGCCATCTTCCCTGTAAAACACCGAAAGTCCGCTCAACATCCTTTCGAGCGGTAGATTCTTTCCTACTGAAATAAACCCTTTTATGATCAATCTCGCTTGAAAATCCCTTCACGAACGCTACCCATGACGGGTATATCCCATCAGCAAGATAGTACCCTCTATCGTAATCCATATCGGCCACTGTATATGGAACTTGAGGAGCGATGTCATTTAGCAAATTCCTATACAAAGGAGACGTATTAAGAACATTTAAGTCATTGTTGGAACCCGCAACCCCAAAGTAAGCATGCCATATCCACATGTCGTACGAGGCGACTGCTTCAAGCATAATCGCAGGATACCCATGATCGCCTCAGGTGTATTGCCCTTTCCATGCATTTGAACATTGTGTCCAAGCCCAACGCATACAATCTATGCTACCAAGCATGCCGGAAAAACCATGAAGCTCGTGATGTTTATCATATAAACGATGTATGTCTTCATTTGTTGGTTCTCTCATGTACACATTTGAAAATAAATCGATGACGCACCTTGTGACATTTTGTAAAGTTTCACGAGAAGTTCTTTCTAACATTTGCAAGTATTCATCAATGGCATCCGGAGATGTACCGTATGCCAATTATATTGACGAATTGCAGAAGTGACTTTTTGAAAACAAGTAAAACCCGGTACGCCACGGCAATCGGGTCGTTGACGAAACGATAAAATATAGTCGGGAAGTGGTTCAATGGAGTAAGAGCTAATATCCTCACAAATTTTGCAGAATAAACGACGACTCATTCGAAATCGATGTTTGAAATATTCGTGAGCATATTTCACATTTTCGACAAAATAATCGTTTAGTAACGTTTGCTCCGCGGTTACTCGATCACGAGGTATGAAACGACGTGAACGAGCCGTGGAACTTTCGGCATCTCGTTGATCATTACGATATTTACGAGCAAGCATAAGAAGTTTGTACGTGGTTTCGTCATCGGAGGATGAATCGGATGACATTTTTAGAGTGTAAAATGTATGTGAATTTTTGGAGAGTTTTGAGAGTGTTTTGGTTGTTTTGAATTGTTTGAAGTGTTGTTTGAAGTGTTTGAGAGGTAGTATATATATATAGATAAATGTAAAAAGTTTGAAAAATAAAAAAAAATAAAAAAAAAAAACTGCCGTTACAAACGGCTAAATTTTTAAAAAATGTTGGAGCCAAAGACGAAAAAAAGAAAGAAAAAAGGTAAACGTTGCATGCAAAAGCGTCGAGTTTCGGACGCTTGTTGGTGAACGGCGTCGGGAACGCCGTCCCGGGGTGGGGGAATGCCGTCCCACGGCATTCTCGAGGTTGAACGGCGAAAAAAAGCCTCCCACTCTATGTGCTATAACATTTTTTTTCATTTTGAAAATTAAAAATTATATTGTATATAGTGGAAATATCAACATTTTTTTATTAATTAATGGTCTAAGCATGGACAAATATGATGAGAAATACTACAATATAATTTTTAATTTTCATAGTTAATTAACATTCTCATTTTCATCTCTTGATTTCTAAAACTTATTACGTGTCTTTAGGAAAGATGGTGCCAATTTTAAAGTAAACTAACTACAAAAGTAATCTACTACTTAGTACTTACATACTATAGAGTATTATTTAACTTTGAGCAACTTAAATAATTTTAATAACAATTTCAATACAAGTGGATATTCAACAACCAATATTCTCTCGTAGCAACGCGAGGGCACAATATACCTTGTCAGATCAATTTATTTAACAGGAGTATTATTGTATTTAGCATATATAAACACATTCATTGTTCATTCTTTCACATTTGATTTGTTTATTTCTCCCTCTTACATAATTACTCCATTATTCATTTGCTTGTATCATGACTTTATAAACGTAAACATCGTGGAGAAGGGTGGGGACCTAAATATACTTTCAATAAGTGGCGGATTTGAACCTAATTTTTGGGAGGGCCGAAATACTTCGAAGCATAAAACGTACTTGAACATAGATGGGTCATTTGGTTACGTTGTGCAAGTCTAAAATCAATGTTATAGGCTTTATAATTTACATATTTGCTAACGAACTTGTTACTAAGGTTGCCAACATGTAAATCGAATCATAAATTTAAGTTTAAAACTTTTTACTTGTGATTTAACTCGCAAGAGTTATCATTTACAAAAATACAACAGTAGAATATAAAAAAATACATTATTATAAAAAGGAAAGACAAAATAGAAAAGATATACGTATATATATACTATCTGCGTCTCAATTTAATTGTCCACTGTATAAATGCATGCAGTTTTAGATATATATATTGATTATTGTGTCAACCAATAAGATTAATACACACTCATTAAATCACTTTTTGATTGGTTGAAAATAGCAAAAAATTATATTAGGATATCCCAAAATGAAAATTTGATAACGTACATCTTAAAATGAAATTATGGAAATTAAATTCAGTCAGATACTAATTAAAATAAAAAATACCAAGCTGTCATTAGAGCACACGGAGTGGTGACGGCTTAAACACAGTGTTCTGAGTGAGAATTTTGTAGTGAGGATTTTGTGAAGTGGTAACAGTGTTCTGGACACTGTTCTGAAATTTTATATTATTTATTTTATTTGTTTTTTTAGTGATGGTAATTGTATAAATTAATGTATAAAAACAAATAAATTAAATAAAACAACATTTAATTTAGCCCAATACAATTACAATTATTTATCAACCAAAAAATAATTGGCCCATTTTAATCATTTAATGGGTTATAAAATTTAAGGTCATATTTATTAGCCCACTTATTACATATACTATATAGTTTGGCCCAATTAGTAAAAAAAAAAAAAAAACATAACTCATTTCTTCACCTTCTTCCTCTACACACCTGCGCAGCATATACATAGTAAAACACACACTGCTTTCAATTAAAAGTTGGGTTTATGGACCAGATCGCCAACGTACTTTACTTTTTGTTCTAATGTCACCAATGAACCGGTTTTATTACCAAGGTCGACACCAAACTTTTTACTTTTGTCTCAATGTCACCAACGAACTAATTTTATTACCAATGTCGACAACGAACTTGTTAAATATATTTTGAGGTCACCAAAATACTTTTTTTAATGAGCTACGTTTTGAATTTGTTGATGTGGTGTTGCCATGCGTTTTATTTATGTGACCAGACTTCCATGTAAGCTAAACATGTAAACGTATGGTTAACTTCATCTTCTCGGACCGACTAACATGTAATTTTGGGTTACGTTTTTGATAAAAAAAAGTAGTAATTGCGTTTAGATTCACTGAAAAAGTGGTGATTATCGTAAACCAATCAAAAATTACATGTTATTCGATAGGAGAAGAAGAATTAACTATAGATATACAAGTTTAGCTTACGTGGAAGTCTGGTCACATAAATGAAATGTATGGCAACATCACATTAACAAATTCAAAACATAGCTCGTTAAAAAAAAGGTATTTTGGTGACCTCAAAACATATTTAACAAGTTCGTTGTCGACATTGGTAATAAAATTAGTTCGTTGGTGACATTGAGACAAAAGTAAAAAGTTTGGTGTTGACCTTGGTAATAAAACCGGTTCATTGGTGACATTGAGACAAAAAGTAAAGTACGTTGGCGATCTAATCCATAAACACTTAAAAGTTAAAGTGAGTAAACTTTGTTTGTTTGTTTGTTCATGAATTGATTGTGCTTGCTGCTCTTATTGTAATTTGTCTAGGCTGGATAACTGATGTCATATATTGGCCAAAAATATCTTCTTTTAGTAAACCATGTTCTTTTAGTATAACATGACGACATAGGCTAACCAAAATTCCATTGATCTAGCGGTATCGATGTAACTCGTCAACTTTGAGGTTATAAGTTCAAGTTAATTCTGCGGTAAAACCTGAGAGTCCCGTGATCACTATTGATTAGTGATTTGGAATCGCAAAGTGTAAAGTTTAATTGTAGAAGGGGGGTTGAATACAATTAAAAACTTTTTCTGATTTTAACTAAGTTAATTGAAAGTTTTTAATCGTTTTAACAGAAACAGAGTATATCAGATAACATAAATGACAATATCAAAGAACAATGTAATAGTAGCTGAAATGGTGAATTGTATTGATCATGAAATTCACAAGTGTTGAATGCGGAATGGATTAATCAAAGTTAATCTTATTCAAACACTTAGCTAATCTATAAAGTTGAGATGAACAGCAGTGGACAGACACGCTGACTGTTCATTCGATGAATTGCTAAATCGTGCTTAGACAAACTACTCACTGATGTACAATGATTAACACGAATTGAATGGCTAGCCTCTACAGTACAAAACACTGAACTATTTATACTACAAGAGTTCCTAAAATATCGCTTATAAAATAGGATCTTGAAAGGACACGTGTCGCTGCTTGATTGGTTTGAACTCTGATGAACCGACATTCTGCGGGTCCCAATTCTGTTACCGTAAATATCTCGTTACCTTAAAATCAATCACTTGCTGCCACGTAATCTTTCGGACATACTTCGAACTGGAACACTCTTGCTGATGTATAGATAAGTACAGTACTTTAAGTACTTGATGATTGAGAGGCTTTATTGAATAGTCCCTGAAGATGCAGTAATTCTCCTTACTCACTGCGAGCTAACATGCTCTTGTAGAATGAATTGAACTATAGATCTTCAGTGACTAGCTGTTATTCTGGCAGTGACTTTTCCCTTTATTGATTTGAAGAAGTAAAGCTCTCGCTGACGTTGATCAGCGACACACCAAGTTGAGCTTTAAATCTTCCTCAGCATATCAAGCGGAATGAATGACGATCAGCGAAACCTATCTTTAGCAACAGCAGCTTCGATACAATCCATTTCTTCATTGAGTAGTGAACAGTTGAGTTGGTCAGCGACCAGTGACTTCATCATGGTCAGCGACCAGTGACTCAACAATCTCCCCCTAAATGATTGTGATTGAAGCTCCCTAGACAAACTAGTTGCTGAGAAAAGTTTATAGTCAGTGTTTAAGATTTTAAACATTCAGTGACTTATACTTTGATCCATTCCTTTTCTTTTTGGATTCTTTTGATATGAACTGAGTTTTGCACTTTGGTTTTCTCAAAAGCAAAATTAGGTTTTATTGAACTGTAAATCATAAAGTAAATTTAGTTACAATAAACCTAATCTATTACAAGCTTCAATTTAAACAGCCCCAAACTTCTTCTTCTTTTATGATGCCCAACTCACTCTGCAATTCATATTTGTCACTGGATGGCAGGTATCTGTACTGTCTAGCAAGCCCTTCTTCCATGATTGCTTTTCTCATCATTGAGTTTTTGGGAAGCACACTAACTGTTCTGATGAGATGAACAAGCTGCTCATGATCTATCTTTTCAAGTTCTGATTCTCTTTGGAAACACAGCTTTCCATTGAAGTCCCTGTAAACAATCCCTTTCTCTCCTTCAGTAACTTCAGTGCCCTCAACCCTTGGCACTCCATCAGGAATGGATAGATTCAGCTTGCTGGTGTTTGGAATTCTGATGATTCTGTTGGTACCTGGCCTATACCTTGGACTTGGTGGCTGCACTATCTCCTCACCAAATATGACAGTGTCTTCTGGTCTAAGTAGCTGTAGATCCACCATTTTCTTGAACAACCTGTCAATCTCAGCCAAGACTTCTTCTTTTGCAGCACTTGAGGAGTGACTGGTAGCAAGTCTAATTTCATTCCATTCTTCTCTATGAAGTTTACAGACTTGATCAAGATTGATTGCTTGAGTATCCAATCCTCTGTGGATAAGTAGCTGAGCTTGAGACTTGTTCTTAGGCTTTTTCAGGTAGACTTTGGTGATAGGAGCAGGGTTTGATCTTCCAACCATTCTGACAGCATATTTCTTCCTGTCAATCTCATCTAACATTTTATCAGCAGATGTCTTTGCTCCCCCTTTCTTTTTCAACTTGCTGCCCTTTTTATCTGCACAAAGCTCTTGTTGAAGATCAGATTCTTCAACATCTTGAAGGAGTTTAGACAGCCTAAAATCTTCATCTTCTTGCTGTTTCTTTAAGAAGATTTCTCTCTCTCTTTGTATAGCTTCATCTCCACTCAGTTTCAACAGATAAGCTCTATCAGAATCAGATTGTTCCTTCAGCTTTCTTTTTCTTTCTTCTTCTTCTTTTGCATCTTGCTCAGCTTGAAACTCTAAGAGCATCTCCCTCTCATGCTGCCGTCTTTCTCTTATTTTTCTTTCTATTCGCTGCTGTTCAGTTTCTTCAGGATAAGGACTTTCTGAAGTTAAGATTGATGACAAAAGATGAGCAGGAACAGAAGAATCTGGATCTGTGATCTCTGGTTGTGAGTGGTGATAAGTTGTTGTGGTTGTTGCTTCTGTTGGTGTAATGATAGTGGGGATTGAGAGGGTAATTTGTGTTGTTACTGTTGTGGTTGTGGTAGCTGGTGCAGTTGTTGTTGTTGGATTTGTTGTTGGTGGGGTTGTGGTTGTGGTAGCTGGTGAAGTTGTAGGTTGTGTTGTTGATATTGCTGGTGGATTTGTTGGTGGTATGATTTCTGTTGGTTGGATTGTTGCTGGTGGAATGATTGTTGTTGCTGGGGATGCCTCAGATATGACAGTATCTGTATGATGGGTTTCTGATAAGGACTTAGGTTGCTTCATGATGTTTTTGAGATTGTGCATGGTGGCTGATATTTCTTCCTCAGAGAAGTTTATCTTTTTGAAAGGAATGGACTCTGATGTGGGAGTCTTGCTGGTCCTTTTTCTTTTAATCAGAATAGAAGAGATTGGTTGCTGATCTTCCATCTGATTATCAGTGTCAATTGGTTGCTGATCTTCCATCTGATCAGCAATGTCTTCTTCTCTCTTATCATCAGCACCAGCATCAGTACCTTTTTCATTAGTCCCATCATTCTTGACTTCTTTATCAGCACCATCTTGCATACCAGCATCATCCTTTTTCTTTTCATCGCTTCCATTATTACCATCATTATTATCACCATCATCATCATCTCCTTCATCCATATCGACAACATCATCTTCTTGTTGTCTATTCATCCATTCCCACCTCATCAGCTCACAGCTTGCTGACTCCCCCTTAACACGTGCATTCTCATCAGCAGCCCACTCTTTGACTAGATAGTCATACCTCCTTTGTTCATCAGGATGAAACTCAGGGAAAACACCCATATTATCTCTTTCCTCAGCGACATCCATATCTGATGCATCATTATCAAAGGGGGTGTAATTCTTAGCATCATCATCTTCTTCATTCTCCCCCTCAGCCTCAGAAACTAAATAAATAATCTCCTCAAGTCGATGACAGATTTTCTGATGATCAACATGCATAGTTTCTAGACCTGTGATGGTCTCATGATGGTTGGATACAATTTTTGAAAGTTCGCTGATAACTTTATCAGCATGAGTGATATAATCCACAACAGAAGATGCCATCGTTTTTTGATTTTCATTGAGAGAGATTATTGCATCTTCATGAGTTTTGAGACTGATTCTGGTGAATGAGGCGAGATCAGCAAGAGACTTAGCATGAGTTTCCAGAAGTTAGTAGTGATCTACTACAGCATTTGCAATTAGTTTGACCTTTTCTTTGATAGAATCACTCCAATCTGGAATGGATTCATAAGCTGCTGCAAGAGAGTGAACCTTACTAGTTAGATCAGCTAGTTGGCCTGTCAAGGTCTCTCTATCTTCTGTGAGCATTCGAATTTGTTGCTGTGAAGCAACAATATAATCAGCAGCAATTTGTCTGTTGATTATGTGGTGGATGTTGATGCTTTGTTGGTTGATGGTGATTTTTGAGTGACATGGGAGATAGGTGGTATTGGTTGTGATTGAGATTGTAATTCAACGTCAGGTTGGGATGGTTGATCATCAGCATGTTGAGAGATGTTGTCACTAGAAAGAGACATTGCATCTAATTCCTGGATAGGTGAGGTTATGGTGTCAGCAGGAGGAATAGTGGAGAAGGGTAGAGATGAAACATCAGTATCATCTGGTTGCTGATTCTCTTTTGGAAGAGTAAGATTATAGGATCGATGTTGCTGATCCTTTTCAGAAGAAGATGAAGAAGTATCCATTGATTGGGCTTCCTCAACATCATCAGCTTGTGTTTTAGCTGATGGATCATCAGAAGCAGATATGTCAACCTGTATCTCTCCCTGTGACTGGGGAGGGACATTGTCAGTTGGTGAGTGAAAGATGAGAGTTGGCCCGGGTCTATAGCCAGTGATGTGTCATCAGTAATGAGTGTGTTATCACCCGTTGATGGCACTTGCCCTTTAACTGAAACATCATCCTTTTGTGAGAATGATGAGTGGCTGATGGGTTGACTCGATAGGGGGTGTGGGTTGCACCCGAATCACTGCTGACAATGGGTTGATCCATTGTAGCTGTCTGTAGGTTTCCCTTTATAGAGTCACTGGACTTTTGTGAGTCCAGTGAAGCAGTTGTAGGTTTGGGTTGATCAAGAGTGCCCGCAGGGACTGAACGTTCAGTCGTTGTTCCACTCTTGGCGTCTTTAGACGTCTTTTTCTGACTCTGTCCCTGATCCTTTGATGTCAGGGACTTTAACTTGATTTTCTTTGGTGCAGTTGGTGGTTTTTGCTTTGGTGGATGACCAACAGTGGTCACTGGGGGTGTGGTCAGTGACTTGGTCAATTGGGGTGCAGGATCTGACGGATGTACTGTTTGTAAAGGCGTGGGTGCAAGAACCCCTTTTGATTTCATAAAATCAGGGAGAAACACAGTAGCATTTTTACTAAAAATTTGATTTCCTATAAAAGTAGGTTCAAAACCAGAGAAAGGAAGTCTATCATAAGCTTCAAACTGATTTTTAATGATCAGTGAGAGAAACCTAGGATAGGGAACAGATTTTGCTCTAGTATTTTCACTGACTCTTAAAACAATATCATCAAAGATCACACTTGCATAGTCAACTTTTAAAGAGTTGACCAGTGACCAGTTTAACTGTGCTTCTAGGGAGTTGAATTGATCATAGCTCCCTGTTTTTGTGCCCAGAGATTGAATAAAGTTTGAAAATAGGGCATTCCACACACCATCCATTTTAGATTTATGAACAGTACTATACTTACGATTTCCATTGCTATCCACAGTGTATTTGCAGTCAATCCCAGTGAGATTCACTATGCCAGCTTTGGCATCTTCTTTGTCAGGCAGTGGATCGTAAGTACTATGCTCAGGTAGTTGTAAAATGGTACGGATGGTGTGTGCAGAAATAATTATTTCTTGACCACCGTTGTCAATGAAACCTTTGAGTTGTGATGTACTATCAACGATTGAGTGAGTGCAGGTATACCAGAACTCACTCAGCCATTCTGGATTAATCCTTCCAGGGGATAACATTAGAGCAGGGAGAATAAAATGATTTTTCAGAAAATTGATTATCTCCGCGTACTCTGTTTTAGGGCATGAAAGATTACCTAAATAATTTGCTTTTGGAACTGTAATGATATAATCTTCACCAACTGCAGGAGCTCGGAGAGCTTTGATATCTGCAGTGGCAGTGTATGTGTTGAGAAAATATTTTGATTTAGCCATTACAGAACCTTTGAAAATCTTTGATTAAACACTTATTTTAGGGTTTTTGAATGTCAAGGGTTTTTTGAAAATTAGTAAAGTGTAAAAGATGACAAGTTGCTGATTTGTAGGTTTAAATAGTACACTTTACTAATGACCTTGTGGGTGAGATGAAAACAACGTGGACAGTTGTGGTGGAAGATGTAGAGGTGGTAGAGGGTTATGATGGTGGTGCGTGGTGGCATTAATGGTGATGGGAGTGGTGTGCCGGAAAAAGTACGCTGACGTAGGAAAGAGAGTGTCAGAATCGCGCGATTTTTCCGATATACCATAAAACATTTATTTTTGAAATCCGTTAATTTAAATACAGAATGTACTAAATATAACGAATGTTTTGTCGATTGAAAATCACCATTAAATGATATCTTCGGTGAGTTTGAAAGTTACTGAAGATACATAACCAATTTCTTGATTTACCACAAAAAAAAAATAAACATTCAAGCAAAATAAAATTAATTCTTTATTTAGGCAAGGATGTAGTCTCGCTGGTTTAAACACAACTTAGAATACTGAATAAACCATAGAGATGTGATCATTTTATAAATAAAGAGAAAATGTTATCATTCTTGAATATTTATATTGAAACCTTTTTTTTTTTTTTTTAAATCATGAGTAGAGATTATGTTGTATATAAGTTGTATAACATATCATTAGATTGCTTCGTCACTGATTAAGTTACAACTTAGAATACTAACAAAATCAGCTTAGAAGAAATTAAGTCACTGATATAAAACAAATATGACAACATAATAAATACTCATGAGACTATATGAACTATAAAGTTAGATAAGCATAGTGAACTGATTATTATATCTGAAGATTCAAACATAATTGTATCAGTGACTATGTTTTTCTAAAGTTATATTTTAAATAGTCAATTTATTATATATATATATATATATATATATATATATATATATATATATATATATATATATATATATATATATATATATATATATATATATATATATTTTTAAAAAAAATGCTTAAACGGCAATAAAAAAAAATTCTCAGTGAGTATAATTATTTATTGGAGTTTATCATGCCGGAATATGATTAGTCCAGTTGATGAACCCATCCAGAGACAGGTTCATAGTGACCAAGCGTTGGTTTTGGCTTCCACTGATTTGAATAAACAGTATCTGAATGTTCACTGATGATGTTTTGTTTTTCAAAAGGTGTGACAGAACATTCAGATGACACATGTTGCCTGTTGCCACATTTATAACATTTTTTGTTCAAATAGCCGGCCTTTTTGACTTTCCTCTTTTTAAGTTGCTGATCTGACACAATCACACAACTTTTCTTGCTGATTGTTACTTCTTGCATCTTTGACTTTAGATCACTAATGAAGGTTGTCTCAGTGACTGATACAGTGTCAGTGAAGTTGCTGATGATTGTTTGATTATCAGCAATGGTTTTGATAAGATGTGAAGTTACTGATGATTTGATAGTTTTCAAAACATTCATCTCATTATTACCATTTAAGACATCAGTATCTTCAGTGACCAACATGCTTTTAGTAAAATAGTTTGGTCGTGGCTCACTGAAGATGGAGATGGGTTCAAATACAGCTTCTGAAAAATTACCCTTGGGATCAAAAACAGGGTCAACCATTGTTGAATCAGCGAGGGATGCAGCATATTCATAATCTCCTCCCAAAATAGCTTTGACTTGTTTTGGAATTTGATTATTTACACAGTGATTGACTTTATCATTTGACTTACACCAAAATTCCATGACCTTTTTAAGCTGTTGAAATTGTGTTTCAAATTTAACCTTTTCTTGAACACATACTTGATTTGCATAAGTTTGTGCATCAAGATCCAGTTTTAATTTCTTCATTCTTGACTTATTTTCATTTTGGTCATTAAGTTTGGATTGTAAATCACTGATTTTACATTTCTGCCCTCTTTGAATATCATGAGCATTTGATAAGTCAACTATCAAAGACTCAAAGACATTATATTTTTCAGCAGCTGTATATGTTTTAAAGCAATGCACCTTGTAAAGAGTTTCAGGATCCCATTCAGATGCTGAACATTTAGGAGTGACTTCTTTGATGTCTTCAAGAAGTTCAGTGTCATTAGCCATCAGACAGTACTCCTTATCTAAACAAATCATTGCTTCTTCTTCATCGGATGATGAGGAGTCAGAATCACTGAATGAACCTTCTTCAGCGATAAAACCTCTTCCATTCTTCTTTCCAGATTTAGCCAATGCCTTCAGTTTCTTGTATTTTGCCTTGTACTTGTTGTACTTATCATTTCTGAAGTCTGGCACGGGTTCAGGGACTTGATTTACTGACTTTGATCTGCATTCAGCTGCAAAATGACTAATTTTGCCACACTTGTAGCATTCACCTTTGGACTGAAATTTATCAGATGATGGAGCACCAGCGAATCTTTTTGATCTGGTGTTCCTTCTGAAATTAGAAACCATCATGGCCATATCTTTTTCAAGCTTCTCCAGTCCTTCATCATACTCATATTCTGACTGTTCTTCATTCTGACCACCTTCTTCTTCAGCTATCAGTGACTTCGAGATTTTCTTAGACACTTTTGACTTCTGTCTCTGATCGATTTCATCAAGCTCTGCTACAAGGGCATTGGATATCTTCTGACTTCCAAGAGTAGCACGAATATGCTCACTCTGATCAGCTTGCTTTTCTGACTGCTCCTAGTTGAGCAAAATACCATAGACCTGAGTTAAATTAAGAGTTGAATAATCATTTCTCTGTCTGGTATATGTTGCAATGGTTCCCTAGATTTTTTTTGGCAGCAACTCAAGAAACTTTTCAACAACAAATCTCTGTTCCTTGCCTATACCAGCCTTCTCCATTTTGTTCATCAGTGACTGGTATCTGGTGTAAGTAGAAGACAGAGATTCATTTGGCTCCATTGCGAACAACTCATACTGCAGCGAATAATATCAGGAGTTCCAATATATATATTCCTAAGGGTGTCCCACATGTCTTTAGCAGTTCTACAAAGCCTTATTGATTCGAACACTTCATCAGAAAGTGCCATGCCTATGTAGATTTTAGCTTGTTTATCAAGTCTAACCAATCGTCTATCCTCATCAGTCCATTGTTCCTCTCTTTTAGGAAAAACCATTTCTGGTATAGCTGGAGTAGTAGCTGTTGCAATTACAGCAGGAACAATAGTAGTTAGGATATGTGGACCATTGGTTATGATATTACAGAGACGGTCATCAACTAAGTCCAAAAACATCATCATCCGGGACATCCAAGTTTCAATCCTTGAAAGATCAAAAGCTGAAGGTTTGGTTGTAGAACCATTTCCCTTTTGATAATCAGAGTCAACACAGCTATACTTTACTGATTCCATTGCAGACCTGGTTAATTGAATTTAAACCAACTCTGCTCTGATACCAATTGAGAGTCCCGTGATCACTATTGATTAGTGATTTGGAATCGCAAAGTGTAAAGTTTAATTGTAGAAGTGGGGGGGGGGGGGGGGGGGGGTTGAATACAATTAAAAACTTTTTCTGATTTTAACTAAGTTAATTGAAAGTTTTTAATCGTTTTAACAGAAACAGAGTATATCAGATAACATATATGACAATATCAAAGAACAATGTAATAGTAGCTGAAATGGTGAATTGTATTGATCATAAAATTCACAAGTGTTGAATGCGGAATGGATTAATCAAAGTTAATCAAATTCAAACACTTAGCTAATCTATTACAGTTGAGATGAACAGCAGTGGACAGACACGCTGACTTCACTCGATGAATCGCTAAATCGTGCTTAGACAAACTACTAACTGATGTACAGTGATTAACACGAATTGAACGGCTAGCCTTTACAGTACAAAACACTGAACTATTTATACTATAAGAGTTCCTAAAATACCGCCTATAAAATAGGATCTTGAAAGGACACGTGTCGCTGCTTGATTGGTTTGAACTCTGATGAACCGACATTCTGCGGGTCCCAATTCTGTTACCGCAAATATCTCGTTACCTTAAAACCAATCACTTGCTGCCACGTAATCTTTCGGACATACTTCGAACTGGAACACTCTTGCTGATGTATAGATAAGTACAGTACTTTAAGTACTTGATGATTGAGAGGCTTTATTGAATAGTCCTTGAAGATGCAGTAATTCTCCTCACTCACTGCGAGCTAACATGCTCTTGTAGAATGAATTGAACTATAGATCTTCAGTGACTAGCTGTTATTCTGGCAGTGACTTTTGCCTTTATTGATTTGAAGAAGTAAAGCTCTCGCTGACGTTGATCAGCGACACACCAAGTTGAGCTTTAAATCTTCCTCAGCATATCAAGCGGAATGAATGACGATCAGTGAAACCTATCTTTAGCAACAGCAGCTTCGATACAATCCATTTCTTCATTGAGTAGTGAACAGTTGTGTTGGTCAGCGACCAGTAACTTCATCATGGTCAGCGACCAGTGACTCAACAAAACCATTTGTGGAATATACGTGGATAAATGTATATGTTCGTAATATGTGTGTATGACAATATGAGCATTTGTATTTCTAAAAGAAAATTACATCCTAGGCCAATATATCGATCCATATATGACGTGAATACATTACCCGGTGTATTAATAACTAGTACAGTTATTTGATGACCCACCATTTGTTCGGGTGTTTCAAATAGAAGTAGTGTTTCAAACACTTACGTAATTTAAGATATGATTGTTTCTTAAATAACTTTATTAGTATTTTGTTAGAGTAAGATTCAAATGAGTACACCAACATATTTCTGCCATTTGTCACTTTATTCTCTCTCCTCCACATTTTTAAAAATTAAATATCTCACAAACGGTAAGTCGATAAATCATGAAAATTGCACCATAAAATTCAGCGTTTTCTCCTCTTCGATTTGCCGTCCCTCAAGGCATACTTTTGACAACTTTTTTTTTCTTCCATTTTTTGGTGGATTTTACAAATTAGTAACACATGTGTTAGTAATTGGTTGTACATTTAAATTGTGGTTAAGGTTAGGGTTTAGGGTTAGGGTTAGGGTTTAGTAGGGTTTAGGGTTTAGTAGGGTTTAAGGTTTAGGGTTTAGTATGATTTAGGGTTTAGAGTTTTGTAAAGTGTTTAGGGTTTGGGGTTTAGGGGTTAGGGGTTAGGGTTTAGGGTTTGAGGTTTGGGGTTTCGGGGAGAAATCCCAAACCTCAAACCCCAAACTCTAACCCCTAAACCCCAAACCCTAAACCCTAAACGCAACACTTTAACACATGTGTTAGTAAATGTGAAACCCACCAAAAAATGAAGAAAAAAAAACTCATCGAAAGTATGCCTTGAGGGACGGCAAATCGAAGAGGAGGAAACGCTGAATTTAATTGTGCAATTTTCATAATTTTTCGATTTGTCGTTTGTGAGATAATTGATGTTGGGGGTAAATGGGTTTTGTACATGTGGAACATTCTCTTGATATCATTGGTTCCCTCATTCTCACACAAATTCCTATTCTCATTTGAACCCTACCCTATTTTGTTATTGTACGTAAAAGCAAATCACATTCCAACACTAACAATTTCTTAAACCATTCACTATAAAGGTAAAGGTAATGGTAATATTTATTCCATTTCCTTAGCAACCTTTTCCATTCTCCTATTTAAATCAAACACCCCCTCAAATATAATGTAACCCGGTGTGTGAAGATTGAACCTTTGAACGAAAATAAGTTAATTGAATAATTATATATTTATATATATTATAGTTAAGTTAATAGCTTAGATGGTCCTCATGGTCTATACACAATAACAAACATAATCTTTGTACTTCACTTTATGCATCTGAAATCCAAAAACACAAAACTTGTTGCGTAAAGAGTCCCTCCCTTATTATGTTCAACACCACTTTAACCGTCAAAGAACATTAGAAATAACTTACATACACTCATTTTTATTTTTATTTTTTTTTTAAACGGCAGAAAAAAAAATATATAAAAAAACCAATAGCAAGAAACTAATGGCAAAAGAGTATAAATACAAATCTAGAAATCAATATAGCTACATATTCTAGATTCAACCCGGGGCTTTAACTGCGAGGACTGCTAAATGGATGAAAAAAACTCGTGCCTTTTACAATGCTGAGACAGGAGACGTGCCACCGGTTTTCACTCTGCGATGTTTTTGAAGCAGCCCCAAACAAGACCCGGGGAACGATACAACTTAAAAAAATCCAACCAAATCACGAAAAAACAACCCGAAACACCTACACTATAACAAAGCTCGCCAACCATCAAGAATAACCAACAACACTTGGCGAGCAAAATAGCCACGGATTCTTGAGCCAATCATCCCATCTAAGATTGTTCTTCTTGTTCCTGTTAGAATACCATAAAAAAGAAAAAGCCAATTTTTATTATTTGATTCATCAATTCGCCTTCCTTAACTAAAAAAATAAAAAAAATCAGCGCCATGTTGAAAGCAGAGTTTTTAGCTTTTATGAGCATTCGGTCAATTAAATGAAGGACCTTCTGAAATCCTTCCAATGCTATATAGGAACAAGCTTTCCCGATTCTCAAATGACCACAGACAATACATGTTAAATTGTTAATTATATCCTTTAATGAAACATACAATTTTTAAGTTATTAAAAAGTCTACTTTTTCAATTAGAAGTTCATGGAAAAAAATAAAAAAATCTTTGTATAAATAATTTATCTAAATAAAGTGGTAGAATAAGCCAAATATGTTACAATGGTAGTAGAAGTGTATAACCTATATATGAATGATGTAAGTAGCCAAAATGAGTTCAAAACCGTGCTGAGTTCTGAACTGGTAACACTATAATCTAAATATGTTGACGATTAAAACCGCAAATGGGAACGCTCTGTTGTTGGATATCAAGTATGTGAACAGTAAATATAACAATAATCAAGAACAAGATTGATATATATTTTTAAATCTTTATAATTACACTTTCAGATCAAAGTATTTCGTCCCTATATAGCCCTGGGTTACAAGAAATGGCAATTGGATAATTCAAAGTAGTACTCAAATTTCAAGGCATGCATACAAGAGTAGAAAAACACAAAGATCGCTATGGGTTGTAGTTGACTAGTTGAGACCAAATGGTAGTTAGATAACAGATAAACAGAATGTCAGTAAAATGAAACGCTTGGCCCCGTGGGGTCCGGATTGTGTATTCTACACCTCCCGGCCTGTAATAGAACTTGATATAAAATCCAACATTTGATCTCGTGTAAATCTCGATTACCTAATTCACTTGATGACCCTAAAATCACCGATATCTATCATACAAAAAGATCATTCTGATAGATGTACAAATCCAAGTGAACTATGCCAGTTAGATACATCAAAGACAAACACGTGCAGCCTCAGGTGCACTAACCATATCGCTACAAAATAACCAAATAAAGGTAACCTCTATGTATTGCTTACTCTGTAAATGGTTCAACATACCGAGTGAATTGGGGGCATGCAGCAACCTTCAGGAGCACCTCTAACCATTGGTGACACCGCCCTTTTGTTATATTTTCTAATAAAGCACCTGGAAAATATGGATGTGAGTGAGCTTACATGGATATGCAAAAAAAAAAGGTAAGGTCACACGTCACGTCACTGATTGAGTAACTGAAACAGCCTCCGAAAAAGTGCATATTAAAACACAAACCATCAAAAGTCGAACAATACAACTCAGGATTATAAAACAGTGAAGGGGATAGCAGCATTTATATTTGCGTAGATAACTTTTGTTCTGCATCTAATTAAAGGCCAAATTTATTTTAAAATGAGCCAGTGAAAGAGTATGGGAACTTATTAAGTGTGATATGAATATGTTCGGGTTGGAAGTTTCAAAGTTATTTTGGGAAAGTGCAGTACTCTAAATGATATCTAAAAGCTAGCGTCAGCACTATTTTGAGTCTTAGTGGTCGTCTAATAATCTTTTTTTTTTTTTTTTGAGTCTCAATGGTGTACGTTCTTCTAGTATGGATTGATCAAAAGCTTTTTCTTATGTTAATCTTTAAAAGAACGTGAATCTTTGTTGACGTTTGCAATGATATAAACTCATGAAACTTACTAATGTAAATTTTATTTCTAGGGCCGTGGTTAAAGAACTAACATTAATTTTCATTTTTGAATACGGTTTGCTATACGTAATTCTTGGAACTATGTTTAACAATTGAAAATGTATGGTTGGTTGACGAATAGAGGTTAAAAAATCACCCACATTATACGGTTCGCATATTAACCGGTTTCTACCTCCCAAGTTGCTAATTAATAATCACTTTTCAATCAAAATAATATTTGTAACTTAAATTTCATATATGTCCTTTTAAACTTGGTAAATTTCATCAATATCCTTATAGTTAAAAATTACTTTAATATCCTTCTAAACTACTCCTTCCGTCCCAGTCAAAGTGTATTCTTTGACTGGACACAAAGTTTTAAGATTCTTCAATAACTACAAATTTTATCAATTTAATATCATATCTACCCACTAAAAACTTTGATGATTGGTTAATATAAGAAATGGACACTTGATATAGGACAATTAAAAATAGAAATGTAGACATTTCAAATGGGACATGAGTATAAAATACCGAGTAACTAAGTTAGATATAATAAAATGATTTTAATCAACAAAAATTATTTTGATTCATAATTAATTGACTGTTTTACCCTTCTTATAATTATCTCTTACCAAAATCACACCTGTTTGACATCTACACACCTTGATTTGCGACTCCAAGTCGAAAAGCATTTGTTCAATCAAGTTTGTGGAAAAATTGGTGGATGCCTAGAATTTCATATGATGTTTAATTAACTAGATTAATATATTCGATTTAATTTGTGAGATCCCCACCACTTTCGTCAGCAACAAAAACCTCAATCTGATAATAACCCCTCGTATCATCATTTTGGGTCCATTTCAAATTTTCAACGGAAGGAATATTACATCTTAATATCGATATCGATATTAGACATGAAATTTCTATTATTTTCTCATATACTTGATTTTGCTGATATCATATTTGGTGACATCGATATGTGATTTTGAAGGATGATATTGAGATAGGGGTAAAAGAGTCAAATAATAATAATTAATATTTAGATAGCGAATTTAATGCTTATATATATAAAAAATGGATATAAATATATATTGTAATGATCCAGAGAGAAGTGCATTTTTAGGGGGAAGCGTTATTATTCATCAAGAAGCATATTACCTTCACCCATACAAATCTCACAAAAAACGAACTCAAATTTGGTAAATGATAATCAGAATCGATGCTATGAATGTTAAGCTTCGTTGATAAATTGTTTATGCAAGTTATAACATCAATTTATGAATATTAGATCCAAAATCGTTAATATTCATCGCGGTGAATGTTAGTTAATATATATTGTGATGAATGTTAAAACTAAAAATATTTTTCAAATAATGTGATGTTTTAACATTCATCTTAATGAATGTTAGTTAATATTCATCATGGTAAATGTTAACTATTTATTAAATAAATATTTATCAACTGATGTTATGACTTAAATTGAATTTCATTCGTTATTATATTCTTTATAGCATCAATTTTGATTAAACAATATTCTTTATAGCGAACTTTTTTTTTTGTGAAGTAAACAATAAAAAATAAATGTTCACTCAAAAAAAAAATTAAAAATAAAATAAAGTCAAATCCGAAAACCAAAACAAAAAAATTAAGGTTCACGATTGAAAAACCTAAAAACTTTCTGTAAACCCAAAACAAAAAAATAAGGTTCACAATTGAAAAGGTTAAAAACTTGTTGTGAACCCAAAAAAAAAATTAAGGTTCACAGTTGAAAAAAAATTACAATTAAAAAAGTTAAAAACTTTCTCTGAACAAAAAAAAAATTAAGGTTCACAATTGAAAAAGTAAAAAAAATTTCGTGAACTAAAAAAAATTAAGGTTCACAGTTGAAAAAAAAAATGTTCACAATTGAAAAATTTTAAAACTTTCCGTGAACCTAAAAAAAAATTAAGATTTACAGTTGAAAAAAAAAATGTTCACAATTGAAAAAGTTAAAAACTTTCCGTGAACTAAAAAAAATTAAGGTTCACAGTTGAAAAAGTTAAAAACTTTTCATGAACCCAAAAAAATTAAAGTTCACAATAAAAAAACTTTAAAAAATTTCGTGAAAAAATTTAAAAAAAAAATTGTGAAAAAAATAAGGTTCACAATTAAAAAAGTTAAAAACTTTGTGTGAAGCACAAAAAAATAAAAGATTTATGAAGAAAATTTTATGTGAAAAAAAAAATACAAGGGTTCTCAAAAAAATTCATATGTGAAGCAAAAAAAATGAAAGTTCACAATTTTAAAAAATTGTGAATCAGAAAGTTTTTTCACCGTTTTTTTTATCCCCACCCCTTTTACATATATATATAATTTAGATTAGATCAAGGGCCGAGATCTGTTTTCACCATTTTTTTATCTCCTTATTTTCACCAGAACTCATCCATATATATATATAAGACAATAAAATTACATAAAATTTACAGACTTTTCAATCACTAGCTTTAGTTTTATATATCACAGGTGAATTTATTTGAATCAATGTGAAACTCCTCAAGAAAAGTTGAATCAATTTTTGGTTTTGTGAATCAATTTTACTTGTTGACCATTTTTTTTATTTGGCTTTATTTTGGATTCACCTTTCAACGATGAAACCAAAAAATATGTATGCTACTTATATAAATTAGTTAATGTAATTCACATTAAAATAGAATGAATCAATTGAATGTATTATGATTGATGAATCAATGACATACAATATTTGAATCTATATATTTTCTGAATCGATGTTATAATTCAATGATATAAACTTGGTGTAAAATTTTCAAATTGATGTTTTGAAATTCATTAATCGATGTCATAAAATTTCCGAATCAACGTTATAAATTTCATGAATCTACGTTATAAATTTCAGAATCGGTGTTATAAATGATGTTAGTATATATTATAATTTACAAGTTAGTGAATCATTATTGCGACTAACTATTGATAATGTGAATCATTGTTGCATAAACGTCTAAATCATCCTTTAAACAGATGAAAACATATAAATCTTAGCTACAAATTCGGGAATCAACGCCATTAAAAAAATCATTTTGTTTTTCACAAAAACGTATGATTAACAGATTAAATCTTCTTATATTTAATTTAATTGAATCAAACAACACAAACTATTATTAGTTAAAAATCTAATGTTAATTGTTAGTTGAAATTATAATGACGATTGACAAAAAAATCTCACAATAATTAGAACAACATTTACACATAAACAAAAAGAGAATATGATGTTTTTGGACAATTGTCTTACAAAGGAATCAAATTGAACTATCAATTGAAAAAACTTACTTTTGGTGATCACATGCTGGTATGATATGGATTGACGGAAGAAGTTTTGATATTCAAATCTATGTTGGATTTAAAGATGATGATTGAGAAAAATTCAATTACGGGAATTCAAAAAGGGAAATGCTATTGACAGCCCTAAGGGCTGTCAATAAGTGCATTTATTGATGTCAAAGTTTCCTTATATAATCCAAATTATAATTAATACACTAAAGTTTTGTATTTAATTCATTGAAACTTTCCTTTTATATGTGATGTATTAATTATGATTTTTGATAATAAAGGAAAGTTTGAGTTTAATAAATAAGTTCAAGGGTTCTTATTGACAGCCCTTAGGGCTGTCAATAGCATTTCCCATTCAAAAAAGAGTAACCACCATTTTAATTGATTTAAAAGAATTGATATTTATTTTATTAACTAAATTACATTTTACTAGAATACCCTTTGACCAAAAATTTAAATGATTGGTCCAGATTGTTTCCCCCTCTTCTCCCTCTAAATATCCTTCTTTTTTGATCCTTCTACTACACACACACACACACATACACACACGAGTATTTTAGAAGTTTAGAGGGATATTGAAGTAATTTTCAGGTTTAGAAGGGTATTAACATAATTTTCAAAGTTTGTATGAATATCTATAAAATTCTCATATTTGTAATCTGAATAAATCATCGGTACACCTTATATATGTAATCTTATATGTTGTTAGACTAAACAAAATGACTAATTGTGTACATTTGAAAGAAGGTTAAAAGTTAAAGTTGTAAATTCCATAGAAAACATACTAAACGATGCATCTAATTACTGTGTGGTCAAGAACACAAATACAATTCCATAAATGGAGATGAAAACTGAAGTGACTATGGGGATGAAGAAAGAGAAATGCCGATTGATCGGAAGGGATACAAGTTTGAGGGTTTGTATATATGAATATATAATATATATAATTGTAACTTTTTAAATATTTAATTGCCCAAATAATTTGAATGATAATTATTGTCTTTCATTCCATTTTAATGGAATGGAATGTCTGGTGTTTTTCTTGAATTAATATACATTTTATTTTGCTTTTAAATTGCGTATAAATGTACGACAATTTAATAGCCCAATTAATTTATTTTATCATACTTGAGGGGCAATTCCATATCATTATTCTATAAATTGATGGATTACAAGGGTATAACATCTTTTTTTGCATTTTCATATTTGTCCATGCTTCAGACCATTAATTAAAGAGTAACAACTTAAATATTTTTGATAACTATTATCTCATTGTAACGCGAGGGCACAATATACCTAGTCACGATCAATATATCTAATAGGAACTAGTATTAGCACATATAAACACATTCATGGTTCATTCTTTCACATTTGCTGTGTTATTTCTCCCTCTTACGTAATTACTCCATTATTTATTTGCTTGTATCATAACTTTATAAACGTAAGCATCGTGGAGAAGGGTGGGGACATAAATATACTTTCAAATAAAAGTTAAAGTGAGTAAAGTAAGTTTGTTTGTTCATAACTTGATTGTGCTTCCGCTGCTCTTATCGTACAATTTGTCTAGGTTGGATAATTGATGTCATATATAATATATTGGCCAAAAATATCTATAAACCATGTTTTTTTTAGGATAACATGACATCATAATTAAAGCCAACCAAAATGCCACTGGCCTAGCGGTATCGATGTAACTCATCAACCTTGAGGTTATAAGTTCAAATTTAAGTTCTGCGATAAGATTATTTGTTAAAGGGAAATTTGCAATTTTTGCCATCGTGGTCTTGACTTTTGGCCGATTTTGCCACTTGAGAATTTTTTCTGCAATTTGAACCCCGTGGTTGTCAATTTCCGCAATTTGTGCCACTCTCGCTAACTTTTGTTAATTTTCTAAGTTAAATTGTCTAAAATGACCAAAGTACCCTTTGATTAATTATTCTTTAAAAAAATGAAATTTGAAATGACTACTATGCCATTTGTCTTCTTCCAATTTCCCTTGTTCTTTCCTATCCCCAAACCTAGTTTTAGTTCCATTTTACAACCTGCAACAACCTTCAACAACCTTCAACAACCCAAATTCATTTTTAGTTCCATTTTACACAATTGAATCATCATCTACATACGCATAAAATCATCTAACAACCTACAAAACCCACCGTTAGAAATCAACAAACCCCATAAACAGATGATGTAAACTGAAGTTGTGTGCTTTCGAAATCAAAATCAACGAACTACCAAAACCACTGTTCGAAATCAACAAACCCCACAAATCGATCTGAATTCTTTAATCGAATGGAAACCAGATCCGAACACGAATCTAATTACATGCTTTAATCGGTTGGGTTTGGTGGTGATAATTACCGGATCTCGTTCAGATCTAGGAAAACCCACCATTCGAACACGTTAAATTCAAAATCAAAACCCGAATTTCAAGAATCTGATTTCAAAAATATTCATCCCACCACCACCTCCATCGTTCTTATGGTAGCACCGCCACCACCAAACCATCACGGGATGATGATGAAGCAGGATGCTCATCAGTCGCCGGAGATGTCGCATTCATTAGTTGTACGGCCGGAGATGACTGTGGCGACGGCTGCGATGTCGTCGTCGTCGACGACGATTATGGTGATGCTGATGATGATGAAACTGCAGCTTCTGCTGCTGCTGATGATGATGATCTGTTCGTAGACCTCCGACCTAACTCCTCGTCTCCGTTTGTGTTGATGGGTGGAAATGGTGCCTGCGAATTTAGGGTTTGGGTGGCGATGGTAGTTGTGGTGTTTTTAGGGAAATTTTTTTTTAAAAAAACTCTAATTTGTTGTTGATGATGATGAACTTGTTTTGATTGGGGTTTTATTTGTTGTTGATGTTGAAGAAGATGGTCTTGTTATGGTAATGAATTTTTTTTTATTTTTTTATGATGATAAAATTGTTTTTTAGTTATTGTTTGAAGATGTCGATGAATCTGGAATTGATGTTGATGATGATGAATATAGTACAAGGATGGAATAAGTGTTACTAATTTACAAAAAATAATTAATTTATAAAACTAAATATAACGATAATTAGGGAATGATGTTTACAATATTGCACTCTAGTCCCTGTGTTATTATTTGTTTAATTAGGGAGTTTGGAAAAAAAGTGTCCAAGGTAGAAGACACAGGGTATTTTGGTCATTTTATATAATTTAACGGAGTTTTTTTTTAACAAAAGTTAGTGAGAGTGGCAAAAATTACGGAAATTGACAACCACGGGGTACAAATTGCAGAAAAAATTCTCAAATGGCAAAATCGGCCAAAAGTCAAGACCACGATGGCAAAAATTGCAAATTTCCCTTTGTTAAATATTCGTGAATGAATACATATATATATATCCGTGATATAAGTGTGTGAATATTTGCATTTATAAAAGAAGATGACATCATAGCCCAATAGTTCCATATGACGTGAATGCATTACCCGGTGTAATAACTAGTACAGTTATTTTTTTTTTTGGGTAAAGGGTAGAATTACCCGATGAATATATTCCCAAAAACATTTAAGTACAAAGGATGTGAGTGAATCCCACACCATAGCCCGTTACATAGGCAAAAAGACTACATAACAAGGACACAGCCACTAAACAAAATTTGACTCAAATATAAATCAAACAACAACCACAATACTCATTTCTTCCTACTACCTTTTCTATCATGAATACTCATGAAATCAGCCATCTCACTATCTAAAGGATTAAGAATTTCATCTTCATCAACCGCATCATCATCCGCATCATCATCCTCATCCTCATCAGCCATATCAAATATGTGAACCGCAGTATGCGCACTAAAATCCACTTTCTTCCCTCTATCCTCATGTTGGTTACCCTTCTTCCGAATCGAAGAAACATTATCGTCAACTATAATATCTTCCTTAGAAAGAGCCTCAAACGAATTAGAAGTTGTTGTCTTAGCAACCTCCGTTGTCTTTTTTTTTTGGGACAAACACCTTTTTAGGAGGTGCACCAACCACTTTCTTTGTACTACCAACCACAAGTCCCTTGAATGGTTTCCGTGGAGTTTGAAATCCATCAGTTTTCGTTTCATCCCCTTTACCACCCTTCTCATAACCATTGTTATCTGATACAACAGGAACCCGCTTTGGACACTGATCAGCAGCATGCCCAAAAACCGTACAAGTATTACATCTAGGGGGCTTCCATTCATACTCAACTTGAACCATATGTAAAGAATACCCAACACCTTCCACAAACGGAACAGAAACCACCATAGTATCCTTAGGAACTCGATCTGCCCTAACATCAATCAAGGCACGAGCAAAATCTAACCGACCCCATGAGTTGACACACATAGAGCTGGTATACGAGTCAAGCATAAGAGGGGTACCCAACTTAGAAGCAATAGCACTCAATCCATCCTCAGTAAAAGCAGCTATAGGAACCCCATGAAACTTAACCCAAATCTGAACAGATACTAAATCCTCCTTCAACAAAGAAGATGTAGAAGACCACTTCTTTAAAACAATTGGAATCTTCCGAACAAACCATGGACCATTTTCCAATACCCCATCCAAACCTGCCTCAGAATCAAACTTAAAAAAGAAGAAACCTTGGGCATTCATCATAGCTTTTGTGATGCCGTATTTCTTCCAAACGTTCATAACATAGTTCTCGACAACAGGAAACGCAACTCTCTTACCCAGAAAATATCCATACAAAGTGTTCTCAAAACGCGCGTTAGCTTTCAAAACCGAGGACATTGGGATATGAACATCCGCATTATCCGTACTAGACTGAGTCTCAAGTAACCGAAAATTAATCTTCGGTACACTTGGTTCCCCATTCACGACACTAGCATAAGATACACCAGTTTTAATTGGTGAATTATCATTAGAACTAGAATCTTGTTCCTCGCCATGATAAGAGGACGGAACAGGAAGTCCATCAGCTCAACCAATTTATCGTCAACCATTCTAACAGATTTAGAACCTAAGCTAACTTTTGTACAATAGGTATTCCATCTCTCTTTTCCCCCATCATCAAAATCAAATACAAGAAACGACCCTCAAACCACAAGTATTATTTAACCCAAACCCTAATAGCACAAACCACAATCGCTAGAAGCAAAACCCTAATACCACAAACCGCTAAAAGCAAAACTAAATAATATGTGACCACTTTAATTCGGCCAAGTGATGACCAAGTAAAACTTCGATAAGGATCAATTCGGTTAACAATAAATAACTCGTAATCAGATCAACCAATGAGAATATGTCGGTTCAAATAATAGGAGATTTTGAATACCGACTGAATAACTAATACAGTTATTAATTGTCGGCAAAAGCACTCCGATCAAATAATAAGAATTGAAAGTTGGATTGAAACGTGAAGGCCAAGATCATTAATTGTGGCTAGAATTATTTTATGAATAGAGTCAGCAAACATTAATTGTTTGATGATCTTTATGAATTGATGAATGAATATTAATTCGTACGCACAATCAATAAACGTTTTAAAAACCCTACAGCATAATTCGTGAATCAAAACCAAGAAAGGCAGATTTACGAATGGTCTAGGGTAAAAAAATCGCCAAAGAGAGAGTGTCTAGGGTGTTTCAAATTTGAAAGTTGGATTAACTAGTACAGTTATTTGATGACCCACCTTTTGTTCGGGTGTTTCAAATACTATTAGTGTTTCAAATAGTTAAGTTCCTATTTTTCGACTCGTTTTCTACCCTATGAACGTCTCACAAATTTGTGGTCAATCTGATTTATGGTAGGGTTAATCAACAAAATCGGCTATGAACTGCCACCTTTCGTTGCAGATCCGCAATCAACCCAAAGTATTGTTTATGTACGCAACAAACTGGTTGGTTTTGTATTTATGTAAGCAACATGGTAACCTGTTACCGGCTCAGCCGGTAAACTTATATATTAACGTATTTTTAGTTTTTTTTTTAAATGTGACATGGTTAATATATTAACCAGTTTGTTGCGTACATGAATAATACTTGGGCTTTTGGTTGCGTATCTGCAACGAAAGGTGGCAGTTCAATGCCGATTTTGTTGATTAAGCAAAAAAAATATACGTGGTTTGTTTTGATCATCTTCTTCGGTGTGCTCCGGCGAAAAATCCGACGAAGACCAACCATCAACATACGACGGATGGGGAGGGAAAAACGAAAACGAAAATGAAAGCGTAGATTCAGAGTATGTAAATGAAAACGAAAATGCGGATCTGGAATATGAAAGAAAAACTGTGAATCAGAAACCCTAGATCGGATCCTGTGACACCGGAATTTACGGCGGTTGCTGGTTCGATTTTTCGAAACAGAATGAGAAACCAAAGCGGAGAGAGAGACGAAGAGATGTCCGTTACGTTGATCAACCAAGACAAATCTAGAAACAGAGAGAGAGAGACAAAGAGATTGGTCCCGTATCTGCCGCCGTCGGAATATGTTGGTGGTCGGAAATTGAAAAGGAGATTCAGATTGTGTGTACACATTCAATTAAAAATGACGTGGCTACCAACCAATTTGTTGCGTACATGAAAAGGTAAAATCTCACTTTGTAGGATCGCAGTACGAAACCAACCAGTTTGTTGCGTACATGAACAATACTTTGAGTTGGTTGCTTAGCTGCAACAAAAGGAGGCAGTTCATAGCCGATTTTGTTGATTAACCCTTTATGGTATGAAGAACCTTATATGACAATAAAAATGTTTTTATTAGGCAGTAAAGTTATTTCTTTTCATTTCTCATTTTAACACTATCATAGGTAATGCTAATTTCCATTTCATTAATACGGTGTGAAGATTGAACCTGTTGAACGAAAATAAGTTTATTGAATAATTAAAATTGTTATAGTAAATAAAAAAATAATAACATAGATGGTCTCTATGGTTTACACACAATAGCAAACATAAACCGTGTACGTACTTCACATTTTACGTATGAATCCTAAAACACAAAACTTGTCTTCGTTAAGTTTAACACTTTAAGTACATTAAAAATAACTTACGTTTTTTTTATTTATTATCTTTTTGTTTTTCTTCTGTTGTTTATTCATCAATTCGCCTTCCCATTAAAAGAAAAAAAATAATAATAATAAATAAATCAGTGCCACATTGAAAGCGGAGTTATACTCGTAGCTTCTATGAGCATTCGGTCAATAAAATATGGACCTTCTCAAATCCTTCCAATGTTATGTACTACCAAGTTTTCCCGATCCTCAAATACAATACATGTTATATCCTTACATAAAACTTAGATCGCTCCCATCGATATACTTCGTCGGCCGTCGGTTGAAACCGTCGAAGCCGACACCGATAGAACGGGCTGTCGGTTGGCTTCTGTCGGCTCCTTCCCTTCGAAAATCCGACGCTCATCCGTTTTTTCGCGTGGGGCCAGCTTAATATTTAATTATTTTTTTGTTTTTGTTTAGTGTATAGAAATAAATGTACATTGGTAAATGTGAGACCCAAAAATTAAAGTGATAGGTCACTAATGACAGGAGTCCGTCAGTTTCAGTCGGTTTTTCAAAAAGCTGACATGACTCAGTCGGTTTTTATCAGTTTTAATCATGGATGGGAGTGGTCTTACAAACTTTAAGCTATTGAAAAGTCTACTTTTTACTTTTTTAGAAGTCCATGGGAAAAAAATATTATATATAATAAATTTATTTAAATAAGGTGGTAGTATAAGCCAAATATGTTATAATGGTAGTAGAAGTGTGTAACATATATATTAATGAAGTAAGTACCAAAATGACTTCCAAAACCGTGCTGAGTTCTGAACCAATTTCTAATAACAATATAATGTAAATATGTTGACGATTAAAACTGAAAATGGGAACACTCTATTGTTGGAAGTATCAAGTATGTGAACAGTAAATATAACAATGGTCAAGAACAAGCTTGATACATACATTTTAAATCTTTATGATTACACTTTCAGATCAAAGTATCATCCCTGTATAGCCCTAGGTTACTAGAAATTGGTATCAGAGCACTTGATTGCTTTGAATCGTCTATTGACTTATAACTTTTTACACTTTATTAACAAATTAAGGCGCGCAAATTTCGATCATACATTATCAGCTCATAAGAGCACAGGGAGTGCCAAAGTTGTTCTCACCGTTTTTGGAACAAAAACGCCGGTGGCCGGCGTTTTCCGCTCCGGGCCGGCGTTTTTGTTCGGCGTTTTTGGCCGAAGTTGAGCCCCAAACGGTGATGAGTTCGGCGTTTGATTGTTTTTTTATTCCATTTTATTTCGTCTTTTTCGTATTTCTTTTGCTTGTTTTGTTTATTTTGGAGATTGTGGAGAAAAAAAAAGAAGAAGAAGAAGAAATGGAGTTGCAGGTCGGACTTGAGAAGAAGAAGAAGGGATAGTGGTTTAATTATTATTTTTTAATTTTAATATATAACCTTTTGTCGTCTTTCTTAATTATTAAATAGTATTTAATCTGTACAGTGAATAGTATTTGATACCCTCTCTTTTTTATATATAAAACAAAAAACCTTTTGTTTAAAAAAAATTTCACCAGTGGGACAATGGAGAGAAAAACACATTTTTTTTTAAAAAAAATTTATTTAAATTGTATTTGTTTTGTTAAATAAATGAAAACTTAATTTATTTAGTGTTATTTGTTTGTATTTAATTTGTTTTTTTTAAATAATAATAAAATAATTACAATAACACTGAACAATAACACTGAACCTCAAGATTAACCACTACCTCACTTTTTCCTTTCAGTGTTATACTTCAGTGTTTTCAATAACACTGAATAAAACACTGAAACTTCATCAACCACCCCCTGTGCTCTAAGGCAACAAAAAACAACTAGCCACAGTTTATATTTAACTACACATCTCGAGAACCCAATTAATTAAGTGATCCTAATCAAGATAAAACCGAGCATTTGAGGATTTTACTACATTCATGTAACAACCCCAAAATTAGGGCCAATTTAAAATTTCCCTAATTACGTGTTTATTACTTGTATATAATATGAAATAGGATTATATACATTATCTACTTATTATATATATATATATATATATATATATATATATATATATATATATATATATATATATATATACGTGCGGATACGATTCGTACAAATCGTATGAAACAACAATTGTACAAACATACGGACGTTGGTAAAACAATTATTAAATAATGTGGAATTATTTAATTACACAAACTATTATTTTATATTATATTTATAATATAACGAAAACGTACGTTTTAATTAAAACGTTACCGAACTCCCCGAAAACTCGACCAACCGACAAAACAAAACAAAGTTATGTTTTATAACTTAAAAACTAGTATTTTGATAAAATACTCCAACTAAATTATCGAGTAATATTTCGTATTTTAAAACGTATAATTAAACGCGTATAAAAGTATTTTAACGTTTAAACGACCGGGGAAACAAACACCGCACGGAGCGCAAACACGAGGGAACGAAAGATTGGTGAGACCACACCATGGTGGCCCCACCCAACCGGCCAAGACATGGGGACACCACCCCATGCCCTTTTTGCTTCAAAACATAACCAAACTCACCCACACTCAATCTCTCTCAACTCTCTCTCTAAACCCTATACTCTCTCTCTATATCTCGGTCTCTCTCTCTAGCCAAAAAACACACTAAAAACAAGCTTGAATCACAAAACGGAAAGGAGCAACAACGATCACCGCAACGAGGGCTACGATCCTATCTTTGCGGTTTCTCATTTCGACGACTTTGTAAGTTTTCCGGCGACTCGCAAACTTTTCCGATATTATTTATTTTGCTAGATTATTGTTCCCCTAGCTTAGTAATGTCCAAATATATAATTTAAACTTGATTTCGGAACATTGTCGGTTTTGGTCGCATTTAAGAAAACGACACCTCGAACACTAAAAACGTCAACCAATAATTTTTATAAACTCATTGTAACATATTAAAGCTTGTGTAAAAGTTTCGGGCCAAACCGAGGTCGTTTGACCCAAAAACCGAACCAAAAATCGTAACAGCCGTGGTATTGCATCTGGCCAAACTTTCATGTGACACAAGGCTTGTGTCACATGTTGTGTCGCATGGCAACCATGTGACACAAGGGTTGTGTCGCATATTGTGTCGCATTAAGTTGCATCCATGTGACACAAGGGTTGTGTCGCATAAATCATGTGACACAAGGGTTGTGTCGCATATTGTGTCGCATTAAGTTGCATTCATGTGACACAAGGGTTGTGTCGCATAAATCATGTGACACAAGGTCTATGTCGCATTTAGTGTCGCAAAAACCCAAAAACTGAAGCCAAAAACATTCTAAGTGTTTAAAAATCACTTTTCAACAACCAAATTAAATACGATACGATTATACATGAAAATACTATACTTTTGGAAGTATACACAAATACTCGGATACGTACAAGATTATACTTAACTGAACGTGAGATTTCACTCACACACACGAGACTGCACTCAAAAATACTTAGGAGATTACACTCCAACGAACTTAAACTTGTACAACTACATGGGATTGCACCCGATACGAACTTATGAGTTCACCCCAATACTCACGTGTAGGATTTCACGCAAACTAATACGAGCTTACACTCGAACACATACGAGATTTCACTCGTACCCTTTGGGGATTAGACCCACTGGAACTTACGCAAATGATACACGTTATGATACAAACCAACAGTTATACGAGTATACCTTACAACTGTACAACTACTACGAATACATAATAATAATACGATATTATTATTACACACCGATACCAACGGGCCGTAGAGTTTTTCTACAAACTACAACTTACAAACAATTACAAACGTACAAACAACTTATGGACATTAACTAGTTTGGGAACAACTAGCATGGATACCTTACAAGTATTCCATTTACTTACTAAACCTTATGCGTATTAGGACGCTAAGGGTTGCTAGTTCGGGATACTACTTTGCTTGCTTACTGCATTGTCTGCTAGACTCAGGTGAGTCTCACAGCCCCTACTTTACTGTTTTACTCAGGGGTGAGATGCATTACTGTTTTACATGAACACACAAAACTTACTTGCTGCCATGATTTACTTACTGTACGGAATTACGGATACGCCAATTGCATGAGTTTCGACTAATCCAATGAAATCCTCCTTAATCATAGTTGTTAGTTAGGTGATAAGCGCGAGTTTTAGTATATGGATCCATATGGGACTGACAATCCCCGCCCGGGGTAGCACGCACTACCACGAACCGTTACTGTAGAAACGGGCGTTTCTTACTCGTTTCATATGAATGTTTTGGATTACATTCACGGGGGTACTATTATATACTGTACGTTAAGCTTCAACTATGGTGGCTCATGGCAAGGGTATCAAACGGTTAGCATAACCTGCAACCACCCACTTATTAAAACTTAAGTGAACGATGAGCATAACCTGTGATCGTTACTTACTGGCTGGCTTATGATTTACAAATACTACATGTGTGTTCAAACTATTTACTTACTTACAAACATGTGAGATTCACCAACCTTTTTGGTTAACCGTTTTAGTAATGCTTCTCAGGTACACAGCATCAGTAGGGATGCCCAGCAGGATAAGCTTGCTTAGCTCGAGTCGCATGCATTTACAAGCTTGGAGATTTTATTACATTACTTTTGTACTTACTGTTATGTATTAGAATCTCTAGGAATTTACTCGAAACTCGAGCCTGTATTTTGAATTACTTATGTATTAATGTAATACTTTTCGAACGTCTCATTTAGAGTCGTTCACTGTATCCTTTGTGCTTGTGATTATTGATTAGTAACACCCAAAACATCGCTTCCGCAAACTGTTAAATTTGGGGGTGTTACAGATTGGTATCAGAGCCTAAGGTTATAGTGAACTAGGTTGCATTTAGTGGGCCTAGACTATGACCGTTAGGCAGTATTCCTCATTAGGTATAACTGGTTCAGGAATTATAGCATACAAGTTTAATTTAACATAGCCTGATCAACTATGTACAATTAAATGAAGATGATGTGAGTTCTGAAAGGGGTTATGTTGAACAGGAATACAATAGCTGACTCTGACCTTGAGAGAACCGGGACTTTTACTTGATTGTGCTAGACACACACTAGGCGGTTATGTGTTATATATATATATATATATATATATATATATATATATATATATATATATATATATATATATATATATATATATATATATACATAGGCCTCTTTCCCCGATACGATATTCTCTCTCGACTACTGCGAAATTCATTTTTCAACTTACATCAAACGAACAACAACTCGATTCTCGTCATTCTGTCCTTATTCAACTTTTATGAATTCACGAATACCGACATACTTCCGAAGGCCTCGATTTCACACTACTCTCTAGGCTATTATATACTGAAGGTATAGGAATAGGCCTTGTCCGACGATACTTTGTTTACCACCCACCCCGTTATAACTGACAACCATAGCTACTCCAACATCTTTCGATATGAAGATCGGGACTTTGTTTTATTCGCTAACCCCACCTAATTCGACGTTTATAACATTCTACAACGTACCCCACTGTACCGTTAGGTGTATCCTAAGAAAACCATTTTCAATTCAAGTTCCCATCGGATTTCAAAATTTCCAACCAACTTTTACTATCAAAAATTTTATAACAAACGTATATTTTATTAAACATGTTACAAAAATTTCTTACAAAATGTTTTATAAAATATCCAAAACCGTGTAAACTTATTTATAATACACAACTTTAAACAAATCTCAAACTTTGGCGTAGTTTCTCTGAACTCACTAAATCATCACCATCATAATTCTTGTTCAAACCCTCACATGTTCTTTATTTGTTGTTTCAAGGAACATGCCTCCTCGACGACAAGTCACGCTTAGTGAAGCCGAACTCGCGGGTCTGATTGCCCGTAGTGTAGCCCAAGCTCTAGCTGTCTGAGCCACCACTCCTGGTAGCGAAGACACGACTAACAATATACCACCACCCAAAACCTGCACCTACAAGGACTTCCAGAACTGCAAACCCTTGAGCTTTCAAGGTACTGAAGGAGCGATCGGTCTGATACGTTGGACCGAGAAAATCGAATCAGTGTTTCTCATCTGCTACTGCACGGAAGAGGATAAAGTCAAGTTCGCCGCCAGCACTTTTTCTGACACCGCCCTTACCTGGTGGAACACTTATGCTCAGACTGTGAGTGTTGCCAATGCTTACAAACTACAGTGGGATGAACTAAAGAATATGCTGAGGGGCGAGTACTGCCCAAGAGATGAACTGAAACAATTGGAAGTGGAATTTTGGAATCACAAGATGTAAGGTGATGACATCACCGGTTACACCAACCGTTTTCACCAACTGGCACTTCTGTGCCCATCCATGGTTGATCCTGAGTAAAAAAGGATCGAAAAATACATCGATGGACTCCCCGAGCGACTTCAAGACCTAGTGACTTCATCTAAACCGGGAACTATTCAAAGCGCCATTCGCATGGCTCATGAGTTAACGGCCAACTCTGTCCGTCTTGGCTCGACTTCAACCCCACCTGCGAATAACAAACGTAAATGGGAAGTAAGTCCCCACTCATCCAACCCTACCTCTGACAAAAAGCCTGCAACCGTCAATGCCAATGACTCAAAGGCTTACAAGGGGAGCAAGCCTTACTGCTCCAAATGTAGTCGTCATCATAATGGCTCCTGTCTCTTCACCAACTGCAAGAAATTCGGGCACCTGGCCCAAGACTGTCGAACCAACCCCACTGGTACTGATACTCCTGCACCCAAAACCTGTTATGAGTGCAAGGTACTGGGCACTTTAGGAAGGATTGCCCAAAACTGAAACTCCGAACCAACCACACGAAGAGCAGAGCGTATGTAATTAACGCTAGGGAGGATGACCCGAACCCGAGACTTTGTGATTTGCTCAACCCGGGTACGCTCATTCCTTGATTACCCGAAACTGTTTTCTCATAAATCCCTCGCTTAATGATTTATGTATAGCTGTCTATTATTCTGTATGTTTTCTTTGATCCTAAGTACCCAATAGGATTAGGAAACGACCGACTATCCAGAATCCGACCATATAACTTGTATTACACTTGGATTACCAATAACAAACTTCCTTCCCAAATATATCACACTGGTTGAGACCGGGAATCCAATGTTGAATAAGTCGTTTCTCTAAACATAATTCAAATTTCTTGTAACAATTCTTAATTAGAACCCTTAATTCGTAGGAAATGACGACTCATTCCGTCAACCACCCTACCTTGGATAATGAACTGCTCAGTGAGGAACCAGCGATGTTTCCTTACCTCCTCGAACTTGAGTGTGATACCGAACCCTTCGTTGAATCAGCAGCAGCACCTGCCTCCCCTATTACTCTAACCGCTGCAAAATCACCGGTTAATGTAACCTTGACTACTGAATCAGTCAGCCACCTCAACCAAACTATTGAATCATTGCGAAAACAACTAACCGAAGCACGTGAAGACATAGATGACCTACGACGAATTGCTTTCCAGAATAACGTACGTATGCATGAATACGAGTTACGTTTGATAGCCTTAGAAAATCCTGTTTCACCATCAACTTCACATGGTACTCCTACTGAAGAGGATACCGACACTAACTGTACACCACCTCCAGCAAAAAGGGTGAAGATTACTCCCTCCAACTCTTCAGGAAACTACTTGGGAAAGAAACCTTTCTGTCCCCGATGCACTCGGCATCATGAAGGACCGTGTACCATACCCATTGGTCGATGCAAACCTTACCCCAAAAGTACGAACTCTCCTAAGGCAAAGCTGTGCTTCAACTGCGGGAGTGCTGGCCATCTCAAGGTCCAATGCCCACTACCTCTAAACAACAAAAATAAGGGTACGTTACTACCTGACAACTACCGTACTACGAACACTGTAGGCTACTGGTACATATTGTAGCTACCTGATGAATACCGAACTACCAACTATTAGTTCGAACAAATTTCGGGACGAAATTCTCCTAACAAGGGGAGAATGTAACAACCCCAAAATTAGGGCCAATTTAAAATTTCCCTAATTACGTGTTTATTACTTGTATATAATATGAAATAGGATTATATACATTATCTACTTATTATATATATATATATATATATATATATATATATATATATATATATATATATGGATGGAATATATATATATATATATACGCGCGGATACGATTCGTACAAATCGTATGAAACAACAATTGTACAAACATACGGACGTTGGTAAAACAATTATTAAATAATGTGGAATTATTTAATTACACAAACTATTATTTTATATTATGTTTATAATATAACGAAAACGTACGTTTTAATTAAAACGTTACCGAACTCCCCGAAAACTCGACCAACCGACAAAACAAAACAAAGTTATGTTTTATAACTTAAAAACTAGTATTTTGATAAAATACTCCAACTAAATTATCGAGTAATATTTCGTATTTTAAAACGTATAATTAAACGCGTATAAAAGTATTTTAACGTTTAAACGACCGGGGAAACAAACACCGCACGGAGCGCAAACACGAGGGAACGAAAGATTGGTGAGACCACACCATGGTGGCCCCACCCAACCGGCCAAGACATGGGGACACCACCCCATGCCCTTTTTGCTTCAAAACATAACCAAACTCACCCACACTCAATCTCTCTCAACTCTCTCTCTAAACCCTCTACTCTCTC
Organism: Helichrysum umbraculigerum; assembly: GCA_949592205.1. Taxonomy (NCBI): domain Eukaryota; kingdom Viridiplantae; phylum Streptophyta; class Magnoliopsida; order Asterales; family Asteraceae; genus Helichrysum; species Helichrysum umbraculigerum. The sequence continues at coordinate 117,126,289 of CATIUR010000003.1, read as the reverse complement.
TCTATATCTCGGTCTCTCTCTCTAGCCAAAAACACACCAAAAACAAGCTTGAATCACAAAACGGAAAGGAGCAACAACGATCACCGCAACGAGGGCTACGATCCTATCTTTGCGGTTTCTCATTTCGACGACTTTGTAAGTTTTCCGGCGACTCGCAAACTTTTCCGATATTATTTATTTTGCTAGATTATTGTTCCCCTAGCTTAGTAATGTCCAAATATATAATTTAAACTTGATTTCGGAACATTGTCGGTTTTGGTCGCATTTAAGAAAACGACACCTCGAACACTAAAAACGTCAACCAATAATTTTTATAAACTCATTGTAACATATTAAAGCTTGTGTAAAAGTTTCGGGCCAAACCGAGGTCGTTTGACCCAAAAACCGAACCAAAAATCGTAACAGCCGTGGTATTGCATCTGGCCAAACTTTCATGTGACACAAGGCTTGTGTCACATGTTGTGTCGCATGGCAACCATGTGACACAAGGGTTGTGTCGCATATTGTGTCGCATTAAGTTGCATCCATGTGACACAAGGGTTGTGTCGCATAAATCATGTGACACAAGGGTTGTGTCGCATATTGTGTCGCATTAAGTTGCATTCATGTGACACAAGGGTTGTGTCGCATAAATCATGTGACACAAGGTCTATGTCGCATTTAGTGTCGCAAAAACCCAAAAACTGAAGCCAAAAACATTCTAAGTGTTTAAAAATCACTTTTCAACAACCAAATTAAATACGATACGATTATACATGAAAATACTATACTTTTGGAAGTATACACAAATACTCGAATACGTACAAGATTATACTTAACTGAACGTGAGATTTCACTCACACACACGAGACTGCACTCAAAAATACTTAGGAGATTACACTCCAACGAACTTAAACTTGTACAACTACATGGGATTGCACCCGATACGAACTTATGAGTTCACCCCAATACTCACGTGTAGGATTTCACGCAAACTAATATGAGCTTACACTCGAACACATACGAGATTTCACTCGTACCCTTTGGGGATTAGACCCACTGGAACTTACGCAAATGATACACGTTATGATACAAACCAACTGTTATACGAGTATACCTTACAACTGTACAACTACTACGAATACATAATAATAATACGATATTATTATTACACACCGATACCAACGGGCCGTAGAGTTTTTCTACAAACTACAACTTACAAACAATTACAAACGTACAAACAACTTATGGACATTAACTAGTTTGGGAACAACTAGCATGGATACCTTACAAGTATTCCATTTACTTACTAAATCTTATGCGTATTAGGACGCTAAGGGTTGCTAGTTCGGGATACTACTTTGCTTGCTTACTGCATTGTCTGCTAGACTCAGGTGAGTCTCACAGCCCCTACTTTACTGTTTTACTCAGGGGTGAGATGCATTACTGTTTTACATGAACACACAAAACTTACTTGCTGCCATGATTTACTTACTGTACGGAATTACGGATACGCCAATTGCATGAGTTTCGACTAATCCAATGAAATCCTCCTTAATCATAGTTGTTAGTTAGGTGATAAGCGCGAGTTTTAATATATGGATCCATATGGGACTGACAATCCCCGCCCGGGGTAGCACGCACTACCACGAACCGTTACTGTAGAAACGGGCGTTTCTTACTCGTTTCATATGAATGTTTTGGATTACATTCACGGGGGTACTATTATATATTCAACTATGGTGGCTCATGGCAAGGGTATCAAACGGTTAGCATAACCTGCAACCACCCACTTATTAAAACTTAAGTGAACGATGAGCATAACCTGTGATCGTTACTTACTGGCTGGCTTATGAATTACAAATACTACATGTGTGTTCAAACTATTTACTTACTTACAAACCTGTGAGATTCACCAACCTTTTTGGTTGACCGTTTTAGTAATGCTTCTCAGGTACACAGCATCAGTAGAGATGCCCAGCAGGATAAGCTTGCTTAGCTCGAGTCGCATGCATTTACAAGCTTGGAGATTTTATTACATTACTTTTGTACTTACTGTTATGTATTAGAATCTCTAGGAATTTACTCGGAACTCGAGCTTGTATTTTTAATTACTTATGTATTAATGTAATACTTTTCGAACGTCTCATTTAGAGTCGTTCACTGTATCCTTTGTGCTTGTGATTATTGATTAGTAACACCCAAAACATCGTTTCCGCAAACTGTTAAATTTGGGGGTGTTACAATTCAAGATTGCAAGATAAGTTTAGAGTGTGATGCTACAGAGCGTTGTAGACGAACTAAGCCCAACTTCTGAAGAGCCTAAAGCGTTTACTATAATATAACTAGAGGTATTCCCAAATATCAATCGTACTTGTTTTGATATAGTAGCTTCTAATTCCAAGTTTAATATAACTAGAGGTATTCCCAAATATATCGTATTTGTTTTGATATACTCCGTAGCTTCTAATTCCAAGTTTAATATAACTAGAGGTATTCCCAAATATCAATCGTATTTGTTTTGATATACTCTGTAGCTTCTAATTCCAAGTCGTAGTGTGAGAAACATCCATAAAACGTGTCTTAAAACTCACATTAAGATGTTCTCTAGATTATTTACCTTCATTAGGAACTAAACTGCTAATTCATCTAGTTCGTTAAAACATGAAAATCATGTACAGATACATGGAAATCGTTTAACCCACATACTGTAATATATCTTATATACCACATTCTTAACTTGAGTATTTGCAAGTGTAATTCAATAGTTTGTCAGAATTAAACATCTAAATGTGTAACAATGAATCCTAAATAGTATAATCCTCCAGACAACCAAAACTAATGTGGGAAGTTATTCATACGACACTACTAAGATCTTACAAGTGGATCACATTTTATAATATTAATCGAGGCTTACAAAGTCGTACAATCAAATTTCTATTGCCCTTTTCAACAAATCACACTGAAAACCTATAGTATAATGTACATGGTTGCACACCCCGCCAAACGGTAATTGCAGTTAGTGAGAGTAATTTGCGGAAGTTTAGTGACGTGAAGGGGCTGCGAGCAGTAATACAACCAATAGATACATACATCCAGAGCATATGGTTATTGCAGAACGAAATAGTTTAAGATGCCATGAGTTAAAGTTTTACAAAAGGTTACAACTTAAAAAGTTGTAACAGTAATAGTAGTAGTAGTTTTAAAACAGTATTTTATAAAAATACACAACACAAAAGTAGATTTCATAAATATGACCACAATGAATTGCGGTTATATGAAGGAAATCCCGTTGTCCCAAAAGTAGTGACATCCTAACAAGTCCAGGGTTGTCCGTCCTAATATGCATGCAGTTTCTTACTTACGCTGCTAATTCCCTGAAAAACATAGAGAAATCGTCAACAAAATTGTTGAGTGAATTCACAGGTTTGTATAAGTAGTGTAATAAACCAGGTTGTTTATACATTGTTGAATAGTTGTAGTGTAGGAAACACAAGTTTAACCGATTAAGGGAAAATATTTCCTAATAGTAATAGTTGTTTGTTTTGTAGGAAACATAGGTTTATCAATTAAGAATAACATTTCCAAATCATAGTAGTTGTTTGTTTGGTAGGAAACACAGGTTATTCCTATTAAGGAGTAACATTTCCTAAATAGTTAATAGTAGGAAATACATGTTAATCTAACTAAAGATCAACATTTTCAAGATAGTAATTTGTAGGAAAATACTTCCTAAATAGTATAGTGGGAAAACTTAGACTGTGATCCCTCGTGAGGTGAGCTAAACCTGACGAGTTAAAGTAACGCGACCTAACCCTATAACCAAACCACGACAAGCAATAGTTGTTTGCCTAATAGGACATGTAAGTATACGCTCCGTATCTGTAGGAGGGTCGTCACTGCGATAGTACTATTCGTACACTCAGTGGCTAGAGTCACCTAGCTAATGGTTATAGTCTGCAACCATAAGGACTTTTATGCACTACATTGTGAGTCTGGGTCCGTACTAGGATTCGTTGTCTTAGTTCCCAAAATAGTATGAAAAACAGCATTTCATAAATAGTTCAAGTAATCGCATGAAACAATAATTTCATAAACAGTTTAAGTAAATTCATACAGTATTTAAAACAGTTAACGCATGCAGTAGCATTAATGTTTACTATGTTTTTCACCCCAAGTTTTAAAATCAATTAAAACAGTGAAAAATAGGGGCTGTGAACTCACAGTAATAGCGATGGATGTGAGAGCTAGCAAGTGAGAGTAGTGTCGCCCAAAGAAAGTCAACCTATATACAATAATGTATTAGCATAAGTACTTTGACAGTTTGCCAAATTATGTTAATAGTTTGATTGTTTTGAAGAAATTATAAATTTCTTAATTTTTTGTACAAGTCGTTGGTGGTGATGTTGGAAATATAGTTATTATTTCTCGAATCGTAAATCTTGTTAAGTATATATATCTATATACATGTATATAGTTGTGTGTATATATATATATATATATATATATATATATATATATATCGTTTCGTACTTTGTCGTTTGTTAATACGTATATATATATATAACTTAATTGTTTGTCGTTATATTTATATATAAGTTTATAAAAATAGCCTTTTATGTAATTTATTTGACTCGCGTCAATTATTTGTTTCCAAGACTCGCCGTGTTAAATATTGGTTATAATTTAAGTTTAACACGTTTTCGTTTGAAACTCGATAAGTTATGTATATATATACATTGTCATATATATATATATATATATCGTTTTGTCTCGTTTGGTTATATATATATATATATATATATATATATATATATATATATATATAAGTGTCGTATATTCATATGATATATAAAATCGTTGTTCGCAAAATACGTTTATATATAACTTAAATGGTTGGAGTTTTATATATATATATATATATATATATATATATATATATATATATATATATATATATATATATATATATATATGTATATATATATATATATATAAGTTTATAATATAACTTTCATTTATGTCATAACGTTGTAAAAGTAAATCATTCGTTCTCGTATAAAACTACTCGTTCCAAATAATAACTCGAGTCGCTTTTTATATTTTAAAGTTTAAATGGTTCGTTGGACCATTAGGCTTTAGCCCAAATATTCGGCCCAATAACAAAACTAGCCCATTTACAAAATAAAAGGTTTGGCCCAATTATAAAATAATGATTCACGGCCCAATCCCAATCTAGCCCAATATATTTTCGGTCCAAAAGTTTTAATGTTTAATATTTGTCGGTTTACGTTTATCGTTTGTAACTCGTAGGTATCGACTTGGTCAAACGTGTTCGGTTTAACCTGAAACTTTTACACGTCACTTAAATATGTTATTTGAGCTCAGAAAAATTGTCGTTGCGTTTTGTGGTTAACCAAAAAGTGTCGTTATTTAAAGTATATCAAAACAGTCCCCAAACCCGTTTTTCTGATTTTTCGACTATTTTCGGGGGTCAAAACTTATCGAACAAATCCGAAATTTTTACACAACAATCCTACATATGTTGGATACTTTCGGTATTTTTTTTCATGACTTTTAGGTGTCCATATTTACCACAATAAAATCACAAAGTCACCAGGTCAGAATTTCGGCCACAAATGACCTTCACCTACAAACTAGCTCATAACTTATTTTCTATACGTTTTTGGAAGAAACTTTCAAAATTAAAGTTGTAGCTGACATCCCAAGGTAAATTTCAGTATAAATTTCATACATTTTCGTTGAGTACACGATTTTATATAAATTCTTGAAGTCACTGAAATTTTCGGCCAGATTCATGTTCTTCACTAGACTTAGGTTTTGGTTAAGTTTTAGTATGTTTTAGCTAGTGATCTTTCATATTATGAACTTATAACATGTTATGAAACATAAAACATGAAAGATTAGTGTAAGATCAAGAGTCCTTACAAGCTTGTAGATGAAGAACACAAGAATGATGAAGATGGTGGTGTTGTTTGCTTGCTTTCTTGCTTCACCCTTTTGCTAAAACTTGGTAGATGATAATGGTGATATTTGGATGATGATGATGGTAGGTCTGAGGCTGCTGTTGCCGCCGTAGGTGTTGAAGAAAGAAGAGAGCAAAGAGAGAGTAGATGGAGTGTGTGGGTGTGGTGTTGAGACAAAATGAGGTATAGGGTATGGTATGTGTGTTATGAAGTCAAATGAAAGTTGGTGAAGTAGTATGGCCTATGGCCGATTGTTTTGAGGTCAAAGGCATGGGCTTGGTTGATTTTTGGTTGTCTCCAATTATTTGTGTTTTGATTTGGTATTTAACCCGTGTTCATTTACCCGATCGTTATACGTTAAAACGTATTATTTTCGTTTAGTTCACTATCGTTATTTCGCTTGAATATTTTTCGAAGTATTATTCCAAATACTTTATTTTGAGTTTACAAATTATAAAGTTTGACTCATTTAGTTGTCGGGCTCGATTCGTATATTTTAATCGTGTATGTTACGTTTTATATAAAACGTATAATTGTTTTGTTTATCGATATGCTTTATCGTTTGCATAATAATTCAAGTTAAATAACTACTATAAAAATAGTTTTACGTTATTTAAAATTTGTATCACCAACGTTCGTGTAGTTGTCGGGTCACACCCGATTGTTTTTATGTAATTATAAGAAATTTCAAAATAGTAATACATCGCGTATTAAAATAGTTGGGCACGCTAGTCTTATCTCACAAAAGTAGTTAAATTTTCTTTTTCGAAGGAAATTAGCGTAAGAAATGCTATTGATCAAGTATAAACTTATACCTAATTTGGAGGAGTGTCACAATGGAACTGTGATGTTAGATGCTTAAACTGTTAAAAAAGACATTTGAACAACCACACGAACAAAATCTGAGCATCATTATACTGCATTAGCAACTACAGGTAGAACTTACGCAGGCAGTTTACATGGTTTTATTATACTAGTTCTTTCAACAGAACAGATCAGGTATACAGTATCATAAACAAGTAAAAAGATATATAATATTCATCACAAATAGAACAAAGATGCCAAAGATGCAATCAAAATGCACACAGAACCAATCCTTCCCAAACGGGCAATAACGGCAGGAATACAAGTGGGATCGAAACCTGTATTACAAATAACAAGTACCACGACAGAAGCGGTGTCACACATGAGCAGACTGGTGATAGAGACCATAATGGCCAGAGGGTGTGTTTTGAAAGGAAATCCAGCTTGCCTCTGTGCCTTAATTTCTGCAAAACCAATTAAGCCAGAGATAATAAACGTAACAGCAGAGGGTCGTGGCATTATTTCAACGTTGTCCACAAATACTAATCGCGGGTAATAGTTAATCCACAGGCGACCTAGAGATTCATATAGATAACGTATTGCTGCAATAGATAGATTAAAACTGTATGTGGTGAATGTGGCGATACATTGGAAGTAAAATGAGGCGTTGAAGACTGACAGATGGTCGGTTTCTGCAAGTTCTGCTTGGCCAACGATGATAATATGTTCGTCGACAGGGTTACTAGTAGCGAAAGCCATCATCTTTATCCTTTGAAACAGAAGGGGAGTGTATATGTAGAGGGGGGTTCGCATACAAAAGCCCACTATGGTGGTAACGGTGGGAATGGATTTGGGCCGTTGGATTAGACCTGTCAACAAAAATTATGCGGTGGCATGATTGTAAATACATCAAACACACAAAAACAAAACAAACGGCATTAAACAATCGTTATCACCCAAAAATCCTCGTTCATAAGAAAACCCCTCACTTATTACACCACCAAATTACCTCTCTGTGTAGCGATTCTTACAATGATTATTTCGAAAGGAAGCCAAATTCATCTAAAAAACCTACGAACATCCAGATTCAAAAGGTTAATTCAGGGAATATTTAAAATTTTCGTAGTATTTATTATTATTATTATTATTTTTTAATTATGTACAATTTTCTAATACAATTTATAAATATGATATTGTAGAAATAAGAAGTAAACTCTTATTGTGTATCAGCTTCAAGAGGATATCTAGAATTCCCATGATTACAATAAATATGAAATTATTGATAATGGAGCTCATGAACACTATCTGAAAGTGATACTCTCGTGTACACAAGCAGGAAAGTCAAAGTAGGTATGCCTGATCATTTATTTATATAATAAAATCTATTTTATTTTATACTAGATTACTAGTTATGGCTTTGAATATATTTGTATATTTAATGTGTATCTGTACTTAAAAATTACTCTGTGAAATTGTAGATATAAGTAATTTTATTTAATGTGTATCTGTGATTATGTGTATTTTAAAAAAACTGTATAACTATTGTAAAATAGTTGTGTATCAATTAGTAAAAAAAACATATAAACATGTGTATTTGTGATTGTTAAATGTATGTATAACTACTACGCGCGTATGGAGTAACAATTTGGCTGGTAATAGTGCTTTGAAAAATTTAGCTATCTATCTTACTTATAGGTATGTATATGTTAGTATGAAGGTTGTATCCATAAAGATGTATTGCTACACCTTCTGAAGACACTAGTAATCATCAAATTGAACAAGAGAGTCTTGAGGTTCAAGCTGATGATGAGGTTCCACTTCGTAGGTCCAATAGGACTATACGTGCCCCCGAGAAGTTATGTCTAAATGTAGAAACTGAGGAGCATGTATTAGGGGATTTAAATGAACCTAAAAACTTCAAAGCTGCATTATCAGATCCAGAATCTGAAAAATGGCTTGAAGCTACGAAAGTGGAAATGAAATCCATGAAAGATAATCAAGTTTGGAGCTTGGTTGATCTTCCACCCGATGCTCAAACCGTTGGGTGTAAATGGATCTTCAAGAAGAAGACCGACATGGATGGAAATGTACACACCTACAAAGCTCGTCTTGTAGCGAAGGGTTATACTCAAGTCTACGGAATTGACTATGAAGAAACCTTCTCTCCTGTGGCAGATATTCGAGCGATTAGGATTCTTATAGCCATAGCTGCGTACTATGACTATGAGATTTGGCAAATGGATGTCAAAACTGCCTTCTTAAATGGTTATCTAGACGAAGAGGTCTATATGGATCAACCTGAAGGTTTTATTGACCCATCTCATCCCAACAAAGTATGTAAGCTTCAAAGGTCCATTTATGGACTCAAGCAAGCATCTAGAAGTTGGAATAAACGGTTTGACGAAGAGATCAAAAAGTTTGGTTTTCTTCAAAACCATGATGAGCCATGTGTATACCTCAAGGCTAGTGGGAGAAATGTTACTTTTCTGATCTTGTATGTCGATGACATATTAATCATGGGAAAAAACGTTCCAATGTTACAAGATGTAAAATCCTATCTTGGAACATGTTTCGCTATGAAAGATTTAGGAGAAGCGGCATTTATACTCGGAATCAAGATCTATAGAGATAGGTCAAAGCGGATGATTAGCTTAAGTCAAAAAGCTTATATTGATAAGATCCTAAAGAGATTTAGGATGGAAAATTCTAAGAGAGGGAATATTCCAATGCTCGAAAAGCTTGACTTAAGTAATAAACAAGGTGCGTCTACACCTGATGAGGTGAAGCAAATGCAAAATGTTCCTTATGCTTCGGCTGTAGGATCCATTATGTATGCTGTGAGATGCACTAGGCCTGATGTTGCGTTCGCGCAAAATATTGTAAGTCGTTTTCAACAGAATCCAGGTGTAAGACACTGGACTGCTGTTAAGAACATTCTTAAGTACTTGAGATCTACTAAAGATATGGTTCTGGTTTATGGGGGAAATCCTGCAGCTGAGCTTAAAGTAACCGGTTATTGCGACGCTGGGTTTCAGACTGACAAAGATGATATGAAATCTCAGTCAGGATACGTCTTCACCTTAAATGGAGGAGCAGTAGATTGGAAAAGCAAGAAGCAAACTACTACTGCCATGTCTGCAACAGAATCTGAGTACATTGCTTCCTCGGAAGCCGCCATGGAAGCTGTTTGGATTAGAAAGTTTATTTCTGGGCTCAGCGTGGTTCCCTTAAATAAATCACCTATGGAATTATATTGTGATAATTCAGGTGCAATCATAATTGCCAATGAACCTGGAGTTCAGAAAGGTGCCAGACACTACCAAAGGAGAGTTCATTATGTTCGAGAGCAAATCGAACTAGGTGAAATCAAGTTACTCAAAGTTCGCACAGAACATAACTTAGCTGATCCGTTCACTAAAGCTTTATCGAGAGCAAAGCTTACTGAACATGCTGAAGGCATAGGACTTCGTCTAGCTAGTTATCCCATGTAATTCTGTGATTAGTATTTGGATATGAGATGTAAAACATTTTATTTATTAATGAAATAAAGTACTTGGTATGTTTATTTTATTTAAATATTATTGTATCTCATTTTTGCATGTTTAATCCTTGAATAATTTATTATTATTCTAAACTATCAAATGTCGATTGATTATATGGGAATATAGTCAAACTAAGACATATCTGAGTGATTGGTTAGAAAGGGTCTCACTAAACTCACATGATATTCATACGGATGCATATCGGATTCCCCAATTTATCGAATTATTACTTTATGGATCGTCGTCATTAAGGAATATTCGAAAATGATTATTTACTAAATCCTTAGACTTGAGATGCAAGTAGGTTCAGCATGTATGGATTGCATCTTCTTGATATAGTTCTAACTATTCGTAAATGGTAGTGATATAGGACTATTTTCAGAGGTGTAGTGAAATGCATGACTGACACGTGCAGTCAATACAGAATTTGTTCCTTCAATACGTTATTGAAGAATGATACTTCTAGGCCGCTCATTAGGTATTAATCAGATGTGTGTATGGCCATACCAAAATGAAATCTAGATGTGTCTCGATTCATTTTGTAATCTTGATTAATTACATAGAATGAGAAATAGAACAGTTAAATCATGAAATGACATTGATCCATATTCATGATTAACACCGGTATCTGAAACAAAGGGATTGTAAATTATGAAATCATTATCTGAGACTTTATGAAACGAAACTCGGAAATTTCTGGGAACTTTGAATTGTTGCTAGGCACTAATCAACGTTATTGCTTAAGACATGTCCAAGTGGGAGCTGTTGGTATATATGTACACGACTTAAGCATGTCCGGAAATTAATGAGCCTACGGGGACACACGCGTTAACACATAGATACCGCTTATTTAACCAAGTTAAGTTAACTGTAATAACTGCTTGAGTTATTAGTTAATTTGTGATAGTTTAATAAATGTTATTAAAATTATACGGTTCAAGGTGAAAGTTATTAGGACTAAAATGTTACTTCTAATTATTTAAAGGGTTTATAATTAATTAATTAATAATAAAAGGTTATTATTATTTAATTATTATATAAGGATTATATTATATATATAACCCTTACTTTGTTTTATACGTACGAAACAATTAACCCATTACCTTAACTTTGTCCACCGAACCACAACTCCTCTTTCTGGAATTCGTAAACTCCTCTTTCTTGAATTCGTACGGACGAAGGAAAAACCCAAGGGTTTTTGTTTGGTTTTTGTCGAACAACACAAAAGAGAAAGAGATATTTCTTTGGTTAATTGAACTAGCATTCGGGTGGTGATCAACAACGTGTTGTGTGTGCGATCGTAGAGGGTTTTACCATTAGTGAAACCTATTCGTTTTACTAAACGATTATTTGGAGCTAGCTAAAAGGTACACGTTTTCAATCTTAACTAATTATAAATACGTGTTATATGCTTCCGCAATTGTGTGACAATTTGATTATCTATTTGCTATAATCTAACAACATATACTCAATTGCCTTTGATATATCGATTGAAATCCTCTTTTTTTCCATTTTGCCATGAGTGTAGCTCGAGCTTTTAACAAGAGGCTGTGACACCTAGCAAAGTGGCATACAAATTTCTTGCTAGAGTCACTTTAAACACCCCTACAACACTACAACAGCTCCTACCGATTCACCCAACAGTTGTAACAAACTTGTTTCATCTGTGTAGTAGCTTTACAGACTTCTTTTAGACGATAAAGAAATCGTTAAAATGCCTTTCATGTAATGATTTTGTAACATCTTTTAGAATTGCAGCTTATGTAGCATTAAAGGTGGCAAGATGAGTGGGTCAGTTGTGTTGGGCAATTAATACAATTTGAGTTGGGTTGGATTGACTTGCAAACACTTTTGTCAATTGTAAACTTTTTGTAACAAATGACTAATGTGCTTATTATAATTACAAATTAATTACTGCAATAATAATCTCAATCTTCGTATATAGTAGGCTGTTATAGTAGGCTGTACGTATTGATAATAGACTTCAAATGACTTTCTACCTATTTTGGCCCATTTCCCTTCTGTCACATAAACATAACCTAAATGGACCCATTCACAATGGGTCAAAATTGCCACCTCTATGCGGTATCAATAATATCTAGCTACAAGTAAACTAGTCTAATTACTAAAACCGTTTCTTCACTTTGGTGTACCCGATTTTGTTTACCTAGTTTCCTGTTTTTGATTATTTCATACACCGATCCTGCACTAGGCCACCCCAGAGAATTTATCATGCCTACAAATCAAAACGAGGGCTTTCAAGCTCATCTTCTTCAACATAAATCAATTCTTCAACTAATACAATTACAAAGGTTGCTAGGCAATAGATAACGCTTCACGTTCGTATATTAATAAAACTCTATAAGATGTACCAGAATTCTACATGGGAGCGAATGTGAGCAGGTAACACTTCATCAACAATCTGAATGAATGCGTCGACCACCCTTTGGCACAAAAGCAGATAGCTCACCTGCGTGTCCCAAAACGCCACCCAAACAACAATAAATAAATAACTAATTGCCACTTTCGTCAGTACCCGCTAGCTTTCTCCTCGATGTTCTGCAACTTTATAATCAACCACTTCACAGGAAAAAAAAAAAGTGGATCCAACGCACAAATGTACGAACCGGGCAAACCATGAAGAGCCGACCAAACATCGATTGTTAAGTTTACACTTGCATTTAAATTTGCAAAACCATTTACCTAGTCTATTTTAGCCTTTTTTCCATAGTTTCATACAATCACGTCTAAGAGTCGTAAGACTTACTTAATTATATCGTGGTTGAAGAGTATTTTGAATCACCCTAATAAGCCGAGGGTTGTCGAAGTGGTTGAACGACAAACCTTCTTGAATCACATAGCATCCAAATTGTTCTCGACACCGCTCCGCTTCATAGGTAAAAATAGGGGTGACAATTCGGGTCGGGTCGAGTTGACCCGCTCGGGTTATCGGGTTGGCGGGTTAGAAGTAGTCGACCCAAACCCGACCTGATTTTCTATTCGGGTTGAGTATTTCAACCCAACCTAACCCTGACCCAACCCGACCCAACCCAGTTGACCCAATTTTTTAACGAGATCAATATATTTTCGGGTCATTATATGTTAATGGGCCAATTTCGGGTTAAATAGGTTACAAGGGTCACTCTCTAAATTTATAATTCGTCATTAATAAAGATAAAAGTGTATTAAATCCCCAAAAAATCATAGTATTAGCTAGTATGTTCATCAAAATCCAGTAAAAAAACATAATAAAACATTTGATTCATTAAATTAAAATAAACCTTTTAAATTTTTAACCACATTTTTAATTTATTCGAGTCGATTCCATGTCGGATTTCGGGTCGTGTCGGAAACTGTCAGCCCTAATGTGGCCTATGGACAAAAAGAGGTTCAAATGTTATATTTAAAAGGGTTTTGCTAACGTGTGCCCCCGTGGCACACGTTAAGGTGTGTTTAATGAAATCAAAATTTCCTTAAATATTAAAATTTACATTTAATAATCATTAATTCACTCTGGTAATTTCCTTTTTTATGTATATATTAATTACAAATTATGTTATTTAAGAACATTTTAACTTCATTAAATACACCTTAACATGTGCCACGTGGGCACACGTTAGCAAATCCCTATTTAAAAATAAAAGTATAAATATTTTATAATTTTAAATTATTTTTTATTATGTGACAACCGTCAATTTAGGACTAGAATTTAGTGCCTAATCAAGTTTTAATACATGTAATTAGTTCTGTGTTAGGCTAATTAATGTATCAATCATTATATATTGTTGAATATATATCTACAATTATGCGATTTGTTTAAATCGTACGAATTTCAAATCGAATGAATTTCAATACAATAAATATGGACGTTGGTGACAAATTTTATTAAATAACGTTGTTATGTCAAAAATATTATTATAATAATACTTCGTATTTATCGGTATCGTACAAACAGAAATTTCACAATTTAAAATGTTAAAAACGCGCAAAACTAAATAAACCAACTTACATTTATAACTCAAATATAAACTTATTTGTAAAATAACTAAATAAAATATCGCGTAATAATTTGTATTTAAAATGTACCAATTAATGTTCAAAATAATTATTTAACGTTTAAACGACGGAGCAAACGAACACCACACGGGACGCGGGGCGAAAGTGGGGATAAACCCCACCTCCACCTTTCATTTTCTTCATTTCATTTCCCATTCCTCCCTCTCTCTTTTCTTTCCCCTCTAAACAAACAAACCACCAAAACTCACCAAATCGCAAAATACTACCACGAAACGCGACCGAATCACAAATATTTTTAGAGATTCACGACCACCTCGCGACGATCTACAACGCTATCTTTCCGGATTTTCATTTCGGCAAATTGTAAGTTTCCGACAAAATCCCGAAATCTCTCGATTCTTAGTATTTTTCACTTGCGGTTGTTTAGATAACATATATATGTCCATTACAATGTATAGAACATGATTTCATAGCTTAAAAACGGGTTTAAAACGGATTTTTGGCCGGAAAAGGTCGTGACAGCCGGATTTCTGGGCTGGTGTTCATCCATGCGACACAAGCATTGTGTCGCATGTTGTGTCGTATTTTAGCCTTTATGTCGCATAAATTCCCTTGTGTCGTACCTTATGTCGTACCAGATATTTTGTGTCGCCAGTTCTGCGACACAACCACTATGTCGCATACCCCATACGACACAATTACTATGTCGCTGTTGAATCAGCATTTCGCATCCATGCGACACAACCCTTGTGTCGTATGGACTTTGTGTCGCACTCCTATGCGACACAACACTTGTGTCGCATAACCCTTTTTGTGTCGCATTGTTATGTCGCATAAAACAGCAGGTTTTCAAATCTCAATTTCACTAAGTGTCGGAACTATATAACCTCAAACCCTTATACGATACGACTTATAAAACACTTTGGGACACATTTTCAAGTGCAAAACGCCAATTTCAAGATAATAATACTTAAGGTTTATTATTTCAAATCCGTCACCAACGGGCCGTACGCGTTTTCAAAACATACTTCAAAATCAAACAAGTCGTTGTAACTTGTCTCAATTCAATCAAACAAGTCGTAGTAACTTGTAACAATTCAATCAACCAAATCGTAGTAATTTGGACATATATATATAGTTGTATAACAACTACAAAGGTAGTCTTTTGAGATACCAGTACAATTAATAACAATCAAGTGTCGTGAACACATTCAGGTTTCAAGTCTTTGGACATCAACACACTGCTAATTACTTCAAGTTTATTAAGTTAAACACATCAGGAATCAGGTGAGTTTCATAGCCCCATTTTCACTGCTTTACAACTAGGGGTGTGATATTACTACTCGATTTTGTTTTACAAGTAGAACGCAAGTGCCAAACTTCAAATACTACATGAGTTTCAAGCTAATCAATTTAAAGTCCTCCATAAGCATAGTCTCTAGTATTTTATAGCGTGAATGTTAGTATATGATATCATATGGGATTGACAATCCTCATCCGGGTTAGCACGCACTAATCGGTCAAACGGATGTATTAGCATTTGGGAAGACGAGTGTTGATTAGGCACTCGTAGGAGGCACTCCAAGTTAGGTTTCCTTAATTGGGCCTGACAAATCAGTTAAGCTCAGACTATGTGCTCATGGACAGTATAACTTTTATTTTG
This sequence comes from Helichrysum umbraculigerum, assembly GCA_949592205.1. Classification (NCBI taxonomy): domain Eukaryota; kingdom Viridiplantae; phylum Streptophyta; class Magnoliopsida; order Asterales; family Asteraceae; genus Helichrysum; species Helichrysum umbraculigerum. The sequence goes on along the minus strand of CATIUR010000003.1, from coordinate 117,110,297 downwards.
CTTAATTGCATTTTAAATTCATTATAAATCTTGCGGTTCTGACAACTATACATTGACATACAAACCTGTGAGCTCACCAGCGTTTTCGCTGACCCATTTTAGTATTTATCACAGGTACCCAGCAGTAGGTTGACTGCACAAGCAGGAATTATTAGCTCGAGTCAGCATACATACCACTAGAGATTGGACTGCATTATTATATTTTGTAAAAGTAATTATGCTATGTAATCTCTTAATTTCAGGAACCGAGCTAATGTAACAATATTTTGATGTAAACATTTACTTTATTTATACAAGTTTAAAACGACGCATATAGTGGTCGTTCATTATATCTTATGTGCTTTGTATATTGATTGGTGACACCCAAATCAAGCTTCCGCAAATCATTAAATTTGGGGGTGTCACAGATTGGTATCAGAGCCTAAGGTTATAGTGAACTAGGTTGCATTTAGTGGGCCTAGACTATGACCGTTAGGCAGTATTCCTTAGTAGTTATGACTAGTTCAGGGATTACATCATACGACTTTAATTTAACATAGCCTGATCAACTATGTACAATTAGAGAAAGATGATGTGAAACCTGAAAGAGTTATGTTGAACAGGAATGCATTAGTTGACTCTGACCTCGAGAGAAACGGGACTCAAAACACGTCTGTGCTAGACACTCAATAGGTTATTATGTGATATACATATATATATACATAAATAGACCTCACTTACCAACTTTAGGCTATATTATATTATATGAATATAGGCCTCATTCCCTCTAACGTTTTATCTCGGAATGACAAACACACCACCAAATTCATCGCACTCGGACGAGTATCTCACGTCCTTTCTTTGTTCTTTCTTACTCAGCATCATGCCTCCTCGTCGTCAAATTACCCTTAGCGAAGCTGAAATCGCGGGAATAATTGCCCGCAGTGTGACCGAAGCCTTGGCTACCCGAACACCACCCGGTAGCGAGGACACAGCAACCAATACTCCACCACCCAAACCTTGCTCCTATAAGGACTTTCTTAGCTGTAAACCACTGTACTTCAAGGGCACGGAAGGTGCCATTGGCTTAATCCGTTGGATTGAGCGTATGGAATCCGTTTTCAGTCTCTGCGACTGCACTGAGAACAACAAAGTCAAATTCGCTGCTTACACCTTTCAAGAAGGTGCACTCACGTGGTGGAAAACCCACGCAAACTCTGTAGGCCTTGAGGTTGCAAACCGACTTCCTTGGGCCGAACTGAAAAAGAAACTGACAGAAAAGTACTGTCCTGAAGAGGAATTACACAGGCTAGAGGAAGAATTCTGGCACCTGACGGTGCAGGGAAATGATGTTGCTGAATATACCACCAAGTTTCAGCAGTTTGCTTTATTATGCCCGGGTTTGGTCGAACCAGAAAGTAAGGGCATTAAGAGATACATTCGTGGACTTCCCGAGAACATTCAGGGGAACGTCGCCTCATCCAAACCAACAACTACTGAGAGTGCCATTCGATTGGCCCACGAACTCATGGCTCTAGTTGTCAGCCGTGAGACCTCCAACACCTCATCCTCCAACAACAACAAACGCAAATCCACTGAACACCACCACAACTCCAACAAGAAAAACAACGCCATCCAAGTCTACAACACCAACTCTGAAACCACCCGCAACTACACCGGGGACAGACCTTATTGTCCCAAGTGTAACTACCACCATTTTGGTCAGTGCGGTACTCCTTGCAACAACTGCAGGAGGCAAGGGCATTTGACTAAGGATTGCCGAGCTCCCAAATCCAACAACAACCCCTCTGACAGAAATACCCGACAACCTAAGTCCTGCTACGAATGTGGAAACCCAGGACACTTCAGGGATTCTTGCCCAAAATTGAAGAATAAGGGCAACAACAACAACAACAACAACCACCGCAACAACAACAACACCAAAAGTAGCGCCTTCGTGATCAACTCAGGGGACGCCCGTCAGGACCCGAATGTGGTCACGGGTATGTTCCTCCTCAACAATTTAACTGCTTCTATTCTGTTTGATACTGGTGCCGATAGGAGTTTTATTTCCGATGAATTTTGCCCTCTACTTGACATTACACCTGTTGCTTTAGACGTTAAGTACACTGTAGAGCTAGCAAATGGCAAATTGATAGAAACCAATAGTGTGATACCTAATTGCACTTTAAACCTATCCGACGAAATCTTCTCCATAGATCTTATGCCTGTTGAGATAGGAAGTTTCGACGTCATCGTAGGCATGGACTGGTTGTCCAAACATCGCGCCGAAATCATTTGCTACGACAAAGTTGTTCGCATACCTCTCGCAGTCGGTAGAACCCTAATCATACAGGGGGAGACTGGTGGGACGAGGCTTAACATCATATCTTGTCTTAAGACCCGAAAATTTCTGAGAAAGGGTTATCCAGCAATCCTCGCACACATCATGGAGAAAAAGTCGGAGGAGAAGCGACTTGAGGATGTTCCAATTGTTCGAGACTTTCCAGAAGTCTTTCCTGAAGAACTACCTGGTCTACCACCACCAAGACAGGTTGAGTTCTCAATCGATCTTGTACCAAGTGCTGCGCCTATGGCCCGAGCACCATACCGTTTAGCTCCATCTGAACTTCAGGAGCTGTCCACCCAGTTACAGGAACTCCTGGAACGAGGATTCATCAGGCCGAGTTCTTCACCTTGGGGAGCTCCGGTCCTATTTGTTAAGAAGAAAGATGGTTCTTTTCGAATGTGTATCGACTATCGAGAGTTGAACAAGTTAACTGTCAAGAACCGGTATCCACTCCCTCGAATCGATGATTTGTTCGACCAACTTCAAGGGTCGAGTTGTTATTCAAAGATTGATCTCCGATCCGGTTATCACCAATTGCGTGTTCGCGATGCCGATATTCCAAAAACCGCTTTCAGAACCCGTTACGGGCATTACGAATTTCAAGTGATGCCATTCGGCCTAACCAATGCACCGGCTGTATTCATGGACCTTATGAATCGGGTGTGTAAACCTTACCTGGATAAATTTGTCATTGTCTTTATCGATGACATTCTCATATATTCACGAAACAAAGAAGAACACGCTCAACACCTCAGAACCATCCTTGAACTACTTAAACACGAGGAGCTCTATGCCAAGTTCTCTAAGTGTGAGTTCTGGATCAAAACCGTTCAATTTCTTGGTCACGTGATTGACAGTCAGGGGATTCATGTCGACCCGTCAAAAATCGAGGCGATCAAAGATTGGCAATCGCCAACCACTCCAACCGAAGTACGGCAGTTTTTGGGACTTGCCGGGTACTATCGACGCTTCATTGAAAATTTCTCCAAGATAGCCATACCACTCACGACTCTGACCCAGAAAGACAAAAAGTTTGACTGGACTGAGAAACAAGAGTCGGCATTCCAACTCTTAAAACAAAAGCTTTGCAGTGCTCCTATCCTATCTTTACCCGAAGGCACCGATGACTTCGTGGTATACTGCGATGCTTCTCATCAAGGTCTCGGTTGTGTGCTCATGCAACGAGACAAAGTCATAGCTTATGCTTCCCGACAGCTCAAGATTCATGAAAAGAATTACACCACCCACGACCTCGAGCTAGGAGCTGTCGTTTTTGCCCTAAAAATCTGGAGACATTACCTTTACGGTACCAGATGTACAATCTTTACCGACCATAAGAGCCTTAAACACATATTCGATCAGAAGGATCTCAACATGAGGCAACGTCGATGGGTAGAGTTGCTTACCGATTACGACTGCGAACTCAAATATCATCCCGGCAAAGCAAATGTTGTTGCTGACGCCCTCAGTCGAAAAGAGCGAGTGAAACCACTTCGGGTTCGAGCCCTCAGTATGACCATTCACAACAATTTAAACATTCAAATCCTCACTGCTCAACTCGAAGCCTTAAAACCCGAAAATGTCAAAGATGAAGCCTTGCGGGGCATGGATAAACAATTCGAAATCAGACCTAACGGGATTAGGTATTTCTCAAACCGAATCTGGTTGCCTAAATATGGGAACCTACGAGACTTGGTGATGGATGAAGCTCACAAGTCTAAATATTCTATCCACCCGGGGTCCGATAAAATGTACCACGGTATCAAGGACTTCTACTGGTGGCCGAACATGAAATCTGAAATCGCCACCTATGTCAGCAAGTGCCTTACTTGCTCCAAAGTCAAAATCGAATATCAAAAACCTTCTGGTTTACTTCAACAACCCAGTCTTCCTGAATGGAAATGGGAACAAATTGCTATGGACTTCATAACCAAACTACCAAAGTCAGCGAACGGTTGCGATTCCATTTGGGTGATCGTGGATCGTCTCACAAAGTCTGCTCACTTCCTAGCAATCAAGGAATCCGACAAAATGGAACGCCTCACCAACATTTATCTGAAGGAAATCGTGACCAAACACGGTGTTCCAATCTCCATTATCTCCGATAGAGATAGTCGTTTCACTTCACAATTTTGGCAATCACTTCAAAAATCTCTGGGTACTCGACTTGATATGAGTACCGCATACCATCCTCAAACCGACGGCCAAAGTGAACGAACCATTCAAACACTGGAAGACATGCTACGGGCCTGCGTAGTAGACTTCGGTGTAAACTGGGAAAAACATCTACCATTGTGCGAGTTCTCGTACAACAACAGTTATCATACCAGCATCAAAGCTGCTCCCTTCGAGGCACTGTACGGTCGTAAGTGCCGTTCACCTATCTGTTGGACCGAAGTTGGGGATAGCCAACTCACGGGTCCAGAAATCATTCACGAGACGACCGAGAGAATCGTTGAAATTCAGAACAAGCTCAAAGCCGCGCGTGATCGTCAGAAAAGTTATGCTGACGTGAGACGCAAGCCACTCGAGTTCCAGGTTGGGGATCGAGTTCTACTCAAAGTATCGCCTTGGAAAGGCGTAATCCGATTTGGCAAACGAGGGAAGTTAAATCCCAGATACATTGGACCATTCGAGATCCTCGAAAAGATTGGTCCAGTGGCATATCGATTGCAGCTGCCATCCGAACTCAGCAGCGTGCATCCCACATTTCATGTTTCAAATCTGAAGAAGTGTCTGTCTGATGAGACACTTATCATTCCACTCGATGAAATTCGAGTTGACGAAAAACTTCACTTTGTTGAGGAACCCGCTGAAATCATGGACCGTGAGGTCAAACAACTTAAACAAAGTCGTATTCCCATTGTCAAGGTTAGGTGGAATTCGCGGCGCGGTCCGGAATTTACCTGGGAACGGGAAGACCAAATGCGACTCAAGTATCCTCAACTCTTCACTGACTCAACATCAAACGCGACTTCAACATAAATTTCGGGACGAAATTCTCCTAACAGGGGGAGAATGTGACAACCGTCAATTTAGGACTAGAATTTAGTGCCTAATCAAGTTTTAATACATGTAATTAGTTCTGTGTTAGGCTAATTAATGTATCAATCATTATATATTGTTGAATATATATCTACAATTATGCGATTTGTTTAAATCGTACGAATTTCAAATCGAATGAATTTCAATACAATAAATATGGACGTTGGTGACAAATTTTATTAAATAACGTTGTTATGTCAAAAATATTATTATAATAATACTTCGTATTTATCGGTATCGTACAAACAGAAATTTCACAATTTAAAATGTTAAAAACGCGCAAAACTAAATAAACCAACTTACATTTATAACTCAAATATAAACTTATTTGTAAAATAACTAAATAAAATATCGCGTAATAATTTGTATTTAAAATGTACCAATTAATGTTCAAAATAATTATTTAACGTTTAAACGACGGAGCAAACGAACACCACACGGGACGCGGGGCGAAAGTGGGGATAAACCCCACCTCCACCTTTCATTTTCTTCATTTCATTTCCCATTCCTCCCTCTCTCTTTTCTTTCCCCTCTAAACAAACAAACCACCAAAACTCACCAAATCGCAAAATACTACCACGAAACGCGACCGAATCACAAATATTTTTAGAGATTCACGACCACCTCGCGACGATCTACAACGCTATCTTTCCGGATTTTCATTTCGGCAAATTGTAAGTTTCCGACAAAATCCCGAAATCTCTCGATTCTTAGTATTTTTCACTTGCGGTTGTTTAGATAACATATATATGTCCATTACAATGTATAGAACATGATTTCATAGCTTAAAAACGGGTTTAAAACGGATTTTTGGCCGGAAAAGGTCGTGACAGCCGGATTTCTGGGCTGGTGTTCATCCATGCGACACAAGCATTGTGTCGCATGTTGTGTCGTATTTTAGCCTTTATGTCGCATAAATTCCCTTGTGTCGTACCTTATGTCGTACCAGATATTTTGTGTCGCCAGTTCTGCGACACAACCACTATGTCGCATACCCCATACGACACAATTACTATGTCGCTGTTGAATCAGCATTTCGCATCCATGCGACACAACCCTTGTGTCGTATGGACTTTGTGTCGCACTCCTATGCGACACAACACTTGTGTCGCATAACCCTTTTTGTGTCGCATTGTTATGTCGCATAAAACAGCAGGTTTTCAAATCTCAATTTCACTAAGTGTCGGAACTATATAACCTCAAACCCTTATACGATACGACTTATAAAACACTTTGGGACACATTTTCAAGTGCAAAACGCCAATTTCAAGATAATAATACTTAAGGTTTATTATTTCAAATCCGTCACCAACGGGCCGTACGCGTTTTCAAAACATACTTCAAAATCAAACAAGTCGTTGTAACTTGTCTCAATTCAATCAAACAAGTCGTAGTAACTTGTAACAATTCAATCAACCAAATCGTAGTAATTTGGACATATATATATAGTTGTATAACAACTACAAAGGTAGTCTTTTGAGATACCAGTACAATTAATAACAATCAAGTGTCGTGAACACATTCAGGTTTCAAGTCTTTGGACATCAACACACTGCTAATTACTTCAAGTTTATTAAGTTAAACACATCAGGAATCAGGTGAGTTTCATAGCCCCATTTTCACTGCTTTACAACTAGGGGTGTGATATTACTACTCGATTTTGTTTTACAAGTAGAACGCAAGTGCCAAACTTCAAATACTACATGAGTTTCAAGCTAATCAATTTAAAGTCCTCCATAAGCATAGTCTCTAGTATTTTATAGCGTGAATGTTAGTATATGATATCATATGGGATTGACAATCCTCATCCGGGTTAGCACGCACTAATCGGTCAAACGGATGTATTAGCATTTGGGAAGACGAGTGTTGATTAGGCACTCGTAGGAGGCACTCCAAGTTAGGTTTCCTTAATTGGGCCTGACAAATCAGTTAAGCTCAGACTATGTGCTCATGGACAGTATAACTTTTATTTTGCTTAATTGCATTTTAAATTCATTATAAATCTTGCGGTTCTGACAACTATACATTGACATACAAACCTGTGAGCTCACCAGCGTTTTCGCTGACCCATTTTAGTATTTATCACAGGTACCCAGCAGTAGGTTGACTGCAAAAGCAGGAATTATTAGCTCGAGTCAGCATACATACCACTAGAGATTGGACTGCATTATTATATTTTGTAAAAGTAATTATGCTATGTAATCTCTTAATTTCAGGAACCGAGCTAATGTAACAATATTTTGATGTAAACATTTACTTTATTTATACAAGTTTAAAACGACGCATATAGTGGTCGTTCATTATATCTTATGTGCTTTGTATATTGATTGGTGACACCCAAATCAAGCTTCCGCAAATCATTAAATTTGGGGGTGTCACATATTATTTTCGGGTCATCGGGTTGACCTGCCATCAGGTTATCCGAACCCGACCTGAAAAAAAATCAGGTTGTCGGGTTTCGGGTTGGTGGGTCAACGGGTCAAAAAATCATGACCCAACCCGCTTATTTTCGAGTCGGTCTCGGGTCGTGTTTCGGGTCGTGTCGGAAATTGCCAGCCCTAGGTAAAAATACTACCGTCTCGGTTAATAGATGCTTGACCCGCTTCTGGATTAGATTTGAGTGTCGTTCAAAACTTATCTTTATGTTGCCTCAATGTTGTGTTGGAACCGGGTTTCAAAAACTTTCCGCAACGTTTAAATGAGCCTTAATCGACCCATCCGACAACTTAACTTTGTTGTAATTACACCACACCTCTTGGTTTCGTTTAGTTTCTAAATATTCAACAATCGTTGGTGTATTTGATAGAACCAATATTTTCGGAAGTAGAAGAACAATGAGTTGCCATTTGAGAATTGAGAATTTTGTATACGTTTTTTGCGTTTTGAAAGTTTGTAAGTGTTGTGACTAACCCAAACTCAACTTATGTATTTATACTATGTTTGGGATGACAAAATGATAATAAAAAAAAAATAAAAAAAAAAAAAAAAAGAAAAAAAAAAACCCCAAAAAACGGTCACAAACGGATATAAAACGGCTAGAACCCGTTTTTTGTTTTTTTTTTCACGGTAAAAAAAAAACCCGATTATTATAACCGGTTTTTGAAACCGGTTAAAAAAAACGGTTAGAACCCGATTTTGAGAGGGGATATCCAAACCGGTTAGTAACCGCCGGTTTTGGAATAACCGAACCGGTTATTCACAAAATCCGGTTCGGATCGGTTACGGTTTCAGGTTTTTTTGAGGGTTCGGTTTCGGGTTCGGTTTTTTTGGTCACGACTGCTTCAAAGTTCATACTACAATGTATGACTCACTTTTTATGCAAACATCTTTTGATGATATATACTCGTTCACGTATTAATTTCAATATTCTACCAATCATCAATCGGAGGTCGAAGCGAGGAGTTTGACTTTTTAATTTCAATAGAGAGAGTTTTAAGCCGTAGAGAGAGGTGGGGAGGAGAAAAGTAATTACCAACATGGTATTTTTATAAAAATACTAGTAAACACGAAGCTGTGCGATGCACAGCCCCTCCGGGCTAGAGTTGGTGTTATGAGTTTTTCGTGATTAATGATGGAATTCAGGGTTGACATATTAATAGACTTACTTAGGAAATTTTAATATCACATATATAATACATACATTACAGAGTAATAATTAATATATTATTAATATGAACTCGGTGTTTAGTTTAACTGAATTCAAAAATTTAAAACCATAAACTAAATCGAAAACTGAATTTGAATTCAGTTAAGATTTTCTCCTATTTTGATTCGGTTTGATTTTTAGATTAAAAAACTTCACACCGAATTTTAGACACCCCTAAACTATGTACAAGGCTTCAAGTACGTTATATGAAAATATAAATACATGAAACATCTTACAAAAATTACATATCATGTAAAGGGAATTATGCATAATGCGTAAGTAATTAAGAAGTCACTTTTGATAATAGAATAAATTACTTTAGATGTTGCCGTTGAAAACTGTCCGAGACTTTAGTTTTTGAGAATCCGAGGATATATATCCAGTCATCCAGATATAGAAAACACTATATGCAAGTATTTTTGTTTCTCATCACCACCGAAGATTATACGAACTATGCATGTGAGTAAAAGAAATATATCCTTGTTTTCTTAGAAAAATGATAAAGTTCTTTTCAAAAGAAGTTTACATGTCCCTTATTAAAGAGATGACATATTTTTACTAAGTAATCCAAACGCACATCCAACAATAACCCTAGAAATAATCTATTAATGATTTTTTTGGTTGAAGTCTCATTTTTCACTCAGTTTTGTTTATAAATAAGTTATACACTTCATAAAAAAAATCGGAAGGTACTCACATTACAACAATAAAATTTAAATAAAGACTTAAATTTCTCAAAGTTATTAAAGAAGTCATTGTCTTCAATTTGAAAAAGTCTTTTAAAGATTACCTTGTTGCAACCTACATATTTTTAACGCTCTATGAGATTCTTACATTGATTGATAAAGAGAGAACGTCTAATTTTTTTATTTTTTATTTTGCAAAATAAGATGTACACATTTTTGAAAGAGTAGATATGAATATGATATATTTTAAACTACTTTAAGGACCTTTTCTAAAAAGGAGTAAAAATATAGATTGGAAGAGCGTACATTCTATATAAGAGTTGATGTGAACGTAACACATTTTATAAGAAAGTTTTTCAAACAAATGCATATAAATAGATTGAGAAAATGAACATAATTTTTTATTATAATTATTAGTAAAAAAAAATGAACTTTAAGAAATTAATGATTAGTAAAATTGATTTTTTTTTACCTTTTATTTATTTATTTTTCATAATTTTTATTAATTGTTGTTTATTATTGTTGACATGTGTCAAATTTTGACACACCTATGTGTCAAATATTGAGACACTTATGTGTCAATATTTTAGCTAATCATGTGTTTTTATTAAGTAAAGATTTTACTAGTGAAGTATTTATTTATTTTTTAATAAAAAGGTACTGTACCTTTTTTTCAATGGATTTTTTTTTCTACTTGATAATAACTCGAGTTGAGTTAAAATGAGAATTTTTGTGAGAATGAAAGAATCAATTTTAGTCACTCATTTTCATCAAACCCCACTTCTTATGTTTTGTCCTATTAATATTCAAAGGAACATATATTTTTGTTTTGTCCTGTTAATATTCAAAGGAACACAGAAGTAGTTATTAAAATGATCAAATAGTTCAAATTTGGGCATCTCATAGAACGTGTCTAAAATCTGACAGAGTGACGAAATGACCATGAAAAGCCAAACTACAACTTCCTTGGACCAAATAGAAACAAAAAGAAGTAATTCGAGGGTGGGAAGTCATTGCTAGCAAGCAACCAAGGGACATGTACAAGGCACTGATTAAGACCACTTGGAGTGGACTTGGTGGGGCGGCGTCACGGTGGTTTCAACGGGACGGGGTGGGAATAAAAGTAAGGCCGGATGAACTTTTTTCTTTTGTTTTCCAATTTTTTTTTTCAAATAAAAAAGAAATAAAAATGTGGGGTCAAGGGTTGACCCTACACAACATCATATGCTTTGGAGGGATTCTCCACTCGATGGTGTTATCCCATCACACCATGTTATGAGTGACATGACATCTATAAACCTATAACACTTCATCAAGGGCGTTAACATTGCCGGTGGTTCAACTATAGTCGTTCAAAAGCATAAGCACAACACAATCATCATATATTCTTGCCTTTCCGATAAAAGATGAGGGGAAAAAAACAACACTTCATATTTCTAATAAAAATATCCTTGCTATAAATGGCAAGCCAGAATTAATGCAATCTACAAAAGGGTAGATACGCCCAAAACATATGTGGAAAGTTATTAGTACCAATCACATTTCTTAAAAACATAAGTAGGTATAGTATCAAACCATCAAACATATAATAAATATGATAAAGATGCGACGAAAATGCACAAAGCACCTAATTTTCCCAATCGAACAATAACTGCACACACTGAATTGTGGTCAAAACCAGCGACAGAAATGACTCGTTCAGCAACGGAAGCCAAGCCGTACATCATGACACTAGAAACTGAGAACTTAATGGACCGAGGGTGCGTATGGAAAGGGAACCCAGGTTGCCCTTGCGACTTTATTTCAGCAAAAGCAAGCAATGCATTGATGATAAATGTAAATGTAGAACGTGGCATAATTACACCACCACCTTCTTCTTGTTCCCAAAATACTACTACTCGCGTGAAGTAGTTAGTCCATACTTGGCCTAGAGGGGCCAATACGTTAAGTATTTGGGAAACGTAGGTAACGATTATTAAGAATTTGTTATGGTTGATCGATGCGGGCTTCGGCTCAACTACGGGAATATCAGTAGAATGAATGTGAATCATGGTTCTTTTTCTTGCTTAAGTTATTTGCTTGTTGCGAATATGATGAGAGATTGAAACCAATTTACGGTTGGCTTTTATAGGCCATTCTTAACCGGCAGTGAGCAGTCAAAGCTACAAGGACCCACATACCGCACAAGCACAAGGTCCAGAAGTTATGGAAATTTCCTTTTAATTACGTTATTTTTATAGTAATAAAAATTATTAAACAAAAAAGTGCATGTATGTTTGTTTTTGGTCAAAATTTGTCATGTGACCTCAGCAGGTACAAGACTACGCGAGATGCAAAGAAATCAAAACCATACACACTTTTATCAACATTTACCTTTTTTGAATATATTTTTTTAATACTACAAAAGTCGATCTCATACAAATTTTAGAGTAAGGTTCAAATGAGTACACCAACTTTGAGTGATAATGAGAGAATCAACAGATTTATGTTATGTGTCACTTTATACCCTCTCCTCCACATTTTTAAAAATTAAATATCTCACAAACGGTAAGTCGAAAAATCATGAAAATTGCACCATAAAATTCAACGTTTTCTCCTCTTCGATTTGCCGTCCCTCAAGGCATATTTTAAACAACCTTTTTTTTTCTTCCATTTTTTGGTGGATTTTACAAATTAGTAACACATGTGTTAGTGATTGGTTATACATTTAATTTGTGATTAAGGTTAGGGTTTAGGGTTAGGGTTAGGATTTAGTAGGGTTTAGGGTTTAGTAGGGTTTGGGGTTTAGTAGGGTTTAGGGTTTAGTAGGGTTTAAGGTTTAGGGTTTAGTATGATGTAGGGTTTAGAGTTTTGTAAAGTGTTTAGGGTTTAGGGTTTAGGGTTTGAGGTTTGGGGTTTCGGGGAGAAACTCCAAACCCTAAACCCTAACCCCTAAACCCCAACCCTAAACCCTAAATGCAACACTTTAACACATATGTTAGTAAATGTAAAACTCACAAAAAAATGAAAGAAAAAAAAGAAAACTCGTCGAAAGTATGCCTTGTTGGACGGCAAATCGAAGTGGAGAAAATGCTGAATTTAATGGTGCAATTTTCATAACTTTTCGATTTGTCGTTTGTGAGATAATTGATGTTGGGGTAAATGGGTTTTGTTATGTGGAACATTCTCTTTGTACACATGGTTTGATATCATTGGTTCCCTCATTCTCACACAAATTCCTATTCTCATTTGAACCCTACCCACAAATTTTATACTAAATTTATCCTTATTATAAAAAGGAAAATGCTATTTGTAACCCTAAGGGCTAATGATAAAAACCACCATTTAACTAACTTGTTTTATAAAAATTAAATAAATAAATAAAATGAAAAACTGCCAGGTGCCACGTATATCCTCCTATTTAAAGTCAAATTTAATAGGCTAAAATGTATTTTGGTACTCTGAACTTGGCTAACCGGGTCTAATACTACCCTGAACTTGTAAGGGTACATCTTGGTACCCTGAACTTGGAAAACTGGTTAAATTAGTACCTTCAATCGGTTGACTCTGTCATGTGCGTGGCACATGACATATATTTTGTTAAATTTAACATGCTAGCTCATCTCTCCGGTCAAATAAAAGGAAAAATTGAAGGACGTCATCTTAGTTCTTTATAATTAAAACAATCACATTCCTCTCTCTAGCAAGACTTCGGGATCAATCACATGTAAGTTGTAACATCTTCATTTTTTTTACTTCATTGTTTACCGCTTCTAACCCAAAAACAATTCAATTTTCTTTGGGTGTGGATTTTAATTGAGTTTAGCATAAGAACCCAAAAATTTTAAATGGTAACTGAACTATAATCTGGATGTATTTTCGAATATGTAATCGGATGTTGGTCTATTCTCATATACAAAACTTGGCATTGACTATTCGTGTAATTTGTTTTATTAGAAAAATTGAACTATCATCTTATGGATGCTAAGTTGAAGAGATATGAATTAATGAACTGGGTGGAATTGAAGATGTTGATGGGCAAGTGACGATGCAGATTTACTTTTATAATTTACAATTATGTGATTTTGTGGTACCGTGAATAAATAGTATACGTGTATTTAATCATCGCTATGAAGATTTTTATCTGGGTGGAACTTTTATCCTGTGAATAGTATACTATATAACTAGGTGGAATTTGTTTTGATTATAAAGAACTAAGATGACGTCCTTCAATTTTTGCCTTTTATTTAACCGGAGTAACGAGCTAGCACGTTAAATTTAACGGTATATATGTCATGTGCCACACACATGACTGAGTCAACCGAGTGAAGGTACTAATTTAACCAGTTTTCCAAGTTCAGGGTACCAAGATGTACCCTTACAAGTTCAGGGTAGTATTAGACCCGGTTAGCCAAGTTCAGGGTACCAAAATATATTTTGGCCAATTTAATATCAACATTCAATTCCCTACACAAATGCAAGCTGTAACTTATTTTTTTGAATCCAAATATTTGCTTTATCCCTCTCACAATATATTTCAACATCAACACCAACAAAACTTATATCTTAGCCCCCTACTTTTAAGATTTCCTAGCAAGTCTTCCAATTATAAGAATAATTTTATATTTATATTTGAGTTTCAGTCATATATTAATAATTATTACTAATATATCTGTTAAAAAAAAAGAATAAAAAAGAAATAACAGGGGTAAACGAAAGTATAGAAAAACTGGAAACAATGGGGAGGAAATGAAAAATTAGGTTGACTTTGGAGAAGAAAGAGGAAACGTGAGGCAGTTACCAATTTCTCTTTTTAATTAATTAAAAGAACCAATTTTAAACTACTTTTTTAATTAATTAAAAAGAGAAAATGGTAACTTCCTCACGTTTCCTCTTTCTTCTCCAAAGTCAACCTAATTTTTCATTTCCTCCTCATTGTTTCCAGTTTTTCTATACTTTTGTTTACCCCTGTTATTTCTTTTTTATTCTTTTTTTTTTAACAGATATATTAGTAATAATTATTAATATATGACTGAAACTCAAATATAAATATAAAATTAGAGTAAGGTTCAAATGAGTACACCAATTTTGAGTGAGAATGAGGGAACCAACAGATTTCTGCCATGTGTCACTTTATTCTCTCTCCTTCACACTTTATTCTCTCTCCTCCACATTTTTAAAAATTAAATATCTCACAAACGGTAAGTCAAAAAATCATGAAAATTGCACCATAAAATTCAGCGTTTTCTCCTCTTCGATTTGCCGTCCCTCAAGGCATACTTTTGACAACTTTTTTTTTTCTCATTTTTTGGTGGGTTTCACAAATTAGTAACACATGTGTTAGTGATTAGTTGTACATTTAATTTGTGATTAAGGTTAGGGTTTAGGGTTAGGTTTAGGGTTTAGTAGGGTTTATGGTTTATGGTTTATAAGGGTTTAGGGTTTAGAAGGGGTTCAAGGTTTAGGGTTTAGAAAGATTTAGGGTTTAGCGTTTTGTAAAGCGTTTAGGGTTTAGGGTTTGGGGTTTAGGGTTTAGGGTTTGAGGTTTGGGGTTTCGGGGAGAAACCCCAAACCTCAAACCCTAAACCCTAACCCTTAAACCCCAAACCCTAAACCCTAAACGCAACACTTTAACACATGTGTTAGTAAATGTGAAACCCACCAAAAAATGAAATTTTTTTTTTTCGAAAGTATGTCTTGAGGGACGGCAAATCGAAGAGGAGAAAACGACGAATTTAATGGTGCAATTTTCATAATTTTCAATTTGTCGTTTGTGAGATAATTGATGTTGGGGGTAAATGGGTTTTGTACATGTGGAACATTCTCTTTGTACACATGGCTTGATATCATTGGTTCCCTCATTCTCACACAAATTCCTATTCTCATTTGAACCCTACCCTATAAAATTATTCTTATAATTGGAAGACTTGCTAGGAAATCTTAAAAGTAGGGGGCTAAGATATAAGTTTTGTTGGTGTTGATGTTGAAATATATTGTGAGAGGGATAAAGCAAATATTTGGATTCAAAAAAATAAGTTACAGCTTGCATTTGCGTAGGGAATTGAATGTTGATATTAAATTTGACTTTGGATAGGAGGATATACGTGGCATCTGGCAGTTTTTCATTTTATTTATTTATTTAATTTTTATAAAACAAGTTAGTTAAATGGTGGTTTTTATCATTAGCCCTTAGGGCTACAAATAGCATTTTCTTAATAATAATACGGATTTTATTATATAAAGTTATAAAATAGTTCTTTTATTTTGCAATTTGCATGTGAGCTATATAATATAACAAAAATATAGATAAATGAATTGATAAATATAACATCAAAACTGTTTCATACACTACACTGTACAACAGTTTTAGCTTACTGTACAAGTACGCAATAACATAATTTTGGTGTGTGATACAATTATGAAGTTGTATTTATCAGCTCCCTATAGATAAGGACATAAGGTTAGTCTCTATTCTAACCAGGGTCATTTTGGAATTGCAAAATTTCACCATCCCGTTTTTTATCAAGGGTCCCAGCCCAGGCCGCGCTGACTCATCTGACTGCACTAATTATTATTATATTACTCCGTTCATCCTATTTAAAATGTTCAAATTACTATTTTGGGATGTCCCATTATAAGTATCAACTTTGATATTTAATCAATCAACAAAGACTTTAGTGAGTATATTTAATATTGGGTGTTGATATATACAACAAGTTTTTTGATTTATACATCAAAAATGTGCATTGCAGTGATATACAATACTGCATCATCATGCATAAAACTTGGTGCATGAAAACAAATTATTTGTTGTATATGTCATTGGCCTTTAATATTTGATTGGTGAAAAGTGTTGTTAGTGGAGAATCCTAAAACTACATGCAAAATTAAAATGAACATTTTAAATGGGACGGAGGTAGTATATTACTATTACTATTATTTATAAGAACGATTGTAGTATACAACTGCCTAGGATACAACTTCAATAAATCTCACTTGTTTTCTTGTGAATGTAGGATGTATGAATGGTGGTGGTTGATGACGACTATAGAATACTAGCATGATACCCGCGTTATGCGGTGAAATATATTATTTTACGATAAATAGTGTTTTAAGATAGTTACATGATTACCCGTGACAATTGGTTGATAATGGTAATTTATTTATATGTAGAGTTCAAGATTCGAAATACATTAGATAAAAAGTGAAAAACGTGAAATTTATATAGTTCTATTGTAAAATGAAAATTACATAAACTATAAAAGGAATTGTTGAATCTTACTTTTTAAATTTTTCCTAAAATATATGGGAATTGATAATGACAGCCCTAAGGACTGTCAATAAGAGGGAAATTATGCATTTATTGAAGTTAAAGTTTCCTTATTTAATTAAAATTATAATTAATATATTAAAGGTTTGTATTTAATTTATTGAAACTTCCCATTTATATGTGCTATATTAATTATAATTTATAATAATAAAAGAAAGTTTGAGTTTAATAAATAAGTTAAGAGGTTCTTTTTGATAGCCCTAAGGGCTGTCAATATCATTTCCCAAAGGGTTTTGCTAACGTGTGCCCCCATGGCACACGTTAAGTCACATTTAATAGAGTTGAAATTTCCTTAAATATCAGAATTCGTAATTAATATGTGTATAAAAAAGGTAAATATTATATTGAGTTAATGAGTATTAAATGCAAATGATAATTTTTAAGGAAATTTTAACTTCATTAAATGCGGCTTAACGTGTGTCATGGGGCACACCTTAGCAAAACCCTTTATGTTAATAAATATTGTAGTTCGAAACGTACATTCATTAGAGCAAAATGCCAGCTTATAAACCTTTGACTATCACATTGACAAAAAATAAAACAAAGACGACTTAAAAATTTGCAACCGTTTTATTCCTTCAAGGCTTCAACTACATCGCCGAATTTCTTGACTTTTCCGTTGACTTAGCAATATGTTGGGCTTTTCCAAATTATATTTACACAAACTCCAATACTCCATTATATTCAAGCTCCTAAATTTATTGGTAACCCATATAGCTAAAAGGGCCAACCCATCATCCACATAACCAACGGATGAAGCCATATGGCAATCTACAAAACCTAATTATAGAATGACTTTAATTAACCTTTTATGAAGGGTTATTAATAACCTAGTGCCAATTAAAAAATGAAGTTGCTACAATCTATAATTTGGATGTTCTATGTATGATAAGTAAAATAAAGCAACTAAAAATAAGTAGTCCTGACATTTGGATTGTGGCTTTTGGGCTTATATCAAGAAAATTAACCATGGGGTGGCGGCCTAGTGGTAAAGGCTTGGTCTCTAAGGTGTAATACCTAGAGGTCCCAAGTTCGAATCCTAGGAGAAGCAAAAATACTCCTTATGGCCACGGAGGTTCACTCGCGATGACTCCGGGCTACTCGCAAAGCGAGTAGTCGCCCTGGGATTAGTCAGCTCGCAAAGCGAGTTGGATACCCAGGTATTCCCAAAAAAAAAATCAAGAAAATTCCATCTATATTATTCTAACGTGAAATTCGTGATACCCGGATAAATAAGGTTCAGATTATTTGATTTTCAGGCATTTAAGGACTGCAAACAAATCAGAATAAAAATGTAAATAACTGAATATCAAAAATAGAAGAAATACGCTAGAGATCCCACTAAAATGTACAAGGAACCCTTCCTTCCCAACTTAGCAATGATTGCATAAATCGTGGCACGTTCAACTGCAGAAAACAAGCCGTAAATAAGGAGACTCGTAACAGCGACCATACAAGCATGAGGAAGTGTTTGAAATGGGAAACCAGTTACTCCTTGAGATTTGATGGCAGTGAAACTAAGTAAGCCAACTATAACAAAGTTCATAGCAGATTCTTTATCTTCTTGCTCTTCATGACCCGATGCTAACAATGTTGTTACATGGCGGTTTGCCCACAAATCATGCATAAACACTATAACTGGCCACCTTAATACTAGATTCACGATGCCCGAAAATAGTCCTGCAGATGGTGTCACATGCATGTTGCTTTCGGCCGGTTGATCATTGACCGAGATTACATATTATTCAACATCTGGATTCGTTGTAACAATGAAACCCATTACCCTTTTGGTAATTCACCCTTTTGTGGTGTTTTTGCTTTTGAGATATATATTGAGACTTTGAGTTTACATTTTAATTTGTATTCACGTAGTAATAGTAATTATACTTAAGAAAAAAGTGATACTAATATGTTCGATCAGGTTGGAAGTTTCAGAGAGTTATTTTAGGAAAGTGCCGTACTTCAAATGATATAGCTTCAGCACTATTTTGAGTCTTAGTGGTCTACTAATCATTTTTACCTTTTGTGTGTCAATGGTGTCAAAGATTTTACAAATAATAGCGTTGTAGATTGAATGCACTTCAATATAAAAGTTATCACCAAGTGATTTTGCTTTAGACGATACTATATTTTTGTTTATACGAGTAAATCGTCCGTACAACTAAACAAACCTTGTTTCATGTTATGCTAAACAAATGGGTGACTAGTCGTTTACATTTGAAACAAATGGGCAACGTTTTAAGACCCGGTTCGACCGATCCTGTCGGACCGCACTTTTAGAGTTTTTCGGGCCATTTAAAACCGGGTTTTTTAAAATGTTGACTAGTCAACGACCCGGTTGACCCGGCCGGTCGGACCGGGTTGGACCGAGACCCGGAAAGGCACATTGACCCGGGTTTCATTTTTTTTTTTTAATTTCTATGTACATTTAATCATTTATATTTAGGGAATGTTTACTGATTGTGTATTTCAAGAATAATAAGGGTAATAAGTGAATCTTTGACTGATGTGTCATCACCATTTATTACTCTATGGATTATATAATTATTATATTGATGTGTATTCCAAGAATAATAAGAGAATCTATGTGTCATCACCCTTTATTACTTTATGAATTATAATTATTATACATCATATAATTAATAATTATATTTATAATTATAAAAAAATAAAAAATTCACTAAATATTTCTATTGTATACTATTATTAAATCCGGTCCGATCTTCCGGCCCAACCGGTCCGACCAGAAAATAACAATTTTCCGGGTCGACTAAAAACCCGGGTTTTAAAACATTGCAAATGGGTGACTAGTCGTTTACATTTGAAAAAGTTGAAAGTCGAAAATGCATATTTCTACCAAAGAAATTACTCATTGATGCACGATATCTCCAACGTATGCACTATTTACTACAACAAATTTAGTGTAATAAAGGAATCTTTTAGAAATATGTTTGACTACATTTGTTTCATCTCCAACGTATGCACTAAATTTCTGCACTAAAATGACTTTAAGTTTTTACGCATTACCCCCTAAACTATTTTTACATTATACCTTACTTCAAATCATTAGTTTTATGATCAATTAACCTTCCTAACTATTAACTTAGATGTAAAGTTTATTTATTTACTTTCGTAAAGTTTTAATCACATAAGTTCTTTGCATAAATCAATGTTTTAATTATTATTTGTTTGAAACGTATATTTTATTTTTTCAATAATCATATTATCTAATTTAAAATATAAGGTACTTAAAGAATCATACAAATAAATAATCACTACAAGAAAAAATGGCTATAGTGACATGTCGAATTTCATCACTAAAGGCTGAAAAGTCGTCACTAAGGTAATTTAGTGACAGAAATCACGTCGTCACTTTTTGTCACTATAGCTCCGTCACAAACTCAAAATAGAGACCGAATTTCAAAGTCATCACTAATTAGTCACGGAACAAAAAACGTCACTAAATTTGTGACAACCAAATCTGTCACTAATTTTCGTCACTAATTAGGAAAATTCATCACTAATTGATCTGATTAGTGACAAAAACTACAAAGCACCAAATACGTCACTAATTGATCGTAGTAGTGACAGAAACTACTAAGCACCAAAACACGTCACTAATTGGCAATTATTTATAACACAATGGAATTATATTAGTTCATAAATGATTTATGACAACCATACGAAAATATCGATTTCATTAACACAACGCAAATTGGATTAATCTCTAAACAACACCAAAAGTCGATATATCAACAATGTAGCAACAAT
Organism: Helichrysum umbraculigerum; assembly: GCA_949592205.1. Lineage (NCBI taxonomy): Eukaryota > Viridiplantae > Streptophyta > Magnoliopsida > Asterales > Asteraceae > Helichrysum > Helichrysum umbraculigerum. Next base: position 117,089,511 of record CATIUR010000003.1, on the reverse strand, counting down.
TGACACAAGTCTAGTCTTTGATGTTTCCACTTAGAAAAATTGATAACGTAGTCATGAGGATCCGACACCCTCTTTTCGACATGTACATGCCTATAACCGCTCATGATAAAAATCACCGGCTTTCAAGATGAATCCACAGTTTTTGTGCTCCCCCTTAAACTCCAAGCACATTCACCTATCAATGACCAAAATCAAAATTAGTTGTACTATTATTATATTATATACAAATAATAAATATTTAAGCTGTACAACACATGTAATGAACTGTATAGGTGGCAAACTGGGTGAGCGGGTCAATATGGGTAACCAGGTATAAACAGTGGGTTCGAGTCATGCAATGATGGAAGTGCTTGCTAACTTAAACAAGTATGAGAACTACCTTTCACTTAAACAAGTACAAGAGCTTACGGTTAAAGAATATACATGCATGAATAGTAATTTATCTTTACTGATGCAGATACATGAGACTATAACCTGATCCTTAATGAATAGTAGAACTGCTAAAGTTGTTTCTTAGGGACTTAAGTGAGTGTTCGCTTTAAATCACGTTGAAACCCATAGTGCTTAAGGAAGTTTTAAGATAGAGTTTAGAGATCTGCTAGATTGTTACACAATAATGCTTGAAGATTATTATGTGTTTTTCTCATTGTCTAGTTGGAGAATTTTAACCCATCACAACACCAGAAAAAGAGAGGTAAACAATGTGTATAATAAGAAAGAGAGATTTTACATGTCTCCAAAGCGAACTACAGCTTGCAAGTTTTAAAACACAGTCATGGTACTTCTTGGCCTTTCGCGTTTACCAGAGTAGTGTACATGACATCTCATTCTAGTTGAAAAGGAATAATAAGAATAATAAGATAAGCTTACATATATAACTTAAACTGTTGTTAATGATTTGTTGAATGCTTTCATAAAAGAGATAGTAGAGTTACAAAGTTTATACTAGTCAAACATATGAAAACTTACATTACATAGCATCACATAAAGGCTTATTTAGCTGACAAGTGTTGGTATCTGCAAACAACTTTTTGCCTCTGAGTCGATATCTTATCCATAATTTGATATTATCAACATTGAAACTTCGAACATCCCCGGTTTCATATTCCCCTGCAGAAGCATTTCTTTGACATTCCCCTGCATATATAAGCCATTAACAAAAGAGTATTATCTTATCCATAGTCTAAGTAGTTTCACAACATTACGACACTATCAAATTAAGTAACCTACCGTCAGGGTGTTTCATAGGTTAACCCACTTCCACAGTTGGTGCCTTCCAATAGCTTAAGGAATCTGTGTGACAAAACTGTTCTATCTTCTGCTAGGAAAGTAGTTTCCTATAACGTAAGTATATCCCATCATAAGAAGTGGTGGAGAAAATGTTTACGCAAATGCCACTGTAACCTAAACTTTAGTTCAATAACTCAACTAGCAGTAAATAAGGTCGTAATAGAGTTGTCTTACTTTTGAAAAGCAAAGGATGTATTTTGGAGCCAAGATCCCACAAATGGACTTTTTACTCTATCCATAATGCGTTAAATAATTTGGATAGATGGAATTCTCAACTCATGGCTGGCTCTTCAGCATTCCGTCAGACCCGGGCCATTTCAAACACCACCTGTAACACATGTTGGGACTCTTACACAAATATGCTTGAGCATATCAGTCATACTTGCTAAAAACATTTTGAGAATCAGCTATACTTGGAATCAGTCATACTTGCTAAAGCATCAAGCAAGATTTCAAGTATGATTGATTTGCTTTCTTCAGGTGACTATCACAATAACATGTACGGTATGCGTGTATGCACTTTGTATAATCTTGTACAAAGCATAATATACATGTGGATTATATTATGGATCTTGGGCTTGCAGCGCAATCTCCTTGGGCATGCTCCTGGTTAGAACCTTAAAAAAAAATCATACAGAGAATAAGGTGGCATAACAAAACACGTTAGTGGGTTTCACCAACGGGTCAAACAGGTTCTGACTGTTAGTTTTTCAAGGATTGGGATCACCCAAAAACTTTTATAGATAAATTGTGTATGAAATATGACTCCAAGAACTGTATTATTACATTATAGTATATTTCTTTTTGACATAAAGCGATTATGGATTGTGTATACACTTGTTCGACCCATTTAAGGACCCATTTACAATTTCAACCAGATGTATTAATTTCACCCATTTGACCTGTTACAAAGTACAAACAAACCATAACCCGAGTTAACCTACTTAGAAGTAGATGGTTCAAAATTTTCACCTCTAAGATAATCATACAATTCATAAGAGATCTGTTTTCATGGCTCAAAATCAATGAGCTTTCTGGTTTTCAGTTACAAGTTACAATAGACTGATTCTTTGAGTACGACTCAAACCTTTGACCTTTTGTAACATAAATAGTAATAAAATGAGTGATGGCTTACTATAAATTGTTCTGCTCGCCTTTCTTTTGAAGCCATAAAGTTCAGTCTCATTGATGATACCGTATCATACTCCTTGTAAAGCATGTGAAAGATACAAAAAATAGGTAAAAATCATGTAAATATGTGTGAAAAATATGAAATTAGAAGCTATAGCGTACGATCCATTATTATAAATGAAGGCAAAAAAGAGGACATCGGGTCATTTGAGATACAAATGTCAAATGCAGGCTCTTTGAACATTATTTTCCATGCTAATGCTGTATATATCACATAAAGCATAATCATACTTCAGAGTTTTAGGTTGAACATTTAATATCGAAAACTTATCAATGTCACTTACCACCAATTCCTTACTCCGGAGAAACAAAGTTCCACCCAATACATTGACTGGAAACAAGAGTGCACAATAGTGACTGGTCCAAAAATCATTAAGCTGCAAATTCATGTAAACAAATAATTTGGACTCAAAAGGTGAAAGTGGTTCTTTTGATTGCTAATCAATATAACTAGTATCTAGTGTCTACTGAGTAGTGACAATGACAACATCGAACGAAACTATTTGAGATGATATGAGAGACTCGTATCAGCTAACAATCACAATCAACGAGTGAATCTATACAATTAGAATTAGGTTGACAACATTTTGCACTATTTATCATGTAGATTACAGTAACATTTAATGAACACATATATAATGAAGCTATATAAGGTCAAATTCATGCCAAAATCAAATCATTACTAGCAATCGGCAACAAAGTAAGAACATCACCTCCGGTACCGTTCGATTTTTTGGCGCCGACATAGATGTTAAGCAGCCACTTCAAGTCGCCGATTGAGAAATCGAGTAGGTTAATTACTTATCAGAAATGATTACGATGTTGACGCATAGCCGAAAATACTCCGGCGATAGCATTTTCAGACTCTCAATAACGTCCTATTTAGGTTTTCAGCCACGTCGGTGAAGATACAGCGTACTGTACGGTCGTATACGACGGTGTAAAATAGGAAAACCTAATGACGGAACGGATCAAGCATTTAAGAAATGTGATTAATGTGTTTGAAGGATTTTGAATGGTTAACGGAGGTAAGTATACGGTTGGTTATCGAGCGTAATGGAAACGATCCATGAAAATCCACATTTGAAGATTTTAGGTAGAGCCCAGCCAATTTGGTTAACTCTCAGAAAATACACGTTTTAAATTTTATTATTATTCAACTAAAATATATTAATTGAATACATAATTGTATTCTGATTTCTAAATTTATTTTATTTATTTATATCATATCATACATTAAGTCATAAAGATGCATTTAAAGTATTTAAAGTGTTCAGAGACGAGAATGACCGCCATCTTTAAGCACGTCACAATTTGAGAGACTCACTTAAGAGCATAATTCAAGACATCACAAACGTATAATATTTATATCAAGTAATTACTAATTAAGCTCGAAATTCAGTGATGTAACTTTTTCGTGACTAACATTTATAAATTTAGTCACAATCAATTTCGTCATTGCCTATTATATTGTTGTAACAAAACTTATTTACATCACTAATTTTTGTCTCTAACATTAGTCAAATATATTTGATAAGTAATTATGTGATGGATTAATGACAACCGGTATTTCCGTCACTAATTAGTGTCAACATGTTTTTTTTGTCACTAAAATGAGGGCATAGTGATGTTAATAAAACTCGTCACTAAATTTCCATCACTAAAGGCCATTTTTCTTGTAGTGAATTTTTTTCAAGTTTTGTACTTACATAATAACAATATTTCAACTATATGGGCTAAAATGAAATATTATACATTTGATGTGCAAAGTTTAGTATTGCATCAAATTTGGTGCAAAATCTTCAAATACATAGTGTACACTAAAAAATGCACCAAATTTGATGATTTGGTTGGAGAATTAAAACAATTTTACACCAAGACATCAAATTTGGTGCAATTGTTGCTACATTGGAGAATGGAGATGGCCTAAGTTGTGTGAAGTTAAGAACACTAATACAATTCCATAAATGGCCATATGTGGATGAAAAAATGAAGTGACAATCATATCAATACGATCAATCTATCTAGGAGAATACTAATCATAGCCTTTAGGGTTATATTTAAAATTATTAAACTTGAATGAATTAATTAAAAGGTATGAACATTCTTTTTGAATATCAATTTGTCTTATTTAAATTTCGTAAGAGTATTTATCATGATAACTATATGAATTATAATTATAAAAATTAAGTTAAACATAATAGGTTTAACCATAGCCCTAAGGGCTAATTAGCATTTTCCATCATTCAGCTAATACGAGTATTATCATAAACGCATTCATTTTTTCATTCTTTTAGATTGTACTCCGTAGTTGTTATGGCTCTCTCTTACGTAATACTCCATTATTTCATTAGTTTCTATCATAACTTTTAACGTAAACATCGTGAAAGGTGGGGTCGACAAATTCACAAAAGGCAAAAGTGAGTAAACATTGTTTGTTTGTTCATTGACTGAATTAATAATAGTCCTTCCTCTTCATATGTTAGTTTGTCCAGGCTAGATAATTGACGCGGTGGAAGCACGATATGTTGACACGTCATAGACCAATGTCCTTGTATCGAAGATAGATAGATAGATCGATAGATTAAGTGAATGCATTACTCCGTGTAACAACTAGTAAAACATGATACCCTACTTAATGCGTTCACATATTAGCCCAAAAATCGAAAGTGTAACCATATATGATCTCTACTTCATGATCGACCCACCTTTTGTTTGGGTCTACAATCTCAAAATGGGTTTCTAAATTCAAGTCGCGCTTCAAACCCACACGTAAGTTAACATGCATCTCCTTTTGAAGTGTTTTATTTTGTTTTTCATAAGAAAAATCATAATATATTCCAGATATTAGTTCCTAAATATTTTTGTACTATTCTTTTTTCCTATCACTAACATTTGTGAAGATCGTACCAATCACAACGAAAAATGATTAAATTCATAAATGTTAGCTCTTTTAGTTACCGTTTTTGATCTATAACCTGTTAGAATTGTTATGGATTTAAACTCCGTATGTCTCAATCTATTTGTTTACTTTTCCATTTTGGTATTTTCAAAATAACTGTTCACTTTCAAAATCGACCAATCTAAATGCTTTAAAATAGTAAAGGTAACATTCTATTGGTGATTACTCGTAATAAATGCACTTAAACTATGTGTTTTTTGTCTATTAACAATAATTTTGAGATGGATGGAGTGCTAGTATTATTTAACGATGGTATGAAAATAAAGAGACGCAGATAGGTGGGCTTTGGCTCTTGCTCAAGTTGTCAATTACTCTACTTTATAATTATCTTGGAGCATTTCCGATGTTAAAACTTTTTAAGAGGTTTTATTTATAAAAATGTATAAATATGTGTAAGAGTTCTTCGTATAAAAGTTGTTTGTTTCAATATCAAAAAGTTTTTGAAAGCTCTATTCGAATTAAATTACATTAGATTATTACAAGAGATAAGTTAAAATATATAGGATATAACTACAACTTATATGTTTGATAAAATTGATTTTTACATGTTCTCTCTCATTTAAAAATATTATACATTAATTAGAATAGCTAGAGCTTTTAAAAGCTTTTAATTTGTCGTAGAAGCAAAAATTATAAAAGGCTGTTTACGCATACACATTTTTATACAAAAACCTATTAAAATCATATCCATTGCGATATAATGTAGATGCTTTTACTTTTACTTCATGACCCATTACCTGTTGTACGCAGTGTTTTAAGACCCGGTTCGACCGGCCCAGTCGGACCAGAGATTTAGAGGATTCCGGCCCAAAAAACCCGGATTTTTCAATAAGTTGACTAGTCAATGGGCCGGTTGGGCCGGCCGGTCGAACCGGGTTGGACCGGGACCCGGAAAAGAGTATCGACCCGGGTCAAGTAATTTACTTTATTATTTTTGTAACCTAATTAAATTAATAGATTTTCAAGATTATTAACTTGATAAATTCTTCACCATCTAAATATGTAGATTTATGATTTTGTAAAATGTTTGCAAGTGTGTAACGGAATAAATATGTTGATGGATTGGCCTTCAAAATATAAATGGGTTGGGCCTTCGCTTAAATTCTCTACTTTCTGATTGCTTCAATGGGCTGGGCCTTGGCTTTATAGACATTTTGTATGTAAACTATGGCATAAAATTAGTTAATTAGTTTTGTATGTCTTTATTCCATGTATATAATAGATTTTCAAGGTTTTTAACAATTCCGGTCCGACCTTCCAGCCCAACCGGTCCGACCGGTCCGACCAGAAATCTGCACAAATCCGGTTCGATTAAAAACCCGGGTTTTAAAACATCCGTTGTACGTGTAACGTGTTTCGAATTCACAAAGAGTTATAGTTTACTAGTTGTTGTTCAAGTTATTCAACATCGTCAAGTGATCCACTGTCTAGATTCAATGTACAATACACTTTCTAAATCCTTGCATGAAACTTGAAAGTTTTAAGCTATCAAAAAGACTACTTTGATAAGTTGATGAAAAAACAACAAACAAAGCAAACTTATACTCCATGTAAAATCAAACTATCTAAATACGATGGCTTATGTCGGGAAAGCATTGTCGCACTTATGTCATCTAGAATTCATTCCTACTAGTCACGATGTCATCAACCAATCATTCCTCCTAAATTTTGCCGATTTTGGTTTGGGTGTCAGATTGGGCCGAAATTCGCATTGTCACTCAAAAACGGCCCAACGATCAAGAATCATTGCTTTGCCATGAGCCCTGCCAGTTTTTGGCCTTTCGAGACCGTTTAGGGCCCGAAAACGCCATTTTAATTATTTACGTATTTCGTCTTGGACTTTGTTGCCTAAATCCATTTTGGATGGGCTTTGTTTAGCTTCATTCCCAAAGTAGTTAAACATTTTTTGGGTTAGGGTTTAGACAGTTTTTTGATTTCTAATTAATACGATTTCGTGAACACCAATTAGGGTTCCGAATTATCTTAGTTCTTAAATTCATGTTTGATTTGCAAGAGAGTTCAATCGTATATCCTGGGCATTAATGGCAGTATATCAAAATATGTTACAATGGTATTATAATCTTTATATAAATATAAAAGATTGTTAGTAGCCAAAACGACTTCAAGACTAATGCGGTATGCGAACAGAATTTTAATGATTAGTAAAATTTAAATAAGTTACAATGATTAAAACTGAAAACGGGAACACTATTGTTGGAAGTATCAAGTATTTGAACAGGTCGGATGATAATCACGAAGAATCTTCATATATACTTTCAATCTTGACTATAACACATTTATATCAAAGTACTTCGTCTCTATATAACCCTGCATTACACGAAATCGACAATCAGATGATTCAAAGTATTATTCAAGTTTCAAAGCACGTGTTCACAAGAGTAGAAAAACACAGAGATCACCATGGGTTCTGTTTGGGACCTAATGGTAGTTCAATAACAGAATATCGGGTGGGAATGATATGCTTGGCCCCTAGACCCCAGCTATTTGTGGGGTCCAGATTCATATAAGTTCAGCGAGTGTGCATTTTGCCGCTCCTAACCCGTAGTATAACTTAATATGAAATCCAACATTTGGTCTCGTGAAAATCTCAATTACCTTCAACACTTGATGACCCTATAATCACCAACATCCATCACACCAAAAATACATTTTGATAGGGTTTACATATCCAGGTAAACTATACCAGTTCAGAGTGTATCATTAATGACAAACACCGGCTTCCTCAGGTGCACTAAACATATCAAGCATAGTTAAATGCACAAATCATTTTTCCTTCCATTAATACAATCATTAATCTTGTAGAAATGGGATCAGGAGTTTGTAACCTCAAACTCGAAGATAGCTACAACCAAATAAAGCTACTCTTTATGAATTGCTAATTCTGTAAATGGTGCACCAAACCCAGTGAATTGGGGCATGCAATCACCTTCAGGAGCACCTCTAACCATTGTTCACACCCTTATGTTACATTTTCTTAGAAATCACGTGCAAAACAAGGATGTGAGTGAGCTTACATGGATATGAAAAAAAGGTAAGGTCACTTCAGTAATTCGAGTAACTGAAACAGTCTCCAAGAATGAGCATATTACAAAACAAACCATCAAATGTCATACATAGAACTCAGATTGATGACAGTGAACAGGATAGCAACATTCGTATTTACATCTATAATTGGTCACGAGTACACAAGGTTTATGCAACCACACAGATACTAAATACCCTTAAAAAATTGTGTACATAATGTGATTATCGATAAATTGGTTATATCGTGAAATTATATAATAGACCTGAAATCCTTCCAATGTATACACGATCAAGTAATCCTGATCCATAATTGACCAAAGACAATACATTTTAAATAATTAAACGAAACTTGAAAATCTTAATCTATTAAAAAAAGACCAATTTTATAAAAAAAAAATGAAAAACCAAATTTATTTAAAATAAAATTTCTTAAATACGATGGTCGATAATCCAGATATGTTACAACGGTAGTACAATGTCAACGTTAATCACCTGCAGCCTCAGGTACAAACTAAACATATCAAGCACAATTAACTGCGCAAATCAATTTTACTTGCATTAATACAATCATGGATCTTTTAGAAAAGGGATCAGGAGTTTTGTACCTCAAACTCAAACATAGCTACAGAACCACCAAATAAAAACTCTACGTCTTGCTAATTCTGTAAATGGTGCAACATACCTTGTTTGAAACCCTTTTGTTATATTTTCTTATAAAGCACCTGAAAAACAAGGAAGTGAGTGAGCTTGCATGGAGATATGGAAAACAGGTAAGGTCACTTTACTGATTCGATTTACTGAAACAGCCTCCTAGAAGGTGCATGTTAATAACAGACCATTAATAATCAAAAGTAGAACTCAAATAGGAATCAGAGAAGTGAATAGCAACATTCCTATTTGCTGTATACAAGAGAAAATAAGATACTGTTCATTTAGTATTTATGGTTTATGGTTCCAGCACAACTGTAATCTAATTCTGCATCTCAAGATCCAGATAATTAACCCTAAACAAGTTGATCGACATGTCAAGAAAAAGAGTACGGGATCTTATTGATAGAAAACCACACGAGTCAAAAAAATAACTACTAGTCTGTTAATTATCCACTTCTAGATATCTACTTAGCATCTTAATCAACATGTGACTGTGTGAGTGGTTTGATGGTAATGAGTCACACAGAAATAAGCATATATACAGCAATCTTGGTTAGATGTTCCGTATATATACTCATTCAAACATATTGGTCCAAGAGTAAATTACACAAAACCTGATTGGAGACTTACAAAAAAGTGCAGTAGTTTGAAAAAGTAGATAGGATACATCCTTTGGTTACTAGTATCATGCTAAATGTCTTAGTGTAGCCACCAGCCAAAATAAGGAACAGGTAGCAAGCTTCCAATTGAAAGAAATAACTATACACAGAGGTGATTTTATAAAGACAAAATAAAGAACATGTATAATCAGAATGAAATACCAAGCATTAAATAGAAAAGAAAAAAAAAACACAGTTGCCAAACAGCTTACTTACATGTACCTGAAACACTATAGTGGTTTTCTTAGACATGGCTTGTCGTGTATATGTACTCTTTCTTTCATGCTAAGCATTAGATTGAGTTTTATGTGGCCTGCCACATCTTTGCACTTTTAACGCTCTATTCTTTGATATATATGTATATGTATATATATATATATATATATATATATATATATATATATATATATATAGCCAAAGGTTCAAATGAGAACCACAAAAAGGTACAGAACTGCGAGAACTTTTAAATTATAGAGATTTTAACATGTTTAATGATTCAATTACATGTGAACATTGATCTAGATTAAGGTTAAAAGTAAAATAGTTTGAAAAAATATCAAAATAACCTTTAAAATCAAATTTATATATCGCAGTTCTGTAACTTTTGTGGTTCTCGTTTGAACGTAACCCTCCACTATATATATATATATATATATATATATATATATATATATATATATAGTGGCATGATCCAGAAGGAAGTCCATTTTTTGAGGGAAGGGGGAAGCGTTAGTACGCATCAGGAAGCATATTACCTTCACCTATACTAATCTCGAAAAAAGCAAACTGAAATTTAGTAAATGTTAATCAGAATCGATGTTATAAATGTTAAGCTTCCTTGAAAAAAAATTTCTTCAAGTTATAGTATCGATTTATGAATATTTGATCCAAATCCGTTAAGATGCATCGCGGTGCATATTAGTTAATCTGCATTGTGATGCATCTTAACAATAAAAATATTTTTCAAATAATGTGAAGTTTTATGATGCATCGCGATGCATCTTAGTTAATATGCATCACACTGCATCTTAACAATTAATTAAATAAATATTCATCAATTAATGTTATGACTTAAAAATGAAATTCATTCGTTAAAATATTCTTTATAGCATCGATTTTGATTACTATTTACCGATAAAAATAATTTTTTGTTGACGTTTTGATTGATAATTGTAATATGCTTCCTGATGCGTACTAACGCTTCCCCCCTTCCCCCCAAAAAGACACTTTCCTCTTGATCACTACCCTATATATATATATATATATATATATATATTGCCGGGGTATATCCCTTTTACTCGCATGTACCTGAAACACATCTTTCCAAGCAATCAATACTGAGGTGGGACAAAATTCTGTAGCATTGATGGTGATCTTGCCATATAATTAGCAAAGCAATGCGTAAGCACACTGATGATGGCAAGTCTTGAGGTCTTGGCATATGTTTGGAATAGATAATCAGATTGCTGTAAAATCAAGAAGCAACCTGATTTTCCATTCCAAACGCACCCCAAGACCATCACTAGAGTACCAAAGGTAGGCATGGACATAGAGCAGTGGTGGTTGCAGTGGTGTCAAGTTCTGAATCCTCAGATGTCTGTCCTGAATAAGAAATGTCTTTCCTGAATTAGAATTGAAGAGGAATATTAAAATAGAATATATGATTTCAGTCAAGTTTGTTGCAAAAGGAATTCAAAAGGCATATATGACTGCAGAGTGAGATGCACATTCAAATGAAAGGAGCATTTGATTTTACTAGCTTTACGGTTCAGAAGAGGTTTAGGATGGATCATTATGGTGCAAATAAGTACTAGAAAAAATAATCAAAAAGCCTATATTATTGGCATAAACTAAAAACATCGTCATCGTCATCTATAGATAAAAGAAAAGAAGAAACTTGATATTTTGAAGTTTTGAACGGATCCCAATTACTCTATTGATATCAAATTACGAATTTCAAGTTAGCCACTCAAACCACATTCTCTAGGCACATAAGTCATCTGCTCATAGAGCAATACAAAATAACCATTCACAATATAAACCCTATAAAAGTCAACGATACCAGTTCAATGTCCATGCAATCACCTTGAAGAGCACCTACAACCATTGTTTGACACCCTTCTGTTACATTTTCTTATAGAACACCTGCAAACAAGATGCGGGTGAGCTTACATGGACATGAAAAACATGTAAGGTCACTTCATTCATAGATTCGAGTTACTGAAACGGCCTCCTAGAATGTGCATATTATAGTCAAAACGTCAAAAATAGATCTGAGATAGGAAACAGAGAAGTAGATAGCAACATTCGTATTGGCTGTTTATGAGAGATATCGGATACTTTTTGTTTAGACTTTAGTACTTATGCTTAATTCCAACACATTTGTAATCTATTTCTGCATCTCAAGAGCCAAGTAATTGGATCCTAAATAAGTAGATGGGCCATGAAAAGTATATGGTAACTTGTTAAAAGAAAACCACACGATTCAAAAAAAAATCAAAACTACTCTTATAATTATCAACTTCTGAAAACCAGATTAGCATCGCAACAACATGTGAATATGTGAGTGGTCTGCTATTCAGTTAGTCATACAGCAGATAAGCATTGAAATGTAAACAAATCTTGGTTAGCCATTCAGGATATACGCTACTTCAAACATATTGGCCAAACAGTAAATCACACAAAACCTGGTTGGAAACTCATAAAATGTGCAATACTTTGAAAAGTAGATAGGATACCTCCTTTGGTTGCTGGTATCATGCTAACGTCTACACGTAGATGAGGATAAGAACAAGTAGCAAGTTGTTCCTATGGCAGAACTAACTAGATAGAGATGTGATGTTATGAAACGACATAATAAATACCACATATAGATTAAGAATAAAAGATCGAATGTTAAAAACAGAGCGTACTTGGCAAACAGCCCACTATATACCTGAAACACATCTTTTCTGGCAACCAAGAGTGGCAATGGCAAAAGGGACAAAATTTGCAGCACTGATGGTCATTTTGCGGCTTTTGCCCAATAAGCCAAATCATGTATAAGCACACTGATAATGGCAATCTTGAGGTCTTGGCGTATGTTTGGAATAGAAAATCAGATTGCTAGACAACCAAGAGGCAACCTGAATTCCCATTCCAAACGCACCCCAAGATCATCACTTAAGTACCAAACATTGGCAAGCGCATAGATCCAGTGGTGGTTGTTGTGGTGTCAAGTTCTGAATCCTCATCCGTGGCCCTGAATAAGAGCAAAAAAATATTGTATAAGGAAACAGTATTCCGGTCATGTTTGATGCAAAGGAACACAAGAAAAGATAGAACTGCAGAGATACGAGACAAACTTAAAGAGATACCCATTAATGTGGTAACAAGAAAAAGAGATACGAGACAATCTTAAAATTCAGCATTCATGGTTTAAGATTCCAATACAGGGTTCAAGTTTAGTTCTGCACCTGCTATATACTTGGCATAAACTAGGCACCTCTTCATTTAAAGTAACAAGATGAACGATTTAAACAAAGCCTATCTACTCTATTGACTATCAACTTTTGCATTTGAGTTAGCTACACATACCACATTGTCTAGCAACTCAATTTACTTGCTCATAAAAATAATACTCATTAAACATTCACATGTAAACCCTCTACAAGTGCTCTCATCCCAACACAAACACTGTGTACAAGCTTTTTCATGTTTGCGGGCAAAACCGCAAAAGAGCATAACAGGAAAAGAGAGAATTAAAGATCAGCATGCATAAATGTGTATTCAAGAAGTACTAGACAATGTTGTATTCAAGAAGTACTAGACAATGTTCAACCCAATATTAACGATTCAGGTTTAATGACAGGTAATATTCAATTATACATTTTAGGAACACAAAGAAATTATTTTAATCAACGCATAACAGAGCATCTTGAGGCATATAACTTTTGGGATTGCAGAAAAGTATTATGCTAGAGAAGTAAAAAGATCTGAAAAGTAGGGAGGGACACTATAAGAAGCATCTAGATAGGTTCCAGAGGGATTAACCAACTACATTGATGCAACAGGAAACCAATGACTATTTACAGTTAAGAACAAAGATCAAACATCAAAAGTTCAAGTTTGGTGCTGAACCTCCAGAATCCAAATTAGCATGATATGAACAAAGCCAAGTTACTCTACTGACTATCTTTGCATTTCAATTTAGCGAATCTTATCATTCTTTAGCAACACAATTTATTTGTTCATAAAACAATACAAAATAACCGTTCACGTGTAAACCCTCTAAAAGTGCCATCATGTCAACCGAAACATTGTATACAAGCGTAGTCATGTTTATAGGCATAAGAACATAACAGGAAAACAGAGACCTACAGATCGACATGCGCATATATTTCATTAAGTATTGATGATTCTGGCTTAAGGATAGAGTCTATGTTAAATGATACATCTTGAGAGCCTAGTAGCCAAAAGTAAGGAATCCCAACGAACATGCCTAAAGTTCACAAGGGTCAACAAATGTTCCAAGAAAAGATATATCATAACTCCCTAGCAGCATAGCACAAGTAGCACCCTTGAGAAGTTAATTTGGTCAGAAGTTATAGTTGGCACTTGGCACGCTAGTAAGGACTTACACGGGGCACACAGGTCATAAGCAAAATCACAACAGTACAGCACACAAATCCCTAATTTTGTTTTCTACAACGAGCCACAATCATTGTCCCAATAACAAACAATTATTCCATCCCTAAGGCGATTCACAAAATTTAATGTAACATCATATGTACTAAGAAGGTAGATAGGTCCAAAAAAACCTTAAAAACAACTGTAAAAAAATCATACAATAAAGTGAATCACAATTTACAACCACAACAAAGGTGAATCGGGATGTTACAAAATGTCCACCGCTCAAACTCACATTGGTCACGTGTCGCTCATCTACATATAACCCAGAAGTGGCAATCAACAAATTCACTAAGTGGATTACTTAAGGAAAAACAAAAGCACCTATTTTAAGTAATAGGAACACAGAGGAACATAGGGTGGCCCAACCAGTAAAAGCTTGGGACCTTATCACTAAACAGCGAGAGGTCTCAAGTTCGAATCCCATTGAGTGCATTCTTATTGGGTGAAAGTGAGTTTTTGTGACACGTGACACATTCTTCCCAATCGTTCAATACAGATACCAGAGTTAAAACCAAAAGGCACAGGCAGCATATTCTTCCCAATCGAACAATAATCACATAAACGGATGCGTTATCAAAACCTTTGGCAAAAAGGCGAGTTTCAACGACGGAAGTGAGGAAGTACATTACAATAGCGGATACCGAGATCGTGAGGGCACGAGGGAAAGGATCCATTTGGGACTTGATTTGAACAAATCCAATTAAACAAGTGATAATAAAGGTAGGTGGAAATAAGGGCAAGATGAACTCAATGCCTTCACTAAATATGAAGACTAATATAGGTGCAACTATACCTCGGTGTAGTGCTGATACGGCTAGGCTAAACCAGTAGAAGATAACAGCGGCGGTGCGAGATGTGTTAGTTACGGGTGCAATGGGGTGTGCTTCTACATCAACCACGATACTAGCTGATTTGCCTGCTGGGTTATCAATAGGTGGAGGCAACATCGTGTTTTCTATCCAAATTTATAAACAATAGGAGGTTTTGGTTTTACTTTACTCTGTCTTTTTTGTGGATGATGGATGATTGCAAGCCTTTTATAGTGAATGAAATAAAGGTTTGACAAGTGCAATTGTCAAACATTTATGGCGTTTCCCGTTTAGTAACTGCAATTGATAAGATTCTGAAATCGTCCCCGTGGTCTTTAATTTTTGCCGCTTTCATCCCTCTCAATAGTTGATTATGGAGACCGTCCTCGCCGTAGCTATTTTTTTTCTCGAATTCGCCCTTTTCACGTCAGCTTTAACTAAGACACCGTTAAATTATAAGTTAATGACCAGAATATCCTTAAATTCATTTGGGTGCGTTTAATTACAGAAACTCCTCACCTTTTTAGAAAAATTTTCTAAAAAAACAAGAAAATTAGAAAACATGTTCAAATTCAAGTTTTCTAAAAAACTTTTTTAAGAAAAGGAAAATCATTATTTTCCTTTTTGTAACTATAAAGTTGAAAACTACTTTTGATGATTTTCTAAGTTTTCCATCTCTAATATTCCTTGGAAAAAGGAAAACTCCACCCCTTCCAACTAAACACGTTTTCTAGATTTTTCATGCTTTTCTAGAGAAGTAAAACACTTCTCATTCTCTAGAGAAATGGAAAAAGAAAAATTGAGAAACTTTTCTGTAACTAAACGCACCCTTTATCTCTTGAATCGATCGCAATGCTTTCTTAACTTTTTGTCTGTTGCCTTTTTTGTCACAAAACAAGGAAGCTTCACCCAAACCCAAAACATAAATAAGATCGAATTGCAACATCAACAGCAGCTGTGATGAGGGTTAGAAATGCAGCGGTGGCGACGGTGCTAAATCGGAGTTTGTGGTCTATGGAATGGTTGATGGTTGCAGAGCTTGCCGACGATTTTGTACTATTGGATCAGATCGGTGTATGAACATCAAGAAAAGATTAGGGAGATAAATCCAGATTACGAAGCTTTAATTTTCTTTGAAACCCAAAATTTGTTTTGTTAATAAACCTAGTAAAGCTTATTGTGTTTAAATTTCAATTCATCCATGTAGAGGTGATGGTAGTTGGTTTTAGGATTTGGAAATGAGATGAAGGGGAATAGGATGAAGGAAAGGGTATAATGGTCTTTTAAAATGAGTTAATGGACTTTGTTGTTATATTTAGCGAAGGAAGGATGAAGGGTTTGTAATTAACTCTTGAAAGGGGTTAAAGCTGCAATACTCTAAAACCACAGGGTTTACTCTAGTATTTAAAACCCATTTTGACTTACATTTCAAGATTTATGGTTAAGTGTGCCATCTCAATTGTATATTCAAAGTGTTGCCATCTCAATTGTGTTTTCAATTGTTGGATATCAATTTGTATTGTCGGTTTTTCTTAAATCTTAATGTCTCCATCAACTCAACCAATATATTATATTGTTTTTGACCAAAGGAACGAAAAAAATAAAACATAAATAAAAACTGCCATTTTAGAGGAAGAAGGATACTTCTACCAATCTCACCGACAAAAATTAATTGTTTTATATGTTCATTTCACCGATCCTAATACCATTTTCTAAGTTTCAATTTTACGCGCTAGCAGTCTTAGGGCATGTTTGGCTCACAGAATTTATAGGAATCTGATGGAATTGGAATCTGAATTCTGAAACGCCTCAATTTATTCCATTACTTTAAAACATATTTTATTCAACTTTCGTTCTAGTCTCATTGTAATATCATATAATTTCTTTCCTCTTTATGACTTTATAAGTCAAACAATTACAAATCTTTATAATTTACAAACTCTTCTTTAATTATACACTTTACATTAACAAAATAAAACTGGACGACTTATACAAGTGTCACCATTACAATAGTTTAAAAGAAAGAGAAGCTTGTCTAACCATACAGCAAGCTCCAATGCACGCTATCTTCTGACAACCACAATCTAATCTTTAAATCCTTTGGTTCAACCGAACCAAACCTACAACATAAACAATTTAAAAGAGTAAGCCAAAGCTTAGTGAGTATACGAGCAGTTATATGAATATTTTTTCTCACATTATTATATATAACAAGTATTATTTCATATCTATACAATTAATACTATTTACATCTCATTATTATTAGCTAAGGATCCTCAATTTCCATGCTAGTCATATACTACTAGCAATCACACAAGCCTATGATCGTAACCATTACTTGCACAAATCACCAGCAAATGATCGCAATCATTACTGGCACCATGATCATGTAATCCGAATATTACCACATTACTAATATTAATATACACATATTTGTTGAGCAATTGTAGAAATCATTCTGGACTCTGCCCCCTTAGTATCCCACCTCTTGGGTGATAGCATACTAAGTCATTTATATCATGCTAATTATCCACAATTAGTCTTACAGTTTATTCACCAATTAATGACCGCAAATCATATATCATTAATTGGGACATCCATCTACCTCGCGGAAGTAATGGGAAAACCCCGACACAAGTCCCTTTTTAAATTTCCACAATTCCCAAACCACAGTATTTACATAACCAATACACGTAAATTTTATCGTTAAGGATCCTTAACTATTATACCATGCTAATATATATAATTAGCAATCAACACAATTTCTATATCTATATCAACAGTTCAATCCTTTATCCACATGCTATATCATAGCTTATAATATATCACATCCATCTATTTACATTATGTAAATAATGGAACCAACAATTATAATGTCCATTCACTTATATACATAAGTAATACAAATTCATATCAACACTTACCAATTACCTGTATGCTATATTAAAACAATATATATAAGCATACATCCATCTGCAACCCAATTACACACAATTAAACATTCATTTGATTATGTAATCCTCTTGCTCATAAGCAATCCGGATTACATAATCATTACCCATTTAACCCCCATAATACTCACCTTGGCTTTTTAGACGAATAAGCAATTAATTATAATGTCTGAAGGTGCCACGTCTTGAATCTCGAGTCACCTATTATACAACACATATTCATAACAATACATTTAGTCTCTAATAATCATCACAATCACATAACTAGACTTTTTGTATTGTTATTAGCTTTAACCTTTCGGTGCTTTACTTATTACTTTAAGCATAATCATATATGTACCTATCCAAAATCTGATCATAACATATTCATTTACTTGTACACTTTCTCACTCTTGTTAAATCCTTAACTAGTTATTAAAACCATGACTTAAGTACCATAAACGACTCAAGTGAATAATCACTTAAATTCCCACTCAAACTCTGAATCTAATTCATTATTATGACAATTTATCACTTATGTTAATAGCCTTATATTCAAAACATGCCCGGATCAAACAAGAATGCAAAACAAGTTCTGGGCAGGTTAGGATCGCGTCGCAATTGCTTAGGATCGCGTGGTGACCCAATACATTTCGCGTCGCGATCTTGCTTGGTCGCGTCGCGACCTGGTTCGTATCAAACCTCTACCTGTTGGTTAAACCTGACAGCTCGATTTTTTTTATCCCAAAAACTTCATAACCAGTTTCTCTAAACCTCAATAACAACTATGAAACCTTAAATAAACATGTTTCTAACTTAACTTCACCTCAATTCATTATTTCCCCCAATTTCAATCATAACCAATATTCTAGGTTAATCACATAAGAATTAGTACTTACAATAGAGTAGGGATCAAGATGAAGGTGATGATGATGAATTAATATCTTGAATCAACAATTAAATTTATGGTTTTCTTCCTCCTGGTTGAATCGCAAAACCCACGGGGACGATACTTGTAACATCCTCAAATTGGGCCTAGAAGTAATAGGTATTTTCTGTAAATTTTAAATGCGATTTAAAATTGTTATTGTGTTTGATTGGATAATAAATAGGTCGATAAGCCTCAGGAAATATTATGGCTAGTGAAATATTGATTGTTTTAAATTTATTTAGTTGACGGTAAAATAAAATTGTATTTCCCCGCAAGTGGTTTTTAAGTTCCAGACAATAATAAATACGGGGAACGAAAACTAACACTTATATGGTATATTATATGTTTGGGTCGGTTTCATCTTCCACAAATACATACATATGTACGTATGAACAAATACACACACACATATGATCCTAAAACAAAAACATGAAGAAATCATCCAAATTGGAGCTTCTAAACACGAATTCAAGCTTCCTTAATCATCACAAACAAGGTATGATCATGTGTTCTTGATTTTATAAACCCTAGAAATTGGGGGTTTTGATGTTCTTGATTTAAATCCGAAATTAGGGTTTCAAAAGTGTGAATTGATGTTAATTAAGCTTCAATAACATGTTATAATCATTCTAGCATCATCTTAATCATGTTATATGTGTTAATTTCGTGTTTGATATAACCCTAGAAATTGGGGTTTTGGGTATTTGTTTAATTGGTAGGATTAATTTTGAAATAAACCTTGTAGTCATGTTAGAAGGGTTAGTTAGTGCTTAATTTGTGATTATAACCTAAGCCCTAACTTGGAAATTAAGAATTTGATTAAGTGTTCATAATGTGTTCTTGGAGAAAAATGGATGATTGTGATGAATTGTGATAATGTAGGTTAATGACCTTGTAATGATTTAATCATGCTACTTAGTGATAAGTAAATGGATTAAAGAGATGTTGTGATCATAATGATCATGAATTGAGATGTGACTGTGAATTTATAAGGATAATGCGATTATTCGTAAGCTTGAAATGATTAATGAAAGGTTGATGATCATAAGTAATTAACTATGAAGTTGTAGTTACTAAATGTGTGACATATTGATAATGAGTTTGAAACAAAGGCCTATAATGATTAGAGTAATAACTCACTGAAATTGAGTTTATGAATCAAGTTGTACTACTTTAACATGAGTTGATTGTTATGGACGAGTTACTAACTTGTTATTTAATTGAATTCTCAGATATGGAGAAGACTCAGTGACATTAGACTACTGAGTGGACGACTATGATTGTCGGTGAGTGGATCTTGGACTTTCAGTCTAAGTTAGTTGTAACAACATGGTTACAACGGGTAAACTTGGTTTATTGCAATGATTGCATTAATATTATATTGGCATGTTGGCTAAACCTTGATTGATTATTGGCGTCCATTGTGCTATGATAGTTGTGGACTATTTGATTTGGTGGGGGTCAACTAATGTGTTGGGTTTGGATACTATTACTAGGACTTCGCAAGTGCCTTGTACATGTGTTGGACACTGAAATTGCGTCGTGTGTAGTAATAGTACCAAACTATCGGTTTAACCTCTGATTTGGCCGTCAGTTGGTTTTAAGTGTTACTTGGGGAACCGTCCGCGGCATGAGGGTACCTCAAGGACCACCGATCCTTCTATGTTGCTTGTGCATTGCTTGGTTTTAGGCATGTGTTAAGCTGAGTTAGATTGATAGCTTGGGATCTATTCACTTAGCTTCGTGCTAACCCCTCATTACTTCTTGCAGGTTTACTTTTGTATGTGGGTGGGCAAGAAGTACTTATGGAATGGAATGTTTGACAAGCTCACTCTGAAATGGATAATACGTTAACGGTTTAACAACATATTTATATTTCTATAACACCTAAACTTAATGTGTGTAATGATTAGAATAATCTAGTTTTAAAGGTTTGTATGTAAGTGGATTGCTATTTGAAATGTATGTATGCAATCCACTGGTTTCTATTAATCATGCGCTTCCGATATGTTTAAAAAAAAAAAAATTGTCCTTGTATTTCGAGATGGGTGTTATAATACTCGTATTTTATTTTTGTTTTCTGGAACATTAAGGAAGTAAAGGGATATATATATGTACATGTATACTACTTTTGTCCCCTTTCAGACCTATTGTCTGGAACCTGAAAACCATTTGCGATTTTTATTATTTTATCGTTCTTACATATTTAATAGTTTAAAACAACTATAAATTTATTTGTCACAATAATACTTTTAGATTTTGGGGTGTTACAAATTTCTTTCCATATCCTGTTTGGTTGACAGAATGGAATTCAGATTCTAGTGCATTGCGTTTGTTTTACATAATTGGAAGGAATTGGAATCCTTCAAATTCCGTCAGACAAAGGAATTCAGATTCCTTACCATATTGGATGGAAGACTTGTGATTTCAATGGAATTGACAATTTCCCTCGACTATTCTACATTATTGATTTTTTCATTGTGATGTTGTATATTACCATTTTTATATATATACATTTGTTGTAATGGTCACCCTGGTACAATTTCTCATGCACCCTTTGTTTCTTTTTTGAAGAATCATGCCGCCAAAGAAGAAAAGTTACAGTGATGCTGAACTTAATACCATCATCTCTCGAGCTGTAGCCGATGCCTTGGCTGCTTGGGACTCGCAACAAACCAGCGATCAAACTGTCGATACCACCCCTGTTGTCAAACCCTGTTCATACAAAGATTTTCTCAGTTGCAAACCATTGAGTTTCTAAGGCACGGAAGGTGCCATTGGACTGATCCGATGGATGGAACGTATTAAATCTGTCTTTAGTCTATGCAACTGCGCTGAAGACAGCAAAGTCAAGTTTGCTGCCTACACCTTTCAGGAAGGTGTCCTTACCTGGTGGAACACCTATACTAGTGCCGTGGGAATCGAGACCGCTAATCGATTGCCCTGGGCAGATTTGAAGAAAATGTTGAAGGATGAGTATTGCCCGAACGAAGAACTTCAACGTTTGGAAGAAGAATTATGGAATCTAAGAGTATAGGGCACCGACATCATCAGTTACACCACCAAATTTCAACAGCTTGCCCTCCTCTGCCTATCTATGGTAGATCCGGAGGAGAAACGCATCAAGAGGTATATCCGCAGACTCCCGGAAAACATCCAGAGGAACGTCGCCTCATCTAAGCCAACCACAATCCAAAGTGCTATCCCGCTTGCACATGAACTCATGGCGATGATCGTCAGCCGTGAGGCATCCACCACACCTTCCAACAACAAACGCAAATCTGCTGAACACCACGACCGACCAAACAAGAAACCCAATGCTATCCAAATGTACACCTCTAACTCTGAGCCCAAACATGGGTATACCGGGAACAAACCCTATTGTTCCAAGTGTAACCACCACCACGATGGTCCATGTAGTTACCCTTGCAACAACTGTAAGAGGTACGGGCATCTGACAAGGGACTATCGATCCCCCAAAACCAACAACAACTCTTCCAACAACAACACCAAACAGCCCAGATCTTGCTACGAATGTGGAGACACCGGGCATTTCAGGAATGAATGCCCTAAACTGAAGAATAAGGGCAACAACAACAACGCAAGAGGTAGAGCCTTCGTACTCAATTCTGGGGACGCCCGTCAAGACCCGAATGTCGTCTCGGGTATGTTCCTCCTCAACAACTTATCTGCTTCTATTCATTTTGATACTGGTGCTGATAGAAGCTTTATTTCTGATGAATTTTACCCACTGCTTGACATCACCCCCACTGCTCTAGATGTTAAGTACACTGTAGAACTAGCGAACGGTAAACTCATAGAAACCAATAGTGTGATACCTAATTGCACTTTAAACCTAGCCAACGAATCTTTCTCAATCGATCTTATGCATGTTGAAATTGGAACTTTCGACGTCATCATTGGTATGGACTGGTTGTCCAAACAACGTGCTGAAATCATTTGTTATGACAAGATCGTTCGCATTCCTCTCGCCGCCGGTAGAACTTTGGTCATACATGGGGAGACCGGTGGGTCGAGACTAAATATCATCTCTTGTTTGAAAACTCGTAAATTTATGAGAAAAGGTTATCCGGCAATCCTCGCGCACATCATGGAGAAAAAGTCGGAGGAGAAGCGACTTGAGGATGTGCCCATCGTTCGAGACTTTCCAGAAGTCTTTCCCGAAGAACTGCCTGGTCTACCACCACCAAAACAGGTTGAGTTCTCAAACGACCTCGTGCCAGGTGCTGCACCTGTGGCCCGAGCACCTTACCGCTTAGCCCCTTCCGAACTTCAGGAGTTGTCCACCCAATTACAGGAACTCCTGGAAAGAGGATTCATCAGACCGAGTTCTTCACCTTGGGGAGCTCCGATCTTGTTCGTGAAAAAGAAAGACGGTTCATTCAGAATGTGTATCGACTACCGAAAGTTGAAAAAGTTAACCGTCAAGAATCGATATCCACTTCCTCGTATTGATGACCTGTTTGACCAACTTCAAGGATCGAGTTTTTATTCAAAGATTGATCTTCGGTCAGGGTATCACCAACTGCATGTTCGCGACACCGATATCCCGAAAACTGCTTTCAGAACCCGTTATGGGCATTACGAATTTCAGGTGATGCCATTCGGTCTAACTAACGCACCGGCTGTATTCATGGATCTTATGAATCGGGTGTGCAAACCTTATCTCAACAAGTTTTTCATTGTCTTCATTGACGACATTCTCATCTACTCACGCAACGAACAAGAACATGTGCAACATCTCCGAACCATCCTAGAGCTACTTAGACATGAAGAGCTGTACGCTAAATTTTCTAAGTGTGAGTTCTGGATGCAAACCGTTCAATTCCTTGGTCATGTTATCGATAATCAAGGAATCCATGTTGATCCATCAAAAATCGAGGCTATCAAGTGCTGGCAAGCACCAACAACTCCAAGCGAAGTACGGCAATTCCTAGGTCTTGCTGGGTACTATCGGCGATTCATTGAAGACTTCTCGAAAATAGCCCAACCACTCACAACACTGACTTAGAAAGACAAAAAGTTCGATTGGTCTAATAAGCAAGAGTCCGCATTTCAACTTCTGAAACAATAGCTTTGCAGTGCTCCTATTCAATCATTACCCGAAGGCACTGATGACTTTGTGGTATACTGCGATGCTTCTCACCAAGGTCACGGTTGTGTGCTGATGCAACGAGATAAGGTCATTGCCTACGCCTCTCGACAGCTGAAAGTTCACGAAAAGAACTACACTACCCATGACCTCGAACTTGGGGCTGTCGTATTCGCTCTCAAAATCTGGAGACATTAACTTTACGGCACTAAGTGCACAATCTTTACCGAACACAAAAGTCTCCAACACATATTCGATCAGAAGGATCTCAACATGAGACAACGTCGATGGGTTAAGTTGCTTACCGATTACGACTGTGAAATCAAATACCATCCAGGGAAGGCAAATGTTGTTGCCGATGCTCTCAGTCAAAAAGAACGATTGAAACCACTTCGAGTCCGAGCCCTCAGTATGACTATTCATAATGATCTAAACATTCAGATTCTCGCTGCTCAACTCGAAGCTCTCAAACCTGATAATGTCAAAAACGAAGCCTTGCGAGGCATGGATAAACAATTCGAAATCAAACCTAACGGAGTTAGGTATTCTCTAATCGAATCTGGTTGCCTAGTTTTGGGAACCTACGAGACTTGGTGATGGATGAAGCTCACAAGTCCAAATATTCTATTCATCCGGGATCCGATAAAATGTATCACGGCGTCAAGAAATTATATTGGTGGCCAAACATGAAAGCCGAAATCGCCACCTACGTGAGCAAGTGTCTCACTTGCTCAAAAGTCAAAGCTGAATATCAAAAACCTTCTGGCTTACTTCAACAACCCGAGATTCCTCAATGGAAATGGAAACAAATCGCCATGGACTTCATAACCAAACTACCAAAGTCATCGAGTGGTTGCGATACCATCTGGGTGATCGTTGATCGTCTCACGAAATCTGCTCATTTCCTTGCAATCAAGGAAACCGACAAAATGGAACGTCTCACTCGAATCTATCTGAAAGAAATCGTAACCCGACATGGCGTTCCCATCTCAATTATCTCTGATAGAGATAGTAGCTTCACATCTCACTTTTGGCAATCACTTCAGAAATCATTGGGTACCCGTCTTGATATGAGTACCGCATACCATCCTCAAACAGACGGCCAAAGTGAGCGAACTATTCAAACACTGGAAGACATGCTACGAGCCTGCGTAGTTGATTTTGGTGCAAACTGGGTAAAACATCTACCATTGTGCGAGTTTTCGTACAACAACAATTACCACTCCAGCATTAAGGCTGCACCTTTCGAGGCACTGTACGGTCGTAAGTGCCGATCACCTATATGTTGGACCGAAGTGGGAGACAGTCAACTCACTAGTCCTGAACTTATTCACGAAACAACCGAGAAAATCTTCGAGATTCAAAACAAACTCAAAGCCGCACGTGATCGTCAGAAAAGTTACACTGACGTGAGACGCAAACCACTCGAGTTCTAGGTTGGGGATCGAGTACTCTTGAAAGTATCGCTTTGGAAAGGCGTAATCCGATTCGGCAAACGCGGGAAGTTAAATTCCAGGTACATTGGACCATACGAGATCCTCGAGAGGATTGGTCCAGTGGCATATCGATTGCAGCTGTTATCCGAGCTCAGCAGCGTGCATCCCACTTTTCACATTTCTAACTTGAAGAAATGTCTGTATGATGAGTCACTTATCATTCCACTCGACGAGATTCACGTCGATAACAAACTTCATTTCGTTGAGGAACCCGCTGAAATCATGGACCGTGAGGTCAAACAACTCAAACAAAGTCGTATCCCCATCGTTAAGGTCAGGTGGAATTTGCGGCATGGTCCGGAATTCACTTGGGAATGGGAAGACCAAATGCGACTCAAGTATCCTCAGTTATTCACGGAGTCTACCTCAAACGCGACCTCGAGCTAAATTTTCTGGACGAAATTCTCCTAACAGGGGGAGAATGTGACACCCGTCAAATTAGGACTAGTGATTAGTGCCTAATCATCTGTAATAAATGTAATTAGTTCTGTGTTAGGCTAATTAATGTATCAAATGATATAAATTGTTGAATATATACAATTATGCAATTTGATTAAATCGTACGCATCTCAAATCGAATGTAATTCGGTTCAATTAATACGGACTTTGGTGAACAATTTTAACTAAATAATGTACCATTATTTAAATAAAACTATCATAACCAAAATATTATTTTGATAATATTTCAATCCCAATTCGTATCGTACAAACAAGGCCTACCCGATTAAAATGTTAAACGCGCAAACAAATCTAAGTTATATTTTGTAACTCAATTATAAAGTATTTGATGAAATACTTCAACAAAAATACCGAGTAATTAATCGTATTTTAAAACGTATATTTAAACGTATAAAATAATTATTTAACGTTTAAAAGATCAGGGAAACAAACACCGCACGGAGCGCGAATGCAGGGAACGAAATTGGTGAAGCCCACTCCTGTGGACCCCACCGAAAAATCAGTCAAAGGGGAGGGACACCACCCCCTCACCCTCACATTAACACACACACAAACACACCTAAACTCTCTCTCTCTTTTTCTTCCTCTCATTTCCACCACCATTTCCACCACCAAAATAACCATCAAAACGACCTTAAATCCCGAAGCTCATTTGGAGAAAAAGAACCACGACATCACGATCTACATTTCTATCTTTTCGGATTCTCCTCGCGTTAACTCGTAAGTTTCCGACAAATCTCGAAAACGCTCTGATTTCATTTATTTTACTTAAATGTTGTTTGTATCAGCTTGAAATGTCCAAATATGGATTGGGTAGAAGAATCGGACCAAACGGAAACCGGAAAACACGTTTTTGGACTCAAAAATTCTGATCAGACGCGAGTGTCCCACGGGCTGGAAACAGTATAGCGACACTTCCTTAAGTGTCGCATTAAGTGCCGCCAAAAACCCTAATTTTTGCGTCACTTGCCTAAGTGCTGCTTAAAACCCTCTTTTCGCGACACTTGCCTAAGTGTCACAAATTCAATACCCGACACTCCAAAGCGACACTTCATCGAAATGACGCCTATTTTTGTGACAGTACTCTAGCGACACTTGCTTAAGTGTCGCCGTAATCGAAAATCTGAAACCTGCGACACTTGTCTAAGTGTCGTCTATAATCAATTTATAATTTATACGACACTGACCTTCAGTGTCGCAACCAAGTGACGCCATCGTCTGCGATGCTTCACTAAGTGTCGCCAATAATACTGAACTTACCTTTTTATGCGACACTGCCTGAGTGTCGCCAAAAACTAATAAGTGTCGCATATAAGTGTCGCTGAAAACAGAAAACTTGCAACTTATTTTTATACTAAGTGTCGAACTTGTATAACCTCAAACACTTATACGATACGACTTCCAAAACACATTGGGACATACTTTTTAAGTATAACACATCGAAAATCAAAAAAAAATGTCGAGATTATTATTACAAACAATCACCAACAGGCCGTACACGTTTTCTAAACTCAAATCAATCCACCAAGTCGTAGTAACTTGGACAAGCTAATCAACTAAATCGTAGTCATTTGGACATTCTAGTTGGATGAACAACTACAAAGGTAATCTTTATAGATACCTACTCACTTTATAACCATCGCGTGTCGTGGACACCCTCAGGTTACAAGTCTTCGGACATCACCACTCAGCTAATCAACTCAAGTTTATTAAGTTAAACTCTCAAGACTCAGGTGAGTCTCATAGCCCCTATTTTATTTTTTTCATCAGGGGTGTGATACATTGCTTGATTTATTTACATGTGAACGCAAGTACCATTAAATCAGATACTACATGAGTTGTTTTCAACTAATCAATTTAAAGTCCTCCACAAGCATAGTTTGGTAATACATCTGTAGCGTGAATGTTAGTATATGATATCATATAGGATTGACAATCCTCGTCCGGGTTAGCAAGCACTAACTGGTCAAACGGACGTATTAGCATTTGGGTAGACGATTGTAGATTAGACACTCGTAGGAGGCACCTCGATTGGAATTCTTTCATTGGACCCGACCCTCAAGTTAAGCTCAGACTATGTGCTCATGGCTATTGCAACTTAAATTCAACTAAATCTTGCGGTTCATACGATATGTTTTGACATACAAACCTGTGAGCTCACCAGCGTTTCGCTGACCCATTTTAGCATTGTATCATAGGTACTCAGCAGTAAGTTGGACTGCCCTCAGGATTACTGTAGCTCGAGTCAGCATGCAGATATTAGAGATTTCCTTGCATTAATATATTTTGTAAAAGTATTTATGTATTGGAATCTCTCATTTTCAGAACCCGAGCTATGTATAGCTTCAACTGTTGTAAATATTTCTTATATCAATATATTTTGCTAAAACGACGCATATAGAGTCGTTTACTATTTATCTTTGTGCTATGATTACTTGATTAGTCGCTATAACACCCCTCATTTATAATCATTTAAATATAATAAATCGGAAGCGTAAGTCCAAATAACTAGTAATAGTTTACACCCTTTTTATCAACATATAAAATTCAACATTTTAAAACATAACTTCTCGACAGAGGTGTTATCTAAGAACATGTTAAAACATTATTTTATACAATTCCACTATCAGAGTAATGCTTCAAGGTCAAACATTCCTTCAAGTCTAACTTCTTGCCCACCCAATATAATAGCCAAAACCTGCAAGAAGGGTTAATGTGGGGGATTAGCATAACGCTAAGTGAGCAGATAACTAATCAACAACCTAACTTAGCACAACAACCTTGTGTACAACACTTAACACTTAAACAATCAAGTACACAATACAACACCTCAACAATACATCAGTTCGACAATGCAACAATTCAACAAATCAACAATACCATAATGAGGATCGGCGGCTCTGGGGATAACCATAAACCCGGGAGGCTCCCCAAGAACACTTACCCAACCTATCCGTATGGCCATACGGACGAGACCGATAGCTAGTGATTATCTTCAACTAACACAGGAGGTGTGTTAAACTTTGGATAACCAACTAGCCCAACCAACAGTTCAACAACTCGTTGCCTCATTAACAACTGATGCCCGAAGGCCAATTAATTCAAGTGATCACGTAATCAACAAGTCACATATTCAACTAGTCAACATATCAGCAGTATTATTACTATCAACATAATCATCAATACAACTAATAAAGTAATAATACGTTACTTGTTGTAACCAAACTTGTTACAACCAAGTTACGCTGAGGATTAGAGATCCACTCACCGACCACCTCAGGCATCCACTCAGTAGTCTAATATCACTGAGCCTTCTGCACATCTGACAATACAGTAGAATAATACAAGTTAGTTACATGTCTCAAAGGTATACAACACCATTCAAATATACTTATATCAACAATTCCAATTATCAATACCAAATTCATACTTCTTGAATTAGATATCATGATAATCATTTTTCAACTACACATTAATCAAATTAGTACTTATAGTCATTTCACATTATTCATTCCAAGAGTATGAATAATTACCTTTAACATCATTAGTTCGCCATCACTTATCAAATTATGATCATTAACAACACTTCATCATTTAATCTATTATAATTATTACTAATCCATCAAAACACCTCATAATTATCATAACTACCATAAACACTTAATTAACTTTACACATTTTAGCTTGAACACAACTAATCATCATCATGAATCAATACTTATTTAATTAAACATCATTACTCTAGGCTTTAAAGCTATGAATTTTACATAAACAACTAAACCCATAACTATCTATATGATCATTCATCATTTTCTACATTTTCAAGGTAGGGTTTCACTTCTAATCATGAAATTAACATCCACTAACAATTATTAATGCATTTCAAGCTTCAATTTCAAATTACACATACTAATTCAGTCAAATACTTAAAACCCAATTTCTAGGGTTACATAAAATTCAAGAACTAGTAATTAAAACATGTTTACAATGATGATGGAATGATTAATACATGTTATTGAAGCTTAACTAACCTCAATGTACACTTTTGAAACCCTAATTTCGGATTTTGATCAAGAACACCAAAACCCCTAATTTCTAGATTTTAGAAAATGAAGAACACAAGATTATACCTTGATTAGATTGATTAAAGAGGCTTGAATTTGAGTTCTAGAGCTTCAATTCCATGTTATGAGATGATTTGGGTGAATTGATTTAGGGTTTCTCATGTTTTGGTAAGTATGTATATGCGTACGTATGTATGTATATAGATATATGATGAAAATTATAAACCGACTCAAAATAGAGTATAACATATAATTGGTTAATTTTCATTCCCCGTACTTATCATTGTCTGGAACTTGAAAACCATTTGCGGGAAAACGTCATTTTATTTTACCGTCAACTAAGTTTTATTAAAACAACTAATAAGTTATTAGTCACAATAAATTATTTAACTCTTTTACCTATTTATTTTCAACTAGCACAACAAAAATTATTTTCTGACACATTTAAATAATCATTCACAGTCAGAAAATATTAAAATACTACTAGACCCAAATACTGGGTGTTACAAATCTCTCCCCCTTAAAGAGATTTCGTCCTCGAAATCTGATCACCCTTATTCGGTCTAGAATAATTAGAACTACCTACTCACTTTCATTTCCATTCAATACTACTCTACTTCTCATACAAACAATTACTCATTTCCAAATATACATGCTCTCTGCACCAATACTGTGCCTATACCCTGCCTCTAATGAGTTAAATCAACCACTTACATAGTCAAGTAAAGTATCATCTTTATCACAACAGCAACTATAGCAGCAAATACAACTATAACGACAACGACAACCACAATAACAACAAGTGGTACTGAACACTACTACATGCATCTTAGCAACAAGTTGTAACTCGATCCGTCACTAGCAATTTAACTAATAATTTTATACTTCTTTAGTTATCACTTTGCTAGATTTTCAAATTTTAGCAACTCATTAATTACTACTTTACAACTTGCAGTTATAACTACAACTCGAGTATATGAAATCCTTTATTTAACAGGAATTCACAATCATATAATCATCAACATATAAGATTAACTAACAAGCATTATGTAGAGGTTCATTTCTATAGTTAAACTTATTATCATGTAATCAACTAACATCACATCATACGATTTGGGATGCTAGACAACACCTGTTAATACTAAACATCTTCAACATTGGTATTTCAACAACACAAGGTGTTGTCATGAATCATCCATTCAACAATATTATTCACATTCAACTGACCTCTACTTTGCTTATATCATCTTTTAAGTTTAACAATTAACCATGCATTACACATACACTTCAATGGTACAATGGATACCACTTTAGTAACAACAACTTAGTGGTTTACTACCATTCCATTTTAGTCAATATCTGACTATTCCTCAGCTACATTTCAACATCTGATTTTATTAAAACGGTTAACTTTATTTGGTACTGAGTAGCCTCAACAACTCCATGTGAAATGGCATAATATAAATACGTTGGCCAAACGTTGTCATATTATGTCAGTCACACTTTATTCTCAGGCCACTTCATACCATCGATCTCCCATATAATTATCTTTTCTCTCTCATATTTCACAACAATGATATCAACATTTTACACATATATAATACCACCGTGCAACAGGTATACAACTAACTTTTTAACTTACTAATATTTTTAACTGATCACTTTGAACGTAACTACTCATATCATCATGTTTATATTAACAATACAGGCATCCTACAACAATGTCCGACATGAATACATCGATCAACTTCTTTATTACTGGATTCAATATTAAATATTATTTATACAACTTAATACTTATAGTACATTTAGTACTAAACATTTCATCAATAATATATATAACATTCAACACATACTCATCAATCCATGTACTTTTAGTCAAATTATAGGTAAACACTTCATTTCATGTTCAACTATCACATATATATAAGTTCATGCACTTATATCCTAATTTTCTTAAAATGTTTATTTCAGCACTTTATAGCACTCTAAGTATCCCAATTACTTCATCACATTTCAATTAGTCCACATAATATAGTTCATATGATTATCTAATCGATGCTTACTAATTCTTGCTAGTAGCAATCAACAATACTATTTACTGGTATAATTTGCAGTTAAATAAACTGCCTACAACCGACGCATACCCTATAAAATATGTGGACCTCTTAAATCAACTTTTTAATATTGCATATAGTCACAGGAATGATCTCTGGGCTCAATAAAACAAAAGCCCAATACAAAACGTAAGCTAAAAGTTCAAAATAAGGTTCGAAAAACAATAAAACGCGATTTTCGGGCCCCAAACGACCCCGAAGTGCCGAAAACTGACAGGGCTCATGGCAAAGCGATGAGCTTTGACCGTTGAGCCGTTTCCAAGTAACCCTGTAAATTTCGTCTTAATCGGACACCGAAATTTTCAAAAATTTTCTACATCAAGTATTACGTCGAACGTCGCAAGAATTTTTTTTTTTTTTTTTTTTTTTTTTTTTTTTTACTAACTAACGCAATCCGGGAAAACGGGTCAGGATCGCGTTCCTCAGTTAAAAATGTTCTGTAACCAAATTAAGCATACAAACGCGATCCGGAGAAGTGAGCGGGATCGCGTTCCCAAGAGAAAACGCATCCGAACCCGAAATACACACACAAACGCGATCCTGGAAAATGGCTGGGATCGCGTTCCCAAGCATAAAAATAATCTGTGACAAAATAACACATACGAACGCGATCCAGAAAAGATTGTTGGGATCGCGTTCCCAAGTAGAAATCTGAGTTTCAGTAAAATTCATATTTTTAGCCAATTTCAATCGCGTATAACTTTTTACTCGTTTAGAGTTAGACTCTAAAATTTTGCAGGCACGTCCACTATGCCAAAATGAAACTTTCCCTTTTTACACTTTTCCAATTTACACGTTTTACGATAAAACGGACGTACGACCCATTTTTGACCATATTCGACCATTTTGGTTGACACGCTATATTTCAAACGACTTGGTTTCTGACTTCCACCTTTTACCAACATGTTTCTATATACATTAGTGACGTGTGGGCATATTCGTCACCTACAAACACTCATTCTACATTGTTTTGACACGTTGACCCGTTTAGGGGTCCAAATGGGCACTTTTAAGAAAATAATCACATTGACTACCCAAATCATTTTCATCACCTTTTACTACTATCTTTATGACTTAAAGTCACTTTAACATTCTTTTTAATCAGACCACTACCCATTATAACCTTTTGACCATCAAGTGACCCATTTGGGCACATTTACAACCCTTTTTGGGTTTCAACTCATATTACCACTATTCAAACAACCATTCCACATTACGTTGACTATTCTAAGTCCAACAAACCATTTTTCACCATTAGTGGCATGCTATAACTCTAAAGCACCAATTCACATTAAAATCACTATATTTAGACCAATCACAACAAGTTTTCCAATTTCATGATCACTTTGACTTTTAACAACTTGTCAATACATATAAGTTTGGTTGACCACTTCGACTTCATTATTTGACCACTTTTAGTATATAGATCATAATTCAATCACCATCATGATCATTATTAAACACATAAACATCTTACCATATTCACCACTTTATGGTATATATTACCAAATTGGACCTTTCCACATTCGACTTTGACTTTTCCAAGTCAACGACACACATTCCAATTAATGGACACCTTCTTATTTTGAACATCTATACAACTCCATATTACTTCAATTGATATATTCCAACATCTCATTTCACTACATGGAGTCACTTCAACTTTGCTAATCATATTACTTTCAAAATTATTATTTCACATAACAATTCATACAACCGATTTCATATTTTAATTTCATATTGTAGACACCATTAAATCCACATAATACAACTATTACACCTTATTCAACAATGTGTCTACTCAATGCACAATATATTACACCTTCATATGATGTTAAACATCTTATTTAATATCTCATCATCATATTGACAAGCAACAATCATCAAGGACTCATCACTGAGGAGTCGTAGCAGTTTAATCCAATTTACTCTACTAATACTCATATCATGGCAAATCAAACAATTCAAGCTTATTAAATACACCAAGCTTATTAGAAAGTACCTGATACATCTAGGCCCACAAGTATTGAGGAATCATTGAGAATACCCTTGGGTTCCTCATGTTCCTCCGTCTCTGCAACCAAAACAACAATCTTGGAAACTTGTTATAGGTTAGTACTTATTCAATAACCACATTTTCATACAACCACTAATCCCACACCCATTGGAATGTTTGACTTGACACAACCATAGATTTGGGATTGAACACATTACAATGTCCAATTCGCCCAAACCTATGCTCTGATACCAACTTATAACACCCCTCATTTATAATCATTTAAATATAATAAATCGGAAGCGTAAGTCCAAATAACTAGTAATAGTTTACACCCTTTTTATCAACATATAAAATTCAACCTTTTAAAACATAACTTCTCGACAGAGGTGTTATCTAAGAACATGTTAAAACATTATTTTATACAATTCCACTATCAGAGTAATGCTTCAAGGTCAAACATTCCTTCAAGTCTAACTTCTTGCCCACCCAATATAATAGCCAAAACCTGCAAGAAGGGTTAATGTGGGGGATTAGCATAACGCTAAGTGAGCAGATAACTAATCAACAACCTAACTTAGCACAACAACCTTGTGTACAACACTTAACACTTAAACAATCAAGTACACAATACAACACCTCAACAATACATCAGTTCGACAATGCAACAATTCAACAAATCAACAATACCATAATGAGGATCGGCGGCTCTGGGGATAACCATAAACCCGGGAGGCTCCCCAAGAACACTTACCCAACCTATCCGTATGGCCATACGGACGAGACCGATAGCTAGTGATTATCTTCAACTAACACAGGAGGTGTGTTAAACTTTGGATAACCAACTAGCCCAACCAACAGTTCAACAACTCGTTGCCTCATTAACAACTGATGCCCGAAGGCCAACAACTGATGCCCGAAGGCCAATTAATTCAAGTGATCACGTAATCAACAAGTCACATATTCAACTAGTCAACATATCAGCAGTATTATTACTATCAACATAATCATCAATACAACTAATAAAGTAATAATACGTTACTTGTTGTAACCAAACTTGTTACAACCAAGTTACGCTGAGGATTAGAGATCCACTCACCGACCACCTCAGGCATCCACTCAGTAGTCTAATATCACTGAGCCTTCTGCACATCTGACAATACAGTAGAATAATACAAGTTAGTTACATGTCTCAAAGGTATACAACACCATTCAAATATACTTATATCAACAATTCCAATTATCAATACCAAATTCATACTTCTTGAATTAGATATCATGATAATCATTTTTCAACTACACATTAATCAAATTAGTACTTATAGTCATTTCACATTATTCATTCCAAGAGTATGAATAATTACCTTTAACATCATTAGTTCGCCATCACTTATCAAATTATGATCATTAACAACACTTCATCATTTAATCTATTATAATTATTACTAATCCATCAAAACACCTCATAATTATCATAACTACCATAAACACTTAATTAACTTTACACATTTTAGCTTGAACACAACTAATCATCATCATGAATCAATACTTATTTAATTAAACATCATTACTCTAGGCTTTAAAGCTATGAATTTTACATAAACAACTAAACCCATAACTATCTATATGATCATTCATCATTTTCTACATTTTCAAGGTAGGGTTTCACTTCTAATCATGAAATTAACATCCACTAACAATTATTAATGCATTTCAAGCTTCAATTTCAAATTACACATACTAATTCAGTCAAATACTTAAAACCCAATTTCTAGGGTTACATAAAATTCAAGAACTAGTAATTAAAACATGTTTACAATGATGATGGAATGATTAATACATGTTATTGAAGCTTAACTAACCTCAATGTACACTTTTGAAACCCTAATTTCGGATTTTGATCAAGAACACCAAAACCCCTAATTTCTAGATTTTAGAAAATGAAGAACACAAGATTATACCTTGATTAGATTGATTAAAGAGGCTTGAATTTGAGTTCTAGAGCTTCAATTCCATGTTATGAGATGATATGGGTGAATTGATTTAGGGTTTCTCATGTTTTGGTAAGTATGTATATGCGTACGTATGTATGTATATAGATATATGATGAAAATTATAAACCGACTCAAAATAGAGTATAACATATAATTGGTTAATTTTCATTCCCCGTACTTATCATTGTCTGGAACTTGAAAACCATTTGCGGGAAAACGTCATTTTATTTTATCGTCAACTAAGTTTTATTAAAACAACTAATAAGTTATTAGTCACAATAAATTATTTAACTCTTTTACCTATTTATTTTCAACTAGCACAACAAAAATTATTTTCTGACACATTTAAATAATCATTCACAGTCAGAAAATATTAAAATACTACTAGACCCAAATACTGGGTGTTACAGTCGCGCCCCGACCCGAACCGCTTCCGCATCATAATTTGGGGGTGCGACAAATTTCACAGATAATTACACCTTTAAATTGACCTTGATGACAACACAAACTTAATTGACCGGGATGAAAGCATAACCTAGAAAGACAACCCAAATAATAACTTAACACATTAGACTTGCTCCCTTTTAGCTACCCTTTTTTTTATCAGTTTGTGATAACAAATAACCCAAATGGACCTGGATGAGAGCAAAACCTCAAGTTTGTAGTTAAGACATTGGACCAGCTCTCAAACAGACCTAGTGTTATACCTGACCCATTTACTTATTTATATCAAATCTGTTATCTGCGAGAATGTAACACCCCAAAATTTAAAGTATTATTGTGGTAAAGGTAAAAGTAATTGTTTTAAGTTATTATTATTTTAGGTGTAATAAAATAGTAATAACTGTAGTCAGTTTTTAAAGTTCCAAACAATGATAAGTACGAGGTGTAAAATAAAACGCATACATAACTATTTCTCATACATGTACGTACGTATTGTATATGTTCAAAAATATTCCAGAAAGTGATAGAAAGAAGAAGAAAACATGAAATCAAAGGGAGAAGCTGAAATCGAGTAAGAAACATGAAATTGAAGCTAGAAACATATGATTAATCACTCTTTGATCTTCTCTAACATCAAGTAAGTTATGTTCTTCAATTTTTATAACCTAGAAATGGGTTTTTATGAGGGTTTAAGAAATTGTGATGAATTGAATGAAATTGAAGGTTTATTATGTTGAATTGGTGTTAGTAAAGCTCGATGGTGATTGTATTAACACTAATTAAAGCTAATAGTTATGAATTTGGAATATGTGTTCATCATGATCATGGTGATCATGATGATTATTGTGGGTTTTGTATAAAGATTGAATGATGAGTGTTAATTCACTCTAATTGTTAAGTTAGAAATGTTATTTTGATAATTAAAGTGCTAATTCAATTAAATTGATACTTGAGTTAAACATGATCATGAAAGATGAATTGTATAGTCAGTTAAAAGTGGTTATGATATATGAATTGATGGAAATCTACTTAATTGTAAGTAGTAAGAATGATTATGATATAATTGTGATATTTTGATCATAATCCAAGTAGAAATTCAAGTATGAAATGTTGAAATAAAAAGATGATCATGTAAATCTATGTTTAGTTAATTCAAGATCAACTTGTGAGGATAAAGAATTGATAATGATGATTAGTTGAATGTGATCACCGATTTATGCTAAATGTGTTATTACTTGGATATGTAATATGATAGGTGATCAAAAGATGTGGCATCCATATTCAAGTGTGAAATCGCATAATCACCTAAAAAGCAAAGGTGAGTGATATGGGGGTTAAATGGGTAATGGTTGTATGTTCCGGATTGCTTCCGAGCAAGAGGTTCATACGACCGGTGGAAGTATTATTTATGTTTTATATTGTGGTTTATTGTTGATTCCATATTTCATTGATTAGTTATGTCATTGCTTTGGCATGTGATATTAAAACATGCTAAATGGTAAGTATTGGTAGAATCTGTGATGTGTGAAGTTATATGGAATTATGTGGAATGATAAAAGGTAAAGATTATGTGTTAAATGTTAATGTTGTGAGAATATGTGGAATGAGAAAAGGTAAAGTATTGTTGTTAATTTGAATTGCTAACTAAGTTAGCATAATAATATATGGTTTCTATTACTTACTAAGTAAGTAGATGGATATATGTGGAAGAGATAATGATATAAGGTTTCCATTACTTACTAAGTAAGTAGATGGATATATGTGGAAGAAGTTATGATATGTTGTTTCCATTACTTACTAAGTAAGTAGATAGATAATTGTGGAGTCAAGTAATGATTAATTAGCATTAGCTTGACGGTTTCCAAGTAATGATTATAATCATTAGGTTGGTATATGTGTTAATTCTTATAAATTAACATGGCTAGATTGTTGAGGATCCTTAACTTGTGGAAGAGGTCAATAGTTTAGTCAAGTAGTGCTATGCACTAGCTTGATGAATGGAAAGATTATTATATGAAATTGTTGATAGTAAAGGTTGTGGTTGTTAGATTATTGTTAATGTATTATTCATTTAATTACTCGTATGCTCACTGGGCTTTATGCTTACCCCTTCAAGTGTTTAATGTTGTAGGAGCTTGGTTCGGTTGAACCAATTGGCTAGAATGAGTAGAACATGGTTGCAAGAAGTTAGAGTGGAATGGAGCTTGCTTTTATGGTTAGATAAGCTCTTTCTATTTTAAATTGTCGTTATGAATGGCCATTTGTGTAAATCGTCTAAAAAACACATTTTGATGATGTAAATGGTTAAAGTGTAAAGTTGTTACTGATAAATGATGTACACCTTTGACTTAGTAAAGTCAAGGTGGATGGTGGAAGAAATGGTTATAAAAATAATGGTATGTCAAGTTTGTTAAAATGATGAAATGTGGTTAAGTGTCGAATTAAGTTTTTGGTTAGATTGGTGTGGACATATAGTCAACTACTTTGAAATGGTCAAGTATATGTAAAAGATGTAAGTGAATGAGTCAAAGTGTGGTTATTATGGAAAATGGGTCAAAAGTGTCCAAATGGGCCTTAAATGGGTCAAGGTGTCAAAACGAGCCATGGTGTAAGTATGTAGCTTATTGCTATTGGCTTAGGTGTCAAATGTATGGTAGAATGGGTTGGTAAAATGTGGAAATCAGAAAGTGGATGATTTGTGTTTTGACATGTCCTCAAAAAGTGGTCAAAACGACTATAAACTAGTCATACGTCCGAATTATTTGTTAATGCGAAATTTGCAAAAGTGTAAAAAAGTAAACCTTTATTATGGTAAAGTGGATGTGCATGCAAAATTTCAAGTACTAACTCTTGACGAGTTAAAAGTTATACACGATCAAAATTGGGTCTAAAATCTGAGATTTGACAATTTGCTGCAATATTCAGTCCATACGTGATCCCACATCAAGTATAGGATCGCGTATCATAGAGTGTTTTCATCACAATCGAAATTATGAAGATTACGTGATCCCACCTCATTGTTAGGATCGTGTACCCAAAGCAAAATTGGTCACAGTCAAATTTTCAGTATAAATAAGCGATCCCAGGACATTTCCAAGATCGCGTACTTGTGAAGAAATTTGTGCATAATTTAAAAATGCATATTTTGTTCATAACACTTTTAGTGACTGTTTTACTTCACAATTTTTGTGTTTAGCAGCACCTTGTTGCGACGCTTTTATTTTACAGATTTTGTGAAATATTTGTTTAAGATAGACGATATAATTGTATACGAAACTATGAGTAAAAAAAATAAAAAAATTTAAGGGCTGATTTGACGTAAAAAGTTATGTTTTACGCACATCTTTTACCTCATATTTATCACTAAATTAACAAAATCATGCCAATAAAGCTCACATTTACCACATTTTGTTAAAAAGGTCTAAACTTTATAAGTATTTCGAAAACAAAGGTAAATGGACAAAAAACACATTTAAATAGGCATAATTCGTTCGACATGCTATTTTATCGTAAAACTCCGATCTGGGACTTAATAATTATCTTAAAATGTAGGTCTGGAGAATACGATCACGTTCATATAAAGAACGCTGAAAACGGATCAAGAACGAAGAAGATAGGGTCAAACGAGTTACGATCCAGCACACAAGATTTACGATCCAGCACACAAGACCACGACCAAGGGCATCCACCCCTTTAAGGGCCGTATACCCCCCTACAGGGGCCGTATACACCTTTAAAAGGGTCGTATACACCCTTAAAAGGGCCGTATACCCCCTTTTTGGGGTGGTATACCCCCTCTATGGTGCCAGATACGCCCCGTTTGCTACCGAATACGCCCTATTTACTACCGAATACGCCCCTTTTGGTGTCGAATACGCCCCTTTTGGTGTCGAATTTCATAACTCGGGGGGTGTATTTCAGTGTTAAATCGGGAGCGATGGTGTTGAGTGTAAAATTGTAACTTGTGAGCCTATAAATACTAGGCCTAACCTCCTCATTCATCATCCCTCACAACACAATTCATTCTTACACTTTCACACACATTCTCTCTTGTATTTCATTTTCTTAGTTAGTTTCTCTCTCTAACTTCTCTCTCTAGAGAGTTAGAGAGTAATTAGAGGGTAGCTAGTAGATTAGAGGAGAGATAATCGTTGTAATAAATGAGTATTGCTATTCAAGCTGGTATTCAAGGATTGCAATTATTCCCTCTCTGTTACGCTGCTCTATTATCTGGTGATATCTATTCCCTCATACTGTTATTATGTCTGAATTATCCATGCGTAATATTATGGTATGTGCTTTATTTATTACCATGCTTATTGAGTAGTGTAATATTGTGATTGTTGAAATGTAGATATTTAGGAGTAGGGATGATGTTAAATTAATCCTTAATTAAATATGTGATTGGAAATTGCTATGTTATGTATCGGGTTAAATTTCTCAAGCTGTAGATCTAAACCACCCATATCACCCTTTCCAAGCTTTCACGTGACTATTACTTTAGTATTAGGACTTGATCAACCCTAGTATCGGTAGATAGTTATCTGTGTTTTTGTATGAAACTGTGGACATGCTGTAAAACGGCCCAGTACTTAGTATAGCGCTGGAAACACCGCTGGTGGAGTACAAATGCGTGGAAGCTACGGACCGGTCGTAAGCATATGACACCGTGGATACTTGGAAGTTACTTTTCCTGAACATGATCTAGGTATATATAAAAGCTGTGGAATTACTGAAAAATGTAATATACACCGTGAAACAAACCTACGGATGAACGTTTGATCGCAAAGGAGGGTCTACCCCTTGACATAAGTATTTGTGCTCCTCAATTAAATTTAAGGGATCTTGAAAAGAAAGCGAACATTCAGCTGTAGTGTAGGATGTTTAAACCCCTTGATCCAACATAACTGATAGTTTAACATACATTAGCAAGCAGTTAGTACAAACCTTAATAAAATAAATTAGAATTAGGTGTTAAGAAATGTCAGAAATTAAATATCGGTCTGTTGCCTTATTCATGCACCCAGGAGCTAACTCCAAGAAGGGTCACTTGTCCTCATCGGACAGTGTTGAGGGCTGAGCAGCCTGATCTGATCAGACTCATGATAGCCTAGTACTCAGTGACATGCGACTTAGGGTTTCCACTTAAATCGTAGGGTGCTACTGTTTACACCGAACCTCTGTTGATTATAATTAAGGCAAGTCTCCAATCACCTTTTATAATGAACATCATCCCAAAACCTGAATATTAAAACTTCAGCAATCACAACTCTATATGTATGCTTACCCTATCCGTAGTGTAGTATTTACTTTCTTGCATTTTAGTTAAATTAGAAAATACCAAAAACAAACCCTACCTGCTCTATTAAATCCATCCTTTTTGCTTCTATTATTTGAGGTATTCACTTCATTTCGATTCGCTCCGATTTTAAAAACGACACATGAGTCAGACTTACCACTTACTACCCTAATACCCTTAGAGCAGTAGGTAGTAATAAAGCTTAGGCTTCCCAGCAAAATATAAATTTAAAACCTCACATCCGATCCACGGTCCCGACAGGAAGGTCCGCAACGATAAGGAAGCGATTCCTTGACCGACCGCTGGGACCCGATCAAGGGTGTTTCAGAGAACGTCCAACATGGGCACACCAGACTCCTCACCTGAAGCAGAAGTGTCATATAGAAGAATCCAAAATCCAAAAGGCACATGAAGCATATTCTTCCCAATCGAACAATAATCGCATAAACGGATGTGTCCTCAAAACCTTTGGCAAAAAGGCGAGTTTTAACGATGGAAGTGAAGAAGTACATAACAATAGCGGAAACCGAGGTCTTGAGGGCAACAGGGAAAAGATCACCTTGAGACTTGATTAGAACAAATCCAATTAAACAAGTGATAATAAAGGTAGGTGGGAATAAGGGCAAGATGAACTCAATGCCTTCACTAAATATGAAGACTAATATAGGTGCAACTATACCTCGTTCTAGTGCTGATACGGCTAGGCTAAACCAGTAGAAGATAACAGCGGCGGTGCCAAATGTGTTAGTTTAGAGTGCAGTGTGTTGTACTCCTACAACAACACGATATCGCCTGATAGTTTATTAATTGGTGGAGCCAACATCGTGTTTTCTATCCAAATTCCCTTATATAAACACAAGAGGAGGTTTTACTTCTTTTTTTTAGGCGAAAATGAGAATAATATATTGTGGATGATGATTGGTAGCCTATTTAGGTATTTATAGCAAGTTTAGAGTTTACGACCTATCGAGTGAGTATGATTATTGACTTTTGTAATATAATAAGATAAGATCACTGTTTTGAAAACCTGCTGACTCGGACCAGGAATTTTGGGGTTTCCGGCCGGTTAAAAACTGATTTTGGGCTATGTTTAACCAGTCAACGAACCATCGATTTTTTCGATTTTGTCCGGTTGAATCGGGAACCGGACATGTTTTGGACCGGTTTTGATATATATATATATATATATATATATATATATATATATATATATATATATATATATATATATATATATATATATTAGGTTTTGACCGATTTTGGGCCGGCGGTCCGACCGGTTGAACCGGAACCGGACCCCTCTCCAGTCCGATTCAAAAAACGGTTTTCAAAACATTGGATAAGATGTTGAAATCGTCCCCGTGGCAGTGGCGGTTTTACACTGTGGGCCACTTGGCTT
Source organism: Helichrysum umbraculigerum (assembly GCA_949592205.1). NCBI lineage: Eukaryota > Viridiplantae > Streptophyta > Magnoliopsida > Asterales > Asteraceae > Helichrysum > Helichrysum umbraculigerum. The sequence goes on along the minus strand of CATIUR010000003.1, from coordinate 117,045,991 downwards.
TCAGAAAATAATAATAAAAAATAAATGTTAATTTAGTTGGTCTTTCAAACTGCCCACATGCCCAAATAGAAAATAATATGTTTCAACCCAGTAAGTAATTAATTTATGACGATGGTAGCATATGTATTGCGATAGTAGCATATGTATTGTTATAAATTGAGCTTTTCATATATAACATAAAATTAGGAACTTGATATAGTAAATAGAGTCAACAAAGATGTTGATGTGCTTTTTTAGGGTAATACTAGGGGTGTCACTTTTATTCGAATTCGAATAATCCATCCGATCCATATCCGATTTAGGCTAATTGGACTGGATTATTCGGATCATGAATTGCTTAATTGGATTACGGATTAGTTAGATGGATTACACGGATAGGATAAAGGATCATAATTAAATAATTTGGATGTATCCGAATAATCCGAATAAGGATTAAGTAATTAAATAATATGAGTACAACATTTTTAAGTGAGAATGGAGGAACCAACCAGAATATGTCATGTGTTACTTTTTTCTCTTTCCTTCATATTTTTAAAAATTAAATATCTCTCAAACGGTATGTAACAACCGCCAAATTAGGGCTAGTATTAGCGCCTAATTCTTTGTTAATACATGTAATTAGTTCTGTGTTAGGCTAATTTATGTATCGGATTATATGTTGGTAAATATATACAACTTTGCGATTTGATTAAATCGTACGCAACTTAAATAGAATGAAATTCTATTCGGTTAATAAGGACGTTGGTGAACAAATGTTTAAAAACTAAAAATAACGTGATTATAACCAAAATGCTATTTTATAACAAATAGTAATTATCTCGTATCACCCGACAAAAACTTACGCGATTTAAAAACAAAAGTGACTAAATTTAATTTAAACTATTAAAGATTTACGAAAATAATTTAGGTAAATTATTTAACAAGATCCGTGATTTTATAAATATAATTAAACGCGTAAAATAAATATTTAACGCCTAAACGACGGAGAAAACGAACACCGCGCGGAGCGCGAGGGGTGACCGAAAATGGGAGGGTAAAACCTCCCACTTCTTTTCTTTCTTCCCACTTTCCATTTTCCTTCTCTCTCTCTCTTCTTTTCTTTCTCTCTAATCACCAACCACACCACCACCCAAAATACTACCAAAATCGACAAATAAACGTACTAAACGAGCTTGGATCACACCTCTCCTTTGGAAGAAAACGTTCACCATTACACGATCTACATTCCTATCTTTTCGGATTTTCAATCCGACACTTTGTAAGTTTCCGACAAATCCCGACATCTCTCGTTTTTGATCATTTTTACTAGTTTATGGTTTAAATAGGCTTATTATGTTCATATAAGGGTTGGGTAAAAGATTTGGACCCAACGGAAACCGGAAAACTCGTTTTCGACTAAATTTCCGGCCATCAGACCGCTACGTCGCACCTGGCCAGGGGCCTCTGCGACGTCGCGACCTACGTCGCACAAAAACCTCAACGTCGCACTAGCGACGCAGCCCTTTACGTCGCATTAATTTGCGGACGTCATACATGGCGACGTAGACTTTAACGTCGCAAACCGAACCAACGTCGCATTAGCGACGTCGCCCCCTACGTCGCATTGATTTGCGAAGGTCGCATCATGCGACGTACCTGTTAAGACTAGCATAGTCTTCGTTTTGTAAACTATCCTGTAATCTAGTAACTATCTAAGCACTACTCTATGTTTCAGTCGGATGTAACAATTCCCGACATCTTTTGTAATACATCCGTAGGATGTAACCTTTGAACTCGTATCATCTATCAAATATTTCTTGCTGTTTCGACTCATATTAATTGCCATAATTCTTTTCATATTGATGTTATGTATTACCACCTTTATACATGTACATCTGAAATAAATGCAACTTTCTTACAAAATCTCATGTATCTTCATTTCTTTTATTGAAGAATCATGCCGCCAAAGTCAAGACCTTACACTGATGCTCAGATCACGTCTCTCATAACCCAGGCTGTTACTGAAGCCTTGGCTCGGAATACTCCACCTAACTCCACAAGAAGCAGCGATGCCGCTGAAACCTCTACTGCTAAACCTTGTTCATACAAGGATTTTCAAAACTGCAAACCCTTGAGCTTCACGGGAACCGAAGGAGCCATCGGACTTATCAGATGGTTCGAAAAGATGGAATCTGTTTTCCGCATCAGCAAGTGTGCGGAAGACGACAAGGTCAAATTCTCCACCTGCACCCTCGAAGATGGTGCCCTCTCGTGGTGGAATTCCTATACCCAGTCCGTGGGGATTGACACCGCTTATCTACTCCCTTGGGAGGATCTAAAGAAAATGCTCACGGATGAGTATTGCCCGTCCGAACAACTTCACAAGCTGGACGAAGAGTTCTGGAACTTAAAAGTGCAAGGAACTGATATCGTTGCATACACCACCAGATTCCAACAACTCACCGTCCTTCGCCCAGCTATGGCAGGTACTGGGCCCGACAAGATTAAGAAATACATCCGCGGCCTCCCGAAACCCGTCCGGGGAAATGTCGCCTCATCAAACCAAACCACCCTTCACGGTGCCATTCGGTTGGCCCATGAACTTCTAGCCATGAACGAGGACCCAGAACCAATCACTCCATCCTCCAACAGCAATAAACGAAAATGGTCCGACAACCACAACAACCACCAAAACAAGAAACATGAAACCATTAAAGCCTACACCTCCAGTTTTGATGACAAGGGAGCGTACAAGGGAACCAAGCCCTATTGCTCAAAGTGCCAACGACACCACTATGGTTCGTGTCCCTGTAGCAAGTGTAAGAGATTTGGACACTTGGCTAAGGACTGTAGATCAAACACCACTGACACCAACACCTCTGCACCAAAGACTTGTTATGGGTGCAACGGTACGGGGCATTTCAAGAAAGACTGCCCGAAACTGAACAACAACAACAACAAGAACAACAACAATGCTCGAGGAAGAGCTTTTGTGCTGAAATCTGGGGAAGCCCGTCAAGACCCGAATGTGGTCACGGGTACGTTCCTTCTCAACAACTTGACTGCATCTGTATTATTTGATACTGGTGCTGATAAGAGCTTTATTTCTGATGAGTTTTATCCACTACTTGACACCACACCTATTGCCTTAGATTCTAAGTACACGGTAGAATTGGCAAACGGAAAACTTATTGAGGCCGACAGTGTGATACCTAATTGCACTCTAAACTTAGCTAACGAGCTCTTTTCCATTGACTTGATACCTGTCGAAATCGGCAGCTTTGACCTCATCGTCGGTATGGATTGGTTGTCCAAGCACCGAGCCGAAATCGTTTGCTTTGAGAAAATTATACGCATTCCTCTCGTCACCGGTGGAACTTTGAGCATACAAGGGGAGACCGGTGGGACGAGAATAAATATCATTTCTTGCATGAAAACCCGAAAATACTTGAGGAAAGGGTACCAGGCAATCCTCGCACACGTTATGGAGAAAAAGTCGGTGGAGAAGCGACTTGAGGATGTGCCTATCGTTCGAGACTTCCCAGAAGTCTTTCCTGAAGACTTGCCTGGCCTACCGCCAACTAGACAAGTCGAATTCTCTATTGATCTTGTGCCCGGCGCAGCACCCGTGGCACGAGCCCCTTACCGACTAGCCCCATCCAAACTTCAGGAGTTGTCTACTCAGTTACAGGAACTCCTGGACAAGGGATTTATTCGACCAAGTTCCTCACCTTGGGGAGCTCCGGTCCTGTTTGTGAAAAAGAAAGACGGTTCTTTCCGCATGTGCATCGACTACCGTGAACTCAACAAATTAACTGTCAAGAACCGTTACCCACTTCCTCGCATTGATGACCTGTTCGACCAACTTCAGGGGTCGAGTTTCTACTCAAAGATCGATCTACGGTCAGGTTATCACCAACTCCGAGTTCGTGACGATGACATCCCAAAAACTGCTTTCCGAACTCGCTACGGGCATTATGAATTCCAAGTGATGCCATTCGGCTTAACCAACGCACCGGCTGTATTCATGGACCTTATGAATCGGGTGTGCAAACCCTACCTTGACAAGTTTGTTATCGTCTTCATTGATGACATTCTGATTTACTCGCGCAACGAACAAGAACACGCACAACACCTGAAAACCATCCTAGAGCTGCTCAAACACGAAGAGTTATACGCCAAATTCTCTAAGTGTGAGTTCTGGATGCAAACCGTTCAATTCCTTGGACACGTCATTGACAATCAAGGGATTCATGTCGATCCTTCAAAAATCGAGGCTATCAAGTGTTGGCAAGCACCTACTACACCGACCGAGGTACGCCAATTCTTAGGACTCGCCGGATACTACAGGCGGTTCATTGAGAATTTTTCGAAAATAGCCCTACCTCTCACTGCACTGACTCAAAAAGAAAAGAAGTTCGATTGGACTGACAAACAGGAGTCAGCTTTCCAGCTACTAAAACAGAAACTCTGCAGTGCACCTATCTTATCTTTACCCGAAGGCAACGATGACTTCGTGGTATACTGTGATGCTTCACACCAAGGTCTTGGCTGCGTGTTGATGCAACAGGACAAGGTCATCGCTTACGCCTCTCGACAACTCAAGGTCCACGAAAAGAATTACACAACTCATGACCTAGAGTTGGGGGCTGTTGTATTCGCTCTAAAAATCTGGAGACACTACTTATACGGTACCAAGTGTACAATCTTTACTGACCATAAAAGTCTCCAACATATCTTCGATCAAAAGGATCTCAACATGAGGCAACGTCGATGGGTCGAGTTGCTTACTGATTACGATTGCGAAATTCGCTATCATCCAGGCAAGGCGAATGTTGTCGCCGATGCCTTAAGCCGAAAAGAACGAGTGAAACCACTTCGAGTTCGAGCTCTCGGTATGACCATTCACAACGACCTCATCAATCAAACTCTCACCGCTCAACTCGAAGCACTCAAACCAGAAAACTTGATAAACGAGGCCTTGCGAGGCATGGACAAACAATTTGAAACCAAACTTAACGGGGCCAAATACTTCTCGAATCGAATCTGGTTACCAAGTTTTGGGAACCTTCGAGACTTGGTGATGAATGAAGCTCACAAGTCAAAATACTCTATACACCCCGGTGCCGACAAAATGTATCACGGCATCAAGGAAATGTACTGGTGGCCCAACATGAAATCTGACATTGCAACCTATGTTGGCAAGTGTCTTACTTGTTCCAAAGTTAAAGCTGAACACCAGAAACCCTCCGGTTTGCTACAACAACCCGAAATACCACAATGGAAATGGGAGCAGATCACCATGGATTTCATTACTAAACTCCCGAAAACTTCTAACGGTTACGATACCATTTGGGTGATCGTTGACCGACTCACTAAATCTGCTCATTTCCTAGCCATCAAGGAAACTGATAAGATGGAACGCTTGACACGGATCTACCTGAAAGAGATCGTATCAAGACACGGCGTGCCCATCTCAATCATCTCCGACCGAGATGTTCGATTCACTTCTCGCTTCTGGCAGTCACTGCAAAAATCTCTTGGTACTCGTCTGGATATGAGTACGGCTTACCATCCTCAAACCGACGGCCAGAGCGAACGAACCATACAAACACTGGAAGACATGCTACGAGCCTGCGTAGTTGACTTCGGTAAAAACTGGGAAAATCACTTACCGTTGTGCGAGTTCTCGTACAACAACAGTTATCACACCAGCATAAAGGCTGCACCCTTCGAGGCACTGTACGGTCGTAAGTGCCGGTCACCTATCTGTTGGACTGAGGTGGGGGATACACAACTCACCGGTCCAGAAATCATACATGAAACAACTGAAAAGATTGTCGGCATACAAAACCGATTAAAAGCCGCGCGTGATCGTCAGAAAAGCTATGCTGACGTGAGACGCAAACACCTTGAGTTCCAAGTAGGGGACAAGGTACTTCTCAAAGTGGCACCGTGGAAAGGTGTCATTCGATTCGGAAAACGAGGCAAACTAAATCCTAGATACATCGGACCATTCGAAATCCTTGAAAAGATTGGTCCAGTGGCATACCGCCTGCAACTTCCTGCTGAGCTTAGCAGCGTTCACAACACATTCCACATTTCTAATCTGAAGAAATGTCTGTCTGACGAGACACTGATTATACCGCTCGACGAAATTCAAATCGATGATAAACTTCATTTTGTCGAGGAACCTATGGAAATCATGGACCGCGAGGTCAAACAACTAAAACAGAGTCGTATTCCCATTGTAAAAGTCAGGTGGAATTCTAGACGTGGTCCTGAATTCACCTGGGAACGGGAAGACCAAATGCGACAGAAATACCCACATCTCTTCCCAGACAACACACCGACCGTGCAATCGAGCTAATTTCGGGACGAAATTCTTTTAACAAGGGGAGAATGTAACAACCGCCAAATTAGGGCTAGTATTAGCGCCTAATTCTTTGTTAATACATGTAATTAGTTCTGTGTTAGGCTAATTTATGTATTGGATTATATGTTGGTAAATATATACAACTTTGCGATTTGATTAAATCGTACGCAACTTAAATAGAATGAAATTCTATTCGGTTAATACGGACGTTGGTGAACAAATGTTTAAAAACTAAAAATAACGCAATTATAACCAAAATGCTATTTTATAACAAATAGTAATTATCTCGTATCACCCGACAAAAACTTACGCGATTTAAAAACAAAAGTGACTAAATTTAATTTAAACTATTAAAGATTTACGGAAATAATTTAGGTAAATTATTTAACAAGATCCGTGATTTTATAAATATAATTAAACGCGTAAAATAAATATTTAACGCCTAAACGACGGAGAAAACGAACACCGCACGGAGCGCGAGGGGAGACCGAAAATGGGAGGGTAAAACCTCCCACTTCTTTTCTTTCTTCCCACTTTCCATTTTCCTTCTCTCTCTCTCTTCTTTTCTTTCTCTCTAATCACCAACCACACCACCACCCAAAATACTACCAAAATCGACAAATAAACGTACTAAACGAGCTTGGATCACACCTCTCCTTTGGAAGAAAACATTCACCATCACACGATCTACATTCCTATCTTTTCGGATTTTCAATCCGACACTTTTTAAGTTTCCGACAAATCCCGACATCTCTCGTTTTTGATCATTTTTACTAGTTTATGGTTTAAATAGGCTTATTATGTTCATATAAGGGTTGGGTAAAAGATTTGGACCCAACGGAAACCGGAAAACTCGTTTTCGACTAAATTTCCGGCCATCAGACCGCTACGTCGCACCTGGCCAGGGGCCTCTGCGACGTCGCGACCTACGTCGCACAAAAACCTCAACGTCGCACTAGCGACGCAGCCCTTTACGTCGCATTAATTTGCGGACGTCATACATGGCGACGTAGACTTTAACGTCGCAAACCGAACCAACGTCGCATTAGCGACGTCGCCCCCTACGTCGCATTGATTTGCGAAGGTCGCATCATGCGACGTACCTGCCTACGTCGCACCTTACGTCGCTTGCAACGTCGCATGCGACGTCGCACAAACCAGAACCTTGAAAACTCACATTTTCACTAAGTGTCGAACTTTTACAACCTCAAATCCTTATACGATACGACCTAACAATCATAATAAAACATACTTTCCTATTACAATTACTCTAATTTGCGTATTGAATGATAAACTTTAAATATAACAAATCACCAACGGGCCGTATACTTTGATACGAACGCGAACAAACCAACATTTAAACACAACGGGTTGTATGAACAACTAGCCTAGATGGTCTTGCGAGACATCTACTTACTTAACCTTACGTGTTTAGGCACTAGAAGGTTACGGGTTCGGAGAACCTACTTGCTTTACTACTACTTGCTATTTACCACTGCTCGACTCAGGTGAGTCTTACAGCCCCACTTTTACTGTTTTATACTTGGGGTGAGATACTTAGCAACTGTTTTACGTATGAACACAATGTACTGAACTGAAAACATTACTGATTACAAACAAACGCATGAGTTACTTTTATCCACTGAAAGCCTCATAATCGTAAGTTGTTAGTTATGGACTTAAGCGCGATTACTAATAGATGGATCCATTTGGGACTGACAATCCCTGTCTGGGGTGGTAGCGCCACCACGTACCGATTTACACGTAGAAACAGACATATTAGTATTTGTTACATATGAGTGTGTGGATAGCACTCACGGGGGTACGTGATATATTCACACTACACGGTTAAGCTTCAACTTATGAGCTCATGGCACTGTACTGGTTTACTGATTTACTTACTTTGCTTGATAGCAATACGGGTACATACTTGTGGTTCATAACACCTACTTATTACTAAACCTGTGAGATTCACCAACCTTTTTGGTTGACACTTTTTAGCTTTGTATCTCAGGTACACTTACGGAGTAGGATCACTCCAGGATTACTAGCTAGAGTCGCATGATTTACAAACTGCATTTAACGGAGTTTCTTTGGCATTATCTTTTGTAACTATGGTGATGTAATAGAATCTCCCGCTATACGCGTGGGCTCTAGGGAATTACATTTTGTATACGAAAACCTACGGTTTTCAAACGATTATTAATTATGAAATGTAACTATTTTACAAACGTCTCATTTAGAGGTCGTTTACTATTAATCTTGTGCTTTGTATATTGATTAGTAACACCCAATGTATGCTTCTGCAAATCGCTAAATTTGGGGGTGTTACACGGTAAGTTGAAAAATCATAAAAATTGCACCATAATAATCAGCGTTTTATTCTCTTCAATTAGAGATGTGACAAGGTATACTTTCGACGAACTTTTTTTTTCGTTTTTCGGTGGGTTTTGAAAACAACTAACACGTGTTACCGTTGAGTAACACATGTGTTACCGTCGAGTAGTAGGTTTTGAAAACAACTAGCACGTGTGTTACCGATGAAGTAACACATGTAAAACCGGCGAGTAACACATGTAATACCAGCTACTAACACATGTGTTACTAATTTTGTATCATTTACAAAACCCAAAAAAAAAAAAAAATTCGTCGAAAGTATGCCTTGAGGGACGACAAATCGAAGAGGATAAAACGCTAAAAAATATGGTGCAATTTTCATGATTTTTCGACTTACCGTTTGTGAGATATTTGATTTTAAAAAACAAATAGGGGATTGGGTTATTGTGACACGTGGCGCATTATGAGTGGTTCCTCCATTCTCACACAAAATCTCATTCTCATTTGAACCTTACCCTATCTTTTTATTAATATATTTACGTATATATCGTGTAAAAATTAATTATAAATTAAATCTTAAATTATACTCTGTATCATATAGTCATATACTAATCAGGTATAAACTTACGTTTTCAATTCTTATTATGCATTGCTCTTTGTGTATGAACTAAAACATAAAAAGAGTTACTGCTTTTCAGGTTTAGGAGAATGAATGTTTGAAATTTGAATTTTGGAATGCTATGAATTTCAAGAAAATAAGATTAAAGAACTTTTGGTTGTTTTGGGACTCCTTGATAGGATTAGATTGTAGGTGATGTTTAATTAATTTAGAGATTACGAATTTGTTTTGGATTAAATTGTATGTTGGAACGTTAGAAGTTGAAATTGAAATTGAATTTTGTATCTTATAATATGATCTATTATTACATCTTATGTTTGTTTAGATAATTGATATAAATGTAAACTATTTGTTAAATTTGGTCTTTATTAATATCACACGCGCAACTTGAGCTAATTCGGATGAAACCGTTTAATCCGAACACTTATCCGAATCCATTTAATTCGTATCTGATTAATCCGTTTCTTATATGGTTAGGATTATGGATTAACTTGTGTTTATCCAAAATCCCAACAATCCGATCCGAATAATCCGTCCGAATAACACCCAATACTCCCTCCCTCTCATAAAAAGTATCCTCTAAATTCTTTGTTACATTAAGATAAATTGAGTAAATGTCAGTTTTGACCTTATATTCAAGACAAGTTTAATTAGATTTATTTGAAAAATAAATGATTAAAAGTAATAAATTAGGGTAATATGAAGAGTTTAATGACTTTTAATACCAGTAGTTATTTTTTGTAAGTGGACAATCATTTTGGTACAAATATAAATAGTAATTAATATGAATATTTATTTTGGGACGAAGGGAGTAGTAATTTAGTTCTAACTTAGGAGGGTGGTTCATGAGAGCAACACATTAACGTACGCAAGGTACGCAGAACTAAAAACACCCAATGTGCATTGTGTATCAATGTGCATTGTGTATCACATATGTGCATTGTGTATCAACTTCTTTCTTCTCTATACTAAAAACACACAATGTGCATTATGTATCAATGTGCATTGTGTATCAAACCATCACAAGATAGCCTAGTGGTTGGCGTCCTGTTATCCTCACAAGAGGTCTTAGGTTCAAACCTCACTAGAAGCAAAAAAATCTCGGGGTGGGCACGGGAAGGTTCGGAAACAGCCACGGCAACGGTTAGGCCGCGTACATCACAAGCAAAAAGCTTGGCCAACCCGGGGGAGCCTGTTAAAAACGGGAATACCCTTTAAAAAAATGTGCATTGTGTATCAATGTGCATTGTGTATCACATATGTTCAGTGTGTATCAACTTCTTTCTTCTCTTCCCTGCTTAACTGAAACGAATTAGCTTCGATTTATTCATCAACGTCAGTAATCGTTGATTCAAAGATGTAAGTTGATTCGAGCTTTGTTGAATTATCGAACGATTAACAAGAAAATTGATGTTAATTTTTGGAAAAATCATTCATGTATAAGATCCCTTTATATGAACAGAGATAATGTAATTAATGAAATAAATAACGTCAGAAGGAAAAAAGAAGAAGAAGGAGAAGAAGGTTGGCCGAAGAAGGAGGAAGATGACACGTGGAACTTTTTGGTTGTTGCGTACCATTGCGTACCAAAATACCTCTGCGTATTTGAAACACGCACTCTAACTTAGTAATTATACTTTCTAAATTATCAATAAAGAAGTCAAGTATCGTAGAAACAAATCACACTTTATACAATGTAATCCGGAGTATGCCTTACGAATAACAACCAATTAAGTTTATGTATTTTCATATCATCTTAAAAATGTACTCAACAAAGGGAAATGACTATTACCCCGAATATAATCTACGAGTATTACTATCGATTAGCTATTTACCATATATAATCCATATTATCATCATTACCTTATGTAATTAATTATTCAATCTAAACATATATAACAACTTTAAACGTACAGAGACTATCATATATCTTTAATTAAAAATATGTCATATTGTTATGTTTGAAAGATGTAAACGGGTCCAACGGGTCATATTGAAACTCTTAAACCACCATTACCATTACATTTACCGTAACATTGCATGAGTGTTATGCTAGTATATAAATTTATATATGTAAGATAGACGGTATCCTGAGCGAATACATACATTTATCTTGATTTATAGCATTACTCGAAGGGGTAAAAAAAATCGGTTTAAGGAATCCGACGTGATGGACATCCTTAAATTTTGCCTCCATTCTAATACTTTTCTGATACCGCCCCTGCCCCGTGGTTTTTATATTTTGCAGCTTTCGTCCCTCTCAACAGTTGATTATGGAGACTGTCCTTTTCACGCCAGGTTTTACTAAGACACCGTTAAATCATAAATTGATGACCAAAATATCCTACTTTTTAAATTTTTGTCTGTTGCCCTTTTGTCACAAAACATGGAAGTTTCACCCAAACCTAAAAAATGATAAGATCGGAGTGCAACGGCAGCAGCAGTGTAATGTCGGTTAGAAATGTAGCGACGATGACGGTGTTAAATCAGAGTTTGCCGATGATTTCGTACCATTGGATCAGATCGGTGTATGAACATCAAGAAATGCTTAAGGAGATAAATCCAGATTACGAAGCTTTAATTTTCTTTGAAACCCAAAATTTGTTTTGTTAATAAACCTAGTAAAGCTTATATTATGTTTAAATTTCAGTTCATCTAGAGGTGATGGTAGTTGGTTTTAGAATTTGGAAATGAGATGAAGGGGAATATGATGCAGGAAAGGGTATAATGGTATTTTAAAATGAGTTAACGGACTTATTGTTATTATACTCCAGCGAAGGAGTGATGAAGGGTTTGTAATTGACACTTGAAAGGGATTAAAGCCATAATAGTCAATACTTTAAAGGGAGTTGATAAATACTACAAAGAAAGTGTTTTTAACACCAAACTGTACAACAATTTATACTTATAGTACAAGTATATAATAACATATATTTGGTGTATGAATCATAATATTTGATGTATATATCATCTAACTATAGGTTTACTGTAGTATTTAAAACCCATCTTCACATTCACATACATAATACTCCCTCCGTCCCGATTCTATTGTCCAGTATTCCTTTTTGGGATGTCTCAATTTTATTGTCCACTTCCATATATAGATAAGAATAATGAGATAAAGTTCATTTATGCCCCTAATTTATATATGTAAGACAAAAAGGTAGGTAAAAAGTAAAGGGTAAAATTGTCTTCTTATCAAAAAGTAGGAGAGAGGGTGATATTTTCTTAAACTGCGTGTTTTTTGTCTGGTGACAATAAAATTGAAACGGATGGAGTATTCAACAGGCTATGTAAGTCAGCTCCTTCTAGGAAGCACACTTTCGTTAGATGAATTTATCTTTTTTTTCATTAGGTTTTAAAGGGATATTATAAGTTTATAAGAGCACAGGGTGTGGGGAACGGTGTTCTGGACAGTGTTCTGGAGAATGTTGAAAGTGAGGATTCTGTGGTGTGGTAAAACTGAATTCACAGTGTTCTGGACAGTGTTCTGGAGTTTTTTGTTATTTGTTTTATTTGATTTTTTTAATAAAGATAATTGTATAAATTAATATATAAAAAACAAATAAATTAAATAAATAACATTTAGTTCATTGAAACAAAATTTAAAAAAATTACAAATCTTAAAATTAAAATTATTATTTTTTATTTGTCTATATCAAAGTGTTAAAAAATTCCACTTTATTAAAACACCTAAAACCTTAAAGTAAAAACTGAAAATATTATAGGGTAGAAAATGTAAATATATATCATCTTCTTCAACCTATCATTTCTTTCCTCATGTTTTCTTTCTACGCCACCATCCACCACCATCTGAATTTTTTTTTTTTTAATTATGATCCTCACCTACAAGAAGAAAAGGAATAAAAAACCAATAAAAGATGTGAGAACATTGAAGGGTTTCAAAGTCTTGCTACGAACGGCAACATCAAAAATTTGCGAGAACGCCGGCCCGGTCTGGCAGAACGCCGGCGCACGGCGTTCTCGCCCCTGAACGTCGATGCCACATAGGGCGATACCGTGTGCTCTAAGGATATAAGGATATACATGTAATTTTCCGTTTTATTTATACGCTCATTTCACCAATCTTAATACCATTTTGGCATTTTCTAAGTTATAATTTTTACATGTTTATATTTTGTTAAACATAACCAACATCTATTATACTCCGTATTATTATATGTTTTTATTTATAAACGAGCAATATACACCCCTTTTAAACTTTCATTTGTAGTTATCAAAGTTTACGTTTTATTTCATTTATTCTCCTTATTATGCGTTATAATATGTAATATTTTATTTAATTACTCTCCCGTCCCAAAAAATAAGTGTCATGCGTTGACTTTTTGAGTTTTTTTTCTTCAACTTTGACCTTAAATATTTTTGTTTGTGTTATGTAATACTTGATGCAAAATATATAAATGAATTGGGTTTTAAATATATTTCCATAGCTATAATTTTCATAAAATATTATATAACACATACAAAGATATTTAAGGTCAAAGTTGAAAAAGAAATATTTCAAAAACTGAAACGAACACCTAGTTTGGGACGTAGGGATATTATCTTTATATTATAATTAGTGTATTTATATATGAGTTTTTCTGGCACACGACAATGTGTATTTATTGAAGTTGAATTTTTCTTAAATATTAGCAATTGAATCTATTAGTCATCTCTCTTATCTTATAAAGGAGGAGGTTAATTACTTAATCTCCTCCTAAAACATCCCTCAAAAACTAATCCCCACCTTTCATTGGATTAACCCACTTAATTACATCCCTTGATCGTCATTAGCCAAATGATTTATTAATCTCAATAGATTAGGACTCCTTTTTTCCGGATTTGCCCTCACATGTCACGTACCTATTCCTCCCACTTTCTTTCAAAATAATCGCCCAATCCAACCCCAGAACCTCAAAGACATTCAATTGGATACAAAGATAAGAAGTCCTCAATTGATTAATTCTACTCCTTCCCAAAGAAAACAAAGCTGGCGTTATATCCTAACCCCTGATTGATTAAACCCTAACCCCTGACGAACAAAAATAAATAATGGGGTAATGGAAATCGAAGAAACCCTAAAACCTGACGAAATCATGGTACCAGAAAATGACGATAGCACTGATTATGGTGACGATGATGATGATGATTATGAAGATTACGATAATGATGGTGATAATGATGAGGAAGAGGAAGCGGAAGAGGACGAGGAGGATTATATTGAGGATTATGAAGATGAAATTGATGTATTTGAACATGGAGAAATCGTCCAGGTGATGAAGAAATTCAAAGTCAGTATTACCTGACTCTCATTGAAGAAACTCTGATCCAAGTATTAGTGGTACAGTTATATTTTACACTACATACGTGAATTTTTTTTTGGTGTGACTTAATTTTCAAAAAAATGATATTTTAGTATAATTGTTTTGTGTACATGATGAACTATGATTGATAACGTTTGATGGTTTTCTGCTCTAAAAAGCATAACCTCAATATGTGCAGGTTTGTAACTATGGGGATGGCATTATTGTAATTTGTGATGATGCTTCACGTCAATCACTTACTGATCAAGTGTTGGTCAAGCATTGGACTCGTCCTAGGTATTGACTATTTGTTGTTTAAAGTACATTTATAGGTGGATATATATTAGTCAATGAACTGTCTAAGATATTATGATTCTTATAAATTGATTGCATCTCGATGTTTATGGTAGTACACAAAAAAACGTAATGGTATATGTTGTTGACGAGGAACACAATATATTGTGGACTGAAATGTAAGTCGATGGTGCCCAGTTGGTTTATATTACCAGTTTAATATTGGATGTTCTATATTCAGAAAATTGACTAAAATGTAACTCTCTCTTTTTTTTTTGTTACAAATGCGTATTGTTATGAATAATCATTAGGCTTCACCTCAAAATCTATATGGTATTAAGAGCTAAAAATATAGTTCAGAGAGCTTATACTTACAGAGTTACAATATTGATAGATAATTTATTTTGTCACCTGCTTAATTGGCTAGATATTATAGTTATTAGTTAGTGGCGGATTGAGATGAATCATTTGTATCTTTCTCTTTTCGTTCTTGACTGCAGGACAGTGAATATATTTGTGGTCTATTAGTGTTCTATATGTAGATGTAGATATTCGTATATGAAAGTTTCAATGGAAAAAATATAGGTATGTAGCCAATTATATTCATATATGAAAGTTTCAATGGCAAAGATGTTTTTAGTTTTGATATTGATTATAAACTTCTACTTCTTTCTACATGGTTATTGCTCTATGATGAAAGTTTTATCATATGTACTAACATTAAGTCTCGATGGTGGGGATTGACTCTCACTTTTTTTTTTGTTACAAATGCATTTGGGTATGCCTTTGTAAGTTCATCATTAATAAAGTGGTCCGTTCAAGAATTTAACTTCTTGTACATGGATCCTTTGTAAGTACATGGCATTATGGTGTGTTGGGTGGGCTGGTTTTGGAGCAATATTACTAAAGTGAGTTGTATATTTGATACAAGAGCTTCACGAGGTTATATGTATACAAACTTTCTTATGTGAGGTGCCTTATCAAGATTTTCAAAATGAGGGAGTTGTTAATGGTAGTATCCTTGAGATATTACCTGACTAGATTCTGACCTTTTGTATGTGAATGGGTCAAAATTACCACATATACACATTACTTCTAAGTTTATACTATACATTTGATTCTTGATGATATTGTAATTATGAAGAATGGGTGGTTGATTAGCTGATTTTAGAAGACTATTGCCAGATACAAGTCAGTGGTGACTACCGTCACCCATGTCATGCTCATTATAGATAAAAAATGGCCTGAGATTAGATGTGGCACTCATTACATATCTAAGGAACCAAATGAAGCTTATGTGATATGAATTTGTGGGCATGATAAGCTTCCAAAAAAGGGGCTTTAATTCTTAGGTACTCATAAATCTTTAGTGTTTACACATTTATTCGATTGTCAAATTAAATTGGTCTTCTTTTATTTGGACGAATAATTGATGTTTTTATGTCTATGGAGGTCTAGAAGCTATAGCTATTTATTTTTATCAAAGTACTTGCAAATTATTTTTAAATGAATACCATTTTATGATATTGATTTGCAGTAACTTGGAGCTTTATCAAACCATGATGCTATGGGGCTCAACTATTGGACCAACGAAAAGTGACTTTCAACCAAATGCTGAGTTTAGACACTGTAAGTGTATCGAAAAGTGAAAAAAATGTCGAGAATGTATTCGTAGGCACTCATAACGAGATCAAGAGTTTTCGCAGTTGTTAGTAAGGCTGCTGATATGGCTGCAAGGTATTATTCTCATATGATCTTAATCTAATTGAATATATGTGGTTATGAATTAATTGTCTGTTAAAGGCTTAAGTAAATTTTGCAGCTTTCGTCTATCTCTACATGTATGGCTTGAGTACTGCTGATTTCTTTCTTTATATTTCTATGTTTGAGAGTTCATTTTGGTTTCCTTAATAAATTTAGGTTTTTTATGTCCGTAATTTTTGTGATCTGCATTCAAAATTTTAAGTAGAAGTACTCAGAACGAGATTAGTAACCTTGAAGGTTTGTTCTGTCGTTTTGTGCTAACAATCCTCATGCTTGTGACATAATTAGTTTTTTCACTGGCGCTTTTAAAATGTTCTACTATAATGTTTGATGTGAACATCTTGATTATGTCATTTCTTTTAGTTCTTAGTATAGTTCACTATTACCGTAGTGACAGATTGTTGATGATAAAATTGACCATTTAACAGTTTTGCTTACTTGTCAGCGGCTCCTTATTGTTTCTTCATCACTATTACCGTAATTGTTTCTTCATCAAAATTGTACCACAATGTAGTCCCCACGTTATATGAAGTAATTGTTTCTCAAAACTGCCTCTCTTCTCGATATGAATCTTAGTTTTAGTCCATCTACATCCTTAATTTATCTATCCTTTTTAAAATTTTGTGAAAAGGTGTTACGTCACGATCCAATTTTATTGTTAAATTTATTAATGCATCTGTTACACCTTTTCTTTTTACGTCCTGAAAGATTGAGGGAGATCTCAACTTAATCAAAATGCAATTTGAAGGCAAGTTTCATGGACATTGAATGCATGTTCCTCCTCATCTAATATTCTCTCGGGTGTTGTTTTTTAATTCCAAGTCTCAGTTACAAGTTTGGTTCTCTCATTATGTCCAATCAGTACAATAATGTTGGGGTTTTAGATGAGTCCAGAATGGCCGAATCTGGTGTAATATGTTGTCAATATTAATGCCAACCGACCACCATCATCCTCACAATGAGTATCCAATACAATTGTTACTTATATACAAACCCTCAGTTCTAACAAATTTGGCGATTTGATATTTACCGTGTTCTCTGGGCAATTTGCCCGATTTCTAAAAGGCTCAAATCACTGCGGTTGCTATATCCTTTTAATACGATATAGTCGGTTCAATTCAACTTCATTATTTATTTTTGTCAATGCTGGAATCACTATGCACATTATTTTTGTTTGCTTGGTGATTGATTTGGTTGCTCTCTGAATATTTCAGGGATAATTAATAATTACTCCATGTCTTTGGGGTGAAAATGAATGAAAATGGAGTACAAAGTGCCGCTTTTTTGAACTTTTGGACCGAAGTATTGAAGCACAGATCAAGAATGCTTGCAAAAAACTTACCCCGGTAAGCACTTTTAGTTGTGTTGTATGATAAGCGGAGAGCAGGGAGAGAAGCATTCAGATTACGACCAAAGAGCTGCTACCAGAAACGTAAAGAATACCTATAAAGGTATCAACTTACTGCTTCATTGAAATTGTCATTTTTCTTGCATGTCATTTTGTGATAGTTTTTCTCCTACAAAACCAAATGCGGAGAATATTACTGAAGTTATAGTTTGGAACTAGAGTATACAGTTGTGTATAAAAACCACCCGCGTTCCCCCATACTGTCTTCTTTCCATATATATGATAATCAGAAAATATAAAGTCACCTAAATCGGATTTCTTAATATAATTTGCTCTATAATTTCAAACTGGTTGCAAAGCCTTACCTGTTTTTTTAGGTCTGGCAAGATACAACAAATGAGCAACCTTCTAACAGAGCATATTAAAGGTGAGATTATCATACTTCATTTTCAGCTAATGCTAGCATATCCATACGTGATACTTGAACATGCATCACCTGTTGTCATCTTTCTTAAGCACTCAATGCTACGGGTGGTTTGTATAAACTTTCTACTTAGATTTGATATACTATATATTGTGCATCTTCTTGATGTTAGCTATTATGCTAAGATAGTGTAGGAGGTGATACTTAATACTATAATACTTAGTTTCCCATGTGGGCCATTTCGTTATGTCATCTTGAGTAAATTATATATATCCATTGTAGGCTGCCATGGAAAAAACTCACAAGGCCATGGAAAAAACTCACAAGGCACATAATGATTTAGATGAAATTATAAGTATTTAGTAGAATCCTACACTGATCAAATTATAATAACCCAGACACTTTCAATTTTTACACTATCTTTTAGCATGAAACAATTACTAGGTGGGGCAAGTTCCATCATTTTTTACTTGAAAATGAGTCCAATTTGACTAATTTTTTAATCATTACTGTAAGATAGTAGAACGTATAGTAAAGTTTATCTAAATAGTTATCAGTTCTATAATATGTACATTTTCTATGTTTACTATTTATGAAGTGAAACTAAATAAAAAGCAATAATTGTGGCTGGTTAAATCTATAATTTTGACTAGCCTAAAGATTTACTGTTTTGTCCTTTTCCTTCTAAGCTATTCCTTCTAAGCTAATTTAGGATTGTACCCGTTTGACCTTTAAGAGATAAAAACGTAGCCCACATCAATTCATTTGGTAAATGATTGTGATGTTTTCAAACCAATAAACATGTTTCTTTCCTATAAATAGGACTAAAAGGAAAAGCTAAATGTGGATACTTGAAAGATCTGCACAGGGCCTCAAAACTATGTGAATTCGTCTTAATGTATTAATGTTTGGATGATGTGATTATGATCATGACTATCTGGATTAATATGTATCATACGGGGTCACACAAATCTATCTGGATTAATATGTATCATACGGGTCACACAAATCTGTCCTTACAAGTAACTATAAGACCTATATGACCTATTATCAGCTGATATGCACATGTTATCATATTTATAGTAGATATATGTGTGCATGCATGGAGTCCGGAATATGTTAAATGCTAATATGTATGTATGTATAAAACCTATATATACGCGATCTTTATGCATGTATCTATGCACCATCAATTCACCAAATGACAATGTGAGTAGAGGAATGACCACATGTATATTTTTGAGTAAGCAAGGATTAGGAAAATTTTACTAAAAAATGTTTTAGCCATTACAAATGCTACTATGTGTAGGAGATACTTGAATATCTTAATACATATTTTGCCGATCATTTGCACTCATTTATCAAGTTTCATATTCTACCAAAGGAAAGGCATGCCATCAAAATCTTTGTTATATGGCCTATGTGTGTGTCTGTGTAGTTCGCGGCCAGTTAACCATCTACATGTTGACTTTTGATGTGGACTTTTGATTTTATATGTTTTGATCTTTTTATCTTGACTGATCTTCAAATATTTTTAGTATATGGAAGCTGGTGACATTGTGCATGGTTATTTATTTAAGTTTTTGATTGCTTGAATCATTCTACTGTATTTAATGGTTAGGAGTGCTTTGGCGTATGCCAGTTGAAATTCTTTTAAGAAGATGCTTACATCTAAAATCCCATCTACGGACCAGTTTTCTATAACGTTGTATGACTTCCTTTTGATATAGGTTTCCTTAATTTCCTTAGGAGTTGTTGATTCTCCTTTTGATATAGTTGCTCATGTTGTGTTTTTGTTCCAGGTGGTTTGTGGAGTTGGTCAATGGTCATGAAGGAATTCGACTTGAATATGTTGTTGACTATGATTAAATTAATTTTTGCAGTCTATTGAATCATAGTGTCTAAGTTATTAACTACTACTTTTCTACTAATAAAAATCATTTATTAATCATTATTTTCAGTAATGGATTCATGTCACCGTTAGAAGATACACATACACATAGATACAATACCAATCATATTGTAATTGCCTTTAGATTAGCTATCACTGCCAATTTTCTATTCACAAATACAACGTACATTCAAAGTATTTAGTTTTTTCAATTAATTTAATGTGAAACGTAGAATTAACCAATCTTACTAATGTCTCATTTGTCTTCTATACAATCGTACTTGCTAATTAAAATCTATCATTTCATTCTAATTTGCATTATATCTTGAATATAATAATATTAATAATTACATTTAAAATAGCAAAGTAATATAAAAAATGTTTTAAAATTATATGGTATCCCGCGAATTCGCGGGTTATGATCTAGTTAATTTAATATAATATTTACTTTTTATGCATATATTAATCACGAAGTCTGATATTTATTAAAGAAAATTACGAGTTTATTATATACACATTAACGTATGTCACTAGGCACATGTTAGCAAAACCATTTATACATATATCTTATTGTAATATAGATTCAACAATATTCATATGTGATGTAGGGTAAAAATAAGATAACAAGAATTAAACTTGTTACCAACTGATGTAGCGTGAAAATAAGATAAACAAATTAAACTTGTTGATTCTAAGAATACCCAAGAATAATTCCTTCTAATACACGTTGATTCACAAAGAATACCGCAATTAGGCAAAATTTCAACTCAAATGATCAACACAAATTGAGAGAAAATTTCTTTTTTCATAAACTTCAAAAACTCATCATATACATAAAACTAAAAACCCCCTTCTATTACAACTTAGAACATTTATAAAGGCTAAAAATAAAGAAGACAATAACTCATGAAATGTCAAAGGTCTAGGACCAATCAAGAGTTCCTAAATAATTAAAGAAAACATTAAAACATAATTATGATACTAATTACCATTGAGATAAAACTTAATGTAATTGTTGTTTATTTGTTGAAGAAATATCCCATAGGAAAATTGGAATTAATTGTTTAGAATAACAAAGATTATTTTGTTATCTAAACTAATCCATTCTTGTCAATTGCTTGTTGGTTGCTTATGGTCATTTCCGCATCATTCTCCCCGGGTTAAAAGCAACTCGTCCTCGAGTCTTGACTGAATTTTTTCTTCAACATTTGAAGATAAATCAATAGCATCAATAATGTAGAGGTTAAAAGAATGTAACCAAAGAGAATAAGGGTAGTAGTAGACAAATAAAACCTTTTCGCATTATTGTGAAAAAAACTTCTCTTTCTTGAAAATTGAAATGTTCGTTGATTGTTCTTAACATTACTTTGCCACTCCGAAGATTTATAATTACTTTCCAATAAAGATGAAACAATCAATATCTTTGAGGAACCGTTAAAATCTTTTTCTTTGCTAAGTAAAGATTGATTATGACGATGCGTGTAGTCTTCCTCCTCAAATGATAACTTATCGACCATATTCAATGAAATAACATTTTCACATGTTACTCCATTGTTAATGACATCAGAATTGTCATTTTTGCCAATGCAACTTGTATGGAATACAAGTCCCTTCTTCTCATTATTAGAAAATCCAAAATTGCCATTGAGAATTTTGTTTATAAACAAAATCTCATCTTCATCAGGTTTCTCTAACTCCTCATAGACATCATAAACTGTCATTTTGAATAGGAATTTCGGCTTTGATACCAACTGATGTAGGGTGAAAATAACATAAACAAATTAAACTTGTTACCAACTGATGTAGCGTGAAAATAAGATAAACAAATTAAACTTGTTGATTCTAAGAATACCCAAGAATAATTCCTTCTAATACACGTTGATTCACAAAGAATACCGCAATTAGGCAAAATTTCAACTCAAATGATCAACACAAATTGAGAGAAAATTTCAATTTTCATAAACTTCAAAACTAATCATATACATAAAACTAAAAAACCCCTTCTATTACAACTTAGAACATTTATAAAGGCTAAAAATAAAGAAGACAATAACTCATGAAATGTCAAAGGTCTAGGACCAATCAAGAGTTCCTAAATAATTAAAGAAAACATTAAAACATAATTATGATACTAATTACCATTGAGATAAAACTTAATGTAATTGTTGTTTATTTGTTGAAGAAATATCCCATAGGAAAATTGGAATTAATTGTTTAGAATAACAAAGATTATTTTGTTATCTAAACTAATCCATTCTTGTCAATTGCTTGTTGGTTGCTTATGGTCATTTCAGCATTAATATGATTACATATGATGATGAGTTAATGACGATTATTTGCTTGTTTGTAGAATTCGATATTTAGGATACATTTGGTAAAAAAGTGAAAATATGTATTAATAAAGTTATATTGTTTGTGTGTGTGGTGGGATAGGGGGAACTGAGTATTTGGGTTTCATGTACCAAATATATAAATATATATAAACATTATTGAGAGAGAAAGACAAGGAGAAGGTGGACTGTGTTAAAAACTTTCAAAGATAAATAAACATGTTGAAAATTCAATACTCGATAGCCTATGATTTTTATTGTTATTTATAAATATCTTTTAAAAAGAAACACATTATATAAAGTAAAGATATTGATATAAAGATGAATTAAACTCGCTAGAAGCGCAACTGAATGGTTTTTCTTTACAAGTTGGCAACTTAGATCGCTGGAGATGGTCTTTATCCACAGATTGTAAATTCACAGTAAAGAAGCTTACTTGCTTGATTCATAACATTGATAGTGGGGGACTCTCAAAGAATGCAATTTTCTTGGAACAATTGTGTTCCTAAAAAGGTTAATATTGGTGGTTGGAGAATTTGGAATGATAGATTGCCCACCTTGTCAAATCTTGAAGCTAGAGGGATTAGTATAAACTCGTCTTTATGTCCATTCTGTAATTTGGAGGAGGAGTCGATTCTTCACAGGTTTGTTAACTGCAAATTTGTTAAAATCGTTTGGTTTAAGCTTTTGAGTTGGTGGGATATAAAACCTCCAAACCCAATTCCGGCTTCTGATCTAATTCATGGCACATTTGGTTCTTCCGAAAACATAAGTCTTTGTAAGGTCTTTAATGGAGTTTGTTTGGTTTTAATGTGGATGATTTGGGAATGGCAAAATTCTCTAATCCATGCTCCTGTTGCCGAAAGAAATAACATTATCAACCATGATATTTTTCCTCATGTGCAAAGACTTTCGTTACTTTGGATCTCAAATAGAAACAAGAAGTTGGTGGTGGACCGGTCGAATTGGGTCTCTAGCCAGAGACATTGCTTCATTAGCTGATGCCTTTATGTTGTTTCTTTGATTATTATATTTTCTTTTTGGTGGTAAGGCTTCTTTTTGTCTCTACTGCTCATGTCCTCCTTCTTGGAGGCTGATATATGTATTCTTTTTTCCCCTTTGTGGGCCTTTAATGCATTGCCAATTTTCCAAAAAAGATATAGATATAAAGGTTTAGGATAATATCGTCATACCTCTTAGAGAGGACAGAATGGTAAGATAATTTCAGTGATAGTGGGGGTCACACTATCACTGACCTTGGGTATATACCTCACAATACATTTTTAACTTCAAGTCAAATGAGCTAATACAGTTTAACAACTCAAACAAGCCATACGTATTGTTGGGACATGTATTTGTGACAACAGATCTAGCTTGTAATAGTACTAGTGATTATTGTAATCAAGTGTGTACAATTGATTTTGAATTGTAATATGATATTAGTTTGTTATTAATATTCGTTAAATATATTAGTAAGATAAAGTGTTAGATGAATATCGATTATGAAAATACAAACTAAAGTCTGTTTGGCAAGATGAGATCTCAAGTCATAGGATTTGGTTCTGCGAGATGAGATCTGGGCTCGCAAAGGTGACCACGAACCGAGCTGAACTTGGGCTTGGTTTAGGCTGCGAAGTCAGTCGACTCGCAAAGCCCATTCGGCTGCGAGACGAGACGGGCTGTAACATATAAATACAAAATTAGGTTTAAACAATTCATAACTTTTGCAATTCGTTTTTCCAGAGCATTCTAAGTAATTCTAAGCATTCTAACGGCTAGGTATTGATCGATTAACATTCGTTATAATCAATACAAAGCATATTAGTTCGCTGATTCGCTAATACGTGCGAAACAAACCGTTCACAATCTGTGAACTTAGTATTAAGGGATTCCGCACCTTAATACCTAAAGATAACCTCGTTATCGATCCTAATACATACGGACTTACAATTGGTATCAGAGCTTTCGGGCTAAATACGATTAATTTCAAGGTTATTCGGATAATAACGGTTGATTTAGGGTTGTTGGTACGTGCAATAGTGCGTAAAAACGATCAATATCAGTCTCTGGAAGTGTTTAGGTTCATATTCGACCGAAATCTTAGGGTTTAGTCGTTCAAAAACCTAAAATTTTCGTTTTTGGGGTTTTCAGCCGATTCTGCGAACCGAGTTCTGTTCTGCGAACTGAGTTCTCGTCCTGCGAACTGAGTTTCGTCCTGCGAACTGAGTTCTGTCCTGCGAACTGAGTTCTGTCCGGCGAACCGAGTTCCTGTCCTGCGAACCGAGTTCTTGTCCTGCGAACTGAGTTCTTGTCCTGCGAGTCGAGTTCTCTGCGAACTGAACTTTCTGATTTTTTTTTGTGATTGTTAATTTTTGAAACGTCAAGATGTCTGATCTAAGTAAAATGATCGAGATGGAACACGAGGTGGGAAAATCAGACGTTCCACCTAAGTTGTTGAAGATCGAAGATTACTATAACTGGAAGGACAGATTTGAATCTTACTATAGATTCCATGATCTGTCGATCTGGATGTGTATCAAGAATGGATACACGGCACCTACTCAAACTGTTCAAAATGCTATTGTGGTCCTTACTTATCAGAACATGCGTGAACAACAGAAGGAAGAATACAAGTCTGAGAATCGAGCTCATTCTTGTATTAAAATGTGTCTTCCAAAGGAAATCGCTCATCGGCTGAAGTCTTTTCATACTGCAAGAACGCTCTGGGAAGCTCTTGAGAAAAGAGGTGAGGGAAGTCCACAAGTGAGAGCTGGCAAGAAGAATCTTCTCAAGAAGCAGTTTACCATGTTTAAAGCTTTAAAGGGAGAAGATCTTGATGGATATGTTACTCGTTTCTACCATTTGCTAAGTGAGCTAGAATACCATGAAATCACTGTAGAAGAAGTGGATAAAACCAACAAGTTCATTGAGGGTTTGCCTTCTAAGTGGGAAATGTATGGTGTTATGATCAAGGATAACGAAACCAGATATGCTACCATTACCTTAGAGCAGGTCATTGACAAGCTCAGAGGTTATGATTTCACCAAAAAGTCAAGAGATACCGATTCTGATCAGGTTCAGAACCCTGGGTTATATCATGGAAAAACAAATCTTTCGACTGCGACTTCTAGTTCAACCACTGCATTGTTAGTTGGTGATACTGGTGAAAATGGTGAAATGATATCTGAAGATCTGTGTTTTATTTCCTCCACTAGTGATGAAACTAAAGGAAAGAGTACTGAGAAGTCACCTCAAGAGCATCAGAAGATGCCTATGAGTGTGAAATCTGCGGAACAGCAATTGTCTGTTCTTGCTTCCTTTGTTGCATCATATGAGAACTACATTGAGGGAAAGATAAATGATCCTGTTCTGTTTGACGAGGATTATGAACAGATTGATTCGGACTATGTTGAGGAGTTGGAACTTCAGGAACTATTAGCATTAGTATCCAGAAAAGTGAAGAATTTCCTCAAGAGAACTGGTAGAAAGGTTGTGGGCAATAGATCAGGGTTTGATAAAACCAAGGTCAAATGTTTTAACTGTCAAGGTATTGGACATTTCGCTCGTGAGTGCCAAAGACCTAAGTTAGAAGCTGGAAGAAAACAAGGCTCGGGAAGTACTCTCGCTTCCAAAGCTTTGGTGGTTAAGCAGTTAGATGGATCTTATGATTGGAAAGCTCAGTCGGAAGAAGAAGCTTTGATGGCTGAGATTGAAGATCAAGAGACAACTGCTGGATCAATGTCCTACATGCCCACTGATGGAGAACAAAGAGTAGAGGTGCCTGAGTCTGAAGTGAAGACAAGTGATGAGGACGTGCTTTACATGGATTCAAATGCTAAAATGAGTCCAGATGACTTTGTGGCACACATGGCTGAAGTACATACTGACAAGAAAAGGGTATGTTTGGATATTCTTACTCTTGCTGATGTTTGTTATTTAGTTACTGATTTGCAATCTCAATTAAGTGTTTTATCTGTTTCAAATCAAAATCTGTTATCCCAAGTTAGTGCTTTAACTGAATCAATAGGTCTATGATATCTGAATTTGAACAAGCTAAAAGTGATGTCCTTAGGTTAAGTACATATAAGGTAGATCTTAAGAATAAAATTAAGTCTGATGCTTCTGATAAGACCGCACTTAGAGATACCATAAATGAAAAGGCTATAATCATAGATGGACTCTATATAAACATTAAAGACTTAAATCAAACAATAGCTAATAAGGATAGAGAGTTAGCTGAGCTTAAGCAGAAGTTAGTAGAGCAAGATCGGAAGATTGAAACCTACAGAACTTTAGAAATGGACAAAATGCTAGAAGCTCAACGTAGTGTAAAAGACAAGACTGGGATATGATACAATGATGTGCCTCATCCTTTTAATGCCAATTACACTAGTAACTATATAGATTCTGAAATGACAGATGCTAATCCTGAGATTTTAGTAACTAATGAACCTGAACAGTCAGAGGCACAGAAGGATGTTATTAAGAACCTATCACCAGATAATAGTAAGATTTCACATTTCACCAAAATACAGTTTGTATCGGGTGGAGTGATTAATAATACTAAGACTGATGATAAGGTTGATAAGGAACAAATATCTAAACCTTTAGTGCCTAACACTCCGGATGAGAAAGCAAAAGTTAATAAATCACGAAAACAGATGTCTTGCTTTAAATGTCATCAAAAGGGACATGTTGCTTCGTGTTGTCCGAACAAGAAGCCGAAAGCATCACATAAGTTAGTGATTGATGAAAAGACACCGACTGACTCTAGTATGACTGTAGATAGGTTAGATACCAAACCTAAGTTAGGTAATAAACCTATTAACATTCTTAAAAGAGAAGGTAAACATAGTGTCTCCCCACCTAAGCCTAAACGGCCATATTCTCTAAGTGATAATTCTTTCAATAAGCCTAGGGATATGACACCGTCGAGGTTTAGAACTCAAGGTAGAAGCTATAGTCATTTTGAAAATGGTACTACTTCGCGATCACATGGGTTTAATTATAATTATCATAATAGAGCTCAGAATTCAGTGCCTAGGAGGTTCTCCTCAAATTCACCTCTTAAGGTTGATCGTCCACAAGCTCAAGCATCTTTGAAAGTAACCAAAGCTCCTGATGGGAAGGATGGTTATTTTAAAGAGCTTAAGTTTGTTGATGATAAGGGACAAACCAAGACCGTAATGGCTTGGGTCCCACTTGACAACTGATCGTATTTTGTGTTATGTGCATGAGCATGCTGTGAACAAGGACAGCTGGTGGTATGTAGACAGTGGATGCTCAAGACACATGACATGAGAACGAAGTCTATTGACAGACTTCAAGGAAGGTCTCAAGCAAAAAGTCAATTTTGCAGGAGATAAAGGAGGAGTGATTACGGGAAAAGGAAAAGTTTCAAATGGAAATTTGACTCTTGAGGATGTGAACTATGTTGAAGAACCAACTCACAACCTAGTGAGTGTTTCCCAAGTCTGTGATAAAGGTCATCCAGTTTACTTTAATGAAAAGGAGGCCTTAGTCATGAAGCCAGGTTTCATAATTCCCGAGAAATGGATATTGATGAGGGCACCAAGGAAGAAGGACATCTATGCAATCAACATGGGTGTTCCTAACTCTTCAATGGTGTCTACATGTTTATTATCCAAGGCTTCGGAAGCAGATGCATTATTATGGCATAGGAGAATGGCACACCTGAACTGGAGAAAGATGAATTACATAACCAAAAATGGTTTGGTTCTAGGTGTACCACAAAAACGTTTCGAGTTTGAAGATAAGTGTGTTCCTTGCATGAAAGGAAAGCAGCACAAGAAACCACACAGATCTAAGACTGAAAACTCTATCTCCTCACCATTTGAGTTGCTACATATGGACCTATTTGACCCTATAAGCAAGAGAAGTCTAGGTGGCAAATGGTACTGTTTGGTTGTCACAGATGACTATTCTAGATTCTCGTGGGTATTCTTTTTGGGATCAAAAGATGAAACTCCAGGAATTCTAACTGAGTTCTTCGATCTAGTTGAGAATGTCTATAAAACGAGAGTAAAGCATATTCGTAGTGACAATGGAACAGAGTTTAAGAATTCAACGTTGAATATCTATTGCTTAAGCAAAGGGATAATTCATCAATTCAGTGCACCTTATGAACCTCAACAGAATGGTGTAGCTGAAAGGAAGAATAGAACGTTGATTGAAGCTGCTAGAACAATGCTTGCTGATTCAAAGCTTCCGGTCATCTTTTGGGTAGAAGTAGTGAATACTGCATGTTACGTTCTAAATAGAGTTCTTACGGTTAAAAAGCAGAACAAGACTTGTTATGAGCTTTTAAACAATAAGAAACCTAACTTAAAAGGGTTTGAACCCTTTGGAGTTTCATGCACCATATTAAAGACCGGACATCAAGCTAAATTTGGTGAGAAGGCTGACGAAGGATTTTTCCTAGGTTATATGCCCAATTCGCCAAACAAGAGAGTCTTTATTAAGTCACAGGACGTTTGGAGGTAGTTTATAACATTGAAGTTACGAGCTACACACCGGATGTTCATAAGGGCTTAGATTGGCAATTTGATTATTCTGATCTCTTTGCATCATTTAAAGTTCCTATTAGTGACTATGTCAGTGATTCAGAGATAGCTGAACATTTATTGTCTGAAGATGTGGATACTGGCCATACTTCAACATCGAGTGTTCCGAATTCTGGAATCAAGACAAATGTTGATCCAAATCAACCAGCTACTAGTGGATCTCAAAAATCCAAAGTAGATACACCACTAGATGAAGAAGAGCTAATGCAAAAATTAGTGGATGATATTCTCACTCCATTAAGACAGTTAAGAATATCTGCTGATATTGATAACTCACAGCTATCTAGAGAAGGTGTACCTGATTTGGAAGACACTACTGAAGAAATCGGTACTAACTTAGAAGATGAGATTCCAGTTGAGCCTGTTGCTTCAACTAGAACGAGTAAGAATCATCCCGTTGAAAACATCATCGGTGATATTAATACTCCGGTTCAAACAAGGACTCAATCAAAAGCTAGTACGTCTGAAAATTTAGAATATCAAAGCTTGTATACTGCATTGAAAGAGACAGGGATTCCTAATCAATGTCTACATTCATGCTTTATCTCACAAGTTGAGCCTAAAAATGTTCAAATGGCTCTAAAAGAAAGCTCGTGGGTAGAAGCAATGCAAGAAGAACTATCTCAGTTCTCAAAATTACAAGTATGGGAGTTGGTTGACCTACCAAAGGGAGAATATCCAATTGGAACTAGATGGGTATTTAAGTGCAAGAGAGATGATAAGGGAATCGTTACTCGCAATAAAGCTCGTCTAGTGGTTCAAGGTTTTAATCAACAAGAGGCTATAGATTACAATGAAGTGTTTGCACCAGTTGCTAGGCTAGAAGCAATTAGGGTGTTTTTAGCATTCGCATCATATTATGGTATAAAGGTTTATCAGTTGGATGTTAAGAGTGACTTCTTGTATGGCAAAGTGGAAGAATTGGTGTATGTTTCACAACCGCCAGGGTTTGCTGATCCCGAGTATCCAGATAGAGTATATCGTTTGAATAAGGCTCTATATGGATTACATCAAGCACCAAGGATGTGGTATGGAACACTATCAACGTATCTACTTGAGAATGGATTTACAAGAGGATCAATTGATAGTACACTGTTTGTAAAATGGAATAAGAAAGACTTTCTTCTCGTGCAAGTTTATGTTGATGACATTATTTTTGGATCTTCTGATGAAAGAATGTGTCAAGAATTCGAGAAAGTCATGAGAAAAAGGTTTGAAATGTCTGCAATGGGAGAGTTGAATTTCTTCTTAGGATTACAAGTTGATCAAAAGAAGGATGGATTCTTTATTCATCAATCTAAATATACATATGAGTTATTGGAACGCTTTAAGATGGATGAAAGTAAGGTCTACAATACTCCAATTCCAGTCAATCATGGACTAGGTCCAGATACATCGAGTGATGGCGATGTGGATCCAACTCTTTATAGAGCCATGATCGGATCACTAATGTATCTAACAGCCTCTAGGCCTGACATAATGTTTGCTGTTTGTCTATGCGCAAGGTATCAGGCTAATCCGAAAGAGTCTCATATGCAAGCTGTTAAACGAATCTTTCGTTACCTCAAAGGGAAACCTAAGCTGGGTCTTTGGTATCCGACTGATGGAGACTTAGATCTCGTAGCTTATACTGATTCGTATTATGGAGGATGCAATCAGAATAGGAAATCTACGACCGGAGGATGTCAATTCCTAGGAGGTAGATTAGTATCCTGGCAGTGCAAGAAGCAAACCTCGGTAGCCATTTCTACATGTGAAGCTGAGTATGTTGCAGCTGGCAACTGTTGCTCTCAAGTGCTTTGGATTCAACAGCAACTGCGGGATTACGGGTTAAATATAACCAATACTCCTATGATGATTGATAATGAATCAACTATGTCGATCACCAATAATCCGGTAAAGCACAGTAAAACTAAGCATATTGATATTCGACATCATTTTATTAGAGACTGTGCTGAGAAGAAAATGATAATGTTAGTTAAGGTTCCGACTGCGGATAACTTAGCAGACCTCTACACAAAAGCGTTCGACAGAGCAAGATTTGAAACGTTGGTTCAACTGAACAGAATGAGAAATCCAGAGTGATTAGTCTTCCAAGGGTATTTTTGTAATAGTTAGTACTTTTATATATTATTAAAAAAAAAAAAGGCGTATGGCATTCATTTGCTTGTTACCTGAGGGGAATCGCCTCCGATAAAAGAACAAAATTAGTTCTTTTAGAAAATGTTTAAGTTTTTATCTGCAAAAACTAGGGAGATGATAGTACATTAGAAGAATAAGCTTCACAATAATAAGTTTAAGTCCTAAGTATGATATGTTAGTAGGTTCAAATAAAGTTACTTTAGAACTACAGCGGTTCTATCAGGTATGTGTTTATATTTATTTAATTATACACCTATGTCCACAAGTTATAATTTGTCTATTTTATTTAAAAACTATTAGATGGCTTCATCATATGATGTACTGGTAGGCAAATTATACGACATTTTCTAAGCCTTAAGAAGTTAATTAATTATTTGTTTATTATCTTGTGTTACTATTCTATGATGTATGACATTAGTCTTAATTGTTGAATGATGGTATTGCCATACACTGTTATCATGCATTTTTATAATACAACAATTGACAAATTGTCGCGATCCCAGCGGTCGGTCGGGTTTTTACCCCGAATCGTTGCTCCGACGGCCACCGAGATGCGCGAGCGGTTGAAAGTTTTAAAAAATTTATATTTGCTGGGCTCAAACTATGCAAGCTACCTACCTTGTGGGTAAGGTGGCAAGTATAACTCGAGTGTCGTCCAAAATCGGAACGAATTGAATTGAATTGGGACCTACCAAAGATAACTTGACAATAGGATGGGTTTAAAACAAGGTAGGTATGGGTTTTGGTATTATC
This sequence comes from Helichrysum umbraculigerum, assembly GCA_949592205.1. Lineage (NCBI taxonomy): Eukaryota > Viridiplantae > Streptophyta > Magnoliopsida > Asterales > Asteraceae > Helichrysum > Helichrysum umbraculigerum. The sequence continues at coordinate 117,013,844 of CATIUR010000003.1, read as the reverse complement.
TAAACTAATCTAAGGACAGAAAATAAAGTGCAGAAAAGTAAACGAGAATATAAGCAGCAGGTAGAGAGTGATTGCTGAAACTTTGATGATTAGGGTTTCGGGATGATATCCATTATAATGATGATAGGTGATTACTCTGGTTAAGAATCTTCTAAACGGTCGGTGTAAACACTAGGACCCTACGTCTAGGTGTAACCCTAAAGCATATGTCACTGAATCCTAGGCTATCCTGATTCTGGTCAGATGGGACTGTCTTCAGACCCACCTCACCGTCTCTTTCGGAGACCAAGCGACCCTCTGAATGGGGTTAAGGAATAAGGCGACAGTCCACTACACTGACCTTTCTTAACACCTATGTCTATCCAATTTTAACAGAGTAATACTGGTTGTATGCTGAATAAGTTAAACTATCGGTTAAGTGGAGTTTAGGGGTTTTAAGCATCAGGGAACACAGCCGGCATCCTTGCTTTCGTTTCCTAACTCATGTTTTATCTGTTTTAGTTCTAATACTTCCGTCATGGATTAGACTCTCCTTTGCCATCGGTCGTTCATCCCTAGGCATGGGTACAGTGTATAGTGTCCTTATTTTCCACAGTACTCTAACCCTAGGTATATCTATGGTGTTTTAAAGACCTTATGTATCTTTACACAGCTTTATAACCAGAGGTAGTTTAACGGTGTACTATATCATTTTCACGGCTTAACAAGACCTAGACCCGTGTCTGGAAGGGTTGCTTCCAGGTAATTCACGGTGAGATAGTCCACCGGCATTTCCTTGGCTTCCACTTATTTGTACTCTACCAGTGGTATTTCCAACGCTATACCAAGTATTCTACCGTATTACGGCGATCCCACAGTTTCATACAAACAGGAGATAACTGTGTATTCGTAGTTAGGGTTGATCAGATCCTATCCTAAGGCAACAGTCACGTGAGAGACCAGAAAGGGTGATTAATTAAGTCTACATCCAGGATGAGTCTAAACATGTATGCAGCATAACAACTACCGATCATATATAAGATATATTAATTAAACATCATCCATAATCCTAACATCTACATTTCAACAATCACATATTAATCTAGCTAATCAGCATGGCAACAATCATGGATCGTACTGAAATAATATGCAAAGTAAACATTACAACAGTAAGAAAGTAAGATAATATCACCGGATTAGAAGAGTAATACCGAGGATTACAACAGTCTGACTTGAATAACCTTGCTACAGCTTGATTACCCAATTACAACTTTCCTCTAGCTCTAACCGCTAACTCATATCTCTCTAGTTCTCCTCTAACTCCTAAGAGTAGTGCTAAGAGAGAAACTAGAGAGAAAACTAATTACAAGAACAATTCTCCTCTAACTCCTAAACTAATTACAAGAACAATTCTCCTCTAACTCCAAAGAGTAGTGCTAGAGAGAGAATTCTAGAGAGAGAAAGAGAAGTATGGAATGAGAGGTGTGTGTTGAAATGGTGAAATGAGTGAGGTATTTATAGGAGAAGCTAGTTAGCCTTGGTACAAGTCTTGAAGCACGAAATACAAGCATCAAAGCAGCATACGGGGCAAGCGGAACAGGGGGGGAAACGGCACCTCACAAGCCAACCAACCCCGTATACGGCACCCTAAGGGCCGTATACGACACTTAAGGTACCGTATACGGTACCTAGTGCCAAGGGGGGGGGGGGGGGGGTTGGTGCTTGGTTTGGCCTCCGCTTGTTTCTCGGTTGCTTGGTTCGTCCGTATCTTCTTCGTTTGGGCTCCGATTTGCTTGATTCTTGCGCCGTTGACTTCGTTTTTCCGTTACGCTTCTAATGGCACTAAGTTTTCCAAATTTGGAAGTGTTTGACTTTTGCGTGTTCCGGATGACGATCGGCGGGTTTCCAGACTGCACATCTTCTTCGTTCTTCACCCGTTTCTCTTGATTCTTTCACCTCCGATCTTGGATTTTCCTATTGAATCATAAAATATGCATTAAGATCTATTTTGATTGGATAATCAAGAATGGAATATTTAAGGTGATTGTTTTTGCCTCGGTTTGCGTGCAAAATGGATGTTTTAACTGATTTTTGTGGCAACGCCCGTATTTAGACTACCTTGGTGATTTTTGATGATAAATGATTGTTTTGAAATGTTTTCACCAAAGAATAGTCCAAAAAGTGCGGAAATAAGTACTTAGAAACATGACTTTTTGAGTCACATCAAGTATCCCACACTTAAGCGTTGCTTGTCCTCAAGCAACACTCAGTTGTGTCTTGTGAAAACATTTTATAGATTTTTAGGTGAGTTGGAGCACTTCCAAAAAATTACCACTTTGTCATATGGGAAAATTATTTAGAGAACATAGGGAAAGCTAAGATGATCCTTTCAGAAATAAGTATTGACTTTCCCAGGCATACTTTCCAAATCTCGTGATCTTGGAGTAGACATGACTAGGCGATCTCACTAAAGGTGGTCACTCAATTCACTCAGAGTGTATCGGGTTTCCTATCAGTCTAGCACAATCGAAATCCCTCAAATAGCCAGTCATGCAGCACTCATCATCATAAGCTTGGTCGAGAATCGGATCTCCACCACTTAGGAAGAGGACAGTGCTAATTATCCCAAGACATTCGATTGGGTTGTAATGTTTGTGAGGGTTAAGGGGTATGGATAGTGGTGATTTTTGGTTTAAGGGGTTGCTTATCTTAGGCATTCTAAGAATCATGAAAAACTTATTGTAGAACGGAGAAGATAGCTACTCGTATTTCATTGGATCTTTCTTTGAAAGATTGATACTCTGAAGCACTTTAGCTTTATTTTCTTTTCTTTTTCTTTTCTTTCTTTTTCTGCTTTTTTATTATTTTTTTCTTTCTTCAGAACTTCTTTGCCAGAGAACTTCCAAAGTTCCAAGGATATTTTTGATTTTCTTTCGGAAATCTCTTCTTTCTTATCACGGACTACTTCGAGTCTTTTATTCTGGTGCCAATTTTTCGCACCCTTGAATTTCTAATTTTGGTGAACACGGAGGAGTAGATCAATTCAGAAAGAGATTCTTCAAGATGTTTTTCATAACCTTAGAAATTCCAAGATAAGTTGTTGGGAATTTGGGAAAAGTGTTTAAAGATATAGGGTTTTGAAGAAACGAAAGGTTTAGGCTCAAAGGGTTTTCTAGGCGGATCATCGATACTAAAAATGAGTATCGGAAGGGTTTTGGGCTTGAAAAGGTATGTAAGAATGGGTTAAATCCTAAGGAATGTCGAGATCATCTAATTGCACCTATACCGCGTACGGTACTCTCCAATGTGGTCTCGAAACGTATGTCAGGAACAAGTTCTAATTTAGAGATACTAGCATCGGCACACACAAGAAATGAACAATGGAGCATTTAAAATGAATGCTTTTAAGGCTCAAAACCTCACTGCAAATTAGGGTTTGTATGTGACTAGCCATGCTCCTTAGATTGTTAATACTTATTTAAGAAATTTCTACCTTAATTTCTCTAATATTCTTGAATAACTAACTCATATTAGAAATGGTTCCTCTTCGAAAGAAATCGTAACTCAAAAAAGTAGAGCTAATCGGATGATTTGGCTCATACTTTATTATTTTTGTTTAAAAAGTTTTGAAAATTTTGAAAATTTGAGGAACATTTTCTGAGTGAAGCTATCCGGACATTAAAATCTGTAAAACATCTAATTCAAGGTATTCTATACCTGCTATCCCACACTTAGAGAAACATTGTCCCTAATGTTCTTTTGAGTTGAGATTATATTAAAAATATAATCCCACACTTAGAGTTTGAACATATAGAAAATGTTTCTCAAGTGTTTGGTTTGGGCTGGAATCCAATACTTAGTGATAAGTTTAGGATAGAGTATAGATTACTTGCATTCCTAAGCTAACAAAATGAATCAAGTTATGAAAACGAGGTGAAAGGTAAGAAACTCCCTAGATGACGATTAGACGTTTAGAGGCGAAAGCTGAGGATTCGAAGATCTTCATTAAGAGTGATTCAGCTCCGCATGTCCTTATCTGGTGCACAACTCTTCTCGTTCATACTTAGCTAAGAGTCGACCCATAATGTAAGTGAAAATTCTTATTAGTGAATTTCACACTTTTGTGATTTAAGATTTGGAGACGATTCTAGCTAAGATGTCTTGGAGTGTGGGTTGAGATCCCACACTTAAATCTTTGAAGAGTTTGCGGTGCATGTGCGAGTTTCAGAAGAAGATAGACCGAAGCTCCTCTCCTGAGATGTGTGTAAGTTCCGTGGTCCGTAGTTGTGAATTCCTTGGTTGTCTGTCTTGACACCACGGTTCTTTTTTTTTTCTTGAAAGCTCGTCATCTCATGCTGGCTCATTTCTTATTCATCACACATTCAATCACTTATTCTAAAATAAAGAAACAAACATAATAAGTAACTACGATAAACATAATAATAAGGCTCAACCATATAGGTCGAGAAATATCCCAAAAGTTTAACCAAGTGCAAGATAGAGATCACTATAATCAATACAATACAGAAGTCAGTGATATGAAATATAAATCAAAAGATAAGTAGTCTAGAATGGAGGATCCTCTGCTGGTATGTCATCAGGCTGAGCTGCGGGTCCTACGACTGACTGCTGTCCACTGGACACTCTCTGCTCATCTGGAGGTAGTAATCCTCTCTGAATCAATATTTGCCTGAGGGTCATCGCTGGAAGTGCCATCATATCATCATAACCCTGTGCGAGCATATCCTCAGTGGTAACACCTTCCGTCTGTAACATATCAAGGTAGAGCTGCCTGAGAGTGCTCTCAGTAGGAACCTGATCTGAGAAGATGGGGCCCAAGTCCAAGTAAGGGCCGACGCTACCAGTGAACAATGCATCGGTGCCAATGTAGAGCAAATCTGGTCTATATGATGTGCTAGCCTCTGGATGCTGGTCATGGGTCGGAATGGGTACCGTCGGACGAGGCAATGATGCCTGCTGACGGGCTGGTGATTGTATGTGTACTGAGTAGACTCTGGCTATATCAGATGTGGATCTGTGAGTGGGTAATGGTGCGGAGTAGGTGGTGGGTGTGCGAGGGCGTCTATATGGATGTGGTGGCTGAGTGGAGGTATGTGGATGTGGTGGAGGAAAGGTGGTGTATGGGCGAGTGGTGGCATATGGATGAGTGGCGGTATGGGTAGTGGGTGGTGGTGGTGGTCCTCATGTGTATAGGAAGTGATCAGGCTCAGGGGTACCATGTGTCCTAGCTGTCAGCACCTGCTGATCACGGATAACCTGTAAAGCATGTAATAGATAATACTGAGTAAGAGGAGTGACCGGATCCGTGTGATGCACAACGGCCTGTGTAGGCAGTACTGATGTGTCTGCTCCTAGTGATGGCTCAGGTATCTCTGCTGCTACTGGTCTCTGTGGCTGGGGACCAACATCTCTATCCTCTGTAGTCACTCGCTTCCTGGTCATGAAGCATCCAGGAATGGGCTGCCGAGTCTGATACCATAAGCACTGTCTCTCAGGTCCCTCATCAATAATCCTGATCAACTTGCAGTACTCTAGATCAAACGGCTGCGAACTAGCGTGATGGGTGTAATCCTCACGGTGACGGTCAGTGAGAATCCCCATGCCGACTAACAATCTCGTGATAATGGCTCCCATGAATACGTGGCGTCTATCCTCTCTCTTCTCCTTCCACAATCTATCCGCTATGATGTATGCGACATTCAGGTTCTGCTTCCTTATGATCGCATCCATGAACTTAAGCTCCTCTGATGTAGTAGGTCCAGCATCTCTCTTCCCAAAGATAGTACAGCACAGGAGCTTGTGAAGAATGTGATGAACTGGTCGGGTCATGAGTGAAGCTTTCACTCCACTCCTGAAGGTTGTCCCCGTCAATCCTCTCCATATCTCCTTGTGATCCCGTGACGGTAAACTGGAGATAGACTGGAAACTGCTGGTGAACCAATCAGAACTGTCCTGTGACTGTGTGTAAAGGCCAAGGTATACCCCGAAATCTCCCACTGTCATACGATACTTCTTCCCACGATACCGAAAAGCGATCTTCTTATCAGTGATCTCCAATCTCTCTCGGAACTCGTAAGTCATCATAAACTCAGTGACGACCTCTCGGTATATAGCCTCATCAATGGAGAAAAGATGGAAAAACGCAGCATGTTCCTCGCCATCTTTATCATATCTAATCAATTCTTCCAACTCATCCCTAATACCCAAGCGTCTCATATCCGGCCACATGATGACTCTGTTTGACCCTAAGTATCGTCCCATCCATTTCTCAATATCGTCCTTATTCTCGGGGCATGAAGCAAGCTTCCTCAACGAAGGGTTTGATAGATCCATCTGTGACAAGAAAATGAGATGCATAAGTAATAACAAATTGCTAAGTACATTTCCAAATTTTAAACAAAAATTGGAAATGTAGGCTTTAAAATATGAATAAATCCGCAATTTATTTTAAACTAAACCTAGGCCTAACCAATCTTCAATCCGCAATTTTCGCAACCATTAGTGTCTAACCTATTCCAAGGGTATTAAAGCAATAATAATACTAGTGTCTAATCTAAGTAAACTCATCATTTTAAACAACTAGCAAATATTCTTACTTTCATTCATGGCAACTTAATCTAAGTAAACATAATCATGTAATTACCTCAAATATATCAAGTAAACCAAAAAGAGCATAAACTAATTTATTCATGCAAATACCATATGGTTAAAGACACATGTTAACTTATTCGATTACTTTTAATAATTTTTGCAAGATTTAAAGATTTTGATAAATGAATGACGGTAGCTTACGTGTGATGGTCATATTAAAAATATTCAACACTTTATTTAATTAAGGTGGTGAATAATTAAAATAATCAAGGACCAAAAGCTATCTAATGAATTATTGAAAATCTAAGAAACTTGCTATGATTTAATTAACACAAATACCATTAAAAAAATTGAATATTTAAAATAAAGTATGATACTTGGTTAATTTTGATCACAACATGCTTACTTTAACTTTCAATAATCCTAAAGATCATTCAAAATGAACTAGCAATCATATAAACATGTTTATCAAATCATACTAGGCATGAATTAATCAAAACAAGTCAAAACAAGCTACTAGTTATCAAAAGTCAACAAATCAAGCAACTTTGACCACTTAAAGTCAACACTTAAAGACCAAAGTCACAAATTATCAAGTAATCTACTCAATCAAGCATGTAATCATGTTAAGCAACTATGCAAGAATACTTTTGAACCATAAAACATAAGTTTTCACCATTGATTTCATAGATCGAAAGTTGAAACCCTAACTTTTAAAAAGTTAATGAAATTTAAAGATTTGAGTTAGGAATTACCTTGCAAGTGATGAAATGATGTTATGTATGCAAAAGAGATTATAAAATGAAGAACTTGAAGCTTTAAATCATCAAAAATGATGGAAAAATGAAGGTTTTGGAGATGGTGATGGAGGCTGTGGGTTTTGGGGAAGAGGAAGGAGAGGAAATTTTGACTTTTTGACTTTTTGTTTGTAGTGGATCCCTTCCTCTTGGTTTAAATACGTTTCAATTTAAAACGCGAAAGATACGATACGTACGATTGGTTTTCGAAAGGTTTTAAGATTTTTAATAAAGTAACCAAAAGTAAATACGAATCTTTATAAAAAGTTTTCGCGAATTAAAATTGTGTTTTAAATTGCGTGCGAAAAGTTCTTTGCGTTTGAACTGAAACGAGTTTATTTAAAAACGAAACAATATTTTTGTGTACTTTAAACTTTAAAACAAATCATAATTAATTTACCAAAATTTTAAAATTAAAACTTTGTCAAATTTTTCTGAAAAGTTCGAACTTACGCAAATTGTGTGAGTTTAAAGTTCAAACGATGTTTTCTTGATTTTTAAAAGAAAGCGTTAAAACGAAAAATTAATTTAAACTAAAACTAACTAATATTAATTAACATAGATAGGCTTGGGGTGCCTCCTAAGAGCGCTTTGTTAAAGATGAAAGCTCGTCCATACCAGGCTTACTGTTTTACCGGATAGTGTCCGAGATGACACTTTTAGATACGGTTGATGCTTCGGATAGAGACAAGGTATAGCGGGAAATAAACGTACCTCGGAGAGCTCGGATGACATAGTAAACTAAATCAGCAGGATTTATGTAATACCGTTCAAATTCTGTTAAGAATTCTCGTTCTTCCTGACTGAGTTGTAACAATGCATCGACAAAACGATTAAATTCCCGTTTCACCTTTTTCTGGTTTGAAATGCCATCCCTAAATCCTGTATCTAGATAAGACATATCATAGAGCAGTTTTGAAAGTAAATCCACAAATTCCGTTTCCTCAGAAGAATCAGGATTTCCGTAAGTAGTGTGAACTGCTTTCGAAAGCTCTTTGATATAAATCTTCTGTTGGTTGGTAAACGGGAATTTGGTTTTTTTTTGAATAACTGGATTAGCTGGATATGGATCTGTTTCCTTTTTGCAAAGAAAGCAGCGTCCATGGCCTCTTCAGTTGTTTCAGGAAAAATAGCTCTAAGCTCATTAATTAGATAAGTAGCAGGATCAACAAAGAATAGAATATCTGCAAGAATCATGCCAGACTTGATAGGGCTTCTTTCTATCCAAAATTCAAGCTCGTCAATCAGGAATGCAACATAACGATTAATCCTAGGTTGTGAATCAGAAGGATAATCGGTGCTGGCAAGCAAATCCATTAAAAGATCTAACTCTGATTTTAACAATAGCTCGTCTTTTCTACTGTGTTTAGCACGAAGAAGTCTAATTATCCTATCAATCTCAACAAATGACTTTCTCTGCTCATATGTAAATGGAAAATAAGATATTTTAAGATATTTAAGAAAGTTGGCATAGATATCTATCCTCCTATTGGGCTTGAGAGAATTTCCTAAGTGATGGTCTGTTTCTGATTCGAGTAGATGATCCCTAAATTCAATGTTTAATCGGGTTGGTGTTTCTATCCTAAGTTCATTCTCAACCTGATATTGGAGACGCTCTTCCTCAACTATACTTGGATAAAGAGTAGTGGGGTGGGCTCGCAAAATATCTGGGAGATCGTACTCAAAGTATTCATTTAAACAATGAAGACGTTCATTCAAATCCATCCAAGGCATGGGTGGATAGAAGAACACTTCGATTCCAAATGGTTCATCATCAGGTAAAGTAGCAGGTCTAATATAGTGTGGATACCTAGACAAGATTGACAAAATCTCAGGGTCAAGTGTGGGTTGACCACTTAAAGCAACAGTAACAGAAGCTGGAATCTTCTGTTGAGATTCATCAAAACCTAAGTCTAAGCTCGATATTTTTGGGTTCTCAACTTCATGTTTAACACAGACTTCTCTAACGTCAGAGGAGTTTGACTCATACTCTGGACAGTCAAAGAATTCCGCATCTACCTTGCTACAGCTTGATTACCCAATTACAAATTTCCTCTAGCTCTAACCGCTAACTTATATCTCTCTAGTTCTCCTCTAACTCCTAAGAGAAGTGCTAGATAGAGAAACTAGAGAGAAAACTAATTACAAGAACAATTCTACTCTAACTCCTAAGAGTAGTGCTAGAGAGAGAATTCTAGAGAGAGAAAGAGAAGTATAGAATGAGAGGTGTGTGTTGAAATGGTGAAATGAGTGAGGTATTTATAGGAGAAGCTAGTTGGCCTTGGTACAAGTCTTGAAGCACGAAATACAAGCATCAAAGCAGCATACGGGGCAAGTGGACCAAGGGGGCAAATGGCACCTCACAAGCCAACCAACCCCGTATACGGCACCCTAAGGGCCATATACTGCACTTAAGGTACCATATACGGTACCTAGTGCCAAGGGGGGGGGGGGGGGGGGGTTGGTGCTTGGTTTGGCCTCCGCTTGTTTCTCGGTTGCTTGGTTCGTCCGTATCTTCTTCGTTTGGGCTCCGATTTGCTTGATTCTTGCGCCGTTGGCTTCGTTTTTCCGTTACGCTTCTAATGGAAATAAGTTTGCAAAATTTGGAAGTGTTTGACTTTTGCGTGTTCCGGATGATGATAGGCGGGTTTCCAGACTGCACATCTTCTTCGTTCTTCACCCGTTTCTCTTGATTCTTTCACCTCCGATCTTGGATTTTCCTATTGAATCATAAAATATGCATTAAGATCTATTTTGATCGGATAATCAAGAATGGAATATTTAATGTGATTGTTTTTGCCTCGGTTTGCGTGCAAAACGGATGTTTTAACTGATTTTTGTGGCAACGCCTGTATTTAGACTACCTTGGTGATTTTTGATGATAAATGATTGTTTTGAAATATTTTTACCAGAGAATAGTCCAAAAAGTGTGGAAATAAGTACTTAGAAACATGACTTTTTGAGTCACATCACAAATAGTAGAAATATGGGTATTAATTTAATTACTGATGACTTATGTTGTACTGAGTACAGACCTGAAGCTTTTAATTAAATTAATATTCTCAAATGTATTTTGAATTATGCTAGAAGGGATCCTCTGTTGTACTAAGTACAGATCTGGATAACATAGCATACTCAAGGTATGTCTGATATTTGTCTAACCTTAAAATTCAAGTGTATGTTATATGTTTCGAAAAGATACATCATTTAGTAACCGCTACCTTGAAATTAAACGATGCAGTGTTATGAGTTTTACTTGAAAATCTTCAGTATGTCATATAATAGGAAGCACTTGATAATATTCATACTAACAATAAAGTGTTTGCTTAGAAAGTTGAGTATAATTTGTTTATGTGGATCATAATGCCGGTAGTCGTCTTGAACTGTCTATAATTAAAAATATTCACTTTAAGTGAGTAATACGTTTATTAATTATGCTATGTGGATAAAGGTACCTAAGATATAGTTTTATAAATATAAATGTATAAATGATAAACTTAGTTGTAATTTTATGGTAATTTATTTGAATTTCATAAGGTATGTATACTAACAATCTACTTAGATTTTTTAATAAATTTTAAATAGCTTGTTCTTTCTAATATGATCCCTAAGCAGTTAAATTCTTATTTAGTTGAGTTATGTACTTTATTTTTGTGATTAATAAAATGGTACTTGATACCACTGTTTGTTTATATGTGTTATTTTATTATGTTATTTTAATAAATATTACCCTTTGGAATTAAATTATGCTGAATAATTGTCTATATTTGTTGTTGAACAATCGTTACAATTACAAGTGAAAAATAATTTTATTTCGACTTGTAAAAAGTAAATGGGTTTTAATACTTAAGTTTTTACTTCGCATTTTACATTAAAAGTGTAAGTTTGACCAGTCAAACCTGCGAAGTGAACTAAACTATGTGAGTCGAGTACAGGGTATAAAAGGGACAAGTCAACGAACTGAAACCCTCACTTTCCATTCTCTCTGCGACCCGACTCAGACAACTCTGCGAACCGAGTTTTGGCGAAACGAACCGAATCCATTTTTCGGTTGATTTTCGGATTTTTCGAACGAGGAAGGAATTTTCGATCTGTGGAACTTATTCATCTTTTCATTACGCATCTATTGAAGTAAGATTCATGAGATTTCACAGTGTAATTTGTGAGAAATCGATCGATTTATGTTTTTGAATGTTTCGGTTTAGTTTATCACGGATTTGAATCAAATTAGTGATTTATAAAACCTAAAACTTGTAAATAATGATTAATCGATGCCTATTGAACATGATTTAATCATATAATTGCTTCGAAAACGTTTGATTATTGATTCATGTATTGATCTCGTTAAACCATCGGTCCTACGAACCGAGATCTATCTCGCTTCGTAGCACGCTCCAACGAACCGAGATCAGATTTGTTGACTTTTGTTGACTGCAACGAAACGAACTCGTTTCGTTTGACTTCAGTTGACCGAACCGAGTCGAGTATTGACTTTCGTTGACCGAAGCGAAACGAACTCACTTCATTTGACTTCGTTTGACTTGGGTTGACTGAAGCGAATCGAGTTCAACTTGCAGAGTTTCTGCGAAGTGAGTTGAAGGACTTATTTAATTTTATTTATATTTCTAATTGACTTAGTTTGACTTTGAGAACTGAATTAACTTTGTTGACTTCAGTTAACTTGGTAAAATTAAGTAAATTTTATAATGTTTCAATAATAACTTGTTTTCGATTTGAGAATCGTTTGGTTACAAATAATTAACAAGTTACACGTTTTTACACATTTAGACTTACGAACTTATGTTATAAGTTAAATATGTGTAATAATTTAACACTTTAAGTTATTTTATATCGAAAGTCTTCCAGAGTGTCCCGATCTTTGTCGGCGGTATGATAACTTAAATTGTGTTTTAACTAACAAATTTATAGAATTTATAGATTATAATTGGAAAATTAAAATTCTTTTAATTGTTCAATTAAGTTTCAGTGAATTAAGTTATTAGTTAATAGTAGACTTAGTCGTTTGATGATCTTTTGATCATAATACATTAAAGTTTAAATTGATTAATGTTTGTTTAGTTAATATATTTGCTATTTGTGTAATTTTGAATTACAGATATGGCTAACAGATCTTTTGAGAAGGGTCACAACATATTGGTGAACTTAGACCTGAACGAGCGTGGTGCTGAGCGCTTTGAGCAGATTTTGACATATTTAGCACGATCGAGAATTCGATTGGCTATTACCGAGTCACCGCCACTGAACAGAGATCTTCTTACACGGTTTTGGAGAAACATTGTTTATGACGCTGCTGCAAATCCTCCTACTATTCGTACGACGGTCAATCAGCATGCGATTTCGTTTACAGCTGCTGATATTCGACAGCTCTTGCAGTTGGGAACTGTAGAGCAAGAGACCAGTCTTCCTGCTTATTCTGCTGATTTTATAGAAGGAGCTCTAGGTCGTACTGGATATTCTGGACCGAGAAAAGGACGTCAGTTCGTCAAGGCCTTTGTTCTTGGCTAGTGGAGATTTCTATTTACAGTGATTGTTTCTATTTTTGGAAACAAGAAGTCAGGTTTAGATGAGCTCAGTCCAGAGCTTATGTCTGCGGTACTGTCACTGGTTTATAATAAACCATACAGTTTTTCTTCTTATATCTTCGGTTCTTTTATCGGACAGATTACAGGAGCTGCACGGACGCAGTTTATTCTTTATCCCAGATTTTGCATGCTTCTGATTCGCAATCAAGTTCCGAATTTACCTGCTTATGCAGCTGATTTTCACGTTGAGACCATAGGATAGAGAGGTTACAACGCTTGTTTTCTATTATCTAAGCGTAAAGATGAGATCAAACCTGAGGCAGCTGATCTCTTTGGGCATCTTCTTGATGCTAATTATGTTGCTCCACCGAATAATGGTTGGTTGGATGCCGGAGCTCAAGCTCAACAGCAACAGCAAGCTCAACCACAACCTCACCCTGCAGCAGAGCCACAGGAGCTGATTGAAGATGTTTTGCATCAGGCTGAACAACAAGGACAACAGGTTTTACCTGAGTTAGCAGCAGAAGTTCTTCATGAGGTTCTGATACAGAATGATGATGCTCATGATCCAGTTTTAGTTGCGATTGATCAGTTCAAGGTATGTTATCTTATATAGATTATAATTCAGTTGCTAATTTTCTATGTTTCTTATCATTATATGTGCTTACTCATGAATAGGATCCTGAAGTTGTTGACCTAGAGGTTACTCAACCTGAGGGTACACAAGATCAGGGTGGTGCTGATTCATCTGTTCCTTCTAGGAAAGACGGTGATACAACATCTGATTCGGATTCTGAGGAAACACTAGATGATGATGAGTTGAGGGTTGTAGAACCGACTGGGAAAGGTAAGCGAAAGCTTGTAGATGAGGATGATGATGAAGAGGTTCAACCTCTTAGAACTACACGTCGTCAACGTGTTAGAACATCTACTCCAGAGCTTATGATTGGAAATATGCCAGGTTCTTTACTTTCTTACTAATTAATTTGTAGTTTGCGGTACAATTATAACTAGAGACTGAGATAGAAATTTTCTATAACAGTTGCTAGAGATAGACAACCTTCTAGGGTTAAACCTACGATGCAACGACCGACTGCACGTACATCTAAAGCCTCATAGAAGGTTAGAGATATGTGTTTTTCTTACTATAGCATGCTTAATCGAAGATTGCGACAGTTTATTCTGTTACTTTTACTGATTTAAGTTGTTATAGGTACCTGCTACTTCTACTGTACGTTTTGGGACTACCAAAGCTATTCGTGTTGCGGCTGGACTGTTGAGTGATGCTTTTGAGCAACTGTTTTCACAATCATTACAGTCTGCATCTACACAGTCTACTACACAGCCTGCACAACCACCAGTGAAAGCTTCTGAACGGATTTCTAGCTTGGAATCTCGAGTTCAAACTCTTGAATCTCAGAATGTTATCCTTGCTAAGGAGTTTACTGAACAAGGTATGGCTTATGCTACACTGCTGAAAGCACACACGATGTTGCTTAGAGATGCCGAAGATAACCAGAGAAAGCTTGATCGACTTGAGCGTTTAGTGTTAGAGTTGATGAAGGACAAGCCGTCTCAGGGGGAGATTCTGTCATATCATGAGGCGTGTAAGGAAGATGAGCTGAGAAAGAAGCAGAGACGAGATGAAGATGATGATCCCAGTTCACAGAAAGAGAGTGAGCCGACTGGTCCTTCTAAGACTGGTGAGCGAGCTACTGCTCAGGGGGAGTTTACGTCTGCTGGTGATGGTGTTGGTACAAGTGCTACTGGTACAGGTGAAGCTGGTAAGACAGCTTAGACTTGTGTAGTTATTTGTACTTAGATTGTAAATGAATAATTGTAACTTAAATATTTTTGGAAATATATTCGGCTTTATAATGTAATTATAAGTTAAATATATTAGAAATTATATAAGTTATATGTTCTAAAAAGTTAAATGAAATTGTGATCGAAAGACTTCCGACTCATTGAGTAGTCGTGCGGCGTGTTCTGATTTATATCAGCGGTCAAAATTTATTTTAACTTAGACATTTTAGACTTGAGAGTTTGTATAACTGACAAGTTAAAGATGTGATAATTTGAACTAGACAAATTATATATAATTTAAAAGTTAGATTGATAGTTCAATTAAATCTTAGAAATTATATAAGATAATTAATAGTAAATTTAAATGCTTGGTGATTATTCAAAATGCATTAGAATTTAAATTTAATTAATATTTGTTAAGTATCTTAATAAGACTTAAGAATTTTTGGTTGATTCAGGGTAATCAATAAAAATTTTATAAGTTACATAATATGGTTATATCACACAATTGAGATAAATAAAGAGATTCTTAGATTGATTCAGGGAAATCAATGAAAGAATTTATATTATTAATTTAATTTGTGTAGGTATGGAAATGCTAGAATTGAGTGATTCTGGAAGTGATATGTTAGATGAAATAGATGAAGAAATTGATTTTGATCTAGAGGAAGGAGAATTTATTCCACCTGAGGATTGGACTTCAATTCCTGAGCATGAGATACATGATGATGTTGATCCTGATATTCATGTTGATGAACATGTTGTGAGTACTTCAAAGACTGAATACATTTTCAGAGATGATGATGGAGAATCAGTGATTGATTCAGAGGCTTTTGAGAATGAATCTACAAGTTCAGAAGATGATCATACTGATGATTTTGATGAGAGATTTAAGCATCTAGTTGGAAATCCTTGGTATATCCAAGAGATGCTCAAGAAAAAGAAATAAAAAGCCACGTGTGATGAAGGAAGTTGATATCACAGGGAAACGTGAGCTTAAGACAGGCATCATTGTTTGGTATTATGATTCTGATCTGAGATTGTTTGCTATCAAAAGGTACGATGGAGTATAATATTTCAAGAAAAATTTGACTTTCTTTAGTTCTTTACCTCGATATGAAATTCGAGATTTGGCTAGATTGGAGATGGTTAACCCCAGTAATGATGATTATGCTAAGTATGTGGAGAAAATTATCAAGACTGAGGGTAGAACTATGAAATTTAACAAGATTAAGCCAAGAAGAGGTAAGACTAAGAAGTTAAAAGAAAGACATCCTCGTACAGGAAAGAGATTGAGACATAAAGTCTATCCAGCAGTCAAATGTGTACAGCAAATACCGATTAAGACTATGCCTCAGAATATTTTGAAAAATATGAAGAGTTGGGGTGTAGATTCTGTAACGGGTGAGGCTGTAATTGTTGAAGCTGATGATGAGACTCCTTCAGGTGAGAAAGAAATCTTACGTGTTTATGATAAACGTCATTTGATGAATCTTTCCAAGAGTGATTTGATTATGTTGTACAAAAACAAGATCATGTGTACTTTTGAATGGGGAGATGTTGCAAGAGATTATCAGAGAATGGTAAAGACTTGTATCAAATTGAAGATTTATGTTGGAAGTAAAATTTACAAGTGAAGATCAAAGACAACTTGAAGACTTAGATGCTAGAGCTATTGTCAAGGGGGAGTCTGTTGGGACATATATTTGTGACAACAGATCTAGCTTGTAATAGTACTAGTGATTATTGTAATCAAGTGTGTACAATTGATTTTGAATTGTAATATGATATTAGTTTGTTATTAATATTCGTTAAATATATTAGTAAGATAAAGTGTTAGATGAATATCGATTATGAAAATACAAACTAAAGTCTGTTTGGCGACATGAGATCTCAAGTCGCAGGATTTGGTTCTGCGAGATGAGATCTGGGCTCGCAAAGGTGACCACGAACCGAGCTGAACTTGGGCTTGGTTTAGGCTGCGAAGTCAGTCGACTCGCAGAGCCCATTCGGCTGCGAGACGAGACGGGCTGTAACATATAAATACAAAATTAGGTTTAAACAATTCATAACTTTTGCAATTCGTTTTTCCAGAGCATTCTAAGTAATTCTAAGCATTCTAACGGCTAGGTATTGATCGATTAACATTCGTTATAATCAATACAAAGCATATTAGTTAACCGATTCGCTAATACGTGCGAAACAAACCGTTCACAATCTGTGAACTTAGTATTAAGGGATTCCGCACCTTAATACCAAAAGATAACCTCGTTATCGATCCTAATACATACGGACTTACACGTATCTACACTATTTTACGTCCACTTTCAGAAATAGACAATTAACTTTACAATTTTACTCTTACGTACTTACACTGTTTACGAAACTATACCAACATTCGACTATCAAAATTGTGGGGTGGGTGGGTGATATCGCTCATTTTGTCTATATAAATATATCGCGATATCGCTGTTTTGCATTTGTATTTTAGTGGATTTCGAGAACTTTCGATACTTATTTTGTTTGGAAATCCATTTTAGGTGAAAAGCTGGAAACGCAGGAGATTTGGTGTGGAATTGGTGAAGTTTGGATCAAAGCTGGCTGGGCTGGAAAAAGGTTGTAGCCGATCGGCTAAACAACACAAGCCGATCGGCTTCCCATGTATAGCCGATCGGCTAAGTAAAGCAGATCGGTTTGTCCAGTTCATTTCCGCTGCAGAACTTCACCTCGTTTGGAGCTTGGCCTGTTGTACTAGAGAAGCCGATCGGCTAGCCATTAAAAGCCGTTCGGCTATGACTGTAAAGCCGATCGGCTATTCCTAACCAGCCGATCGGCTATGTGTGGATCTGGGCGAAGGGTATGGTGGTTGATGAGCTGTCCGTTTCTGATTGGTTGGCATTTAATGCCAACCGTTTTTCCATCCGTTTTTCAAACAATAAAATAAAAAAAAAAAGAAAAAAAAGATGGAATTAGGGGTGTTTGGTCGGCAGAGCTTATAACCATTCACCATCACCATCTTCATCACATTACACACTCTCCATTACACTTCTCACTCTCCAACCTTCCATCCTCATTAACTCACCACATTTACTCCCTTCACCATCTCATATTTACTCCATTTTCAACAACCAAAATCACCATTTTACTTCACATTTTCGCAAGGATTTAGCTAGGAATTTATGGAGGAAACATCGAGCAAACATCATTTGGAACAATTGTGTAACAAATTTGGTATAATTTCGATTTAATCTAATTTCAAGTTATTTTATGGATTTGTTTAGTGTTTATGATTTTTGCTTGATGATTGTGATTATGTGTAGCTAGTTACCATTGTGTTTGCTTGGATGAAATAACTAGATGATTAGGGGTGTATATTTTGGATGTTAATTTATGCTTGAGTTTGTGAATCATCCATGGATTTGTATGTATTTAGTTAGTTGTTGTTATGAACTTTCGGCATTTTAGCTAAACGATTATAGCGAATGTTCTTTGTTTAGTAAAAATACCTAAATAAGTTATTTGTCATTTGTGGATCAAAGCATTTGATGATTGTAACAACCCTAGTTAAATATATACAAGTCAACGATTATAGCGAATGTTTATCGTGTGGATGATTTGCAAACTTACAAAATTAAATTTATGTTTAATCGGAGAACCTTATGTGATTGAGCTTTATCTTAAGAATTTAACCATTTGGTGATTTACTAATTGATATAGCGAACGTTTTCAACCTAGTAAATTGCTATTAATTGTTTGTCTATGAATGATTGATCAAAATTGCGAATGTAATTTTGGAATGTGTCAAATGGTTTAGCTAAGTTGTGTAAGTTTGTAACTATGGCGAACGTCTGTTACTTGATTAAATTATAGGTTTGTTAACTGAAATTGAACTTTAGGACTCAGAGAACTTTGAGCTTAGGTTTGATGAATGTTACCATTGAGCATATGTGTTAACCGGTTATAATTCTACACCCCGAATTCACTAGTGAAATAGTCCAAGCAAGCATTGTTTTTAATATTTGAAAGTTCCAAATCAATCACTTTGACTCTTAAGAGTCCACCTGCCTAGATTAATCAAAGATTGTAGTTTTAAGCATCGTGACAATTCGGTCACACAAACCAACCACATTTTATTTTCTCTTTTTAAATTGCTCACACTTCTATTGATCATCCAATCTAGTTCCCTGTGTTCGAACCCGAACTTACCCAACTATACTACTATACGATAGGGTCCACTGCCCGGTTGTGTATTGGTCTAGCGAGGTTCTTTTTGGTTTACTAAACAACGATAAATTTTAAGACTAGATTCAGCTCATCAGTGGGCGTAGTCATTCAAGCGATTTTCTAGGTGTTGTGGAAGTTCAGAAACGAGCACACTTTCAACTTGAAAAGCCTAGAAAGGATGTGCTTATGGATGATGTCATGTTAATTTCTTTCTTATGGTTAGGTAACAGAAGCAAATTTGTAAGCATCAATTGGTTGGATTGGATAAACAATCCAGGTCTTGGATAAACATCCCATGTCTATTTCTGTAGTCCTCTATTTTTCCTCCTAGCTTCTTGCTAGAATTGAGTTATATCACAAATTTGCAGTTCAAAAAAAAAATAGTGAGAGTAAACACATACTATTAAAAAACACTAAAATTTCAATCCAATCAAAAAGAGATCGATCCAGATGTACCTAATGCCCAAAAGAAAACCTAATAAACACTAATTTTTATTTGGGTTAATAATGTTTTAATCACTGAACTTTCAATTTTTTTCGTTTTAACCACTCAACTTTTTTTTAAATGTTTTAACCACTCAACTTTTTTTAAAATGTTTTAACCACTCAACTTAGGGTCAATAATGGTTTAATCCCTGAACTTTCAATTTGTTTTCGTTTTAACCACTCAACTTTGTTTTAAACGTTTTAACCACTCAACTTATGAGTTGACCACATTTTAACCACTAAAGTTCATTTGACCATTTAAAAAAAACCATTTCGTTAACTTATAATTAAAGTTTAGATCGGGATATATAAACTTTAAATTGATTTTTTTATCGACCAAGGTTGTCAAGATAGAGATCTTACCTAGGATCATTTTTGTCTTCACAAGATCAAAATCGTAAGATCAAATCGAAATCGTAAGATCTTATGATCCCGAATTGATCTTACTATTAAACTATAACTATACATTTATTCATTGACTGAAGGAAATTGTAATCAAAACCTCAAGATCTTAACTAACCTCAATATTCTTATCAAGCAATTCATCAAACATTTGGCGTGCATACACCAATTCCATTCAACTTCACACCAATTTCAATAACAAATAAGAATAAAATCGTTACCTTTCTAGTAACCAGCATCCACTCTTCAATTCATCCAATAAATTCTTTTTTCTCTTTGTGTTAATGTACAATTGACGAAATTGATCTGCTGTCATTCATGGAAGGAATTTACGAATACAACTTTAGCACGATATCAAAATTCCCGCATAAGTAATTTCTTGGCACAGGGTACTGATGTACATCTGGGGTGGAATTAGACTCAGAGAGGATGTAGATTTGGGGTGTAATTTGATGTTGATTTTGGGGTGGAATTAGACTCAGAAAGGATACAATAAACGGAACTGAAATCAAATTGTGTGGGATTCGGAGATCGTGTGAGCGTTTAGCAGACGTCGGGAGCAAAATAAAGTAACCGCTGTACAAAATAACCGAAACATCCTTTATTGGAGGGCTCAGATCAAAAGTCAGCAAGATTCGATGGATGAAATGGAGAGTCAACATGACTCCCTGGCAACCATATACTAGTGTTATACCCGGGCGGTGCCCGGGGATGTTTTAGTATGTTTAACTTTGATGTATGACGTTTTTGTAACCAATAAAAGCAATATATATGTGTGTGTGTATTACATACTCACTGAAATTAAATGTGACAACAAAAAATGCGTATCTGTACTTGAGAATACTTGTTCAGACTGTAACACAATATAAAATTTAATGTTCACACACAAATATTATATACTTCTTAAATTGATCATCAAAGGAAAGACAGACTTTATATAAACACTACCAATAGAAATTATATCAAAAATATATTAGAGATGAAGTCATCGCAACAAATAAAACACAAACCAATAAATTCATAAATCTGAACTTTAGAGGATTTGGGTGCCCATATGCCAAATGTTGTTTGTATACCATGTAGGCAAATTAAGTATTCATTTTTACGATAATGGCCCCACAACCAATTACCTTAAAGTTTGACCAATTCGCTAAGATACACAGTAACAAACTAACAACAACATTGCATATAAAATTATACAAACTGTTCAGTAACAAAGTCCAACAATGGACTCCACTTCAAATCCATACTTCAATCGCCAACAAATGGGGCATGGTAAGATTGGAGACTTGTATGTTACCATCGATGTCACTCGGTCAGCCATGTACATGTCTTGGTTGATAGATTTACAATATCATGGCAAAACCCCTGTTATACAAATACACTCAAATTCCGGAATAATTATGTCAGGATGTAAAACAAATAAATGCATAATGTGAAGTATGGATGCATTTATGCTGACTTTTGTGGTTTAAATTGTAAAAAATCAAAGTAAATGATAAATAGAAAGAGTTTACTTGCTAATGAATAAGCCTTAAGGTAAAATAAATTAAAAACACAAGATGGTCTAATATGACAAAATGCAACCCCAAGTTTGAATTGTGAGTCGATGACAACAAATGGAAAGAGACTACTAAAATTGTGAACCATTTTAATGGCAAAACCTGTGGATAATAATTTGAAAAACCAAAAAGTAGATTGAATTGAAGTGGTGGTTGTGTTAGTACACTGGAAGAGCAACGCATAATACTAATTAGGGGAGACTCATCCATTTAAAATAAACCAAAAAAATACTTATATTCATTGATTCTGGCTTTTTTTCACTCGTCGAATGGATATGAAGTTACCCAAAGTGTATATTAAATGCAAAAAGTCTCCCAAATCAATGTATTCATTAAATTAAATTGTAACTACACTTGACATGCTGATGAGTGTTCTTCATTACCTTTTGTAACTGGTCTAAGGTGTTTTATGTCTTCTGACACTTGCTACGTTCTCTTCTATGAAAAGGGTTTGTGCTCCGGTGCCACGTAGACCGACTCTAACTATAGTAATCAACTAATCATCCCTATCGCCTGTCCATGTCATCATACCTGTGGCTATGACCAGGCTTTTAGACCTCTCCCAACGGATCCCGTCGGTTTGCGTCGGTTTGAAGTGACGACCGACGAACCGTTGGCACCGGCCCGTCGGTTTCCACGTTCGGTTGCCTTCCGTCGGATAACCGACGTTGGGTCGGTTTGTGTTTGGTGCGAGGATCGAGCAAAAACAAAAAAAAAACATTTTGGTGAAAAAAAAAAAGAAAATGACCGTTGGAATTAAAAAAAAAAAAAAAATTTTAAACGGTAATATAACCGTTGGACAGAAAAATTTTTTTTTTTTTTTTTTTAAATCAAATTTTCACCTATTTAAACACCATACATTCATTCATTCTTTCAACATTCATACATCCCTCACACCAAAAATCAAACACTTTTCCAAAAAAATGTCAAAAAATAACACTTCCAAATCCAAATCCAAATCCAAAACCCAATCACAACAAAATGAGCAAGAAAATGTTGGTTACGATATGTGGCAAAACTTGTTAAACAACCCGACACCGAATCAAACTCCAAATTCGGGATTTGGATTTGGTAATTTCGCACAATTTCCCAATACTTTTACCCAACAAACCGGTTGGTACCCAAACCAACAAATTCCACCATGCAATTGGTCACCAAATACGTACTATGGGACTACATCCGCTAACCCACAAGGGTACCAACAAACACCTTCCCGTTTCTCACAAAACATACTAGAAAGTTCCGACGAAACCGATCCCGAACCCGAAGCGGAACCCGAGACCCAACCGGATCCCGAGCCACAACCGGATCCAAAAAAGAAAAAGGGGAAGAAAACTAAAGCCGCTCCAATACGGGTTCAAGTTAGGTGGACAGACGACGAAGCAAGAATTTTGGCGGAACGGTGGATTCATTGTTCTAAAAATGGCATTATCGGTAACAATCAAACAAACGAGAGTTTTTGGAAAAACGTCTATTCGGGTTACAATTCGATGGTTAAAAGAGAACGCAACCTCAATCAACTCACGGGAAAATGGAACAAAATATCTCACGATGTCAAGACTTTCGAGGGGATCCACCGTAAATTTAGAGAATCGGGTCATCAAAGCGGTGCCGGAGACTACGACGTTTTAAACGCGGCAAAAAAAGGTTTTCTCCAACAAGTGAGAAGAAAATTCATTTACGAACCTTGCTGGGATGTTCTTAAACATTACCCGAAGTTTTTCACCGAGCAAGGCGTAATGAGCAATAAACGCGATTTTCAAGCCGAACCCGAAGCCGTCGATCTTGGTGAAAACGACAACCCAACCGAAACTACTTTAGAAGCAAACATGATGACCTTGTTCCGCGACGACTTGATTCGCCGTCCAATGGGACGAAAAGCGACAAAGACTTCTCAATCCTCGGATGCCGGCTCGTCTTCACGAGGTAGTATCTCGTCCGAGAGACTTGAAGCACTTGAAGCGGTTAAATCTAATGCTTTAAAATCCACCGAAACGCTTGAAGTTATTAAAAAAAACAATGTTAAAAAAGCGATGTTCAAGGCTTTGAGTTTTCTTTCTAAAAGTCTTCCAAAACGAGCAACCAAAAAAGAATTAAAACTTATCAAATTGGCTCGCAAAGAAGTCGTTGAAGAATATCAAAATGTGTACAACATGAACGCTTCGGATGAAGACGAGAACGAGAACGAGGATGCGAACGAAGATAAAGAATCGAGCTCGGATTAGGCTACTTTTATTTTCAATAATTAGTGTAATGTTATTTTAATTATTTTATTTTTTTAATTAGTGTAACGTTTTATTTTAAGTATTGTAATGTTTTTAATTTGAATGAAATGTTTTAATTTAATTAATTGTGTATAGTTTAATTAATTAAATGGTTGAGAAAAGTGTAAAAAAAAACTGATGGACCCCTGTTGGGACGGGTCCGTCAGTTTCTGTCAGTTTCTGTCAGTTTGGTGAAAAAGCTGACGTGGCGCTGATGTGGCGCGTTGGTTTCTGTCAGTTTCTGTCACTGTTGGGTGTGGTCTTAGCTGCAATGTCTGTATGGACTTTTGCTCCTACTACGGCTAATGATATGCCTTCTCCTGTACCTATCGAATAGTGCTCGCCTCAATTCCCTGCAAAAAGAGCACAAAATTAGAGTACACCATATTGAGTTTTGGAACTAATCATCTGATTATTACAACTTGAGATACGCTAATAAGTTTTAATGCTTGTATAAAGAAATTACTCCTGATCGATAATCTGATTGCTTAGGCCTGAAATAATCGATCTCATACCAGCTGCAGCGAAGCTAATTAACTCAAGACCAAAATGACCTATGCACCAATCAATTATCCTAACTTAATGAACGTTTACCCCCGTTTTTCAAAATACTCTATCTTTTTAAGCAAAAACTCTCCTTCTTATTAGAATTGTATTTATTGGTATTAAACTCATTAAATACTCAAATTTTGTGAAACAGTCAAACATCTTATATAATGTATAGAATACTACCTTATATCCTTTTCTTCGTGGAATGTCATAATTATGTGTCTCCTGATGCAACCGTTGGCTTCTCTTCTTTGGTTCCCAATCATTATATAATCAAAGAGTTTGAAGTAGAAAAGTAATCTGGCTGTCTTATGTGAGATTATGATTAGCAGAAAACATTGGACGTGAAAACTCAGTCAAGA